>JAWNMO010000354.1:3177500-5577500 GCA_035043915.1 Drosophila paramelanica | reverse complement strand
GGTGCAAATATTTTGGGTCCAAATAAAAATTAATATGCATAACGCATAGCGGAAAGAAAAAACTTAAGAAAATTTATGCAGTGATGAGTGAAAAAGGATGCCACTTGGCTCGAGTGCCAGGGCAAAAAAAAAGAAGTCGTCGCACGCTCGCCGGAAACAAGAATTCGGGCGGCAGAGCCAAAATGTCACGGGGCGTATGTGACAAGTGCTCTAATGAGCAGGCAGATAAATTTAAGAAGGCACCTACACAAGTATTTGTCAAATCAAGCCTCGGCCCCCGTCTAAGAAGAACTAATGAACCTTGAGCGGGGCGGGTTCCCAGTAAAGGCAAGTCAATTAAAAAAAAAGTCTAAAAAATACGTGACGCTGGAGATAGACAGTAGAGAATCGTGGAGGAGGAGGACGGGGCTCTGAATGGATGTCGTGTGCAAATATTTTCGAGACAGCAACTAAAAGTCGCAGACTGTCTTGAAATTAAAATTACAAGACGCTTGGATGACTCGATCCGGTAGAAGAAAAGTTTTGAGGTAACAAACATTTCTTTTACGATTCGCATGGGTGCCAGAAAGTAAGCAAAAGTAAGTCGGAAAAGTGCCACTCGTGGCGCCTTTGTCATTAATTTTGTATATCATTGAGTTTTACGATGCTCATAAATATGAAAACGTTTAACTCTTGCCAAGACAGCCCCCACACCCCACACCTCCTTCTTTGTTGTTTCGGAGACAAACTAATTGTTGTGCTCGTAATGTCTTTTTAAGCGGAGGCACGCTCCTCACATGTTTTCACAATGTTTCCACTGATAAACAACAGCAACAACAACAATTAGTGGGTTGACTTTGGGCGGGCTACTGTACTCCTGCTGTGTGGCACGGGCCCTCCTTCATCCTTGATGTGCAACAGCTTGAGGTAATTTTCAACTGTGCTCGACTCGACTTTAGCTTCAACGGGCGACTCGTTGACAGGCGCTTTAACCGTTTTGTTTGGTTTTAATTAAAGCCCAAAGCACATAATGTGTACAAGATACTCGAATAGGCAATAATAAACAAGCTTTGCCAGAAATTGACATTTAATTGTGGTTTCTGCACAAGCCGACAAAAAACGTTGGCGTTCGAATTATCAAGTAGAGTTCAGAAAAATCCATAAAAAAATCAATTTTTGCATTGATATTAAGAGGAGTTATCCAAAATAGGAAATAATCAAATTTAGCTTTACACGAATTTAACACGTCTCCGATATTTCGATATGTCGTAAGAAAACCCAAGGTTTGAAACGATTTTAATCGATATTAATTAAACGCGATAAGAAATTCTAAAAATATGATAAACTTGTTCTGTGTATTGATTAGTAAAATCAAAATTTAAAAAAACGTCTCGGACAAAGAGACGGAAGGACGGACATAGCTAAGCCTTTGTCTTTTACACACATTTGCATTGAACCATTTTACTATTTTTACCAATTTAGGTGTTTCGATTTGTACACAAAACCAAATCCCCTTATGAATGTGTCGAAATGTATCAAAGCTCGTCAGTTTCGCTCAGTGTGGTTACCTTTTGTCTTTTGGCACCGAATTAAGAAATCCGTGACCGTTCAAGCATTTGGACACCCAACCCATTGGCCGCGCAGTTTGAGCCGCAAACCAGTTCGGGCCAAGCTTAAAAGCGAAACTGGGCCATATCGCTGCTTGCATTTCAATTGAATCTACGTAAATTGTAATTGGAGTTGATTCAGCGATACTTTAGCGGATTGGCTATAAAAAACTGTGACAGATATAAGACCTCTAGACAATTGTATGACACACGGGGATGTAGCTCAGATGGTAGAGCGCTCGCTTAGCATGTGAGAGGTACGGGGATCGATGCCCCGCATCTCCAAGGATCGAAATATATTTTGTTTTTTTTTTTTTTTGAGTCACAAAAGTATCACTATATATAGTAATAGTAAAAAGCCTGAAGGAGTAACACAACAAAACACTTAAAACAATTAAAAAATAGCAAAACACATAAATTTGACAACAGGACAGCAACGGCTTAACTAGCTTTTCAGTCGTCGTCGGGGCGGAAAAGTTTATCCTGTGCGGTGCAAAAATTAAAACAAAGGCTTCTCATAAATAGCACATCATGTATCATTTACAATACCCAAACCCATCGACAGCCGTCTCCTGAGTTTTATCCAACTTCCTGTGTGAGTGTGTGTGTGTGTGTGTTTGTGCTGCCTGCGGCTGTGGCAACAACTCACTGAGCTGCTGCCCCATCCTTCCTGTTGCTCGTTCTGCGACCATGTTGCTGGCTTTGGCTGCCTGTTTAATTGCTGGCAAAGTTCTGCGAATGCAGGCGAGTAAACAAACATTGGCATATTGTGCTGATTTATGTGCGACAATGTGTTCTGTGCTTCGGCTTCGTGTGTTGCGCCTTGGAGCCTTGGCATGGGGCATCGAATCAAATTACGCGACCTGATTGTCGACATGGGGGCGCCCGAGTTTGGCGGGCATCTAATGCGAAAGTCGGTTTGGCAGTTACAAAGCGACCTTTGAATATTCATTAATGCGCCTTCTTCTTGCGCCCATCAAAAAATGCAGACGTCTGCATATTTAGTCGTCTATTGGCGGCGGTAACAAAAAAAAAAAAGAAGTCCATTTCGGATTTTGTATACCTTGGAGATGCGGGGCATCGATCCCCGTACCTCTCACATGCTAAGCGAGCGCTCTACCATCTGAGCTACATCCCCACATATATAATTGGCAAAACAATTCCCATGTTGAAGTGGCCGAAAGTGTTGACAAAGTGCAATGCAAGCACAAAAAAAGCAACAAAAGTGAATGTGAAGCTTTTGGCCAAGTCAATGCGGCTCTTTAAATGTACATATTATGTACCTATTTTATGCACTCAAATTTTGTATAATATAATAAAATTATAATAATTAAATACATTGTATTAATTTGTTATCTTTTTAAACTGATTATCACTTTATCTATTTAATTTTGAATATATAGCAACAAATGGAAATTATCAGTAGCTAGATTAAATGTAAAATTCCGATAATTAAAAATAGCTCTATATATATATATATATATATATATTTAAAATTTATTCTCACAAAAAAAAACTAATACATAATATTTATGGCCAGATTGTTTATATGAAAGCAAATATGATAAGTGCAATAGCCGAACTGTATGTTTATAATTAAGAAATCTTTATTTATCATAAAAACCTAAAATGTATGTTGTTGCAGGTTATGTTAATAAGACTTAATTGACTAGATTAGATAAAGGGAACACTAGAAAATAGAAATTATGGTAATTGATGAGTTTATAAAGGTATACGGAACTTAAAAGTATTGTTCATAAATTCATTAAAAATTGTTTTTACTACATTATTCTATTGTTCCTAGATCATTTAAGTAATATTTAATTTTTTCTGCATTTTTTATAATTTTAAAATAATTCCATTCTTGTTTTATTGTTTGTGTAAATTGAATCTATTTTTGGTGTAAATTTCAAGACACAAAATAATCAAGAAAGAAAACAAATAACAACAACACAACAACAATTGATTTATAATTTAGTACATAAAGTATTCACATATTATCCGAGCAAGTCGGCTAAAGCTATTTTTTGTAAAACTAAATAATCAAAGTAAGGTTTTCAAATATATGGGATAAGGTATACAGATAACATATTAAATAACTAAAGTCATACTCGAATGTTTTATTGCCAATAGGCCCTAGTTGCAGGTATAAATAGAAATCAAAAACAGTTTATTTAAAAAAAAAATAAAAAATCTATAAAAATACTACAAATAAATAAAGAAGGTGACAATAAAAATTATTTGGTTTAAATTATGTTTATTTATATATTTTTAATGTTTGTGTATTTCTGATATAGTTTTCTTTTAGAATGTCTTATTATTTTTCCCATTTCGCCAATATTTTTATGCACTAATTTTTAGGAAACTTATCTATTGTATATATTATAGACCATATAAGCATTAACCAAGTTTCAAGTTTTTGTATAAAACACTGGAAAAGTTTGAGGTATTTAATTTTTGGTACTTTTAAGATACATTTTTATCTCTTTTTGTCTATTGACTGTTTCTCCAAAGACCATATAAAAATCGAAACTTCAACGGAATTGTAAGCAACCCGCATAATCAACTGCTTGGCATTTTTTTGTCGTTTGTTTCTTGGCCAAATTGGCGACGCTGTTTGCCGTTTTGTTTCGGGGCCTGCAAGTCTATGAAACAACAAACAAACAATAAAATATTGAGCACATTAATGTTTAGTCAGACGTAAAATTACTTTTAAGTCTACTTTTGGGCGAGGAGTGCGCCTTACTCCTAGACAATGGCGACGTGAGAAAGGAGACGGGGCAGAGGGGAAAAGGCAGAGCGGCAGAGCTATAAAGACGTTAGATAAACGTTAGATGCATATTTATGATTTAGCACTCGAAATTGCCGAAGGGGAGTGAGATACGTGGCCATTCACAGCAGTCCTGACACTTGGCTGACTGTCATTTTTCCGTGCGCAAAGCTTTCATAATGCTCGATAATGAAAAATGAAAATTTTTCACTTTTGCTACATTGACAAATGCTGCGGGGTGAGGAGGCCGGCTGAGGATTGGTGGGTTTACGCGCCTGTCTTGGCCATAATAAAAGTTTACGCAAGTGTTTTGGATTTAATTAAGAATAAGAAAAATGAAAATGCCAAACTTTTCGATGCCAGATGCGCGCGTCGCGCATAAGCGGATTTGCCAGAGACATTTATTGTTATTTCTGCTTCAAATTTGTTTACGTTAATTAGAAGGAAACTCGCCAAAGTGCCGAAGGATGCTCCTTCGGATTTTGATGATTTCAGTGAACTCAATTGATGGGTAACCAAACCATATTCGAGTGAAAAGAGCATGCCTTCATATGAAAATCAGGAAATCAGTTGTTCGGTAAACTAAATTGGGACTAAGAACAAGCCCCAGATTTAAAAATTAAAGCTACTGATTAGAAGCTGATTTTCTTTACAAAATGGACCAAATATTTTATATTTGTTTTTAGAGATCATTTTAATAAATCGACGTGAGTTTTCTATTGCATATTTTAAATTAGCTATATTTTGAAGTGTGCACTTAAATTTTTGATTTGGTTTCGATTAAAAATGGGTAAAAAAGGGTTTTATGATTTTGTGCAAACGTATGTAACAAGCATAAGCAAGCATCTTCGACCCCATAAAGTATATATTATTGATCAGCATCACTCGCCGTCTGTCTGTTTGTCTGTCCGTCTGTATAAATCTGTCAATTTCAGAGACTACTAAAGCTAGAAAGGTGATCTTCGACTCATTTGGTTCGTATATACCATACGCAGATCAAGTTTGCTTCAAAAGATCGTTAAATCTTTCCGCAATCAAAAAGAAATATTTTTAAAACAGGAAAGGAAAGGAAAGCAATCATTTAATTTTGTAGAAAACAGCATTCTGAAAATCGGTTCGGTTTAACTAAGTATTATTGCTTTGAAATTTAATATGAATGGACTCTAGAATTTTTCGAATTATTTTTGACAGAAAAATCGAGTTTATACTTATTATGGTATCAATTTAAAATATATCGTAAAACATATTTTTCTAAAATAAGGGAGGTCCTGTATGTATATATAGATTTAATTTTATCAAAATCAGCTGGGTGTTTAATACATACTTTGGATGTGCAGAGTGCAAATTACTAATCTGTAGATTGGTTCAATTGATAAAAAAAATATTTAAAAACTAATAAACTAAGGTTGTAGAAAAATTGTATTTTTATTGCATCGTATTTTATTGCAAAGTGGAGTAGTTTATCAAAAGATGAAATTATAAAATGTCTTTCTCACCTTGTGTTTGGGCTGAAATTCAAATAATCTTGCTTCGGCTTAATGGCAAAGGACATAGGCATTTAAAATCAAATGCGAATCAAATAAATCACAGCTTTTGGGGGCGCCTTAATTAGCAACTTGGTTGCCAGCTAATTACTAAACACTAAACGATCCTAAGTTACCGAAACTAATTCAGTCTGTTGTGAAAACTCAAACAATTGGATTGCCAAAGTTGACCACACTCAAGTCCAATAAGTTAACTCAATCACAATAATTCGGTTGGCGTTAAACGTTTACACACTACTTGACCATGTCCAAAAGCACATTCCAAACACACCTCACGTTTCGCCACTTAATTGTTTATGAATTGCCTGACAGGGTGTATGTGTGTGTGTGCGAGTGTGTTTAAGTGTGAAATATAAGCCAGCCTGGGCGTTAGGCTATAATATTGACGGGTTTTTAAAGTCAACACGTCGCGTTTGACGGTTATGTGGTTGACAGACCGGAAACGGAAGTTGATGACGGCGATGGAGTTTTTTCAATTGGAAGTATAATTGTTTTTTTTTTATTATTATTTAAACACTTTATTTGGAGAATTAGTTCGAAAATGGTTTTTACTTTTTTTTTTTAAAGTGGTTAGGCTATAGAATATTTTTGAATGTGAATGTGTTTCTATTATTTTGGTATTTAATCAGAAAATAATTAACAAATTTTTTTTTTAATATTAAATTCATTTTATATAATTAAAAGTTGTTGTTTTTTTTTTGTGTTGCCTTTGGTATAAACTGTAAGACCTATCCGTATAATTTCAAGATTGCTTGCTTATTAGATTCGCGCGTGCCTCGCAAGTAGAAGCGGTTCAACTGCTGTTTGCGACCGGGACAACAACAGAAGAATACACAACAATACAACACTACACAACAGGCTCGGCCCGAGTACTTTCTGCGTGGCTGTCGTGTCGCCAAATGCCGTTAACCGACGGGAACGCTTTGCAGTTGGAGTAGTTTAGAGAGGAAAACAGCAATAGCAATAGCAATAGCGACGACAACAACAGCAACAAAAACAACAACAAAAAAAAAACAACAGCAGCAGGAGTCGTGGTATATGGGAATGTATAGGCAACAACAACTGCAATAACACACAACACAATAACAAGAACAACAACAATGTCGTACACACAACCAACTCATATACAACGAACGAGCGACGAGCCGAGGATCATAACGACTTGTACATAACACGAAGTCACGGCCCGAAAGGCTGCACAGCAAGCAGCAAAACAAAACACAGCACAAAACAATGCAAAATACAACAACAACAGCAGCAGCAGCAGCAGCAGCGGCAATGTGAAACTAAATAAGATGCAACGGCTGCAGTTGTCGTGGGCGAGAGGGGGGGTGCAGTAGCCACCGTCCGCCCACGCCGCCCGCTGCCGGCAGCGCACGACGAACGAGCGAGCTGAAAAGACCGAGCGAGACTGACGGGACAGCCAAGGAGTCGCGCAGTCAGCGAGCTTTTCGTCTATCCACAAAGCAGTTGGCACGATTGCACCCGACAAACAGAGAAAGCGCCAAACGGCAAAGAGAGCGCGGGAGAGCGAGCGAGTGCGCATGCAAAAATTGAGCAAAAAATAAAACGCATTGGGAAATAAAATAAAATACAAGCAAAATAACATCAACAACAACAGCAACAGCAACAGCAATAGCAATAGCAGCTGCAATGTGCAATTAATGCTTCCAAAAAGAGAGAGAGAAAGAGAGCGAAAAGGAGAGAGAGACAGTAAGAGAGAGAGAGAGTAAAAGGCAGGCAACTGCAAGCGCTGCCTGGTTGGCTGTTGCATGCTTCTAGGCTGTCCTGGTGTGAGTGTTGGCATTATTGTTTGTAAACTACATACAACAATACAATAAGCAAGACATGAAGTCGGGGCCAACAGTTAGCTGGATGTGGAACATTCGCAGCACCCGTTTACTTGGCCGCAGTACATATGTATGAGCAATTTTCGGCGCATGTCATTTGATTGTGCTGCCTATAAAAGTCAGTTAGGCTATGTGCTTGAGCTCAGTTGAATTTCAACTACCAGCCTTTGGACTTCGTTTGAGTTTGTCTACTTCCCAACGCTGCGAAAACCAACAAAATAGTCAACAAAACAACCGTTGTTCTATTTATTGTGGTCATCATCAAAGCCCTAGAGGAAATTTCGAGTTCTTTGCCAATAAACGGTAAAACTCTTGGATCCCTGCGAGAGCAACTAGCTCACAGAGGTGCGTATTACAGTCTGTGTCTGTGTGTGTGCGTGTGTGTGTGTGTGTCTGTTTATACGAATAACTGTTGCTAGTCTTGAATTAACACTATTTGAGGTAACATAATTTTCTTAAGTAAATAAAACAGGTAATAATGCATTCAACAAATGGTTTTATTTATTGATCATATGATTATAAATATATTTTGCAAAATTTAAGCTTTTTGAAAATGGGCTAAAAGGTTGTGTGAAAATGTATATAACAGGCAGATGGAAGCATCTCCGACCCCATAAAGTATATATATATTCTTGATCAGGACGACGACCTCAGTTGATTTAGCCATGACCGTCTTTCCGTCTCGGAAACTAAAAAACCCGAAAGCTGATCTTTGTCTCATTCAGTTCGTATATATCATACTCAGAACATTGCTTAATAATAATATCGATAAGAATCGATAACAACCTTTTGTTTTCTTACCATATCTATAAGAGCCAGAGACAACAAATTTAGAGCCTTTGTGAGTTATGACTAGACGCAGATTTTGATACTTTTGGATTTGGTATCTCTTGGTATCCCCCATCGCCCCCATATCGACAAAACCATAAAAACCGCAAAACAAATACTACAGACCTGCAAATTGGTTTGTACATACATTTCGATGCTCTTAATAAGTCCTTAAAATTTCATAACGATCATACATTCAGTTAGAAGAAAACTTGGATTTCGTTTCTATGGTGGGGGTATGGATCATATCTAATATATTATAAGTTGTTTATGTGCTTTTGTCAGGGCCATTCAATATTCAAGCAAGCAAAATTTTAGACCCGATCTAGACAATTGTTTACACTGAATACAAATTTTAATTATTTTTTAATTATTTTTTCTTTCTTACAGATTAATATCAACTGCGATCGCTTTGCGAAGAGCGCCAAGTGATTGAATTAAGCATCGGCTTTAAAGCCAAGTCGAGTTTTTGTGTGTCAACCGTTTGTTCGCGTATAGCGAGCCAACTGTAAGTAGAACTACGTTAAAATGGCATCGAAGAGGAATGGGAAAAGTATCTATGATGTCCGCTTAAATGCGGCAAAGAAAGAGCCAAAGTTTATGAGTCTATGTTTGAAAATCCTGAAGAAAAAAGCAAAACAACCATCAAAGTAAAACCTAAACAAATATGTAATCAATAGTAGGGCAAATATGTAGCCAAATAATATATGTAACCACAAGTATAGATATATGTTATGTGTTTAAGCAGTCACATAAACAGCAATGCATAGGTAGGCGTGTAACGGTATTATATATAAGATAAGCCATCGATAAAAATACACATGTGCTGTCGAACCCAAACGAACCTCCGAATATAATGTTGATGAAACCGTGTCGTTCGGCTTCAATTTTACGCAAATGGTCTCCCAACGAGAGCTAAGCATTGGCCAGGTCTGATCTATCCGGGGCTTGTGTTCCGCTTGCCAACGATAGCCAGCCAACAAAATTATCCGTGGTAATTCGAAGGGGTTGTCCGACGTTTTATAACGCGTACGCGCCGGACTTAAACAAACCATATTGGCCAGGGTCCGGACCTTTGCCGTAACGCGATCTACGAGCCGTGCGTCATACGGCTGTCGCCCCTCGCGCCGGTTGGGCGGGTGGTGGGTAACTTTGATGTTGCACGTTGGGACTGCGTCCGTAAATGATTCAACGTGTATTTATATCTTTGGCTTAAACATGACTGCATGCTGCATGCTGCATGTGCACGTTTTTTACCAATTATTCACATTCTTATGTGCATGATATTTTGTTAGGTTTCAAAGTTTTAAAGATTTATAAACACTTGGGAAAAAATAAGAATTCTGTATTTAAATCAAATACAAGCATTGTCAAAATTCGTCTACGGAAATATTCAAGTTCTGAAAAGCATATTTTTTTTCGAAGAGTTTATCCAAAATATCTAAATTTTAAACTTACTTTTCCAATAGTTTGGAATGATAAAAACAAGTTGAAAATTAATATTTTCAAGCATTCTCATTTAGAAATTTTAAGCCAAAATATCAAATTTTTAACTAACTTATTTTTACATAATTTTTTGAACAAGCCGCTTGTTCTTGGAATCAAAATTATGTTTCCCAAGTATATGCACGTAATTACATTTAAATACACATTGTTTATATATTCTAACTTAAAACATACATTTACATTTATTTTATTTTCACTAAACCCTTCAAGGCACTGTTTAAAATGAGAAACCATTTTTGAACTACCAAGACCAAAAAAAGCATTGTGTTCTTTTGTTTTTATGAAATTGTTGGTTTTATATTTTAAATTTATAAATTCAAGAATTCACTTATTATTTAAAAAATGTTTGGTATTTTTTTAAATTTCTAAAAAATTATCTATTAAAAAATTTTACTAATTCTGCTTTGCATTTTATTCAGTTAGCTTTCAAATTTGACTCTATCAATATTCTAGATCAAACAGATATACCCTGAAATTAATTTCAACGTATTCCTTAAAATTTCTGGTGAACAATGTTCACTAAGTGTGTGTATGATTATTGAACATAATTCTGTTCTTAAGTAGCATATTTTCAAACACTGCTTGATTAAGTTCGCTTGATTTTAGAGTTCTGTTAAGAACGTGCTTTGGTAAGTGTTTTTTTTTTACGTTTTTTTTGACTTCAGCTTTACCCGGCTGATAGCCACATTTTTGTTTGGAAATCCTTAACGCAAACCTTGTTAACGCTTCTTACTGTTGACAGCGTCCACCAAGAAATGCATATTTAGTCAAGTGTTAATAATGTGGTTGCCTTCCCTTGGGCAATCCAACCCAAGCAGCCAACCCACACACACATTTTGGTGGTTTGGAAGAGGTGCAAGCGTGCGTTAAAGCAAAAGAAAGCACAAGAAACAGAAAGAGAGAGACACACACACAATGCAAACAAACAAAACACCGAGCGAGAGACAAACAAATGGCAGGCAGGACTACGACTGACACGTAGGATTTTAACCGGGTCAGTGAGGGGGGTGAATATGAAATGTATAGGATAACTTGCCTGCGTCCGTTTTGCCAGGGCTGGCTTTTATATTTCGTCGAGTTCCTGTGGCGCCTGTGGGAATGAGATAAATAAATATAAAAAAAAAATTAAAATCAAAATGAAGAAACGAAAAAAAATTGCAATAATAAAAACAGCGAAAATGCATAACTAAACAGAGGAGCACATCTTATGCACAGAGTTCAAACTCGAGTTTGGGGCTGCTGTTAATTTTGTTATTCAAAATGTTGTCTGAGATTCGCGACGTTTATTTATTTCCGCCTTGCCCGTTTTTCTTTTCTTTGCATTTCAAGAATCGTTTTGTCTCTGGCGGTGTCTTCGACGCCATTGTTATAGCAAGGATTGGCGTGGGGCAGCTTGATTTTTATACTCGTGCCTGTATTGAGTTGATAATGAGGTTTTTTTTGGATGGATTTTTAATTTTGTGGCGCATAATTAGAAAACCGTGAAGAAGCTCGCAGTCTGTGTGGCCAATTGGCACACAATAAACAGGAGAGGAGTCAGTCCATACGCATCTGGCAGATACTTTTCGTGGCGCGTCACGTAGTTTCAACGTCAATTGGCCAAAAAGTTATTGCCAAGGTGAATTGACAGGCGGCACACTGGGCGCACTCGCACGGAAATTTCAATGACAATGGCCAGGGTCCAACCACACAGCCGGAGTCCGAGCCAGCCAAGCGTGAGCCGAGGGCATCTTTTGGATAGCCGCAAGCGCCATCCTGACACCACCCACTTGAAATTTATGTGTTAATTTTAAGACGCCCGCGACCCACAGAGCTTTTACCCAAACGCTATTTTTATTGCATCGGACGGGGCAGCATTTTTCAGAAAAGTTTTTTTAGGGGTTGCTGAGGGATCTGGTCCAGGTGCTGCCAGGGTCAGCACTTGGTGGTAATAAATGAGCTAATAATAAGCGAAATGTGCTTTTGAGTGACCCTAAACAATGGCTACGGGTCGGTAGACGGTAGGTGGTTTGACCAGTCTGGGAGGCCCTTCCGGAATTGCTGTGAAATTGAGTTAAAAAACTTTTCGACGGGCAGCTGAAAAATGCGCAAAAGTGTCGCAAATTCCGTTGTTGACATGAAAGATTTGTTTATAATTAATTTCTCTCGAGGTTTTTTTTTTGTTCTAACCGCTCCGAAACATGTGACGCGGTATGAAATTAATTGCGTTACCTATAGTATAACGGCAAATAGCAATTAATGGGTAGCCTATGTAGGAATTTTAAAAATATTTGTACATCAGTATTTATTTTTATTTCTAATAAACAATTTACTTTAGTTAATAATTGCATTAAGTAATTTCTATTTTTTTGTTTAGATGTTTTGATTATTTAGTTTTGCTTTATTTCCTATATTTAATTAAAAAACAAGCATTAGCACTTTTTCGTTATTTCAATTAAGAAATTAGAACTTGGCTCAGAACTAATTATTTTTCTCTCTATATGACTGACAAACTTCATGAGAATGTTAAAAGAACCCTCAGTAAAGAGAAATTTTAGACATTTATGACTGTTTCAATGTGGCAAGGCCAAGGGGCAAATAGCAGCAGCAACAACAGTAAAAGCCGCAAACAAGCTCAATGCCAAAGTGTTGACAAGGAGAAAAAATGATTAAAAAAAACCTGAAGCCGCATGTTGTAAATTCCAATCAATTTTGGTAGCTTCTAGACGGTGAGGTGAAGACCAGTCGCAATGACGACGTCCACTCATTTGTTGGAAAATTGAGTAGACATGTATATCCGCAGTGGCGCAGGCCAGCGGAAGTGGCCAAGATGCAAAAGTACGAACAGACTTGTTACCTGGCTAGTCCTGGTCATCAATTAGAGTTTTTTCATTCGATTGAACCGCTCTTTGTGGCTTTGTCTTAGCGCCAGTGTCAGTATGTTTGGTTAACAAGATGAAGCTGACGGAGCTGCAGGCTATAGCTAAGGACAACGTCATTGAGACAAGCGCACAGCAAACAAACAAATAAACAACAACAACAACAACAACAAAGTTATCTATGAGACGTTTTGTGTTGTTTTTGGCAACATTTGCGGCCTAATGGAATTTGGCGCTGCCTAACTGGCAAAAAATAGATCAGGCAGCAGGGAAATGCGCCTTACAACATGTGGCACATGAGTGTTGCCGCTGCTGCCCCGAATTGAAAATCGAAGTTAATATGCGCTGCAGACTGTGAAACAAATCATTTTCAAGTTGTTATGTGAAATCGACACGTTTTTGCCATTTTATATTTATTATGAGCATTTTCGCATTTTTTTTTTTTGTTTTATTTTGCTTTGTTTGGGGTTTTTTTTTGCAGCAGCTGTTGCAGATGTGGCAGGACATAAGAATGATGGTTGGGTTACCAGGAGATGGCATAAAAGCTTATAATTTGGGAATATTTTATAGATGTGTTTAAGTTAAAATCACATTTTAAAAATATAAGAGGGTGATAAAATTATGGCGATTAAGTGTGAATGAGTTATAAAATTGTTGCTTATAAAATATGGAAATCAGAATCATTAGAAAATTCACATCATAGATTGAAGTATTCTCATATGTAGTTGCAATTAATCATATTGTTTCAGACAAATAATTTGCGTTACCATTTGTAAACAAATGAAATTTATTTGAACAGAAAGGAAAAATAAGATTCTGTTTTATTTTGATTATGAGTCATATTGCTTACAGGCAAATTGTTTCCAATTTGACGCCTTGTTTACGTAACGAACATAAAACCAAACCCCAATCAAATAGCTCTTGCAGCGGGCAAAGCTCAACAAGGTGCTCGAGTATGCAAAACAGGACAAGCATAAAAAATGCGTTAAGGCAAGCTATTTTAGCAGCACAACTTCGTAATGCCGCACCAAATAGCATACATAACACATTATCATTATGCTGAAGCGTCAAGGAGCTTGGCTGCGAAACGGCCGCCAACCAGGGCTGTGATCCTGCAGCACATAAAATTAGCAAGGACGTGAGAGAAACGCGACTCTGTTGTTGATGGCCTGCCTCATTATCATAACATTTTCTGCGAACGTTGGCAGTTTTCGAATTTTTTTTTGTAAACAGGGATGTGAGTACAATTTTCCATAATTGTGGGAGCGATAGGTAATGCAATGAATTATGAGCTTTTAAGACTGTGTGAAATTTGGTGTGGGACAATTTACTACGACAATTACGGACTTAAAGTAGTATAACGACAAATGAATGAATATCACGTAATATATTAAAACATAGCTTTTATAGAAATAATCGGATAAAAACACATTTTTATTGTTTTTAAAGATGTTTTTATCAAATCGAACGCTTGCGAATTGCAACGCAATTTAAACAAAGCAGAAACCAATATGGTGCCGTCACACTCTATTAGATCGCTCTCTTTTCTTTCAACTTCGAATAAACTTCGGAAACTGTTCTTTAGATCTCTTCTACCCTGGTGTACTTGTGTTCTTGTCGTCTTCCTTACCCTGTTGTATACGTGTGTGTGTGAGAATATGGAGGATTTATGTGTATAAATGTAGCTTACCAGTTCGAATTTGTTGGTTCGTTTGCATTGCGGTGTCGTTCTTGTTGTTCTTGCTGCTGACCACCTGTTTGGCATCTTTTGCGCTCCTGCGAAACAGTTGCCGTCGCCACAGTATTATTATCCGAACCAAAAGCCGACGACTCTTCGTTGCCGGTTATTGTTGTTGTCGTCCCGACTATCGTCGTTGTTGTTGTTGTTGATGCTGTCACTGCAGAAATCGCAACCGCCGCAGTTGTTGTTGCAACTGGCGAAATTGACCGACGTTCTCGCATTGGAAAACTTAACAATATACATATACATATAATATATACACTTTGTAAGCATAAATTTGAACTTAATTCATTATTAAGGCATCGCCTATCACGTTCACTCGCCGCATTTGTCAGCTAATTGCACATTACAGGACATTTCTGTAATCGTTGTCGTTGTGAGAAACCGCAAGAGAGCGCGTCAGAGCCAACAGCTGCCATCGCTTCTTTTAAATGCAAGTGTTATTGAGGTTTTTTTTATGAATTTTTGGCTTTTCAAAAATATAAACATTAACAAAAATATGTGCACTGCGAAACTTAGTTTTACTTTGCTTGTAAGAGCGTCGGCCAAAACAGCTGGGCGCAGGGCTGCACCGACTTTAGTGTTGCCACCAGTTGTAGAAATTGGGCGCGCAAAAGTTCAGATTTTAAATACTCTTTGCATGTAATCTATATTGTCTTGGGTTTATGCAAATTTTGCTTGCTTTTTCTTTTTCCCTAGAGATTTTTATTTGCTTTATCGTTTTGTTTTGTCGCAACTTTTATTTGCACTTGCAAAATCGTAACGAATGCTGGCGTTGATTTTTCATTTGAGTGCCATTTGTTATTCTTGTAGTTGTTGGTGTTATCCTTGGGTGGTTGGGACGCACTTTGAATTTCCATAATTATATGCATCAGATGGCAGGTGGTTGGAGCGGATGCTGAAGACGTTGTGCAAAGCTCAAAACAATAACGAAAGGAAAACAAAGCAATACAATAAGAAGAAATATCTGCGAGTGTGTATTTTTGTAATTTTTATGGCAGAATAAACCTGCGCCCTGTGTAAATATTGACAGTTTTTAAAAGCGAATAAATAATAAAGCGAAAATGCGAAACAAACACAAAATGCGTAAATGAAATTCTTTTGTTTATTGTGGGTGCCTTGTTATGTAGATATTGTCGGTTGTTTCATTTCAGATTGTTTCAAAAGGTAGGCAACGTTTTACAAGTGTGTACGTGCAGAATGACACGTCTTTTAGCCCAGCGGCGATCAACGGGGGATGTAGCTCAGATGGTAGAGCGCTCGCTTAGCATGTGAGAGGTACGGGGATCGATGCCCCGCATCTCCAACGGATATACTTTTTGTTAAATTTTTAATAAAAATTTGTATATTTACCATACGATAATAAAAATAAAACTTTTTCCATTAATAAAAATATTTCCGCGTTTTGTATTTAAGGTTTGCTTAGATAAATAAATTCACATGTACGTGAAAGCTCTCGATTTTCATCTAAAAAATGGTACAGTTTATTGCCAAAGAATTGTGAGATGCAAATTGATACGCATTTTAACTAAAAAAATAATAATAATAAATATAATGTTATTGTAATTTGTACAGAAATATGTAACGAATAAAAGGTGATTTTTGCAACGGCCAGACTTTAAAACAAATATCTAAGTCAATTTGTTTTGAGCTTTTAATAAGTTTGTGTATAGAAACAGGCATATAATTTTTTTTTCTTCTTTTACTTCTAGGCAAGGAAACTACAGTAGATTTATTTCATAACTAATTTTAAAGTTTAAATAAATGTAATATTTTCGGTAATATATACATATATATATAGCTATAAATTTTTATTTTTATTAGGAATTAATTTATAGTAAACTTTTTACAAAAAAATTCGTTCTTAATATTTTATAATTTATGAAAAACAACAAAAAAATTTACAGACCAACAATTGTCCTTTGGAGATGCGGGGCATCGATCCCCGTACCTCTCACATGCTAAGCGAGCGCTCTACCATCTGAGCTACATCCCCGTTGTATTTGGCCGCTGCTAAGTGGCCAATAAGTGGAAAAGTGCAACTCTTCTGGTATGATAGATAGATTGGTATGCAAGCACTTAAATGAATAACCATGTCTTCGGATTGCCGACTACTAAATACACTTTAAGTGAAAATGTATGTATTTATTTTAATAATACTAACTTACAACTAGGACATGAGAGCCGGTGTAGAAAATTTCGTTTTTCAACATTGCAACTTTTAACCGTTTAAGAATTCTAAACCGTTTTAGGGGATTCAAAAATAAGGGACAACATGAAGGAAGCCGTATATACTCATTGCATATGTGGTGCCAGAATTATAACACCCATTTTTAGAGCATAAAAATACGCATAGTTGGTGGTCACGTAAGCTACACTCCAAAGTGTGCCCGGGGCCTTAACATGCATGATCAGACTATTTTATTATGCAAGCAATGTCAGCAAAGTAGTTTTTAACATAGTGAACTGGTTTCCTAAACTACAAAGCCACGAAAAACCCATTTAAAAAACTGGTTTCCTATTTGACGGTGGTCGAGCAAATTGCAATGTGATTGTATGTCATGTGTGCAGAGATAATAAAAATAATAAGATTATTATACTGTTTACACAATGTTGATTTCATATAATAAATAAATAAATAAAAAAGTTCAGCGGGCTCAACCGGGATTTGAACCCGGGACCTCTCGCACCCAAAGCGAGAATCATACCCCTAGACCATTGAGCCTCATGCAAATCTGACCGCTAAGTAGTATTGATAAGCTACAAATGATCATCAGATACTAGAAATAGCATAAAATATCTATTTATTATGCACCCAACCAGTTTGTGTTTTATAAAAATTCATGGCCCTTTCTAAATATCCAAGGTGAATGCATAAAATGTCGCATAAATCATTGCTTGACATTAGGTTGCTTTCAAATAGGACTATTAATTCGGCGGTTTTCAACTGGGGATGTAGCTCAGATGGTAGAGCGCTCGCTTAGCATGTGAGAGGTACGGGGATCGATGCCCCGCATCTCCAAACGGTTGACAACTTTTTGTTTTATAATTATTTTCCTTTTTTGTGTAATTAACTGCGACTGTGCAAATAATTTCCAGTTTAATGCATTCGAAATGGACGGCAATTATTTGCATTAGCGTTTTGCGACCGCTCTTCTGTGGCCAAGTAAATGAATGGAAAGGGGTGGTAGATTCTTGAAGCATAGAATCAGAGAAATAGATGGTGGCAAGACACTGAGCTGAGATAAGAATTTTAGTATGATAAAAATTAAAATTAAAATTAAATTAAAACTATTCATATTTTATAACTATTCATACTATATTTTTTCTATTTTCTATCAAAATAGATACTTGTTAGATACTTGTTTTCTAAGACTTTTAAAAACACATATATATTTTTGCTAACGTTTTTTTGTCACCAATCCCACAGACTTTGGCGGTCATCAGCCTAATGGAAGAGCACTCGAACCCTGCTTTCGCAATCGGAATCCGCAACCTGCCCAAATATTTAATTATTCATAACTTTAAACAATCACAGCGACGTCAGCGTCATGCCATATAACCCCGTGGCTACCCCAGACCGTGCTCCTTCCCCCAGTCCAAATGCCTTTTACGTCTCAACAAACACAACATACAATACAAGGGATCCGTGCGCCAACCCCCCAACGCCTGATGTTTTTCCTCCTTTGGCTGCCTGGCTGGTAATAACATTGTCGTAAAATCATGTTTGGCTTATCGTTATCCCAGCTGGGGAGCCGAGGCCAGGATGCGGCAGCCCAGGATGCCAGGATGCCAAAATGCGAGGATGCGAGTCGCGCGCGCTGCATTTAAATGCCGCTGAAAATGGCGTGAATTATAGTGGCGTAGGTTAAATGCCGTTGGACAGGGACATAAACTACAAAAACAACACAGAGACATGGAACCCTTTCGCTTTTGACAGGACTCCAGCTTTTGCATAGATTTCAAAAATGTTGAATCTACGCAAAAGTTTTGCCTGTCGTCTGCTTTTAATTTTTGTAAAATTATTTGCATTCGTATACGAGAAGCTGACAAACAAAGTTTACCACTTATCCTGCTCCTGTGTTGTCCTGTTGCAGCTTCTGCATTGGCTTGCCTTGCCTGTTTTCTTGTAATTATCGCTTTTGTTTGTTAGTTGAACTTTTGCCAGGTCTGCCCGCCGGCTAACATACGAAATTAGCGCGGCAAAATTACTAAACAATATTTACCAGAACTTGAGTCCTCAAGACGCTGTTGCTGCCGCAAAGTAGGCAACATATTGTCCTTGTCGTTGTCGTAATTTTCTAATTGGCCAAAAGTTACTGCCAAGTTTTCTCGCCAGCCAACCAACAAGATTTGTGCTTAGTCTCGGCTGCTAATTCAATTTTAATGCTTGATTTCATATTAATTGAAAAGTACATTGTGCTGGTTGCCAAAGGCTTGAGCATGCGTTGAACGAACAAATATGAATAGGGATAACAGGTTAAGGATAGACAATGCTAACTTAAGGAAAAATATATTTTAAACAAACATTTCAAGATGTTATCATTTGGCTTATTTTATTTTCTCTTAATTAAATTACATAAATAATAATAAATTAATAAGCAAAAAATTAAAAATTTTAATAAATTTCAAACAATTAATAAAATTTAACCCCCCAAAATCACTTTCAATGTTGTTTTTTATGCTAATTGTGACAAATAAAATCGATTAAAACTATAAATTCGCAATTCTAAATTTTGAAAAATTTTTTTTCCAAAATTCACAAGGGGAGTACATGCTTTTTTGACCAAAAAATTCAAAAAAATTGTATTTTCGAAAATGAATATATTTTGAATGTGGAGTCAATATATGGGATAAATCATGATCAAAATGCCGTCAAACGTGAAAATCGGTTCACTTTTGACAAAGTTATGGGGGTTTGATATATGGGAGCTATGGAATCTGACAACCTTACATGTCAAAATTTTTGTCGATTTTGGCATGATTTTTGACCAAAAATTTGACCCCCTCAGAATCACCTCAAATGTTGTTTTTTATGCTAATTGTGACAAATAAAATCGATTGAAACTATAAATTCGCAATTCTAAATTTTGAAAAATTTTTTTTTCCAAAATTCACAAGGGGGGAGTACATGCTTTTTTGACCAAAAAGT
Organism: Drosophila paramelanica; assembly: GCA_035043915.1. Lineage (NCBI taxonomy): Eukaryota > Metazoa > Arthropoda > Insecta > Diptera > Drosophilidae > Drosophila > Drosophila paramelanica. The sequence goes on along the minus strand of JAWNMO010000354.1, from coordinate 5,557,665 downwards.
TCAAAAAAATTGTATTTTCGAAAATGAATAAATTTTGAATGTAGAGTCAATATATAGGACAAATCATGATCAAAATGCCACCAAACTTGAAAATCGGTTCACTTTTGACAAAGTTATGGGGGTTTGATATATGGGAGCTATGGAATCTGACAACCTTACATGTCAAAATTTTTGTCGATTTTGGCATGATTTTTGACCAAAAATTTTACCCCCTCAGAATCACCTAAAATGTTGTTTTTTATGCTAATTGTGACAAATAAAATCGATTAAAACTATAAATTCGCAATTCTAAATTTTGAAAAATTTTTTTTTCCAAAATTCACAAGGGGGAGTACATGCTTTTTTGACCAAAAAATTCAAAAAAATTGTATTTTCGAAAATGAATATATTTTGAATGTGGAGTCAATATATGGGACAAATCATGATCAAAATGTCATCAAACGTGAAAATCGGTTCACTTTTGACAAAGTTATGGGGGTTTGATATATGGGAGCTATGGAATCTGACAACCTTACATGTCAAAATTTTTGTCGATTTTGGCATGATTTTTGACCAAAAATTTGACCCCCTCAGAATCACCTAAAATGTTGTTTTTTATGCTAATTGTGACAAATAAAATCGATTAAAACTATAAATTCGCAATTCTAAATTTTGAAAAATTTTTTTTTCCAAATTTCACAAGGGGGAGTACATGCTTTTTTGACCAAAAAATTCAAAAAAATTGTATTTTCGAAAATGAATATATTTTGAATGTGGAGTCAATATATGGGACAAATCATGATCAAAATGCCATCAAACGTGAAAATCGGTTCACTTTTGACAAAGTTATGGGGGTTTGATATAAGGGAGCTATGGAATCTGACAACCTTACATGTCAAAATTTTGGTCGATTTTGGCATGATTTTTGACCAAAAATTTGACCCCCTCAGAATCACCTCAAATGTTGTTTTTTATGCTAATTGTGACAAATAAAATCGATTAAAACTATAAATACACAATTCTAAATTTTGAAAAAATTTTTTTTCCAAAATTCACAAGGGGGAGTACATGCTTTTTTGACCAAAAAATTCAAAAAAATTGTATTTTCGAAAATGAATATATTTTGAATGTGGAGTCAATATATGGGACAAATCATGATCAAAATGCCATCAAACGTGAAAATCGGTTCACTTTTGACAAAGTTATGGGGGTTTGATATAAGGGAGCTATGGAATCTGACAACCTTACATGTCAAAATTTTGGTCGATTTTGGCATGATTTTTGACCAAAAATTTGACCCCCTCAGAATCACCTCAAATGTTGTTTTTTATGCTAATTGTGACAAATAAAATCGATTAAAACTATAAATTCGCAATTCTAAATTTTGAAAAATTTTTTTTCCAAAAATCCCAAGGGGGAGTACATGCTTTTTTGACCAACAAATTCAAAAAAATTTTATTTTCGAAAATTAATATATTTTGAATGTGGAGTGAATATATAGGACAAATCAAGTTCAAAATGCCATCAAACGTGAAAATCGGTTCACTTTTGACAAAGGGGTTTGAAATATGGGAGCTATGGAATGTTTTATTAAGGAACGTGAACGAGTATAACGCAGCCGGTATCTCCCGACTGCAATGTTCTTGTTAATTTTGATTTTTATTTAGGAATTATAAATTCAAAAAATTCTTTAAAAAAATGTATTTTCAATTGTGTCAATTTTTATCTGTCCGTATTTGTATCTAGTTTTATTTTTGATTTTTGAAAGTCATTTAAATGACTAAAATTAATGTTAAATTTTAATTTTTATACTCGAATTATAAATTATAAATTACAAAATTTTTTTTTTTTAAATTCTATTGTCAATTTTAGTCTGTTCCATATTTGGTGTATCTAGTTATAAAACTGAGGGCGATATGTTTTTTGTAGCTGTGTAAAAGTATAATATATAATTATAGTAAATTGCAACATTTTTATTTGACACATTAGTGCTGTATTCCATATATGCATTTATTATGTCCAAAAGAAACGCTTACTATGGCCATTATGGCTAATTCTTAATCTATCCTTATCCCATGGCGTTGGTTTTTTGGGCAATAATTTGTAAATGTTGTCTAACGTTTATTAAACTAATAATTTACATGGACGCACATTGTCGTTAAAAACAATTTCGTGTGCACAACACACAAAACCTCTGAGATTTATAAGCTGGCAGCAGTCAAAGGAACTCATCCGACCGACCAGAAACCGAGTCATAAACATATTTAGAGCGATAAAAAGGTCAGGACCTCTCTCTCTCCGTCGACCTCGCCCCCGCCCTGCTCCAAATGACCGTTGAGCTCTATGCTCTGTTCTAAGCTGTAAGTAAACTTATTGAATGTCTTAAGTTTTTTACATCTTTGCCACCCCCACTCCCCAATGCGCATTTGAACTGCCTTCTGCTTGTTTTCATTTCATTTTTATGACAACGTTTAGAAATTCTTGTACATATTTTGCTGGCGCTGCTGCTGTTTGTCTTTCTTTTGGATGCTTTTTGGCCACATTTAGCGCTGCCCCCTCCGTATTGACATTTGATCTTTATGTGGGCATGGTCTATCCTCCGATGCGAGCACTCGCATGTTGACTGTGTCGCCTTGTTTGTCTGCAGGCATCTTTTTATGACTCGAGTGTGTTTGCCTTTTGGCTTTGTGCATGCCATAAAGAAAGCACAAAAAATGGAATACAGGTCTTAGAAATCAAACTTCTACATCGGAACAGGGCCCGAACAATATGAGGTCATCTGTTATAAAAGCGTGCTCAACTGGCTTAAGAAGCCTTTAAGCAAATACAAGTTGGGGTTTCTTGCTGAATGCTGTGCTTTTGGTGACAATCGAATTCGTTGGAATTTGGAACTTTAATTTTTTTGGGTTAAAGTTAAAGACTTAAAGCATTAGATCTAAACTCAGAAACTGTTCAAAGGAGAAGATATTCTGCTTTATAATTCAAAATATGTAAACATTAGTAAAATAATAAATAAATATAATATTATTGATATTTTTTTTTTTAAGTTTTTCGAGTTGCTCTGCTGTGAATTGTGAATTTAGCTCTAAAATAGTGTATAATTATTTATGTGATCTTTAGTGGAGGTCATCAGTAATTTGTCAGAAAAAAATTAATTTTATATTGAATCATTATATATATATATGTATTAAATATTCGCCCTCAGTGTGCCGGAAATAACTGTTTCTAATAATTTCATTAGCTTCTGCTTCTGTTCAATCACAAAGGTTACCCGCCATTAAAACTAAATAACTACTATTCATAACCCTCTGCTCAAAAACCCAAACACACAGAAGACGTCTTAATCAAATCAGAGCAGCTAAATGGCTGGAGATACCCTCATAAATATGTCAATTAATGGCACGCCCAGGCAGAGGCTGCGCTGTGGTCTCTTATCTCAATTCAGACATTAACGCCGTGATATCAATTTATGTCAACGTAAATGGGGCTGATTGTGAGCCTGGGACTGGTCCTTGTTTAATATATGCGCAGCCACTTGACTGCCCGGGAACATGTGTCAGCGAATCTTAAGTGGAGCTTATGCAACTATTAAAAGGCACAGACGAGAACGGCAGATGTCCTCGTCTGGTGTCCCATACAGCGACAACTAGACAAACAAATAGGCAAGAGTGTCCCACACATGTTGCTGGAGCGGGGGTAATTAGTTTGCTACACACTCGAGGCGTGCCCGATGCGAGCAGAAGGACAAGGCTGCCCGCACAATTGTGGAGCTGCTCCCATTCCAAAGGATATTCCTTTGCCGCTATGAATTATTCAGACGATGGGCAAAAACCTTTGACCAGCTGGTTAAAGGTTGAGACAACCGCAAGAAGGCAACCGCAAGTCGAAGAAGACGCTGCACGGATTTAACTTCTTCTGCTTCTTCTTCTTCTTCCGAGCAATAATCATTGTGGAGCTCTTAAACGCAGATTACTCATACGCACGGCTGCCGGCAAGCATTCATTATTTAGCTGCAAAGTCTGACAGCTCAATAAAGGAATGTTGCTAATGTTAATTGCCTTTGTCCCCGCAACGCAATTTGCATAATTTTCTTTAAACAATAAAAATCTAATTTGCCTGTCTCGCATTTTCCCTGGCACTTACATATAATTTCTTGTTAAATTCATAATTGTTAATTTTGTTGTGGCCACTTTTGACTTGCTTTGCTTCTTCGCCGCTGCGCTGTGGGCTTAACTTTAATTAACAGACAAGTTCATTTTCTGGCAACGTTCTTTCGAGGTTGGTCCACCAACTGTCATAAGGGTGAAAATGTGTCATGAAAGTTTCTGTAATGTTTAGCAAGATGTAAAAGAGAGTAAACTAACCATTACATACAATTAATTTTTTTATAAATATTTATCGAATAAGTATACTTACTTCATTTAAAATTTTATATCTCTTGCTAAGATTTTACGATCGGTTGATAAATGCATTTGTGTATAAAAAGCATCAGAAGACGCGTCTAACATATGAACAATAGATTTCATAAAAAATAGTTCAATAAATAGGTAAATTATATATACTTTCTTAATCACACAAGCATCTTTAGTCTAACTTTAACAATTTATCCAATTTATCATTCCACACACACAAGAATTATTTTTTCACACAACACTTAAAATTAATGGCTTACTATTTGCACAACAGCTGCGCAGCATTTGGTTATTCAGCTGCCAAATTTGACAACTCAAAAAAGGTAAGCAACCATTTGGCAAACTCCACTTGCCCCACAAAAAGCATATCAGCAATGCGAATGTTGGTAAACACAAACCTTTTGTAACTCACTCGCGACTGTTTCCAGTTGCTTCGCCAGTGCCCAGTTCCCAGTTGCTGACCAGTTCGGAGTTCCATATCCATTGTCCTGGCGTTGGACTGCGCTGTGACATATGAGTCGAATATGTTGCAAATTCAATATTTGCCAGCAATTTTGCAGATTTTTCTGCTTCTGTTTTTTGGCAACGTTTTTCCACTTGTTTTTTTTTTTCTTTGCATATTTTGGACATGTCCGAAACGGCAGTTGTAACAAGCAAACAGGGCCACAACAACAATAAAAACAAAAACAACAATTCTTGTGCATGGAAAAAATGTGCAAAGCAAATAAAAGTTGAAAGCATTTGATGCACCGCACAGGAGAGATAGATGTATAAGAAACAATACAATGATAGCGTATGGCAAAAACTCAGTTTACCCTTTCTTAAAATACCTAAAAATTGTGTTTATTTATGTTTAATTTTTCTGTCACTTTGCGACGCGACGGGCCCTACAATTTTTTTTAAATCTTTGTATTTTTTTACTTATAATAGAGACATATTCTAAAACAAATAATTGTATTCATTTGGAACTAGAAAAATAAATAAAGCTGTGTCCGCTTTTATAAATTTTAAACATTTTTAAAATTTTAAAAATTTTTTAATTATTTATATTTCCGACCAATCTCATCAAAAAGTTGAGATACTCATTCGCTTCGGAATAATATTTTCCCACACTTTTGCAGCGTTTGGTGGGCAAATGTGTTGCCTGCTTTTTGGGTGGGCCGCATTTCCGCTCTCATTTGGCCACACTGGCCGCAGGGCGACTCTGAAACTGACCGCCCTGGACGCTTATCCGCCTCTGCTTCGTCTCGCCTGTTCGCCTGTTAACGTGTGCTTTGTTTAACGAATCGTGCAAATGCGGGTGGAACTGGATTGCCCGCCGGGCAGCGCTGCGAAGCAGTTTATTTTTCACATTTTTGTGCATTTATTTGATTACGTCGAGTGTTTTATTTTTCAATAAACACGCATTCAACGGACAAAAATGAAAACACCAGAACAACACGACGAGAAAGGAAACTGGCGCCGCTCATTAAATTTTGATTGTTTCTTGGCCATAAAAATCACAGCCAAAGTTATAACTGTGCACGAGTCGCGACCAACTACAGCCAGAAGCAACAACAAACAGAACAACAAATTATGTTGATGGCTACATAATAGCCAGAGTCAGGCCCCTTGCCCCACCTCCGGTGAAACTTTGGCGTCTAAACAGCAGAAAAACTGACTCCTGACTGGCTGAAATCGCTTTAGGCATTCCGCAAAAATGATGATAATTAGCCGAAAAGCCGCCAGAAAGCGACCAAAAAGTAAAAGTCAAATCAGAAACTAAACAAAAGTGCCAAGGAAATTGCCCAACTGAAGCGCCGCCTCCCTTCTGGGAGGAGTGTCAGTCAAGTCCCAATGTGAAAATTAACTTGTAAACGCTTACAGCCCAACGTGATTCCGCGGAGGGGGGGCGGGCAGGAAGATACCAACACCAGCAAAAGCAACAACACCTACCGTGACCAGGAGGCGTCTCCTGGGACTCAGGGCTAACGATTTACAATCAAGCGAAGCGCCAGCGTCAAAATAAAAACTTTTGCATTTTATTTCGAGTTTTGATATTTGCGCAGATTTCTTGCTCGCTACTTTCGAGTGCGATTAAATTTGTTTTAATGGTTTTTGTTCTGCGGAAGGCGGGAGGCGTGAGTACCCCCTGTAACAAAGTGTGAGTGCAATGCTTGAAGTTTGTTTTTTAATGGCCGCAGTTTTGGTTGCTGCGGCTTTCTAATTGCCGCCAGAACAACAAACCAATTTAGGGTGTTAAAGGTTTTGGGAACTTCCCTGGAAAATCGAAAGCGAAAAGAATTTTTTTACGTCGAACAAAGTTCTCTTCAATGTGTTTTGTTTACTATCGATTATTTGGTGCATTTTTTTAAAAAGTTTTTAAAAAATGAATTACTAAAATAAAAACATGCAAGACCGCTGCATTAGCGACTGCGTTATACTCATTCACGTTCTCAATTATTATTATTATTTAGACATTTTTTGGTGATTTGTAATTTGTGCGCTACGGGGGTGACTAGTTTTAAAACTATGGGAGATTTATATTTTTTGCAATTTGAACTTTTCGAAATTTTGAACAAAAAATTTTTTGGAAAATGAGTATGGGAGGGGTACATAAGAAAAAATGTATGTGAATATTTAAATTTTATTAATTTGCTATTATTGACTTGTCATGCCCCGAGTGGGCGCACCCCAATATCCTTCAAATCGATCTAACACTCGGGTATATACTTAAGATATCAATTCTCTGAAATTCTAAAAACTGCGTACATGCGGACTGACGGACGGTAAAATAGACATTGCACAATATACCATTTTGAAGTTGTGCACCAGCATAAAAATATAGCAAAAGATCTGCCTAAGATTAAATACTTTGCGGATAAAAAATATAGCTGTAGAAAGTTTATTTAATAATAAAGTTATTAAGTATTTTAAACTTATTAAGTAATCACTAAACTAATTTGCAAATTCCTAAATTATAATATCATTTATTAATTTTAATTTAATGAATTTCTTTGAAAATCCATATTAACTAGCAACTGAAACCATAACTAGAAAAGTTAAAAGAAGTCGTTAAATAAGCAATGGATTTGCGCTCGCAATGAATTTAAAAAAATTCCCTTTGTTGTTTTATTGTTAAATTCCATCTCTTAGTTTTAGCTGTAGGCGAACAATAAAAATGAATATGTGTAGTTAAATAATTTTGCTATCAACGCCGTCACACGCTGTTCGGATTGCCCAGCTTAAGGACACACCCCTCCCACCGCAAGTGCACCTTTGTCACTTGGCAAAGCCTTTTCGAGTTTTAGTCCCAGTTTCTGTCTCCGTCCCCGTCCTCGTCTGGATGTGGTCCAAGTAACTATAACATTTAAGCTGCTTTGCGCAAGTTGTGCACCATTTGATAGCCATGGAGAATTGGCCAAGTACGCAAATGAATTTTATATAAACGTATTTTCAAATATACAAATAAAAAGAATTAGGGCTAGTAAAAAGGCAACCTTTTCATACTAGTTGACGATGTAAAATGACTATATTGGATTTCTGGCAAGTTAGAGTTTCCACATTTGGCCAAGAGTTTTCGGTTGACTTTCTTAAAAAAAAAATGTGTGCATCCAAAATCGAGACGAAAGACGGTTTTCGACTGTTTTTAATTGCTATTATATTGTGAACGAGTATTGTGAAGTTGGCTACACCCGATCGCAACGTTCTTCTTGTTATTTTTATGGCATCCAACTAACAAGGTTCAGTGGCTGTTGACTAAATCAACCAAGGATTTGCGTTTATCACAGGCCAGCCAACAGTTATGTGTCGCCTCTCTCCCCTCTCCCGTTCACCGCTCTCTCCCTTTTCAGGGGGCACCTTTGGCGACAGGAAATTGAAAATTTCCACAACAGCAGCGGCAAGTGAGTGCGTGGCATGTGTGGCATGTCAGCGATTCCAGCCCGAGCGAACCCCGGGGCCAATAACATTTACGCTAATTTGATAATCTGCACACGCACAAGGGTTGTATTACGACGGCCAAAACATTTGCATAGCCAAGCAGTTGGCCAGCAGCGGAGGAGAGCCACAACAGACGCACCTAATTGGCTGCAATGGCACCCGAGGGAGTTCTGGCCGGGCTTAGATGTAGCTGACCAGGCCAGCTGCTTATGGCATGCCGATGCGGAATGTTTTCAATCCCTTTTACATTATCAGCGCGTTATCATCGCATTCTTTTTACTCTTGAGCGCTTCTGGCTGCTGGGCGGCAAGTCTCTTGCGGTCAGCGAGTTTATTATTTGGGCTTTTATTTTATGCTGGCTTATCTGTTTTGTTAATGCTCTCGTGTTGTTGTAGCTGTTGTTGCTGTTGCAGAATCTGTTTTTGCCGCGCTCGCTCAAAATCGCCTTCGTAATCGCTTTTACACGCTTGACTTCAGCCCGAATTAGCTGCGGGTTCTTAGATATTTGTTGTGCTGGGTCGGTGTAATAAATTAAATGTATCTAAATAAAATTATTTACTTGACTTTAAGTTCAACTGCCCGAAATATTATTTGATTTTGTTTTGCACGGCCTTGTGCTAAAATGTTTAAATTGTTGGTTGTCTTTAATTTGAATTTAAAAAAATTTATTTATTTTAAGACTCAGTTGTACGATTAAAAGATTTTCTAATTAATTTTCAATGTTGTATTGCAATGATTGACTATAAAAGAAAATCCGATTTATGTTCGTATCAATATGAATTGTAATAAATATATAGTAGCAAAAATATTATTTGAATTTGACTAATATCATTGTTAGGTTAAAAGTGTTGGCTGGATTAAATATTTATGCTCAATGCATATAGCATATTATTATATGATTTATTTTCCAATTGAGATCGTTAGCCTCCCTGTCTGATGTGTAACTACCTACCATATTATAGTCATTAGCAGTTCTAGTCATATTACTGTTGCCGCTTATATCGCATAAGCGGAAATATCCGCCCACTGGGCGTATGCGCAATCTGCCCCCCTTCACATGCATATTTATAAGTTGCTCATACGCCCCATGGGGCAGATGTGGCTGGGGCTGGTCTCGTGGTGTGCGACAAGATTTATGCCTGTTTTCTTTTTCTGGCGCTGAACATTTTAACGCCTGCAAATTTGCTAATTAATTAGTTTAAATGTGTGCAGTGGTGAATGCTTGGGATATGGATATGTCTCAACGGGAAAGTAAAAGATCTAAAAATTTAATAAATTAGCCCATTTATTTAGATGTAAATTTCACAAATAAATTGCTCCAAATCAAAGCTGTTTAACCTTTTCAGTGCTGCTGTTAAGGTGAAAATCAGAAACACTTGTTTCAACCGCGCAGCATCCACAACGGAACTCCAACGCAGCGGGTTGTAATTAATGTGCTTTTGAGTGAGTTGGCAGCGACAAAAAACGCACGCGTTTTTACACGCATGTAATTTGTTCGCCATAAAAAAAATGTGCAGCCCTTTTTTTTTTTGGTTGGTCCTTCTCGCATACTTTGGGGGCCAAATAAAAAATTAATTTAACGCATGTTTTTCGTGTGGCGGCTGTTTCGCATAATGAAATTGATTTAAGGTTATTAATGCGAGCACTTGGTAAATTCCAGGCCGGCGCTGCCTAAGTAAATGTTTGGCATTTCATAATGTTGCTTCAACCTTTAACGTCGATTTTATGCAAATTATGTTATTTCTGCTGCGGCTGCTGTAGATTTGTGGCCAAAGAAGTAAGGGGGCGTGGCCGCATCCATGTAGCGACGGGGCGTCGCTGTAAACTTTACGCTTGAAGTGGGTCTGGGTGTTGTTATTGAAGTTTTTGGGCGTCTCGTTTGCCCGCTGACTGCTCACTGCTGACTTATTCAATAAGCCAAGTTGAAGTATGCCCCACGACTGGTGGCTGTTGTTGCTGCTGTTGTTGCTGTTGTTGGTGCGGCTGCTTAAGTAAATACCGTGTGCGTCGTACGAGTGTATGCAAAAAGTGCAAATAATAATAATAAAGAGTACTTATTGTTTGATTTATGTGTCTGTGTGTGCACAATGTGAGCGAGGGATGAGCATATGGACCTCAACTTGACTTCAAGTCTCGAATTGCCGAGCTACGAGAGCAGGCTGCTTCAGCTGTGGAGCAGGCAACAAACGAAATAGCTTAATAAATGGAATAAACGATTCCTCTATATAGTAAATATCTATTATATTAATTAACTCTGTTTACTTTGTGGTGCTTCGAATGGAAAGCTCGCCATTTAACCATTAAGCGGGTCAAAAAATAAGAAATTTTTCAAATTTTTGTTAAGTTTATTTGCTTTTTCCTAACAATTGAAAAATGCAACATTAAAATAACTGAACCAATTTTAATGATTTCTAAATTGGTTTTAAATACGTTCGTACTTATTATTAGTTTTTTTCAACATTCTTTTCAAAAGTAACCTTTGTTCCCTCTCCCTCTTCTTACTTTAGAATCTTTTTTTGGGTTGAGTTTTCTGTCAAAAATCAAAACCCAAATTCAGAAAAATGTATTCTCATAAAGATCGCGATTTTATAATTATACCTGCCTTATTCCTAATTTACACAATGTTTGAAATATTTATCATTATTTTCTAGAAGTCAAATTATGTTAAATAAATTAAGTTCTTTTTGTATTTAAATTGAATTCGTATTTAAAAATGCTTTCTTATTTTTGTTTTTTGTATATTTTTTTACAACCTAATGTTTTGGCTTAAGGTGTCATTTCACCTGGCTCTTCTGCACCAGTTCTCACTCTTTCTCTGTCTCCCTCTCTCTCTCTTTTTATAAGCCCTGCCATCAGTTGGTACTGATAAAGTCACCTTTATTTGTCAGTCTTAGCCCAACTGGCTGTCAGTTTTCGATGAGACGGAGGCACGTACCATCCACGCCCATTGGCAGTGTCCAAACTAAACCCGAAGCGTTAAACCGCACACACCTATCATGATGTTGTTGCTGTTTTACCGTCACCTCTGACAAACATCCACCCACCCACCACCCACAGATTCACGACAGCACGCGGTGGCGGCGAGCGCTTGCTAAGTGAGCCATTTATCTTCGCTGGAACCTCAAGCGCGACACACAACAGTCGAAAACAAGTAAGAACGCCCCAATCGGGTGTACCCGACTGCGCAATACTTGTTATTACAATACAGTATAATAACAGCTTAAAACATTCTATTTGTATTTATTATGACTGTTACTTTTTTTCCAACTTTTAGTTTTTAGTAATTTTTGGGGGCGTGGACGAAACTTTTCTTTTCGATCTTCAGATGCGGGCATCAAAAAGTCAGCCGAATTTGGTGGTATCGATTTGTATGATTATGAAGTTTGTTTATCTCACTCACTCTGCAAAAATTTGATTTCGAAACCGAATACACTCTTTTCGGATTGTGATCGAGTATAGCAACAACAACAGCATTTCCTACACGCGTCATCCAATCCAGGCAGACGCCAATAACGCCGTACTGAAAATAAAACGATTTATATGCCGCAATACCACGCAAAGCAAAAGCAAAAGCAACAACTACGGAACATTTCGGCGCATTTCGTTTTCGGTAGTCGCCTTATCCCAGGACACATCAATTGAACAGCCGCAACAGCAACAACAACAACAACAACAGCATGAAGTAAATGAAACCCCTGAACAAAAAAAAAAACAAGTAAAATCGAAGATTGCTATCTTTGACGGCTTGTTTTCCTGCACCCCAGCCGCCTGTTGTGGGCGGGGCAGCCATTATGTATTGGCGTTGAAACAATTTGAACAGCCAGTGTGCCCAGCGTCCCCGTCAACGTTGGCAAAACAAATGAAAGGAAGTCGTTTAAAAGTACAAACGGACATTATTTATCGCTCAAACCATTTAGTCGTCGAAACTACCCGAAGAGCATAAAAAAGAAGCTGGCTAAGACCACCCAAGTAGACCCCGCCCCGCCAAGTAGCCCACAGTTTGGTTCACCTTCCCCTCTGTTGCAAGCTATTTGTTGTTGCTGTGTCTACTTAGCTGTAATAAATGGAAAACCGTTGAGTCCAACAACTGCCCCCAAAAAATCGTGCATTTAATTTGGGACTAGCAATTGGATTTTAGCCACAGCTACTAAGACAAGGACAGCAACAAGGAGAGCAAGTGAGAAACGGGAAAGTAAACTGCGGCGACCAAAATCGATTGATTTCTGCTTGCTCAAGCAGTTCTCGATAGATCCGGATAGCAGCAGCAAGCAATTTACAGTTAGCTCCTCGCTCACCGGAATGGGAGATTGCGGCTTTGTTTAGTTATTCAGGAAATGGTTTTGCATCGAATGTGCCCAAATTAAGTAAGCAAATAAAAATAATGTTTAAGTATAATTGTTATATTTATAGCGAGGGCAGCTAAATCTTTGTTAAATTATTTCTTAAACGGTAAAATATAAATATAATTATATAGCACTACCTATTAATTTGTTCAATTTGTAAAAAAGCTTAAAGCTCTTAGAAAAAAAACATCATTTTAATTAAAGCATATTACTAAGTTACAGTACGGCTATTCTTATTATTGTAAATCAGAATAATAACAATAATAATGAACTAATTGTATTGCTTGGAATTTTTTCTTTCTTGCATTTTTTTAGTTTGATTCATTTTCATATTCTGACCATGCAGGTAAATAGGATATATATTCAATATATGCAATATTGATGAGGATGTAATCAAATTTAGGATGATCATCCCTAAAACAATTCGCAGAAATTTAATTTTTAATTTTAATTATGCATATTTTTGGAAAATGTTGCTATTTACTCTAATATATTTTTTTTTTACGGTGCAAATCTGTTGTTAGCATACAGTCACTCTATGCTCCCCCCCTTTCCCCTTTAGCCCCGTAATAGCCAACACCCGAATGCGTCATGGGAAACCGCGTGCTTAGCCCGTTCCAAGCGGACCGGCATCCGCCGGCATGTCGACGCGGCCGCACAAACATCGGGCGTCTTATCGCCTTAAACCACTTTAGTGTCAGCCATGATGACAGCGGTCGGTCCAGCGGGCTAACTGTGAACATTGTCGCCTTTTTTCAGCCGCCATCGTTCTGCATGCTTTTGTTGTTGTTGTTGTTGTTGCTGTTGTCCGTGTTGTCGTTATTGTTGTGTGGGCTGACCATTTAACGGAGTGGCTGTCGTAGTCGCAGTAGCATGTTGTCTGTTAACATGCCCAGTGGTCTTGTCGACATTGCGATAAAAAAGCAAGTACGAACCTTGCAGTCGGGTGTAACTGACTGCGCAATACTCGTTCACAATGTAATTGACAGTCGAAATAAGACTAAATTTCTAATGTTATTTTGGAAAAATATAGATTTTTGTAATTTACGGGAAAAGCAAGTTGACGTGGCCAAAATCTTTATGGAAGGCTATCAAAATATTTGTTGGATCTTTAAAGGATCAATAATCTATCGGAAAAACTTGGAGAAATATATAAATCTGAATTGCCAAAATATTATTTATAAACCCAATAAACTCTATTCACTTCACGAACAGGCATAAAAACCCACACACAGACTGCTAGGAATTTACGTTTTCGGCCATAATGAGGGTGATTTTCGTATTTGTGGTAGATTTGTCCACTTAGCAGCACGACCACGACCAGGACTTGGTTTTTGATGCTCTTGCAATTTGCCGGCCGTTTGGTGTTAAGGCAAATCATTTGTATATTTTCACAGTGGATTACGTAGGCCGTCGCTGGTCCTGGCTTTGGTTGCTGCTCCTCAGATGATAATGTTCATAATTTGTAAAGCCTGCATATATATATATTTTTGTTTTTTTTTGTTTTTGTTGTTGTTGCCTACATCATGATATATGCGCCAGCATGCATGACAATGATTTGTGCTAATGAGAGAGATTCACATTTCCATTGTTCCATGGTGCATGCAGCGTCCGGCAAATGTTGCGGGCGCTTATTTAATTGGCATCTTTGCCGCGGAGATGGCGTCAACTTTTTTAATAAAAACCCAAAAAAGCAAGAGAGGAATTTCCATTTTGTATGCATGCAAATAAAAAGCCAAATTGAGGACACTTTCACTCCATTCCGATTCAGTTGATTTTCATTACCAGTGCGGGTCCGCCAAGTGCTGAAATGTGTACACAATTGTCTACGATTTTCAATATTATTTGCTGCGGTCTTCAGGTCCTGTACCGCCCGCCCGGTCAACACGACAACACCCCCGCCACCCCCACCCGACAAACAACAAGCAGCTGAACCTGAATCTGAACCTGACGCAGAGCTGTCTTGGGTTTATTGTGCGACACTCGAGGATGTTCATTGTAACCGATTTCAATTGGGCATTTTATTTTATATTTGAATTTTAAAATTCCTTCCGCACCGGCGACAGCAGGCGACAGGAAAATGGACAATTTGTGTTTGTGGCAATTGATTGGCAAATATTGTCCGGCCAAATGGGCACGGCAAAAGGTTTACTGATTAATCCGCACTGACTGCACGTCACAAAAACATTTCGTAGAATTTATTATAAAATACGTCGGATTTTGTCCTTGTTAACCCAAAAGTTTGTCCAGAAATACTATATTAAATTTCTTGTAAAACATTAATTTTGATCATATTATTGGGTGTAATAATAATAATTGTGGGGGACTTTTTTTATAAATTTTTTTAATCCAAGCTGACTTTAATTGTTGACTTAAGGCATCGCCTATAAGTTTGGTTTGTAAAGCTGCATATTTTCAAAAATATATATTCGATTTATTTTTAAAAGAATGTGTTCATATATTAAAAGAATATTTGCAGAGTTTTTGTATCCTTTATAAAATCAGCTTTTGTTTAGAAACTTTGCACTTAGCAGCCACCAAATACGGATGACAACTCATCCATGGCCGTATGCACCATTTAAGCGACTTAAAGTTGGCTATAAAAAACTTGGCCCATTCGTAAGTTGCATGCAAATTACAAGCAATAAAACGAGGCACGTCGATGCTTAAGCAAACAGTGGCAAGAGGCGCTCGCCCAAACTGCGACGCCCACAAGCCAAAGCGATTATTCTTTATTGTTTAGACAACGATGGCAAAAGCAACAACAACGACAAACGAGAGTAACAACAATAACAAGAAACAGCCGCTTGTAGCAATTCTCACATCATGCGAGTGGCATTGAGATTGCGTCTTGGTATTGGAAATTCCCAAGGCTGTCATATGTAAGCACAACCAGACAGGCACACCACACACACACACGCACACTGGGGATATGTAAATTTGTCATTGAGCAAACAAAAAAGGAGTGAAATAATCATAAAAATGTCAAGTCAGACAACGAGAAGGCAACTGCGTGCGACCAAATCCTGAATTGAATTTTTATCTATTGTATAGGCAATAAAGTCACATTGTCAGCGCTTGTATAAAATTATTATTATTTACATTTGGGCGGCAGCGGCAAAAAGTTGCAAAAACAAAAATAAGCACGGGCTCAACCGGGATTTGAACCCGGGACCTCTCGCACCCAAAGCGAGAATCATACCCCTAGACCATTGAGCCGCAGATAATTGGTCGATGTTTAAAACGTGTTTTAAGTTTATAATTGCTGCAACTAACTTGTAGATACGTTGGTTGTATTTAGATACAAGTATTTAAGATACCAACGTACTGAATTAATTATCGTTTGTCTATTGTTTTTTGTAGCGCCAGCTGCTATACCTAAATTTTGGTTTATTTTGCGTACGTTTTGTTCGTTTCATTTTACGTTTTTTTTTATTATTAATTATAGGTTTAAATATATTTAACCCTTATCATTTTGGCGCTGATTTATTGACTTTTAAACGCTGCAGTTTCTCAACACGCAGCTGACTCATCAAATTTGTTTTGTCTTCTGCTTTTTGGCATGCTTTTAATTTAATTTGAAAAGTTTTGCCTGCCCATTTGGCGCATTAAACCCTTTGACCTCCGTGGCAACCAGCTGCTGGCGAAAACAAATTAAAAAAAAAACAAAAAATAAAATGGAAAAAAAAATGGACAAAAGACGTCTCATAAATAATTATGATAACTGTCAGAACTTTCCGCTGCGCTTTGGGCACGATACTAATTGCCACGCCCACCGAAAGCACCCACAGTTGCATGCAAATACAATTAAATTGGATTTGTTTTCACACGAAGAAGAAAATCGAAAACTTAAGCTGCGGAATTTCTTTATGTGGCCTGGTCAAGTTAAAAGACTGAAAAGTTTTAGGGCACTACTAAAATGCAAGAGAAAAATGGAAAAGGAAAGAAAAATCTTATGTTATTTTTTAGTTTTCAATATAAAATATTTTATTAAATGTACTTTATTCTGTTATATAGCGTTCACAAGTTTCTTGTAAAAAGCACATTATACGTAAAAGATTTTAGGTGTAAAAGAAAAGAATATTTGCATTTAAAGCACTTTCAGTTTGTGTTTTGCATGCTCTTTTATTTTTTATTGCTGCTTTCTCAAGTTTTGTGTCGCTATAAATCACAAAACTGTATCCATCGAAGATTTATGAGCTGCTAAATATGCCTAAAAACAATGAAGGAGGATTTTAGCTGGCAGTTTTCGTAGATGCAAAAAATTCAGCACAACTTTGTCCACATATCAAAATATAAAACGCAATTATCAGATATAATGTATGTATATGTGAACAATGTGTTGTTTGATGTTCATGTATCTTTGTCGCTGTTGGTTTTCACTTTCGCAGATAAACAAAACGAGGTCCTAAATAAACACAAAACGGTCAAAAAATAAAATTGTGAAAATTGCAAAAAATACATTTAAAAAGCTGCAGTAGACTGTTGTTTTTAATTGAAAACAGCAAACAATTCATTGGCAATGCGACGCAAATAATTTGAGTGTTATTCAAGTAAAACAAGCTTCTAATGCTGATGTGTGGCAGAGCTGCACGCAGTATCGAGGTGTGCAGCATTAGCATTTGCTTTAAGTCAAACCTTATGGAAATTATTCCAATTAATGGCCAGGCACTTTGCACCGCTTAGTTCGCGGGCTCCACTTAAAGGCCATTAGGCATTAACAAAACACAAACAATTTTTACACTTTGCGTGCCGAAGGCAACAATGCCCAACTACAACAACAAACTAACCAAAAAATGGCAACCGAAATAAAAGCTGCAACAACAACAACAACGGTAAATAGAGTTTTCTTTATTTATTTTCTCAACAACTTTTTACCTTTTTCCAACTCATTTTCAAGTGTTTCGTTGAGCGCCATTTGGTTGAATGTAGTTGCTGTTGTTGTTGTTATTGTTGTTGTTGTTGGGCAAAGCCATTAGAAAAAGGCTACTTGAGTGTTAAATGGGTTTGGGTTTTGGATGTTCGGTGGGGCTAGCATTGTTTTTGTTCGACTAAGTCAACAAGGTCGCGGGTTAATGAAAGTTGCTTGATCGCTCAACTTTCAGCTTCTGTGTTGTTGTATTATTGTAGCATAGACAGCAAATATAGGTGCGCTATAAATTGTGGCAAAAAACATCTATCGGATCCATTCAATTGACACAATAAGTAAAGCCACAAAATAACGAAGCTTCTAATAGAAAAGAACATAACGTTTGCTGAGAATTTTCTTACAAAAAAGTTTTATTTACCTGTTATAAACGATTCGATTGTGATAGAATCTTGGTTTTCAAAGATTTACATATGAAAATCGTAGTCAAGCTAACCATTATTTAAAATATAAAAATTAACTTCTCAGAGTTTACATACTACATAGTGTATAAAACAATATCAGTTGATTAAAAATATGAATGAATAGTTCTCAAAGAATTTTATATAAAATATATCATGACAATTATACCTTTAATAGATCAGGAAACATCGTTTACAAAATACATAGATATATAAACGAAAGCAGGAAATGCTTATAATTTGATCATGGCATTAAATTTATCACGTTTCTGCTTCTTGAGGGCTTCGTGCTTTTTCCGTTCGACATTCCGTAAAAGAAACGCTTGGAATTTACGGCGCATATCTAATAAGAGGCCCGTATTGCGCAGATCCAACACTTCCAACATTTTGTTGCAGTCAATTATCTTTAGCAAATGCTTACCAAAGTTCTGTGAAAGATCATTTTAGAGAGCTCAAGGCGTTTGCTTTTACAGTAGTGCGGAACTCACCTCGCCCAGATAATTGTTTGATAGATCAATGCTAAGCAAGGTCTTGTGCTGGCATATCAGCACCATGAACAACTTGGTAATGCTCTCACTGATGGAACAGCTGCCCAGGTCCAGTTCCCTGACGGGCATCATCTGCAGCGTATGAAAGATGGCAGCGGCGCCATCGCTTTGAATGGGATTGAGGCGCAGCACCAAACGCTGAAGGGGAACGTTTCGCAAGGTTCGACTAAGTGTGTAGGCGCCTTCCTCCGCTGCTTTGGAGAGGGACAATTGTCAGCAAATATAAAAAAATTAAATTATTAATTAAATTATGTTAGAAGCGGTATTGAATTTTTTTCGTCATAGTTTAGTTTTTAATTTAAAATCAATGAATTAAAATAATAAATAATAAATAAATAAAATTAAATTAAAATTTCTTCTCCATTTCTTTCTTTATAGCCGCTTGTTAATAATTCAGTAGAGTTAGTAAGGAAAGCTTATACAACATTCAAGAAAAGGGAATAATTTGTATCTTTTTAACGCATTTTGAAATCGTGTAAAAAGAAAAATAGGTGAATGCCTTTATCAAACAGTTTAGTTATACTTATTTTGTTGTTGGTTAGATCGAGGACCGTGAGGGTGGCAAAGGATTCCTTTCCACAGGTTTCGAGGAAACTGCGTATGCCCGCATCACCCACAGCACAGTGCCGAAAGGAAAGCTCCTTCAGATGATGACAGCCCTTGTCCAGACTGTGGGCCAAAAATCGCAGCTGATAAGCCAATAGCTTCGTATTGTGTAGGCTGAGGGAGCGATTTAATAGTTAATCCATACAAACTGGGACTACTCAGCTGACAAACTTACCAGAACTTGCGTAGCTCGTAGCACTGACTGAGTCCTTTGGCCAGCAGGAGTATGTCGCGGGCCGTTAGTTGATTGCAGCCAATTTGGTAATTGACGCTCGCCGTCTTGGTGCTATAGCTCAGCCGCAGTCGGCGTAAGTCCGGCAGATTGCTCAGCAGGTAATCAAGCGGAATGTGATCTGTTGTGGATTCGATAAAGGCATTTTAATTTCATGGCGATGTTTGCTTGTGCAGAAAAAAACAAATTATTAAGTAACTTTCCAAGCCACAAGATTCAGGAAAAGGTTTTAATCTATATGGCATTGAGCATAGACTCCTAGTCTATGATTTTTGGCCATAGCAACAGTCATAAAAATACAAATAAAAGTAATTATAAAAAGAAAGATAAATCAATTCATATGCTTTCTTATGAACTTTAATTACATTTCTGGCAGCAAACTTTTCCCAACAAAATCTTACCTATCTATAAATAATTAATATATGTTTTATATAAAATCTAAAATCTATTATTTTGGAGTGTCAATTATATTTATATTCATTATATTGGTAGGGATCACACATTTTAATTGATTCATTCAATGATGAATTTTAAATAAATTGATATTGGACTACTGCACCTATAAATAACAGTGGTAATATTGCCAGGTAATGTAATACAGATATAATATACAAAAAGGGAATACAATATCCACCATGTCAACAACTAGAACTCACCGTTGCTCTCGCTGCGAGGTGGGGCGGGCTGTAGCAGATTTATCTCCAATTGATTTATGTATGTCGCACAGATGTCCAAGGTGGCCTGCACATTGCCATCCTGTTCGTAGTCGCCGGTTTGCATATTTTCAATAAACTCCTGCACATGTCGCTCCATGTAAATGTTAATCCAGCGCCGTTCCTCGCCCCGCGCCTGCAACGGCGCCATCCGCCAGCGCAGCTCAAAGCAGCGTCGCCAGAAGAAGTCGTCGCGGATGTGCGAGCTGAGCAACTGCAGCGGCAGCTGCGTATCCAGCTGGCTGAGTACATAGTTGCGGTCCTCGCGTCTTCGCAGCTGGCGGTAGAGCGGCAGCTCTGGGAACAATAGTCAGACAGGGCTGGGATTGGGCCAAATCAGTTGGGCTGGGTGAACTCCTTACCGTGCCAGTTGCTGACGATGGCGTCGAGCACAAGATGTCGCAGACTCTTCGCTTGATTTGCTTGGCCCTCGCCAGGCTCGGTCTGGAGTTGGTCCAATGATTTACTGTTGACTTTGGGCAGCTTGACATCATTGGGATTGAAATAGGCCTTGAAGGTGTCAACGGAGACAGTGCAGGGAAATTCACAATACGTGAAATCCATTCGAGGACTTGCTTGCTCCACAAACAATAGTTGGACAACATTTGTTTCGACTAATAACAAAGTGTTTAGAGGGTTGTAGGGAAATTGTTGCCGCGGCAACTCCTTGTTTGTTGTCCATCTAGTGTTGGTAAATCACAAAAAGAGCATAATAAATACATATATACCCAAAACGAGGTATTCAAAATCTGAGTGGTTTAAATCATAAATTCCTAAAAATAGGGTAAAAAAAACGACTGTTTTTGGAAAAAAAAATGGAAAGGATGGTATATACCCACCAATTTTCAATTAGTTCAGGGTATAAACAGAAAAATTATCTTCAATTAAAAAAGAATTTACATCTGTGTCAAATATATTTATTTAATTACATACTCATTAAAACATAAACCTAGTTAAATAACTGTTATAATTGGTCATAATTATAACTTTCACATAACGTGCGAGCTAACAAACAAATATATAATTATCTTATCATGTATTGTACAACTCATATTCTGGTGTATAAAAAGCCCAATCCGTAATACACATAAACCTAGTCGAAGTTGATTCCAGTCGTAAACGCAAATACCCAAAAGATGTCCCAGCAGAACAAGTTTTTAATCCAAGTGCTGTTCCTAATTTCATCCATTAAAATATTTTTTCCTTATCGAAAATGAGGAATTGTTCACCAATTGCCCAAATCAAGTGATTCGATGATTCTGTTACATTTATATGGTACATTGAAGATACTGATCGTATTCAGGTAATTCTTTGAAATATTATTGATTTCACCCAAAACTTTATACAGATTTATGTGTTATTTGTTTCAGTCTGATCTTCAAGTGTATCATTTTGATCGTCGAACTTGGTAGCCCACTGTATTTAGTATGTCTGTAGTCAGCGACTGCCCAGTTTTAGTCTGGTATAAGTTGGTTTATTTTACTTCTTCGTTGTTTATGTGGACCACTTTGGATTTAGTATTCGAATTCATCGGCTTACTTTTGAGTGGACGGCATATTTGAGATTGTTGCCATATTTAAGGCCAAAAAAACGAGCTCGAAACGAGAACTTGCTTCGAAATATTGGGAAAATTTATCAGGCTTTAAAATATCCAAATATATCATATATAGTTGTACATGTATAGTTATAAAATATAGTTGTAAAATATAATGTAATAAAAAATAAATTGGTGCAAGCCATACTGGCTTGGTGCTTTATGCTATGACATATATATATCTAAAAACTAAAACTATGTAGTGCAAATACCACATATAATTAAATAAAATATAAGTTATTTTATCCTTATTAATCAATTAAAAGTACTTCCATAAAGCGCGTTTCCACGTGTCAACACGACACGTGGCTCGGAACCTGATCAGTGCCGCCGTCCAACAGAAATAAATGAGAATGCTCATGGATAAGATGCAGATATCTTTTGCAGATATTTGTATACCCTGAACCCAATGCAAAAGGGTAAGAAAAAACGGTTTTGTGTAAATCTGTGTAACAGAAGAAGGTATTTCCGGCCCCATACACTATATATATTCTTGATCAGGACGACGACCTGAGTTGAAACTAAAAAACATCAAAAGCTTATCTTGGTCTCATTCAGATTTTGATGCATCTAGATTTTCGATACCTTCTTCCAATATCGATAAAATCTTAAAAACCGCAAATCAAAAACTCTAGACTCGCAAATTGGTTTGTAAATACATTTTGATGCTTTGATTAGGTTCTGACAATTTTATAACGATCATAGATTTAGTTTATAAAAAAACAAGGATTTCGTTTCTACAGTTTCTAGTTAACGTACGCAACAAAACTTTTCGGAAATGTTAATTTTTATCTTACTTCAGGTCAACACTTGATCAAATTTTTCATATCAAATTCGTTTTTAAATTCAGAACGAAAGTACTTATCAATTCGACTTGCCCACTTATCTTGATCTCCATCTTATAGTAACCTGTAGGTAGAATATCTGGAAATCCATCGCCGTTGGGCAAGCAGCGGTTCATCTTGTAGGTTTGTTGAGGCCAAAATATTTTATCGTTGTCCGTTGCCTTGGGGAAGTTGGAGCACTCGGCAACGTTCTTATAGATAATGTCGTTGTAATAGTTGTCAAGAAAATCAGAGAATTTCATCTTTGAAATTGAATAGGGTAATCTTCTATAGTCCCGTTCGCTACCGCTTTGACTGCTGTATCCGTTCATTTCGATCTGTATAAAAAAAAAATTAAAACACTTTTCAAACTATTCAAAACGGCCTACAGCTTAGCTCTCACCATAGTTGTTTCATCAATATCAAACTTCCAATCCAACACAGCCGTAACAGTGGGTTTTTGACGTCCAACACGTTCAAGTTTGGCACTTACATTTAATTTGCTTTCATCAGACGATGTTATGCTTGCAGAAATAAATTCATAGTCCCAAATGCGCTGCTGGAAAGGTGCGATTAACTTCATCGCATTCTAATTCAAACACACTTACTTACCTTGCCAGAAGAGAGAACACACAGGTGTAGGATAACGCCTGTGAAAGCTAATGAAATAAAGAATCGCGTAACCATTCTGCGTAAATTGCCGAACTTTGACGAGCTGAGTTAAATTCAATTTAACAACGTGTTTATATACTAGCTGGGGATAACATGCAATAATCTAATAATATTTGCGCTTGTTTAGACACCATTTATTAACAATCAAAATTACAATAATAATGGTGTCAAGTGCTATATAATTAAATTAACAAAATTTTAAAATAAAGATAAAAAACACGATCGTTATTAAAACGAGGTTATAATAATAGCAATACTAAAAACATTTTTCTAGTTTGTCAATATTTATTAATTATACCAAGAAAAAAAAAAAACAAAAAAAAAAATTATGTAAATATGTTAATATTGCATTGCATTTGATTGCATTTCTGAACTTATCTTAATATAAACAAAAAAATAAAGACAAGTAAAAACTTTGCAGTCGGGAGTTACCGACTGCGGCATACTCGTCCATTATTGTTGTTTTGGAAAATTGCGGCTTAGTCAATTAGTCAATATTTAAAGAAGGTGACTAGATATCTACATGATAGCTCCAAAACTGTGGAAGATACAGACTGATTCGACAGCAACAGATAAATCATTTTGGATAGAGTGCAGATATTTTTTGCAAATATTTGTATACTTTGAACCCAATTAAAAGGCTAAGAGAAAACGGTTTTGTGTAAATCAGTTAACAGAAGGAGGTATTTCCGATCCCATAGAGCATATATGGGAACAGGACCAACATCCGAGTTGATCCAGCCATGTCCGCCTGTCTGGCCGCCTCTTTGTCCGCCTGTATAACAATTATTTATTTGTGAATCCATAAAGGATAATTTTTGTCTACTCTTGTCGACTATTTATTAGTTCAGATTGAATAACAGTTGGTGTCTGGGGTACTTGGGTATTAAATATTCCATCCGCTGATTACGCCGAATCATGCACTCTTGGAATGGCCTATGCTGGATCATATTTGAGACATGACATTCCTCAGAGTTGCCGTTCTTGTAAAGGTTCCTTCGCAGGTCTCTCAGAATCGGCCGACTTTTGCGAAAATCATCTTTATATACGGTCTGGAGATAGTTCTTCACCTTTATTTTATTATAGATTGTAGATTTTCCAAGGCATACGGTATTCAATTTTGAACTGTGAAAGACAATATATTTGTTTATGAGTAAATTAGAAATTAATTCAGTATAAAGTATTTTTGATCTAGAAGTGTCCCAAAGCAGAATTATTATGTCCTGACATCCTTTAATCGTTTTGTGCATTTTAAATATATTGATCCTACATTACTCTTTGTTTGCTTTAACAGCCGCGTCCGTCTGTCCTTCGGTGTCACGATTGCAGATATATATTTAACTTACGGATCTGGGTAGTAATCTGTGGCCGGGTCCTGGTCAACTCTCATTCGTGGAATAGTAATACGCCCGTTGACATTAAAGCGCGTATCCTCCCAAACTTTTCCGAAAGTGACGCCCCACGGATTGTAGACCCAGTTGCCCATTGCGTCGGTTTTGAATCTAGGTAATGATATAGTGCATTCCTTGCCATCGTCGTCTCCCCCTCGTGCTCCACTTCGTGCTCCGCCTCGCCATCCAGTCACTCCACCTATTACACCATCACCTTCTGCGTCACTTTCTGCTACTCCTGCTGCTCCACCTCTTCCACCTTCTTCGACTGCTTTATACTTTTTACGTTTTCCAAACATCTCAATATATTGATTATTTTCTGCGACTAAAAGATTGTCGGAAACATTGTCTTTAGCTGTTATAATAGTCTCTCCATAGTTCGGAGCGTCGTGAGCTATGATTTGTTTAGATGTAAGTTTGATCAATGGGTTGGCGTCAACCCCATCCAATAAAATGATCTGTTTCATTGGACTGTTAGTCAGGCGAAAGGTATACTTAGGAAAACTACTTACGAAAGCTAAGCAACCAAAACCAAGACAAAATATAAAATTTGGCGGCATAATTACAGGAAAACTCAACAAACTGCCCAAGTCATATTTAAACAGTTTTTAAAAAACTATTTTAAATTTTATGTGAAGCTAAATGCACAGCCAGATGAAGGGAAAATTACATACACATGTCCATAAAATACAAACCATCCACCTAAAATCGCACATCGATAGAAAATAAGATAACTGACAGCTCCAATCGATAATACGTGAGTCAGCAAATTAGTGTGTAGATAGCTGGTGAACTTCCTCAAGGAACGAACTTAAAAATCTGGCCATAAAAATCCATATTTTAGATAAAATGAGCAAATTTGACCGTCAGCTTTTGGATGACGTGTTTTTAAGATAAGATATGTGGCATGTGAGACCTTTTTGGCTAAATAATTAATTGAATGTCAAATTTAAATTTTTACTTCAGGTTTTCGGAATATATATACTTTATGGGGTCGGAGATGCCTTCTTCCGCCTGATACAAAAACCGGCGAAACACTACTATCATATGGACAAACAGACAGCGTTGCTCAAACACTTCTCACTTCGTGAACGAGTATAAAATCAGAACCCCAAATTGAGAGCAATCCAATATAATAACCCTAAGCCCAGTCAACCAGTACCTCTACCAATGTCTGGGGCATACTCGTAATGTGGCCGAGCGCGACATTAAGTGCCATAAAAATAATTCAAAATAAATTGCTTTGCATAAAAATTGGTTCGCTTTTGAGTGAAGGAGAAAAAACGCAACTGTTTCAGAAGGTATGTATAAGGTATAATTCGGTCATAATAATGCGCATCATGAAAATTCAACACACACACACACCCGCATTTGCGTTCGCATAGATAGCCTGGGTTATTAATTTTGGCGTCGAATTCTGCAGGGCCGCCGTCGCAAGACATAAATTACATGTTTTATGCCAAACACTTTGCATATTTACAGGCGCCGCATAACTAAGCCATAAAAATTACAGGCGGCGAAGTTAAGAAGCCCAGTCATGTCAGCTGTGGATTCTGGGCTAAGTCGCAGGTAGATTTTCGGTGTGAATGGCCACAATAAAAGAGCCCAAGTCAATATTATTGGCAAACCAAGTCAAGTTCGGCCAAAGTGGCCCAAATGATTCCGCAGAATAAGCGCCCTGTAATGACATGTAATTATGGCCTTAATCGGCTTGCCACTTGGGTCTTTATCGGCTTGCCCCACAATGACTTTGATATGCAAATGCCTCAGCGTCAAGTTTAACATATTCGAGTTTAACATTAAAGAGAAGGCGAATAGATACTACTTCTAGATAATTTTATTGTAGCTCCTCATTAATTATATTTTTTAATAAATTTTTAAATTTTAAAATATGGATAAAAGTAGAGAAAAATTTCCCAAAACTATAAACAAAATAATTCAAGTGATAGCAGAACTCTACGAAGAATTTTGAATATTTTTTATTATAACTTATCTATTCTATAAATAATTTTGTTAAGCAATTTAGTAGCGAGCCGCTTTTGATATTGAGATAATATGTTTAAATAATTAATTTTGTAAAAATCTCAGTAAAATTATTTGAATAGATTTGAGGTGTTTTTCAGCATTGCTAAAATTTATAGTTCAAATTCAAACCAGCTCCAAAATCCGATTTGCCTCTGAATGGCCCGCTAAGGTGGCGCGTTGCATTTGCTGTGGCATCCAAATTGAGATTGCCAGTGGGAGAAGTGATCAGGTTGGCTCGGCCACTGGCATTCATGGTTGTCATATTGAACTGTGGCACATGGCTGACCCCCAAGGCCGCCGAATGTCCGTTAGCGGTTTGCATATTGAGTCCGCCACCAAATTGATCATGGGTGCGGTTGTGGGTGTGGAACGCGGTGGCATTCACAGCCGCCTGCTGACTCTGGAAAAGATTCGCTTGTGCAGCGGCTGTTGTGCTGCTACCGTAGCCTTCCGTATGTCCATGCTGCAGGGATAGGCCATGTCCATTGCTGGCAATCGAATGGGGAATAATTAAGGGTTCTTCACTGGTTGAGTCACGTTCACTTACGCATTCATTGCTCCGTATACGCCTTTGGTAACGGGTCCAGCACTGCTGTTGGTCGTCGCAAAAACTCCGGCGCGTGCGTTGATCAGTTCGTCTCCGGCCCTCACTCCACATTGCACAGATGCTGCTCCCGTCTTTGGATCTCCGCTTGTCTGACAATCCATTTACAAATAATTCAGCTGGTTGTTGTGGATGCTAAAGAAGCGATGATTACTCTGACGGTCTCTACGGCAGCGAACGGCTCTTTATACATGCGGAGGCATACTATGTATATTTATATATACGCAATCTTGGTACTTTCCCG
Source organism: Drosophila paramelanica (assembly GCA_035043915.1). Lineage (NCBI taxonomy): Eukaryota > Metazoa > Arthropoda > Insecta > Diptera > Drosophilidae > Drosophila > Drosophila paramelanica. The sequence continues at coordinate 5,530,229 of JAWNMO010000354.1, read as the reverse complement.
TCAACAATCTTCAAAAGCTTTGACTATATTGTGCAAAAAAAAAATGTATATATGTGAACACATATTGCTGCTCACGAATCATTCTTAAGTTGTATTTTCCTTTATTATATGTCAATATATATACGTAGGGCTTCCCCTAATCGCGAATCATTCTTAATTTATGTTTGCATTTATTAAATGTGAATATGAAACCCATTCGGTTTTTTAATTTTATACTCGTTCGCGACCTCCCAAACACCACGCCCACTAGAACGCCCCTATCGTCCCACCTTTAAAAATGAAAATGCCAATATCTCGCATAGTTTTTAAGTTACAGGAATGTTTATGTGTATGAAATGTAAGTAATTGGTCACCTCGTAAAGATCGGTAACAACTTTCGTCCACCACCCCCTTCTCCACCCGCGAAAACTCATGACCCAAAATGATTTTGATTTTTTGCCAAAAATCACCGCATGCAGTGCAACTGAATCAGCTCTGTTCAGCTGATCGCAAGAACTAGTTCAAGTGCAAATGTGTGCGTGATTAAGTGCTGCAGAGCTTTCGCGAGAGAGCTTTTGTGAAAGCTTACTTACAATAGCTTTGTCAGTGCTGCCAAACCAGTCTCTGCCGTGACAGACTCGCGATGAGGGCTCCCCCGGTCCGAGTACCTATTGCCAACAGGTTTAGGAAGGAGTGGGCTACCCACAAAAGGAGCAAACAACTTCAGAGGTGAGAGAACCAGACGGTACAGAAGGCAAGCTTCACCAAAATGTTCCGTCCGCCATTCTGATGGCTTCTGTGGCAAATCTCTTAAGGATAGAGCCGGAGCCTTTGCCAGAGACCTAGAGGAGCTAATCAAGTCTTTTAAGACCGTATCGTAAGGCAGTATCCAGAGAGTCACACAAATTCTAGGGGTCCCTTTCCAAATGTCCCTTCCTGTGGTACCCAACACGTTTCTAGAGCTGAAGCATTTTATTTTTATGCCCTAAATATATTATAAAGATCATAGCTTTAAAGTTAACTTATGCAATAGCAAGCAACAAAATTTTAATTGAATGTAAATAAATTTGGTTTCCTTGAGGTCAACATTTTATCAAACTACTCATATATAATTCGTTTTCAAATGTATAACGATATTAGCCATCATTTCGACTTGCCCACTTATCTTGATCTCCATCCTATAGTAACCTGTAGGTAGAATATCTGGAAATCCATCGCCGGTGGGCAAGCAGCGATTCATGTTGTAGGTTTGTTGAGGCCAAAATATTTTATCGTTGTCCGTTGCCTTGGGGAAGTTGGAGCACTCGGCAACGTTCTGATAGATAAAGTCCCTATAAAAGCTGTCAAGAAAATCAGAGAATTTCATCTTTGGAATTGAATAGGGTAATTTTCTATAGTCCTGTTCGCTACCGCTTTGACTGCTGTATCCGTTCATTTCGAACTGTATAAAAAAATAATAACACTTTTCAGACTATTCAAAACGGCCTACAGCTTAGCTCTCACCATAGTTGTTTCATCAATATCAAACTTCCAATCCAACACAGCCGTAATAGTGGGTTTTTGACGTCCAACACGTTCAACTTTGGCACTAACATTTAATTTGTTTTCATCAGACGATGTTATGCTTGCAGAAATAAATTCATAGTCCCAAATGCGCTGCTGGAAAGGTGCGATTATCTTCATGGCATTTTTATATAAACCGTAATTGTACTTACCTTGCCAGAAGAGAGAACACACAGGTGTAGGAAAACGCCTGTCACAGCTAATGAAATAAAGAATCGCGAAACCATTCTGCGTAAATTGCCGAACTTAGACGAGCTGAGTTTAATTCAATCTAACCATGTGTTTATATACTGGCTGGGGATAACATGCAATAATCTTATCATATTTGCACTTGTGTATACATCATTTATTAACTATAATTAAATAATCAAAAGTTTAAAAACAGAGATAAATTACACGATCGTTGATAAAACGAGCAATGGTAAAAACATTTTTTTATTTTTTTTTTTTAATACTTATTAATTTTATTAAAAAAAATAATTTACAAAAAATAATTATAAAATATATACAAATCATAATTTTATAAAAATTTGTTCTGCAATGTCTGGAGGAGCTTCTCAGTAATATAAACCCCAAATTTTGTGACTGTAGGTCAAAAACTGAAGGAGATAAACATACGCATTTCCGTTTCCTTAGAGCGAGGGCACTGGGTGGCGTTTTAGTGTCGATAACGTACCTTCATATGGACAGACAGTATATTCTTCTCACTTCACTTTATCCGAATAATCAATTAACACATATTTATTAACTTTATCTTCATCGTGATTGATAAGATTCACTTATAACTATTTGGACCATAATTGTCATCACGGCGCCGTGGCTTAGTTGGTTAAAGCGCCTGTCTAGTAAACAGGAGATCGTGAGTTCGAATCTCGCCGGGGCCTACTGTTGTCAAAAACGTGTCGAGTTTATTTTATCGCTTTGCTGCTACCAAGCATCACATAATAAATAAATAAATAGATGATTATAAATAGATTTTTTCATTTTGCAATATAAATAGATTTGATTAATAATAAGTTTATATATATGGCCAGAAAATGTGATTTTTTGTTTTTAAAAAAATATTTGTTTTTATTAGCAGTAAGTTAATTTATATTTATATATTTATGAATCTATAGAAATACATATAAAAAATTATCTGAAACTAAAAAAAATAATATTTTGTGCTTTTTGTGCCGCGCACAACTGGCGCCGTGGCTTAGTTGGTTAAAGCGCCTGTCTAGTAAACAGGAGATCGTGAGTTCGAATCTCGCCGGGGCCTGTGCAGTTGAAACTACTTACGCTGCTCTCTTAAAGTTTTATTTTAATTTATTTTGTTTTATTTATAAACTATTTCTCGGCACTTGATAAGTATTGAGGTGGAAAAAAAATTGATTTAACAATTATCAGAAAAAAAAATGCAGCACCAGGACTTGAACTTCAAAACTTTCGGCTTTGGCTACGGCTTAAAATCACTCCTACTGGCTGCGCCGATTTTTAAAATTAACTTGATTTGCTTATGGTATACACGCTAGTGATGGGGTCGGAATTACATACATTTGCACAAAACCATTACTCCCTTTTTTATTCATTTTCAATGGGTTCAGGGTATAAAAATCAACAACGTTCTCATGTTGCTTTTGTGCGTCTGCACTGATGACAGCTGACAGAAAGTTTGCGAGCCCAAACAGTGGCATCGAATACGCGATGAATCTCAACCCATACACAAGGCCATGCTTTATCCTGCCGGCCGCCACCTGTTGTCCTCGCAGGCGACACTGCATATCGGAAGTCAACGCAGCTGCACGACGGATATGTTCGACAGCATGTTGCGTGTCCGTCGACCAGTCGACCGTTTTTGCGTGGCTTGGCGATGGTTGGAGACCATTTCATTTGCTTTGCAAATGCATCTCGCGTCGTTGTCGATGGGATTTCAATTATTTCTCTTCGGGGAGTAGGGAGTACGCAGCAATTAGCCAGAAGCAACTTTATTTGCTTCGATATATTTGCAGTCATTGGCTTATCTTTGCTTTTTATACTCAACCGCACACAATCACAATCAGCTCAGTGGTTAAAATAATAAATATGTACACCACAACTTGTGTGTACGTACACATTGTGTAATCATTTTTATGGATATAATTTCCAATGTCCTTCCTTTTGTGTGGTTGCTGGCGTCTCCCTTATTCGTCGGATACAGCAATGTCCTCTTCTAATTTCCTCATGAGCATTAATATGTGACTGTTGCCGACGGAAGGGTGAATTATTTACATACAAACTTGTGCCCATAATCATTAAAAGTTTAAATTATCAATAATAATTTGAAATAATTTGTAACATTTAACTATTCAGTAAGCAGTCAATACAAAATACTTTAAATAAATATTTAATATATGCTTGAAAAACAAAATAAAATAAGTAAAAAAATAAATAAAAAATAAAAATAATTTAAAAATTCCTTATAGGTAAATCAAATAGATTTAGCAAATAATTCCAAATTGTATGTACTAAGATCTTTTTCAAACTATTCCGAAAAGAGATTTTTGATTTGCTCGTTATGAAAATTTCAAGACTTAATAAGAGCAGTGTTATGAAAATTTCAGGACTTAATTAGAGCATCAAAATCAATGTACAAACCAATTTGCAAGACTGCCATTTTACTATATGAACATTTTTGTATAAATAAAAATTTTTACCACATATTTCAATCGTTTATTAGACGCCCAAATTTAGGCGATTCACTTTTTTCCACTTTAGACTAGCTTGTTGCCTGCTATGTGCAGTTATACGCATCGTTTAAAGATATTTTTAAAGATATCTTTCATATGTTATAAGCTCAAAGCTGTACCTTCAATCCACCCATTTATCATTTATATTGTTCTGACGATTGTTGTATGTATGTAATTGCCACGCCTGCGGCCCATGTTATTTGCAATCTTCCTCTTCCCCCAATCGTGGCACACTCACTCAGCAGCTGCCTTTCAAACGCCAAGAACCAAAAAGGAAAACCGACACCGAACAGTTTTCAGCAATTGTCAGCAATTTTCTCAATAGAGGACAAAAACTATCGGACAGCTACTGGACACTCCACACACAGGACACAGGACTAAACAAATGTCATTTCGGCACACAATGTCGTTGTTGGTGTTGCTGTGTATTCTTGTGATTATCCTGGATTGCCTTGGAGTGTACGGGCACACACATGGTGGGCGTGTACATACCATAAGCATTAACATAATTTATGTGGTTCCGCCGGATTTAGCTTTGTCGTAAAAAAGGACGCTCGGCCATTGTCCATTTGAGTTTTTGGTGCTTATTTCGATAACAAAGGCAACGCTGGGGCGGATTGCGGTTTTTATTGTTTTTATGGCAACAAAGTTTATGAAAAGTTTCCCTGCCAACGCTTTCTACGTAATTTCGTTTTAGTTTTCTGTTGACTTTGCATATTTTTTTTAATTAAATGCAACTAGCCGCAGAAATCAAAGTTGTTTCATGTTCAGGAGTAGCTTTATCTATAATACCAATTCTCGCCCCACGGCTCTTTCTCTATCTCTCTCGCTCTCGCTCTTGCTCTTGCTCTCGTTGACCCGGGCACGGCAATAAAAACGTGCGAAATTTTCACGGCCGCGTGAATTTTCACAGCATTTGGTTTTTGTTTTTGTTTTGCCAGACGCCGGATGGAAACCCGAACTCATCCCCCATCCATCCTACAGCCAACTGATTGTTGTCACCTGTTTTAATACTCTGTTTTCTTGTGGCACTTTGGGTATAATGCGCATATGAAACAATATGTGACAGGACTGATCAAATATACTTATATACTTATTAATTGACATATATTTATTTATATTATCTTTGTTGATATACGAGAATTATAAATTTGTATAAAATATTATTTTTATTAATTTTACGCTAAGGCATATCCGTCCCCAAAAAGTATATATATTCTTGACATTGCTCATGTTTGTAGGAATGCAAAGGTGTTGAATAGTTTATAAACAATCGCTTTAATATATAATAATTAATATTTTCTAGGGTATTTGAAAGTAGATGCATTCTCATGCAACTGGGTTTAGTACACCTGGCACGCAGTGCTCATAACTCAAAATGTTGCTTCGCTTTTAGGCTGGCATGCATCGTAATGCGGCAAAACAAAATCAAGTAAAAAAGTCAAAAACCAGCCAAGTTTTTTTGTTGTTTAACAATAAATAATGGCTGGCACGTGCCGGGCCAAAGTTTATAAGAAACTTGCTTTCCAGCCAAAATCTGGTAAATTTTAGGAGCAACTGGGAGAGAAAATCTTCATGAGTAGTCCTAATGAAATTATAATTACAAATAAGAATCAGGATCGGAAAACTGTTATTTAAGACAAAAAAAAAAATAATTTAAAATATATTATTTTGAAATAATGAAAATAGGCTATGAAAATCACTTTGATAGAATTCAAATATATATTTTATTAAATCTAAAAATATTGCGGTAATTGCATGAATATATAATAAATATTTTAATAAATTCAAATATTATAAGAAGGCACCAATTATGAAATATATATTATGTTGGTTATCTGTATTGTTAGACTTAAATGCTTATGTGTTTTTGAAATCGTTGCCGGCTTTTAATTCCGGTTGAGCACGCTTATCAGTTGGGTACGTAATGTTGCAGCACTTTGCATTTTGCAACGATCCTAAAGCGTGGCAGCTTCAAACATTGCACGCTTCGCTGCTGTAATTGTGGCAGATTGCGAGAGCAACGGCTGCACAGAGATTTAATTACATGCCTCATTAGGTGGCGGTGGGCGTGGCTTAAGTCTACATGTGGCTCTGGCTCGTAGCTGGCAATCGTTGGACACAGTTCATCCGCAGACTTCAGTCTAAAATGTCGACGCTGGTAGGTGATGCTGGTGCACAGGCACCTTAAATCTTAAAGATCCTCGTTCTGAACAATTCTTCAACAGATGCTGCTGATTTTGTTGTGGTCCGCTGCCAGTTGCGCAGACCAGAAACAGGATGCGGCCGACGAATACGAGGCGCAGCAGGAGAACTTTGATGGACGATCCTTTTTCTTTCTGGGAACCTTGTTTCGACGCTGGCGCGATCGTTGGATGGCCTTTCACAACCCCGCACCGCTTTATGCCGGCGCTGCCTTCCCCCTGAACGGATATTACAACTGTCCGCCGTTTGGCTGTAATCCTGCCGCCATTGGACCGCAGCCGGGCGGTTTCTATCCTGCCTACTACCCCTCGTCCCTTCAGCAGCAGCAACAGCAGCAGCAGCAGCAGCAGGCGCAGGGCAACAGCAATGTTTACATCTATCAGACTGATCAGAATGTGGCCAACTCTGCGGCGGGACTGCCCTATGGTCCTGGCTACTTTGGACCTGCCCGGCAGCCTACATCGCTGGCACCACCTCCGCCTCGACCGCTGCCTCTGCCACCACCACCACCACCACCAGCCACGCTGTCGCCCCAAGCCAGCGCCGGCGCCAGCAGCTTTGGATTTGGATTTGGATCTGGGCCCGTGCCTGTGAATGTTCCAGTTCCTGGCTGCGGACCCGGCTCGCTGTCCTGTGCTCTCGGCTAAGCAGCCTCGCCTAAGTAAACAGCGCAGACAAAGTAAAAGAAAACAATACAATTTTAATTGAAAAGTGTGCAACAAAAAAGCATAGCAAAAATTTAAATTTACAAGAAAATAAGTTACAAATCAAAGCTGACGAAGTTTTGTTACTCTATCCAAAACGGTTCGGGAATTTAAATGAAAGTACTCAAAAGAATGAAAGTTCTCAAAAATGTATTCAAAGCATTTTCTTATATATTTAAATAGTTTTCTAAATTAGATGCACAAATTTTTTAATCAAAATTGAAATATCAAAAATAATTATTTTTACACTTTTATGTAACTGTTGGTCTGAGAAAATACTGTGCATATAGCATATTATCCTTTTCAAATGAGATAAAAAATTCTCTTACATTTCATGACAATGAATATCATATTTTGCATGTAACAATCGAGTTGAACTAACTGATATAACCAAGTTTGGCAAGTCATTAAAAAGGGTTACATGTAAAAATGTGAACAAAATGAGGGCAGCACTATGAGGAAGGAGCACTTACACACACACACACACATAAATGTATATATGTGTACATGTATACATAGCAGACACACATGGACATTTATCCATTAACGCCGAAAAACTCCAAACCAATCTGCATAAACAAACTCATCAGGAAGGAGCAAGCGAAACGCTGGCATTTGTTTTGATTCCATCATAAACCATAAGATAGCTCCAGACATTGCCGGCTTCGATGCCGATGCGGATGCCGCAGCAGATGCTGGTTGCTGAATGCTGATGAAGTGGTTGAAGTTGCCCAAGGAGTAGACGTGGACCCAGCGCGCTGCTGAATTGTTTGGCAAATAAATGCCCGGCAGCATAATGGATGGCCGGCTTCGGTCAGCTCGTAGCCCAGTCCGGTTCTGTTATTATTTTTATATAACTTGTGAAAATAATAATAGAGCTCGACGGCCGGGGCGTGGCACTTTTGGGGCGGGCAAATAAATACGCCACCGAGCGACAGTTGTATAAACACAAGTGTGAAAGTGCAGATAGTAACGGCTGATGGGCAACGGGCCTGGAACGGGAACACCTCATCCATCTCCAGCAGCCATGTCTCCAGGTCGTTCTCGTTCTTGCTCCTCATATGCAATTGTCCGCGCGTTTATTTGTGTTTGTGCTACGACAACAATGAGAGTTGTGTGTAGTGTCCAGGTCCGAGGTTCGTCTGCTGGCAGGTGTTGTTGTTGCTTTCTTTTAGATAACTTTCACTGACCGGAAACGGAAATTAAATGCATAAGTTTATTTAAGTTGCCGAGCCAACGACGTCCACTTCTTATCAAGTTTGAAGCAGCCGACTGGAGAATGGAACCAAGTGTGATGGACGTATTTGATGTGGGAACCTTAAATGTGGATAATTAATTTATCTCTGATTTTACCTTTTGTGCTTATAAGTTGTAAAACTATGAGAATTACAAGAAACATATTGAGGCACTGCCATTTTTTAATTTCGCAAAATGCATAATTAACAAAAACTTTAATTATGTATAAAAATAATAATATAATAGCATTTAACAACATTTAAAAAGAAATAATGAATTTTCTGTTACTGTTCAGACCATGTGAAAAAACCGCAATCTGACTGACAAAATGGTCAATGGCTACCAACGCACACAACGGGGATGTAGCTCAGATGGTAGAGCGCTCGCTTAGCATGTGAGAGGTACGGGGATCGATGCCCCGCATCTCCAACTGGTTATTTTTTTTTTTACTTGTCCAACTAATAAATATTTTTAGCTAAATAACATTTATATATATTCCTATCGATCGAACTACTGTTACACTATTTTTAAAAAATTACTTTATATGAAAAAAAAACAAAATATCGATGGGCTCAACCGGGATTTGAACCCGGGACCTCTCGCACCCAAAGCGAGAATCATACCCCTAGACCATTGAGCCGTATGGTGGCCGATGCGCCGTGAACAATTTTCTCGTATACCATGGAACGCTGTTAACAATAAAATACAAATAAATTAAATACTGTTGAACTAGGATTGCAAATTACAAAAATGTATTTAAATTAACTTTACTAATATTAATATATTCATATAAAATATGAATATGAAAAAATAACACATTGGAGATGCGGGGCATCGATCCCCGTACCTCTCACATGCTAAGCGAGCGCTCTACCATCTGAGCTACATCCCCATGTAAAAATTCGTTGCCAAACAGTCAACAAGCGAAGCACATTTGATTTTAAATTTTGAAATGTTTTTTTTAATGGTCAACAAACTTAATATCTATAAACTGAAAACACTGGTCATTTAAATAATACTTCAGTGGCCAACGCCAGATTCAATAAGCAATCAGCCATAGTAGTAGTTGCCGTAACCGGGACCGAAGCCGCCACCAAAGTTGTTGCCTGGGTAAGCGCCGGGATAGCCGCCCGCGTAGCCATTACCAAGAGCACCGCCGTAGCCGTATCCTCCTGGGTAGCCACCTCCATATGACGGTACTGGCAAGGGTCCAGGAAAGCCTTGTCCCAAGGGTTGTCGGCCACCACCGCCACCCAATAGGCCACCCAAAAGGTTGCTAAACAAGCCGCCGCCGCCGCCGCCACCTCCACCGCCGCCAAGCAGTCCATTTAGGCCTAAGATTCGATTTTCGACTCCTTCAACAACAGCACCTGCATTTGGTCGCTGCTGGTATTGAGCGTAGCTGCTGCCGAGGAGCGCCAACACGAGCAACTGTTTGGAATGAAAGTTGAGACGATGCTGGACCTTGGACAACGTAGAATTACTTACGGAGCAGCTTATCTGCATCATGTTTTGATCTTGACTGTTTGTCTTTTCGCCGGACGCCGCAGTTTTTATAACAAGATCTCAGAATAAACGCCCACATATGCCCGGAACTGTAGAACTGTGCGGCGACCTTAAACCCACGTCGTGAACGCTATCAATGTTTTTCACACGATTTGTTAACATTTTTGAATTAGTTGCTGCTACTAAAAAATACGCATTATTAATTGCGGTTAAGGCTTGCCAAAAAAAATAATAATAATAAAACTGGTTCTGCCCGTTCTAACGTTAGTTTTAGAGTTCTTTGAACTCGTTGCGAAAAGGAAGTACAGGAAGTCTTGGCGATTGCTATAAAAGAGACAACTCGTCTCCATGGCTGCTTAGAAGCACTCCATAACATGACTACAAAAGTGAATCAGAGAATCATCTCGACGCTGTTGCTGCTGTGCATGACACTGGTGTCCAGTCAGGCACACAGTTTTGGGGGCCAAAAGTTTGGCGGTGGGTTTGCCGTTGGCTATCCAGTGGCCTATCCTGTTGCACAGCCAGTTCCAGTGCCTCAGCCGATTCCAGTGCCGCAGCCCGTGCCCGTTCCGGTCGCAGTGCCACAGCCGGTGCCGGTTGCAGTTCCAGTTGTGAAGCCATTCAAGCACGGCTGGAAAGGAGGATTGGGAGGACTTGGTGGTTATGGTGGATATGGAGGACTTGGTGGTTACGGTGGCTACGGTGGATACGGCGGATATGAGAGTTATTCATCCTACAGTGGCGGAGCGTACGGTTTTGGTGGAGGCTTTGGAGGCTTCCGAAAACGACGTTAAAACGCAAATATCTAATGTATTGTTATTTAAAAAATATAATATTAATCTATAATCGATAATATATTTAAATTGTTAAGCCTATGTATCAAATTTAAATAAAAAATACTTTAAATTAAGTTGTAACAAAAAGAATGTTCCCGCCCGGGTTCGAACCGGGGACCTTGTGCGTGTGAAGCACACGTGATAACCACTACACTACGGAAACCTATAACGGTGTAAAAGTTTGCATTGCATAAATGTTGCTGTTGTAGAGCGACATCTATAGTTCATATGTATAATTATTTTATGGCGCCATCTAGCGTACGAGTTATGAAAGTAGACCATAATAGAGTTATTTTTAAATCAGCTAAATCGAGCAAAATTTTAATCTTAATATATATTTTATGGTGAAACACATTCTAAAATAATTGTTATTAAAATAATGTTGAAGCATGAGTTAAATTTTTGGTATTTCATTTATTTAATTTTTTTTTTTAGTGCATAAACTTTATAGTTTTCATACATTTACCCTGGGTTTAATGTTTATATATCAATTCAATTAAATTGTTGTATGCCTAATAAAATGAACTTAAAACTAAATAACAAATATTATAGCTTTGATGCAGGGGATGAAGCAAACAGAAAAAATATTATAATGTCAGAATGTCTATATGGTATAAATTAAGCTATTTCAGAGCACCCTCCTTATTTTCTCCATAGACCACCTCCGAAACCGCCACCTCCGTAGCTTCCTCCGCTGCTGTAGTGGCTCTCGTGGTGATATTCCTCGTGATGATGCTCATAGCCGCTGCTGTGACCGCCGCCAAAGCCGCCACCGATGCCCACCCCACCGCCGATACCACCGCCAAAGCCACCACCGAATCCACCGCCATGTCCACCTAGTGCATGCTTAAGACCCAATAACTTTGGCGTTCGCACTTTCAGTCCCACGAATCCGGCATGGGGACCTTTGAAGGCAAGAAGCTTCACTTTACCCGCTGACCCGTTTTTCAGCAGTAGCATCAAACAGATGCCCAGCAGTAGGAGCACTCTATGTAGACCCTATTGAAAAAATAAAGTAAAAAAAATATGTTGTCAATATAATTTTTGTAATTACAGTTTTTGTTTAAATTACATTCATACGAAGTTAATATTCGTTTAAAAAGTTTAAACATTTTTTTATAAATCAAACTTTTTTTGGTTTTTAAATAAAACTATTGTTTATTTATGATTTTTGTACTAAACTACACACAACACTAATCACAAAACTTAGCCGGTTTAAACAAATCTGGTTACTTATATTATGTGATTTTTTATTTTTGTAAGGCAGAAGAAATTGTGACTCAAAAGTAGGTTTGGTATTGTAAACACAATGTTTTTTTACTCACAATGATTTGCATTTTACAATTTTTACACACGCTTTTAATTGATTTAACTTGTTTGCCACGCTTTGATTTTTGGCTTTATGGCCTCGTTTGAATTATTGTCGTAGTTTAAATTGTTGTCTTGTATGTCTTCAAGTTCAAATCTCAATTCGCTGATTGATGTCGCTTGCATGGACCACGACGCGCGTGCAATTGAAGATGCTGCGCGCTGAGCGATGAGTTTTTATGGCGCTGACGCGTTTTCTGCGCGTTTTTTGTTTTGGTTTGCTGTTGCCCTTATGCAATCGCCCCTTGGCGAGATCTTGTTTTGTCTTCTTTGCTGTAAACTTCGGCTTTTATTGAGTATGCACACAAATTGACCCTGAAAATTTCTGGTTTTCAAAATGAATAGGAGCAAAAATACAACAACAGCTAAATATATACGATAAAATGGAACGATAAGATGTAAGCCCAATTGATGGAAACAAGCGAACCTGTTGGCAAGTACTGAAAATTAAGAATAACCAGACCCATTCAGGTTATTACCAGCCTCAAAAAGGCGTCTCAGTTTAAGTTTATATATCCTAACATTGGGTATTTTGATTTAATCAAATAATTCAAATTATTATGATTATTATGATTATTATTATTATTATTATTATTATTATTATTATTATTATTATTATTATTATTATGATTATTATATTATTATTGATTATTATAATATCATATTTATAATTAAATTAAGAATTCACAGAAAATCAAACGTTATAAATACTATAATTTGTTAGGGGGATCGTGCATTTAACTGTCTCTATCTTAAGTGATCAAATGATTCACCATATGCTGCTACATATTTGGGTATTTACGTTTTATTGACCTCCAAAAAACAAAGTCCAACAGAAAAGAAATCAAATAAAATCAAAACAGAAATTTCCAGCATACAAACAGATTTCTGTACACACATAAATATGTAAATGTATTTGTTGACTGATTTATTTGCCATAGTTAAATGGGTAGCCAAATCCACTTCCAGACCCGTAGCTGTTGTACCCATTGTACTGATACTGCTGCTGGTAGCCTCCATTGTAGTTTCCATATCCGTAGCTCTGGCCAGGCCAGCCAAAGCCATATCCTAATGCGCCATATCCCTGAAAGCTGCTGGCTGCGGCACTGACACTTGATGTACCGTAGTTTCCATATCCTCCCCAGGGTGCAAATCCGTAACCCGAGGATCCAATGCCTGGCCACTGTGGTGCACCCAAGATGCTACCACCCAAGCAGCACAGTGCGCAGAAAAATAATGCGAGCTATATGAATAGATAACATGAATAGGATTAGTCGGGCAGTTAAATCTATGGAACTAGCACCACGAACCTTCATAGCTGATGTTCAACTAAATACTTATTAAAAATTGCGATGGAAAATGTCTTTTTATTCTGTGAAACTACAACGGAAATAAGAATTACGTAATTACCAATAAATGGCCTACGTCACAGACATATAATTAAATGAACTAAAATAATAATATGTTGGTCAAGTTGAATGAAATAGAAGTAAATAAATAATATAATATTAAAAGCCAAGGTGGGTACATCTTATAGGGAACTGCTTTTAATATTTTTATTTTTTAGCAATTTTCAAAATTTCTATGACTTATTACGTATTAATCTTGTTTATGGATTTGGGTTGATTTCGGAAATAAAAAATGTAAGGCGGATTAAAAAAACGTTAGATAGGAATACATTTTTGTAATAAATTTTTAAACTTGCTTCATATTCTATTATATTATTCATTCAGAAATAAATTTAATGTACTAATGGTGGGTTAATCCGCCTTGATGAAAATCTGCGCTAAAACAAGATATGATTAATAAGTTTGCTTAAAAAATAGAAGGTCAAACCTAAAGTCGGAATGAAAACATTGACACTTTTGTCACATTTGTCTAAAATAATTCTTAACAATTGAAGTTGCTGTTATTTGTTAAAATTAAATATTGTTTTAAACGTATAATTTGAATTGTACACATTGTGTACATTATTTTTTGTCTGTCGACAAAGATGTGTTGGACCTAATGAGATTGTCTCAGATTATTCTATAACTTCCTCATGATGATGTGGGTGGATTTCGCTGACGTCAGTTGGGTAATCCATTAGAGGTGAATAAACTGCCAACGAAAGTGAAGGCGTTAATCTCATTGCACTAACTACAAGTGTATACTATATATATATAATTGAGTATACAAATCGACAACAACGCATCGTTAGCTACAAACATCGAGTGCTAATAAGCCAAATGAATGCTGGTCGCAGACGTTGGCCATATTTCCGACATCTCCGCCTATGGTTCGCTGCACGTTCTCTGTAAAGTTTGTTGCCTAAGTCTTTTGTTATTTGACGCTCGCTAAAAGTATTTCAGCTGTGTAATACCGTTTAGCATATATTTAATGGTAACAAAACAATTTAATAATGACCGTTTACAATTAATTTAAACCTTTTATAAACAATAGAATTAATATTTTACAAAAGTTTTAGTCAAGGAATTATTTATTGTTTTGAGCTGTAGAAGGGTATGCAGGCTTCGGTGCTGTTGTAAATTCTGGTGCATGATCGTTGAGGTGATTATTTTTATTGGGTTTTTTGTGATCTTGATCTTCCACAGCGACGGCCGACAATTGCCTTAACCCTCAAGAAACGATGTATATACATACATTTTATATATGTATATGTATGTTTATTTGGACAATCGAAAATTTAACGCATTCTGAGGCCTGTCGGTTCGTCAGCACTGTTTAACGAGGGGTATTCCGCGATTTCGTCACTAACTGGTTCTGCTTCGGTTTCAATCTCGTCGGGGGACGCTGTTTGTTCTGCAATTTGCGTAGAATTACTTGGCAATGCGTGGCGCGTAGTTCGCTTCTTATGGCTGGGGGCCGTTGGGCATACAAATACGGCGGGTATAAAAGTGCCAAGCACTTCACAATTGCAATTTAGTTTCGTTACCGATCCGGTGGGCGACACATCCACAAATAATCATCTCACACGCGGAATGAAGCGCTTTTGTTGTTGTGTACGTCTTGCTGGGTCCAGCACTCTCGATGCACTTGCTCATCGCTAGTTTCCCGTTTCCCTTTACAGCTGTTGGTCGTGCTGGCGATTGCCGGATATGGAGGCGCTGCACCCGCGCCCATCAAGGGCGAGGGACGCTCCTTTGGACTGCTCGGCGGTGGTTTTGGCGGCAGCGTGGGCCTGAGCGCGGGCGTCGGCTTGAATGCGGGCCTCTATAGTGGATTCGGTGGTGGCGGTGCTGGCGGTTACTATCCCGGCGGCGGTAGCTATTATCCCGGTGGTGGCTATTATTCTGGCGGCGGCCCAGGCTTCGGCGGTAATTACTACCCCGGCGGTGGTTACGGCGGATATGGACACAGGCCCTACTACGGCGGTGGCGGCGGCGGCGGCGGCTTTTACCCCGGAGGTGGTGGCTACAACAATTACGGTGGATCATATGGCGGCCACTACAGCCAGTCGCAGTCGCAGTATTCCAACAACTACTACAATGGCGGCTACGGCGGAGGCGGCGGCTTCTTTGGCTGATAATCTAAGCACCATGTGATTTTTATGTCTAGTTAGCTTTTACTTTTTGTACTCAAAAACAAGATTGAAAAAAAATACACTAAAAAATAAAAACAATGTGAAGCCTGAAATCCGCTGCAAAATCCGGTTTCTGTTGTTGCCACGGATACGTTGTCCTTGTCATCGTTGTAGTTGTTGTTATTGTTGTCTTCTTGATTTTAATGAGCTAAACGCGTTGTGCATAAATTGTATGGCCAAAGATGCCAGATTTGTATGGTACGTGCATGACTAAGAACACGAGCGGGGGCAGGAAAATACTGCGAAATTATTCATCGCAATTATTGCTGTGTGGCAGCATAAAGACAATTTATGTGGCTAGTTAATCCGAACAAAACTGTTTTTTTTTCTCTCTCTTATATTTTTAGCAAAGTAATTACAAATAATTATTTCTTATGCATTTTATATATTATATAAAATGTTTATATATTTTGTTCGACAATTTTAGGTCAGAATTTTGACTTCCTTGTAAGTGTTTATATGCATTAACTTTCAGTTGTCTTCTTAATTTTATATCGAAAAGTGTTGCATGCAAAAAATTTTTTAGAATTTGTGTTAAAATGCCAAATTATTCTGATTTAACAGCATTTAGTAGTCAACCTAATATTTACATGCATATATACTTTAATAAATAATAAAAAAAAATCTGGAAAAACTCGTAAGGTGAAATGCGGATTTTAAAAAAATGTATATTAATTTTTTGTTATGTTGTATTTGCTAATCTCTCATTAACACTGATTTACGCCTAAATAACAAAATTCATTAAATTCTGTAGAGATTACTCGAGTTAATAAAAATCTCAGAAAATATATAAAATATAAGTATAGTATTTAATAAGTAATAAATTAGTTACCAATTGTTCTAATGGTACCTAAATTATATGTTATTCTGATTTTAGTATGATTTTACTTACTTGGCTGACATATAAAATGAGGTGATGGAAGATATAAACAAACTATTGCTTTTAAAATTCAAATCAATCCAACAATTATACCTTATTTTATATATTTAAAGAATCATTAGCTTTTAAGCTAATTAAACTGTGAGTGCTGCAAAATTTAATAAGTTTTCACTTGAAATGTTTTCGTTTTTATTTACAACTAATTTGATTACTTAACAGATAATCACAATTAAATACTAATCGAATGGTTTTCGAGTCGTGTCGAGTGCGCCTATCCATAGCTGCTGCGGCTGTTCCTGGCGCGATAGGCGCCTGTTTGGTAGACCGGCTGCACTTGACCCGTCAGCTGCTGAATGATGCCGTTCACGGTCGTGGCGACCCCGCCCACCAGCTGGCCCGGTGTTATGGGTGGCTGCAAATAAACCAATTAAATAAGCTGTGTTTGACTGTGCTGCCTGGCGAGACTTACCGCGCCCGCCGAGTCGTAGTACACGCGATTGGGAACTGGACGACGCACTGGCACTGGATTATAGTTGGGATCCACGGCTGGATCGCTTTGCAAGTCGCCGGCAGCACTCGCTGGTCGCACCGGCAGCGGATCTGCGTACGGAACAGCGGGCACCGTGGCAGCCAGGCTGTTCTGTAGGATGCCGGGCGCAAAAAGTGACAGCCAGGTGGCCAAAGGCGCGTACGGACGCACCGGCACCGGTACAGGCGCAATGGGAGCTACGGGATCCGAGAGTAAGCCACCACCTAAGCCGCCCAAGCCACCCAAGCCACCCAAGCCGCCGCCTCCAAAGCCACCGTATCCGCGACAGCCACCGCCGCTGGGGTACACATTGTACACATTCAGGTCGAACAGAAATCGGCCCTGCTCGACCGGATCCTTCTGGGCACCGGCGTCGCGTCCGAATGGTATGCAGGGTCGCCCATAGCCGTAGGCGGACGCAGCAGCCGCTGCATAGGGTCGATACAGTTTCTTCAGCTTCTTCTTGAGCAGCAGCGATCTGTCGTCACCCGGATCGGAGCTCAGCTCGTCCAGCTCCTGATTGGCAGCACCAGCAAACTTGGAATTCTCCTTGCTGCTGCTGCTGCTTTGACGACTGTAGCGATTGCTCTGCGCGCTGTAGTTTTGACGATGCTGGGGGTAGTTGGAATTGTAATAGTAGCCACGTGGAGCGGCCACACAGCTGCCCAGAACTCCAAGCAGCATCAGGCTGGTGAACTGCATATTAAAAGGACTTATTTTGCTTTGCTTGGCTCGCGATGCTTCTGCTGTGGCGACGTGTTAACAACGGACTATGCCGCCAGCTTTGAGCACGCCCCAATTTATCACCTATGCATGTGCAGAAATAAAAGCAAAAAACTAACGAAAATTGCCTACAACTGGCAAATTTGCCGTTTTCCCTTAGAAGGCATGCGATTGCATAATGCCCTTTTTTATTCGCTTGAATTTTTCCAGCGCATTCGCATTGTTATACCCTGCACCAATTAAAATGGCTATAAAGGGTATACTGGTTTTGGGCATGTGTATGTAACAGGCTGACCGAATAAAATATAAAATAAAGAAAAAACATTAAAAATTATTGTTAGAGTTTACTCGCGAATTTATATTTGGTGCTTATCCATTTAATTACATTATTATATAATATATTATTACAATTATGTAATTAATTTGGAGGGAAATAAAAGAAATTCGAATATACATTCATCATAAACAATAAAAAAAATGTACAAAAGAAGTTCATAGAATATTTAAAACATATTTAATGTTTTCATCTCAAATTTTGTAAACTGATTTGGTAGATTCTGAGAACTGGACACACTAAATTTGATTTAAATTTTCATATAATGGAATACTTTAAGAACATATATTAAGATTAAGAAACATTTTATCTGATTTGTTAAAATAGACTCAGGGTATCTGCTGGTCGACTACCGTCGACTGGAGCAATCTTACTTGTTGTTTGATACAAATGCTAATTTGGGCAGCCCCCGCAAATTCAACCAGCGGGCAACGTCATCATCATCAGAATCATTATGACCAACATTAACATCGTTTCGCCCACATGGTTCAGAAAACAAGTTACAAGCGCCGACTCATGTGCATTGACCTGTGTCAAATAACGCCGCCAACCAGCCATTCGTCGGGAGCTCTAACTTGATGGTGATGGTTTGGCCAAAAACACGAAACATGTTGCCAAAAATACAACCATTAAGTGGGTCAATGTCACGTTGACTGCGCTGGGAACCAACTTCATTCACTATGTTGTGAGAAGAGTACAAAAGGGCAGATGTAATAGCTGAATTATGGGCTCCTTCTAAAATAGAAACTATAACATTTATCAAATTTATGTGACAATGGTAACTATCTAAAATATTTAATATATAAGCCGAGCTTTTTAATATACAAAAAAAATATTAAAGATTTTAAAATGACATAATAGGAAATAAAAAAAAAGCCTTACGTTCATACTTACAAATCGAGAAATGATCACGATTCCTACATATACTAATATTAGTTTTACTTCTTTCATATAAATGAGCTTCTAATATTGTTTTCCTTTTTTTTTCAAATCACAATTTATATATTGCTGATATAATGAAATCAATAGTTACACCAGAAAATAAATTCTTAAGTGAACACTAAAATAATTTATTAATATTGCCTATTTAATTTAGGTTTTTAGTAGGTCTGGAATCGATCTACTATTCTTTCATTTATTTTATACACTATCTATCGTGAAATTTAGGAATTAGATGTATATGCATATAATTATCGAAACACACATATACATAAAATACTTATATGTACTTTTATTTAAGCACTCACAAATAATTTTCAAGCCTCAGGACTTTGCCTAAATCTACTTTTGAGCTTACAACTACAAAACATAACTGTACACTTGAGAAAAGTCTGCGAAGGATAGACACGTATTGGGATCTATAGCTAAGATTAGCTTTTGGACTTAAAATATAAACGGAGCAAAGTGTTTCGGCAAACTGTGCGTCAGAGTTGTGGGCGTGGTTGGAACTGACTAAACCGCTGTTTTAGGCTTGTTGGCCTCAACCCGTTTGCGTTTCGCCCTCAGCTGCTGATTGCAGTAGACGCGCAAAAAGATGGCCACGAAAACGATGAGCACTCCAAAGATGCCCAGCACCGAAACGCTGTGTTGGTAGATGAAGCAGGAGAGCATGATGGCAACGGCCTGGCAGACAACATATTCAACAAATAGATTAATATACAGGTGTGCGTGTATGTGTCTGTGTGTGTGGAACACTCACCTGGCGCATTGTCATGATGATGGTAAACACAACTGGCCCAAACACATCAATTGTGTGGTAGATAAACAATTGGCCGACCGCGGAGCATATGGAAAGAACAACCATGTCGAACACAAACTTTGGATGCTATAAATTAAACAAAACAATTAGGTTAGCTTTTATTGTTTATTAAACTAAACAAAAGAATACATACGATAAACAAGCCACCATGTTAAAAAGAAAACTAACAAGTCTAAACAGGGAAAGTGTAAGACAAGAATTCTGAACTAAATAATAAATATTTCATAAAATATTTATAAAGTTTAATTATACCCTGTACTTCGCTCGGAGCATGCCCAACACACAAAAATAAATATTTAAATTTATATAACAAAAATCGTTCCAAAAACGTGCATAACAAATGTCATCTTTCTTATCATCTTTTCGATCGTCACGTTAATGCAGACGCCTATCCGGAAACGCATTGCTCGACGTGGTAATGAAAAATAACTGAATTGCAACTGTTTTCTTGCGTCTGTCACATTCAACTGCATTTCAAGTTAGCTCTAAAACCCGGCTTGCTTTACTGAAGTAGCACATTTAACCGTTAATAAATAAAATATAACAATAAAGAACGTTGCAAATATACAAATTTTTGCGGTTTATACACACTTAAGATTTACGGGACCAGAGTAGCGGACTGTAAATCTTAAAGTATTATTTAAGAAGAAAATCGACTTTCCCAAAAATAAGCCAGAAGTCTAAGCCAAACACTTTTTCAATAAAATAATTCACTAAACAACTAATTTAAGCTTAAAGCCAAAATTAACTTTAACTCACCTCAGTGGCAAACGCTAGGGAGTCCATAAAGCCGCCCTGCATGGAAAGCGAGGCGCCCGTAAAAATGGAGGAGAACAAATTAACGCCGCACATCATTTGGAGGGAGCTCATGCCGTAGCTCTTGAAGAGCGAGCCCTGCCAGTTGGCCGTGAAGCTGTCGAAGAGCATGTACATGGAGAGCAGAAAGATGCCCGTCAGGGTGGTCACATTGCTGGCCTTGCTGTTATCGGAGGAGCCCATCATGAAGAACACCATGCCCAGGGAGATGAGCAGCGCAGTCGCATATTCATAGGATTCGTACTTCGCTTTCGACATGATCTTGCCCATCAACATGACAGGTATGATTTTGCAGGACTTGGCCAGCACCTGTGTTGGAAAGTTGACAAACTTGAGGGCCTCGTACTGGAACCAGGCGCTCATGATGTTCGAGAACGAGGCGTACGAGTACTTGTACAGCGGGGCGCGATGTCGCGTCGGTGCAGGCTGCCACTGCATGTAGGCGAGTGCCACCACGAAGGCCAGCAGGCGATTGGCGAAGACCAGAAACTGCGAGTCCTTGAATTTGGCGCTTTCGCCGGCAAAGTTCAGGTAATGCTGCGTCATAATCTTCTCCTGCAGCACGCCCCACGTCAGATAGGAGACCATCAGGCCGCCAAAGCACCAAAGCAGCTGCACTGCTTCCTGTGAACTGGTGCGTTTACTTGGACGCTCGCTGTTGCTGCTGCTGCTACCAACGTGAATAGCGTCCACGTGCTCATAGCTGGAGTTGCCCGTGATGCACATATTGACGGCCGTATGGAGGAACGTCTTATTGCCGCGCTCCAGATAGTTGGTGCGTTGCACGTACTTGTAGATGAGGTAGCCGGGCAGAAAGACACAGCTGTAGCCGAAGCAGTTAACCAGCAGCTTCAGCAGCCACGCATAGTCCGTGGACTGGGCCTCAATCATCTGTGACAGCGTTGCGTCCAGCGCATAGCTGCCCGCCAGCGCAATGCGCAACAGGTCCGTGAAGAAGTGAATCACCAGTAAGCTGACGACCACAAAGGAGCTGCAAACAATCACATTTTCAAGTAATTTGATACGCAGTTATTCAATATTCCTACCATATAATCAGCTCCGGTGCTCGATTTCCCATCTTGTAAACGTACATGTGGCTAGTTCTGTTTTTTTCGGCTGCTGATTCTTCTCTGTTCGAAACGAACTTGGTTGACACTAGTGAATTTAGATGCCAAATAATCACGCCGCGAGCGTTCTAGCCGGCAAAGTCAAGTGTCAAAGGTTCAATAACCGCGAAAACTTGTTTTTTGCATAATACAAGCTGAACAGCAACAACAATAAATAATGGAGGCAGCTCTTTTCTTATACGATCTGTGCTTGGGGAAGTTTGTTTACATTATGTCAAGCGTCGCGAGCTGAACGTGAAGTTATGCTGCTCGATGGCACGGCGTTACTCGTGCCAGCTGTATAAATACTATACATGCATCATACCGCTGATGGCAAAAAAATGCTCAAGAATAAAATAACAAATAGTACTCTGTCAGTGTGAACGTATTTAGTAAGCGGGCAAATGCCACGGCCGATGATGAGCTTATTGCAGCGTTGCCAACCAGTTTCTTTTTAGTGATGGCACCAATAATTTACAGCATGATTTAATCTAATATATATGTATACAACATACCATGACTATTCGGTTACATATTCTTATCTTACTATCAAAACAGATTCAAAGATTAAAGAATGTATGAAAACATGCATAAATTTAAATAATAAATGGCAATACATTTTTTTATATTGCGATGGTAAATAATTGTATTCGTGACTTCTGATTCTATCGATGTATACGAACTATCTGAATGAAACGAAGGAACTAGATTCCGATACTCTAGGTACCGATTACTCGTTCCATTGAACTTACTCTGAACGAGCGAATACAACTCTGCAAGGCTGTACCTTTTTCGTTGTGCGTTCTTTGTCAAAACTGTGAGATAAAATAGCATTTGTGCTGGAAAAACGATAGAAAATTCAACTGTACGAAGCTGATAAGCAATTTTAAGAGTGCAAATAACAGTTTGAACGTGAAAAACTCCAACTGCACGAACGTAACGACTTGCAAACGTTGCATTAAAAATTGTGAAATTAAATGCAGCTGCGGATCATTGAAAACCCAATAAAATAAACAATAGGCCGGATACACAAAATATAGTGTAAGTATTTGCAAGAAAATAAACTTTATGTAACTGCAAACGTTATTGCATTGAACATGTTAATGCACTGAAAAATGTGTGTATCAAGCAGTGACTTTGAGTCATTGATGTTGTTGTTGCTGTGGACACTTTGGTATTATAATTAGAATATTTTCAAACATATGCACACAAAATGAACTCATTTCCAAATATACAATGGATTGTGTGTGTATGTCTGTCACATGGGAGCATATGTTGTACATACAATATATATTACACTGCAAATAATTTTTAATTTTTTCATTGTACGGTTAAAATTTTCTTAATTTGTTTTTAAAAACTGCTAACAAAAATAAATAAAACAAAAAAATTTATTATCTCTACTCTCGAAAATTTAAGCATTTTAATTTATTTTAAAATAAAATTAGGTGTAATAACTAAGTACAATACAACTTATTGTAATATTTGGTGTGGTGTCGCTTATTTTAAATGACCGTCATTAGGTGCTATTTTCACTCTCTCTTCAAAATACCTTTACGTTTAGATGTTGAGCTTGCTCGACGGGGTTTTATTGCAGCGATTAACCTGTGACAGCTGACGTTCTAAATAATCCCTTATTTATGGTGGATAACTTTCCCAGCAGCTGCAAATATTATAGATCCTTTTTTTTTTTACCTGAATTGAAGCTACATGCGTATATAACTAACCCACAATTTTGTTTTTCCTACAGTTGCAAACCAAGTTTCAACCCGCGCACACAGTACGACTGTGCCACATCCACAATCCAAGTTAAAGGAGAGCAAGCGGAAAGCAAACGATTTAATCAACATATCAAAAAAGCATTCATAAAATGGTGCAGACTGGCATTTCGCTGAACGAGCGCTTTACGCAGATGCAATCGCGCCAGCAACAACCGGCGGCACGCGGACGTCGCAGTCGGTCGCGCAGCCGCAGTCGCCGCATTGTGGATGCGGCAGCATCTGCGGCCAATACGCGTCTACTGCAGGAATTCAAACGGAAGCACACCGTGCAGACGGCCCTCAAATTGAAGCGTGTATGTGTCCAAAAACAAAAAAAAAACCAAAACACCACAGCTATTACTCTGGGATTCAGGCCATGAGCTGAGACTGAACAAGCGTTCAAAACGCATCTCGTGCCGTTCTGTATGGCTGGGCAAGGCAAAGAGCGGCCAAAAGAAGGCGGCCAATGGGCAAATGGGCAGCTGATCAGCGTCGGCAAAAAGGATTTGATTTGTGTGCATGCTGACTATACAGCACTCGGTACAGACCGACTGTTTTCATAGCTATAGCGCGAGCGAGGGAGTGCCCAGCCCAGCCAAGTTCAGCCGAGGAGTAGCCTTCAATGTATACATATATAGATCTATATATAAACCCACTTGTAGTAGACACTTCTATTGAATTCACACACACACTGAACCGCTACCGCTTGAGCTGTGTCTGTGTTTGATTCAGTTTGTAAACGCAAAACAAAAACAATCCATCACAAACCTTATGCATCTTACAGAGAAGCTTGCGGACAACGGCTGGCGGTGCCAGCGCACGCCTCAACGGCGTCAAAGCGCTCCGCCTGGGGCCCAATGGAAAACCCGTGCGCTCAAACAACGTCACTCGCCTGGCAACGTAAGCATCCAAAAATAAAAAAAAATACAAATACATTTGTAGCTGTTGTTGAACGAGTCGAAGATTGCTCGCGAGTGCTACAATCTATGTAAAACACCCATCTACCCTCTGCTTCTTCCGCCTCTACAACTTCAATCACACAACATAGCATGCGCGCCGATCTCATCGCCAGCAATGGACGTGCCCGAGCACGCAGCAGCAGCGCCCGACGCTCCAACTCAGCGGCTGGCGGACTTCGCCAGCGGCTGGGACTGCGCCGACCCACTGTGGGCGGCGCTGCCGAGCGTGTGGCCCAACGTCGACGTGGCCTCTCTCGGCAGCAGCAGCAGCAACTGCCTCAGCCACAACAGCTGCAGCCGCGCGGCCGTTCGCGCAGTCGTGGACGCGCCCGTTCGCAAAGTCGAGCACGCGATCAAAGCCGCGGCCGTTCGCAGAGTCTAGGCCGCTCCCAGAGCCGTGGACGCCGTCAGCAGTTGCCCACCGGTGGCAGAGGCGGCGCTGGACGTGCACCGGCTCGCGTTTCGGTGAAGCAACGCCTGGGTGTGCGTCCGGGCGTGGCAGCAGCAGCCGGAAAAGCAGGCAACCAGCGACGTGGCAAGCGTCGTAGCAACAGCCAACTGCGAGGCGTCACTGCCGGACGAATTGAGAAGCGCCGAAACTCGAGCACAGCACCAAAGAGTCCAGCTGGTGCCGCCGGTGGACGCGTTCGCAAAGGACGTGCACGTGCCAGGTAATTTGTAATTTGTTTTGATTTGTGCACTGTTTGTCTGTCCGCTTAAAGGCTGTTTTTTGACTTCGCCCAATTAGATTTAATCTATATTGGGGTTTCAGGAAGATTACTGCATAATTTTTGGATTTGCCCTGTGGAAGCGGGCAAATCTGCCACAATTTGAGAGCTATAGTTATCAAATCAACAATCATTTCATTTAAAATTTTAATTATATTTGATATAATTTATCATGAGAACGAGTATTGCGCAGTCGGTTACACCAGACTGAACGTTTATGTTTCTCTTGTTACGAAAAATCCTTTTCTAAACAAAATTGTTTGTCACTTGACAGGTCTGCTCTACGCACCGCTGTTGCTGCTGGTGCCAATGCCGGAGCTGCTTCTGCCGCCACAAATCGCTCGCGCACACGCTCCCGATCCCGGGCACGCCGGGGAAATGCTGCTGCTGCTGCAGGCGCTGCTGCTGCTGTGGCAAATGGAAGGCAAAATGCCGCAGGGGGCGTTGGTGGACGACGTCGTGGACGCAGCTTGCTGCGCACAGGTGGCAAAGCGGGCGCCAAAGGCGCCAATAAGAGTGGTAACAACAATAACAATAACAAGAACGGCAACAAGAATGGCTCAGGAGCTGGCAAGCCAAACCAACAGCAGGGTCGCCGCGGACGAAGTCGTGGTCGTGGTGGTCGTCCGGTTGCAGGTAAAAGCGTTGCAAGCACAGCTCACTGGACATCCGGCTGGACAGTAGCATTTAGCGGCTCAACATGGAATTCACTTAAACACTGTGCTCAAAAGTGCTTTAATTAATCCGTGCGTTTTTTCTGGCCTCTCCCTCAATATAGGTAAGCCGCCGCGCGCCGATGTAAAGCGCGAGGATTTGGACAAGGAGCTGGACCAGTACATGTCAACCACCAAATCGGAAATGGACTTTTTGCTTAAGTAGAGGAGCGCCCGACGACCAAGTAGAATCAGCACCACCGCAAGGCAGTTTTTTCTAATTATTAAGTTGTCTCTTAAATACTAATTAGCTTTAAGCGTCCCAAATAACAAAAAGATGAGATGGGTCTATGCTCCATAGTTCATGCTAATGGAGCATTCTGTAAATAGCATAAAGTATAAGTAAATGGCTCTGTTTGCATAATTACAATTGAAATATGTGTATCCTATGCAGCTAAATACAATTGACTCCTTGTTCAAACTATGTGTGTATGTGTGTGTGTTTGTGCTATATTTGTCTGGAAAGTGTGTGCGAAAAAGTTTTCCCAGACTGCAGTACAAGTGCCGGAAATTGACTTTTCTGCAACCTTGTTTACTTTTGTCTGGGCAACCTGGGACAGGAAACGAATAAACTGTACAAACGACAGAAAAAAAAAACCACACACTTCTCGAAACATCTCATGTGACGTATTAAGATAAATGTATTTATTTGTTCTCAACTTTTTGGATTTGATGTTTACCGCTGATACCCTGTACTGACATTTGAATGAGAACTTTTGTTCTCTGATTCTTTCTATTTGATATTTGGCAGCAGTTGCGGATAGAGATGGAATAAATAAAAATATATCTTTACATTAAACTGTATATGCACAAATATGAATAATATATATACACATAAATATGCATTGGTAATTGAGTATTTCTATCTAAGATTCATCTATGATTTTTACAGTGAAATTGTTTTTATATTTTAATACAAGTGTTAATTACAACAGAAATCTTAATATTGATAATTTATATATATTCTCGCAGTCTTTAGTAGTGGGTATAGCACAGCACTTAACTTTTTTCGCATGTTAACGCCTTTATTTAATTATCTTTTACCATTTTCTTTTATTTCAACATTCTAGTTTTCCCTCTGAGCGATTATTTTTAATTTCTGTGATTGATTGCCCTGTTTCAGCTGTTCCACCTGCTTCTGCTTCAGGTAAAACGAGAATCGAGTCGAAGTCAAAAACTATGTTGATGGGTTGGTTGGGTGGTGGGTGAAAACGAGATTTTGTCATTTTAATTAAATTCCGACTGCGGGCGCTGGCTCAAGGATCTCTGAGTGGAATAGTTGCGGCAACATTGTGGCTGTCAGCTGCCAATTCATTAAGCTGCACCGCTCGCTCAATCAGCCTGCAGGCCACTAAGTAGCTAAACATGTTTCGGCAATCTTCCCGGGTTGCTGCTCAATGCGATTAACGGGCATCCATATGCCATGGCTGTAACTAATCACACTCAGCTGGAGCATCCACTGTGCACCCGGCTAATTAACACAAAATGGCCATTTGTTGCGTCTGCTAATTGCCGGGCATGGCGCGAAGCCCTCCCACAATGTGTCCTAGTTGAAGTTATCGTTCTCATGGGACACCCGTCATTAACCCCTTTTTGCCAGTCAGCTGTTAAACACATTTAACAATTCAACAATTTATAAGCAATTAGAAAATGTCGGCCGACACGTTGTTGCATAATTAAGGAATTTAATTTATGTTCCCACCTTTTTTTTGGTGGCCAAAAGGGTTTTCTCTGTGGATTAAAAAAGCTAAATGTTGCTAAGGATACTGCCAAGAAGGAAAACTTGTTTCGTTTAAGCAAATTATGTAGTATGAAAACTTGTTTTAAAATAGCATTTCTCTATGTAAATGTGTTAAAAATTTGCCTAGACTATAAGGGTAAATTTTTTGTCAAATATTAGGATTCCGAGCTCTAAGCGAGCTCTAATATTTATTTTATGGGGAATATAATATTAATAATAGTACTGATATACATTCGATTCTCAATATTTCGAAATTACAGGGAAATGGCATATCTTTAGAATTACAAATGCTTTCGAATTATCAGAATTTCAATTTAAAATGTACACATTTATTTATTTTTAAAAATAGAAACAGAATTAATATAAAGAGTATCAAGATTAAAAAAGTTTTTAGTTTTTGCTTGGTTGAGGCTCTGTTCGCCTATTTCTTCAATCAATTTTTTTAAACTTTTCCCAACTAAGAAAAAAGGAAATTCACTGCAGCGTGCAAGACGACATCAAAGCAACAAAATTGTCAACAAAAGTAAACTGAAAATATTTTTTTTATGAATTATAAAAATGTCTTAAAAAATTAATTTCGACTTAAAAGAGGTAATATTTTTATTGAATTACAAATAAAAAACGAGTAAACGAGGGGACTAAATTGTATGGAAATTTAATGAGTTAACGAGATTTTTTTAAGGGACCAGCAACATCACTTTGCAAATTGTTCAGGTTGATTTATTTATTTATATATTATTAATGCTTGGAACTTGTATGACATTCATTCATTCTTTCCTATCAAAAGTTGCTAAAATACAAACAATGTTGCGTATTTCAAAAAAATGCTGATTTATCTGTATTTATCTGTGTTTGCGCGCCTGCAGTTTTTTTGCTTCTCCGACCAACGGTGCGTATGTGAGATGTTATGCGATGCGAGGTGATGAGATGAGATGAGATGCGCTGTGATGCGATGTGACTTCTGGCTGGCTGGCTGGATGGGCAGCCAGTGGCAATTGTTTTTGATTTTGTTGCTGGCGTTGTGTTGTTTGCGCACTCATTGTTTCAGTTTGCTGACACCACTCGTGTCCTGTTCACGAGCTGCAGTTCCCCCAAGGAAAAGTCGAGCCAGTCATGCATGTAATTGATAAACGCATCTGTCGTAACTGCTGCGTTAGCACTCGACCTTTATTTTAGTAATTAGCCACAGGATGTCACCAACATTTAACTATGTGTGTTCAGATCGAACGCAATAAAAACATTTTCGGTTTTTTTTGGCCAACAAGCGGATTAAAGCCACCAGTTCTTTGATTACCACTGAGGCATTCGCTCAAAGGTAGCCGCTTTTCACCTGACAAATACGTTCGCAGATTAGTCAAATTGCTTTTTCGGCATTTCCAACCTATGTATGTCCACGTAAAGAGGGCTCCGTTGACCAAGTTACGCACTTTAAGCCGACAGACGTAGCACGTATCTAAGCGTGTGCGACCGCCAACAGCGCAGATAAGCCGATGTTTTGACATGATGGCAAAAAGCCGTCTCTCTCTAATCTCTTTGATGATAAATATGGAACTCGAATCAAAGCGGCCGCAGAAGAAAAGAATGTTCAACACTTAAAGTGTATACAAAACGTATTCGTAAAGGAACTAAATGCTAATGAATCAGTAACTGATTTGTTAATCAAGATTAACTATAGATATAAATCGGATAAATAAATAACCTAAATTTGTACGCTCTTTATGTGCACACATCATTCGACTATCGTATATTTTATTTGCTAGGGATTCTTAATATTCAAATAAAAAGCAATAATTAATAAGTTAAATTAAAATAAATAATATGTAACGAACTTATTTTATTTAATTATAGATTATACATAAACATATATATATATGTATAATTAGAAATAATCCTCAGTATGTATAATACACATATAATTGGATATAATCCTCATGAAATCGAATTTAAAACATATGCCAATTCGTATCTGAAGGCTCCTTCAAAATGGAATTTGTATTTTATTCACGATTGGCCCTCAACAATCCCCAGCAGACACAAAGCTAATGAAGCGGCAAAGTGTTGAATGACAAATGGGTGCATGACTGTGTTTGTGAGTGTTTCGCATAAAAATAAGCCAAATCCGGCAGGTAATGAGCTTTCCTTATGAAAATGTGAATGCGCGAACAATTGTGCCTTCAGCGCTTCTTTCCTTTGTGATTTGCGGTTTGAAAATGTTTTTTTTTATACTCGTTTACGAACTGAAAAGAGTATATTTGTTATTAAAGAAACAGATTCTGATATGTAAAAACCTTATGTCAAAAACTGGCTATTAACTCCCGTTACTTTGTGAATGTTTCATGTTCGATGGCATTTTGGTCAGATTGATTTTTCATTTCAAATATATGCATTATGGTGCTCTTACACATTTTCCAAGATGTTTTTTTCTCCACTTCCCACTTATTTTTTTTTTGTTTTTGCAAATGCAAATGCTGAATTTCCTTTAAAGTTGGCAACTTGAAGGTGGCAAATTGAAAATGCTATTCCCAGTGTAGCCATTAGCCAAAGCCAAAGCAAATAAACGGCACGAAGTCTCAGGATGAGGTCGGAGCGAATGCCAGCGGGGCAATCAATTTCACGCTCTTCCACACACTTGCGCCACTTCTTACTTTGGCCCGTTCTTGTTTTGTGCGCTCATTCCGTGTCGTACGCTTCGGCCCGTACAATATAATTGTCTCCCACAACTTTGTTGTTTCTGTTTTCGTCGCCATTTTGTCGTGCACTTTGCGGTTGGCGTCGCTTTAGCGCATAGTCAACAGCTCGACGGGCGCAGGGTGCACCCTTATGAGATATGCAACATGGATTGTTCATTACTGCAACACCAGACACCTCGTTGTGCTAGCCAAGTGTCCGATTTTCGGTACACTGCATTTTGCATTTAATCGGCACATTGGAAAACCTTTCGCTTCTCGGAGCATAAAAGCATTTCAATTGCATTAAACTCATGGCAATAACGCAATTTTCTTGGCATTCACAATCAATACACGCACGACGGCACAGATACCACACCACGCTTCACCCTACCCTCCCCGTCCCCATCTTTTGCTTTGATTACTGACGCTGCACGCGTTGACGATATTCGGAGACTGCAGGCAAAGTTTTGGGTGGGCTGCAATGTCATCGAATGCCGGAAACTGTTTGCTGTCGAGCTGCAAAGTAAACAAGACAGCCAGCATCGCATGTGTCCCTTACACGTTTGTGCCAGTGTGCGTGTGTGTGTGTGTGTGCGTGTGTGACATAGAGCACTTAAGTCTGCCTAACACTCACAAGATCTTGATTAGACCCGCCTCAGGCCTGACACAGAAAGCTGCTGCAAACGCAGCATTCAATTTTCCCGCATTTGTCAGCCTCAGCGGAAGTAAACAGCGCTTTTACAGTATAATTTTTTAAATATTATAAGTAAACGATATGGTTAAAAACTCAACTATTTTTGTTTAAGACACTAAGACATTACCTCCATATACTAGCCAGGATTTTGAATAAGGAAATGAAGTGTACATATATGGAGCTCTTATAAAAATTATATTTAAATAACTAACTAACTGGTTATCTAACCAGTTTGTATTTCTAATACCTCGCTATGTTTCTACCAAATCGATTTTCAACTCATTTTTTTTAGGGGAAGAGACATCAACTTTTATGATAAAAAATTTTCTTTCGACGACTTCCTTCCTGTCACTTCTTCGATGTCCTGAACAGGCGGATGGGTGGTTAAATTCATACAAGAAGCAATCGAAGACAACTTTTCAAACATCTTTAGTCAACAATTTATTATATGAAATTTATGGCCTGGTCAAGCAGCTGTCGCTTAAATAAATTTTTGCATTCATATATGCGGTGAATTAACACTATAGGATCGGCCAACGTCCACGATGTTTATCGCCATAACTTATGCGTTATCTCTTGTTGCTAGTATTAGCTTAGCAGTCTTTCTATTATCTGCAGATTCAAAAGCTAATCTAACTTTCTCTACTTCTCAGCAAATATTAAAATAAATATAAATATATTTTTAAAATCGTAAGCCTCATCTGTTATTAGTCGAAGTGTTTTTCGATCTCCATATATGTATAAAAAAGGATTTATGTGCATAATAAAAATCCAAAAAAAAAAAATAACTTTACACATCTGATATATACAGATAATCAGATAAGTGATATATATCTTGGTACTACACTGGACCGAAGACTATACTGGCTTATTGGTGCGACAGGAAGAGGGTATATAACTTCGTACTTGTTTTACATACGATTTGGTTTTTCTGCTCTCAAGTGTATTTTTCACACCAGGAACATCAAAACACTGCCCACATTGTCAAACAAGATTTTCCACTCAATGTGAACAATTGAAATAAAGACACATTTCAATTATCAATTTCAACTTAGCAACAAGGATTCCAACTTTTAGTTATGTAGTTTATTAATATATACATATATATAGAAATATACATATTTAGCATATCTTTAGCATATCTTTGACGCGTGACAAAATAGTTTTCCTTAGAGTTTAGTTGCTACACACATAAAATAGAATATCAAACGGAGCTTGGAAATTCTCAATTAGGATTACAATTCGGCTAGGCACTCACCTAATCCAGAGGACTAACAAACACAGCTATTGTTAATTAAAACACATTTATAATCTTTACATTCAAGGGCAACACATCAATATTAATTGTATGTATGTTTTCAAATGGACATGGAATACGAAGGGCTTAGTCACTCCTATCCTAACCTACTCACTTTCTCACTCTCTCCGGCTGGTCGATGATATGATGAGGTTTCTTAAATAGTTTGCTATTTGTAGGTATAGTTGCTACATCGATAACGAGTTATTTACTATTTGGTTTGATTTGAATAAATCACCCTGTAGTTGAGATTTGATTACATGCTTAAAGTACAGTTTGAAGTTTACTCAATAAGTTCGTCTGACTATCAACTGTCCACATTGTGTGTGACTGTGATTACTTGCACTTTCCCACTTTGCCACTCTTCCAAACGGTCCCTAAATTCGTGTTTGCTTCAATTGCCCCATTCAGCACTCGTCTTCCTTGATGGTATAACCACGCCGGAACTCGTTCAGCGGCGTCGCATTTGTCGTGGTTGGCGTCATTAGTGAAGCACCCTGGAACGAGATGGCCAGCGGTAGAGCGGAGGGGGCGCACAAGCTCAGCGCACTGCGTCCCTCGGTCACGGAGCGGTAGCGCAACGGACGACCCGAGCTGCAATGAATTGGCAATGTGAAGTGGGGTTAATTTTTAATTATTTACCAAGTTGATGTCAACACTTTTTATCGCCAAACAAAAACCGAAAAACAAACAAGACAAGGCGTCTTGGCATGCTTTCAAACATTTACTTTTAGTTTTACATCTGAAAATGTTGCATTTCTGTGTAAAACTAATTCGTGTCTAAAACAACATTTTATGCAGTCCAACTTGTTTTTCGTGAGAAAAGTAGACTAGTTTCCTGTACAAAAATAAGCTTGTTACAGTTTCCGTATCCGGCCCAATCAGAGTTGGCGAATTGGCGATTAGTTGGTTTTCTAATGATTTTTATTGGATTATCAGCATTTCGGACAATTTCTGCTTTAAAAAAACTTTCAAGGTATTTGTGTAAGTATTTGAGCTAGCTTCTGATTTTGGTTATTTAAAGAATACAACTAACTTATGTGAACACGGCTCCTTTTTGTTTGGTATACTAATTTTTAAAGTACAGTTGAGTTGAGTACAATTTAACTTCGTGTTTTAATTTAATCCGATTGACGAATAAAATTGCAGTATTGATGCCTTAACATCAAATTTGCTTGCAAAATATGACAAAAATAATACAAAAACGCTGCAGTCCGACTGCTGTATACTCTATAAATATTCTTAATAAATCTAAAATCTGAAATGGAAAATTTTCAATTATAAGGTTAGCAATTAGTTACAAAGCTTTCGACCTGTGCATCTAAACTATATAATTTTATATATATAAAAAAAGACACACAAAAATAGAGTAAAATTAGGTCGGCACACAAGCCGAAAGCTCTTTACTTTGTAAACAGAGCGTAAACATAAACTGCTTGCAATTAATTGGTAAATGTGAATTATGTAGCAATTCAATTAGTGTGTAAAGAAAAACCTATTCACAGCTGCCATATTGCAATAAAATATTATAGATTGAATCGATGAACTCAAGATACATATTTATGCAATTCTTGTAATAAGAGGATTTCACAAATTCCACAAAATCTCATTTAAAAGCTTTAAAACTTTAAATGCCCTCATTTAACTGACATATTTTGTTTTAACACTTTTCAACAGCTTGGCGGCTAAAACTTCTTCTTGTAGTTTCATATTGCACATAACAGGAAGACTTATCGCAATCGATGTGTGTATATTAAACACATTCTCAGTATCTGCAATAAATCGCATTGATTTCAATGGCAAGCGCACAAATCAGCGAAATTCAATCATACGTCACGTTGCACATCAATTTCTCGAACAATGGACCATGAACTCACTGCAGTTGCCAAATGGTATAACAATAAAATAAATTACGGCCAATATAACAAATGGATATGGTGCGGCTTAAGCCGTTCCCAAGTTAGCCCGTTCCGCACACTTACCGCTCGCAGTTGCATTTTAGGAGACGGATGAAGGCCGCACGAAATGTGCGATTGAAGATAGTGTAAATGATCGGATTGATCGTTGAGGAGACATAGCCCAGCCAGAGGCAGGTGTTGACCACGTGCTCTGGCACCTGGCACTCGGGACAGGCCGCAAAAATGATGTTCAGTATGAAGAACGGCGACCAGCAGAGCACAAATGTAAAGAAAACGAGGCCCAAAACTTTGGTTGCCTTTTGCTCCGTTGCCACCGCGTTCGCAGATAGGCTGTTGCGCTTGGCCCGATTGTTGAGAAATCTGGCGGTGGAAAGCACTCTGGAAATTGAGTTACTTGACAAGTCCAAGGCAAACTCACCTTAAATTGAGTGTGGGCGTCGCGACGCGATTCAGAGCAAACTTGAAGGGGTGCAGTTTGTGGCGGCGCTCGCTTTTCACCGTTTGGCCCTCCGTCGTCTTTGTCATTGTCGTCACCTGCTCCCGTGGAGGATTGCCAGTGCCATTGCCGCCGTCCTGTGCCTGTATGGTGGCTACGCTCATTCGGCTGTTGGTGCCACCGTCGCCTCCAGCGGTTATGCTGCTCGTTGTCGCAGTTGTTGCTCCGCTAGTTACATTAACAACGCTTTCGCGGTCCCTTGCCCCGTCGCTGCCCCCATTTCCATTTGTTGCGTAACCCAATTGCGGCTGCGAGACGCTGACGCGCACCGAGGCGCGTCGATTTGGATGACTGTCAAACGGGAATGGGAAGGGCAATAAGATGAGTCTCGCATATTTAGATTGTATTTTGTTTTTTTTTTTTGGTTTTGCAGCTACGTGTATTTGATTTTGATTTAAGTCTTTCGATTGTTAGTCCCTGGGCAACAGTTTGTAAAATTGCCATTTAATATGATGTGCTCAGGTAGCTGTCAGTAAATGGACCTGTTTAAAATGGAACTCTTTTTTGAGAGACCCACTTTGCTGTGCTTTTATCACAAAGTGACAAATTTTTTTTAATATGTTTACCCCAATTCACTTGAGGTACTTTAAACCAAGCTTAAAGCGAGGCTTGTTTTTATTTAAGTAATATAAAATATTACATCATTTTCTTTGTTTACTCGTTTACGATGTGAAAAGAGTAGTTTTTGTTTCTGCAGTGTCCGTCTGTGTGTCAGTGTGTCCTGCTATATGAATGCTATTTTATCATCGGTAATGAAGCTAGTGAAAATTTTTGGATATTTACTAGTGTGTTAACTGATATACCTGGACGCTATTTTTTGAAATTTTTTGGTAAAAAAAACATGAATCGCCCCTGTACCCCCACCTTTACTCATTTGCTGCCAGGCTAGATGAAATATTTGGGAATCTTTCACACAGCTGTAAAGCCATCAAATTCAGTAGTTTAAGCCACAACATTTTGGCCCCACAAAGCTCTCATGGCAACATTGTATTGTCGTTATATAGTCCTTCCTCAAAATGTACACATTTATTCACATTTAAATATCTTGAGAAATGGTATACAAATAATAACAATTAACAACAAATTTACAATTGTTTTACATTTTATGTAAACTCAGACGGGAAATACTTAAATTCGAATTGCTAAATTTATGCCAATTTTTGGAACTTGCAGTCTGAATAAATTCCCAAAAAAGTGCTCAAGACAGTTGACGTGAAGTTCCATAGCCGACCATGGCTAGTTGAATTTTGAATTCATTGGTGGCTTTTTCGTGTAACTATCGTGTGTCCTTGGCAGCTGGCAGTTGGCAACAAATTTACAGGAGCACTTTGCAAATGTTGCCGAACGGCAAATAAAACAAAAATTTTTCAATTTTTGGCTGACGACAGGAAGCATATCTAAATGGGCGCCCAAGTGGCGTCAAATGTCCAACTAATAATTTGCAAGTAAAAGGAAAATAAGAAAGATTTGTTTTCTTGTGATGCCTCCAGGTTGCTGTTGTTGCTTCTGCTTCTGCTCTTACCTGGGCAACTTTTTGGGCCTGCCTCATTAGGAATTCATATATTTATGCGTCCACTTGTGCGGCATAAATTCGTGGCGAAGCGCATTTACGTGACTTTCAGCTGAGCGGGCATATTTTTTTGTTAAATATATTTTTGTACACTTGTTAAAAAAGTGAGAAGAGTATCTTGGGTTGGTTTTATACCTTAAGCTAGTGACTTGAATGAAAAATATATTCGCGTCAGATAACATGTTTTTTTTTGCCCCAGTTTCAAAGTTTGGTAAAAGTACAAAAATCTATATTTTTTTCCAAAAGAACAATCATAGCGAGTATTGTACAGTGGGTTATACCCGACTGCTACGTTTTTATAGTTTGTTTTTTTTTGGGACGTGCTTAAGCCGCGTTAGGACTTTGACTTGCTGCAGCTTTCCCTGCTGGTTATGCTAAAATTTTGCGCCGTTGCATTAATGCAAAAAAAAGGACACAGCAAACTGCAGCTGCGGCAAACGGCAATGACATTTGCAAATTTCAGTAGCATTTTGGCTGCAGTGGGTTGAAGCTTTTGTCGTTTTCCGCTGGCAACATTGTCGTCCGTGACGTTTGAGGAGTTGCTCCACCTCTGCCACCAGCGCCGTCTCATGCTGTGGATGTTCTCTTTGCGGTTTCCCTTTTGCATTTTATGCGCTATTTATTGTTGCCAGAGCAACAGCAGCAGCAACAACAACAACAACAATAAAAGCAGAGACACCAGCTCCTTTTTCACTTGCACACAACAATGTGGCAAGTAGCCCACAGCCCGACAACCAGATTCTTGTTTTCTGTTTTTTGGCGCTGCACCACGTGACGCATGAGTGATTTATGTTTATGGCACGTTGCAACTACTTGCAAGAAAATTATGTATTCGCCATGTTGTGTGACACTTAGATGTGCATTTAATTGCATAAAGATGCGTAATTGATTGTTTTGTTTTCTGCCAGCGGCTGTGGTTGATTAACGAATAACACATGTGCATAAACCTAACACACACTTGTATAATTAAATTATCCAAGTTCTTTGTAGGCGAAGTGCTTGATCTAAGTCTAATTCGCATCTTGTTAAACTTATTAAAAACAACGTAACGACGTATCTTTGCACAAAAAGTTGTCAGGCAGTTAAAAGAATCCGCTCAAGCACTTGCCAAAAAACAAAGAAAAAAACACGTCTGAAAGAGAGCCAATTTTTTGCTTATTAAATAACACATTTTTGGAAGATTGGCTGTTGTAATAAGAATTATATTTCATCTTACATTAGCAGCTACTTATGTCTAGTCTAGTAACCGTCCTTTTCTAATCTATTCGAGTGTGATAAACAGTTAATAAATGCGTTTAAGCTTATTTCATTTCTTTTTTTTTCAGTAATTTAAGTCTTTTTAACTCCGTCTGCAAAAAAAATTGTTGGTTTATTCTCGAAACATTTCGGTTAATTACTTTGTTTTAAAGTTAAAAGGAAATTTTTTGTAGAAAAATATTAAATGTAATATTAATTAAAATGTAAAATATCATCTGGTAAATTTTCATGAATTTTAAGGTTAACATTTTCTGTTCCTGCGAAATTTTGCCCGACAATTGTTAAAGAGAATTTGGTTCGAGTCGGGCTCAAGTTTGGCTGAGTTTTTGTTTTGAGCTTTAAAAGTTTGGTTTTTAATTTTAAAAACAATTTTGCTGGCTTCTTAGAAGACAATATCATGTTAAATAAATACAATTAATAGAATGTGACTTTAATACCCAAGACAAGTCGCACAGCATCTGCAAGCCTAAAGCATAAGCCAGTTGAAAGTTACTTGTTTAGTTGAAATAAACTTTGACATAACTTAAGTAACACATTCCCCGAAACTATTTGCAAATTGTGACTGGTTTTCGAGTAAGTCAATCATTAGGTGCTACTTTGCCAGATAATCGAGAACCCTTTTTATGCATTTTAAATCTATGTTTAGCGTATTTGAACCAAAGGCAAACAAATGAAAATCCTTGACAACGCGTTGCGACGATGAGAAGGATATTTACACAGAAGCGGGGAGGACCAAAATAAAACTCAATTTGTTTTTGTTATTTGTCTCAGCTTCGGATCCAGCCTGAACCTGAGGCAAAAAACGAAGCCGAACCGCTTTGCACTTACAATGTAAATTATGCAAATTTCTTGGGAAAGTAGTCGGAAAAGTTTTTTGCTGCCACTGCGGCGGGGCCATGTAAAACAAATGTAATAAATTTAAAAGCTTGTATGCACAACTGGTAATAAATGTCTGTTGGTCTCGACTCGACCCGTTTCGTCTTCCTTGACGTTTGCCAAAAACCCACCTGGCGGAAGGCAAAGCGGCACAGGGCACGCGAGCAGCATAAATGTCACAGGTTCGGGCTCTCGTTAGGTGACGACCATTTTGTGGTTGTGATTTGTCATTGTGGAATAAATGAACTGATGGCCATCTTTGTTTATGAGCACCCAAGAACACTGTGACTCCAATTTCATGGACAGTTTGTCAAGGTTAACATTTGGTTAGAGCCAAATACCAGTCTCAAATATGATTAACAGCTACAATATATAATACATATATAAAGGAGATAAATGAATGCATCTAATTAATGTACTCAGCTCAACGAAGAGTAAGGAATTTTGGGGTATAAGCATACATATTGCTTTGTTAAGCAATTTTATTTATTTTAATTCAAGTCAGACTATTTAGTATTAATTGTTTTTATCTTCTGTATTAATTGTGCTTCTGTGCTCTTATTTTTACATTTTACTAAATTAATCAAAAGTTGCCTCCTAACTGAAATCAAACCAACTATTTTGAAGTTTCCAGAAACCTACCAATAGCTCAAGTCGGACAATTTAATTACCGCCTGATGCAATTTGCGGCCGTTTGCGTCCATTTAAATGCAGATTGGACAGCAAAGTGCTTCGCAAACATTGCAGCTAATTAAAGTTTTGAGGGGGGACGGCTTACCTGTCCAAGAGATTGGGGTTGCCACCGTGTTTGCGCCAGAAACTGCTCGACTTGCCACGCGCCGATAACGATGTGGATGAGGTGCTTGGCGGCGACGATGATTGTCGCAAGATGCCACCGCCGGCAAGCCGGAAGTTGCTGCGTCCAATATTACTTACGCTGCCGCCCGAACCTCTTCCATTGGTCGCAGTGCGAAAGCTGACGCTGCCCACGCTCCGGTTGCTCGTCGCACACTGCTGCATCAAAGGTCGCTCCGAGGGCTCGTTGCTGTTGCCTCCAGCGCTGACGCATCTTGTTCTGGCTGCCCCTCTAGTGCCTGCATTGTTGAAGTTACGATTGCTGTCGCCCATCGCCAGACACTTGTTGTTGTCGTAATTATTGCCGCCGAAGCTGCTGTGCATTTGCATCTGTTGCTGCCTGTGCTGTGGGCGTATTGTGAAGCGGCCACCCAGCCTAGAAATTGTGGGGGGTAAAGACGAAAGGAGCCGATAAGAGATCTCTGGCTTGATTGGATGCTGTGCCTTTATTGAGTTAAGGCTAATTTGCTTGATTGGCAGTTGGTGAGTAAATAAATCAGTTGGTTAAATCCAAAAACTTTAATGCGCATATCACAGTAGTAACTATAATTGACGAACGTGTGCTATGGACCGTGAACTTTTAAAAACTTTTAAAATTGGTCGACTGCGACTGTCAAAAGTCATTTCCCAAAACTCACAATATGGAAAAAATGTATTCGAAGTCCAATTTTCGGCTTATATCGATCCGTGTTTAAAAGGATGCACTCCGCTACAGGCCGAATGGGGCGAAAAACTAATTGCAAACAAGTTGGAACGCTGCAGATCGGGTGTAACCGATTGCGCAATACTTGTTCGGAGTATCGTAAAAGCTTGAAATAGTCGAAATCAGTCTTAATAAGGGTTGTTATTTTGAAAATATACAAATTTTTGTAATTTGTCTGGCTGCCAAGTTTAAGATAAAACCTTTTGTGCAATCTCTAAAGGAGATCATCAGTAATCTGTAATCAAACATTTTAAAATTTTATCTGATTCCAAGTTTCAAGTCTGTTGGTTCATACAGACAGATACGTGTTGTCCCAATATACTTTTTTACAGTTCGTAAAGGAGTATAACAAACAAACACTTTCATCAGCCAATAAATCTGTTGCCTATAAAGTGGCTATGTTAAACAAACATCCACAGATCTGTTTCAGTTTAGACCTTTGACCGAATTTAGTTTGGAG
The DNA here is from genome assembly GCA_035043915.1 of Drosophila paramelanica. Classification (NCBI taxonomy): domain Eukaryota; kingdom Metazoa; phylum Arthropoda; class Insecta; order Diptera; family Drosophilidae; genus Drosophila; species Drosophila paramelanica. The sequence goes on along the minus strand of JAWNMO010000354.1, from coordinate 5,489,697 downwards.
CGCCGTTCGTAATAAATCTAATTTTTGTGGCGTTGGCTGTCGGCATCTCTCTGGATAGCTGTGAAGAACTGGATTAAATTACGCATACGCCGTGCTGGCAGCAGTCTATTGGCTCGCATGTGGCGACTAGTTGGTGACTGTTGTTTAGGCCAGTTTGAACCAGCGACGTCGCGTTTGATGCCACTTTCATTTGCGCATAATTTATTGGTATCGATTTGTGGATAAATCCAATTGTAGCTGCTGACCGGTGGCCAAAGGTAGAACGAATCTGTGCGCCGGAGCCAATGATGCAGCTAATTGCATTTACTCGTGCGCCGTGCACGTCAAAGATTTCAATTCACTTACCGGCGAAACAGCTCGCTCTCCGGATGCTCGGCTGCGAAGCGCGCCTTTTTGCGCAGCAGCGGAATGGTGAGTGCATATGTGGACACCATCATCAGCATGGGTATGTAGAACGCCACCAGCGAGCCGAAGACAAAGAATGCGCGGTTGTTGATCACACACACATTTGGCTGCGGCATTATGTTCTTCTCATTGACCAGACCTGTAAGAACGTCAAAGATCAGATCGTTAGTCGAGCTGCAGGCATCCCGCTTACCTAGCACCGTGATGGAACTGGACACCAGCATCGCCATGGCCCAGACAATGGCGATTTTGATGCCCGCCAGACGTTTCGTGGACCGATGTCGCGAACCCAACGGATTCCGTATGCCCAGATAGCGGCCCAAACTGATGAAGCACATGTGCAAAATACTCGACGAGCAGGCGAGCACGTCGCAGGTCACATAAACGTTGCACCACGTAAAGCCCAGTGGCCAATAGCCTGCAAAGAACGATGGAGGATTACTAACGGACCCGTCGTGGATCGCTCCATCAACTGCCATTGAAAGCGCATGCAAATCAAACTTAATTGAAATGGAAATGAATAGTAGCAAAGGATGAAATGAAATGAAAGCAAGTGAGAATGTTTTAGCTGGGTGAAGACGACTTTGTAATGCTCTGTTTGTGGTGTGAAAATAGCATTAGCAAGTGTGCAATACTGGCATATATCTGACCAGGAGATACCATTTACGTTGTTTATACAAAAACATTTCTTTGTATTGATCATCAGACGAGAGTATAATTAATTTGTTCAAACAAAACGACACTGCATACAACCAATATCCCTTTCATACTCAGTTAACAAAGTATAACAAAGAAAAAAAAAAAAGCTGCACAACGGAATAGCTACAAGCACATTGGCTAAAGCAAACGACGAAAAAACATTAAATAAAAAGAATTGTTAAGTGCGATTCACGTCTAGATTGGAATTCTGTTCCGGGCAGCGTTTCTCAAAAACCAATTTTTTACGTTTTACGTTCATATTGTATATAATGTTATGTGACTAGACATTGTGTTTACTTTACCATCGGATGTTTGTGAATCTCAAAGGATCAGCTGTGTATGTGAATTTTTCTGTTCTTGAAAAATTCTGAAAGGCATCTATAGAAGTTTATGTGATCCGGAAAACCGCAAGCAACATCGACAGTATAGCTGTTTTTTATGAATTGTGAATACTATAAAAACATGAAACAGCCATAATTATAATATCTAAGAGTTACCGAAGATGATATACCCTTACTCAACCTTACTTCAACATAAATAGTTGCCATTTACATTGAAAGTCAAAATAAAGTCAACATCTTCAGTGAAAAGTAAAAGTTAAAAGTCAAGCAAAATTCTCTGAAAAGCGATTCTTTGCTAGGTTAAATCAATTCTGAATACTGCAATAACATTGCTAATGCCTGAAAGTGCTTTTTTGTAATTAGAGAAATTTATGGCTTGCATGGAAAATTGATTTTATTCATACCAAAGAAGTTCGTCTTGTTCGTCTTCCTTTTTGCACTTATTTCTGCTCGTTGAGTAAATGGCGAAAGTGGAAGATAAAAATGTGATACGTGTGTGTATTTTAGCTGACAGTGAAGACATAGTTGCGTCCAAAATTCAAATAATCTTGGGTCGAAACGATATTTTTTAGGTTTTCAGCTTCGTCGAGCAAATAATTCGAAGCATTCCATATTTGCATCAATTTTCACACTTTCCCGCATACAAGAAGGCCAATATAGAGAATAAGAACAGAGAAGCAGCAAGCTGCTCCGTTATTAAAAATATTTGTATACAAGAATAGCAACAATACCGTGACAAGCAATGGAATATTTTTTGTCGAGGTATCCGAAGCAGCCATAAATACGTAGAGAAAAATCCAAGAAATTTGTACTTGAATCAAGTCAAGTTTTCAAGTGTTTTGTATCCAATTTAAAAGCTTTGATTTTATAATTCGAATTTAAGGTGCCAGATCTTTAGAATATTTCATTACGAGATGTTCTTGAAACTTGAACAATAAAAACATACAAATTTGAGCGGATTTTTCTTCTGTAAATCTGATGCTGGCAGCTGAGGTTGGACGATTACGCGGAAATCTGACATCGGAATTTGTCGCTAAACAGTATTCCCTATACAACAATGTATGTATGCTACTGCAATAAAATATGTGACAGAACCTTAACATACGAATGAATCAACATAAATAATTGGGCACAAACAAAACACACAGCTGCGAACACGAACAGCGGAAGCTGAATCCATGTAGTCAGATTTGCAGCTGGCAAATTTTGCATTAATTAGTACAAATTGCGCTTAAATGGGCTGCTGTTGTTGTTGCGTGTCCTTCCACATTATAAAGCGCCCCGCGCGATTTTCGGTCTGCTAATTGTAGGACACTGGCGTGCGCCACACACACACAATGAAACAGACAAATACAGACGGGTCCACTCAACGCACACTCGAACACAACAGAGGAAAGCGGCGATAAGAGTGCAGATCCAGACCCTCATGTCGTATTTAGTTTTATATGCTTGTCACTAACACACTCACACAAACATACATACACACACACACACCCACACACACAGCATCAAGTGCTGAAAGTATATTTGTTACGTATGCGACATGTTGTCCGCCGCTTGGTCTCAAGTGACTCAGCTGTGTAGGTGGGCTTAAAATACACACAAACAAAGAGCATAATACGAATCTGTTGCTTTTGGTATACTCTATAAATAGGTTTACCATATACCAGGCGATAGGATAAACCAGGTGATAGCATAGAATTTAAAAAATTAATTTCAGAATGTATAACTATTTATAGACTTAGTTAATAGAACGTCTTAAAGTTCACTAAATCTGTTTTATCCAATTTCAAATAAAACATTATTTTATTTAAATAATCCGGGCTTGTTACAAGTTTGAACTGCAACTTTCGATGCAAACACAGTTTTGCTTTTGTGCTCTTTAGATTATATAATTTGCTAAAAAACCATTTACATTTTATCTAAATTTGCAAATTTTTATCATAAGTCTCAACTTTTTGTTTTCCGGGTCTTTTCACTGGTGCATGCTTATGCATGCGTTTAACCAACTTATTTTTACTAATTTGTGCATTTTTAGCTTTTAGTGTTTGATTTATTTATAAGCTTCTCTAGCTTTCACTTATCTGCATTGGCTTTTCCCCGTATCTGCTCTCTGCTTATACTCATCTTCCAATCAAAATTACAAGCTAAAATTGTTGTACAAAGCTTTTTAAACTATTTTATAACTTTTTATGTCGTCAGTTGACACTTTGTGTTTGCCTACTAATAAAAAGGAATCGTTTATTATTCCTTTCCATGAAAAAGGTAAAAACAGTTCTGTCGCAAATTACAGAGGAACTTCTAAATCTGGCGAAAGAATTAAAATGTGCAGCTCTATTATTACACATCTATTTAATAGACGGTAATCCTTGAAGGTATGACATTTAGTATTAAAGCGTAGGAATAAATTTCGAACTACAGAAGTTTGTTTAAAATTCGATGCTCAATTTATAAGTTTTACAGCAGCTCAGCTGCATTTTATATCGATGTTGACATAAACTTCAACAACTTTTTAATGGCGATTTAAAGAGGGAGTATAAACCAAGTAAATGCCGGACAGGAGCAAGAGGAAAAAATGCACACACAGACAGCCGTCTACAGGATAATTGCTGTGGATGTTGTTGTTGTCGTTGTCGAGTTGCGGCTTAAAACAACATTTAAGGCTTTTAGTTACATTTAGTTTGCGCTCGTTGTCGTCCTGTGCAAGCAACTTGAGCGTGAAAATAAAGACCTTGCCCTCTGCTTCAGCAGCATCTGGGCAGGCAGCTCAAACGTAAGTGGCACAATGAGAACTTCGCAAGTGCAGCGTGTGGCAGAAAACTGTTGCATAAGGCACTGCATGGCATGGCCAGAGTGCAAGCCAAAAATCAACAGAGAAGCAAAGAATTTCAGAAATTAAGGCGCCAACCACTTCGACCAAGACATATACAAGTAAGCAAAGGACGCCAAGGATTAACTTGGCTGTCTCAAGGACTCAAAAAGTGAACGCTGAAAGGCGCAAAGCGCAAATTACAACGAGTGCGAAGACGCGCTTCGTAAGGAGTACCAAAGGCTGTGCTTAAGTAACTTATTTACAAGCTCCGTGATTCTGATTTTCTTCCCTGTGACCGCTCCTCAAAATTACAGAGTGGATCTCGTTGCTTGAAAGATGATTTATGACTCATTTGATTATGATTAAGCCACTGGTTTGTTTCTGAATTTACAAATATTTTGACATATAAATCCCTCGAATCTATAGCTCCCACATTTTAAACTCCCAAACCTTTGTCAAAACTGAACCGATTTTCATGTTTTATGGCATTTCGGTTATGATTTTTCATCTGCATTGAATCTGCATCCAAAATATGTGCATTTTTGAAAATAAAATTTATTTCGGTTTTTTGATGAAAAAATCATGTGGTCCCCCCCTACTAATTTTTGACAAAAATTTTTTTCAAAATTTAGAACTTCAAGTTCATATTTTTAAACGATTACGGGTTTCATAATTAGTATAAAAAAAAACAACATTATAAGCGATTCTGGGGAGGTAAAATTTTTGGTCAAAAATCATGTCAAAATTGACAAACATTTTGACAAATTAAGCCCTTGATTCTGTAGTACATTGATTATTAATTTTAAACTATCTTTGGTACCTGCACAAACTTAAATTTTGAGCGTATGAATAAACATCGGGTTACTACTACTTTAATAAAGCTTCTGCACTAATATGTATCTATGCATTTAAAGAAATATTGTGGTCTGGGTGGTAAGTAGAAAATATGTTTTTAATTTAATTCTAGCTAACATATTTGTATCACTATTTTCCGACTGGGAGCTAAGCTCTCAACAGCAAACAAACTTTAGTAGGAAATTAAACGATGTACATTTTTGTTGCATAGTGTTTTTGTGTTGTTTGTTCGTGTGTTTGACTTAAAACATATAGCAACTAAATCATGTTAAGGTCCCAAAAACACAAAACCATGTGGACTGTATTTAAATAAATGCCAGCTGCCGTCTGAACAACTAATGCGCTCATAATAAACTGAAATTCGCTAATATTATTAATATGGTTGGCTGCGAACCACCCATTAAATATATAACATGCCGTGTTAGCTGTAGAAGCTCCTGGTCGAGGTATGACGGTGGTGGGGTTCTTGGCGTCATGTGCGCCCATTATGCGTTTGATCTGTTCATGCTACGTTGGGCTCAGATGAACGGCAGCCAGACCTTATCTGTAGCACATGCAAATTAGGCAAAGCACGAATACGAATATGCCCATAATACTGTTTACACATTAACTGACAATGTGTCAGGTTTTATCGCAGATGGAAAATAAATGCAAATTTTGATAACTAGTTCAAATGTCAATATCGCAATTTAAAAGCAATTTAAATATAATAGATACATATTCTTTCTGACTGTTATCGAGCTTAAAATCAGTATTAATTTAAACAGCAAATTTCGACAAATTAGCGCGTATTAAAAATATAATTTTCAAATTAAGAGAGCAATATCAACTGTTCATAAAGAACAAGTCAGAACTTATAAACTGTTTAGCAAATTTGGTTAGTCACTGTGGTAGCAAAAAAGTCGTAACAATTTATCTGACGCGGTTGAAAACGAGTATATATTAAATTTAAAAATTTCCTTCGTTCAAAAGGAAAGACGGGCGGACAGCCGCACAGACAGACTACGTGAATGAGTTTAAAAAAGAATGCAAATATTTGAGATGCAACGAAGCAGCCAGCGGAAGTAGCTGTAAAGCTATTCGAATAGCTATAAAAAGATAAGTTTTAATAACAATGGATGAGTGATGTAAGTGCGCAGGAGTGTCTCCTGGCATAGAACGTCCTTGCTTGAAATGATAATTCATGCACAGCGCATTAAGCACAGACACTTGACTGATGTCACTTACCCAAAAATGCTGGAATGGCGCCCATGGGCATGACAAACAAACTGACAAGCAGATCGGCTATGGCCAGCGAGAAGAGGAAATAGTTGGTGACATTCTGCAGCTTTCGATCCAGTGCGACGGCCAGACAGACAAGTATATTGCCCAGGCCGCCGGCAAATATAAAGAAGACCACGAATAGGAAAAGCCAATCGTAGCCATGGGGCGTATAGTCCAAAAAGCTTCTCTCAATTGCAATTTCGCTGTCGCGGACTGTCGATGTTGTTGTCGCTGTCGCTGTGTCGAACAGCGTGTAGTTGGGCGATATAATGTCCAGACTGGTGGTTGCATTGCCGACACTGCCATTGCCACCGTCGACCACTCCGCTCAAGTTCAGCCAGGACCACAGGCCATTGCCCAGTTCGATGTGATAGTCGAGCCATGTTGTCGCCGTCTGCGGGTCTGTTGTGGGCATTGCTGCTGCCTCTTCCAGCAGCTGATGCTGGCATTGTAGCATTTGGTGGTGTTCATCGTCCTTCGGCTCGCATAGAAACAGTTGTTGATTGCAGTTGGCACTGAAACTAAGCGTATCACTCACATTATCACTAACGGCCTCGTTGATTGCCAGCTGAAATTGCGCATACGCCACGTGTGGCGGCCTCAACAGTTGCGCGTCTAGTGCACAGGGCACAAATGTGCCTGCCTCGGCCGCTTCAAATGTTGCATTGCACACATAAAACGCTCTCTCTTCATGTCCATCGAATGCTTGTAATGTGCACTGGAATGTTGTGCTGCTGTTGCTAATATTGTTGCTGTTGTTGCTGTTGCTGCTGCTGCTGCTGTTATTATTGTTGATGTTGTTGATATTGCTGTCGGGCTCGCAGTTAATGAAAGGCAGCTGTTCGTATCGCGACGTCTGTGCCACACGGCAATTGAAATCATGTGGCGTAAATGTGAATGTAGCTGTCGCTTCTGTGGACTCTTCAGATATTGTTGGTCCACGACCAGCCTCACTTTGCATCTCCATCTCATTCTAAAGCTGCTTAATAAAAATAACAACTTCTTGAGCTGAGTCCACTGTTGTTGTTCTTTCTATTGTTGCGTAGCCTCTTGTTGTCAAGTATTGTTGTAGCTGGAACGAAAAAAAACAAATAATTCAAATAGTTTTTAATTTGATTCAAGTAATTGCAATTGATTTTCACTGAAACTTCACTAATGAGCTGCCGGAATAATGGGCTATATTCAAGGATGAAATTCGAAATTGTATTCTAAAGCATGAAACCAACTGTGAATGACAATTGATCCCTCCTCCCCATGAACATATTTCCAATTAGCCACAAGCAAATGCTTTGCGTCGGACATGTTTTGTGGCAATAACCACAACTTTGCTTAATTAGCCGCCGAGAATGCAAATACAAATGCAACCGACATATTTACAAATATGCACTGCTCCAAATTGGTATTGCAAATATTGAACAAACAATGCCGATTAAACAAGTCTGCCACAAACATAGTCGGTCTGTAAATTTCAATTTGACTAGGCAATCGTATAATATTAAAATTTTATAAATTTTAGATAGTGAAGTGTTGTTCACTTGGTTAACGGTTCGAACCAATTTTAGGCTTTAGTTTGCTGAACTTGGTATTTCACATGTAATTGAATATTTTATTGTTTTTCTGTTATAAAGTAGATAAAGTATAGAAGATAGAGGATATTTTATGTTCGGCTTCTTAAAGTGGGTCTGTCGTTGCTTTAAATGCTCACAGTTTGACTCGGTCCTGTCAATAGTTGGAATATGACGGTCTGACAGCTGCGCTCAATGAACTGCTGCGTCATCGTTGCAGCTTTGCATCAGAGACACGTTGTGAATGGCTTCGCAACAAAAGGCCAGCTCACCCTACATTGGCAGTTGCCGCGAACGCGGCTTTTGTGTACCGTTAGTTTTGACTGTCAGTCAACCGCCATGTGCAAAGCCCACGCGCCTAAAATACTTTTTGTTTGCATTGGGGGGCTGCAAAATGTGTGGGCTGTGCGATGCTTTGCTTTTGTCGATAATGAGCTCTTGCTAATGTCCTTGAGAGCACACTTTAAGATTGGTCCCACAATGGGTTAATTAAAAATGCACTTCGCCAAAGTTTTATGTAAATTTTGCGGTCGCAGCTGCGTGCCATAAACTTAAAATGTGCTTCAAGTTTGCTGAACCATTTTCTATTTTATTTTGTCGTAGCGCTTTCAACGTACACATAAGCATAACGTAGTGGGAAAATATTGTTGTAAAATTTTTTGATCAGAAAATATTTGCCGAAACTATTTTAACATGCGACATGTGGGTGGGATCACCCACAGGACTCCAGCCAAAAAGCGCAGCCTGCATGCAAGTGATTTGGCCAATCAACCGCAACAAAGGCAGCGTTAAAGTGCTGGGGGCGTGGCTGGCATATCCGCAGGAACGGCAACAAGCACACTTACTCCCACTACACACACACACACACTCGCACACACAGCCCGGCAACATTTGCAATTTGGCGTTTGGCGAAATGAAAAATTTTTGTGTTGCCAAAAATGAAAATAAATGGGATGCATTTTGTTTTCTTTTTGTATCATATACTAACTGAGCGCGGGCATACATCAGAATTATCTTAAAGATTGTAACATTAGGAAAATACAAGTGCAAAAAACAAGTAAGAAAAAAACATTAAGTATAGAATACTTTCAATTTTTACATGTAAGTATTAAATTTCTTAAAACAAAGTTTATAAAATAAAAAAATAATTAAATAAAAAGTTTTTGGTTGAATTAATTTGATTTAATATGATTTGATTACTATTTTTATTTTACAATCAATTTATTTAATAAATTCATACTTTTAATATTTATTTAATTTATAATTACATCGTTAATTTAAAACTAACATTTTCATCAACAGGGATGGGAATTCCTATTATTGCAGACATTGAAAGAAATAGTTAAAGTAAAATAAAAGAGAATGCAAAATCCGCCATCATGCAAAAAACAGCTGTACTGGCAAATCGGTCTTTCCTTGCGACGGTTTTCCATTTCAATGTTTTATTTCCTTTTTGACTCTTTATCTCAAATATAATATCTTTGCAAAAAAAAAACTATCTTAAAAAAACAATGAGAAAGGGCCATTAATATAAAAATTTGTTTAGCTGAGCAAGTAAATATAACAAAAATATTTTAGTTGAGTTAATTAAAGTGAGAAAAAGGTTTTTACTTGAAAACATTAAAAAATCAGATGCTTGCAAATTAAGTGTCCACAGTCTTTAAAATAATATAAACTAATATAAATTTATTTAATAATATTACAAACTGTTGTATAGATAAATTTAATTGGTGAAATCTTACATAACATAAGCCAGTATTTTTTTTTTTAGAAAACTATCATATATGTTTTTTTTTTGCATTTTAAAACTATAGTTTGAAAAATTTTAAAAAAAATGTATTTAAACATATTTAAAAGCTCTTCTCAGTTCAAATTCAAATAAAACTTGTTGCAAATTTTACAGTTAGTATTTTTAACGTAATTGGTTGTTAAGCATAAACGGGTTAGCTATTGCATGAAATGCAGTTGGGTTAAAATAACACAAATTTTATTTGGTTACAGTTTTCCTTAATTCATACTAAAATGGAACATGCTACAATTTGTAGTATTTTTAACCTAATTGGCGTAACGTTTTAGTTGTTGAGCATAAAAAGGTTAGCTAGTGCATTGATGCTGCGGTGTGAAGTTGGTTTCAATTCACACAAATTTTAGTTAGCCACAGCGCTGCACTAATTTGCAATGCTGGTTAGCTGTCGTGGTGCTAGTTGCTGGCCGTGAAAGTTTATTTGCCATTGGATGCGGGGCATTGGGTCGGCATCTGTGGCAATCTGGTGACAGACGGCTGACAGGCCGCGCCCCTAGTGGACCAACAACACTTGACTACCCATTGCCTATGGCGCTAAACATAAGTAGATGCCGGGCTCATATGAATTTATAATGCTCTTGTTTTGTCAGCACTCGGCCGACTTCATTTGAAAGGCGCCCACATTTCCATTCGCATGCATCCACCGCTGGGTGGCGGCTTAATGATGTCACCGCAATTTAAAGTCCACCGTGTGCTTCGCACTTTATGTGTGTGTGTGTGTTTGTGTGTGTGTGTGAGTGTGTGAGTGTGTGTTTTTCGTGACCTCATGTGCAGCAGTACGACGCTTTAATGAGTTGGAGGCGGCTTTTAGCCGACATCTGGCAGCGTGCAGCTTTTGTTTGATTGTTGCAAAATGGCTGCTGCGCTACATGGTGCATTTGTTGATGCAAGGGTCTCAAAAATCAAGTAATTATATGCTGGTGCGGTTGTAGCCATAATTAAGCTTCAGATTCTCAGCTAAAGGGCTTATGAGAGATTGCTGCTAAAGTGGCTTACTTAAGAAACTCAAACAATATAAGTAGATAAAACCCACTTGCAGGCAGATGTGTGGCAGATCGGTGAATATACACAATAGAAATTAATGAGTTCAATACCCTTACAGTTCATCCTGATTAATTAATGGCGTCTAATTGTATTTTAGCAATATCCGAATTTCAAATGAATCATATTTGAATAGATCAAATTATTATTTGCATTTATATATGAAATAGTTTAGACTAGTACAAGTAGATGTAGGGGTCTGAGCGGGGTTGTGTGAGTAAATGGGCAAAAAGCCTGAAAAATAAATCTGATAAAGTTTGTATACATCAAACTTATCAATCGATAATTTTACAATAATTAAAAAATGGTCCATTCATGCGTATACTTAATATTTGCATGCTCTGAGTTTTAAAAGATTGCGAGTTAAAAATACAAAGTGCAAAAACTCGCTTCATGGCCAAATGACAGTCGGCGTGCAAACAGCAATTAAAACAATGGAAAGCTGTAAAAAAAAGCTGGAAAAATAATATTTATGTGAAACGCAATATTTGTCGATAGTTCTCACTTGTTCTCTTTTTTTTACTTCTGAATTCATTCCGCTTTAGAGCAAACTTTTTTATTTGCTGAAGCGTCTAATCAATCGGAATACGAGTGACACTTTATATACATATATATATGTATATGTTGCGGATAGCGCTCCGATATCTGTGACTAAGCAGATCAGTTGTTGCAGCTCGTTTTATTTGCTCACATTTTTGTTGTTGATACCGGGAACTGCTGGCCAACTGTGTTGACACTGTGTTGCAGTTGCTGTTGTTGTTGGCGTCACTCATGTGTGCTTTAATTTGCGGTTAATTATGTAATTAATTATTAACGGTGCGCTGCATTTGCGTTGCGGTTGACTCGGATTTCAGCGACTTGAATTAGCATAGTGCCAACATGTTATGGTCATGTTCAGCTAGCTGCCACATGTTTCTACAAGATGTTGCCAACGGTTGTTGCCACGCCTAGCAACACCAGTCGGGGCTCAATTACACAAATAAATTGCTGTCCATTTGGCGGGCGTAACGCTAGGCCTCAGCTCAACAGCATTAACACTTTGCTTGCCCCGAAAAAATGATTGAAAATTATTAATAAAAGACGTGTCTGCGGAGACTTAGCAAATATGACAACCAGACTTAATTGCAGCCTGTCCACCCTGCGTTGTGATTTGTCAAAAGTGTCCCCGTTTCGCCAGGACTCATCAATTATGCAGTGTCGGACAGTGAAATTGCCGAGAAATTTGTGTGAAAACTTCATTAAGCGACGCCCAAAAGCATGAAACCAAGAAAATGTCAGAACATAAAGGAAGCAACTCAGAGAGAGAGAGAGAGAGAGGGGAATTACCACGAGACGATGAGGATAGTAAACACTTCACTTTACTTCTCGGCCTGCTCTCTAGCTGGCATGCAGTAAATGAAGAGAAATGGCCAAAAGTGTTTTATAAATGTTTGGCCTTCAAGAAGTGCCTGAGTCTGGTATGCCCACTATGTAATACATTCAGCCACATAAAGAATTCAATTCCACCAACTGCAACAAACTAAGCGAAAAACACTGTTGAATAGGAGAAAATGTGCACAAGCAACACCAATTTACATAAGATCCCAAAAATTTGTTTAGGCAACCATGTTCGCTAACTAGAAAAAAAGTAACAGTAGTGAAAGTAGTGATGTTAAAAAAATTTAAAAATCGATATAACGATTTTGTCTTATTTGAACTCGATTATCTTTATTACGATAAATCGATTGATACATATAAGCAAATCGGGCTTTTAGGCATGTTTTAGCTGAAGCTAAAGACGCAAAAAATAAATGTAACCTTAGCTCGTTTAAATATTAACTCAATAATGTTTTTTTTACGATGTATCGACAATTTTACATTTTAAAAATAGTTACAAAGCATAACTTGTGTATCTGCTTTTGTTTAATTATTAAGGGTATTTAAATTTTGGTCCAAATTGTAAATTTCACATTTTTTTTTTATGTTGTTCTTAGCTATTGCTAAAGCACATTACTTCCTGTTTTTGTTGTTGCCTTTGCGGTTGCTTGCGGAAGTGAGTATCAATAAATTTTCGTTTTTTATTCGTGGTATTATGGTACTTTCATGCTACTTTTGTTGTTGGCCGCTGCCCCGCACGAATTTTTCTAATAACTTGTGCGTTTTAATAGCGATGTCTGGCGAAAGATGTGGTATGCCTTCGACAATAGCATTCTATATACGTATATATATTTAAAACAATTTTTTGAATAAATAAATAAATGCAGTGGGGAACTTTAACCCAAGTTCCAATACCAATCGTCGGAGAAGAGTGCAGCCCGCTTGATGACTTTCTGCCTTTGCATTTCTGATTCAATAAATATTCCAGGCACATTTAAAAGCAACAGAGTGAACAGAGTAAAACGAAAAAGAACAAACTGCAAAAAGAGGCAAACAAAACAATGACTGTCAATAGGGCAATATATTTATTTTGCGATAGAAAGAAATAACACAAGTTGCGATTACAACGTGAAATGAACTGAAGCCTTATGGGTGCAGGCAAATGCGTTGTCATTGCATACCCTGTACTCTTTATACGAGCATAACGGCTATCATTATCAAAAATAATAAATTTTAAATAATTGTACATTCATTTATTAAATTAAGTATTTAAACCTGTTTATTGTCTATGAAACTATTAATCAAATTGGTGTCCAATCATGATTTGCAAAATCTAAATGAGAAATCATTTTAAATGTTTAATTAATATTCAATTTGCTGTTGATTGAAGCACTTTAAGAGAGCGATTTCGTCGCTGGCGCTTAGTATTCAGCCAAATGCACATAACCTCAATTTGTCATGTCACAGTGGGAGGGGAAGGGCGGGCGGGTGTTTAACCAATTTAAATTGACTGTTAAAGGCTGCCAGGTTTGATTTGATTTCGTTCGCGTAATTGATGCATTCAATTTTGCATAATCATTTACAAGTTTTTCATACATTCTCCACAGACAGCATTTTAGTTCAGTTGGACTTCAACGCCTGATTTCCGTTGCTGCAGCGCTTTGTGGCACAAATGTGAGATAACTGAAAAGATTTGTTATTTGTGCGAGTAACATCGAAAAGATATGAATGTAAATGTAAATGTGCTTTACAAGATGCTTTTACAGTCAAAGTATATTCTAAAACGAACACTTGATTTACAACCGACTGCAACTTGTACGCAGTTGTCAAATTTATTCAATTGCCGATTTCGTCAGTATAAGCTTACAATATTCAGACAGAAATCGATATTTCGTTTTTTTACAAAATATTTTACTTCTTTTAAAATTTATTGAGTCAACATTTGAATATTTTGGTATCAATTGCATTTGCATGATAAGTTGACAAAAATAATTTTTTATTATGATTTCATTAAGATTACTTTTATTAGTATAGGGTAGAAATGTGATAATAAGTTATCAAAAATATTGACTGACAATAATAAACTTATAATCATATTTACGCACTAATCAGGGACTCGAATGTAAATTGTAAATTGCCAGAACTATTTTGAGACAACTTTGATCTTATAAAATTCAATTATAGTTTTGAATTTTTTGTTGACTTGAGGCGTAAAGTAAAAATAGTGAAAAAAGCTTCAATAGCAAGCTCGCTTTAACGTTATAAGAATTTGTGAAATGTCACTGATAAATAGTCTGACATACATACGTCAAATAAATACATACGGCAATATTGATAACATTACTCATCATGTTGTTTTGAGAAGAAAAAAATGCCGAAATCGGCACGTGCTTGTGCTCTTGACTGACATTTATGTTATATTTATTAATATTTTTTTTGAGATTTTGTTTGCTGGCAATCAGCCAAGGACAACAAAAACAGCAAAAAGCAGGCATACAAAATTCAACCTAGATAAGACCATTTCATCGCCGGCATTAAAACTAACATATAGGAAGCATATAAATAAAGCAATAAATTGAACAAATTGAATTGATTTATGACAAAAAATTGTGTGCATATTCGTAAATGATTAAAATACGTTTACAACAATAAAATAAGTCATTTAGGCAATTAGCTTGTCATTTTTTATTTAGTAAGTGAAATATTTTGTTTTGTTTTCACAATCGGCAACCTGATTTAAGTAGCTTTTATCGGCTTTCATAACACATAATAAATAATTAAAAGGACACTGTAATTTAATTGAAATGACGCTTTTAACGAAATTGATATAAAAAATTTTTTTGTTCCATAAGTAATTACATTTATTACTACCGAATTCAATTGTGGGAACAGTCAGTCAAAAGGATAAATTTGTTATAAAAATTTATATGTACAGAAAAAATCATTTATTGCGTTACAGTTCGCTGTGCAAAAATTTTAAAGAACGTATTACTTTAATTTATATAACATAAATTTACCGAAATGTGAATTCATAGCCAGGGTTAAGTTTTTAATAAATTCAACTTTATAAAAAATATTTGTTTTTATCTAATTGCATTACCAAAGTCATTATTCTAAACGCAAAAAATATGTAATCTGTGCAATATGTAAACTATTTTTCACTGAACATCATTTGTCTTTTGTCGATTGTGATGCATGCTCTGCATAGCTAGTAAAATGCACAGCCAATAGGCTGTGGCTGACACGTGACCCCCCGACGTGTGAAATTTAGCATTACCTATGTATCCAGTGCCGGTATCTTAATTGTGCTGTCAATCATTTTGCATATTTGCACAAGCAAAAAGTTAAAATAAAATGTTTGATGGCCGTTGCGATGGTCACCGTACGCATAGTAACATCGAAAACAACAACCACAAGCGCAGTAATTGAGCGACAAAAGATAAATTTAAATAAACACGAATATATGTATAATAAAATGTGCAAAATAGCGACTGGCCGAGAAGTGGACACAAAAAGATGTTTGTTTGTGCGTCAAGTGGCCCGATAAATCGCCAACTGTGTGTGGGAAATCGTTATTGGGAATTTTTGCGAATTCCTCGTCGTAATTCATGACGGACGACTTCAATGGTGGGTGAGAGGGGGCGTGTCTGTCGTATTCAATTAGCGATATTTATGGATATTCATCCGACACGCAAATCAATTAGCCTCAAAGCTTGAAATCGTCATCTTAATGGGTAATACAAGTATTCATAAATTACATTTAGAATAATTATTATTGATATTTATCAACAGTTTGCATTGCAGCCAATTAAACGCAAAACAATCAATTACGCACAAAGTCAAACTTGGAGACCATCAGAGATCGCAGAGCGTAATAAATATGTAATATTTATCGATTGGCAACATTCATGAGTAGTTCACACGGCGGCCATCAATTAGCCAACAGCTTAGAGACCTTTAGATAGCTCATCGCATCAGAATTCGCACAATTGCTCAAAGTCAATAGCTAAGGCGATTTATTGCAACCATCACAATACCAACTGAAAGGCCCAACAGCAACAACTGGCTGTCAACAACATTTTTTTTTGTTTTCCCAACATTTCAGCATTGTTTGCGTTTTTGGTTTAGGTTCTTTGCTGATGTTTGTTTTCCTTTTTTTTTTTTTAGTTTTCAATTTCCAGCATGAATATGTTTATAGTAAATAGTTTAGATGAAAACAGTATATTGAGTTTTTGGAATGCTCGTCTTGCTGTCCATCCGTGTGTTTATATAAATGCAATTAGTTCCAGCTAGAGATTTGAATTTTAAAATATATACTTGAATATTAGGTAAAGTGTAAATTGATTTAATCTATATATCTCTCTCAGCTTTATAACATTTTTTTGACAGATAACTTAAAGACAGATAAATGGGTATCCTGCATCTGATTGCTGTTTTAAAAATAAAAAAAAAATTAAAAATATAAACGAATAAACCTATTACAGATCTTTCCTTTCGTCACAAGATATTACAATATATATATGTTGGTGTCGGAGTCGGGTCGGCCGCGAAAATCCGCATCTCCCATAATCTTAGATCTAGAGTTACTCATTTGGAAGATAGTTTTTCTAAATATCGAAAAATAACAAAAATATTTAATACCTTTTTCGTTTGTTTTTAGCTGATTTAAACGTGGCTGGCATTAAGTTTACGCAATGCTGTTAAATTGTATTATTGCTCAGTTTACATTAAGACGATTGCGATTATGTGGCCCGCTGGCGTCTGTCTTTGAGATTAGGCGCCATGAATGAATTAAATTTAATGCAAAATGGCCTATGGCGCATTTCGAATTGTTGTTGAGTTTTTGAGTTTTTGATATACATATATCAAATATACTTTACTTGTAGCCGCAGCCGTAAATACATAAATCTACATATGTAGCCTATAAATAAATATAATTGAATAATGCCCATGATAAATGTTTGAGTTTATTTATTTTTGCTGATTGCACGCTACACTTAGCACAACGATGATTCGACGATCAAAATATTTCAGAAACTTTGTCTTAAAAGTAAATAAAATATTAAGTGCGTGTAATCATTTTCAAAATATTTTATATGAAAATGCTTTTAAGACACTAAAAGAAAAATACCCACTTGGGGCTTAAAAAATATTTCAGAAATGAATTCAGCAATTAATTTTTTATGCATATTATTTATGCATATTTATGCATTTGCACTGACCATTTAAGTAGATGAACTTATTACCAATATTTAAAAATATTTTATATTTAGATCTGAAGTCACCGGCAGCATGCAGCTATGTTCAGGGTATTTCGTAGTCGGGAACTGTTTTAAGCTGTTAATATAATACCAGAATGCAACTTTACTTATTGTTTTATTTTGTAGCCGAAAGAAATATGTTCCTTTTTACTTGTAAAAATGTGAACAGAAATTGTGTAAAATAAAGAAACCTTAGGCTATGCTATGGATGACAAACTAAAGAACAATTTTACCAATTATTCTCTGACCTTAGCCGACACATCTGTTCTGTTAGCAACATTTGCGGCGCAAACTGCTGTAACTTCTATGCCTGTTGCTGGCAGCACTTAAGCAGCTTAACAGTTGGGCTGAAAAACTTGGGGTAATCAACGGCATTTTATGTTGATTTGCCACTAAACTTTTACTGTCCACACTTATCTTGGGAATTGGTCTATGCCCAAGTTGAGGGCGAAGCAAATGGTTTTGCTTTTTCCTTAATGACATGCCAGTAAAGTTAGAGCAGGCACAGATAGAACAACATAATTTCCCCAACACCTTTCAGGTGACATTAAAAGTTGATGCACATCCAGAAATCCTAATAGTTTAATTTCCGGTCTGAGCTTTAAAGAAGATGCGAGTCGGGACAAAACCAAAATTCTCCAGACCAATGAAATGGTGCCAGCCATTAAAAAGCGAGCCGTCAGGTTTCATATCGGCTTAACGGTATTAAATCTCTGTCTGACATGTGTGTCTCCCCGCCTGACTTGGTTTTGGGGCGGACATTTGACTTATTTTAGATTGGGTTTTTGGTTAATTTAGCTAGCCTTGAAAGCAATTAAAATTGTTTGCCAGCTGAAATTAGTTCGCTTAATTAAACGCATTGTCTCAGCATTGTGGTAATAACCTATCCGCACATGATTTACTTTAATACGCACCTGCTAAACAGTTATTTGGGGCTTTCATGCCATTTCCTGCCGCATTTAAAACGTGACTTCCTTCATCATATTGTGCCCGCGCTATTTGAATTTCCTTAATTGTTGTTGACTCGACTGATATATGCCACTACCGCTCCCCTGCTGCTGTCGCTGACAAAACAAAGCCAGCACAAAAAATTTACATTCATGTAATTACGTAATCAGCAGCGGACGAGGTAAGCGCGGGGAGTGGGGTGGTTGGGCTTAACGGCGCTGAGTGGTGCAAGTCGCGTGAAGGACACCACGCAGTTTGCTTTATGCAGGTGTTGCTTTGATTTCCGACCGTTTCCTTCCGAAACACCTTATTTACATCGCCATTTTTCTTTTTAAATTCTTCATTTGTTTTTTATTTACTTAAACACATTCACACAATCAATTAGTTTTTAATTAATTTGGCCCAGCAACTGTTGCCCGTTGTTTAGTTATTGTTTCGCTTTGGGCTGATCAACAAA
The DNA here is from genome assembly GCA_035043915.1 of Drosophila paramelanica. NCBI lineage: Eukaryota > Metazoa > Arthropoda > Insecta > Diptera > Drosophilidae > Drosophila > Drosophila paramelanica. Next base: position 5,470,890 of record JAWNMO010000354.1, on the reverse strand, counting down.
CTGGGCACGTGTCGACTATTGGAATAAAACTAAACAACACTTGCTACTTGCTAATTATATTCGATCTGGCACATATTCTGTAAACTGAGCGCACTTTTCTAGAAAAAAATTTAAAGTGGCAAACTCTAAGACTATTTTATGTCTGTCATTATATAATAATATAAAAAATAATATTTTTCAAAAATATTTCTTGGAAAATTTGAAATAGGACAATACGTAGATATTATCTAAGCCCTTAAGCAAACTGTAATGGAAACTAGCAAGCTGTTTTCTGTCTATTATTATTTTTTGACAAGGAAAATTCTATGTATTTCTTAGAATTTGACATTTTTCATTGTTATTATGAAAATACTTATTAGTAGTTGTATTGAAAGTCTAAAAATAGACTATAATTGTAAACTATTAAACTAACTTCTTTTTTTGTATAATACTAAACAGAAGAAACGGTTTTTATAATTTTGGAAATTCAACTGATCTTTAAATCTTTCAATATTTTGGCTAAACAATATCAAACTATTTTTTCACACAAATATTTTTTTTAAAATTGCAAGTATTTAATTTTAAGAGTGCCGCACAGTGAATTACAAAGTAGAGCTTGCACAAAACCAATATAATAAAAATAAGAATATAAGAAACGCGCTCAATAATGCTGGCAATATGTATATACAGATATTATTACACAAATAATAATATATGATCTAATATGCCTTTACGTCAATATGGCTTATATATTACTCAGCTCAGAATATTATTAGCATACTTCACTATTTTCTTTTTATCGTCTACTTTTTGTAAATTAAGTTTTAGACTTAACTGGCTGCAGTCGGCTTTTGTTAAAAACGCGCACGTGTTTCGTTTATGACATTCAACTATTTATTTATTTTACAGTTTTATTTTTCACAGAGCGAAGCGTTAAAAATTTGCTAAATTCGTCAACCGCAAGTGTTTGCTCTATAGTTTTATTATTTATTGTTTGTAGCACTAGAAGGTGATTAAATTAGTTGTTTTTATATGATACTTTTAGATATTTTCTTAAGTTTGTGTTCTACATGACACTAAAAAATTTTTTGAAATTATATTTTTCGCGCGCAATTCCTTTGAAAAATGGTTATTCTGTCGCTGGTTGGGTATTCGAGCGCTTCGCAGGCGAACACGGCAAAATTTTAAAACAAACTGACTGTGCGAATTTTCCAAACTGGTCCATTCAGTCTGAAAAGCCAGTGAAAGGCAGCCGTTGCCTCTGCCACAGCCGCAGTCAACGCCAGCGTCAACGATTGCGTCGCTCTGTGTTTATTTGATGTGCTCTCAACTCGCTCTCTGTGATTCAACAGAACAGTGGGAAATTTTGCATGGTTTTGTTTGGGAAATTTTCTTGGCGCTTTTCGATTGCCGCCTTGCCTGAGCAGCTGCCTTTACCATTGCCTGGCGCCTCCGGAGCCCGTCGCTGTGGTCGCTTCTGTGGGGGAGCCGCTTGTGAGTGGCATTGGCTCCACGGACGCCACGTGCGCGCCACTTGGCTGTCAACATTGTACGTGCCAGTGTTGGTCCCCTGCCCCTTGCGTATTTTATGAATGAATTATATACGGAATGAGAAATATAATCATTGGTTATTAGTGCGGTAGTTCAAGGCATGCCGGCAGACATTGCTCGTAAGACTCTTAGAAAGGCATTGAAATTTCATTTGCCGACGACGGTTATTTAGCTTGAGCCTTCAATTCAGTTAAACTTAATATGTTCCAGCTGATTATACTTTATAAGTTTTATATTGCTTTTAAATGATAAAAATGATGCAAAAAAAATGTAAGTTTGTAGAAAATTTCTTAATACAAAAATAGCAATACGGAAAACAGTAACTTAGTGCATATGAATATGCATTTGAATATAAACAATGCATATTAATAATTCACATTTTTACTGCATTGCATAATATTCAATATAAAATGAACAAATTAATTTATTTCAGAGTTCCAGTGAATTTTGTGGGTTTCGAACCACTATCCAGGTCTGCTGAAGCGCTTTAATGGCTATTTTACAGGGCCAGCTGGTTTTTGATGTAATTTATTGGAACGTGCATTGGCTGTGCCCCATATTGAAAAACTTCTGCGTGTCAACAAACATATACATATACGATTCTCACTACGTATATAAGCGAGTATATATTTGTTTATGTGTATTTTATGAACGTGTATGAAATTTCATAAGTTGTTATATTACATTTTCTTTTCAAAGTATCGACGAACATGTTTGCTACTTTACAACTGTATTTAATAGCCATACACACCGTTGGCCAACAGACTTCCTGCTGAAATAGAGCTCATCTGGAGAGCAAGTGAAGGATTTGCTTCCACTGCAATACAAAAATGGTTCATAACTTGTATTTATTCGAGGGCAGCTTTTATTGCCCTCCGAATTGAATTGAATGTGAAGACGACTTCACAAAGCTTATCGCATTTTGTGCGTTCGATTTACGTGCCCCAAATATATTTATTTCGACTCGGTGGCAGCCCGGCTGGCGTGGCAAAACTGTTGCTTGCTCTGTGCAAAAGTTTGCTGCGTTTCGTATGCATATTTGCTTTGAGGGCTCGCTTCATGTTGGCACGTGCCAGGCGCCTGGTCATAAAAATATCGCCAGCGAAACAAAGCCGGAAAACTTTGCGCATCGCGTCCGGTGGCGTATGCGTAATATGAGCTGTGCTCGAAACCGAGTGTCGGCCATTTAAGCCACTCGAAGACACAGCTCAGTGCCAGCAATGCGACCGCAGCAGCCGCAACAGCAATTTGATGTGGTTGAGCGCCAGTTTTATTTAATGGGGTTTGTCTTGCTTGAATCGCTCGCACAAACATTTACACCTAACAACTGTAAACAGAGACATACAGCCTACATATAGTCGCCGTTTAAAGCAACTGCGCTTTAGTTACCTAGCTGTGACTAGACTAGATGTCTTCATTAAATTTGTGTGGCAGTTGAAATCATCGCGCTCTTTGTTGACCCAGGCTATTGAGTCCCTTTTAGAGCATTGTCTGGGTAACCAAATTGTTTGGGTTATAACAACAGATTATGCAAACTGATATTCTTCAAGTTTATTTTATATATTTTTATTGGGTTGGTAAGAGATTTAATAAATTAATAAGGTAAGAATCTAAAGTCAAGGATAATTATAAGTAATAAATATCTGGCACTACGGTCTTATATATATTATGGACTGCTTGAGACATCCCTATTAAATTCGCATTAAACGAATCTTTTAAAGATTTCAGGCACATTTTCAAAACAATATAAAATAAAAAAGGCTGCGAACAAAGTTCCGCCGACATTAAATGAACAAATTTTTTAATGACTGCATTGTTATGTCGGTCATTAAATTATAATATTTAAAAATTAAGGCTTAGGACTTCTTATGCTGTGACCTCTACCTTTTCCGTATGCAAAGGGCAATCAAGACGGCAACCCAAAAGTTGTGTCAAATATTTATTTAATAAACAAAGCAGCATTAAGTGGCAGCAAAAGCGGCAGCAAAGTTGGCCACCTTGGAGCGTAAATTTAATAAAAAAGTTAAAATACTGAATAAAATACCGCTCGGCTTACGCAGCTCAACTTTTCGTGGGCCAAACTTTTTACAGACACAGCAACGAAGACGTACACAAAATGACGAAAATGATGAAATAGAAAAAAAGAGAAGAGAATAATAACAACAAAAACGTACTTGAGCATTAATTTCCCAATTCTAAGCCCCGCACGTTACTCATACGCCCCATTTAACAATCTGTGTGTTTTGTGTAAACTCTTTTCAACGCTTTACAAAGCAAAGCAACACAAACTTGGCTCAGCTGTTTCTCGGTTAAATGGCCTAAAAGTAGGCAACAAAGCGACGCACAAGCTGCGTTTAAGTGGCTCAGTTTTAGCGTTTAATCATCTACATTAAAAGCAATTGCCTGTCTGCCTAACATGTTGTTGTAGTTGTTCACATTGTTCGGCAGCTTTGATTGTGTATTGTTACCAAAACGCTGCTGGCAATTTGTTGTTATCGTGCCCAAAATGCCTTCTTTTCGTGTCTAACCTGCAGCCGTTTGTGTTTAGCGAAAAATAAATATTTGCGTATTTGTTGCGATTTTGCTGCCACACGGAATTATCTCTTTAGCATCTCATTTCGATACCGCTTGTGGTATAAGTACATTATTTAGAACGCTTAACAAGAGTTTTAAATACTATCTAAATTATCTCATATCAATAAACCGTTTTAAAAAATTTCATTATCGCTGATTTTAATGACAGAATTTTCAATATTATATATTCATTAACTTTGGCATATATCCATATTTAAAGTGAAACATTAGCTTAATTGTTAAAATGTTTCCTTTTATCCATCCCAAGTGTAAGCAAACCTCTTCTTGCAAAGTTTTACCAAAATATTTGTGACAAAATAACAGTTCCCCATTTTAAGGTATAATAAATCAATATATCTGTTTTGGGTCATTAAGTTGTCTGTCCAATAATATGATTTATTTACAGAGCACGTTGAAAGACAGAAGCTAAAATAAAGTTTTTAAGATATAAGTGAGAGTAAAGTTGACTTATATAAGTTTAAGTTGGTTCAAGTTGCGCAATAGTTGCAAAGGTTCCAAATTAAAGTATTCGTGCAGTCGGCACAGTTAAAAGCCAAATGACAGTATTTTCAAATTTGCCACATAAGCCAGCAGAAAAATATTTTGAATTTTCCATTATTTGTTTAAACAAGAAAAAATAACTAAAGCACACTTCTAAATATTCGCATTGAATACCACAAAATTAAAGCAAAGCCAGGGAAAATGGTTTTAATTTCAATACCCAAAAGCCAGAATATTAAGAAAAAGAAAAGCGCCCAAAACAATTGACAAACGATATGTTTGGCGGCTTCATTTGCATAAAGCAGACTCACATACACACACATATACAGTCTTTTATGTGTCAGTGGCAGTCTAAGCAAAACACACCCAGCCAATCCCCAGCGCGCAACAGGCCCACACATAAAAGGAGGTTGTGAGAGCGAGACAGCTTAATGGAATATGTATTAAATGTAATTGTTTTCAAAAAAGATATTACAAAGAGAAAGAGAGACAGAAAGAGAGCACAGAAATAAAACTGATACAACTGAATTCGACTAAATTCAATTGATTTACAAAAAATATTTATTCAGGGATAAAACAATAACTGGACTGCATAACACTTTAACGTATTTAAGAGTGTATTTGTGATACAGTATTATCTGTGAGGTTGGTTATACTATATAAATATATAGCTCTTATGTCCGATCCGACCAGCACTGATATATATTTAATATCTACAAAACACAACATGAAAAACTTAAGTATATTCAAAATACAGAAATTACGACTAAATTGTGCGCATAAAATTCAAAGTTCCAATTGTTGTTTAAAAGTTGCGAGCAAATGGCTTTTCACTGTAAACTAGAAATTGAGGGCTCAATTGTAGTCGCCATAGCAGACGCGTCCCACATGTTTTTCATATGCTTGTCACACGCAATAGCATCCGGATGGCAATTTCCACTCGCAATTTGAGAATTTATTTTGCAATGGCCTATAACGAAACCCTCCCAGAGAGAAGCATCTCGAACATGCCAACGAAAAATGGCGTTAAACTACAGAATTTAATGAATTTTGGGTTTTATTATGGAAAAAAATGGTGCATGCTGCTATTTGTGTACTTCAGGATGTCCTTTATGTTCACTATGAAAATATTACATGTAAATTTGCAGCCATTAAGGTGTGGGTTTTATCCGAATTAAACCAATGTACACATGTTCGCAAGAGTATCACAGTGTATTTCGACAAATTTCATGGTTATTGGTCACAGGCCATATACTCCTTAATGATCATTGCACACGGTCTGTCGCGATTTTAAAGGCGTAAAAGTTGAATAAAAGAGCAAACCAACAGAATATATATATATATATCTTACATATGTATATGAACAAAGCTGCGGGCGCCAATTAGCAGGTCGGATTCGTGGGCCACAAGATAAGCCACAGTCGCATTTAAAGTTGCTTGCATTAAAAACTTGCAATGATTTGTGTGCGCTGAAAAATGTGAAAAGTTTAATGAATATGTGCTTTAAGTGGAACTAGCCCAGTAAGTCAAGTGTGCTTATAAGTTAGTTTAGTTGCTTAAGGCGTGATAAATGGGAGTTAAGTTGCTTTCAGTGTGAACAGCTAACAGACTGAACTTACTGTGCTATTAAATTGCCCGCTGCGTTTGACTTTAATTTAAGTCTCCAGATCTTTACATCATATTCATTTTAAGGGCCAATATGAGCCAGTCGGCCAACTTGGACAGTTTTTGCTACACAATTTATGATGGTCATTTTGCGAGTTTATGTATTTTGGCTACTTTCCTCCTTTTTGTCATTTGAGAGATACAAAATTTTACAGCCTATATAACTGAGCTATAAATTTAAAAGCTGCACATTTAATTTACCAAACAAAAAAATTTGAACAAACTATTTTTTACGCACATTTTGTTATTATTAAAAAAATAGTTTATTAATTACATATCTACATTTCATAACCTCTTTTAATTTGTATTAATATGAATAATGAAAAGTTGAGATCTAAGATCAGCTTTCTAGTTTTTGTAGTTTCCGGACAGACAGACAGAAGTAGCTATATCAACTCAGCTCGTCGCCCTGATCAAGAATATATATACTTGATGGGGTCGGAGATGCCTCATTCTACACACACCCCTTTGCACCCTTTTTACCCATTTTTAATGGACTCAGGGTATAAAAATAAAAATCAAAGGAGCAAGAAAAAATTTGTATAATGAATAAATTTTTATATACACACACTTTACGAGCTTACGGCCCTGACAGCCGTAGTTTGCCTTCACAACAGATATATTTTAGAATTTAAGCTACATTTTTGAAAAGAATTCATTATTCGTATTGAATTAATGAATGATGAATGAATGACAGGATGAATTCCGAAACAAAAAATGGGCTTACGAACCAAACCTTACTTTTCAGTAAGGCATTAGTTCGATTTATTTTTATTTTGTCTTGTAGCCATTTTTAACTTTTTTCTGGGTTTTTTTTAATGGATCGGCATTGGAAAGAAATGAGTCTTTATTTTTTATTTGGGTGATATAAACATAGTTGAAATGTTTTTTATGCTTAAACTGAGTAATAATAATTTTATCGCATTCGCTCATTTGAGAATCATATTTTATCCGCACAGCATTTTTAATTCATATATTTTTGTAGTTCGGCTAGTTTTTTTTACGTGTAAAATTAATGGCTTGTTATTGCTTAATTCAATTAATAAATTATTTGTATTTATTGTTTTTGCCGCTTGCTGAAACAGCATGCACATAATATTAACCTCATTATTGAAAATACAACTTCTTCGTTTATTGTTTTATCGTCGGTGCAAATTAATTTTCATAATTGAAAATTAACACGGCAACACCAAATGGAAAAGGAGGAGTTTTCATTGTGCTGCGGCTGCTGTAAGCACTGCATCCGCTTTTCATTACGCGGATCAACGGAAGTGTGCTTAAAAGCTATTACACACACACACCCACACACACACACACGGACGAAAGATTTTTAATAACTTTGTATGACGCACATTAAAATGATCATTGTTAATTTTTTCGGATGGCAGGAGAAAAATAAGCAGTAAAATGCTGCAAATGAGATTTGTGGTGTTGTATTCAGTGCTAATATCTGCGCGAAAGTGTGTGCGATGTAGTGTCTGTGTAAGCGTGTGTGTGTGTGTGTGTGTGTGTGTGTGCGCAGTGGTTATAAAAATAAGCAGCGACAGTTTTTGCTCTGCCATTGTTGTGTTCGCTTTGTGTACTCCTTTATCACTGTCTTGCCAGGCGCTAATGTAAATTCACATTTTGGAGATTTCCTGAGTTCATTTACGTTTTTTCAGCACAAAGATTTACAGTTAGGTCTCAATGCGGCTGTCCTTATGCAAATGTTGGCACCGCGAATCCAAATGCGAATGCGAATGCGAACAGAACATTAATAAAAAAACATAAAAATGTATTTACCCCGCATACTGGGATCTAAGTGTAGTAGTAGAAGCGTTTTGGATGCATACGTAATGTCTTGCATGCATGAGCCCAGCAATAATTTAGCTGATAGCAGCAGTCGTGCCGCCCCCTCTTTATCCTCTGGTGATTGTTGTGTTTTTGTTGCCATGGCTGCTGACACAGCGCGTAAAATTAAAAGCCAATATGCGGCAGAAAATCCGCCAACGTGGCAGCCTCCCGCAGAGGTTTCACATTCTGCCCGAGGATAGGCAAGGAGACACCTACACACATTCTCACATCCACACGCACACGCGACATTATTGTATCGTAACAATGTGTGACATGCCTGGGTTAGGAGGAAACCGAAGCTGAAGCAGAGCAGGAGCAGGAGCGGGAACAGGAGCTGGAGCTGCTTTTGATTGTTGCCTGCCACTTGATACGGCAACACAGTAGCTCCGTTTTGCTCTGTGCCGAGTGTGTGTTTACGTTCCCACGGGCGGTAGCCTATTATTATTTGCCTACACATATTCAGACATACAAACCTGTACAACCTGTACGCGTTCAAGTTCAAAGTGGTCTTTTGTATCGGTAACTGCCTGCACGTTCTCCTCACCAGAATGCGTACTAAGTATACTGTGGCTGTATGCCTGCATTAATATATTTTATTATCGATACAGTTGTGCTGGTATTGTCCCACACTAGTTGCACTGCATTATAAATAGACATGTCCTTTAAGAACGTCTCCGTTCTCACCTGTCACAAGGGGACGGGCAAATTCAATTTGCATGCCTCTAAAGGTCAGATAATATGACACAATTGAAGGTTGTTAAAAGAAACAAACAATGACTTACATATTATGCATATGTATATTCCGAGATCACGTTCATGTAAAAAAACAAACAATGTAAAACAATGTCCACGTTCTTTTGGGCTGACATAAAATCGAATTATTGGACGGTCGTGCCGGTTTCCTAGAAAGAAACAACAAAACAAAAAAAGAACGTTTCAGTCGGGTGTTACCGAAAGCGCAATAATCGCTCACAGTTTAATGCTGTTTAAAAAATATCGATTTCTATAACTTGGCAGTGGCAGTGGCATATTGACATTAAATGTAGCATACTTTTCAGCTGCATTCGACTCAACAAGTGCTTAACATGTTCACTTCACATTTTGCATACAATAACAGTGTCAAATCTAATAAGTTCAATGCCCTCAGTTGCTACGCATGAAAAATTTATGCTGATTACTTAGTATATCCCAGAATCCACCGTGCAACGCTCAATTAACGCGTCCGCCGTACGCGATTAGGTAATTTTCACCCAAGCCATTGGTGAAGGCAGCTGTCTGACAGTGTCAGATTTATTACCAGGCGTGAGTTGAGGCGAACGCTAATAGCCTCAATAGTCTGAGTAGTCACTCGTGCTTTTTATACCCAGCACACAAGAGGGCAAAAAGGTAGCTTGAAATGAAACTCGGAATTTCGAGTATGAACAATCTGAATTAGACAGAAAATATTTTAGTATATTATTCTGGGAAACAATATGCTAACTTGGGTAATTTCCACGAAAATCCTATGAAAATAATTTTTTTATTGTGTACTGTAAATTTCTGTTTCCATTTTCAAGTTTATTCAGAATTGTATATACATAAGATATTGAGAATTTCAAGTGAGCAGAAAACATTCATTTTTCAACTGAATATTGATTTACGCACAAATGATTTTAATTTGAACAAATTTATTGAAATCCCTTTTCTCAAAATCCGTTTTTAATTCAGTCAATTAGCAATTACAAGTAAAATAAATAAAAACACAATTCCCCGAAAACATACACAAAGAGTGCAAATTTAATCAGAGTTGAATTTTAGGAATTATTACACTGCGTTATTCTAAGGACCAATTCCGTTTTTGATTTATTTTTCTGGATGCTGAGTATCTAAAATTGCATCCGGTGCCATCGTAATTGTTTTAAATTCTTAGAAAATTGGAGTGAATTTTGAAAGAGCAGCAGCTGTTTGATACGTAGAGCTTAATGCGTTGTGTACCATGAGCTGCCTTCACAAAGGGGATTAATTTAATTTCGCGCTGGCTTTAAAGCGGGCTTCAAGTCAGTTATGCTGAGTAACATTTTGGGGCATGTCTCGGCTTTGAGCTTTGTTATATGATTGACAACCTGCGGCATTGTTCCGCAGTCAGCTATTGTGTGTCATGCCATAGGGAAATTGTCAAAGTTGTACTTTTATTGCTCGAATCAAATCAAATCAAGATTCAGGTTTCGTCAACTGTCTCCAGTCAAGAGCCATTAACGAAATGCCATCAGACATTTGCATACGCATATCTACAATAGCATTGAGCAGCGATTTTCAATGTGAGTGTGCGTTTGTGTCTGTGTGTGTGTGTGTGTTTGGTTTGTGTACGTATGAGTGAGTGTGCATTTCATTTTCATAATTTTGCATGCCAGTGAAGGCTACCACATGTGGCAGGGTACATGGCCAAAACAAATGAGAAAGCCTTCCACTTATGTAAATGTTTACACGACAGAATTCTGAAAATTAAAAATGCCCTGGATGCTGGCACTGTTTGGCTTGGGAATACAATATGCATTCAGGCTTAATCAGAACTTGTCTCTGCCTGGCCGAAGAGACAAACGCTATTTAAATTGGACAAAAGATCATAGTTAACGCAGAGTAAGCAATGCAAGAAAGTGAAACTGTGATTTCCCAAAAATTATTGATTTAAAACGCATGAAGAGCCTTTTGTGGCACATACTATAAACACACTATAACAAGAAAATATAACAAGAAAATTTAACACTAAACAAGTGAGATTGCTCTAGTCGGACCGCCCGACTAGAAGATACCCTGAACCCAGAAATGAACACATACACACAAACTCTCGGCAGTTGATGAGTATTGAGCCTGTTAAAAATAAAAAATAAAATTTACTACTAATTACCAACAAAAAATAAATACTCCACAAGCGGGAGTTGAACTCGGTACCTCCGTGATAAGATGCACAACTCTTACCAATTGCACCACAATACCGCATTTTTCGCGAATGATATAACATTACTTAAAGTCGCAAAAAATCAAGGAAAACGAAAATTTTGCTCTTGTCATTAAATTAAAACGATACAAATTAATAATAATTATATTTATGAATAACGAAAAAATAAAAGAATTTAACATTACTCTACCATACCAGCGCTGAATTCGAACCCAGTCCTCCGCGTTATGAGGCACAACTCTTACCCACTGGACCACGCTCTTACTTCACTTCGTTGTGCTAAAACTCAATTTAACCGTTGCAAAAAAAAATTCCTAGAAAAACGCAAGACAAATTTTGCATATGCATATGTATGCGTGCACATGTACACAGAAATTGCCAAGCAGCTGCGCTTTGTCCCCACTACTGAAAATAGATTCTTGATTTGCTCGTCAACTAAATGTACGATCGTTATGAAATTTTCAGGACTTATTCAGACTGACCCTTCTTAATCTGCACAACTCTTATCAACTGCACCACACTACCATTTTATTGACATATGATATAACATTACTTAACCATCGCAAAAAAATCAAGAAAAACGAATATTTTGCACTTGTCATTAAAACGGTACAATTAATTAATAATTATAATTAAGAAAACGGAAAAAAATAAATTCTTCGTTGCTCAACCATCGCTGGATTCGAACCCGAGTCTTCCACATTGTGCGCCACAACTCTTACCCACTGGACCACGCTCTGACTGCACTTCGTTGTGTTAAAATTCAATTTAACCGTTGCCTAAAAAAATTCCTAGGAAAACGCAAGACTTTCTGGACGTGCATATGTATGCGTGCACATGTACACAGAAATTGCCAAGCAGCTGCGCTTTGTCCCCACTACTGAAAATAGATTCTTGATTTGCTCGTCAACTAAATGTACGATCGTTATGAAATTTTCAGGACTTATTCAGACTGACCCTTCTTAATCTGCACAACTCTTATCAACTGCACCACACTACCATTTTATTGACATATGATATAACATTACTTAACCATCGCAAAAAAATCAAGAAAAAAGAATATTTTGCACTTGTCATTAAAACGGTACAATTAATTAATAATTATAATTAAGAAAACGGAAAAATAAATTCTTCGTTGCTCAACCATCGCTGGATTCGAACCCGAGTCTTCCACATTGTGCGCCCACAACTCTTACCCACTGGACCACGCTCTGACTGCACTTCGTTGTGTTAAAATTCAATTTAACCGTTGCCTAAAAAAATTCCTAGGAAAACGCAAGACTTTCTGGACGTGCATATGTATGCGTGCACATGTACACAGAAATTGCCAAGCAGCTGCGCTTTGCCCCCACTACTGAAAATAGATTCTTGATTTGCTCGTAAACTAAATGTACGATCGTTATGAAATTTTCAGGACTTATTCAGATCATCGAAATGTATCTACAAACCAATTTGCACGTGTGTAGTATTTGATTTGTGTTTTTTGGTTATATTGATATTGGGGGCGATTGGGGAGGTATCCAAAACCTGAAGGGCTTAAATTCTTCGTATGTTTTACGCATAAAAAAATAAATTTGGTGGCTCTAGCTTTTATAGTTTGGGAGTTATGCTTAAAAAACCGAGTCAAAAAGCGATAAATATCGATAATAAGAAAACGGAAAGAGTTATCGATGTTTTGAAATAAACTTGATCTGCGTATGGTATATACAAACACCGATTGAGACCAAGATCAGCTTTCTAGCTTTTGTAGTCTCTGAAATCGACGCGTTCATACAGACGGACAGACAGACAGACAGACAGACGGACATGGCTAAATCGACTCGGCTAGTGATGCTGATCAAGAATATATATACTTTATGGGGTCGGAGATGCTTCCTTCTGTCTGTTACATACATTTGCACAAAACCATTATACCCTTTTTACCCATTTTCAATGGGTTCAGGGTATAAAAAGGATTAAGCGGTTTTCGGCTTCTATATCTTTTAGATCTCAAGTTGGTTTTTGTATATAAAAATATACAAATATATAAATGAAACATTTTGAGATTGTGCAGTGAAAATAGTTTTAATTGACAATCAAAAAGTATTTAACAGCAAGTCTGTGACAAACGCTTTTAATTAATAATTAATGAGGCAATTCCTTAGAAATACACCTCCGTCCACCGGCCCGGAGCTCTCCTAATTAGGCCAAACAACTTCAGACGCTTCAATTGATTTAATTGCGTGCAATTTGTTTGTGATTTATACACAGAAAAAACTGGATAAGCCTTTATAATTGCATTTTATGATATATATAAAAATCATTGTGATAGTTTTTTCCACTAATTATTAAACTATAAACTGTTTAGATTACGATAAACTCAGTCTTATGAGTAACACGTTTGTTGAGCTTTGTAAGCCTTTAATATTACCTGATTGTAAAAAATGGTTAGATATTTATTTATTCATTCACTTTATTTACAGTTGAAAAATATATATTAAATATGAAAAACTGTAATCTTTCTTTATTTTGATTTTTATTAATGTTTATACATTTTTTTCATGTTTTCTGCTAACAAAGAGTATATTACTTTTGTAAAAAAAACACGGAATATGTATTTGGTATTTGTTTGCAATATGACTCTTTATTCCCTTGATTAATATTTTACAGTTATCTTTCATTGTTTTTATACTATGACAATTCCTGAATAATTTCGACCAAACAACGTTTTTGTACTTATTACAAAGTGATAGAGCAAGTTTTTATTTATATTTGTCCATATAAAATTTTGCCTTAAAGCTGTGCCTAACAATTAAGTAGAAAGCTTTTTCTATTCATTCTCAATGCTGAGGGAATTTAAATCAATAAAATAAATGCGGCATATTCAAAAGGTCCTATTCAAGTTGCCAATGGGGCGAGCAAACAATCAAAATTTACAGTTGAATATGGGGCAGAATCCAAGACGCATCTGCTGCATGAATGGAGCGTGACTTGTTCGGGATGCCGCAGGGTCAGAGTGCCATTGTCAGCCAAAGAAAACCCTGTTTTGTGTAAGTTATTTTGCTAAACTTTAAAGCATTTCAACAAAGCTGTGTGTTTGTGTCTACTTTTGGGCAGGTTTCACTATCACACTTGGTTCGTTAAATGCGGCGCGATTAAGGTCAAGTAGCTGTATGAGCATGAATTTGTTTGAGTTTGCTCTAAGCAGCTCTTTAACAAACGGCTTAAGCGGACAGGCGGACAGACGAGAGAGCGAGACAGTCGACATTAGCATACTTGAGTAATTGCTGGCAATAATGCAGCGTGCATAAAAACACTTAATTGTGCCTGGCCATCAACGTGCTCGCACTTGATGAAGGCTCACGGCAGAGACCCAGCAATGCCAACAGACAAATAGGAGCGGGCAGACCCCGGCCAACGGCTGGCACCACAATGACACATACGAGGGGATTTAAATGTTTCAGCGTTCTGCTTAGCACCCGCAAAGGCGGGCCGAAACAATGGCCAGCCATTTTTACTGAGGGCGCGTTTAAATTGCAAATTAAACGTTTAAATATTCATGCGGCTTGGTCAACTGGGCAGCTAGCTTGAACTCGGCATTTTCAATGAATTAAGTTCTTTCGTTCAATGTCACAACATTTCCATTAAAATGGATATCAAATTGTTGCCAACTCATTTGCACTGAGAAAATTCAATGCACTCAAATAAAGCAAACGAGTTCTATATTGCCGGTAACAATATTTTCATTTACATAAATCACTCATACGTCACGGTGAACGCAGAAAACAAAGCAAATGCTGCAAGTAGCTGCGTCTCGCGCTGTGGCCACGGTTATGGCTACGGTTGTGGCTACGGCTACGGCTACGGCTACGGCTGTGCACTGGCAGCCATTTTGACGGCAAACACGCAACAGCATGACACGAACTAAATGATGATTTATGAAAGCACAGAATGTCGGCGTGAAGCAACGGAGAATGCCAGCGCAATAAGCTGCAAATGCCAGTGCAGTTGGGGTAGACGAAGGCTGGATTTCGATGTTAGCAGTCGGGCTTGAGCCGCAGCTTGACTACAGTTGATAAGCTTCAAGTCCTAATCCTCAGCTCTGATCCAAGCGAAAACCGTTTAAACGAAGCCAACACTCAACTGAAAGAATTCCCATAAACGAAAACAATGTGAAGCGATATGGCGAAAAATAAAACAAATAACGAACAATGTTTATTGGTTTCCGTTCTCAAATTTAGTAGAGATTTGTATGCTTCAGCTACAATTAAAGTAATTTCTTCTTTTGCATATACATTTATTGCATGGTAGTTCACAAAACAATTCTCACTCACAAGCCTGATCCTTTCACCCCACACGTGCTGCACAGCAGTTTCAGCTCGTTTATAATTCGGTTTGGGAGCTGCCGTTCAGGCACGTGACCCGAGCAACGGCTCTTTGCAGACAGCGGTCTCGCTCGAGCAAAAAAACAAATTTACTGGGTACTTAATACCCCATAAATACCCATCAAATAGGTATAATGAGGTATAATGTCGCAAAATAAAATATTCTCTAAACGATATTAACATTTTTATCGAAACCGTATAAAATATATTATTACACATTACTTTTAAATAGGACAATGTCTTTTTATAAAGATAAAAACTGCATCCATCCATAAATTTAGTTTGTCCAAAAATATTAAAATATAAATTTTAAAATTAATATAAATAAAATCACACTCACATTGCCTTCAAAATGATTTTAGGCTCGCTTTATATTAAAAAAAAAATTCATTATAAATTTGTTCTTATACATTTGTTCTTATACAGACAAAAGATTTGCATATTTGCCTAACGTTTTGATCCTACTTCAGCCAAACCCATAAATTTAGGCTAAAATATTTTCCAGCCAAAAGACAAATGGTGTTTTTATTTGAAATTAGTGGTCAGGCATAAGAACAGGGTATCTCTTTTGCCAACCACTTTTGCCAATAGCATTATTATTTTTTTCCCCGCCAACTTTGTGAAGGAGATCGAAAAAGTTTTAAGCTTGTGCCAGCAATGTTCGGCTCTATTTTTGCTGTTGGTTGTGATTCGGGTTTAGTTTATTGTTTAGTTAGTGCCGGGCCTGTATTATTTTAATGTGCAAACTTTAATGAGAGTGTAAATATTTATTGTTGTGCAGTTTGTGAATGACACGTTCCAAGTGGGCTGACAGGCTTGGCAAAGCTGTTGCGTGTGAACTGCTTTAACATTTAATTAAGCCTGGCTGGGCAAATTACTTATTTACCGATTTGTGCATGTTTTAATCGTTCGCAGACAGAAGAAGAATTTTGTGTATGCTCACAACAATTTGCAGATGAAATTTGCATGTCAAGTGCTAATGACTCGTTGCTGCCGACGGACAGTACAAGCTTAAAGTGAATGAGAAATGTTCAATTTAACAGCCACAGAAGTGCTGCCCTGGCTAAAAAGGACAACAGAGGACATTTTAGGTTTATGTTTTAGTTGAAATTACAATAAAAGGGAAACTCTGTTGCCAGTAACTGTTGGCCAAAGATAAACAACTAACCGCCAACCGACCGACAGGCAACTTTTGACAAAATAACAAAAGCCACAGCCATTGTCAAATAATGGCCAAAGAGTTGGGCAATACCCGGGCTAGTAACTTATTGTTCGTCTTTATCTCTTGTTTGTCCAACACGTTTCAACCCAGGTAAATACCCGAAATTCGTTTGCCTCTGCCAATGTCGGGCACAGAACACAATTCGACATTCAATTGCCCACATTTCCTTACATTGCGTGTGGTCAGCAATTTGTAATTGAATGGCCCAATGCAAGTGGCCAAGTTGAAAGCCACAGCTCACAGGCGAACATGGTTGCCACAGTTTGATTTTCTGAGAGCAAACTCCAATACTTACTCAACCCCACGAGATCTCTAGAGAAATGTTTTGGTTTCAAGTTGAAGGGTGCACCTCTGCACACCTCAATTGGATTGAGGCCATCACGTAACTGCTGTCACAAACAGCTTAATTTGAACTCTTCTTTTCATAGCTTGTATCCATTTAAAGTGCATGTAATGGATTTAATTAAAATTCCCAGAAACATACTTGCAGAAAGCTAATATACATCCGAAGGGCATCCGGAGTCGAGACAATTTTGCATATGTATAAATGATTGCACACAGCTTAATTTAGACGATTCTACTCGAATTGAATTTCAACAGAAATTTACATTGACAATCCTACGCATCGGTGGCCATAAAAAGATTTCCTTAGAAGAGGGCAATGCAAAATTGTATATTTCTATCAAATGGCTAAAAATTCTGTTCGCTTGGTTTTTTAACTGTGATTTTATAAAAAATTGCCAAATAAAAATTAGATGAACGCAATTTTACGTAAATGGTATAAAAATGCATCAGAAATACTAATAATGTTAAGTATTAGAAATATAGTTTAATAAATATTCCATTCAAACGTTTTTAATGCATTTTTTTATACTTGCAACTGGTGATTTTTATATGCTCTTTGATTGCTAATCGGCCAGTCATGAAACCCAGCTCACTTTCGTGTTGAAAATGTACACTAGCTAAATAAAGAGGGCGAAAACTCACATTCAGTCACACCCTTACGTCTGGCAATCGCAATATATTTGGCAGTGTGCTGTAAAAATGCAATTTAGCGGCGCTTTCCAAATGACCACAAATTACAAATAACGATTGCGTTGTTGCCTGTAAAGCCGCGACCAAAGCAGTTAGCATACATTTGCGGTCAGAAGGATTTGGTAAGCGAGTGACGCACCTGTGAGTGGTTGTCAAACGCAGTTTATACAATTTAACACAGCACACCACACGCCAAAACCGACACACACACCAACACACACATTGTTGATTGCCTAGTAAAGTGCATCTAAAAGTTTCGCCTGAAGTCATAAAACAGTAAGCGAAGTACGAAAATTGTCGCGACCGCATAATTTAGTTAATCCTTGGAGGAGAATATCCTTAAACTTCTTTATAAGCTGTGGGACAGGAAAGTTGTACTTTCGCAACATAATCGCTGGTCCCAGTACGCCTCGTCAAAATGCGAAATATGATGTCTGCGTTTGACTTATTTATATGCAGCTCACCAGGGACAACAAAATGCCACGTGACCAGTGGTCGTCACAACAGTAAACTTATAACACAATTAGGATCCGCTACCACAGAAGAATGCAAGTCACAAAGAGTACGCAAATTACAAATGCGGCTGTAACAATTGCCATAACATTCAGTGGAAAAGCATTACTGCGAGTGCGCGACGAACGGATAATTTCCCAACACACGTTAGCACACTACAATTTTTTTTATGCTAAAATCCCGATGTTTTGTGTAGCATTATACCTGACTGACCGACACGAGTTGCAAAATAATAATTAATTACACTTTTAGATAACTCACCTTAGATATCGTATCTTCTACTTTAATAGTCTTCATATTCCTTTCTCTTCTTAGCCCAAATATTATTATGTTATTTACACTAATTAATTACATTAATTTATACTAATTGTATATAATTATAAATATATATATATTTTCTCTCATTACACGGCCTTACCGACAGCTTTATACTCGTTTCTTTATCTGAAGCGTGGAAAAACTTTCAGCCAAATTGTGTGACTCTAGACTTAAAATCACTGCTGAATCTAGCTTTAAAATTGTGGAAATGTTCGCCTTTCAGGTGTTATCAGTTGACAATGCCTTCTACGACTGCATCCAAAATCATCACTTTATCTGACGGGTGTACAAATGAGCAGCTGTTTTCCCAGAGTATTTCAATCTATGGTATACACAGGTTTTTAGGTTTCAAGCTGTTCCGGTTTGATAATGCGTTAAATCACATTTTAAACACCATTTAAAATATTAGCATAAAGAACATTTTTACGTGTAGTTCAATTTTGGACCCTGCGGCGATAAGTAATGGATATCATCATTAAAACTGCGATATTTGTAGCAATTCTCAATGCTGTCAAAGCTCAGCAAACGGTAATAATAAAATTAAGCATAAATTATGATATGATTACATGTCTATTAAATTCCAGTATAATTCGCAGCAATTGCAACAGAAACTGCAAACACAGGAACTGTTAAATGCACAAGTTAAGGAAGAGTTGGACGGGTCCCCATTGCAAGTTGCTGCGGATAAATATCAGAACGAGCTGATTCAGTATTTAAAGGAAACGATCCAAGTACAGGGGAAACAGTGCAGAAATAAATACAGGGAGTATTTTGTCGATCTGAATAATCAACTAAGCGATATGCAGAGCAATATTCAAGCATTGCGGACGACAAACAATGAATTACATTGCAAATCATCTCTAATACAGCTGCAGCAGTGTACGGCACAACTGTACGGGCCAAAATAGACAGAGCGGGCCAATTACTGAGGAACTAAAACTCACCAATAACTGAAAAAAACTTAATCTATTTTATTTTACTATTAATAAATTATGTCTAAGCAGTCCGAAATAAACGAAATTATCGCTGAGCTGCAATCGGCTTAAATTAGAAATCTTGTGAGTCAAATTTTTATTAGCCACTAGATGTTTCCAACCCTTAATTTAGGATGCGCTTTATTGTGCCAGGTAACCTTTTGTTCAGATGGACACACAGTTACGCTTATTCGCCAGCTAGCAAAATGCGTACCAAGGAAAAACAGCTTTGTTTGTTGTGAGTAAACGCAACTTGTTTGCATTTCTTTTCATTTATTTGAACGCGTCAATCTGCGAGTCATTTTTCTAAAGCTACTATGGGGCGTATGACATCTGGATCGCTTTAGTATTATATTGTCAGTTTATAGTATTTTAAAAGCACTCTTTTATATTTAGGGCGAGTGGGGGAAGTATTCAAATACTGAATTCTCAAACATACATGAATTTAGCTCTTTTAGATATATGCTTAGAACATCAAGTCTAAAGATCGATTTATTTTCGATATTAATCAAACACAGTATGAAATCAAAAAAATAATAAGATTGTTTGTTGATTTAAAGAATATATTGACAAAGAGATTTGTAGTTTCTGAGATAAACACGTTCAAAGAGACGGGCAGACGGACGAAAAACAGACGGACATGATATATAAAAACTCACCACGTCGACCTGATCAAGAATATATACACTCTATAAAATCGGAGATGATTCCTTCGGAACTAGTATACCCTTTTTAACTATTTTCAATGGGTTCAGGGTATAAGAAGGGAACAAGCCCACCTTTCATGATAGGCAGCCAATAGCTCCTGTGGTGACTACGCGTTGGCTGCTAATCTCGGCTGCAAATGGAACTGTCTGATAAACGAAGCCATTTCAAACTGTTTCGGGAGATTTCCAACACGAACTTTGCTGAAAAATGCAAAAACGAAAAATGCATTGAACGCAACATTTTCACAGCTCGTTGAAGCTGTCAGCGAAGGAAGCACACAGTGAGTGTGTGTGTGCGTGTGCAAACCAAGGATGAATCAGGAAGGAGGCACTTAAAGCAGCTACTGGGCCATAAATTTGCAGTCGCCAGGTGGAAATATCTGGGCCTCATTTGGCTGGGTCTATGCATCAGTTTCAGCGTTGAACTATTCAAAAATTTAGCTTTTCAACTGTGCGTGCAAGCACTTAATTAACACGCCATCATCGATATGTGAACAGCCGCTTTAGCTGTGCCACTTGAACGAAATTTCACATGGTTCTAAGCCAATTACGTTGGCAAATCGGCATTAGCCAAGCGCCACGCCTATTTCCCTCCCCGCCCGGCTCTTCTTCAATTGAGAAGCAATTGACACCGACCTTGGTCGTGGTTGGCAATATTATTTCATAAGCAAAGGAAGATTTCTAAAGTAAGCAAATATTAATGTGAGTGTGATAATTCTAAAGCATACACGCAAACCAATAACGATGTGCAGCAACCATAGTGAACAGCTATCATTAAACTACGGACGAGAAACGACGCGCAATTAGCAACTCTGCTGCGGCTACTTCAGCGACGACGACGACAACGACGAATGTGTGTAGAGACACACCGAGACGAAGCATTTGCAACAGCCTTTCATTCATACAACGATATACAAAATCACACACACACACACACACAAAAGCATGTATTTTACTCAGTGGCTGAGCTTGGAATCCAATATAGAAAATAAATTCTTGATTTACTACGAAACTAAAAGTATAATTGTTATGCACTTATCAGATCCTATTAAGAACATTGAAATGTATAAACGGTTTTTATTTTATTTTGGCTATTTCCTCCAAACATAAATTGTGCCTCTATATTTTATAGTCACCGAGATATAGTAACAAAAAAACATACCTTGAAATCAATACTTTTCAATATTAATTAAAGCTGTGTTTCGTTGTGTTGTTATTTCGAATGAGCGATTAAATTGGCGCAGAGCTTTTAGTTATATATAATTAAATATCTGGCGAAAAAAATACAAATATAAACAATAAAATATATTATTAAATTTAAAAAATATATAGGGGCAACATTTAGCAGTTTATTGAATCAACCAAGCCTGAAGCTGTTCATATCCTTTTAGTAAAGCCCAATAACAATTCATTTAGTTTTTAGTATTTTTTTATACTGCGCAGCTATCGAATGCTTTTCAAAGCATATCACCCCATAGAGTGCGCTTAATCAAATTTCGATTGAAAATAATGAAAGGAGTTCCCCTCTGCGTGTGGATTGCGTCGGTGTTCGAAGTTTTTCAATTTTGCATTGAATGCATTGCTTACATACATCTATATAATTCAATTAAAAAGTTCACAGTGTAAAGAGTCAGTGTCGCCGTAGCCATGAACAATTTAATTAAACGTTGCGCATACGCCGTGTAGGCAGCATTAAAAAAAAATCTATTCATGGCATAAAGCACAACACGAAGCAATTTGCATGTTAATTAAAGCCCATCAAAGTTTGACACATGGCAACAATAAAATGGCGTACAAGTTGCAGCTAGTCCCTAACTCAGGGCTACAACAATGGACAGCAAAATTGGACAGGCCAGCTGGCGTCCAAACAATAAATATATATGTATATATGAATATTAATGACACTCAGGACGTGGTCCAAAGGTGGAGCCGAATCTGTGTGCTGTCAGCAACTTTGTATATATGAATCAATGAAATAAGCTATATATAAATATTTACACCAAAACGAATCAGGAAATGGGAATGAACGCTATTAATTATGGTTGCAATTAGGCGAGGGGGAGACCGCTGCTGGCACAATTTGTGGTTTGTCCTCAAAGCTTAAAGCAAATTATCTTGGTTGCTTGATCAATGGCGCTTCATTACTTATAATAACATATGGATGTTGTATTATTTTCGACGTTCAATTGAACTAAAAGCACGAAAATCTTGATAAAAATCAAAGACGCCAGGCAACTTTTTACAGCTAGCAAACTTTGCACGAAAATTTAAAATTGTCGACAAGTTTTTCGCTTATACCGAAGCGTTTTTGACCTTGCAAACTGGCATAATGAAATCACGCCCGACTGCATATCCGGCAAAAAATATGTTCAGCTATTGGATATAAGCCAAGAATTTTAATAGCGTAAAATAAAAACATAAGCAGGCGAATGCAATCAGCCAAGTGACACTGAAATGTTTATGGCTAAAAGAGAGTTGCTCCACCACTGGGAGCTCCTTTCAGGGTTGTCGTTTAGCATCTAAGAATCGTACACACATAAATTGAGTGCAGCAGACTCACAAATAGGAATTGGCAATCGCTTCACTGACCCACAGTCAAATAGGGTCATGAAATATGCACACGATATCAAGGCAAATGGGAATATTAAGGTAAAGCTGTTGCTTCTTACTTTTATTGCAAACAGAAGTTAAACACGATGACATGAGGCCTTGACTATTTTGCTCTGACACTAAACCGTGGGAGGGTTGATATTTTCTAAGAGTTGACAAATTAACATTTCAAAGCCCACAGAGCCCACTTTTGCGGGAATGCAAAGCAATCGATGGCTCTCCCGATTGATAAATAAATTCATTTGACTAAGTTAAAAAGAACCAATTTTTACAATAGGTAAATATTTGAAATTTTATATACTATGACAAAAAAATAAAGCAAACACATACCAGTTTTATTTTTTAATTTAATTATTCATTACATTATCGAAATTTATGTAAAAACAACTCGCAGCTGGTTTCAGAGTGTCTTAGAGAGTAAAGCATTTCAATTTATGATTAGTTAACATCAATTTCTTTTGGATGAGGAGCATTAAAAGATTAAGATTTTTAAATAACAGTATGACAAGGCTTTCAATTAGTTTTATGTGAACTTGAACTTGTCAAGCCCAGAATAAGCACGACATTGAAAGGTCTGTAATCACAAAAGTGCATAAGACAGCACAGCAATTTTAACTTATTAAATACGGCACAGGAAGCAATTATAAATATTTGCCAGTCAAACCGGCGACCAGGATGCCATCAGTGTCAAGGGCACCGTATGACACTCGACAGACGCCAATTTCACTTCTGCCAAGCATTTGCGATGCCGTTACAGACACCCTTAAAGTCCTGCAAACGAGCTGAGCTTATCAGTAAGGGGAAAACGACTGCAAGAACAAGCAAAAAATGCGCTCCAGTCGATAGTGAATACACCATGCGATACCCTGTATCTAAGTGCAAACTAACATATTTTTTTGATAGCCTTTTCGTGTAATCTTTAGTCTTGCTAAGATTTATAAATAATTTATATTTTAAACTTATACAAAGTACAAGCTTAACAAGCTAATAGTTTTGGTATAAAATATTCTTTGGCTTTATTTTGGGGAACTTTTATGCATTTTTTCATTATACCCACTTATGTATATCCATTAAATGGATAAAGGGTATCACAGATGTCAACGATAGATAGCTGGAAAAAGTGATAAGTATAAAAGGCAATGTGAGAAGAATAAAAAACTTTGGCTCGACCTTGTTCTTTGCTTGATTCCCTATATACATGGCAAATTATAACCGTCTGCCAATTCAGCAAGCATATCAATTGAATTTCGTTTTTGGTATCGTCTATATTATATTTATTTACTGTTGTAGATTGCATGTGGACATCGAACTTTCACACTGGGGGGACTGGAGCTATCCCCAGCTGATTGACCCATAGATGCGTGCTGTGCCGACAGAATGGGCATAGACCTTCAAATTAAGTGTATTGTTATTAGGGGAACGCCACTTCCCTTGCCACACGGATTCCGCACGCAGGCAGTTTGCTGATTGTAGTGCGTTCGATTTCCAAATTGACACAAATGACGCTTATGAAGAATGTGCTGATTGTCCGCTAATTGGATAGCGAGTATCGGGAGTAGTTATTGTTATGATTTCCGCAAGGATAAGTAACTTTATGTGCCCAATCAAATCAGAATAGTAGAGCTCAGCGGCATTCGTTGGCGAATAAGGGTACATCTAAATTGTTATAATTATATATTATGCGTAATAAAAATATAAAACCACACAACCTTTATTAAATATATGTCTCCTATTTCTTTATATAAATAAATAAAAGAAGCAATTGTCAATTTTTCCTTTCCTTGGATTGATTGAAAAAGCCGCTCTTAGTAGACTTTTATGAAAATTAATCATTAAGCAGACCAAAGCTGTTCTCGGATCACGATAACAGTTTATGTCTAAGTTTTATCAAAATATTAAAATTTTGTGCTCTTAGCTGTGCTTAGACTGTTAAATACTGGTTAAGCACTGCTCTCTTAAATACAGGTTTCTGGGGAAATTTTCTTACAAGTTCTAAGCATGCCATTATGTCTATTTAATGTTTATGAATGAATGTGAACAAGCGAAATTACAGAATTACCATTCAAATTTAACATTTCTTTTTATAACTGAGTCCATTGAAAATGGTTGAAAAAGGGTTTTGTGCAATTGCATGTAACAGGCAGCGCACTCGGAAACTAAACCTCCCCCCTACACCCGTTTTAATTTAATTTGTAAGCCCTAGCTTTAATTGAAAAGTAGAAAAATAGCGAACAATTAAATGTCAACTTAAACACTACGTGATTCTTAAACCGTAATTATTCAGTTGGCAACAAGTTGGTGAGTATTTGGCCACCTTCGGATGGGACTGTAAATTTAAGATGTTTTCAAAATATTTCACGTGCAAAAGAAAATTCCTCCGCGTAGGGAAACAAAATACGCTGACAATGACTCGCATAAAGCAGCACACGCTCCCCACATAATTTAGTCAAACCGAAATGTTAACTTCACTGTCAGTCAGCCATGAAGCATTTTCACTTGCTAAAACAAAAAAAGCCAAATTTTAAACAGAAACTTTCGAATAACAGAATAATCACTACCCTCCTAGCCCTAATGCAAATTTGTAAACTATTTACTATAAAATATGTAATAATAAATAATAATGAATTAAAATCAATAAATTTCCTATACCAGGAATACAATATTTCTTCTGTTAGAAATATATCCAGCATAACTTTTCAAACATGGAAAAAGAAACTTAGAGCGTCATGAATTTTTAATTTGTTTATTATTAAATTCATTTTTATACTCGTTCACAAAGTGAAACTAGTATATTGGGTTTGTGCATTGTCCGTCATGCTGTCCGTCTGTCCGTCCGGATGAAAGCAACTTTTTTCGGCGCTTTTGAAGATAGAGACTTGAATCTTTGGATATATACCTGTAGTTATCCTCTTCAGACAAAGTGTTAAGATTTTTGTGCCACGCCCACTGGGATGCTGGCAATACGACAACATGTCGATAAACCTCAAATCGCAAATCGATAAAACGTGTATGTGTCCCCAAATTTTTAAGATAGAACCACCAAATTTGGACTAAAAAATTCAAAAAATTTTATTTTTGAAAATGAATATATTTTGAATGTAGAGTCAATATATAGGACAAATCATGATCAAAATGCCATCAAACTTGAAAATCGGTTCACTTTTGACAAAGTTATGGATGTTTGATATATGGGAGCTATGGAATCTGACAACTTTACATGTCAAAATTTTTGTCGATTTTGGGATGATTTTTGACCAAAAATTTGACCCCCCCAAAATCACGTTTTATGTTGTTTTTTATGCTAATTGTGACAAATAAAATCGATTAAAACTATAAATTCGCAATTCTAAATTTTGAAAAAATTTTTTCTTCCAAAATTCACAAGGGGGAGTACATGCTTTTTTGACCAAAAAATTCAAAAAAATTGTGTTTTCGAAAATGAATAAATTTTGAATGTAGAGTCAATATATAGGACAAATCATGATCAAAATGCCATCAAACTTGAAAATCGGTTCACTTTTGACAAAGTTATGGGGGTTTGATATATGGGAGCTATGGAATCTGACAACTTTACTTGTCAAAATTTTTGTCGATTTTGGGATGATTTTTGACCAAAAATTTGACCCCCCCAAAATCACGTTTTATGTTGTTTTTTATGCTAATTGTGACAAATAAAATCGATTAAAACTATAAATTCGCAATTCTAAATTTTGAAAAAATTTTTTCTTCCAAAATTCACAAGGGGGAGTACATGCTTTTTTGACCAAAAAATTCAAAAAAATTGTATTTTCGAAAATGAATAAATTTTGAATGTAGAGTCAATATATAGGACAAATCATGATCAAAATGCCATCAAACTTGAAAATCGGTTCACTTTTGACAAAGTTATGGGGGTTTGATATATGGGAGCTATGGAATCTGACAACTTTACATGTCAAAATTTTTGTCGATTTTGGGATGATTTTTGACCAAAAATTTGACCCCCCCAAAATCACGTTTTATGTTGTTTTTTATGCTAATTGTGACAAATAAAATCGATTAAAACTATAAATTCGCAATTCTAAATTTTGAAAAAATTTTTTCTTCCAAAATTCACAAGGGGGAGTACATGCTTTTTTGACCAAAAAATTCAAAAAAATTGTATTTTCGAAAATGAATAAATTTTGAATGTAGAGTCAATATATAGGACAAATCATGATCAAAATGCCATCAAACTTGAAAATCGGTTCACTTTTGACAAAGTTATGGAGGTTTGATATATGGGAGCTATGGAATCTGACAACTTTACTTGTCAAAATTTTTGTCGATTTTGGGATGATTTTTGACCAAAAATTTGACCCCCCCAAAATCACGTTTTATGTTGTTTTTTATGCTAATTGTGACAAATAAAATCGATTAAAACTATAAATTCGCAATTCTAAATTTTGAAAAAATTTTTTCTTCCAAAATTCACAAGGGGGAGTACATGCTTTTTTGACCAAAAAATTCAAAAAAATTGTATTTTCGAAAATGAATAAATTTTGAATGTAGAGTCAATATATAGGACAAATCATGATCAAAATGCCATCAAACTTGAAAATCGGTTCACTTTTGACAAAGTTATGGAGGTTTGATATATGGGAGCTATGGAATCTGACAACTTTACTTGTCAAAATTTTTGTCGATTTTGGGATGATTTTTGACCAAAAATTTGACCCCCCCAAAATCACGTTTTATGTTGTTTTTTATGCTAATTGTGACAAATAAAATCGATTAAAACTATAAATTCGCAATTCTAAATTTTGAAAAAATTTTTTCTTCCAAAATTCACAAGGGGGGAGTACATGCTTTTTTGACCAAAAAATTCAAAAAAATTGTGTTTTCGAAAATGAATAAATTTTGAATGTAGAGTCAATATATAGGACAAATCATGATCAAAATGCCATCAAACTTGAAAATCGGTTCACTTTTGACAAAGTTATGGGGGTTTATATATGGGAGTCGGTTAATACTTTTTCTTTAAGCCTTATTTTCCGCTTATGGTTATGCAGCTGTAAGTGGTTGTAAATTACTGTGAATGCTAAACGTGCATGAATTCGGCCAAAAGTTGTAGCCGCTAACCCCTTTAAATGGTCATGAACAAAATGCGCAATTACGCATACAATATGTTTACGCGCATTCAATGGTGACCACTGTCTAGTCAAGAGAGCAATTTGGATGTGAGGCTTACCATCGCCAATGTCCACGTCGCATTCATCTTCCGGCCTAATAATGACCAATGTCAAGTTTCGAGCGCTTATAAAAATTCCATAGTGTTGATTTTAATATGTGTTTAATGGCGGTCATAAAAATAATTGAATCCACCCTGAAAAGTGACAGAATGGAAAGTTTTATCGACATGTTTAAACACACTAGTCGAGTCTTTCAAAACTGTTGATATACAATCCTTTTTAACACTACCTAACCCAATAATAGATTGAAATATATCAATTATGTTAGTTAATTACTCCTCATCAGTGAGTGGAAGTAGTAAAAACTGTGTTACACTTTTATTTCTGTTATTTATATTTAATTGATTTTGATAATATTAACAAAACTAGCTTTATTTACTGCAAATGAACTTTACGTGACTAACATTAAGACGAATGCAATAAATAAAGAGCATTATCGTTTTCAAGTCATGAACAAAGGTAGCTTAATGCTTATTGACAGACGGCGACAGTTGAAATACAACTTTCTGAAGTTGGTCAATTGTGCAAGCTTTCTTTTTCGTGCGGACTTTTCATTTACTGTTAAAGTAAATACGAATACACAAATTCATCATTAACGCAATTTTTGGCATGCACAGCCATGAGTTTCATTGGAAAAGTTTGCCAATCAGGGAGAAAAAAAATGAGAGCAGCGAATACACCTGGTCAAAGCGTGCTGCGGACAATGAGATTTTTTCCTTTTAAGTCCTCAAAATCCTCAGATCCGAGTAGGCACAAAAAGTGAGAACCAAAACTTTGCTTGTGTACATTGTAGTAAGTAAATAAGCAAAGTTGACATGTTCAATTTAAAGCCCGGAATGCGTTATGTGCCTGGCATGCAAAAATAATGCTACAAATACGGGAGATTGGAAGCTTGCAGCAGGAACAGGATGTGAAAGCCACTAGTTCACGAAGTGTAAACATGTTAAGCTCACAGGTGTTTCAAACTTAGCCACGTTTGCTGCTAAGTTGCCTTTGGCCAATGCGGACACATTAAAAACGCAGGCAATTTAATTATATTCGGTTTCTGGCAGCTGCGAAAACAAAAGCGGTAAACAGTTTTCAATTTATTTAAGCGAATGCTTTGGCACACCTGAAAGCCATAACCAAACCAAGCCAAACCATAAGATGCGCACTGAGTGCCAGAAAGCCAATCGAAGGTATCTGCTTAATTGGATTAAATGAAATTTAATCAAGCAGATGCTTGCGCTTTTTTCTGCATACTTCTTCATTGCCGTTTTGGTCAATCGATGCTGAAAAATTAAGCAGATTTTCATGCGTTTTTACCTCAGCCGAATAAGTTACAAACTGTGCGGCCTGTGGTTAACCTTCATCCCGTTAACAGCAGTCCCCAATTTCTGAAAGGGTTCCTTTCCTCTGCTTTATTACTCGGCATGCACACAATGCGGGTGGCATTAGCCACGCCCTACAGCAGAAGTTGTCATATATGGCCAAATATTTTCTTTGACCTGTGTAAACTTTTCGGGAATTCCTAGGGTCCCCAAAAGGTCAGCTGCTGAAAGGCTTCGTGTCGGAAAGTTAAGCAATAAAATGTTCACAGTACAAACAAAAATACAGAAACCGTAGCCCATAATAAAGACTTACGGCAACAAAGGTTTTGTCTAAATATTTTTGGGCAAAGTTAACGAAGGGACACGTTTCCAAATTAATTGTTGTAAATAATAGGAAAGCTGTTCTGTTTTGTTATATTTATTCAAATCATTTAATTATAAAAATAAGTCAATAAATATTGTTAAATATTATGTGGTTCCCGCCAAGTACAAAATAATTCTGAGAAGATTCAATAAAAAAATCTTTTAAGTCTGTTAAAAAATGTGCTAAAATGTCCTTTATAGCTTGAAAAGCTGCCATAAATATTGGGGAAAATCTTTAGCAGAGATTCGTGAAAAAACGGTGTCTGTGATAAGCTTTTAAAGTTGTTTTTATTCGCTTAAAAGCTTATACAAACTTGTAAGCTTCTTTGTCAGATTTATCCCCGCCACGAACCAACTAAAAGCCAGTTAGCCTAGAAGTTGCTAAGCTTCAAATTTAACATGTCAATCTAAAAAGCCGTTTATATTACCAAGAATACCCCACTAAGCCCAAGTAATTAAAAAGGGCTCATTATTAGAGCTTTTGGAATCAAAGCGTCTTTAGCATTTTCGAATTTGACATGTAAATAAATAACACATTACAATCAAATAAGTTCTTACAGACGATGGACAATGTTTAATATTTGAATTTAGTATTTATTTACGTGCTGAACAGTAATGAAAATTGAGATATTATAATATAACGGGTTAATTAAACAAACCCAGAATTTTATTTTTGATAGTTTTTGACGAAAACAATAATTTAATAGAATGTAATAATAAATAAAAATATGTATATAGATTAACACAAAAATAAAACAATAATATTCTGAAATAATTTATTATTTTTTCTTTATGGCACTCAACACATTTGTGTAGTAAAACTAGCCCAAAAACTAACTCAAAATAAAGTTTAAAAAAAGTAATAAATAAAATTAGCACATATTGAATAAATCCATCTTTCTATTCTAACTTACTTTGTTACCAATAAATAAATCCATCTTTCTATTCTAACTTACTATGTTACCAAGTTACTTTAAACATAACCAAAAATTTTTGTATATTTATGAAATCATCATAAAAAGTATATATAAACGTATATGCGGATGTAATTTTAATTGCAAACAAGTTATAAAATATTTATATGACTGTGTTTTTCAAGAGTGACCACGAACTCTCAAAGTTGCTTATGTCCTTGACTTACAATTGGCAACTGCATACAAGCATACAAGACAATAAATAACCCAACCATTTGCAGAGAAAACTAACATCAACAAAACTTGTCAATACAAAAACAAAGTAAGCAAAACAACAACAATAACAATGTGGATTGAAACGCCGCCCGGCGAAACGCTAAATAACAAAAATCAGCTGTTTGGCATTCCGCTCTCCGAAAGCTCACAGAGATTACTTGAAAAGCTGCCGCATCCACATGGATGCGGGTCAACGCTGCGTATGCGTTACGTTTCACTTTCGTTGCGAGCGGAGCCGAGAGCCAGCACGAGGACGAAGGCGAGGACGATAATTGGCGGCTGCTGCTACTACAGAGTTGCCGTTTCAATTTCAATTTCAGTTGCCGTGAAAACCTCAACGCGTACAGTTCTGTGTCACTCGGTGAAAATAGTCTCCAACTCGCGCAAATCGCGTGCGGACTTCCACTCTGGTAGTTGTTGTTGTCCGGCCCAAAAAAGTAGGCAACGCGAGTTGTGCAAGAAACAGTCCAAGTCAACTCGATGTCAAGTGGAAGCCGCAGCTACAACTTAAAGTTCGTTTACTGTATGTGTGTGTTTGTGTGTGTAGGTTTGTGTAAGTGTGTATGTGTGTGTGTGTGTGTGTGTTTGAGCATCCGTTTGTAGCTGTGTCTGCGTCTCGTGTGTGTGCTTGTTATTGTCTAAGTTTAAGGCTTTAACAGTGCCCAGCAAGCAATTGAAGGTTAGCGCCCGAGCAAGCGTAAGATTTTTATGAATGAACCCAACACAGCAGCGGCAACTGCCTCGACGTCTGTGGCAGTTGTGGACTGTGGTCTGAGAGCCATGGCGTGCCTGGCATCTCAATAGCATTTCCATCGGCAACGCCAACAGTGGCATCAGCTGGTGTTTGTCTTAATGAGCTGCCATAGCGTCCAAACAATTTTCCGACCACGTTGCCTGTTCACTGTGTTATGCAAAGTCTCTTGACGAAAACACAAACGCACTCACTTAGTTGACAGCTTAAATTAAGACTTAGATGATGCACATTGTTCTTCAGCGATTAAACTCTTAACAGTGCTTATTTACTCAGCAACTCAATATCTAATACGCTCACGAAAATACTACTATAATTTTAATAAAATATAGCAAATATATATTGTTGAATTTACTAAGATAAAACTGATTTGTGACTGACTATTTGATATTTAGTATAGGGAATAAAAAGATATCTCATTATAGTTATTTCTCTTTCCGCAAGTTTCTTTTAACTTTTATCCACAATTGATTTCAATTGTATAACTTTCGTTTGAATAAAAAAAATTGACAACATTTTGTTACTGATAGTCGAAATGTTCTGAAATAACATTCAATTTCAAAAAATTGTTTTTTTATAAACAAATTTTTACCTTAAGTTAAAAATGTTGCTTCTGTTACAAATTTATTGTTTTAGGTGAACAAATCAAGTGACACATTTTCTTCGTGAACAAGTAAAGAAAAGTTGCGTTGTCAATTTTTAATTTATAATACTAAATAAATATAATAAAATTACAAAAATTGCATTTCAAGAAAAAATTTTAATTAGAAACTATTTGCTGGTATATCCACAACTGGGTTAGTTTTATATTTCAATTAAAAATAAAACAGTTCAAAAATCTGATTAGATTTTATAGTTGGGCTATGACACTTTTTAAACGTGGTTAAACTTTATAAGCATGAAGTAAACGAGAGCTGTACCAACACAGCAAGCCTTGTATTTGCTTGTTTTTGTTCGATAATAGGAACTCGGGATAAATTACCCGATGTGAGTAGTCAGGTATCCGAGCAAAGTCAAAGCTTATGTCAGGCTAACCCAAAGCCTGTATAATCTCAGGCTTCAGAAGTGTTGACAACTTAGGTGGGCAGCTCGTATGGGCAACAAGCAACACACAGAATGAGAAGCCGCTGCCTTTGACAAAGCTGCTGTTGTTGTGGCTGTTGTGTCGTTGACAGCGCTGCCGTCGCCAGTGCTGCCATTAAAGACGACACACGCCAGCCAACTGACGCCTGCTTACATTAAGGAATTCCGGTGTCGGCATCGCGTATACGCGCCGTGTGCCGTCGGCGGGGCGCATCTTAATTGCCGAAATATTTGTGCCGGCATCGACGTTTAATATTTCTTACAGGCCTTCTCTACATTTTGGAAACGCAACGTGCAGGCATTAGGGGTTGAAACCCAAGTCGAATACCAAATTGAGAACCGTGAAAATCATAGCGAACATTCGGCTCCCAAAAACAAACACGTGTGTACCCAGCACAACAACGCCCGTTCCGAACGGCACTTGACTCGCAGCGCAAGTTAAACGGTCAAAAGGCCGCAGCGTAGTATTTTAATTGCGTCTGGCTAAAGGGATTTACAGCATACCCGCAAAGTGCTTACTTGTGTGGCCATGTGTGTGGGTGCCTGGGCCGTTTAAGTGAAGTGTGCGTGTGTCGCACGAACTGAAAAATCAGCCAACAGACCAGAAAACAGTTTACAGCCTTTGCACGGGACACACTGTAAAAGCAAAGTATCAGCGTGTTGGACAAGTTCATCAATTTTGTGGGCTATCTGCTATGCAACGATGGTAAGTGCAATATGTGCTTAAAAACATTAACGTTACGTATACGTCAGGTGGCCCCAAAAAAGGGGATTGCCATTTTCAGCATTACCAATACTAGTATAAAATAATATTATTGTATTAAATTAAAGAATTTTTAGATTCAAATATCGAAAAAAATGCAATGAAAAGTTTTATTTGGAAAAAATTAACAAACAGATAGCCAAAGTCTCCTTCTTAACTTGCCCTATTTTTAACTTTTAAACATATTGCAATATTACTTTTTAAAGATTTGATTACTATGTACAGTATAGAATATAGTTTTAAACTTTCAGCTACCAGATTTCACACCGGATCATCGTTATCCAGTTTTCTATAAAACTTTTAAATATATGTGGGAGTGAATATGCATACCAGCCTTACACGATAGCTTTAAAGCATCATCCCTAGACAACAGCGATAAACAAAAACGATAGTTAACAGCGATCGAGAAACATCGATACGAAGAAGAGAGGAAGTTGAAGAAACGACGCGCAAGTGGCAAGACGTGCCGCTACTACTTGAGCTACGACGACGACAACGACGAATGTGTTGAGGAGCACTAAGAGGACACTGACAGACGGTCAAATCCAATTAGCTAAGACGTATTACTAAGTTTGCTTATCTAAATATAAAGTATAATATCATTCAAAATAAACTAATCCCCACATTTTGGAGGCTCGACCGGGATATATCTGGATCAAACTTAGTGAAATTTCGACGTAGTGGTGAAATTGTGAAATAGACGAACAATTTTCACAGAAAAGTGCAAAAAAAAAAAAAAAAAAAAAAAGTGTGCAAGAGATCCGCCATTTTTTTTCTCTCACAATGACTAATTTAAAGGAGTTGATCGGCAGAAATTTGCGAACTGCAAGCAAAGATAGTATCGCTGCTTTGCACAAATTTATATTTGAGAACGCAGGTGACCGAGGTAACAGACAAAGATTACGTGAATTTACTGGCTTTAAGTTCGATGAAAACAATGAAGAGTTCGAAGCTAAAGAAGTTTATATCGACAAATCTTTGACGCAGAACGATTTAATATCAATTTGTAACGTTTTACGCATAAGCCATAATGTAAACGACTTAGTATTGCATATATTTTGCAATTTGAAGGTCAACAACATGCTAAGCAAAAGCGACAGTAACGCAGACGACAGCGAAGAAGAAGACGAATTAGCCAACGAAGAAGAAGATGCAGCAGCAGAGGCAAGAAGCAGTTCACCAAAACACAACTCGCTAGCACACGTAGAAGCAATCGGTAGAAATTTCCAGCAAATAAACATAAACGACGGCATGCAGATACCTCGATTCGCTATAAGTTTTCGCGATATTGAAGACTCAATTCGCCAATACGACGGCAGTAATGAAATACCTGTGGAAATGTGGATTGCGGATTTTGAAGAACAAGCATTGCTCATGTGCTGGAACGACGCGCAAAAGCTAATATTTGCCAAAAAGTCTTTAAAGGGCATTGCGAAATCATTTATTTTAAGCGAGAGAGGCTTGAATACTTGGAATGCTTTGAAATATGCACTTTTGAGTGAGTTTAAGTCGGTCATAAACAGCAAAGAAATTCACGAACAGCTGAGTGAGACCAAACGCGCTAACAACGAAAGTGTTTTTGCATTTTACTATAAAATGAAAGATATAGCTTTTCGCGGTAATGTTAGTGACAGCGTATTAATGCAATACATAATAGATGGTATTGACGATATATCAATTGATAAATCATTGCTATATGGTGCAAAAAATTTGGTTGAATTCAAAGAGAAGCTGCAGTGCTATGAATTGAAAAACAAAAACGAAGGACGCAGCAGTAATGACAAAATGAAGCGTATTGATAACAATAAGAAAAACCAAGTGATTAGCAAACAAATGAAAAAAGAAATTGTTTGTTATAATTGCGGCGAACGAGGGCATATGTCAGCTAATTGCACATCCAAAGAAAAAGGGAGAAAATGTTTCAGGTGTAACCAGCATGGACATATCGCGAACAATTGTCTACAAAATGAAAAACCAGATTCACGCAAAGCAAATACGCGCAGCTTGCAGCCAAAAAATGATTTGACGAGCAAAGATGTATTCGTTAATGGCCAAAAGTACGTTGCTTTGTTTGACACAGGAAGCAAATTCAATATTGTTCGGGAGGATTTGTACAATCAGTTAAATAAGCCAATTTTAAGGAATTGTTCTGTGAGTTTAGTTGGTTTTGGAGGTGAACACAATCTAAGCAGAATTCAACCGTTGGGACATTTTCTTCAAGCAGTCGTAATCGATAATGACGAGTTTATATTGGATTTTTATGTAGTTCCAAATACGTGCATGGACATTAAAATGATTGTTGGAGAAGAGTTATGCCTTTATGCTGAAATAGTTTTCAATCGCGATGGCATAAGCGTGCAAAAAAATAATAAGAAGGAACAAACAAATGAAGAAATGAGTATTTTGAAAATTGACGTTTCAGTTAATAAGTTCGATACATTTAACATTAATGACGAGGCCAGTAAAATTGCCAAACGAGACGTGTATGAACTGATAGAAAACTACACTCCAAATAAAACAATGAACACAAATGTTGAAATGCGAATAGTCCTAACTGACGACACTCCAATATTTGCGCGCCCCCGACGACTTCCTTTTGCTGAAACGCGCATCGTGGACGAACAAATCGAAGAATGGCTAAAGATGAAGGTAATCGAAGAGTCCGACTCCGAGTTCACGAGTCCAATAGTACTGGTAAAGAAGGCTGATGGTAGTCCGAGGCTTTGTGTCGACTATAGACGCATAAATAAGGTTGTAGTGAAAGACCATTTTCCCTTGCCCCTTATCGACGATCAGCTGGACCGTCTTCAAGATGCCAAGATATTCAGCACAATAGATTTGAAGAACGGATTCTTTCATGTACCGGTAGCTGAATCAAGCAGGAAGTACACATCGTTTGTAACTCAAAGTGGCCAGTACCAGTTTAGAAAAGTGCCCTTTGGTTTTTCGAACTCTCCAGGCGTTTTCCAGAGGCATATAAACGCAATTTTTCGCCAATTGACGCGCAAAGGCATCGCCCTGCCTTATATAGATGACATCATTGTTCCAGCTAAAGACGAAACCGAAGCTGTACAAAATCTAAAAGAAGTTATCCAACTTTGCAAACAATATGGTCTTGAATTAAATTTTGAAAAGTGTTATTTTTTGCAAAAACGCATTAAATTTTTAGGCCATATTATAGAGGATCAGAAAATTTATCCATCAACAGAAAAGATAAGTGCTGTTTCCAAATTTAAAATGCCGGAAACGCAAAAACAGTTAGAAAGTTTCCTTGGCTTGACAGGCTATTTTCGCAAATTTATACCAGATTATGCAGGTGTTGCAAAGCCACTAACAGATTTAACGAAAAAGGACAAGAAATTTCTAATGGGTTTAGATGAAGAAAAAGCAGTCAATAAATTAAAGAAGTTGCTGACGGAAAATCCAGTTTTAGGCGTCTACAATCAAAACTACATTACAGAAGTTCACACCGACGCTTCAATCGACGGCTTTGGTGCAGCATTATTGCAAAAACTTCCCGACGATGGTCAGTTACACCCAGTGTACTTCATGAGCAAAAAAACGACTACTGCAGAGCGAAAGTACCCAAGCTATGAATTAGAAGTACTAGCAATCATAGAAGCTTTAACTAAATTTCGAGTCTATCTGCTAGGTGTACACTTTAAAATTGTGACCGACTGCGACGCGTTTACTAAAACAATGGAAAAGCAAAACCTGGTTACACGAGTTGCACGTTGGGTTCTTTTCCTTCAAGATTACGACTATGAAATCGAACATCGCCCAGGATCTCGTATGAAGCACGTGGACGCCCTCAGCCGATATCCTGTGATGACAATATTAGAAGAGAGCATCTCAATTGGTTTGAAAAAAGCACAGGATGAAGATGAACAACTAAGGGCTGTTAAGCAAATAGTTGACGAGCAGCAAACATACGACAATTATTTTCTTAAGGCTGGCGTTCTTTACAAACTAATTGATGACATTGAATTAATTGTAGTTCCCAAGGGTATGCAGAAGCAGATCATAAGTCAAGCTCACGACAGAGGACACTTTGCATTGAAAAAAACAAAGGACCTTATTTGCAAGGAGTACTACATTCCAAATATAGAAGACAAAATCAAGAAGCACATAGAATGTTGCGTTCCATGTATTCTGAGCAACCGCAAACGAGGCAAACAGGAAGGTCTGCTACATCCGCTTCAAAAAGACGTGGCGCCATTGCAATCATTTCACATAGATTTTCTGGGTCCATTGGAATCTACGAACAAGGAGTATAAACATATACTGGTTTGTATAGACTCATTTACAAAGTTTTGCTGGCTGTATCCGACTAAATCAACCACGGCGAATGAGGTTATAATGAAGCTACAGAATCAGAGCATGGTGTTTGGCAATCCAGCGAACATCATATCTGATAGAGGCACCGCATTCACATCTCAAGATTTCCTTAAGTATTGCGAAGACCAGAAAATAAAGGCAATCAAGACTACGACAGGACTTCCCCGAGTTAATGGTCAAGTAGAAAGACTAAATTCTGTTATTATTTCAGTTCTTTCCAAGTTAAGCGTCGACGACCCTACTAAATGGTACAAGCACGTCAACAGAGTCCAGCAAGCCATCAACTCAACTTACACAAGAAGCATAGATACAACCCCATTTGAGCTTCTGACTGGTGTAAAAATGCGCTCAAACGATGATTACCAGTTGCATGAACTGATCAACGCAGAAATGAGAGCTACTTTTAACGACCAACGCGACGAATTACGGATTAAAGCAAAAGGTCAAATATTGAAGCTACAACAGGAGAACAAGCACGCATATAATCTGAGGCGCAAACAGGCTAGGCAATATGACGTAGGCGACCTAGTAGCCATCAAGCGCACGCAGTTTGGCAGTGGTCTTAAGTTAAAACCGAAATTTTTGGGACCATATCAAGTCGTGAAAGTGAAAGGCAACAATGCATACGATGTACAGAAGATCGGGAACAGCGAAGGCCCTAAAAATAGTTCAACTTGTGCAGAGTACATGAAGCCATGGTCCATAAACGGCGATGACGCAGACGCATTCGGGCCGAATGCTTAGTCAGAATGGCCGAATGTGGGAGTGAATATGCATACCAGCCTTACACGATAGCTTTAAAGCATCATCCCTAGACAACAGCGATAAACAAAAACGATAGTTAACAGCGATCGAGAAACATCGATACGAAGAAGAGAGGAAGTTGAAGAAACGACGCGCAAGTGGCAAGACGTGCCGCTACTACTTGAGCTACGACGACGACAACGACGAATGTGTTGAGGAGCACTAAGAGGACACTGACAGACGGTCAAATCCAATTAGCTAAGACGTATTACTAAGTTTGCTTATCTAAATATAAAGTATAATATCATTCAAAATAAACTAATCCCCACATATATTTCAATATAGGAAGCACATGTGCAAGTTCTAGACTTGCTTTGTGTTATTTAAGCAAGACTACTCCGCATTTTATTTAATATGGATACTAGATTTTTTCGTACACGCTAAGAGTAGCTTGTATGCACTTTTTATTTATTTATGTGCGCATCTTTATCAATCTGTTCGGCTCTCGCAAACTACTTGACAGCACCTGAATAATGCAGACGCTCTAAGTTATGGAGGTCCTCATCACTTACACACTCATTCTCGCATACACACACACACACACACTCACACACATACAATAGATAACTCATATTGGCGTTGAAGCACATAAATTTCTGGAGCTCTGACGTAACCTGGCGCTGCTGCTGCTGCTGCGCTGCTTGTTAGCCAAATCGTCCCGCTTGTTATGACAATGCTACTCCATTCCCACTCAAAACAGGAATAACTGCGAAATCCACTTGATGAACAAAATAAAACAGAGCACAGAAAAGTGGCACAAAGAAACACTCGGAAAATGAAGACAAAAAGTCACACAGAAGTTGTGCTGACAAATTTGTGAAACAAATAACAAATAACAAATGTGCTTCGCCAAACGGAAAGATTTAACAAGAAGACGGACAAACAAATACAGCAAGAAAATTGAAAAAACTATGCGCAGTTGATGGCAAAATAGCTTCGGGCACGTGTGTGATTTGCGTGCCATTTGGCCTTTAATATTGGCCATTCACGCGGCGCGACCCAAGGCGGGGCAGCGTTTTAATTAGGTGATGTGTGAAATTTGGCCTCATATCAATAACTCGACCAGACAGAATGGGTGTGACAACTGTGTAAATGGCCATAAATACTTGCGATGACTTAACAAAATTGTTTGTTTCCACTTCTGCATAATCTCAACGTGTGTTTTGAAGATTAACCATGACCCTAACTAAAGTATATCTGTATATTAGCTGCTCAATAATTAAGAATAAATATTTACGGGGAGTTTTCTACAACAATCAATATTTGTGTCTTTCAAAAAACTAAAAATATAGTTATTTTATATTTAAGTTACCAATTCTAATGGTCTTCTATTTCATCTTTGGCTGGTAGCTCAGCTTGTACACATTTAACAGAACTATGTTTTAACTTCTTTGCTGAGCTTTCACTGTCTATATATTCAGTTCGGACTTTTCAACTTGTCACATACAGCGCATAAATCTACACACACGCACACTATCAGCACGCGACAGCTACAAACTTTTATACTACTTTTTATACTCGTTCACGAAATGAAAAGAGTATATTTGGTTAAATGCATTTGTTCGCTGTTTAACAAAAAATCACAAAAATATCTTTTTCAAAAAAAGAAATAATAAATCATAAAAAGAAGAAAATTGAAAAAGTTGTTATTCTAATGTGAATGAGTATTGTGTAATCGGTTAAGCCCGACTCAAAGTTGTTTAGTTGTTTTTTATTTCCACTTACGAGCGCAGGCCACAGCTTGCTGCCTTTTGCGAGGGACCGTCAAATAGGCAAGGGAAACATTTGTTTTCGCTCCCGTTTACAACTTCCGACGCGGCTTTAAATGGCCTCAGCGGCCATTTTGCATAGGCGCGCCCCATAGTATGCAACGAAATGCTAAGCTTTAATACAATACGCACTGAGGATTCTGCTCAGGGACACTCTAACATACGCTTTTCTTCTACAGCAAATTGAGTTTTCTAAAGAAGGAAGTATATGGCCCAGATCAGCATCATGGATTGTAATCATTAGACTTGAAGATGAATATGTACATGTGCCCATCTCAGACAAACGTCAAACTCAATGCCATTGTGTTCGGCACAATTCCTTTAGGATTTCCTTTGTCTGTAGCTAAATTCTGGATTGGGCACAGTTTCCTCATTTACCATAAATGGGCTGAAATGTTCATAAAATCAGTCAAAGAGAAGCAGAAGGCTATACAAATACAATACAATATGCCATTTGAACGACCATTGTTTTAAACTGTGCAAACTCGGCAAGTTGTATTCGTATGTTTAAACAAAAACATCTCTCGATTGTATTTGCAAACGATTGCTTTCAATTTGATGAAATTTACAAGAATTTCTTTGTAAAAAAACCTTCACTTGTATGCTTTCTATAAAATAAATATTTTAGGTTTAATTTTCTGCTGAATGCTACAAACACGCAAATTGCTCCATTTATAAACGTAATGAAATTAGGCTCGAAATTAAAAGGAATTGAATATTTTTAAGAATAACATAAATAAGTTATGAAATTTAATAAATTTTCATTAAGAGGTGCTAGACAATATTATATATGATAATTTATAATATATGTGGTCAAAGCGATGTTTTTGCAAATTTTTC
This sequence comes from Drosophila paramelanica, assembly GCA_035043915.1. Classification (NCBI taxonomy): domain Eukaryota; kingdom Metazoa; phylum Arthropoda; class Insecta; order Diptera; family Drosophilidae; genus Drosophila; species Drosophila paramelanica. The sequence continues at coordinate 5,429,688 of JAWNMO010000354.1, read as the reverse complement.
TTAACTTTATTTTTGTTCTTGCTTTTCCCTGCTTTATTTTCGTCTTTATTATATTTAACGAATTTAAACTTTTTCTTTACATTGTGATTTGAAATTAATGGTTTTTTGAGCTTTATTCGTTTGTGTTTAACAACAACAAAAAAAATCATTCACATTTTTTATGGCTCAATCTTTCTTTTACAAATATAAATTAAAACATTTCTATTATTGTTTACATTGAGATTTTGATATTGCACGCAGTTTTTATCACGTCCTGCAAACAAACAAGAATACCAATTGAATAGGAGCAATAATTAATTCATAAGCAAATAAGAATAATGTAATTTTTTTAAGCGGAAAAAGAATTTTTTTAAATAAAAATGACAAAATTATTTAAACATTAGTTTTATAAAAAAATAATAACACACACTAAGCTGACAATATAAAAAGTTTGAAATTAAAAGCACAGCAGTTATTTTCGGTGTATTAAAGATCAAATATCCTTTCAGATATTTAAAAGTTGGTCATAATATTATCATATCAACAAATATTTTCTTTATACTATTAATTGTTCATTCAAGCCAAGTTTTTTTTATCGGGACAATAAAACAGCCTGTTTATATTTTATGTTTTCTCATATGGAAGCGGAACTAATTGGATGGCCTGAACTGTGCTGTTTGTTTACGTCGGGCTCGCATCGATACAGTCATACTATGTATGCATGCACAAACAAACGGGCACTCACACACACACGCGCACACACACGCGTTTTTCATCGCTCACAATCTGCTTTAATGCCATATTAAGGCAGCTGAATGGAATTGAATAACAAAAAAGGCACGCACACACACACACACACATACACACACACATAGCCAATGGCGAATGCGTAAACAGTGAGCAGCGCACATTGACGAGAAGCGGGAGCACAAGCACTAAACGGAAGCACAACAAAATTTAAAAACGAAAAAAATAAAATGGCGCTGTAAACAGACAAAAGAAAAAAAAAAAACACGCACACAGGCAAACTTCGGGACAGAGAGAACGGCAACAGCTGACAGAACACAAAGTAAAACAAAACGAAATGAAGTAAAACGAAACAAAACAAAAATATTGTAGCGAGTTTTTAGCAGAGTTTTGCTTGGACGGGCTCAAAACGGGAGGGAAGCGTTGAATTGAGCGAGTTATTTTACTGTCTTTATGTCAGTTTGTATTTGCCACTTGCTGGTTTTTACTGCTTATTCGCATTTGCCTGCCTTGCGCTAATTTATCTTGCCATATATGATTTAATGGTGCGCGGCACTCGTTTGCCCAATGCCCCACTTCCGGCTCGCCGCGCGCCACTCGATTGTCTAGCCGCATATTTATGAAGTCGCTACTTTCACTGCACTTTCTTATGGCAACAAATTATCTCAACAAAATTTGCAACACCAGCGACAGCATCCCGACCTACCACCTAACCCCCCTCAAATCACTAGAATGCTATCGTCTCTGACCCAGCAATTTTGCAATTTAACGCAAATTTGTTTTGCCAAGTGATAAACGACACAATTTGTTGAATTTGAAATTCATTTTTCGATTGCATATTAAATTATAAAAAAATTTTTTTGGTTTTTATCTCGGACAAAAAAGGTCTCATCTTCGAATGCTATATCACTTTAGACTCCTACGGATCAGAACAAACGGATATTATTCAAAAATTCGATTCTATAGACTTTAAAGAGTAAAACGATGCATATTTTTCATTTAAAGCTTATACAAGAACTAAAATTTGCATATCTCGGGTAAATAGGGTCTTAACTTCGATTAATATACCTTTTTAGACTCGTACGGACAAGGACTATCAAATGGCATTAAAAAATTCTGATTCGAAATTTCGACCAAATTTGACAAAAATTACAAGGGGTAACATCACGATTTTTGTCAAAATCTCGAAAATTTTAAAATTCAAACTCTTTAAATGAGGTAGATAGCTGATCATCTACCTAAACTGTAGGAGATATAGGCATTTATGGCCGGGTGGGGGCATTTGGGGCGTTATAGTGGACGAGGTCCGAATGTCAAGTGTGCAATCTTGTGAGCGAGTATAAAAATAGCTGTTATTCAATTGAGATAAAACTCGACAAAACTTATTTATATATTTTATTGAATAACTGTATAACGACCTCTGTCTGAATAAAAACAAGTCTACATTTTCACTACAAAGGTATTCGCTGTTAATTATTTTTATAAAGTCTACCTCGATTTTCCTCTAATACATTCGGCTTTACATTAAAATGATTTGTTCACATATTTTACTATTAATCCACAACAAATTTAATTGACTTTTTTCGCTCGATTATAAGTTGTATTTAATTAATTCAAAGCTTATTTATGTACCAAGCAATCCAATTTAAAATGAGCAGCAGCCTCTGCGTAAATACCACAAATACTATTTGTATATATACATATATATATTTGACTCTTTAAAATCGTTAAATGTTCGGAAATTGAAAATGAATGTAAACTTTTAAGGCCAATTGGCTTTGTGGATAATTGGATGTATGAATGCCAATAATTTGCTTAAAAGCCGTGGGCATATACATACTACGCCTGACCACCGAGGCTGATGGTTCGCAAATAGTTAAATTTAAATGAATTAACTTTTTAATTGCTCACTATAAAATGAAATAAATTTGACATAAATGAGCATTTTATACTTCGATATTTTTAGTTTGACGCAGATCAATCGAATGCGCTGAAAGTTAGGCTAAAAGCTCAGCGACGAAGATTAAAGTGTTATTTAATAATAGTCAACGAACAAATGTATAACATTTTATTATTATAAGTATTAATAGTGTAATATATTTTTATATTGTCTCAACGAAACTTTTTAAACGCACTGGTTTCTAGCCTACCGTTAAGATAACATAATTCAGGTAAATTTTATATTTATTCTTGATTTCTGCATCTTTTATATGAATTTCCGTTCATTAAGCTTAAACGTAAAAGTAAAACATGTCTTTGATCAAGATTTGAATCTTGAGAGCTTTTGGGATGATAAAAACCAGGTTCTTAAATGTAAGCATGTTACTCTCAATCTAAAGAAATGTTCGGCTTTTGTCGGATTTTGATGTCCCTTTAAATACAAAACACTCTGTTATATATTTTTTCTTATTTTTTTATTTATTTTTTGATTCGATTGAATGGGTATTTCAAATTAATGATAGAATTCTTTTTAAAACTATTCATAGAAATAATTGTTTATATATTGCGTTATTCAATTTATGAAAAAAGAATTAGTATACAAAGTATAAAGACAGATAGATTTAATCCCGTTTAACTGGAAGAAATAAACATTTCACAAGCCAATAAATCGCTGTTGCACTTTGCGATCAAATTTCATTGGTATTTTTTTTACAATAGAGTGGAAAACTTGTTAAGTACTTCGGATTACCTTTGGCAATATCCAATTTAATACCCAGATGATTGAATTACTTGATTTCCAAAGCAACGAGCAAGTGCTCAAACTGAATTGCATTGACTTCATAATTATTCGTAATGAACACAAATTGCTGCGTGGCAACATTTTCCTATCAGCGATGGTAGAGTGACGAAGTCGCGAAAGATAAGGAGGCGCAGCAATTAGAAGCATTCAGAGGAAATTACGCTCGGCCAAGTCGGCCAAATTAATGAGCACAAGTCGCTGGGTAGCCGTAACTCTGATTTATCGTACCGGAAGGGGGCGTGGCACATCCAGGTACTTGGCCATCGCAGCTGAATGCACTCGTTTGTCTGTTGAGCACAGCCTTGGCCTGCGAATGCCAAGGATGCCATCATTATCCTGCTCGATGGTGGTCCCTAATTTGCGTCACGATTTTGCGGCCGGGTTTCTTTTGTGGTCACGAATGCTAACGCGACGGGCAACCCATAAGATGCTCCTAATTAGCGAATGCCGTTGGCCAACGAAAGCAAATTGTGTTACTCTGCAAATTTAACCTGCTAATTTCGTTGATACAGCGTGGGATTTTAACTTTGCAAATAAGTGTTCTACATTCAAAAAAACAAACCTAGAGGCAAACTTGGCCGAAATCGGATTGCCAAAGCTAAGCAATAAGTCAAATAGGAGCCAGCCAACAACAACAGAAGGCATAAGAATAGGGTGGAATCGAGGAGGCAAAATTATTTTACGTAGCTGTAGACAAAATCTAAACCAAAGTGCAAAGAAAGGCCCAGGCAACAGTCGAAATCAAGACTGTCTAAATCGGAAGAGCACTTTCCAACAATTACGCAATAAACAAGTCGGCGAGGGGACAGATGGGGTGGGGTGCGGGGGAGGTTAGCACCAAAACGCAGAATGAATGGAAAACGTAAATGGTAAAAGAAGGATAACGGAGGAATTGGGGAAGTCAGTAAATATGGCTGTGCAAGCTGTGTTTTGCCTTTCAGTCCTTTTATACCGCATATCTAAAATGGCGTAAGCAGTGATAAAATTCAATTTTTTTAAGCCCAAAACCGCCAGAGTTAAAGGAAATACAGCAACATTTTTGGGGTTTTCACATAAACACAAATGGGTCTAAAATATGTTAACTTGTATTTAATAAATTTGGAAGCTTCTTATAATGTCAACTGTCTTCAGTCAAAAGCGTAAAAAAATATCCAGAATATAAATACAATGTATTCAAAAGTACAGGGTATGGTCTAGTCAACTACTCTCGTCCAAAGCAGCTCTACTTGGTTAAATTGATTTTTGTATAAAAGAAAATTCTTTAGCTTGGAAGATTTGTGTACGTCAGGATAACAAGAGGAAGCTCAAAGATTGCCCGAAAAGAACAAACAGTGCGCGTTAAAAAACAAAAGGGTTAAGTGGAAGTTTTTCATGAGAGAGTTCATATTGAATGTCACACTGATTTGGCTTAAGCGAGAGATTTTCGCAGTTAAATGAGTTTTGTAAGTGAAGTGTTAAAAAAAGAAGGCGTGAGCACACCGATCAACTTGTACAAGTTTAATGTAATACGTTGTTTCTGTCATTATATTTGCTATGAAAGTCGCTTGAAATATTATCGCAACAAAATTATCTGATTACTGATTTCTAAGTCACACTTGGACTTCGCTTAAAACAGAAAGTTCACCCAGAGTTACTTTAAAGAACTGTTGATTTAAACATCCCTAATTCATCAAGTAAAAAATGTAATTAAAAAATTTAAAAGTTGTATATTGTTAAAATCAGCTTTATCTAACGCACCTCAGTCGAGTCCATTCTCTGTTTGTCGAGCATTAAATTAGCACAGATTGGGGTTACCAGAGTCACGCATGCAAGTTCAGTGAACTCATTATAACGCTCGGTAAACCACAAAATCTAAACGCATCGAGGACGTGGCATTTTAATGGGTGACAGCTCATGACAGACGATGGTGAAAGCCTTCTTCGCTGGAGACTAAGCCGTAGTGCCGTCAAAAAGTCATAAACTTGTCACACACTTTGTAATCTTCAAATGCTTTTACTAACCAACCTGCCAGCTGCCAGCACGTTGCGTGCGGAATTTAGAAAATATATATAATTCGTTCCGGCAGCCAAATACACGAAGCTGCTAAAATCTTGGCCAAAAACCAAGTTCTCGCTTGGCGCTCAGCCATTTCCTTATGTGCTTCAGTACTTAGTTTCCAGTTTTTATACACACACAGTGTGTGCGCCTAATTGGGACTCTATGCAATTTGTCAATTTAATTCGCTTGGCTCATTAACACTAACGGGCGAGCTCCTACCGGCCAGGATGCTGCTTCAATCCTTCTGGCTTGTGGCCTGCCGTTAATTTGGCGTGCAAATTAAAAGTTTTCGCACAAAACTCCCATGCTGACAACCAATTGCCAGCGGGTAACAGGATTTTATCCGGCTGTCGCGATTCGCGCAGCGTGATCCGCCTCAATTTGAATGTAAATGAGTTAACTCATCGGCCACTCGCCGGTGGCAGGTGCGAATGTGGCAAGTCGTGTGGTCAAGCGACACGTGCAACCACAGCAGCACCACCGCACGTACAAACTATTCGGCCCAATGTTGTCAGTTGGCTGCACCTTTGAATACAAATGATGTACGCTCATCAAGATGTAAAGATAACTTAGTATGGAAGTATCCAGCCTTCTACACTGTATTGCAAATCTGACCAATACTGAGCTGACCCTTAGCCCATCAGTGATGCCAAAATTCGAATCTGTAATGAATTTCAATACCAAGGCTAAAGAATTTCATATACCACAAGTAAGTTATATTTATTTATATTTAGCCCCCATTCCTTGCTGTCCGTCCGTCTGTTGGTTCTCCGTCTCTTCGTACTTTGTATGAACGCGCTCTTAAAGCTATGGACTTAGTCCCATTTTTGGCCTGGAACGTCATATATAATTTATATATTTCCCCCAAATTAAAGACAGATTACTACTATATTGTTAGGTACACTTATTAGGGGCCGTGGCAAAACGATAAAATCAATATATCTTCCACAATTTTGGAAGAGAGTTTTCTGCAAGAAAGTGTTTCAATTCTCATCTAAATATTGAACTGAAAAATGTTAAGAAAATCCGGCAAAATTTAAAAAATTAATATATTTCCAAAATAACCGCAGCTAACGGTTTTAAGTTGTTATTAATGTAAACAAGTATTGCCCAGTCGGTTATACCCGACTGCCAAAAATTTGCTGATTAAAATAGTTTCCATAGAAAAATAGATGGAAGCACCCAAAGTACATTGTACATACACTTTACTAAACCGAACACTGTTAATTGTGTGTCTCATAACTTTTGAACAGCCCTTAAGCCTCAACCGGAGGACTTCCTGACACCTTTGCACACCCTGCTGCTTAAAGGCTTTTCATGCAGAACTTCAGTAATTAGAATCGTATTCGTTTCATGCTTTGAAATGAGCTCCGGCCCGTTTCGCTGAAACATCTGCCAGCCGCGCGAACGGCAATGTGTGTGCGTGTGTGTGTGTGTGCACATATACATGCACAAATGTGTATGGAATGTGCATATGTGTTTATCTCATTGCAAACAGTTTGCATTGCATTTAATGCAGCGTTTTTGTTTTTGTTTTTTGTTAGCGGAAAACTTGTTCAACAAGTTTCACGCATAGTTTCACTTTATTTCAATTAGAAAACACGACTGTGAATCAACCGCATAGCTAACAAAATTTGTGGAATGCTCGGCCAGTCGGCGGATAGTGACAACATCAAAGTCTGCAGTAGTACATACAAAACTGTATACTAGGGAATATTTTTAGTTTGTCATACGAATATACGTTCCCGAGATTGAAAAGTAGTAGATTGGTTCCAGAACTAAAAAAGTGATTTAGAAGTGCAAAAAACTATATTAAAAAAAAAAATTTTAATCAAAGTTCACTTGGGAAATTATTTTCCTTTAATTAGCTCTGTTTCTCTCTTTTTAAAAAGAAATCTTAAAAAGATCAAATGTATAATTTGTGACTTAATTAAATAGCTTATATAAAACTGTATAGTTTTTGACATTCTGATAAAGCTACCATCCCAAAAATGGCATACTTCATCCCATAATCCGCCTCGTGCCAAATAACTGTAACATGGAGACCGCCAAGGTTCAAAATGAAATTAGTTGACAGCTAGATTGTCGCAGAGCGGAACGAAAGGAGTGCGGAGCAGGTCGGTGAAGTGCTTTAGCTGAAGCTGAAGACGGAGCTGTAGCTCAACTGGAAATTCAATTAACCCAATTGGTGGACTTGAACGACGTCTCCGCCGCCCACTCTTGAGCCGAATTTGCCCTAAAAATATGCTCTTCATTATTATAAAAGCAAAGCGAAGGCAGCGCCCAAGGTCAAAGGGCATTAAAAAGGCTTAGGCTACACCCAACGAGAAAAAAGGTTGTCCTAAGCCATAGAAAGTCACGAAAATGGAGCAAACAAATACCAAAAATGCAATAAAAATCGCAGCATAAAAAACGAAAAGCACAAACCAAAAGGGAAGAGAAATTTCGGTGCATAATTAAATTTTGGACCATGTGCGAGTGTGTGTGAAATATGCGAAACTATTTGTAGATCTGTTTGGCAGCCATGGCAATGTAATTGAAAATGTTTATGGTCGCCCCAAACCAACAACAAGAAGCCAGTCAGAGCAGCCAGAGGCGCAGAACTCGCCTGGTCAAATTTATGTGAAGGCCTCGTCCCACAAATTTGTGTGCATAAATTTCCAAGCCGGACTCATTCGGTATAGTTTTTAGCAACTAAGTACTTATTCTGTGGCATCACTGTATGTGTGTGTGTGTGCGTGTGCCTGTGTTTGTGTTTGTGGGGGGTTGCTTATGCTTGATGTGTGTCTGGGGGTTGTCAGCACATACGAGTTAGTTAAGTTGTCAAGACGACAGGCAATAACCTAAGGGAAAAACTTAATTTAGGGCATCTCTGTTCGCATTCTAGGTACTTTGTTTTGCCTAAAATGTTGTAGATTTTCAAACGAAGCGCAAAAGCCAAACAGAGGTTAAAAGGTCCCCCCTCTGCATTCCACAAGCACTGTTTTATCTCTGTGTTAGAAGATACTTCTTCATTTCATTAAAATTTTAACCAGGATTAACTGCTTCCATATACACATATACTAGTGATACCCGAGTTATCTGATAAAAATTAACTACAACTTTTAAATCTATGAAAACTAAACTAAACTAAATCCATAGATTAATCATAAATTTTTAAATGCCCTATGGCATTTATTTCTTCCTAAATAACTTAAATAACCATCAAAATATTGAACATACCTTTTGCTGCGGCTTAAAAACTGTGGAGGCGTCAACTTTGGCGAATTTATCAGACTAAGAAAAGTTTAAGTCCATCGGTACAAAACTTGATCTGATCAGGCTATCCTTTCAAAACATTTTTTTATAGTCGCTTTACTCTGGCTCTACCGACCGCAGGCTTAAAAAATAATAAATAGAACGCAGCAAAGCCGCCCAAATTGACGAGAAGTGAATTCTTTAAAAATATTTTCTACATTTACTTTTACATTAAAACCGCCGACGCTTTGCCAAAAGAGATACCTAACACTGGTAAAAAATGCTTTCAGCTTAACGCAAATCAAATAAAATGCGAATAAAAATATAAAGTGGAAAGCGCTCGAAATTTTCGTTAACTCGAATATGCAAATTTTTTTTACCTCTGATTTTTGCTGTACCGAGCAGGTACAAACTGTGGCCGCGACATATACGACATTATTTATATGCATTATAATTATATATCTATGTGTATACATATAACGCAATAGGCTTCCAGCATCCGAAAGTTTTATACCCGCAAGTGTTTTTCATTAAAATGCCTGGGACTTTCCATCAAGGAGAACAAATATATATACATATATAAATGTACGTGTATATATGTTTGTACACACTGTATATGGTAATATATTTATGCAAGTGTATATGTACTTGGATGTTGTTCGCTTTACAAATTATAACATTATGCGCGGATTTTCAACTGGAATCTTTTCGCTTGCTCTCTTTCCCTGTTCTCTCTAACTTTGTTCGCGTTTAATATAAACGCGCCAACGAGGGACGTATTTTATTTGTATTTTTATTTATTTTCGGCCGAATTTTAATGATGAATGTGTGTATTAACGTGTGCCTGAGTGTGAGTAAGAGAGAATGTTGTTATTTATTTGCATGTGTATGTGTATGTGTGTGTCTGATGTCTACATAAATTTGTGCAAATAATATAATGTAAATTATGTTAGAAATTTCCCCATTACATTTTTTTTTTTTTTTTGGAAATTAAATTCTAAAGCAAGGGAAAAGTTAGGCAAAGTTTGTGCAAAAAATCAAATTCCACATAAACAAAATGTCTTAAGCAGCTTAGGCACCATTAAAGCACATTTTCGCCCTCAACTGAACAATAAATCCCTAAAAATTAAAAGGTTTTACAAAGTGTATTTCAATAATTTGAGCATTTTTTCTTGTATATTGGCTTATAATTATTTGACAGGATTCTTTCAGCAGCTAAAACATCTCATGAATGTCGATTGTAAAAATTCTGTCTAGATATTTAGCATAAGACTGTTTATGAAAAAAATTGTTTGATAATATTATATATTGAGCCCAATCGTTTGGATATAAGTATAAAAAAATCACTTTCTTTGAAAGATATGTGCCTTTGTAACTATCTCAAATAGTTATTGAAAAGAAATGTTCAACTTTTATGGTTATGCTTAGCTTTGATTTAAGCCAAGGTCACAAGAAAAGTCATTGTTGTCAATTGACAGTTACGCCAAAGGCACATGTACAAAATCGAATTACTCCAACTAAAACAACAACAAAAATAACAATATTCAACCGAGAACAAGAACAACTTTAGCAACAAAACTAACGACAAAACTTTTTGAATACAATTACAACACTCAACGACACATCAACAACAACAACAACAACAACAATTTGAAGCGAATGAACACCCGCCTGAGTTGTTGGTGTGTAGTTACGAATGAACACTTACGAATGTAAGTACTCTCATGTAGATTGGATAGCTTGCGCATACATATGTACGTATATGTGTGCCATATGTACATGCATACACTCAGAGAAAAGCGATTGCGAAACGTTAAATTTATACAAATGAAACCAAATTAAAACTACAAATTAAACCTGTTTTCATAGTCGACCGTTACACAATTGGAAATAAGCCTCTTAAATGAAACACAACAAATTTTGTACTCAAAATCAGCGTAAAAGTATAACTTGGGAAAGGTAGAGTATTTAAGTCCATAAGCATTTGTTCTTAAGAATTATGTTGGCAAGTTACGAAATATTCACCAAAGACTTATTTCGAGTCCAGTACAAAATTCTTGGTAACAACAGTTTCAAGTTCACAATATTCCGACTAATTTTTGCATAAACAAAAAACGAGGGCGGTGTCGACACCAACAAACGAGCCCAACCACACACACACACACACACACTCACTCGTACACACAAACAAAGAGTGAGACATCAACAAAACCAACAGCTGTAACTGTAATAAACAACAAGCAGTAAAGGCAACGATAACAACAATAACTGAGGCATTGAAATCTTTTGCTCTGTGGATGTGTTGCGCAAGAGATTTGTGTCGCCAAGAGTAGGCGGAACAGGGATGTGGCTACAAAGAGCAACAAAAAAGAAACCAAAGAACAGGCGAAAGTTTTGTGCGATGCTGCAAGCATTGCAGGTGTAACACACACCCACACACACACACATACACACACATGCCGTGTTGCTGCCGGTTATTGAGCAAAAACGCATATGTAACCATAAACAACGAGCGATGAACAACAAAAAGTGTCGAGAGTCTGGGACAAGAATTGAATCTGTTTGGGCTTCATTTATATAAATTGTTCATGCTCAACAACAACAATTGCACAACTCCCAATCGAAATAATATTGGAAAATAAAAAAGTAATAACGTTGCAGTCGGGTGTGACCGACAGCGCAATACTCGTTTAAAATATAATAATAACTTAATTAATATTTTTAATTTCAAAAGCATGTTTGAAATTTTTAAAATTTGTAGATTTTATTGATTTAAAAGGATGTTATCAAAACTCTGTCAGATAAAAATAAATGCATTTAGTTTTAAAATTTACATATGTATATATCGATTTTATAGCCATGATACTTACAATTGCAAATGCTTAGTCTAGGCGGATAACAAAACGAATCTTGCACTAACCCAATATACTCTTTACACTCTGTCAACAAGTATTCATCCATTATACACATGGACTACGTATAACAGGCAGGTTTGGCAATGTAAATATAAAAGTATACAAAAAATAACTTTTTAAAAAATTTCAATTAACTGATTTCCGCATATACATTGGTTTTAAGTATACATAGAGTATTTTAAAACTATATCCTGTTTAAAAATGCATCTCATGTAATGGTCAATTAGTCACGTATACAAAAGTTATAGGCCAGTTAATATTTACCACAGCGCAATCAGTGGGCGGCAAACAAATTTATATCGACTTTATATTGACCACAAAAAGCCAAATTGAATTCGAGGTGCAAAAACTGTATTCAACTCACGGTTCTGCTAAACTAACGATTCAATTTTCATACAGCCTTTGTTACTTTGATTATATTTTGCCACCGAAATCCGCGCAGCAAACCAACCAATCCAATTCAATCCAAATCAAGCTGAAACTGAAACCCAATCCCACTCCTAACATAACCACAATCAGCGAACGAACGCCATCGGCGACAGTTGGCTTATTCGAATGCCGAGCACACTGTTTGCTGTTCCTACAATTTAAATTGAAATTAGTTGGGGAAGGAGGAGACCTTAACCCCATCCTTGACACCCGACCAAATTGGAATATTCTGCATAGAAGGCTCCCAAGCAGCGTTAGTTCATGTGAAAATGCTGATAAACGCGCCAAAAGCGGCACTTAGACAAATGTTTATTCTAACAAAATGGAAAAAGGCGCAAGCCAAGGATCCTAACATCCACCTCTCCCGCCTCCGGGCCGAACTGAAAGGCCAGGCTGTGTTGTCGTGATATGTTTCGAGCTGAGTTCAATTAGCACGCAGCCTTGAGGAGGCTAAACCGCTCAGCAGCCGGCTCCTTTGCCAGCCATAACAACAACTTATAGCCATTTATGCGAGAGCAGCCAACAAAAAAATAAAACACATCGAATAATTTGTCAACGTAACCAGAGCAACCATGTAATTGAGTTATTGCACCCTCAGTCGCGAAAGAGCTAGGGAGCGAGAGAAAGAGAGAGAGAGAGAGAGAGAGATAGAGAGAAGGAGGTAGAGAAAGAGGACGAAGCACACAATATACGGAAAACAAATGCCGACCTCTTAACTAACACATACCCTGTACACAGGTCTGATGAAGAAGACTTAAGGATTAAAAGCTAAATTAAATAAAACAGATAGCTAAATTGGAAAAATATACATAAAAAGTTCAGTTAAGAATATTCTTATTAATATTTAGGTATTCTTTTTTTGGAAAATAACCACAAATATACAACAGAAAATGTTGTTGTCAAAACAATAAACATTCATATTTTCAGTCACGGCATTATTCATACACTTAGGATAAATATGAAAAATGTTTAGTCTTTAAACTGTTTGAATATCAAAAGTGGGTCAAAAATTATGCAAGACCACTTCAGAGATCTTAGAGAGAGTCTATAGCACGACTTCAAAGATAAACAAACGATCCGACAGTTGAGGCGCTTAAAAAACCTTTCATATCTTTATGCCATTCATGGCATATGGTAAATAAAACACACACACACACACAGTCACACACTTCAACAACTCAGAGAGACACCTAACAGGCCCTGAGTGGCAGCTGTTTGTTTGGCATCGGGCACCACTTACCGCACATTGTTAGTTCGCAAGATGCCGCCGAACTCAGACCCCGGGCTTGTATGCGTATTAAAGATGTTCCAGATAGACACACAACCACACACACACACACACATACACATGTGCACTATATGTATGTAAATAAGCGAGAGAACAAGTGGTTATAAATTTACGAGGATGCTGCTATTTCTCAACAATATTACGTATACGCCATCGAGGCCAAAAGTCGTCAAGCAAAAGTAAATCAGCACGCATGTCTCCCTGACTAGCCCTTGTATATGCCTTACTAATAATGCCCTTAAGAAAGGACACGACTGTCAAATGTAAAATATAAAAATAAAAACAGTAGGCAGAGCCAAAAAAATGAGTTTTAATAAATGAACGTACAGTAAACGAGCGATAGAGGGAGGAAGAGGGGCTGCCAAAGGCTGATAAGGTGTGATTAAATGTGTGTACATATTTATCGTGTGAGAGAGATAGAGAACGTATAAATCTATCAAGTACAGTTAAACAGCTTGAGGCCCGCCCAGTGCACCCCCTCGTGTTTGTATTATATGATTTTATTACTCGCAACCTTGAAAGTTTTTAATATGTTTATTTATATAAGCGTGCCAGGACGCGTTTGACCATGTTGTTTGCTCGGCCGAACTGTTGTTGTTGTTATTCTTGTTACTTCTTGGCCAAAGCCTGCCCACTAGCTACGACTTTATTACGCTGTTCATAGAATGTCATCAAATTAAAAGCGATTTACTATTAAAAATGCTTTTGCTTTGCCAGTTTGACGAGTAACTAGGCGCTCCTGGCTATACAAAATGCCATTTTTCTTTTTCCTCTGCGCTGCATTCAGAATTATTAAAATTGTGAAACTTAAAGGTCAGCTAGATATTTGATGCCAGGCCATAGAAACTGACAACATCAGCTTCAAACGGATTTGCATTATATTTTTGAGTTTCTGGTGAAAAAAGTACGACAAGCCAGGAATATAGCTGATGAAGTTTAACCGGCAGTTCCCGACTGCAAAAATCCTTATACTCGTTCACGAAATGGAAAAAATAAAATGGGTTTTTACAAAATCCGTCTTGCTGTCCGCCTAGCGTAGCCAAACATTTTTAAATTCAGATAAATTGGAGAGTTGGCCGTGTGGCGTGGCGTGGCAATTACGTAAAATATATATATAAATATATATATATATATAAATTGAATATTATATTTTTTCAGACATATTAAAATTGTAACTGTATTTCACAAATGTATATGAATTTAAGTGAAATTCCAATGCAATTTTAAGCATAGTTGGGTCTAAAAACACATAACTTTTTCAACTTTTTCAAAACAAGTTTTTTTTGTGTAAGCGTGCCTAATGTGCTTTGATAATAAATTTACCATTCAATATAATTGATTGTAATTTATCCAATCTGCACATTTACACTAAACTCATAAGCCTCATTATCGAAACTCGTGCCCAACGCATACTTACCGGAAACAGCTTTTTGGCTGGTGTGCCTCTCGTTTATTCTTCGCACTTTTGACAATTCGCCCACATTGAGTACAAAGGCAACAATAACAACACGTATTCATTGGCACTCATTGTGCGGCAATTTGTGTGCCAGCCTTAGGGAGCAGATTATTTATTTTGGCCCATTGACAATACAACACACCGATCAATCATTTCCGGGCAATCGAATGAAGATGGCACAGGGCACATAAGGCGCCAGACGACAGATGACAGGGCCAAATTTAATATCTAAATGAAAGTTTAGATTGGCGCCATTGCTGATGAATTGAAATATTTCCGCACGAATGCGTTGCGCAGGTAATCAACCATGAAGTAGGCAGAAACAAACACAGCCAGGTGAGCCGGGAGAGAGGTCGCCCCCACCTAAACAACTCTCAAAATAGACAAAAAGCCGCTTGAACTTTGCGCTTTAAGTTTAAGGCTGATGGGAGAAGCACACAGTGGGCATGGCCATTACAAAGTTGTCTATTTAAAGCATCGCAAAAGATTATCAACAGTTGTTAACTCCAAGATACCCTGGAGAAAATACACTTAAATTTAGTCTCTGTCTCTTTTCTTATTTCTATCTAAAAACATTGTATTAAACATTGTGTTGGTGATTATTTTGACTGTTTGTAATAAATAAAAAAATTAATGAAAATATAAATCGTTATCTTTATATCTTCAAAAAATATATATTTAAATATCGATACAATTGTTTTTAAAGTACTAGATTAGGAATTTAAAACATAGTTGCACGTTTGGGAAATTAATTCATAAAAATTAAATTATATATAATTGAGCATAAAAGGGTTACATCCGATGGAAAATTAGTGCAGGGTATAAAAATGCAAAGCAATCGAAGCGCAACAAAAATAAATAAAGAAAAGGGGTTGGATGGGAAGTACACGCGTGCTCCTGGGGCAACAACAAAAATATACAAAATATTTATTTAGGTGCAATCAATTTTATGGCAATTCGGTTTTTATAGCAACAGAAGCAGTTACCAAGCGAAGCTCGCAACGCACGGCTAGTAGGCCAAATTTACGCCCTGAATTATGCAGAGCTTCGCATATTCAGCGTGATCCAGAGAAGCATGGATGCGTGTCTGTCTGTGTGTATGTGTGTGTGTGTGTGCTTAAGTATTTCCGGTGTGGGTGCGCGTATGTGTGTGGACAAATGCTTAAACGTGCATGAAAAAGTTGTCAGGCAGCAGCAACAAAAACAACAGTTGGAACTCTTGTGTGTGTGTGCGCGCGTATTTGTACAACTGTGTGTGTGTGCGCGCGAATGTGTGACTTCAATATGAACATTTACACTTATTTAAAATTTTAATTTAACTAATTTGTGTGCGAATTTCATAACGAGAGAATAAATGTGTATTTCTGGTAAAGAAAGCAAATACAATAAATACAGAAATCACAAGATTTCCGGAAATTGTGTGTAAAGAACTTTTGATTTTCCGAGCACGTGTATACCAGACTCATTATGCATGAAATAAATAAAAATATAAATATACATAAAATATATTTATAATAATAATAAATATGAATATAAATATATATAAATAATATATATATAATAATGCATACACATAGTCTTTATTATATAACTATCAGACATTTAATTAGCAACTGCAACAGTTTCTTATTAGTAACAAGTATGATTATATTATGTAACTGAGCAAATTTGCAAATTTGTATAACCTGTATAAATTGACACCTGCAAATGAATTTCTTTAACATTTCCGTTTTATTTTTCAGGCAACTGCAATTTGCCATGAATAGAAACGCAATTATGTGGAAATTGAACGAAGCGCGCGAAAAGTTTGTTAACAGCAACAGCGGCAACAACAGCACTAACAATAACAATCATCAGCAGCAACGGCAGCAAAATGTAAACGACTGAAAGAGGACTCGACAGCTGGGTCCATCAGTTCTGCAGCGGCAAAGTTCAAGGCGCCACAAAAGCTTAGACAACAGCAGCAGGAACAACAACCAAACCAACCGCAACAACAAGCAAAATACGCAACATAAATGAAGTTAACAATCTGTCAAATTGCTAAATTATTTCTGCTGTTGACAGCCTTCTTCTTTCTTAATTCCCATAACACCTCCTCCACCTCCATCTCATCACACAATTCCTCGAACCCCTCCATCAGCCCCCTATCAGACCCGACAAAAGCCTTCGCGCTCTCCCCGCCGGCCACAACGCAAGCTGACGGCTTGCCCAAGACAGCGCCAAATGCGATTGCAACCGCAGCAACGGCCACGCATACCGCGGCAACATCCACGTCCACGGCAACAGCAGCAACTACGCTTAGCGACAATTCAATTTTGAGCACAGCAACAATTACAACAACACAGCAACAGCAACAACAACAACAACAACAACAGCAACAAAGTAATGCGCGTGAATTTGAACGTCAGGCACGTCAAATGCAAAAACCCGCAATACGACAGCAACAGCAGCAACAACGGCAACAACGTCACCGGCGACAACAACAACCACAAGAATCTAGCGCCGCAGTTTTAGCAGCTCAGCGTGTGGCCGTTTTAGTACCTGCCTCATTGCACTCTGATATGTTGCAAGTGCAAAGGGGCTTCCAGCAATTCGTTGAGTTTTTTCAAGTGCATTTATCTAACGCCAGCGTCGATTTTCTACATGATGTCGGTGAGTAAACAACAACAGCAGCAGCAGCTAGCAACACTAAACACACACAACACACACACACACACACACACACACACACACACACACACACACATCCTATTTCGATCCATTCTGTTTACCTCTTTTAGGCTACTATTTCTGTTGGATTTTCCTGTTCGTTTTTTTTTTTGTTTATTGTTTCTTGTGCAAATCTTTACATTTACACACACTCTTATCGATGATTTTCACGTCAGAATAAATTGTTTTTCTACTGGTTCAAGAATTGAAAAAAGTAGAGTCTTGCTGTCCATTCCTTCATTTGAAAGATTTATTTGTATTTATTTGAATATATTCTTATCCACAATTATTGAAATTGAAAATGATATGTATACCTATATAAATCGATATAGTATAATTTAATTAGTTGCCTCGATACTTGGATACTTTGGCAAGATACTGCATGAAAAGTATTTTTTCTGAGAATTAAAATTGGCTGGCTCAAGAACTCTTTTAAAGCTAATTAACGCTTTTAATGCATACAAGCAAGTGCACTCACGTCAAAGACAAGTTTTTTATAAAGGCAAAAAAATTCTTTTTAAAACTCGACTCGTTGAAACTTAGTAAAATACATCTATGGCGTTTCATCAATTCATATATATGTATATGCATACAGTCTGCACACTGCGTTGCTTTCATGGCTGCAAAAAAAATGTCCCCAATGCAAACTTAATTTGCCTGCATTATGCGCAGACGTTTGCTCAGATGAAAATGGAAGGAAGATGAAAAAATTCTGCTTTTTATGATATTTAAACTAATTAAAGCGCAGCGAGCCGCTTTCTGGTAACATTTTGCTTTTTCCCTATGCCTGTGGCGCCCTATAAAGTTGCGTTCTAAGGATGCTGCGTACTTTACTGCTGTTCTATGTTTTCCCGTGTGCTTACAACTTTAATTACATTGCCTTCAATTACAGGCTCGCATATTACGCCAAAGGACTTGCCGTTCTCCTGCCTGCGCGGCCAACCATCGATAATGTAAATGTTTCTGAACGGCAACTGACAGCTTACAATTTCCGCTCGGAAATTTTATGGCTGCAACCGACTTATGAGAATTTTTACATTATATCAGTGAAAGGTGGCACTTGCCACATATCTATTATTTGGCTGCTCATGAAAATGTGCTGGATTTGACATATTTCACATAAATAATATGTGCTTGTATGCACACATAGTGGATAATACGTATCCAATTTATATATAATCTAAAGCAAAACGATTTTCATATGCATACACAACCACTAGCTAAGCTAAATATGATTTTTTTTGGATTATTAAATAAACAAAAACAAGAACATTGCAGTCGGGCGATACCGACTGCGTTATACCCGTTCACGTTCTTAAAAAAATATTCCATATATCAAACCCCCATAACATTGTCAAAAGTGAACCGATTTTCACGTTTGATGGCATTTTGATCATGATTTGTCCTATATATTGACTCTACATTCAAAATTTATTCATTTTCGAAAATACAATTTTTTTGAACTTTTTGGTCAAAAAAGCATGTACTCCCCCCTTGTGAATTTTGGAAGAAAAATTTTTTTCAAAATTTAGAATTGCGAATTTATAGTTTTAATCGATTTTATTTGTCACAATTAGCATAAAAAACAACATTAAACGTGATTTTGGGGGGGTCAAATTTTTGGTCAAAAATCATCCCAAAATCGAAAAAAATTTTGACATGTAAAGTTGTCAGATTCCATAGCTCCCATATATCAAACCCCCATAACTTTGTCAAAAGTGAACCGATTTTCAAGTTTGATGGCATTTTGATCATGATTTGTCCTATATATTGACTCTACATTCAAAATTTATTCATTTTCGAAAATAAAATTTTTTTGAATTTTTTGGTCAAAAAAGCATGTACTCCCCCTTGTGAATTTTGGAAGAAAAATTTTTTTCAAAATTTAGAATTGCGAATTTATAGTTTTAATCGATTTTATTTGTCACAATTAGCATAAAAAACAACATTAAACGTGATTTTGGGGGTCAAATTTTTGGTCAAAAATCATCCCAAAATCGAAAAAAATTTTGACATGTAAAGATGTCAGATTCCATAGCTCCCATATATCAAACCCCCATAACTTTGTCAAAAGTGAACCGATTTTCAAGTTTGATGGCATTTTGATCATGATTTGTCCTATATATTGACTCTACATTCAAAATTTATTCATTTTCGAAAATAAAATTTTTTTGAACTTTTTGGTCAAAAAAGCATGTACTCCCCCTTGTGAATTTTAGAAAAAAATATTTTTTCAAAATTTAGAATTGCGAATTTATAGTTTTAATCGATTTTATTTGTCATAATTAGCATAAAAAACAACATAAAAAGTGATTTTGGGGGGGTCAAATTTTTGATCAAAAATCATGCTAAAATCGACAAAAATTTTGACATGTAAAGTTGTCAGATTCCGTAGCTCCCATATATCAAACCCCCATAACATTGTCAAAAGTGAACCGATTTTCACGTTTGATGGCATTTTGATCATGATTTGTGCTATATATGTACTCCACATTTAAAATATATTTAATTTCGAAAATAAAATTTCATTGAATTTTTTGGTCAAAAAGCATGTACTCCCCCTTCACAAATTTGCGGGGGCGCTAGGGCGCGTTCTAGTGCAATCTTTGGGGAAGGTCACCAGCTATCTAAATACCAAATTTGGTGGCTCTATCTTTAAACGATTTGCGATTTGAGGTGTATCGACATGTTATCGAATTGTCAGCCTCCCAGTGGGCGTGGCACAAAAACCTTAACACTTTGTCTGAAGAGGATAACTACAAGAATGTATCCAAACTTTCAAGTCTCTATCTTCAATAGCGCCGAAAAAAGTTGCGTTCATCCGGACGTACAGACGGACAGCATGACGGACATTGCAAAATCCCAATATACTAGTTTCATTTCGTGAACGAGTATAAAGAACTGTTTTCGAATTTATGTAATTTTATAATATTAGCTGGATTTGCATTACCGGACCTAGACTATATATTCAGATTAATAATGTGTTATTTGCAACATTTTCAAATTTTATAAACTAAATAATTTAATACATTTTAGTTACCCCTGCAAACCACTTTATAATCATTTATTCAGAAAACAACACTAGAGCAAGGTCAAGGCCTGAACTGATTCCCCTCCCTAGTTTCAGTCGAGTCCACACAATTAATTGCATAGTTTTCCCTTTAATTTCTTTTATTTTTTAAGTCTTGTACGCGTTGGACAAAAACTACTTAATACACAAAGAAAAATGATATTTGCACAAGACAGTAGAAGCTTAGGGCTTTTAAATATTATCCTTGATAATGTTTTTTTTTCCTTTTTATTGATTTAATTAAAAAAAAAAAAAAAATTAATTTATCGATATAATTCAAAAACAGTTTTAAACAAAACAAAATTATTTATGCAATTTAAAAGCGAATGTTTTTCACAAAAGAGTACATCTTTCTGACGCGTATGCGTATTGATTCCATTTATTGCCACAATGATTGTTTCGCTAAATGAATTACCGTAAATAGAAAAAAAAACGGACAGGCCACATCCAAAATGGGTAGTTTACGGGAATTTTCAACTAGCGCTTAACTTGGCCCGTCGAACTTTTCGCTTAGTGTCCGATTGTCTGTCAGCTTGTCTGCATGTCCGGTTATTTGTTTTATTCTTTTAAATTGCTTTCTTTCAGTTGGTTTCGAAGTAAACATGAACAACTACACGACATGAGTGAGAAAATCCTTCCATTTTGCTGGAGGAAAACTTGCACATTGCTCACTCATTTGGCGCCAAAGTTTCGCCAATTGCAACAATTTTTTCTCTGGCACCGCAAAAGTTTAAATTCGATTTTGTTAGTTCTAACCATCTACCGTTAGTTGTCATAAATAAACGTATTCAGCTGAGAATTACTGTTTCACCTGCCCATCCGGGATTTGAATCAAATAAATTAAGTTCCAACACAGTAATTGATTTAAGTGCACGACAAAGAAATTCAATTTTGCCAACCAACCTCGAAGCTTTTTCCATTTGCATCTATTGCTCTTCTCCTAGTTCTGTTGTCCACATGCAAAATAAATTCTATTTCCATTTTCTTTATTTTCTTTATGCCGTCTGTCAGGTTTTTATGTTGCAAAATATTGAAATTGATTTTAGTTGCATATGTTGCAGTTTTCTATCCCCTTGCCCCCCGCGAAACAATTTATGACTTGGCCACAGGAGCACAGCAAAAGCAAAACCCATTGTCCTGCACTCCCCCCGGCACGCCCCGACAGCAAATTCATAGTTTATGTCCACGCAACTTGGCCGGGAATCTCCGTACTTGTGGTGACACAAAAGGCCGGACAAATGTATAAATTGTACTTCCATGGTTCGCCTGCCGCTGCAGTGTGGAAAAGGCGACAAATTAAGAGGCGGATGCTGTGCCAGGTTGCAAGTAAAGTTGGAAAACTTGTCTCGTTTATCAGCAGGCAAATGGATTTTGTAAGAGCCCACAATAAAATCAAAGGCGGTTGATTAAATGCCCCGTAAAAATAACAACAACAAACTCTTTAAAAAAAATTATTAAACTATTCCTACAATTTTTATTTAGATATACAAAATTGTAAATTATTTGTTTTGTATACCTAAACTAAAGGACGTTGTATTTAAAATATAATAATTTCAGTTACCAGAAATTGAAATTGATCTCTCATAAGTAAAATAAATTACAGAATTTTGTTCCAATCAAATAATTTAATCTGCTCAATGATGGCCATTGTAAGGCCACTCAGCAGAACTAGACTTTTAAGTGTCATCAGCATAAAGCAGCCGCATATATTACCTAGGTTTTAGCAACATGCTTTTTATGGAGCTATGTCGCATCATGTAAATTATGGCATTTATAACAACTCACAGCACTTGCCAGTTACAGTTAGCAGGCACTGTGGAAGAACTGAAAAGCACTTCAAGGGAACTGCAGACCCCGGTTCGTAGTCGACTGCCTTCATCACCAGTTACAGTTACTACACCTCTCAAGCACAACACACAAACTCACACACACACACACACACACACACAAACATACACAAAGGGCTTAAATATGCAACGGTTTTTATATGCCATATAAAATGTTTCTTTTCCTTTCTTCTGTTACTTTTCTTCTTCCCGATGATGATGGCAACAACGACGGCGCTGCTGACGCACAGATTTAAGTGGCTTCATTAAATTACTCGAGCTACCCAAATACACGAGCGTTGTAAAGACTTTAAATGCGGGCATTAATGTAGACACCGACGTGGACTTCAGCCTCGATGGCGTTGACCCAACAAAGCAGCAGCGTCAGCAGCAAACCCAAATGAAACAGTTGTCAGCAGACATTTTATCAGCATCCACACAGATACCAAAAAATCAGCAGCAGAAACGACAACGCCAACAACAACAACAGCAACAAAAGGAGAACGTGCAGAAGGAGCAGGAGATACACTCAGATACCCGCAGTCTGGCTCATTGTCATCAGCTGGCGGAGCAGCTTGCTCACGAATATAATAAGAGCGTCGTCTTTTGGCCATGTCCGCGCATGAAAGTAAGTATATATAAAAAATATATGTGAAATATTTATAGATTAAATAGGGTGAAAATGCAACAGAGGTGAAACTTTTAATTATATTATGCTCCCAACTTAAATGATGTTGCCATTAAAGTAAATGAGTAAATAGTATATAAGCTATTTAATTTAAGGAAAATAATTAGTATTTTCTACATTTATTATAAACTTTTTATTTTTATATTGTGATAAGATCTTAAAAAATTAAAAAACAAGTGAGAAGCCACACACAAATAACATAATTACAATAAAAAAAATACTTCAAATCGATTCTTATCGATAAATTTAAAACGGGCCAAGATATGGAAAATTATTTAGCTCATCGCCCTGATCAAAAATATGTATACTTTGCGTTTGCCTGTTACTTATATTTCAATAGGCTCCGGGTATAATAAGAAGACAGCAAAAAATAATCCATGAGTTTACTCAAATATAATGGCCGAAAATAATTATCATGCTGAAATTGGTTGAAAAGGGTATAATGGTTTCATGCGAATATAAAACCATTTTCAGTTCTCTACACCTCTTACTTATTGCGGCTGGAAGCAAAATGAGTTACATCCTGCGTTAATTAACCACAGCTTGTAACCCACTCATTACAACACGACCCTGGAGGCAAAAGCTAACCTAGTTGACCGCCACGGCTTTTGTTACCAAATTTTCAAATTTTCTAACGAAGCCCCGAAGAAAATTTGAGCTAGTTAAACGGGAAATAAGAATGGAATGGAAAGGCAGTCAGATGCAAATTCAGGTCGGAAATAATAAACAGACTAAGGCAAAGGCTCAAATTAAAGGGCGAAAGTGAGGACGAGAGACTGAGGAAGAGCAAGAGACTTTACCCAAATATGTTGCTTGATAAAAGTTGGCAATGGCAAGAAATTAGTTTTTGTGGCAACTGCAGTGGAAATTGTTCCAGCTTTTTTTGTTGTTGTTGTAACTAAGATTTGCACTTAATTTAAAGTGCATGGCAAAGTTCACAAAATGTGTTACAGCATTTATAAGAAAGTCAAAATTCCATTCCCTTTAGGAGAACTGTCAGAGAGTCAAATTGTAGCAATTTCAATATACCCTTGCTGAAAGCAAAATATACAAGGTATATGGAAAAATCTGTATTTTTGAGAAGTATTTTAATAAAACCACACTAAAAAAACTGTCTTTTGGGCACTTTATATGTGAAATTAATCCCAATTATTCTATGTAAAATAAATAAAGAGTAAATGAACATACAGGGTATGTACATTGAAATTATATTTTGTGTAAAAAAATTGGACAATTGATTGAAAAACACTTCCAAACTTTGAAATCATGACATGCGCTTAATAAAAACTTTGCGTTTGCAAACTGCATTAAGATAAATTGCAGACAAAATCGAGAACGACTTTAAATGATCTGTGATAGCCAGCGAGAGTTGGGGCATGAGTATACATCAAATATGCAGCTTTAACAAAAGCTAAAAGCTGCAGGATAAATAGCATCTGGGAAATCTATCGCAGACAAAGCAGATGAGCCAAAGGCAAAGTCAAAGCTGAAATGCATATAATTTCCATGCAAATCGGCCAATGAGAAATTCCCGCTGATAAAAATGTGAATTGGAAATGGGTATGGTCATGGCAATGGCTCTGCAATGTGCTGCAATTGATGGCTGCAACAGGAAACTGCAGACAGAGTCGTGCAACAATATTTCACAATGTTAAAGCGTAATAATTTCTGATTTTTATGCATGCCAATGCCCGTTGGCTAGAAGAGCATTTGAATCACTCAGATCAGGACGTGACAGGACAGTTCAGCCAAGGCTGTAGCTGCACTACACGACACTAAAATGCAAACATTCACCGAGAACCTGTGAAAAATTTCCCATATTTCAGATGGCTTCACAGCTTGCCGTTGACGTTCTTGCTGCCTCCAGCCGATAGGTGACACGTTTGTTCTTCTTTGTTCGCTTTGTGTTTTCAGCTTTTTGTAGAGTTAACTTAAAAGTGCTGCACAATCATAAACAAAAATGTTGCTTAGCCAGGCAGCTGTCTGCTTTTTTATGGGCCGCTTCTGGCGTCAGCAGCTGAGATCTGTCCGGTTTATGGTTATGGTGAATGGTGTTAAGCGGTGTGCGACGAAGACAGCAACCTAAGTATTGAAAGTGAAACGAGGAAAGGTATTTTAAAAAAATGCAAATTTACATTAAATGCAAGACCAAATGCTTTAAAAACAGTCTTTAAACATCATTTGAAAAATGAGTAAAATTAAAGTAAAATTTGCCTGCTCCTTTTACCTCTGAGATGATTATCTTCGAATGACTCGGAAAAAATGCCAACTTAACAGTAACTGCACATTCAGCATAAACTAAGCTTACTATGCGTGGCACTGCCTAAGGGCTCACAATCTCGGCAACGATAATATGTTTTATATTTTAAGCATTTATTTTTCTCAAATGCTGCACAAAGTAAACAGTTTTGACGCGATTTTGTGATTAAATTATTAAAGGACTTTCAGTTGTTTCTAAAACATGTGGCTTAATACCAGACTTTAAGTTGCCATTACAACTGAGACAAAAATGTGCACATAAAAGCAAACTATGCCAAGCGCATGTGTATGTTGGCATTTAAGTGCAGGCAACGCCCACACATGGACACCCATTAATCCGCAAGAACCAATTGTGCCAGATCTGAACACTGCGCTCGGGACCTAAGCTTCAAAAGCGCATGGCTCAACCGTGTGGACCCACCCGCTAAACAATGTTGCAGATAAAAGTGTTTTTAATTGACAACACACAAATAAAATGGTGCAAGCACAAAACAACCACAAATGCGCAACGGGAGCGCCCCAAAGTGTGCAACGCAACCCAACGCAACGCATGGGCCAAGTGCCGAACGCCAACAAGTAAAAAGGTTGCGGTCGGGTGTAACCAACAGCGCAAACTGCACTACAATCACAACTTAGAAGGAACATAAATATGGTTGTTATATTTTAAAAATTTTATGTGCGATCTTTAAAGGCCTATAACAATAGTTATATATATTAATAAATCGATTTCCCATACGACGGCATTGCATTAACCTAATATACACTTTTCACTTCATGAATGAATATAACAAAAACTGAACCAACAAAAACACAACTATAAAGGCAGCGACCCTGGACAACAAAGTAACAAAGCGTGCAATTAACTGTGATTTTTATGCCCTGCGCAATATTTATGAGTCGAGAGTCCAATGGCACACGCCTACAATTGGACACCGAGCAGCGCGTCCCGGGAAGTGAC
The DNA here is from genome assembly GCA_035043915.1 of Drosophila paramelanica. NCBI lineage: Eukaryota > Metazoa > Arthropoda > Insecta > Diptera > Drosophilidae > Drosophila > Drosophila paramelanica. The sequence continues at coordinate 5,403,350 of JAWNMO010000354.1, read as the reverse complement.
CACGCCTTAAATCAGCGACACAAATAAAATTGCAGTTTGCTGCTGAGCTCGCCGGGAAATGTTGGAAATTTACAAAATGTTGCAGGCGCCTTGGGATTGAAACAACAGAACGAACTGCGCGTCCCTTTCTACTGTCAGGCAAAAATTATCGCATGCTTTGAATACTTTAAAGGCAGCTTAAGCATTAAACGGCATTGCGCATACGCCCTGCAATCCAGCTCTGCAGCTTCCTCTCTCCTCCATTGCCAAAGATAAGTAACTAAAATGGCGAAAACCCAATTTGCAAGCATCCAATTTGCATTCTCCATTGTCTCGAGCGTTATCGGAATTCGTTATTTATTTTTTTCTATTTTTTTGGCTAAATTACTGGAGTGGATGAGAAAACGTGTTTTAATTTGAAGAGCCTGGCCAACGTTGTCTACATCTATAAAATGTAAGCGATAGGAAAAAGAGTATTGACATTAAAAATAAAAAAACATTATAAATGTGAGTCAATGGCGAATATTTACAAACAAAAATTTAATTAATTTAATAGAAAGCGCTATTGCGAATTTGCAGTCGCTAATTCAGACTAAGAGGGAAAAACTCTCTTTTGAATATTGGAATAGTGAAACTTATTACCACTAATTTCAGTCTACATCATGATACCTTTTAATTTTATTTATTTTACTTTTTAAAAAATTTTATTTTTTTGTATTTATTAAACAAAATTTAAATAACACTTCGAGTGTAAATGTTTTTTGCAATAATAAGCCTATTGCTCAGCTAAGCAAACACATGAATGAATTTCACAAAACGCCCACATACAAACAAACGCCTTTGGGCCAAAAACAAACAATGCAGAAAACCCGCATTAAACATATTTTTGTATTAGTTTGCCATAACGGTCATTGAATTTAAAGGACCAGAGCAGCAAACACCAAGGATGGTATTTTAACATTTCGATTTCATACAATTTACTGCATTGTGCATGTCTACAAAATTGTGCGAAACTTTTTCGGCCTTTACTGTTGTTTATATATAAATAAAGAAAGGGTTACTCACATTGAAAGTGTTTTTTGTTTTTTAATAATTTTTCACCATAATGAATTCTGGCCAAAGCCATTAATGAATTAATGCTTTTGAATATTATTATATATATATTATTATTAAATATATATACAATCAGCAGTGTTAATTTTTATTTAGAACGACTTTTAAATGAGGTTAGTAAAATATGGCTGCCATATAAGAAAATATTTAAAATCTATATATGTATGTATATATATAATACAAACTAAAGGGTATCATATGAATCATAACTCGAACTTTACTGCTGTTTGCTAGTTTACTGCTAGTTGTTGCTGGTTTTTGCCGCTCGACTTGCTTAATACGGCAAATTGAGTTTGGCCCATTTAAATGCACCATCGAGGGAATTTAAATAAATAATACGTGCATCCAAACGCAGTGCAGAACAGTGCTTTATAGATACACAGACGAAATGTACACATTAACAAACGCTTAATCCCAGTGAGAACATGCAAACAAACTAATGAAGATTGATGCATTTATCAATGCAAGCCCGTGAGACAAGTAAAATTACAAGAAGAAAGTCATTTCCAAATGCATATTTGCAATCGCAGCATGTAATTTGATCGACTTTGCCATTTATCTTTCAATTTATAGGGTTCCATGGCAAATCACAAAACCGTCTGTCAGCCTGTTAGTCAGTTAGTCAGTCAGTCAGCCTGGCTGTCAGTCAACCAGTTAGTAGTTGCCATAGCTGTTTACCAGCACAGCAATGTAGATGTGTGTGTGGCAATCCCAGTCGAGCATGGCCAGCGTTTGCCTCCCACTCAATCAGATTGACGAGTGACAATCGCATCGGAAGCTCAGAGCTGAGCTGCCGATAGCAATGATGGCATCCGCACCACTCAACAGTTGACAATGATAACGCTCTATTTACACAAACACAAGACTAGCCGAATGCAAACACTGTCAACTTAAAACTTTAAAAATCTTTAAGAATTATGGGACTGGTAAATGGTCTTTATATTATCAGCATTGTTATTTTAAGGTACAGCATTTATACGTAATTCGGCTTTAAAACGTTCTAAAAAAATAATATTTTTTAATTTGAAATATAGTAGATTGGTTCCAGACCTAAGTCAGTAATTCTTGTTAAAATTCACTTTGAAAATTTTTTCGCAGCTTACACATTTCAATTCACTAAATATATTATAAAATGTAAATTATGAATTGGAAAAAACAAAATCATATTAAATACTCATAAATATAAACAAGGAAAACTAATGTAAATATAATATATAAATAAAAATGGGAAAAGTAAATTTCACTGTAAAAATTTACAATTTGTGAAAAGTTAGAACAAATTAAATTCATTACAAAAATAAAAAGAAAATTTTAAATTCTATACGATATGACAATTTATATAGCCGTTAATCTGTTCTGCTCGCATCCTGCTTAAAAGCTCCTGTGCATATGAAAGCAAAAATGTATTTCAAAGGAATTGAATAGAAACTAGAACAAAAACTAATCTACTATTTACCCCGTTTATATTATGCATATGCATGTTGATACACAAAATGATAATACCGTGCAACGTGCAACGTGCAACGATGTTATTGAAACCATTCACTGCGTAATGGTTGCATTATATAAATTACAGAAAATGAAACGAATTTTTTGATAGAAATACCACCGCTGCATACATCAAAGAATTTTTACATATCTTTTTCTGCTCGTCAGTTTTCTATAACAAACACGCCACAATTATTTCACTGTGGAAGACTTTTTAGCTAGAAAACCGATGCCAAAAATATTTTTGCAAAACATTTTGCAACTCTCGGTTTATAAATACTTTGAGTACCTCTTGCACGGCATTGGACAGTCAAAAACAAAAGAAACCTGAAAAATAACAACTTTTTTTAATGTAAGAAAAACAACTAAAACATTGGGGCTTTAAATGTCCTTTACAGTTTTTACATTCTTTGCTCACTTGAACACGGAGAGCTTTAAAAGTGACGTTATTTATATCGATTTACAAAATGAGAGCCATTAGACTAGTATTAGACGACTATTCTATAAGCAGTTATCAAAAAATTTATTTATGCCGTTTTTGATTAAGACTGTTGAGTAAAAGTCCTTAGTGAAATGACTTGGTAATATCGTACAGTTCCCAGGCGAAAATAAAGCAATATAGCCAGCGATGCGCTTTATCGACCGGAAAACCCATCATAACGGTTTTCACATAGTGGAATTATGTACCATAAATGTAAATTGAAGCGACGCTCCACATTGCACAATCCATTAAAACTATAGACAAGAGCTAAGCGCTGCACTTTCTGCATACGAATTGAGAGCAGATGACAGACGCTTCGCTTGTCAGTTGTTAAGCCAGTTGTTGTTGTTGTTGTTGTTCCTTTTGCTTAGCCTCGTTTTCTGTATCATGATTGATTGCTGTTTACGCGCCTGGCCACGCCTCCACTTGGCTATCGCCCAGCAGCAGCAGGCATTTGGTTGCAGCCACCCTTCGCGTTGGCATTTTGTAATTCGATTTCGCGGCGCTCGCATGCAATCAAATGTAATTGTTTTTGGACAATGTCAGGAATTGCCGGCCAAGCTGCAAGCGGGATTAATGGCAACAGAGGCAGGTAAAACAGCAACAGCAACAACAGCTGGCAATGTGTCCCCAAGCATTTTAATGAAAATTGCGTTCTGCAATATACAAACAACCATTAAACAGCATTAGAAATACTCTACACCAACATAGTTGTTTTACATTTGGCTTGGCAAAACATCAGGAAATACTATAAAATTTAAAACTGTGTGGTATTTACTTATAATATTAATACTTTTTATTGCGAAATTTCGGTATCCCTCCTTGCAATATTTCTTTTTAAAACTAATCTAAATGGGGTTTGAATATCTCTTTTTCAGCATAATTGGTTTACCCTAACAAATTAAAAAACTTTCTACTGTTTTAATTCATTTCTCGATTTAATTCCGTAAAAGTTAAATGATTCTTTAAAATGTATACATATACGACTCGTTTTTCAACAAAAGTTCAGTTGTAGTTCGCTTTAACTTTTTTCATTTCTAATTCAATTAGAACCATATTTAGATACTCTTGGGTATTCAGATAAACTATTAAAAATGCCAAGTCGATCTAATCTATATATTTCAAAAATGAACCCAATACAATGTTAAAGATAGATTTACCAAATTTGGTTGAGAGTGTTTCTTTCACGAATCGAAAAGTTCGATCGCAACAAGTTGCAAAAATCTATATTTTTCAAAATGATATTAATTAATTTTCAACAGTTTTGGGCTGATATAGATTATATAAATGACTTTTTTGCTCAAATAACTCTTATAACAGATTGTTTAAGTTTGTGATAAATAATGCATTTAACCGCATTGGCTTTAATCAATACTCTTAATAATCTTATGCTTTTGTTTTCCTTTGAAGTCACTCGTGCAAGTGCGGTAGTTGGCTGTTATTGTGGCGCACCAGACACAAACACAATTAAGTGCACTCGTGTGTCCAATGTCCTTTGTAAATGCGTTCACTGTTTGCGTGTATGTGTGGGCTATGTGTGTGTGTCTTTGTGTCTTTGTGGTTCTTGCACACATAAGTATACTTGCAACACAGTTGCCATAAGTCCACACCACACATTTTATCATTCTTTTACAGTCTTTGTCGCTTTTGCTTTGACGCTCACCATGCAACAGCCAGAAAGAACACATTACGTATACGCAATATTTTGTAGCAAATGACAGAGCAAATGGAGCTTTGTTTGCCAACAGCAGCTCAATTCTGAAATTGGCTTGTTTATTATGGCGCTGCGATATGCTGTTCGGTCATTGCACCTTCCACTGCCAAACCCACACCGCAAAACTTGAGCCACAAATTCTGATAGCTCCCAGTGTGCCAGGCGACTTTAATATACAAAATATTGCATATGACAAAAGTTTACAAATATTTTTTTTTTTTTTTTTTTTAATTGTGTATTTTATTGCTTTGCAAGGCCTCAATTGCCTTATGAACAATATGTGTCGTTAATAATTAGTAAAGCGCCAGGTTTTTAGTGGCTTAGTTGCACAGCTAAAAACTATGTTGATTGACAGAATTAATATTAAAGAATCAGCTGACTAATTGGCTGAAAGATCTTTTTTCAGCCGGCTGATTGGGCGGGAGTTTACAAATATGCAGGTGGGAAATTCAATTTTCTACCAAATTCTTGTTTATGCTTATTAAATTAAATTAATTAATTAAATTTATATCGCCAGGCTCTTATGTTTAATCAAAACTATTGTTATAAATTTTGGTTTTGATAAAAGATAGAAAATAAATATGGATGCCAGAATTATGTGCTTGAAGGACGTATTCTTCACGTACCTGATGGAGAAACAACAAACAAAAGATCTAAGTGTCCCACTGGTTGGTAATGTCATAAACAAATAAGCGTCCACATAAGCAAACTAACTGGACTTCCAAACAAACATATCTTTGGAGAGCGTTATAGCACACGTAGAACGGAACTCCTGTTATCCTACATTGAGCCAGGTTATGGATAATTTATATCGTATGAAATGCGTATCTCCAAAAGGACACACGATACTTTGCTGCGAATGGTTGTGTAAGCAGTTCAGTTTTGCTTGGGAACGTTAATCACTTGTTCAGGGTGACCCCTAGGTAACGCTCTTCTATTTCCTGTTTAAGGTTCGAACCGTTCAACATTAAAGTTGCGTATTCGACACGTCTTTTGGTGAAGCATATAGTGATTGATCCGTTTAAATATTATGCTATTCTCACATGTACAGTCGTCTCTCAATAAATCGTATGATAAAAAAGCCCTAAATAATTTGTAATAAGCCGATGATACCCTTAAAAACCCTCGTTAATTCGTAAAATTTCCATAAATGTTAATCCCCTCGTAATTCATAATTTATATGCAATTTAACAAACATAAAAGCTATTGTAAATCGCGTATAATTTTTAAAGCCAAAAAAATAAAAACACTCAATTTATAACTATCGTTAACTTTTGTATATTTTGTCACTATAATGTCGTGTTTTTTGTTCATTGAAGTGATAGTTTCGATGTAAATATTCGTTAAGCTAAGATAAACACAACAAAATCGAGTCTGTTGGCAAAATTATATTATAATTATAATTTTAAGTTTAATTTAAATTAAAAGCGACAATATTTCGCTTTCATTAATTCTGTATACATAGGTATTTTTTCTCTTTCTCATTTTCTTTACAAATTTCCATAGAATCAGAAACTGCATTCAATTGTGAAAAAGCGCCATCGAAAAGTTTACAAGAGGGTCAAATAGTTGGCCATCAATAGCTTTTTGTTCTCTGTTTATTCCTACTTGTTGTTTGTGGGCTTACAAGGAAATTCAAATGGAATGCAATGATTTATAGAAAATTCTCGTCGATTATTTATTATTTCACGCAAATGGTTTTTATGCGTTTTTAATTTATATTTAAATGTTTATTTATACCCTGTACCCATTGACTTCAATAGGTATAAATGTTCAAAATGTTCCACCTCACTGACAATCAGAGCAAAAGACTTGAAATATTAAATAAATATTCTGAAATATTATACACTGAATTTGTTTATTTATATAAAATTTTTTTTAAATTGTTACTTGAATTGATTATTTGGTACAGTGCACTCAAATAAAGAAAATTTAATTTTGTTATACTTCAAAATAAGCTCAAAATTAAAAAGGCTTTAACATATATTTCAATTTAAAATAAATCCATGTATGCATGTAGTTATACCATGTATAGGGTACTTCCCAATTGGGCTCTTCTGACAAAAGCACTCTTCGGAGGTTTTTATAGAAATTGTTGAGTACTGCCAGAGGCGCATTTGCATTTTAATGCATCTCAAGTTGACAAAACAGCAATTCGCATTGTATATTTTTGCAAAGAAGATAAAGCGATTAAAAATGTTAAAATACAATATGAGCACTGTAGTCAACAATTTGAGTAATTTACCAATATGTGTATATTTAGAATTTATTCATTTAATTAATAAAACACGATTCATGATTTAGTGCATAATAATAATCTTTACTAATATTGTATCACAAAACAACACATTAAGTAATGTGTAATTATTCGAGCAATTATCCCAAAGGATTAGCACTGGTTATTTATATATAGAGGGTGGTCCTTTCGGTTGTTAGTAGCTCTTTCTTAAAATGCCAAGGCCATGAATTTATAATTAATATGAATGTCATATTTTTGCCCACACATTATTTATGTAATTATAGCACTGAGGTGCAAATATGCAATTTATTTCAAATGAAAACTGTTTACTGTTTACATAAGCAATTTAATTCACTTTAAGTGCGAATTGCTGTTGGGGTAATTCAGGATATATTAAAAATGCAATAATGGCGATGGAACGCAGCTGCAAAAATATTTAAAGCCACTCAACTGGACAGCGCGATGCGTATACGTAATATTGTGCTCATATACAAAACGAGACAAGAGACATATCCTGTGCAAAATCGAGATGAAAGTTTAATTAAATGGAATTCAATTGGTTTCGTTGTTTGTCCGGTTGGCCATGCAACTGACTTTGTTGGTTCTTTTTGGCCCGGGGTCTAATCAAATATGCCAATCACATGAGCCGAGGCGAATGAAAATGAAATTGTTCTTAATTTGCGTGATACGCATCAAAAATCAATTCAGTTCCACAAGCATCACAAATGCACACAGAGACACACACATAGACACACATGTACAAAATTCACCTTCAGACAGGTGAGAAGAGCTGCGACACATGCAAGTGCAAATAAGTCGGCAGCCCGTTAGTCATGCGTCGCTTGGCTTGGGGTGACATGCATATTTAAAATCCCCGCCTGCAGACACCCAGATGACATACACGGATGTACACAGTATATACACGTGTACATATATGCACGTGTATGGTCAAAGTGTTTGGCTTATGCCTTAAGAGTGTGCATAAGCTATGCCAGGATACGCCCACACCTGTTTTGCAGGACACTTTGTTGATGGTCGATTAAAAGTCTCTTTAACACATATGCAATTAGGCTAATTTATTATTGTGGTATTTAGTCAAATGCAATTGCTTTTAGCTGACTTACTTGGCTTTCGGGCTGCAAATCCTTTATGCTTTAACTTCTTTAACGAATCTTTCATAGCTACGACCACTCCAGATTTCCTGTAAAAGTCAATTGAAAATTGCCATAACAATAAAACTTTGGCATTGTTTGTAATGCAATTTTCCATTCAGTTTCAAAACTGAGTTTACTAAACAAAGAAACCTGTCATAAAACTAAATTATCCAAAGCAATTTTATTTTTAAACACATTTTTTCACTGCTACAAAAAAGAATATTTTTTGAGTTCCAGAAATAGCTCATTACTCTACTTTCTACTTACTACCTACTAACATATTACTAACGCACAGCAACAGAGCTGTTGTCTTTGTTTGCTAATATTGTGTAAGGCTTATTAACGGTTATTTTATAAGACTTAAATTTACTTTGTGAAGAACACGCTAAGCTAACTTGATCTTTTTTAAGCTCATAAGCAAAATGTTCTTAGAGAAAAACTTGGTTGAAGTGTTTGTTTCTTTTCAACAATAAAAGGTGGCACAGGTGTGCACGTTGCTATTCATTTATTTGCTTTTATATCCGCTTCGCCAAATATATTATATTTAGCAGTAAATTAAATTAATATACAATAAGCAAACATTAAATAGAGTTTCTTTGCAAGGGTTTAATTAAAAGTCGACTTGTTTGTCAAGTAAACAACACAGTAACAATATTTATTAGTAAAAAAATTACTTATGAATTTAAATTAAAGTTCGAATGTGAATTGTGAGATGTATTTTAACAAAAGGCGCAGTAACAATAGCCCGAGTAAACTGTATGTAATCAGTTATATACTTTCTTTCAATTGTGCACATTTTTGCCTTTAGCATTTTTGGCGTCTTTTCATATTGTAAGCCAGTTGGCAGGTCACTTAACCATCTTTTGCGCTAAATTAGCTGTCAGCTAAGTGTGGTCGTGGCCACGAAAGTTCAAACCGTCTCAAATTGCAATTGGCGCGAATAACAAGTGCGCCCAATTTACGAGAAATATGCATTTTAGTATATGTAAATTACCTTAGTTAGCACTTTGCGGAGAAACGTCCACCCATTAATTGCATTTATCATGTGTCCGCTGGGAATTCACGGAAGGACTTAACAATTTTCAGCAAAATAATCATAAATTCAATGATCCTTTTGTTAACCTTTTTTTGGCCTTGTGAACATGCATAAAAAAGTCCACAAATGGGCAGTCACTTATGCGTCGCTCCATTATTTATAAAGATGTGCCGGAAAAATAAAAATGAAAAGATAATCAGAGGGCAGGAGACGTGCGGCACGTAATTGGCCGGTAATTGTGACAACATTTTAGCAGCTTCATTGTCACCATAAAATTTATAAAAATCATACTCGTTCTTTCAATGTCAGTAAACATTTTCAGCATATTTCAGTTGATGTGTATAAAATAAAATACAATGAATAATAATTTAATTTAATTCAACTCCTCTTTAACTAACTAAAATATATTCCAAAAGAAGAATAAGCCAACTTAATAAGTTCATCTAATATTTAATCAATGCAATTGCATATAGCAAACAATGCAAGTTATAATTTCATCATCATTATATTATTATAATATCATTGCCTAAATGTTAAGCCCAAAATCCTTACAGCCGCTTGTAATATACTGCTGCCAGTTGCATTATGTCAGTATTTCTTGTTGCATGTCGTAACTGAAAACCAACAAGTAAATATTTAACCGTAGTTTGACATGACATGAAACGGGACTTGAGACCAGACGACACACAATGACACATAATACTCACCAAGGAGTAAACAAAAGCGTCTACTTAGACTGGTTCTACTCAGAGTACTATATCAGTTTACCGAAGTCAAACTATACATTACCAGAGTGCTGTCAAATCAAATACGCTTTTAGGAATATGGTACATGAATACTGAGTTTGGACAGATACGTTTTTTGAATATGTGCATAAATCGCAAATGTGAATAATTTGACGCTGGGCAAAAAAGAAATGGTGAACTGGCATTAAAAGACAATTTGGCTGGCACTGAAATACATCAAACAAACATTTCGTGATTCACAACGTTTTCAATTTGGGTATAAGGAAAAGCGGAAAGCAGAAATTTGCCATGTGCTTAAACGAAAGTGAAAACCATTTGGAAATAGCAGCACGTGCGCATTGTGTGTGATTTGCATTTGTGTGTGTCTATAAAGAGACGGCGTTTATGTGTATGTGATTCAATCTGACAGCCATTTGGTTCGACAACCAGCTGCCCCCTCCACCCGCTCTGCTGCGTAACTTTATAGCACCTCAGTGTTTGCTGCCACTTTGCCACAAAATAAGAACAGTTATTTCTCTTATTCTGCATTTCTGCTCCACAGAATGGGGAAAAAGGAGCTGATCAAACTAGGCCAGCTCCGAAAAACTTATTTCCGTGCTGCCTCTTGTCCCGACCATTTAATGTGCCACTGCTGCTGCTCCTGCTGCCACTGCAGACGCATGTTTTTGGCCATTTATTTTCAGTTAAACGACAGCAAATTAAGTGTCGGGGACAACTTTCGCCTTTTATTGTATATTGATAATAATGACTGAATAAAAAGTATGCGCACATTAATTTTTATCTGAAAACGACAGCTGCGCCTTATTGAAGGCCACAAAAGTTATTATGCTTAAATATAAATATAAAAACCGAATCGTCTTAATTTACCATTTTCATTTTAGGCACATAACATATTTTCAGTGCATACCATAAAAACTGATCAGAGGCAATGACGAAATTGGGCAATTTTAAGTTTCCAGCTCGAATTTTGATCCGATTATGCGACTAGTATTTTCATATAGAAAATATTGCGACGCGGAACAAAATTAATTTTAATATTAATTTTTTCTTACGCCATTTCATCCTTAAAATTCAATTTTAAAGTACTCTAAAAATTTTTTGTTTGAATAAATAAATAATTTTTAAAATCTGTCTTTTAGGATATACAATAGATGTTTAAAGCATAAAGCGCTGTATTATTTTGCTGTTTAAATCTTAAATTATATATTTAATCAAGTTAAACTCAACTAATTTTAAGAACCGCTTCACCTTGATCTTAAAATAATACAGGGTTTCTAATTTCAATTAGTTAATTTAGAGTTTAAAAACAATGCAACTTAAACATTGACTAATAGTTTAAATATTTTAAATGTATTAAATTTTCAAAATTATTCCTAATTTAAAAAATTTTTTAAAGATCACAGATTCGAGCTTATGAGCTGCAAAGATTTGTTATACTAATACTTGTTTTCTACCTTTAATTTTTCTACAATATTTAATTATACATCTTATTATCTCCGAAGTGTATTTATATTATTTACCCACGAATAACAACATTTGCACGCTTAAAGCATTAGGAATGCACCTTTAACTAAATTATTAAAATGAGAATAAATTTGCCATGTTGTTGTGCTAAGGAGAAATGGCTCTGCTTAAGGGAAACTTAAGGATAAGGATAAGCCAGCGGCAACATGAGGCCCGACAATCTAGGGGGCATACAAATGTCAAATATTTGCTGAGCTGTGATTAATGTTGATTCTACGCACGCTTCTGGTCCTTTGCATTCGATTTAGACTGCTTAGCGCCGCCTTTTGGGCTAACTCACCTGTACCGGAATGGAAGCAACGACAATGGTACCGGAAACTCATTTTCTGTATCTGAAGACAACAAAAAAATGCGCAGGCCACTCGATTGGTTGCTATGAGTTTCATTTTACTTGGGCATTTGTGTGGCAATTAATTAAATTGATTGAACGCTTAACAATTTATCTAGCAATAAAACAAAGTGTCAGCAAATAGAAACGGAAAACAATGAAACCCAAAAGACATCTCCTGTATTACGCATCGGCTCCAGTGCACTTAACAGCTTGCAAACTGGCCAAACTGTGCAAGTAAATGCCCGAACTGCTATGGCTGGTCACGTTGCGTCAATAGACATCCGAAATGCACTTTGATGCCAAGTGTTGCAGTTCTCTCCACAATTTGCGCATTTTTATTTAGTTTTCACACAAAACGCAGTATAACTTGCTCGGCACATCTGCACGGCTTATCGATGAGCCACAGAATAAACTGGGGAGAGTTCCGACATTATTTACTTAGTGCGAACACTTGCGACTAGTTGGGCCTCAATAAACTAAAGCTTTAAATGCAAACTTTTATAATCAATTTTACTTCAAACGAACAAAACGACAAATTGTTTAAAGATCATAAATTGATCATTGACTATTGACTACATCTTAATTTCATAAATTTTGTTAAATCAAATATCAAGTAATTCAAATTTTTCGGTCGATCGGTTACAATTATCTATAATAAACGTAATAAACAAAAGCACCAACAACAAATTTAAATAAGGTAGCTTTTATGATTAAAATATTAATAACCCAAATACTTTTCATTCCTAACACAAATACTTTTCTATCTCTTTAGGATAATCAGGAATAAATTTTCCTAAATCTTTAACTTCTCTCTACAACTCGTTGCGTTCGAAAGTTTCGCACATCAATTATATTTATTTACGTTTTTTTTTGTACGTTTGACCCTCAATTGTGTTGTGTATACGCATAGGTGCACAGCAAGCCAAAGTAATCGTATTGTGTTTCATATTTATGTGCCATAATATATATAAAAATAAGAAAATAAAAAAAATTGGCAAATCATTGCCTAATCAGATCAGGCAACTCCATTGCTGTCTCAGCTGATTGCTTCCGTTGTTCCTCAAGCAGAGTTTAAAATTCAATTTTGGAGAAAATTGTGTGCGCCTAAACGTATTTCAAGCGTTTTTCAATTTATTTTGTCTACCAAAATAATGAAGCAGCCAGCAACAGGGGGCAGACAAGCAGCACAGCGAGCAATAGTCACCCAGGCAAGATGACCAGCTGTCCAGGGCGCAAACTCAAGTCAAGCCAACAAATGAGTCCAAACAAAATGTGAGAAACAGCCAAAAAAAAAGAACACAAAAAAAGGTCAAAAAGGTACCAAATAACTTTAAGCTACGTGCACGCCATGGCCAACTCCTGTTACTAACAACAGACTGGCCCTCATCAATGCCAATACAAAATCGAATATTTTTCCGTTCAACGGCAGGGACCTTTTTATGCCTGAGTACGATGATTATTTGGGTGTGAGGCTTGATTATTGATTGAACTTTGTTGTGTCTTCCACACACAAACATGCACACATATAGAAAAGCATACACTGAGTTTAATGCTTTGATTAAACCTGATTGAATTGTCTATAGTAATGTGGCCGATTTGGCTGTCTGACTAGGCTACTAAATAACTCAACGCAGACATAATTTAATGCATGTCAACGTTAATTTTAGTGCCAAACAAACAATTCAGTATAAAACTTGGTATAAAAAAAATAACAAAAATACTATTTGAGTTCAGATAAATATGAACAAGGATTTAGATTTAAATAAAAAAATAAAAATAAAAATATATAAAAATATATGTACATATGTAAAAATCTGGTATGGAATATTAATCAATTTAAATACATGCAAATATGTAAATTTTAAAAAACTTAATTTTATTCATCTGAATTTGAGAAATGAACACCAAACTTGTTTTATCAGATGTGGACAAACAAATGCAGACATATAACTTAAGAACCAGGCATATTTTTTTATATTTTTGGTTTGACGTTCTGTTCCACAAAGTCTGTTTTCCGAGTTGTCAGTTTGTAAAAGATTTTGTCACGAATTACAATACGAAAAGTTCCCCTAAAAAAATTAAAAATAAATATTTTTACTGGCAATAGCGTCGAAATCAAAGTTGCTTTTATTGAATCCGTGAAGCAAACATTTAATTTGCTTAGCTTTGGCAAACAGAACTGGCAACTGGCAACTGCTGGGTACTAGTTATGTTTGGTTTTTCATTTGCGCTGCTTTCAGACAAAACAGACAAAAGATACAGCAAAATGAGAAGAAGTAGTGGATACAACCAAAGAGCAGAAATTAAATGGCTCACACCGACAACTTGTACTGTGTATTTAAACTTGAATGTATGTGTGTCTGGGCTGGTATTTTTGTGTGTTTGTTAACTGTGAAGCGTTTTTTTAACATTCTTATATTTTGTATCTTGCTTCACAGATCTCCAGCAATTTTCTGCCATCATTCGAGGCAATTTCCCTAGCCGTGCGGAGCATTGCCAGCAAACTGAATTGGACGCAGGTTGACATCTATGTTGGCGGTAAGTTAGCGCTTCTTCTTCTTCCGATTAAATACCAGATAATTTCAACGAGCTGCAGTCGCGAATTGCCAAAATTGTCAGGATTTAATTTGCATTAAATTACTTCAATTTCTCTACCTTATTCAGACACAGAGAGCAATAATGAGAAACTGACAAGTGGAAATTAAAACTTTCGAAGTGCAAAGCTTTTGAATTACAATTAGCCTTCCAAGAATATACTTTGAATATAAGCTTTTAACATTATTTAATCTTACTACAACTACTGAATATGATTCACCAATTGCACTATTAGTTGGTTTAATTTTTCAAAATTATGTATCATAACAATGCCTAAAATTAATAAATAAAAAAGGAAGAAATTATAGATCAATAAACGTTTCACTAAGCATTATTTTAAAACCATTTTAAAAATGAAATTACCTTTTAATATTCTTTTTTATAACATCTTATGTACTTGCATAACACGATTTTCCTGTGGTATTTTAAATAAGAACTACTCGGTTATACCCTTTAACAACAATATCGATTATATAGTTAAAGTTATAGTTAGTTGAGACTAAATTAACACATATGAAACCACCTACAAAAATGTTTTTATACCAGATTATTGTTTTCTGAAGGAACTAGTATAGTTTTCAGAATTTGATAATTCAACAAAGTTTGCCTGACAAAAAAGGGCTTTGTTGATCAAAACCGCACAGCTCCTATATATTTGCCAATATAAAATAAACTATTCATTCTTAACGTCATTTTCTTATAACAAAATAATTAACTGTGAGGTTATATTGATCTTTACTGCCTGCAATTGCAATGTGCTTAGTTATTATCACTAGCTACAGATAGCTCGGGGCCATGCAAAGCTGCCCGCATAATGTTGAATACGCGCGAACAAGCAGGTACACTGAGATGGCTCCCCAAAGCGTGGCCCGCCTAATGTCAAATTATGAGCTGGTTATACAGACAGCAAGCGAGCAACTGGGAAATTGCAACCAGCTTATAGTGGCTTGTAGTCAAGTCTTAGTACACGTGTGCGTATACGCAATGCAATTAGTGGTGACATTATTATGATTAACGTTGAGCTCCAGTGGACCGCGTATCCTGTGGCCAATATGCGCATGTGTGTTTACGTGTATATATATCTACATGTGTGTGTGTGTGCGTGTGTGTTGACACTGGGGGAAGACAAACACACGACTATTAAATTGCGCTGCTGCATTTGAAATTTAATTAGGTGGCAAGAACGAATCACATGACCAACAGCAACGACAGTGGACAAGGCCAAGGACTCATTGCATTCACATGCTTAATTAATTTGAAACAAGAAAACCAGCTGCCGGGCACCGCTCTGACATTAATTAAAGATTTAACAACAGGATAAATATATATAAGTATAAAAAAGTACTGAAGAAATCAACGAAGTGCGCAGAATTTGTAGGTTTATTAATTAAGTAGGCGACAACTCGACTCATAAGATAAAATGTTTATTGCACGCAAACAGGCGCAAACTCAAACAAAACGAGAATTTTTTTTAGTTTGGCGACGAACTGGGGCGACTTCTGTTTACCCAGTTGTGGCCCTCATCTACATACATATGTGTATGCAGTAAACCAGTTGCCGTTTAAGTATTTGCCATTTCTGAACTTGGGTCAGGTTTTTGACCTCATCGGAGAAGAGCAACAAAATTGTTGTAAACGATGTGACAGCCGTTGAGAAATTGTATAAAAACAAAGTTATAAAATAAAACATCAGCGAACCAAAAATTTGCTAGCAGCAATAAAAACAAGCGAACAGAATGCCAGGAAAAAATGTAAATTTGCTAGCCAAGCAGGCGAGCGATAACAGAACCCACATCGAGACGTCATAACTATATCGACAGCAGCGACAAGGGTATAAAATATGGGTAGTGAGAGTACAAGACAACGCATTTCCAGCTAATAAAATCGGCCATGCAAAATAAATGTTTGAATTAAATTTTTACAAATAAATGTAAATGACATTCGCTTTACAAAGTGGTTATAATATTAACATATTATATATTAAATTAGTTCAACAACTTAAAACAAAATAGAGTAAGTATAATTATATTAATAGAAAACAGCTAATTGAGCAATTGATTTATTTAACGACATGATTGATATTAATTATACTGATAACTTTTAGAGCTAACCGCTTTACGTGATTCAGACAGATGCAAGAAAAAAAGCCGCACACAGCTGTGAAATAAAAGAGGAAAAATCCAAGGCCTTGATGGCCGCTTAGTTGGCCAAACGAAGGCCAAACATACACACATACACACACCCAAATGCACACGCACACTTCCCCTGATTTATGCGCACACACACACAGCTAAATATAACAGTAATTCCTTAAGGAATGTGCGTTCGCATTTTGGTCAAACATTTTTATGAATAATGGGACAGCATCGTTGTCCATAAATCGGCCATAAACGAGACCGGTCGACAGAAAATGGAAGATGTTCATGTGTATCTCTCAAGAAATAGATTCTCAGCCTCGTTATTAATCTCGAGTGTTTAACAATTAACGTTGCTTGCTGGGCTCCTTCATTTGGCTTAGCGATATCGTTTTGAGCCGCTTTTTATGACAGAATTTTATTCATGATTTGTTTTACGCTAAGTGACAGCTAATGGACTTGAGACTATAAAAGGTGGCCACGTGTCTGCTGTACAGAAGAAGCCATATGCCACAATTGATTGCCATAGTTATGACCTTGAATTCAACTTTGACTTTGGCGCTGACTTTAAACAAGAACTGCTTGCAGTTTCCCAAGCATCAATATACAAATAACTACAACAGAGTCAACACAATATTCAAATTCTACTGACTGCATTTTATGTTTCTTACTCTTGGCTATTGTCCACTCCGAGTTATATAAAGTACCGGAAACAACAATAACAGCATTCCGCGACTCAATCAATCGGGCTATGAGCTCGAAACTTTTGCGCTAAGATTTTATCTTATGCATTATGTAAATTGCAAGAAAGTGGCGACAGATGCAATTTAAACTTTAATTGCATTTCAATAGACTGCAAAAAGTTTTCCCTTACGAAGTGTAAGGGCAACGGCTAGTGCACACAGACATTTACATATTTTCGCTTAAAAGTATATTACAAGTTCTGACACATACACAACACATATACATCATTTAACGTAATCATGACGTGCGCAATTATCATAAAGCTTTTCTGCGGCGTGTCATCCACTGATAAGCACCAGCCTCATAAAATGTATTATTATGCCCTTGCATAGGGTATTATAGTGTTGTCAACAAATGTACAACGCAAAGAAGAACGCAGTTTCTACAAACAACATTCTTTTCTATCCTTTCAATATCTAACTAAAATATAATTAAGCTTTCAGTGGGCATAAAATTAGGTTTTTTAAAGAGGCTATTTTGCACTGAAATTATAACCAGAAACCCAGAGTATATTGTAATAATTGACACTCAGAAACTTAGAAAAATTTTTTTTTGAAATTTTTATTTAATTTAATAACTGACTACTATCAACTGAGACTTGAAAATTATAGCAAAATTATTCAGATGCCGGAAGTCTGCAGGGTAGCTCTTAGTCGGACGCCTTTAAGTGGTCACTTGTTATAATAAAAAAAAAATAAGCATATCTTTGAACGCAGTCCCGGTTTGACGCACATTAGGCGAATTAAAATATAACTTCATTTTAATGCCACCCCAAATGTCCTTTACCCAAAGGACGTGTGCATAAATTTAATTTTGCTTATAGCAGTACAAAGTGGGCTTCTTTGGCTTAAAGGATTCAGTTTTGAAACATTTTGATGGTACATTTTGTTAGACTACTATTTAACAACGAAAATATTTCGCACTATAATCAAAAGTTTTTAATATCAAACTTATTAAATGAAAACGAAGCAACAAAGTATCATCAATATTTATTATGTTTGAAATGTAATACTCTAAAAAATATATAAATTTGTTTGTATTATAATAAATTGTGTATTTCAAAAGTAAAAGGGCTTAGCCGGCTTATACCTGAAATCCCGCAATCCTTTGTGGCTGCCATTCACCCCAGACAACACATACATGTGCACTTTATTATGTTGCAATGTTACCAAGGCCAAGACGAGGCGCCTTTGTGGCCATCCTTGCACATAGGTACGAGCGCATACTTGCAACAACTGTGCATATGCTAAGAGCCATACACACACAAACATACACATGTGTGTGTTTAATGTGTATTTTGTGTGTTGTATTCTGTGTACGCTCTCACATATATTAGCAATTGTGCTTTTTCATTTTATGCATTTAAATATTCATGGGCTGATTAAAATTTAAATTACAGCAGCTCTGTGTGTTGGTTCGCAGGTACATTTGTATGTATGTATGTGTGTTAAGTTACCAAATGCACAAGAATTTCATAAAAGAAAACCGAAAAGATTTCGGTTGTGTGTGTGATTTTGTATACTCGGAAGCCATTGAAAATGGGTAAAGAGAGTATAATAGGCTTGTGTACATTTTATGTAATAGGTACAAGAAGGCATCTGCAAACTCATAAAGTATATATATACATATATTCTTGGTCAGCAATACTAGCCGAGTCTAGAGAACTAAAATTCATCCATGTTTCATAGCGATTATTTTGGAGTAAAGAAGTTATTCACATATTTATAGTTGTATTCGTGTGTCTCTGTTTGTGTGAATTTGTGTAACAAAAGTGTGCTACTATGTTTAGGGTATCTCCAAGTTGGCTGCTCCCGACTTGCTTAGATTCCAAATTTGGCCAACGATGTTTTTACAATAGGCTCTCAAAAATAAAAAGTAAATATATATAAAAACAAATTGAAAATAAATGGCAAACGAAAAAACTGCTTTGAAAAACCTACATTGTGAAAGTGTCGAAACGATTTTCCCACATGAAATTTCAAGTGTAAACAAAATATTTGCGCTTTGCTTGGTTTGGTTAGAGAGTTTTCATAGGTTGGGAAAAAACAAACAAACTAACGCAACAACCGAAAATATAAACAACAATTTTGTGGCAAATGCATAGTACAATGAAATAAAAGGCGAGGCAGCTAAATAAATTTGCCTGTCCACATATGGCACTTTGTGGGCGTTTGGGGCGGCCCATCGCACACACCGAAAAATGCAATCAGGACATGTCACACGTGGCGTATGCGTCATGTTATTTGCATAGAAATGCATTAAGGTGATGTGTGTTGACGACTGTGGCTGAAATAAATAACAACGCAAATGGGCTTTCATCCGCACGTTATATCTAAATATTTCTTGTAAAAGACTGTAGTAAATCAAGGCTAAAACATCACATTTAATTAAAACAAAAAGTTGGATATGGGAAAAACAAAATATAATTCTTTAAAAACTGTTGTGACTCAAATCTATCGCGACTATATAGGAGTATAGAATATATATTTCAAGTCCATAATAGCGAAAAGAACTTTTCCATTTCTAACTAGCTTAACTTGAAATTGGTAGCTAAAAGAATTCTTGTTCATATAAAAAAAAATAAATATTAGCTATATATTATATATTAAAACCAGAGCATAATCCAAAGAAAAAAAAACGCTTTAAATATCTTATGGAACGTTGAAGCTTGAGCTGCTTTTGCCAGCACGTATCCATGCGGCTGGGTGCAGCGGCTTGAATGTTCAGAGTATTGAGTTTGGGATAAACCTATGCTAAATTGGCCCAAGATGTGGCCACAAACTTTGTCCGCAAAATGCGCTGGCAACAACAGCACAAACAACTGCTGCCAAAAACCATGTGCGAAATGCATGTGGCCGAAGATCCAAGCTGAAAGCGAGCTGACAGCGTCCCGGAGCTGTTGAGTAATTGCACAATTTTGCACTTGGGCAAACATGCGCTTGCCAATAATTCGGCTGGGAAAGCTGAGGAGTCGCGCCAGGGAGACGACAACAAGTTTTCTACTCGCACACATGGCATTACACTCGCTGGCATTGCGGAGGTGTAACAGCTGTGCAAAAGTTATGCAAGCTTTCATCTCGCGTCTCAGTTAATTAGTGTGCCAGCTGCATTGCTAATTGAGTTAAGGGCTGGAGCAACAACAACAAAAACAGCAACAACAAGTGCCAAATGCTTTTGGTAAAAACAACAAAAAAAAAACAGAAAAAAAAGCCCGAGGATATGGCGCAACAGTAACCGAAACGCAAACACAAACAACAACATCAGGTTGTGTCGGGGCTGTGAATGGCTTAAATATTTGATGCAGTCACCTCAACTCTCTTTGGGGGAAAGCATCGCCTTGGCAGCGCATGTTGCCCAGCGCAACGGCATAATTTAATTTTGGCACGCACACAAAACGATGCAGGCAATTGCGTTAAACGCTTTTGACAACATGACGTATGTGGAATATCTCATTAGGCTTCACTTTTCGCCTTCTCATTGCCAATTACGGTACAACCATAAAACGCCCCACTGAACTCCGTCGGGAAGACACGAGTTTCCACTAACCAAATCCACCAACACCTCTTTCATGTTTATAAATTATGCAATGTCGGTTCCCACAAATCTGTCAATAAGTATGACAATGCATAAAACATTATATACCCTCGTCTTTTGTGCTTTTATCATATGCAAAAGTTTTGGGTTACTTATGGGCTACCTCGATTGTAGTAAAACTAACAAGTTGTTATGAAATAAAACTAATAAAACTTATGTTGTTATGTTTTTATGGTAAAAAAAAACCAGGTCTTTATATCGAGATATCAAGTAAAACAAAATAAATTAGTTCTGAGTATAGTATTTATGCAATGAATGAGTTCAAAATCAGCTTTCTAGCTTATGTAGTTTCCGAGATCGCTGTGTTCATACAGACAGTCGGACGGACAAACGGATAGGGCTAAACATACTTAGCTCGTTGTACTGAATAAATATTTACATAAAATAAATATAAAATATTTATAAATAAATATAAATATTTTTATTTAAAAATTCTAAGATGTCGTTATTTAAAAAAAAAAAAACGATAATATATGAGTCAAATAAGTAAGGCAATTCGTAAAAAGAATTATAAACACAACAAAATTCTTAAAGAATAAACCCTGATTTCACCTTTTTTTGAATAGCGAAAGTGCTCTCAAAAATATCACATTGGAAAATATGTTATGTTTAGTAGGCTGGACCAAAGACAATTAATAAATATAAAAGTATTTATAGTCTAGTAGACTAGTGTCAAATTTCGTAAGATTTTCAAAAACATTAGTTTGCCAAGACTGAAATTGAACTTGTCGGCTTTCATAAATAACACTAAAACATACGGAATAAATTGACAAGCAGATTGTCCCTCGTGGAGTTTATTTATATTTGGTGATTTTTGTAGAAAATGCAAAATAATGGCAAAGGAGAAGAACACTTTCAGTTCATTCAACGCACAGACCGGAAAAGTCTGCACACGCAGATTGGACTGCTTGTGGCCAAGGCGCAGCAGGTGACCAATGAGGAGCTGCAATTGCGCAGCGCGCGGCTAAAGGTGCAGCTCGAAGAGGAGGACAAGGTTTATGAGCAGGAGTTCGCCAGCAAGGTGAGAAATCGGCTTGACGATGAGATACGCACTCGCCAGGAGCAGCTGCACGAGATCAAGGAGGCGCACAGTAAGCGAGACAAGGAATTTGTCAACTTAAAGAAAATGCAACAGGTGATGTTAAATTGCTACGAGATACGCGAGGCGCTGCGCCAGAAGGATTGCGACAATACCAGGATATGCCTCGAGGAGCAGATGCAGGAGAACTTACGGAAGAAGCGCCGCGAATGCGAGCGGGAGAACTACTGGCTGAACCTGGAGAATCGACGCTGTGCGGAATACGATCGGATGCATAATTGCGAACTGCGCAAACGTGAGAAGATGCAGGAGCAGGTGTGCCAGGTGCTGAAGGTGCAGCTGGCCGAGCATGAGGAGAAGCGCCAGCTGGAGCTGGAGGAGAAGCGCCAGGACACAATCAAGGCGGACAAATTAATTGAGGAGCTGCGCCTGGAGGATTTCGACCAGAAGCACCAAGCCGATAATGTTGATAAATCGAAATATCGCAACGAACTGCTCGAGGATATAGCACGCCGCAGGTGCGAAAAAATTGCCGCCTTTGAGGCGGATAAGGCGGAACATGTGGAATTCATGCGCGAAACGCAACGCTTGGAGGCGGAGGCCAAGGAGCGCATCTGGCAGACCAAACAGCAGTTGCAGCGTGCCACACACGAGTATATTGCTTATGTGCGACGCATGCGCAACCTGGAATTGGGCATTGAGAAGATGATGAGCGATCGTATCGATGATCTCTCCCATGTGGACAGTTGCTGCAAGAACAATATCTCGGAACGGGCGCGCATCAAGCGCGTTGAGGCCGCAAGCCACTACGTGCTGCTCAAGAAGCAGATCTGCGAGGAAATCGAACGCAAAATGCGTTGGGAGGCCGAACAGCGGGAGAACAAAATGCTGGAGAATCGCTTTGCACATCCCCCAGTTACACGACAAATGATCCTCTGTAAGCAGCGTCGCATAAAGGCCGATTTGGATGCTCAAATTGTCGAAATGAAGCGCATTCAGGCCGAGGAAGAGAAGGCCTTCGAGCGCAACCTAATGAAGGCCGCCGACGATCCAGAGATCTGCATTCAATTGGCCGCACAGCTGTTGAACGATGGCAAGGACTATCTGCCGCCCCATCCCAACTGGAAAATATACGCCTGTCCCAAAAACAAATACGTCGCTAAGGCGCCCATGTCCCAGGAACAATTCGATAAACTCACTGCCAATGCCGGCATAGACAAGTGCCCGTTCCCAGAGGCTGCCCGTCGCGACTGCGGCTTAATGGCTCAGGTGTGTGAACAACCACCAAAAGAAGTCGCGTCACTCGAGGCCGGAGCTGGTGACGGCCAACCGCAGACCCAAAAGGATGCATTCAAGAGCTGCCATTGCAACACCTAACAGACCCGGTCTGCCATTAAGCCCCTTTTTTTCGGTGTAGCGCAGGAAAATGTCTGTCAAAGTTCAGTTTTTGTTCAATTTTGTCAAGTTAAATATTTAAATCGTTAGACAACTGTACAAGTGCAAGCAAATATATAAAAATATATAAAAGTTTTATTCGCTTATTTTGAAACAAAAACATTGCAGTCGTGTGTAACCGACTGCGCAATACTTGTTCATAGTGAAATAACAGCAGTAGTCAGCATAAAATCAATCATATTTGATTTAAATTCAATAGTATTTCATAAAAATATCGACTATTATAATTTGAGCACTTGACTAACATTTTAAAGGTCAACAAAAAAATTTTACAATTTTTAGGCTATTGGAAAAATCGAAAAATCCTTCTTCCCCAGGGACATATTTAAAAAAATTTTAAAATTTTACCGAAATGCAAAAATGCAATTAAATATTAAAGCAAATGCCGCATGGTATATATTTTCATATATGAAAATTTTTAAGTATTAAAAAGAGAAAAAAATCCACAAAAAATCCCTCAGCAAATCTTGTAGCAAATATAACCATGATGAGGCTTAAAGTTTTATCCACACCCGAAAGCTCGAACACTCATTTTGGGAGTCAATAAGCCAGAATGTGTCGGCAGCTGAAATCGAAAAGCATCAAAATCGAAATTTGCGGCAATGTGCAGCAAAAATGCAATTTTCTTTTGAGCTGAAAATCGTAAAGTAGCCACAATGACTGGCACAGCTGTTCAGTTTGCCACTCACTACCTCCCTCCCTCCCTATCGCTCTTTAACACTCTCGCTCTCTCTCTCTCTCTTTGTTGCAGATGACAATTGGGGCCTACCGCTGGCTATTGCGACCAACTTGCATATACCTTATCGCATTGAGATTGGCGACACAATACGTGACCAGCATGAAGAGGATAACCCAGGCAAAGGTACGTACATATATTGGTTAGTTGCTGACAATGTCAGTAAAATTGGCCAGTCGAAACCAGACATGAAACCAAAAGCTGCATATGTAACACCCATTTCTACCCTCTTGCTCGTTACTATAGCGATAATTATAACGGCGCCTCTGAACGATGCAAGCACGCTGCGTTGGCTTCGAAGTGGCAAATGGGTTCGGAAATACCAGCACACCAAAGTGTTGCTCATCGATATGGTGGCCAGCTCATTGAATGTCGAGCATCGGCTCTACAAACATTTGGCAGACATCAATGCGGCCACTGGCAATGGCAATGGCAATGTCAATGGGAATGGGAATGGGAACAGTTATAGCCATGGTAACGGCAGTGTGCCGCAGTTGCCCGTGTCGGGGCTGGTAACCAGCAATCTGTTGGTGCTGACGCTGCTGAGCGATAAGCATCGGCACTTTTTGAACGCGGCCGGGCTTGGCATGTCTATGGTACAGAATTTTCGTATGAATGCAGTGGAGGCGCCCATTGAGGTATTGGCTCATCAAAATGCCAGCCTCAACAAGCTGCGGCCCTTTATGAATCTGTTCACCCTCTACGATCTGTTGCTCTCGCACATGGCGAGGGGCAATGCGACGGCGGCAGCACCCAAATACGATTTCCTGGTGCTGGATATTGTTGCAGACGCTGCTCTGGCCACATACAAATGGCGGCCCCTGCTCATACTGGAGGGTGGCAAGGGCGTTGGTCGGGGCAGCTATATAACGCACTCCATTCAGCCGGGCTACGATGAATGGCTTTTGGTCAGCAGCGTTCAAATGTGGCATTGTGGCGCCATCTGTTGGACAATTGCGGCAATATGCATTGGCTTGCTACTCATCATTGTGGCCGCCAGCGTGGCTGCAGGCATAGCCGTCAGGTGAGTACCCTATAAATAACCAAAGCAGCTTTGACAGTTAAAAGTATTCAAAGTCAATTAAATGAGCATCACTTTACAGCAAAAAATTGTCTGCTTAAACAGAGTTTAGTTTAAATACTAACTATATTCAGCAAATGAAAAATAATTATTATAATAAAAAGGTTCTACAATTTCCTATGACTTACTTCATGTGTTAGTTGTATAAAGAATGCAGTATTAAATTAGGATTAAAATACTTACTTTTAATTCATGCTATAATTCGTAGTAGACTCGAGCACTTGAGACTCGGAATTTATTTGGCAAATTAATCCAGAAAATTTTAAAAATAACTACAAAATTGTTAAGTTAAACCCCATTTTTACTCTTTCAACTGCTCTAAAAACCCGCAGTGCAATGTTAAACGATCATTTCCATTAGCGCTTTGTTTATATTATAGTAATCTGATGTTAATACGACTTGACCTATTGGTTAGGATATCCTAAGATGCTACTTTTCATTAAATATGTGATCGAACACGTAATAATGTCAAAGTTCAAATAGCCGAATTTCACAATATATCAGGTTTTTATTTAAAATAAACACGTGCTTTTGTTGGTTTTAAACTCGTATTTACTCTGAAATCGAATAATAAATATTGTTTTTATGAATTAATCCTTGTCAGCTTTCGAGAACAAAAACTTAACTTATATTCAATTATATTATCACACGTTTTACTTGTATTGTTATTTATAAATTAATTTCACTAGTATTTGCGACTACTTGGCGCTCAGATCAAAAACCATCTCAAACAATAGTCTACGCAATTAACAAGAGTCAATTGAATTTATATATGGACTTTAGGTCAATTTGTGCACTTGACACTGAAATGAAATTAAATTTACGGAAACCCTCGATTATTTTTTTTACTACTAGGAAAATCTTGCGGACGTGTAACCAAACCCACAACATTTTCGCATAATCAATTAGCACGCCTTAAAGGCAGTTTCGGCTTTGAAGAGCCACGCCCACGCAAAAACAGCGCCATTGAGTTGGGCATAAAATATATTTTGCGCGTGGCAATTTCCATTTTAATTTTCATCATTAGGATTTTTCTCGGTTTCTCCCCCCTTTTCGGCTGCTAATTGCCTGATGTTATTGCATAGAAGCTTTCGGTGCTGTAAATGTTAGTTTTGTTTTTGTATGGGGCATAATTAGATAGCTTTTAATTTTATTAAGTGACGCTATTGAAAAGCTGGTATATATAAAGCATGCGCAAATAAATAACTTAACATTTAAATTTAAAATTGATTTAACATTTACATCAGGCGTTGTTATAATAAAGTTTTAAAGTCAAAATTCAAATTTGCACACGCTTTTAAATTAACACGAGCTACAAAGTTTCAAACGTTTGATTTTAATTAAACAATGGGAAATTGATATAATTTCCGTGTAATTTATTTTGTCTATTCAACATTCATTGAATTAAATTGCGTAAGAACTGACTAAACAATGTTCATCTGAAGTGCAACAAAAATTGTTGTAAAATTTTTATAATTTTTTTTTAGTTTATTTTTAGATCTGGAACCAATCTACTATTTTTCATTCAGGCAATTTTATTTAACTCACTGCTTTTCGTTGTTGTTTTTGGAAATTGTCAATTGATTCGTTTAAAATGTTAATTGCTAATCACACAGAAGCTCTTAATTGCAATCGCTCGAGTTAAATTGTTTTAATGTTTAAATTAGCACAAAAAGCATTTAATTTAATGCACATATCAAATTGGTTTGCCAAAAAATCATTTACAGAAATCAATACACAAACCACAAAGAAGTTATACCCATTGAAACACACACGCATACACCTGAATACTCAACCTGAACGGTCGTCCATTAAAACAAGCATTTAATTAATTACAATCATCAAAGCGTAGCATAAACTTTAACACCGCATACTACACATGTGAGCTGGCTCTTGACATTTATGCACTACTACAAACACACACATACAACACATGTACTTTAGCATAAAATATGTCAAGTGCGGTTAAACAAATCATTTACTTTGAAATGTCAGAAACACTTCCCAGGAGAAACTCAATTACCGCAGCTGCAGTGTATTTTTAAAGGAGGGGTACTCAAGCTAGTTGCAGGCCCAACTTTAAGCCACAAATTAAAAACTATTTTTTTAACAACGCTCAAAGTGAAACTCATGACTTACGGCGAAAAAAACATGGAAACACGGACAAACACCAAATAGAATATGGAAGATAAACAACTAAAAAGCCAAATAACCGCACCGCTGCCTGTATACCCTTTCGAGTCCACAAGTTCGACAGGATAAAGTTAGCAGGCCTGCAAACCCACAAAACTTTGTTAGGTCGGTTCACGATTCAAACGAATGCGTCGCATTTAAGTTCGATGAAACCAGGAAAATATTTTTATTATTATTATATATAGGAAACATTTTTGTTTTCTTTTTTTCTCATATTTGTATAATATCTTTTAGGGATTTTTATTTAAAATTAAAATTTTAGAATTAGTCATCTTTGCAAACAACACAATTTTTGAAGAACTAGTTCGGTACAGGTTTAAAAAAAAAACAAACTGTGGGTGATATATATATTTTTGCGATTTGCGGGCCATGAGTTTGCACATGCGGAAATTTTTTATCCAAAATCTTCGAAACAATTTTTTTCCAAAATGCATCGATTTTAAATGTAGAATTGATTGTCATGAAAAATCATGACCAGAATGCCATCCAACACGAAAATCGGTTCAGTTTTGACAATTTTATGGGTTTTTCAAATATGAGACCTATGGGTCCGAGAGCTGCCATGTCCAAATTTTTTCCAGTTTTGGAATGATTTCTGACCAAAAATTTGACACCCTCAGAATCAGGTTAAACGTTGTTTTTTATACATTTTGTGGCCAGCAAAAATGATTAAAAATGCAAACTCTCAATTTTAAATTTTTTGAAAAAATTTTTTTCGGAAATGAGTAAGGGGGTACATGCTTTTTTCCAATATTTTCAAAAAAAAATTTTTTTCCAAAATGCATCGATTTTAAATGGCGAATTGATTGTCATGAAAAATCATGACCAGAAAGCCATCCAACACGAAAATCGGTTCAGTTTTGACAATTTTATGGGTTTTTCAAATATGAGGCCTATGGGTCCGAGAGCTGCATTGTCCAAATTTTTTCCAGTTTTGGCATGATTTCTGACCAAAAATTTGACCCCCTCAGAATCAGGTTAAACGATGTTTTTTATACATTTTGTGGCCAGCAAAATTGATTAAAAAAGCAAACTCGCAATTTTACATTTTTTGAAAAAAATTTTTTCGGAAATGAGTAAGGGGGGGGTACATGCTTTTTCCAAAATTATCAAAAAAAAATTTTTTTTCCAAAATGCATCGATTTTAAATAGCGAATCGATTTTAAAGAAAAATCATGACCAGAATGCCATCAAACATGAAACTTAGTTCAGTTTTTTTTTGTAACGTCTACAGGAGCTTTTCAGTAATATATACCCCAGGGAGAGGTCACCAGCTATCTACAAACCAAATTTGTTGGCTCCACCTTTAAAAGTCTGGGAAATATTCACCTTTTATCGCATGTCGCATGGCGTGTCACAAAAATGTGACCATTTCAATAAGATCGTCTGATCGAAGTTATAACTTTTATTAATCCAGCAACTTAACTTTTGGCTTAGAGTTCGATAAGTTATTTTAAACATTCAATTAATTAAGCATTCGTTCATTTTGTTGGACCTTTAAACTTTATATTTAATGAAACTTTGTGAAAACACATTAAGAGGCTTACAACATTCTTTATTTCTGAAGCTAGCTAACATCTCGAAAAAACAAAAAAAAAAACAAACATTTGCAAATGACGTACACGCGCTTTTTTTTATGCTGAACGTTGCCGTTGATTGTCAACCGGGTTAACGCACAGGTAAAAGTTTCTGTGGCTAGGCCGAAAGTTGTGTGTTGAAATAGAAAAACTTTAATGGCTTAGGGGCTGGCTACTTAACAGCCGTTACACGTGTGCCCAAAGAGTTTCGACTGGGTCTAGTTAAAGTCCATTAATGCGTATAATACACTTAACCTTACCTAAATTGGCCACGTGGCAAACTTCTGGCTTAACAATTGTTGCATAAATTTGCGGTTTCCCATCGGTGGGCGTGCGGTCCTTCGGGTCCTGCCGGTAAGTGTTGTATTGCCAACTAGTTGTAAG
This sequence comes from Drosophila paramelanica, assembly GCA_035043915.1. Lineage (NCBI taxonomy): Eukaryota > Metazoa > Arthropoda > Insecta > Diptera > Drosophilidae > Drosophila > Drosophila paramelanica. The sequence goes on along the minus strand of JAWNMO010000354.1, from coordinate 5,374,013 downwards.
TAACTGTGAGTACGTTACGGCAAAAGTTTTAACCGCTCCTGCCACAAGGGCCAACGGCTGACTGGGTTAATAGATGCAGATTGCAGCGACGATGAAGGTAGAAATTGGCTTGGAATGGAAAGTGGGAGCTGGACAATGAAATTGCATGATTTCAATCCCACAGTTAATTGAGCCAACTATAAAGTAGTTGTAAGCTTTTGTTTGTGTTACGAGAAATTGCTGCAGGTCAACTTTCAGGTAGAAACTAATTTACAAGGAATACTAACTGCTTGAATTGAATAACAATGGACACAAATCAAGGGCAAATTGTTAACAGTCTAAATTTGATTAAACTTAAAGCTAAAGTGTTGGCGTACAATTTAGAAACAAAAGTTAAAGAGTTAAGAATAAAGCTAAAATGTCGGCGTGCATTTAAAACATTTAGAACAAAAGTACGTTAATTGAATAGCAATGGATAGTAATCAGGGTACACTTTATAACAGTTTCAACTCTTTCCCTGCTAACTTAATTAAACTTAACAAGTGAGAGGGCTCTAGTCGGGGTCGCACGACTAGGAGATACCCTGAACGCTGTGATCTTTCTTTATAAACATTTCAATCCGTTTGCATTCACAATCATAACGCACTAAATTTGTTGCCTCTAGCTCTTATAGTCTCCGAAATATGATAAAAAAAAAACACAAAAGGTTGCTATCGATTTGTATCGATATTAATGAAACGAACCAAGTTAACGAAAAAATTATAAACTTGTTTTGCGTATGATATTTACAAACTGAATGATACCAAGATCAGTTTTCTAGCTTATGTAGTAGGGTCGGAGATGTCTCCTTCTGCCTGTTACATACATTTCCGCAAAACCATTATACCCTTTTTACCCATTTTCAATGCGTTCAGCGTATAAAAATCTAGCAATCGAGCATAATTGCTTGCTTACATTTAAAACACATAATTAGAAACAACTGGTACAAATTGAACTAAATGTATTTTTAAGCATTCGTCATTAAAATATAAATAAGTATTTAATTAATTTCAGCATTATATGGATTTTAAATTATAGATAAACAGTATATACAAATTAAAATTGATTGATTATATTTTTTTATATTATATTAATTATATACTGCTATCGGCTGATCAGTAGTCGGAATAGAAAGTTATTTTCATTTGCATATGATAACCATTGTTATTGTTTTGATAACTTGCTCCCAATTCGCAGAAACTATTTTTTGCGCCAGAGACTGTCGAAGGGACCCAACAAGATTGTGCTATCGGCCAGTGACTTTGTGTTTCCGGTGGACTCGCGTAGGGTAAGCAAATTCTCTCATCTCATCTCTTGGGCGAATTCTAACTGGGGATTTGGCAGGTGGATGAGGGCATCGAGGCCATGCTGTGTTGTTGGTTGCAACAGCTACAGGAATTTGGCGGCCCCGAGGTGGACAAACCAGATCTGCTCAAGGGCTCAATTGGCTCGCTGAAGAACCTGGGTTTTGTGATTCCGGGCGGAGCAGTAGCAGGCAATGGCAACAATGCCGTAAGCGGAACTGGCGGCGCCGCCACAACTATGACTGTCAATGGGAAGAGCGGATCGTCGGCAACGGGCAGCCTGGCGCGACATAAGCCCGCTCATCTGGATATGCGGGCGCGCTATAATGGTGATCTGGTGCAGCTCAAGGAGATCAACCTGAATGGGTCCGCCGAGCTGCGCTCGAAGGCGATGGATCTGCTGGTCATGGCACACGGACTGCGTCACGAGAATATTAATCCACTGATTGGCTGGCTATCGGATCCCAACCGGACAGCGATGGTCTTTGATTATTGTTCGCGCGGCTCGCTGCAGGATGTGCTCATTATGGACGAGATTAAACTGGACTGGTCCTTCCGCCTGAGCCTGCTAACCGATCTGGTGCGCGGCATGCGCTACTTGCACACCTCTCCGCTGCGCGTCCATGGCGCCCTCACGTCCAGGAACTGTGTTGTGGACGCCCGATGGGTGCTCAAGATCACCGACTATGGTCTAAATTCGTTTTACGAATCCCAGGGGCTGACGCCTCTACCGCGCAGCACCAAGGAGCTGCTGTGGACGGCACCAGAATTGCTGCGCAGCATGAAAACGCATCAGCAGCAGCATCATCATCATCATCATCATCAGCACGGTCGCATCCAGATGGGCACACAGCTGGGCGACGTCTACTCCTTTGGCATCATCATGCAGGAGGTGGTCGTTCGTGGCGAACCCTACTGCATGCTCTCACTTTCGCCGGACGACATCATCGCCAAAATCAAAAAGCCACCACCCCTAATACGCCCCTCTGTGTCCAAAGGCGCTGCCCCACCCGAGGCCATCAACATTATGCGACAGTGCTGGGCCGAACAGCCAGAAATGCGACCCGATTTCAATTCGTAAGTACCATTAACAGTTTGAGCTGCGAGGAAAGTGCCCTCTGCCGGTTCAATAGGTCTTATTGACAAGAAGGGTCCACTTTTGAGTGTCACCTAATTGTTGAAGGATGTTGTTCAGTTTTAGCCAAATTGAATATTCTTATGTTTGGATGAACTGCTCTAATTTCATAAACTTTTATCTATAACATGTATTATCATATCTGCATGGGCTCCGAATTCATCATTATATAAGCTACTTTTAATAATCATCTAAAATTGAATTACATAAAATTAAACATGTGATAATTAAAACTTAAGATAATGATTACTTTGGACAAAAAAATCGACAAAAGAAATGATTTTGCATAATTAACCTGTCAAACCTTCTGGAATTATATTATTCTTAGCCTTAGTAAGTTTAGTTTTTCATATCTTCTGTTTTAACAAAATATATTGTACTACCCGCAGCGTTTACGAACGCTTCAAGATGCTTAATCATGGGCGAAAAGTGAACTTTGTGGACACAATGTTTCAAATGCTTGAGAAGTACTCAAACAATCTGGAGGAGTTAATACGCGAGCGCACCGAACAATTGGACATTGAACGAAAGAAGACTGAGCAGTTGCTAAATCGCATGTTGCCAAGGTATATCAAATTAATCGGAATAAATTCGGAATATATCGTTTTTAATCAATATATGTGTATGTTGTCTACTATTATATTTAATGAAATTGTTATAATTATTGAAATGCACAGCTCTGTTGCTGAAAAGTTGAAAATGGGCCTGGCTGTCGATCCTGAGGAGTTCTCCGATGTCACCATTTACTTTAGCGACATTGTTGGTTTTACAACAATCGCCGCCCACTGCAGTCCCGTGCAGGTGGTGGACTTGCTCAATGACCTCTACACGATATTCGACGCAACCATCAATGCTTACAACGTCTACAAGGTGAGTGCCATGTCAAAGAGTTTATTGATCATTAATCTGGATAATGAAAATGTTCGCCTGCAGGTCGAGACCATTGGCGATGCTTATATGGTGGTCAGCGGGCTGCCAGTGAAAATACCCGATCATGCCGAACAGATAGCCACCATGGCGCTGGATCTGCTCCATCAAAGCGGACGATTTAATGTCAAGCATCTGCCGGGTGTGCCGCTCCAGCTTCGTATTGGCCTCCACACGGGTCCCTGCTGTGCCGGAGTGGTGGGCTTAACAATGCCGCGCTACTGTCTGTTTGGAGACACGGTCAATACGGCCTCCAGAATGGAATCCACGGGTACAAGAACCAACCAAGATACTTTTATAATTAAATTTAAAATACTTCAATTCGTACTTGAGTTTTAAAGTACGATTCAAACAAATATTCTTGAATGTCCATATCCTTTTTAAGTTAAAGTCACCAAATATGGCCTGATAACATCTAAAGTTCAGCCACGCCCAGTTAGGTCCCTACAAATTAGATAAATAGATATTTTCCAAAATAACCACCGTTTTCGACAAATTGAAGGTATTATTATATTGTACATGAGTATTGCGCGGTCGGTTACTCCCGACTTGTTTTTCTGCGTAAATACACACAAATATTGATAAAAATAACATATATATACATATAATATATATATATATCTGATATCAACAGGCTCCTCCTGGCGCATTCATATGTCGCAAGAGACTCGGGATCGTTTGGAGGCACGTGGTGGATATTCGATAGAGCCACGAGGATTGATTGAAATCAAGGGTAAAGGCATGATGAACACGTTTTGGCTGCTGGGCAAAAAGGGCTTTGACAAGCCGCTGCCAGTGCCACCACCGATTGGGTAAGTCGATTGTTAGCAAATTTTAACAATATCTTTATTAACTGATCAAAAATGTGCACAAATTGGAAAAAATTGATTGAAGTTTGCACATTATAAAATACTTTTAATTTAATGTAAGTTTATCGTGATATCTTTAATTTAAAATCAATTCAACATTTATTATAAAAGGCAATAATATTGGATTGGGCATATCTGCATAGCAGCTGTTACGTATATGGCCAAAAACTATAAGGCAGTAATCAATTTTGTTAAGTTTATAAAACTTTTGAAAAGTGTATTGGGTTTTTGCAACGTCCGTCTATCTATTCGTAAGAATCCCCGTCTAAATTGCTAGATTTTTTTATACACCTAATGGGGTAATGGTAACCTTGCAGACAGATTACAGATGAATTCCTCTAAAGATCAAACGGAAACTAACTTTACAAAAATGGATTTCGTTATACATTTTTAATTTAAGGAATGTAAAGAAGTCTATAATAATAATATCTGTCTGAATTAAACATAAATTTGAAACATTTTATGAATTTATAAAAAATAATTTCAGATTTTTTTTCATCAAATTTTGAACAAAATTCGAAATGCAGCAAATTTTTATTTATCTCACTTTATAGCTATATCCGTTCAACTTTTGTAAGTTGTCGTTTAAAAACCGAATAAATTAATTATTAACAAAATAAAACATTTACAAATTGACTATTAACTTAAAAAAATGCTTTTGCTTTTTTTGACACGCTTTCAATTAGGGAGTCGCATGGGTAGGTAAATAAACTTGCTCATTATGTGTACTTTACATGGACGCAAACCGAATTTTTGCCACAGACTGGACGAATCGCTGATACGCAACTCTATAACACTGAAGGCGCAGGCGAACAAATCTCGGACAAGTACGAATCCGTCGTCATCGCAAAGCTCGTCGCTGGCTGGTGAGTCTGTGGAGGTGAAAGTGGAGATAACGCCGCCAAGCAACACGGACATGTGCTCCAGCCAACTGCCCAATTCGTACTCGCTGGACTCCAACTCGACCAACACCATTAGCCCCAATGCGACGCTGTGCCCCGAGTTTCCGAACAAAACGCCAAGCAGCACTAGTCCACAGTCGCGTAAGCTATCCGAGCTAACGCCGGACAGTCTGCTGAATCCGAACAGCTTCAATCGTTTGCCTATTTCCACAGGCGGCTCCAGCTCCCGGCTATACAAGAAGATTGAGGAAATGATGGACCTCAGCTCGCCATACAATCACTACAAATGCCTCAGCCCCAGCGAGAGCAACCTCACTCAGTTCTATGACGGCAAGTATCTGTATGGAAACACTGGCGGTGGCAGCGTCGCTGGTGCTAATGGGCCTGGTAGTGGTGGCTGCTCCGTTAGCGGCAGCACCGCCAAGTTCGACAGCAAGCCCGGCTCGAGTCGCCTGCTCCGGCGCCAGTTCAGTCTTGATCGCGACGATCAGCTGAACAAGATCGAGCACCAGCATCAGCAGCACCAGCACTCGCTCCAGGCGAACAACTATGCGGCGCTGCTGAATGCCAGCAAGAGCTCAATGCTGGACGTGCCGCTGCTGCACGATACGTCGCGCAGTCCGAAGGGCACCTTGAGCCGGGCCCACAAGCAGAACTCGGCGTCCATTGCACAGGATCTCGAGAAGATCGAGGAAATACCGTTATCGCCGGCATCCTCGCAACACCACAGCAGTCTGGACAGCAATCTCAATCGCAGTCCACCCGCCACACTGGCGGCCCAATCCCCGCCGCTGCCACCCATGCCGCCCGCAGCCGTACCGCTTAGTCCGCCTCTGATCTCGGCACCCACCTCGCCGGCACCATCGCGCTCGCTCAATGGCCTGGATGCCCACAGCCGTAACAGCAGCAGCAGCAACAACAACAACAATAACAACAACAACAACCACAGCAGCGACAGCAGCGGCAGCCCCAATGAAGCACAGGAAACAACCCGGCCCGGCACCGAGATAGTTCTCAATGTAAAGCAGCTGTTGAGTAGATAGGACACGGTTTAGGCCATCGCGCCGAGCAAAAAATAAAGCTTTAGGTCAGAGGCCATCAGCCAAATTTCAGAGCGTTGTGAAGTGCAAAGTCAAGTACCTCGATGCATGCAAGCTTGGTTCCAGCTACAAAATGAAAGTACAATTTAGTTCAAGATTAGTCCAATCTAGTCAATGTCAATACGTCAGGAAAGCCTAATGAGGGAAACCGTTTTCTAATCGAGTTTTATTTTCAAGTAAAAAATTACTTGAAATAGACGTGAATTTAATTTTCTTTTTAAGCGGGTTTTAAAATCTTTTTTTTTTTTGAAGGAATGATTTCCAAAAAGTGACAAAAGTTAGTTTTACTTTTTGTATGTTAATAAATCTTTTTTTATATAATTACAAACCATAAATATAATATATAATATTTGTTTTTAGCACGGCAAAAAAAATCCCCCATGTGAGCTCTAAAAATTAATTTTGAATTTTGTTTATCGTACTTTTTGGTTGATTTTTGAAGTCTACTATTTCACCATTTATCCAATATTTTTTTACACGAATTTTGTAGAAACAAAAAGAATTAGGTGTCTAGTATCTTATTAATTATTTCTAGATACTTACAGGGTGTTTAGCATAAATGTTAGCATACTTAAGTTAACCTATTGCGTCGCGAATAAACTTAAAATATATATACCTTATAATCGGTCATAAATGTAACCTTATTTGTATCTGCTTAGTAGTTATAGAGATGCGGGAATTAACCCCCATGTTAGGTGTTAATCAATAATTTGTATTAGCCTAATCAACTGAATAATTAAATTTATGTAACTGCATCAAACTCCTGAACTGAACAACTAATAAGCGTAATCAAAAACTATATCTGATCAACACTTTGGGCTGATTCTTTCATCCACTCGCATGTGTTTTCACTTTTACATGAAGTTCCTTTTAAAGTAATGAAAATATTCATTGATATACATACATACATATGTACCAGTATGTAAATACCGTTGATACTGTTTAAATATATAAGAGAAAAATTTAATGAGAAATAATAAGAATTATATACGTGAATTTAGTTTTCTAAAGACAATCGTTACAATTTTTATATAAAAAAGTCATAAAAAAAACCAAAAAAAATAAAATTGATGAATGTGGTCAAGCTAGCAAAATATTTAATGATCCACAGTAATTGATCTTATTGTCTATCTAAGTAATTTGTAGCAGCTATATAGTAATCTAGTCGGATTGTAAACTACTCATCCTCTATGTCAAGTTTAAACTGATATAAATGTATATCTATATTTACTAAAAAAAAAAAAAAATACAAAAAAACAGCTAAAAAATCAAAAATATCAGTTATTAAATGTAAGGCTTTAGCTAATTCAACCGGAATATAATTCAAATATAAATCGACCCCACTTATATAATACTTTTATAACTTACATAGACTAAGCTTTAGTAACAATCTAATATACTGTTTATTTATAACATTTATCTTAATGTATACTAAAAATTAAACAAATTGAGTTATTCATTTAGTTTATCTTATCTTAATCAGCGGATCGAATTACGACAAATTCCAATGTCAATTATGCCAATGTAAAAAAAATATATTATTCAGCAGCATTTATTCTATTTTAATTTTATTTACTCTGAAGCGTTTATTTTGTGTTAATTAAGTTGAAATTTTTGTGGCTGTGTGCTTTTATATTATTACTTATTTAAGCACTTACCTTTAATGTTGACATGCATATTAATAAACGGAAAATCCAAAAAAAAATTATAATTTAATGGTAAAAAGTATTGTTAAATGATATTTATGGGGAAACTGTTTTTTACTTTTAATTTGCATTACTTTATTTATTATGTATGGCGTTCACACACCACTTTTTTCCAAAAGGTTAACATTTAAATCAATTGCACAGAACTGGGAATTAACATGAATAAAATAAAACTGCACCAGTTTACAAATAACAGAAATTGACCGGAATCTGCTTATTAAAGCCATTCAGGTTCTTTTTTCCACAAATAAAATAAAGGCAAGCAATACAAATTCATTAAATAATTTAAAAATTTTAAATTCATTTTGTTAAAAATGCAGATGAATGAATTTACTGACTCCGTATTTATACAGACCCAATTTGTGCGCTGTTAGACAAAAATCGACTGTCGATAAATTAAATTGAGGTTTTGTGTTTTGATACAATTTATTAATTTCCATCTAAACGGTGTGCTGTATGATTTTGATTGCATTTGTGAGACTTTGCTTATATATTGAGAGCATAGTTAAAACGGGAGTTTTAGTACAGAAATATAGTCTGGCTGAAAGCCAGTTCAAAACGAATTGTTTTCGAGCTCTTTTTTACGCTTCTGACCCTAGAGTCCGAATTATAGTGAATTCACATTAAATTTTAATTTTGCATAGAAACCGACAGAAGACTATGGGAATATCCACGCGGATCGTCATCAGCCGCATCAAACATATTTACACTTCATCGGATCAAAGACGCTTTTTTCATACATAAGACTATATTACACGCTCGGAAGGCATAAAAATCAAATACGTTTTCTGAAAATAAACGGCTTATAGATCATTTGACTTTACAATTCCAAAATTTTCACTTAATTTGTAGAACTTTATTATTGGAAGTGTTTCTTTTTGTTATTTTCTTTTCATCGTTATTTGCATTATTTTGTGTCTTATGGTTATGGTTGCATGTGTGTGTGTGTGTGTGTATGTGTGTGGCCAGCTCAAGGAACAATCTGCTCGTCTTCCATATAATACCTAAATAAATGCTATTCCTCCTCCTCTTTATCCTTGCGGTGTGATTTTTTCTTTTCGCTTCGACTGGAGGATGCTGAAGAACTGCTTTGCTTGCTGCTGCGTTCGCTGCGATCCTTTTCGCGCGACTTGGATTTTCGGCGACTGGACTTGTCCCGTGATCGGGAACGAGCGTCGCGTCGTGAGCTTTCCTTTTCTTTATCTTTGTCTTTGTCTTTGTCCTTGTCTCTATCTTTATCCTTATCCTTGTCCTTGTCCTTGTCCTTCTCTTTGTCCTTCTCCTTGTCCTTGTCCTTATCTTTGTCCTTATCCCGTGATCGCTCTTTGTCGCGATTAGCTCGTTCCCTATCGCGCTCCTTATGATCACGCTCCTTGCGCTTCTCCTCCTTCAATATGTGCAAATAGTCCTCAAAGTACTCCTCGCGATAGGCCGAATCCAATGCCCGATAACGCGGATCCGATTCAAATTTCTTTTTGATGTCATACCAGCGGGTATGGCGCTCAATGTCGTGCCGCTCACGCAGCATGTCCAGGAAGTCTTTGCGTAGCTATATATAAAAGATTATAAATTAATTGAGATTACGAGCATAAGTAAGCCCCTAAATTTGTTAACTAATTTATGCAAGTTTGTTTTGGGGTATTCAGATCTGTGGAACTTACCTGCTCTTTTTTAAGCTGTTTATCCTTGTCACGACGCCGCCGCTCGCGATCATCATCATAGCCATCCGATCTGCGATCTGAGGATGTTGAGGACGACATGTTGCTGCTGTTGCCACTCCCGCCTCCAATGGGCATCCGCTGCTGTGGGCCCATATCTAAATAAAATCGAGAAATACATGAGTCAATTGTTCGGGAGCAAATTCTCTGGGATGCTTACTCATGTTGTGGGGCATGCGTATTATGCCTGGCGGCGGACCCATGCCTATAAAATAAAGAAATAGTTGAAAGACATGGAATCATATTTTCGATTGGAGAACTCACCCATGTTGTGGGGCATCCGCATGTTCGGCGGCATCATGCCACGGAGCTGTTGCGGTGGCGGTCCGCCCATTTGTGGTGGCGGCACACTCATTTGCGGCGGCATGCCCGGCGGTGGCTGCTGCTGCTGGGGCGGGTGGTGTGCAGGGCCGGGAGTTAGCTCTTTGATGCCGGTGGGCACCCAGCCGGCATTGTCGTTACCCCACTGCGACTCCTGTGTGGGCTCGTAGCCGTAGTCGAACGGCTCCGGTTCGTGGAAGAAGGGCTCGTCGGACGCGCCCGGCGGCGGGAAATTGGGCGCCATTGGTCCCAGGCCGCCACGCGAATATTCCCGACACTCCGCCGTCATCACCTGTATGGCGTTTTCCTTGACGCCACCAGTGGTGGATATGGGACGAGGCGGTCGCGCCATCAAACCCATGCCGGGACGCGGCTGGTGCTGCATCATGGGCGCCATACCGGGCGGCGGCATTTGCATGGGTCCATCGCTTAGCACAATCATTGGCTGGTGGTGATGCATTGGACCGCCCATGCCCATGGGCCCGCCCATATTGCCGCCGCCGACACCGCCGCCTCCACCGCCACCGCCGCCGCTGCCATCGGGCATGCCCATTGACGTGGCACTCTGATTCACATTCTGAGTGAGACTGGCGAGCCCAACGCCGCTCTCGGCGACGCGGAAGCGTTTCTGTCGCTCGCAGTAGGCGCGCCACGTTTCCTCATTGAAGCCGTAGTTAAAGTAGTCGGTTATATCCGCACCGGGCTTGCGCCAGGGCTTCTCCTCCAGCGAATCGATGCTGAACTCGTGCACGGCGACCCCGTTTATAGTGCCCGCCCCCTCGAAATCCTCGATGCTGAACTTGCCGGCCTGCGCCGTCGGCTTAGCCTTGTCTGCGGCCGTCGCGCCCGCTAATAAATTGGGTCGTTGTTTAATGTTATATGTACTGGGCGCCGACTTGATGTCGCCGATAACCACATTGATGTCATCGTCCGAATCGTCATCGTCATCATCATCGGTGCCGGAGCCATTGCGCTCCTTGCGTGCCGCTGTACCGGGCGCGCCGCCCTCCGTCAAATCGGTCATATCTTCGTCGTCGCCCTGGGAGCCAGCGTCTTCCAAGCCGCTGCCAGCGGCGTCTCCACCCATCGCTGGTCGCGAATTGACGTCCGTTGTATCCGGCAACGCCTCCTCATCCTCCTCCATTTCCTGGGCGGGATCTTCAAATTCGGCGTATTCGGGCATCTCCTCCTTGGGAAAGCCGGGCATCGCACCGGTGCCAGGCTTCTCACCGGTGACCGCGGCGAGTGCCTCGTGCTCCGCGGCCAACGCATCGCTGCCGTTCGATATTTCGTTGGTCGTGGAGTCCGGATTCGATGTGCCGTACAGCCAGCTATCCTCATTGGTGTCGTCGGCCATAATTGTCTTGTTTTTTTACGCGCGACCACGAGTTTATACTATCAAATATCCTAAATGCTGAGCACCGAGCTCAAGTAAACACTGTTTATTCAACTACAAAACCTTTTTTCGATATCTTGTAATTTTTGTGTTTTGGTCACACTGCAAGTAGAGTAAATTGGCTGTGTTCCATTGGTTATGTGTAGCTCTGTGAAACGCATGGAAATGGAACGATAATCCGCAGCTTTGCCAAGCCCGCGGTGTTCAAACAATTAAGTTGTATTTTTAAAAAATACACTTTTATGACTTTTAATTACCATATAATAATATAAGCATTAACCGTTTCAATTCTGATCTGATGCTTAACGTTGAAATTTTTAATTTAATTTAAAATATTTATATTTTTGCCAAAATTTTAATTATTCTATGAATTCGTTTTATTGTTTATTTTTTAAGTTATATATTTATGTTCTTTAAAATACTTCCTCCCAAATTATAAACAAAAATTCTACTGATATCATTGATATTGATGGTAATATATATATTTATACTATTTTTCCATGTGAATTTTAAAATCAATTATTTTACATTGTTTATTGTACATTTTAAGTTGCTTTTTAGGTCTGGACCCTTCAATTTTTGAATTTAACCAAACTATTTTTTTGTAATTAGGAGTATTTTTGCTGCACTTAAAGTGTTTTTAATATATCCCTTACAACATTACGAAACATGCAGGAAAGGGCGCAGTCGTAACGCCGCAGACAGAGTTGACGTAATCCGAGCAGCAATTGGCCAAAGCGCAGCCAATGGGATCGATGCAGCGTGTAGCGGGCCAAAGAGCAAAGGGCGCCATTCGAGTGCGTCTCTAGAATCAGGGCATAGTCGGCGTTCAAAGCTAATTCTGCAAAGGGTAAGATTAGGAAAAGCTCTCTGTCGCTCTCTCTCTTTCGAACCCTCTCTCTCTTTCCCTCTCTCATTCTGTAACGTACCTTTACGGCACAGGATAAGCGTCTCCAGAAAGTTGAGCTCCATGAGATCGGCACGCAGCTGTTGTGCCTCGAAGAGCAGCAGCTTGAGGTGCGCATCCCCGCAGCTATCGATCATGCCGCTGATGTCGAGGGACCAGTGCGATGCCCGCAATATGAAACACTCGCTCCACACCACCTGCAGTATGGCGTCTTGTTGGGCGCGCTCCAGCAGCCGGAACTGCTCGTTGAGCTTCGCCTGTCGCAGGCATGTGACCAGAATCTGTGCCAGAATTTGATAGTGCAGCGTCTGTCCGGTCGGCGGCGGCGTCACAGCCAGCAGACGTCGCTGCGCCGGTTGGCTGCGCGGTCCGCGCTCCTCCTGCACGGCGGCAATGTTCATGCCCACGGCCAGGCAGCGCTGAAACCGGCAGTACGGACACCAGTTGCGGCGCGCTTTGTCCACCACACAGTTGCCCTTCGCGGCGATGCAGGCGTAGTGGTTGCCCTTCCTCACGCTGCGCTTGAAGAAGCAGGAGCAGCCGTCACAGCACGATACGCCGTAATGCTTGCCAGAGCTCTGGTCGCCGCACACCTGGCAGTCCTGATATAGGGAGACAAGCGACATGGTCGCTGCAAGGATTTGGACGCAACTGAGTTGGATGGCCCTGTTATTGGCGGTTTTATAGAGAAACAAACACAAATGATATGCAAATCAAAGACACTTCGGCACTTCGATGCATTGTGTTTTAACGTGATTTGTGGTTTTTATTTATTTAGCGGATTCCTTGCCAACGCCCAGAACCAACAACAGCGCAGAGGATAACCCGGAATTTTCGCCTTGGGGGGGGGCGTAACATGTCAAAAGTGACAATCATCGCCACGGGCTTGCCGGCGCGTTAACAATTTGTAAACAATTATTGTTTTGCTCTATGATTGGTCAGCGTCGGCCACTTGAAGTGTCCACCAAAGTGCAGTAAACTGACATTTTGTGTAAATAAAAGAACGTCAATGTCCATGCCTGACAATTAGGGGATGTAATCCGAATTATGGCGTGGTTTGTATTACCTCAGTAGCTTGCCACTAATGTTTCGACAAAATACTCTTTGACATGTTCATTTTATGATAATTTACCAAAAACGGTCTTCAATTAGCTTTCAAAGATTAAATAAGAGTTCAAATTTGAATTTATTTCAGTTGGCCCCTTTTAAAACACAGTGTTACCAGCATTCACCTTTTTAATATAGTCAAAGTGCATTAAATATATAAAACATTGAACATTGTTAACTCAAATTTGTTGTTCAACTGACAGCATTCAAACAGAGAGAAAAAAAGTTGGCGGTCATAAATAAATTGGCTAAAATTAAATCAGCCACTATCGAATAACATTTTTCAACGCAATGCTATTTGAATTTTAAACAAATTATTTGCCAATGCCAATGACATTAATATGAAAACACATCTTTAATTAAATTAGAACCAATGCTAAATATATGCTTTTAGTAGCTTATTTCATTTACCATAAACATTTGGTATTTATTCGAGAAACTAATAACGTCAGTATATTCCAGTACATTTCTGTAAATAACATTTCTGCAAAATGTTAAGTGTTACTGTTACAAAAAAATCATGTTGCGGAGTATTTTAACAACAACCTTTTGCGGTCACACCATTTACATGTGTCATGTTTTTTGTATTTATTACGAGAAACGTTTTTAACAAATAAAATGTAAGCTTGCACATTGCAAAATAGCGGTAAAATCGCGCGTATCTCTGCCTTACAAACGGCCAGCTATCAAAACGTGTGCAAAAAGAGTCTGATACGGTCTGGGTTTGCAAGCGCTTTTCTTTGCTGTCGGCCATTTAAATCAGGAAACTGCAACAATAAGTGAAAACGCGAAGCGAGCAGTTACACAAAGGCCCAACCAATGTGCGGTGAAGTGTTGAAGTGAGCTTGAAAATTATCACAAGAAAAAAAATTGCTGGTGAAGGCTCCAAAAACGAGAATACGCAGATCTGTGCACGACGTCGGCATACAGGGTGTGTGTTGCAACATACATACATACCTGCTGTGAGTTTGTGTGCGTTTGTGCTTTAAGTTTCATTCATAAAACCTGCAATTCCACTAGCACGCACACATGTGGATTGATTTTTCCAACAGTACATTTCCCCCGTGCGTGTGCGTGTGGGTAAGCCAGAAATGTTGCCGCAGTGGTTTTTTTACGTTAGATTTGGATTATATGCGATTAACACATTGTTGCAGTCGCTGCTGATGTCCCATTTCCATTTTGGTGTAAAAATAAACCGCCCCCCAAAAAAAATAACAAAAAAATGTCAACAAGCGTGCATACAGGGTGTCCAGCATGGCGCTTGTGCCATCTCCATTCGTAAACCGATCCCCCCGCACCTTCCCCTTCCCTTGCCACATGTTCAGCGTGAAGCGCCAGCAATGCAAACAACTAAAATAACAAATAGGAGAACAAGCAAAACGTGCCAAAGCGCAGCAAATAAAAAAAAATTGACTACAAGCATACAGCCAAACATGCATATGTATGTAGATAAATATATATTTGTGTAATAATTATAATGCTAGACTGGTCGCACTTTGCAGTCAATTTTGGCATTTAACGGTTAGCGGCCTCTGCATTAACGGCATATGCCCATAAATATATTTGTTTAGCCCCAACATGCGCCGGACAGGTAACAAAAATAAAAACTTGAAACGGAAAGCAAAGTGCCAACTTGCAACCGAATGGGAGGGCAAATAGAGAAATAGTATAAGACACATTTCCGCCCGGTAGCGGACAAACCAAAATAGACAAGAGGCACACTGGGTCCGAATTAGTGATACTACGGTCATACAAAATTATTATTGTAAGTCATTAACCACTTTGGTGACTGATAATAATTATATGATGTGATAAGATAACATCGCAACGACCTAAAGTATTTTCCGTATATACACTTTTGTATAGGAAGATTTGAAACTCAACTATAGTTTGCAATTTAATATTAATACAATAATAAAAAATTTGAGTTCAGGCTTGAACCGGTTGGGTTCATACAAATAAATATTTTTCTATATAGATATACATTTTAATCCCTAATAAATGTACCAAAATTATAAAAACATGTGGTGTTTGGCTAAGATTAAATTAGACAAAGCTTCGAAACTAGTTTTCAATAAAATGGTTAAGTGTAACATTTACAAAACTGACATTTTTTAAATGATTTATAAAGTAAAGAGCATTAAAAAAAAAAATAAAAATAAAAATAATAATATGACAACGTTGATAGAGCAGTCTGCTTGTGCCACAGTGCAGCACAAACAACGTCGGCTTTTCTGTTGCCATACGTGTTTGTATGTGTGTGCCCGTGTATGTTTGTGGCTTCTCTCAGCACTTGGAGGCAGCGCACTCAATGCACTTGTAGTTGCTGTTGCCGTTGTTTTTTATTGCAACATGCACCTAAGTGTGTATGTATGTCGGTCTGGCCCACTTGATCAGACGTTTCAGGGGAATGGGGCATGCGGCGCGTGGAACTGCGCGTCTGCCACATTCTATACACTAATCTGAATGCCGCAAGTGTTGTTGCATTTCCTGTGGCGCTGCCGCTCATTAGGGAATAATTTGCATTAGCTCCTGCAGTTTCAATTACAACTAAAACTCATCGCCAGACACACACTGAGGTACATGGTATAAGAATAAATATAATTTATATTGATTTTACTTGAACTTCAATGGCAATAACTAAAAATTAAGCGGGCGGTGCATTTAAAGACACGACTTCGAAATACTCTACTCAAAATTTCTTTTTAATAATTCAAGAAAAACCTTTGCAACAAACCGGTTTGAACTAAGAACTTTAATATTTTTTTAATGCAAACCCGAAGCAGCTGCGCAAATTTAGTCAAACTCAATAATATATTTCTACCAATGTAGAAAACCAAATTCACAAATTACTAATAATTTTGATTTGGTTTTATAAACTGTTGTTTTATAATATTGGAAAATGTACATATACAAACATATTATTCTGATTGGCTAAATATGTCTAAATTCTCAAAGAAATAACGTTCAAACAAAGCAAATTATACTCTTATTAGTCCAATTGGAAATAGTGTATAAGTAGCCAAAACACTACAACACACAAAAGTTAACCCAGTTCCTGGCGCCCACTCGTCGCACTTAGGAGCGGAGTTTGATGTGGCTGACGCGGGGGCAACAGAAAACCAATTTTTACCTATCCCCATGTTCGTCATCATGGCGCTCTCGATGTTGGGCAGACGGCCAACAAACATACGAATGCACATACGAAATAAAAAAAAAGTGTTGTTTGCTTATAATTTTCACACCCAAAGGCACATAATGCATGGTTGTTATTGTAGTATTTTGTGCTGCCTTCGCCGACGCCGCCGCTGTCGCTGCATTGACTTTAAGTTCTTGACGTTGATAAATGAATCATAAAAGCAGCGCAGTCAACGCCACCGGCAAACGCACAGACCTGGAAATAGAGGGAGCAAAACCAAAGAGAGCAAGAGGCTTAGCACAGACAGAGAGTATTAGGCATACTCTCTGTCATATGTTTTGTTGCTGCTACGCTGCCCACGCATTTTTTATCTCCCTTATGTTTTAAATTCAGATTAAAAGTGCGAGCCGCATTATAGTTTTTGTTGTTGTTTTTGTTTTATGTGATAATCGATAACAGCTGTGGTTGTTATCGCCCATTGTGAGTGCAAGTTTCTGTCGTTTGTTTCGCCTATGCTGCCCACGATCGTTGGCGCGCTCTCTCTCTCTCCTTCTCCCTCTCAGAGTTGTAGTGGTTGTAGATTTCTGCTGTCGCTGCTTCTGGTGCTGCCGGGCAATGGCAGTGACACTCAAAGCGAGTTCGCGGTGAGTCGGTACGTCCGTCGTCCCATATTGATATTAATTGTTGTTGTTGCAACAGATATATAATATATATTTTGTGTGGGTGGCTTTTAAAAACAAAAGCAAAAAATCGATTTTTTTGTGTGCCAAAAAAAAAATTTTTAAATTGAGAGCACACAATTTTTAAAGTGATTTTGCAAATAATCATAAAAAAAAGAAGACAAACATTAAGTGGAAATAAGCAGAATTCACTGAAAGTCGCGATCTATATATAAAGTACCACATATACATTCATCCATGTACGCTCACAAACACATTTATATATTTAGCTGACATATAATATTAATGTACATATTTTATATATACATACATATATACCTAGAATTCCGCTGATTTTATTGTGACAAAGCTAAAGTTGTATGACGCGCCTGCAATGTGCAAAATATGAGCAAAGAACTAAAGCAACAGTAGAAATCTAGATAGATAAGAATGGTTCCAGATAAAGGCCTTGTCCCTGCCCTTGCTGTGACGCATGATAACGTTGGGTGAACTTGTTTCATATTGTTGTTGCAGGCCGCCTCTGTTAAGCATTTGTTAACATCGAATTTAACGACTATTTTTTTTGTTCATTTGCAGCTGTTTTGCCAATTAATCCGAACGGAAGCGAGGCGTTTGTTAGACAGCGGCACGAGCAGAACAGATGTCCAGCGAGGAGGATAAACCACCGGCGCCGCCAGTGCGTCTCACCAGTAATCGTGGCGGCGTCGGCATCGAACGTGTGCCCATCCCCGGCAGCGGAACGGGCGGCACCAGCGGCGGCGGTGATGCGCCACCAGTTGATATGCGTCCATTGCCGAAAGGTATGTGTGTTCAGTATGTGGCCGTCATTGGTACGCTCAACAATGTATTTTCTAATTTTGCCACTCAAAGAGCCTGACGATGCGGACCGCAAGAAGAAGACGCTAAAGAACAAGATCAAAGGCTCAAAACCCTCGCACACGGATTCCAAACCAAATATATCGTATCCCACAAACTTTGAGCACACGGTGCATGTGGGCTTCGATGCAGTCACCGGCGAGTTTACGGTGAGTTCTTGTTGGATCGGTTGGCTATGGTTATCATTTGAAATACTTTTTCGTGAGCTTCCTTCTTGGTCTCGCAATCATTCTGTTTTATGGCCTTAGACAAGCGATATTATGATTTAGATTGCCAATCACTTTTTCTGTTGTTAATAAGCTTGAGAGCGCAAATGCTTTAAAAAAAAACCACAGCAACACATGCATTCAAATATACATACGAAACACTAAAAATGTCTGAGAACGAATATACGAACATAAGGCTGTTTAAGTTGAAGAACTATTTAAGTTATTTAACTTTAATTGAATTCGATTTGATAGCTCTTTGTGAAAAACATTACATTAAAATCGAATAAGTTTCCACAACTTTTGGAATTCGTGTCGTTGACACTTTCAACTTTAAAATAAAATCGCTTAAGGCTCAGCTTTTAGTCAGCTTTCTGCTTTTTAAGTTGCTTATGCAAAGGATATTTTAAAGAGTCCAGACAAAAAACTCGTTGTTATTTATTTGATGAATACTTTCGTGATCATTCATTTCAGAAAGCTAAATGTTTCGAATCAGTAAGTTCTGTACATTTCTTGGGAATTTTAGCTTTATTTTAAAAAATATTTATAAAAAACAAATTTAAGAATTAAAACATTGTTTTATATGATAGTTCTATATCTAATAAAGTCATTGCTTTCAAAATTACTCCAAGATTTAGTGGCTCCATTCATATGCATAGAACCTTAAAAAGAAATTTTATGCATTGTTTTTGTTGATATCCCTACTTATATACTTAATTGAACATTGTGTTTCTCTCTCGCGATATGCTCGATCAATTTTGTATTATTCGTTATTATTTCAAGCTGCCAACGAAAGTAAGTAAACACCACGTTCGGCAATGGAACTTGCCTTTATTAGTTTCTTAAGCGAAATTTAAATCATCTGTCGTTCAATTGTGTCTCCCCATCTATTTGTTTTGAGATCGGCTCTTTCATAGATCACATTTCGTTAAGATTATTTTACCTAAATGTGTTCTCTTCGCTACACCACACTAAACCCAAACACCACACTAAACTTTATCCAATGGCTGAGCTTTATAATCGTAGTTGAGATGCCTTAGTCGCAGGCTCCTTAATAATCCCAGACAATATTGGGCAAATATATATCCAATCCACGCTTTCCCTTGCTGAACTCTTTCTGTGTGGGTATGTGTGCGTGTGTGTGTGTATGTGTGCCCACCTTATTTCTATTATAGATTATATCAACTAATTCTATTTGTTTGCATATTACAGGGTATGCCAGAGGCGTGGGCGCGTCTCTTGATGAACTCCAACATCAGCAAACAGGAACAGAAAAAGAATCCGCAAGCCGTGCTCGATGTGCTCAAGTGGTTTGACAATACGAACAAACAAAGGCCAAGCTCAAAGTACATGACAAATGCCATCACGACGCATTCAGGTATAAATGAATTGTTTATAAAGTGTTATGTTAAAGTTATGATTTATTGACTACTCGCAGACTACAATTTTAAAGCCGTTATCGTCATTAAAATGCGCTTTCTATTTCAGGATCTTCGCTGAGCCGCGTGAGCAGCAGTAGTCCCAGCAGCACGCCAACCGACTCGGAGCTGCATGGCTCCAACAGTGGTGGCAACTTGATTGGCGTGCAGCTGGGTAGTATGACACTGGGCCCTAATGCCAACAATGTGTCCGCTGCGGGTCAATTGCTTAGCAACCACTACCAACAGCAACAGCAGCATTTGCTACAGCAGCAACAGTTGCAACAACAACAGCAGCAGCAGCAACAGCAGCAGCAGCAGCAGCAGCTACACCAGCATCACATTGGCTTGAGTCAATCGCATTCGTATAACTTTGGCGGCCACACAGCCTCCACAACCACATCGCAACATTCATCTGCCAATGAGAACGACATGTTTGTAGATATGGGCGGGGTGCCGCAGCTGCCACCGCCGCCTGTGGCATCTCGGCCGGAGCGCACGAAGTCCATCTACACGCGACCCATTGAGGAACTGCAACCAGCGCCGTTGCCAGCGGCACCGGCTACAACGCCCACAACGCCACTGCAGAATCATAAAGCGATAGCTGCGTCCTCACCTCTAACGCTTAACAATGCCACCACGACGCTGGACAAGAACAAGAACAATGCAAGTGAGTTAAGTCAACGCTTCGGCCGGCAACACCTGTTAGCTGTTGGTTAATAACGACGTTTCCCAAGCTTTTGCAGTGACAATAATAGAAATAACTGACTAACCCGCTCATAAATGTTTTATTTACAACATTCAATGTGTCCCATCTATTGTGCCACATTGGCTTATTGTAGCTTTCAGATTGTATTAAGAGCCCGATGCCTAGGTCAACTAATAAGTAATTGAGCTATGAGAACCAATACATGGATATACATGATAAATATCGCATATATCTTAGAAAAATCAATACAAGTTTAGTGTTCTGTCAGTTTCTCATTCAGCCATCCGAAAGTTTCATTTTTTTCTAGTAGAAAATTAGTTTGCATTTTGCGGAATAGGTTTTTTTTAATAAGTTCGAAATTTATGAAATCTTTACATTTTCACATGGGTTTAATGAACGTAGAAGGTATGACCAGATTTCCACCCATCCTTCAATATTGTAACTTTCTAAATCATGATTCTTTACATAATTTGAAATTGAAAAGCAAAACATTTAATTTATTATTTATAGAAATTTTAAATATTTAGTTTTCTTATTTTATTTTTTTTTTATATAATTTTAATACATATTGATAATATAAAAAAGTTTTGTGCTAAAGTTTTTGGATGCACTTTAATCATGTTGAATGAGAAAATACTTCGATTCTAGTTTTCGTTAGTTAAATTTTTGGGTTAATTCAAATGATTTGAATTAAAGTTTTTAAAATTCATATTAATATCAAAGAGCTAGTCGCATATATAGATTTATCAAATGAATTGCATAATATCAACATATATATAATTATGTATATGTCCATCAATGTTTCTTGATAGGCAAGATATCTTAGTTTTATGAAATCTTATCTCCAGATTACTGCAAAGGCAACAAACGGCTTCGATGCGTTTCGAAGATTGTCTTTTGTGTTTTTGTTGTTGTTTTAGTTGATGTTTTAATGAATTGATGCATAATGCGTAATGTTTATGATCTTAATGTTATTGTCATTTGTATCGCCTCTTCTGTGTTCTGTTCTGTTCTGTTTCGAAATTGCTTTGAATTGCTGCTTAACCAACCAAAAACCAACTGCAACATCAGCAACAACTGCAACTGCGACAGCAGCAGACAGCTCCCCAGTAACAGCAGCGGCAGCAGCAGCAGCAACAACCGCAACAGCAACAGCAACAGTAACAACAACCACAGCAACAGAAGACAATGAGGCAACAACAACAGCTGCTACTGCTCGTATTTTGTCTGCTATTGCAAATGCAACTAATTGTCCTTCCACTACTACCACAACTGCGGCTCCTAGCAGAGAGGAGCAGCAGCTTCTTGAATGCAATGCTGCAGTAGCAGCAGCAGCAACAACGACTAATCACCACTCTTCTGCTTCCTCCTTTTCATCGTTCCCCTCGTTCCATGATGATGCGACGCCACCACTTTGCGCCAACGCCTTGCCTTCGATACACTGTCCAACGCCAACGTCTTCCGCACGCAACTCCGCCGCTGTGCCAACGATCACGCCCACTATAACGCTGGTAACGCCGGCGACACCTGCCACAGATCTGTACCATGATCCAACGGCCAATAACGTGAATGCGACGCCGACAGCGGGCAATCAAATTGCGGTACCTCAGCAGGCCGCGGCGGCTGCAGCAACGACTATGACTACGACGACGCCGGCGACGACGACGACGCGAGCGGCCAATGCCAAAAAGAAGAAAATGTCGGATGAGGAGATACTGGAGAAGCTGCGCACCATTGTCTCTGTGGGCGATCCCAACCGCAAGTACACCAAGATGGAGAAAATAGGTCAAGGCGCCTCGGGCACCGTCTACACGGCCATCGAATCTTCAACGGGCATGGAGGTAGCCATCAAGCAGATGAACCTGTCGCAGCAACCCAAGAAGGAACTCATCATCAATGAGATTCTGGTTATGCGAGAGAACAAGCATCCAAATGTTGTTAATTATTTGGACAGCTATTTGGTATCGGAGGAGCTCTGGGTGGTCATGGAATATCTGCCCGGTGGCTCACTCACAGATGTTGTTACCGAGACCTGTATGGATGAGGGACAAATTGCAGCCGTTTGTCGTGAGGTGCTCCAAGCGCTCGAGTTTCTGCACGCCAACCAGGTCATTCATCGCGACATCAAAAGTGATAACATACTGCTTGGTCTGGATGGATCCGTCAAGCTGACTGATTTCGGTTTCTGTGCGCAAATCTCGCCTGAACAATCCAAGCGCACAACAATGGTTGGTACACCATATTGGATGGCACCCGAGGTCGTGACACGCAAGCAGTATGGACCCAAGGTGCGTATTAAATATAGTTATTATTTTTATTTTCCTTTTTTTTTTGGTAAAAAATATAACAAAACATAAAAAATCGGTTCAATTTTGAAAATTTGAATTTATAAATATTCAAATTGGTGTAAAAATATAATTAAAAAAAATGGAATATGTATTTATAATGAGACATGTTATTGATCGCAGGTCGATTTGTGGTCGCTGGGCATTATGGCTATTGAAATGGTCGAGGGTGAGCCGCCATATTTGAATGAGAATCCGCTAAAAGCCTTGTACCTCATCGCCACTAACGGCAAGCCGGAGATTAAGGAAAAAGACAAACTGACGGCAGCATTTCAAGATTTTCTAGATCAGTGTCTGGAAGTGGAAGTGGACCGACGCGCCAGCGCCATGGACCTGCTAAAGGTTAATTAAAAACGATCATTTATACCTTACCTTTGTGTGTTATAAATTCGTTTTGCATTTCGATTTGTAGCATCCTTTCCTGAAGTTGGCGCGCCCGTTGGCCAGTTTGACGCCTTTGATTATGGCAGCAAAGGAGGCGACCAAGGGCAACTGATTGACAACCAAAAAACAGCAGCTTATTTAACCATTACTAATGAACTACTATTACAACAAGCAACAGCAGCAGCGAGAAAAGCAACAGCAACAACAAAAACAACAGCAACAGCAATAGAAACAATTTATGCTTATGATGTATGAACAGATGATAAATTATTAGTGTTTATGATTATTATGATTATTTATATAAACGTATTTATATACAAACACATATATACTTATTATATATATCATTAATTACTCTAACTAAAATCAATCAGCAACAGCAACAAATACACGTAGCCAAGTATGCGTAGTTCAAATTACACGACAACAATTTGGTTTCCTGTCAATATCTAAAAGAAAGAAGAAAAATGACAAAAGCGTTTTATTAATTGTGACATTTTTTGCTGCTAATTTGTTATACCAAATTATCGGGCATTTTAAATGCCTTTGAAGTTATCTTTAATATATTCGAAAACAATTCATTAAACACATTAATACAAAACCTACATTTATAAATTGGCAGTTGCATTTAAAAATCATATAAAAATATTAATATAATTCCTTATTATAACAATTGTATAAAGAAAAAGCACTTATTATTTATATGTTAGGTTTTCGATCATTTTCTATAAGAAACAACTGAGTAGAAAAGAAAACACTTTCAAAATTCTTGCGCAAAACGCTGTTACACTAACTTTAAACACTTAAGAGTATTATTTAACTGATTCGTTTGCGAACTTTTGCTACATTCAGTAAATGTTTCAATTAGTTTCATAAACTGCTTTATTTAATAAAACGTAAATATATTTTTTTATATATGCGCTTATGGATTTTTTTATATTTAAACATGGTTTCTTTGAATTTTTGTTTAAATGAATATACTTTTTTGTAGCTTTTCTTTGAAGCTACATTATATTTTACATTTTTATTTATGTACTCGTTTTCACTTTTACAAAGGATCTGTCCAACCATGTTGTATCTAAATACCTTAATAAGCTTGCCCATCGCACTCTCTCAAATACACACACATGCACACACCAAATCCCGTTTTGTACTATGCCTGTATACATATATAGTTGTAAATCGAAATTGTAATTGTAAAAGAGTTTACCATGATATTAGAAGAGCCTATATTTTTCAAATACATAACAATGCAACGTGGTTTATTATGATGATAACAAAGTGTAGCAATTGAAATATTATAGACATATAGCGAATAGAAAACTTAACAAAATAAAAGAGAAACACTCTAAACTGTTCAATAAATTGGTAGTAGCAACTAAACATAATTAGCAATTAAATAACGTGTAAAAGTTAACGTGAATCATAAGAAAAAGCAGTTACTTTGTGCCTAACCAATAAAAATAACAAAATACTGAAATGCATTCAATAAGAGCAACAACAACAATTAATTATAAAAATAGAAACTAACTAATATAGATTTACAGAACTAGTGAATCCTCAACATAGTACGTAGTGTAGGGAAGCCAACGTAAATGCCATCCATGACGGTGGTTCAACAATATCCAAGTAAAGGCATAGAGAATCAACAATATTTAACATAGTTCAGATTATATCAAGCAATAGGTATTTTGGAAAAGTGTGTGTTCCTTGCCCCCCAAACCCTTAACACGAACTGTTGGATATTTATTTGTTTCTGCATATTGCACTTAAAGCCGATAGATTTTTCAGTAACCATGATTTCTGAAGAACAACCACAATATTTAATGATTAATCAACCGCTGCATATAAAAGCGACTTTTATAACAAAACCAAAAACAACTTCATTGGGTACAAATATTGTTGAGGACGGCTTAAGAATCTGATTTGAAATTAAATTACGCAAAATCGTTGATGTTGTTTATGTAACAATGGGACAGATCCGGGATCATCATGCAATAAATTGGATGAAAATTTGTATTATTCGTCCTTGGGGTAATTTTTCTTATTGTTTTTTGTGCTTATACTTAAATTTATGAAAAATTAATTTCGGGGACATCTTTTTCAACTGCAAGAGTGGTCGTCAATTTCCATCATTACATCGAAGAATTGATTACTAAATTAAGATTTAGACAGCCTGCAGCGTACTTATCTACCGGTTAATCTGTGAAATATGGGGTTAGGTTTACAAATTAAAATTTCGAGTGGCAACTTGAACTCTTCGTTAACAGCTCAATAACACCAAAAAGGACATCAAATAAGTATGAATAACATTTTGTACAACACACACGGAGCGCATTATTTTCGCTATTAGTTCCTAACAGACACAGACATTTACATTAAAATACATACATATATGTATCTACAATAATTTGAAAAATGTATTTAAAAAAACGCCAATTTGCATGGCGCCGACGTTGAAAACGAATATGAAACTTAATTTATAGAAATTATTGTATTTTTTTAGTATGTAGGAACCTAAAACAAAAATGCAGGACGAATCTGCATAAAACAATAATGGTAGCAATGAATTGGAAATTAGAGTTATGAAATTGCAAATCAAGAAGAAAAAGAAAAAAAAAATATATATATATATATATGTATACATATATATATATATAGATATATCTATATATATTTATGGAGACACAAATATGATAAATAAAAATATATAAACATATATATAAATACAAAATCCGCACTTATGTGTTTCATTTCATGTAGTGTTTATTGTGTTGTACAAGAAGCACGTTCTTGAAGTTTAAAATATTTGTTTAGGTTCTACATAATTTCAATGCTTAGATTAAATGATTTTAGTTATTTATATTTTTTTAATTTTTTATGAATAGTGTTTTTACGGCTTTACTTATTGCGGCGCGTGGACTCAGAGGCTGTCGGCGGCGGTGGAGGTCCACGTTTATTCATCTCCTCCAAGAAGGCCATGAGAATACTATTGCGCTCCTCGTCCAAATGATCCAGCACCAAGTAACTGAAAAAATTTAATACAATGAGATCAATGATTGAAATCAATTAGGATTCCACGAGAAGCTTACCGCTTGTCGTTCTTGAGAATGTCCTGGATTTCTCTAAGATGATTGGCATTCTCCTTGATGAGATCGCTGCTCTTGTGTGTAATGAATTTGCACTCCTGCAATAGTTCGCGCAGAGCCGTCTTGGCCTGCATGGTTTTGTCCTTGATGTAATCACGATACTCGCGTTCGCCTTTATCCGAACTGTATTTGAGATAGCGCGGATCGTCCTTGACTAGTTTCTTGATTTCCTTCCAGGTGCTAGTCAGTTGCAGTGTGCTAATCTCGTCAAGCATTTCGCGAAACTTTTCGCGTTTCTTTTTCATCAAATTGTCAATGTGCTCGTTGAAGATTCTACAAGAGAAGCAATCACAACAATTGAAATATGTCTATTTAACATCGCGAATTCGTTTTTCTTACCGCTCACGATCATCGCGATCGAGTGTCTCAATCAACTCCCAGCGGTGATCTTTGCGCAGCTGACGTTTCACTTCCTTCCAGGTGAAGTCGGGCGTGCGTACCAGATCAGTCAACAGCGCCGAGAAGTGTCCAATGCACTCATCGCGCTTGTGGTGTTCACGCTCCTTGTCGCGATCGCGTAGATGCCCGGCCAGTGTACGATGCACCTCCTTCTCCCGCTCCCTGATGCTTTGCTCGGCACGCAGCTTGCGCTCGCGATCTTTTTGCTTCTGTTCGGCTTCGCTTTCTCGCTGGCGCGCTAGTTCGCTGTCCTCGCTGCCAGCACGCTCCTCCTGATCGGAGTCTTCGCAGTGTTCTCCTTCCTCCTACGAGTAAATTACCCAACATTAGTAACATAATTTAACATATTTTGTTTTAATTATCTGCATACACACCGGTGAATCTAGCTTCTTGCGATCCTTGCTCTTTTCCTCTTTGTCACGCGATGATTTCCGCTCTCTATCCCTTGAGCGACTGCGCTCCCTGCGACTGTCTTTCCGGCTTTTCTCCTTCTCCTTATCTTTGCGATCAGATTTTCGATCACGTTGGCGGTCTCGATCCCGCTGGTCGCGTAGCTCACGCTCTCTACGCTTCTCCTCCTTCATGATGTGCAAGTAATCCTCGAAATACTCCTCGCGATACATCGAGTCCACTGCACGATACCGCGAATCCGATTCAAATTTCTTTTTGATGTCATACCAGCGCGTGTGGCGCTCAATGTCGTGACGCTCCCGTAACATGTCCATAAAGTCCTTGCGTATCTAAAGATTCAAAAGGCAATTCAACATGACAGCCATGCGGAAGAGAAGAGAAATGATGTAAAAAACTGAATTAGTTACGCCTCTGGTACTGATGCGGATTTTACTTAAAGCTCTATCATTTCTTAGGGCACTACCTTAACTTGACTTAACATCTAGACATTCTTAAAACTTATAAACATAGTTACACGCTTTGTTTTGGTTTGCTGTGGAAAAAGGTTTCGATTAGCTTTGTAAGACAGATTGCTGAAAAGAAAATTGTAATTAGTTTTGGCCTTGTTGACCTTTAGAGAAATGCAATGAAGATCAGGTATTGAATCAGGCAAACAGACTTTATCGGATTGGACAATTTTGTGGCAAATAATCAAACCAGTTTTTAATAGATTTTAAAGCGCTTTCAATTTTTTTAATGTTGGTTTAAAGCCAAGGAAGCTAAATATAAATTTGCTTTTAGTTTTGATGAAAAAAAGATTTTAATTTATAATTCACATGCAATTAATTTGAAGCTTTTGAATAAATTAAAACAAAAAAATTGACTGCAATAACAATTTAAGAGTTTGTTGTTTGCTTGCAAACTCTCATTAGATTTAAAAGAACAACAAATGGGTTGAATACAATGCATTTTCTCTAGGGGCTCACTTAGCCGGGCAATGCTTCAGCTGGGCCGAAGTGGACAATTTATAAAACTAAAGTAAATATACCAAATACATAAGATATAAACCAAATGAAATAGTGTCTAAGTGAGAGACAGAGAGCCTATCAACGTGCTGTGCCGTTGCCAGAAGCTTGTGAGAGCAATGTGAGAGAGAAGAGGAAAAATGAAATAATTCCCCAAAACGGCAGTTCTCAATTTGCTCTGCACAGGCTTGAATTGGGTTCATTGGTTCTCCTGTTGTGGAAGCTGCCATTTACAAGTTTTTGTAATTTGTAAAACAAAAAGAAATATTGGTTTAATTAAATTATGCATTATTCATACTGTTTGCTCAGCCTCGAAGCCACCTGTATACGTTTCGTTGTTGTTGTTGTTGTTGTTCTGCCCGTTTTGTAATGGCTGTTGTTGTTGTTGTTGCTGTTCAGTGATGAGTGGCTGCTTCCGCTTCGAATAGCCCAACCATTGATCTTCCAACATCAACATCACATCTTTTTATGAACAAATAAACGCCAAATAACATCATCATCATCACCATCATTGATCATCGATCATCATCATCATTGGCACAACATCATTCCTAGGCGACAGGTGCGACGCAGGGCGGGGCGGGAAGTGGAAATCACACCAACGATTATCAGGTAATTTTCAATTTTTGCATACCTTTTGATTTTTAGTGATTGATTTTATTTTTATTTTAATTTTATTTTTTATTGTATTTTGCTTGATTCCAAATTTGTTTCTTATTTGCGGAAAAACAAATTTTGTTTGTAAATTTTTTTGTTGTTATTTTAAACTCACCACACAAACAGATTTTGCAAGCGTGTGCGTGGTGAACTTGAGCTATCAACTTTGGCCTGGAACTGGGACCATGACGACAACGAGATGACGACGACAACGATGACGACAGGAACAACGGCTGTGTGTGAATTTGGTGTTTGCATTTGTTGCGTGCTTTTGTGCTGTAATCTGTTAGCTCTTATCTAAAAAATTGTTGGTCATACAAAACCACAATTTGCAATATGAATTTGCAACCGAACCGGTCAGGGGCAATCATTCAGATCAGGGGGTATCGATCGGTTCATGTTGTATTAATTAACAAAAATCAATAACATTATGTAAATACGTGGTACACAAGTAATATGGTAAAGTCAATAACATATATAAGAATAGATATGCATATATGGATATGAATACGTAAGTGGACAGCGAAACCACTCGACGCCAAAGCATACCTGTTCTTTCCTCAGCTGCTTATCCTCTTTCTCCCGGCGGCGTACCTCAACGATGAATTCATTAAACAAACTCTCGCGCTCCCGCACCTTCTCAATGGCCCGATACCGCTCATCCTTGGCATTGCGCTGGCTAAACTCCGAAAACGAAGATCTGCAAATAAATGGCTTTTATAACACTGAGACTTAAATGTGTCCACAATTTTGACTACTTACTTGCCGTGCAGCTTGGCATCCTCCATGAGCTTACGGAAATCGTCGCGCTTCTGTCGCATCTTATTGCGTTTCTCTTTACGCTCTTCCTCGGCGCGATCCTTCACATACTTTTCAAATACCTGTTTGCGTTCCTTCGATGTTAGCAGCAAATAGCGCGGATCGAACACAATCTTGTGCAGCTCCTTCTCCCATGTGCTGAATGCGGACACATCCTTTTCGCGCAGCATCTCCTTGAACTGAGTGACGCGTGTCTCAAGTGGCACCAAAGCCCGCTCCTTGGCCGCACGCTGCTCCGCTTCTAGCACTGCATCTTCATTTTTCTTTGTCTTGGTAACTGGGGGATGAGTGGAAATCATAGATGGGTATACATAATTTGTTATTGATAACCAGATAATCGTTAAATTGCAAATATATTAATGTTTGGCGTTCCGGGGCTGCGATACATCTATATCCCTATCCCCTTGGCAAACAGATAATAATTATGAGTAAATTAAATTAACTTACACGCGCGTACACGCTTTGTGGGCACCTCCTCCACGCTAGACTCGGATTCGGTGCGGATTTTGATGACCTCATCATCTTCATCCTCATCCCTCTCCATGCGCTGCACCTGCTGGGGCTGCTGCTGCCCTTGCGCCAGCTTCTCCAGCGCGGTGGCATTCTCGGCTGGTTTTTGATCAGATTCAACGGATTTCTCCTCGGCCGTTTTAAGTTGCTCGGGTCGCTCATTAACCGCCTTGTCGACATCCTCGCGATTCATCAGATCTTCGGGCCGGTCCCACACGGAAGTGCGCGTCGAGGGATTGTAAAAGAAGACACGCGCATCGCCAGTCCACACGACACACCATGGTGTGCCCGCTATGGGTGTGCTGGTCACCGGACGTGATTTGTCCGTTTGTTTGGCCGTTGCCGCTGCTGCTGCCAATTTCTTTTGCTCCTCTTCTTTTTTGCGCTTCTCCTCGGCCGCTTTCTTGGCCTCCTTCTCGACCGCAGCGGCTTGAGCCACCTTGTTGTTTTCGCTGTTGGCTTTCATGGCTGCCGCGGCGGCGGCAAACGCCATTTGAGGATCAAAGCCGTGACCGGCGCCCGGAGGCATATGCATTAGCGGATTAGGTAGCAAATGGGGTGGCATGCCCGGCGTGCCAACCTGCGCTGGCTGTGGTGCAGCGCCCGAATGGGCTGCCATACGTGCCGCTTCCATGTCTCGCAATGCTTGTGGTTTCTCCCATACGCTTTCGCCGCGAGCTGCATGAAAATAGTAAGGCCGACCATCGGGCGCACGATGCTCCGACCATTCGGCTGCCCGGGCAATCACTGCCGGATCTATGACGCCAGGCTTTATAATCAAATTTTTCGCGGGTTTGTCCTGTGACGCTGCAGGCGGTGCATGCATATGCTGCTGCTGTTGTTGTTGTTGCTGTTGCCATGGCGGCAATCCAACGCCCCACGGCCCGGCTGGTGCACCGCCAGGAAAGCCGTATGCTGGCGGCGGCATGCAGAAAGGCGGCGGTTGCCCAAAGCCCGGCGGTGGCTGCATGCCGGGCGGCTGCTGAAACATTGGGGGCGGTTGTTGTCGCACATTTGGCGGCGGCTGGCTGAGCAGTGGCGGCGCCGCCGCATTGGGCGGTGGCTGGTTCAATAGATGTGGCGGCGGTTGCGACGTTAAATGTGTATGTCCGGATACAGCGGCTGCGCCCACCTGTGCATCGGTATGTTTTGTCAAGCCCTCTTCGGGCTTAGTAGCTGCCAGATTCGGTTGCCGTTTAGCCAACTCCTCAACCTCAGTTTGGGTCATGATTTTCGTGTTGGAACCATCCGGTCGGGTCCAGGTTGTCTCTCGCGTCACCGCGTGATAATAATACGAACGCCCATCTTCGGCCTTGGTTTCGACCCAAATTTCGGGCGCCGCGGCCAACCCATTGACACTGGGAGGCGGTTGGCTGTGAGCCGGCTGATGCTGATGTTGTTGTTGCTGCTGTTGCTGCTGCATCTGCATCTGCGTGTGTTCGCCTATGGGACGACCGCTGAACGCATTGAACGGCTTGTTCCTATATTTTCATACATAATGTATATTTATTATCTTATACTCTTACGCTACACAAATGCAAGTACTTACCATTGCACTTCGCTAACTTTCGGTTTTTCATTGGCAACCGCCAGCCCGTTTGGGCCATCTTGACTACCAACAACGCCGACAGCAGCAGGCTTCCCATTCATGGCTGGTGGTGATTGCGAATCTGGCGGACTTGAACTTGCTCTGTCGGCGTCCATACTTTCGTCTAAACTGGTTTCCATTGCACTCAATTATCACACAACGCACTCGATTTAATTAGCATTTACAAGAAGTCAAGAAAAATTTTCCTACAAACTTTTTTTTGCCTCTATCGATAATTATTGGCTGCCCGTCGGGTTATTATCGAGTCTGAGATGAAGGGTGGCAACATTGAAATCGTTTCTAAAAAACTGTTGTTTCCACTATCCCAAAATACTGAAAAATACTAAAGCCATATAATTCTTTGATATAATAATGATCATAATTTGAAAAACCTCATGCTGAAAAAATCATCATATTAAAGTTATAACCTACTTTATACTACATTTTACAAATTATCGTAGGGTCAGGATGTATCTATCGCATACGCTTGACTAGTTCATTATTGTTCACGAATAAAAGATCCACAACTTATGCTAAGTATTTTGAGCTCTTTAAATACAGATACAAAAAACAAATGTAGTTTGTTTTTTTATTAAGAACTTTTTCCCAAAATTTTAAATCATCGAAATGTAGCTTTATTTAGATTTATTTAAAGCTAAAAATCTATCGTGTCAATTGCAAAGCAGCTAAAACCGATCACAACTCAATACTGTGACGTCACAGTTTCTTAAGGCGCGCTTATTTGCATAACGGAAATTTAGATCCCTCAACCATAGTTTTTTTTTTCGGTTTTAAGTAAGTAACACACTGTGAACAGAGAATAGCGTAATCAGGTATACCCGGCTTAGTAAGCAGCTGCAACGACAGCCCAATCTAGCTTTTAATTGCGATTTCATGGATTATGTATTCAAAATAAATTGGCATGAAAATACCTTCAGAGCTCAAATCGAAACGAGCCCTCTCCGCAAAATGTTGTTGCTTGGTGCAATTGTGTCCTGGTGTTGTATAGTTTGCATGGTTCGAGCCAGTAGCTCGGCCACGCCAAATTATTGTGATCCTGGTTTGTGCGATGGCCACACACATGTGGCCTGCAAAAAAGGACTGAATGTAAGTAATCCCAATTTGGACCAGCTAGGACAATTGACAATGATACGCTTTTCGATATGCTTATGCTTGCAGTACTATAGCAGCGATTGTCAGTTGGATGCTGACGCGATGACCTTTACCGCTGATGAGTCGGAACAAATATTGCTGCGCTTAAATGAATTGCGCAATAAGGTGGCACACGGAAACTTTAAGGGCCTAATGGGAGCAGCCAGTATGCCCACCCTGGTGTGGGATGAGGACCTGGCATTTACGGCTGGAATAAATGTACGTCACTGTAGACTGCACCTGGATCCTTGCCGCAATACACAGAAATTTAGAAATGTTGGCCAAAGCGTGTGTTATATAGGACAAAGGGGCGATATAGATAATTTGAAGAGCGTTATAATGCGTCAAACGGCATTATGGTTTAACGAGGAGAAATACGCCACAATGGACGACATTTCCAACTATATGGGGCCAAATCAGTAAGACATGCATACATATGTAAGATTTCAATTCAAATATTTACATAGAACCCTATTACTTTTAGTAAGCCCATACAAAACTTTGCGCAACTTTTGTACGACGGCAGCAGCAGAGTGGGTTGCTCTGTTCTGCAACAGTCCAAAAATGAGTGGGTGCAGACCTATTTCACTTGCAATTACGATGCAGCGCCCGTTGTTGGCCAGCCAATCTTCAATACCAGCAGCCAGCCGGGGGAAAATTGCGTATCGGGCAGAAATCCAATGTTTGAAAATCTATGCGCTGATCCAAACATGTCACAAAATGCGAGTTTAAAAAGCCATAATCCAAGGCTTCGCATACAACCACCAAGTACATTTAAATCTAATGGTGATAAAACGTCAGATGAGCTTGATAAAGAGTATGAGGAGAGACAACGAGAAAATGAATGGTGGAGAAGCAAGTTCTATAGGTTTCTGGCAAAAATTGGGAGAGCCTCAAGGAATGCAGGTCAGTGGAACGTTGTGGTGCTAACAATGAATCATGAAGTGGACGTCGATAAGCCGCCAATAATGAATAGGGCGGACAAGATTCTTTTGAAGCGTACGCACGACATTCAGCTTGCTATCCAAAATCGCGGAATGCCCATTCAGAATCGTGTCATGTCATCTATAACATCGAGAACTGGACCCATTGTAAATTTAAGAACCGGACCCATTGTAAATTTAAGAACCCGACCCATAGTAAATCTAAGAACCACAAACCACCTAAGTGGCTCTGCAAAATGGCGCACAGTTCGCCGCTAATATAAAATGAAATATCGTCATAATTGCTCCGTCCAAAATAATTAAATGTGAATACGAAATATACACATGTATTTAATATAATATACTAATTATTATTAAATATTTATATTTCAGTTATTGTTTACTTTGGACAATTCGAAAAATAAAATGCAATGATATTAAACATCGGCAAACTAAAGGTAATTTTAGGTTGTATAATAACCGATTAACTTTTTTGTTCTTTATTTTTCATTGAAATTAAGAATACAATACATTAATTAGCCTCTGAGCTGACCTCAGGCAATTAAAATTTTTTGATGTTGAAATTATGCGTTTTTCCTAAACTAGCCAAACCAAAATTCTATTGTTAATGTTGGCTTATTAAAGTGTTTCGCAAGGACACATTGCATTATGATCTATTCGTTTTCATTATTAATATTCGCCTGATTGAAAATGAATTGTCTGCTTTTTATGTATTAAATAAAGGTAAACTATTATACAGATAGACTTTATAAACAAAACTATCAAGCTAATTAGTCTCCATTTTTATATTCTGCCATATGGCATTCATGCGTAATCGGCCTTCGCGCAGATGCTTTAGCAGCGCATCGGCTGTTATATCCGAAGTAGGTTTGGGAACAATTAATGCCTTGCACAGCATTGCATGGCGCTCGAATCGCCAGAGGGTTTTGAATGTTTTACTGCAATATTTGCAGACGCGTTCCTCTTCATGTTCGCTTGGACGGCGCTCGGGTTCGGGACTTTCCCGATGTTTGGTCGGACGTTGCGACATAGACCACTTGGGTTCCGGCTTAATAAGCAGTTGGGTTTTATTTTTGCGCTGCAGCTCCTGCTGATGATTGTACCGTATGTGATTGTACATTTTGGACATGCTCGTCTTTGTCCGATCGCACAGAGTGCACTTCAAATACGACCGATAGGACAAATGCTTGAAGCAATGCTTTTGCAGTTCAGAACGTTTGGTGGTCGGCAGCACCTCGTGGCACTGCAGGCAGATGCTCTGTCGGTCCTTGATCTTAAAGCTATTCTCAATGAAATGCTCGAAATTATGCTTCTTGAAAACGTGAGTGCGCCAGTCATTCATTGAACTGATCTCCTTGCCGCACTTTGGACACAAATAGGAAATTAGTTGCGCAAGGCCGTGTGTATAGAGTTCCATATGACCATCCCGATCGGGTGTGGTCGACACACGTCTTCGTTTGGGAGGCGGTGTTAATTCCTTATCATTCTCCGGTTCCGGTTCCGTTTTCATTTTCTTTTTTAGCTTATCAACTTCTTCTTCGCCCAGCGCATCGATTTCAATAATCACCACCTCTTTATTGGGCTGGGCCCGCGCTTCAGTTTGCTTTGTTACTTTCACGTTGTCCTCAAGCCGCTCATCGAAGAATTCCTGGCACAGTGCATCCAAATCTGCTTCATATTGCATATCCTGAGGCTGGTGCTGCTCCTTTTCCTTACGCACAATGTCCTCATAGGCATCTAAGCAGCGATCTAGCGCTTGTTCACTTGCATTGGGTCTGGCTTTAGCTTCAGCAGGGATCGCTGCAGCTGCTGGCGTTGCTACATCCTGATCGTCAGTCTGCAAATCAATGTCCATCAGTGCCTTTTGCAACAGATCATTGCGTTTGCGCGGCGGCCGGCCAACTTTATTCTTTGGTTCCTTTTTGTCCTCCTGGCTGCGTTTCACTTGCTTCAGTTTTGACTCATACTTTTCAATTTCTTTAATATGGGTAGACAACAGATGCTCATTCAACGCTCTTCGCCGCGTATACGCCAAGCGACAGTGTACACATCGATAAGTTTCCCGGTGATCCAGATGCATAAAATAATGATACTGAAGGAGTGCGATCGTTTTGTGGGCATTCTCCACCCACTTGAAGCAAAGCTGGCACTCGTGGAAATTCTCATCGATTTGAATAAAATTGAAATCGGAATAGGTCTTGTTAAGGTAGTCGTGCTTCTGTAAGCGAAAAACAAAGTGTGAAAATACAAGAAACACTCATTTAAATAAAACAATACCGTGTTCAAATGTTGTCGCCACTCGGCTTGGGTACGAAACGCTTTGCCGCATTCCGGGCATATGTAGACCATGTGTGCCTCCAGGCGAGCATTAAGCTTGCTTTGCTCATCAGTCAGCACACTATTTCGTGACATAATTGGTTGAAGCAAGCAAACAAACAAAATGTAATTGAAATATCCAAATAGTATGGTATTGCGGCTAGAGATGAAAGTATTGGCTATTGTATTATATCGTTCTGAACAAGTTCGATTGAT
Source organism: Drosophila paramelanica (assembly GCA_035043915.1). Classification (NCBI taxonomy): domain Eukaryota; kingdom Metazoa; phylum Arthropoda; class Insecta; order Diptera; family Drosophilidae; genus Drosophila; species Drosophila paramelanica. The sequence goes on along the minus strand of JAWNMO010000354.1, from coordinate 5,337,681 downwards.
CCAGTTTTCAGTTTATAGTTCATGATTCACTTTGTGATTCTTAGTGATGTGCGCTTATAAAAAAAATTATTATTTTTCTTTAGTCTAAAGAACTATGTACAGCATTGATATGGCGTCTTTATAATTGGAGAAATATTGATGCTTATTATTTCGTGTCCTAACTACCTTGAATGTGTTAAAAATTTTCATATTAATTGTGCATATGTTAAACGCCAATATCAACAACTGTGATTTAAATGAATACAGCAGTTATTTTGTGAATACAGCCGATTGTTTTGTGCTAAGGATGATTTTTTCGCTAAAAAGTTAAGTCAATCAATATAAATATTTCTGATGTAATAAATAAATATTTTATATTGCTTGATACAATTGCAAAAACTTACTTCATTTTCAAATGTAGGTATTTTAATACTGCCACAAAAAATATTATAATATCGAACCGATTGTTCGATAGAAAGTATCAATATATAAGTTCGGTCTGACCAAATAATCGGCCGGCCAATAGTCTCGTTTATACAAAAGAATCTGTGAAATATATATTTCACAAGTTAAGCATGGCAAGTGCACCAAAATCGACAGTAAGTTAACTGCTTATCACGCATTATAATCTCTCACTTTAAATGCAATGAACTGCGATTTCCAGTCTGCCAGCAGTGGAAGTACCACGTCCGCAAATGCTGTGGCCGCCAGTTCTGCCGCGGCGAATGGCAACGTCCAGGAGTTCAAGATTCGTGTGCCTAAGATGCGCAAGAAGCATCACGTAATGCGTTTTAATGCTACACTCAATGTTGACTTTGCACAGTGGCGAAATGTAAAACTGGAGCGGGAAAATAACATGAAGGAGTTTAGGGGAATCGACGAGGAGCAGCCGAAATTTGGCGCTGGCTCCGAGTACAATCGGGATCAGCGCGAGGAGGCGCGACGTAAAAAGTTTGGCATCATCGCACGCAAATATAGACCAGAGGCTCAGCCGTGGATTCTGAAAGTAGGCGGCAAGACGGGCAAGAAATTTAAGGGAATACGGGAGGGTGGAGTTGGCGAAAATGCCGCCTTCTATGTGTTCACGCACGCCCCAGACGGTGCAATTGAAGCTTATCCGCTCAATGAGTGGTACAACTTCCAGCCCATACAGCGCTACAAGTCCTTGTCGGCTGAGGAAGCCGAACAAGAGTTTGGACGCCGCAAAAAGGTAATGAACTATTTTTCCCTTATGTTGCGTAAACGTTTGCGCGGAGACGAGGAGGAGGAACAAGACCCCGAGGAAGTCAAATTGCTGAAGGCCGCCACTAAGAAGTCCAAGGAGCTCAAAATTACCGATATGGATGAGTGGATTGATTCTGAGGACGAGTCTGACTCGGATGACGAGGAGGAGAAAAAGAAAAAAGAGCAGGAAGACAGCGACGATGGGGGTGCCGGCAAAAAGGGTAAGGGCAAAAAGGGCGCGGATAAAAAGAAGAAAAAACGTGATGTGGACGATGAAGCGTTTGAGGAGTCTGATGATGGCGATGAAGAGGGACGCGAAATGGACTACGATACCAGTTCCAGTGAAGAGTAAGTTGAAATTGAACATTTTCATAAATGAGAGGGTATACTGCTTATGTACTGTGGACACATGATCAACAGGCTATACAAACTAGCCTCGTATGTCCATCCTGTTGCAGTCAGTATATATGCCGTAGTCAGGTTAAGTGTGATGTATGTATATTACCATATATCTTCTATATGTCTGCAAGAGTATATAATCTTAGACTACACTATATCCCAGCCAAAAAGATTGGCGAAATTCTTACAATGAAGTATGGCAACAACACAGTAATTAATCCTTTTTGAACTGCTTACAGTGAACCTGATCCGGAGTCGAAGATGGTGAAGGACATGAAAGGAGTTGCTGAAGAGGATGCACTGCGAAAATTGCTTACATCTGACGAGGAAGAGGATGAAGAAAAGAAATCTGATGAATCCGACAAGGAAGAGGGCGATGAGAAAAAGAAGAAGGAGAAAAACAAAGACGAAAGCGCCAAGGATAAAAAGAAAAAAAAGCAATCGAAAGACGACAAAAAATCAAAGACAAATGGCAGTGATTCATCAACGGATCTCAGTTCGGATAGCACAGATTCCGAAGATGATCTCAGCAATGGACCGACCAAAAAGAAGTCTGCATCCAATAAAGATAAAGACAAGGATAAGGATATTGCTAACAAAGCCAGCGCAAGCGGCAGCAACGCCAATAAGTCACGCTCGGCCACGCCAACGCTAACGAATGACGCCAACAAGCGCAAAATGAACAGCCTGCCCAGCGATCTCACCGGCTCCGATACCAGCAACAGTCCCAACAGCACACCGGCCAAACGACCTAAGAGCGAGCTAAGCAACTCATTGCCATCCTCATTTGCGGGCGTGGTCAGCAACAAAGTGGAGTAAGTAGCGCGGCATTTAATTTAATGTCGTTCAATTTGTTGATGTTTTGCTTTGTTCTTGCAGGGATTATGGCATAACTGAGGAGGCAGTGCGCCGGTATCTCAAGCGTAAGCCCCTGACCGCCACCGAGCTGTTAACGAAGTTCAAAAATAAAAAAACGGGCGTTTCGAGCGATCGCTTGGTTGAGACCATGACCAAAATACTGAAGAAAATTAATCCTGTCAAGCACACCATACAAGGCAAAATGTATTTATGGATTAAATAATCGCATCACTTTCTGTTGCATGAATTGGATATTACAGATTGCCAGTGCATGTTTTTAAATTGGTTTATTAAAAATAAGGAATTTTTGCAATTCGTTTCACTCATTCCTCTCACAGTTTACTTTATTATCAAAAAACTCGACTTTCACATTAGGATAAAATATAATTAAATATATTCGAACACATGTTGTTTAATCACGTGAATAGATTAAAAATGTTGTTAAATTTAACAGAGATAATCGGCCAAATATGTTTAAATTGTGATTTATCTACGCAATTGATAATAGTGTTAGAAAACCTGTCAGGACTTACTAAAAGTATCGATATCTTTTGCACCAGAAAAGAGATTTCTCGTGTTCACAATGCACAGTTATTTGCTTTTATATTTATGCAATAGGAATGACACAAATTCGGTATTTAGTGAACTTAAACCGATTATTGTGTCATTTAAAAATATAAAAAAATAGGGGAATACCCATTTCAACATAATAAATAGCGATGAATCGACTATTTTTATGTCTAAAGTCATCGATACGACAATGGTCACACTGGATAGTCCGAGCCCTGCGCTGAGTTCTAAAACATAATATATCTTAAATAATCAAAGCTAAAGCCCTGTAAAATGTGTAATCAGCAATATTACAACAATTCCCAACCCATTTGATAAGTCGAAAAAGTGCGTGGTGCGTGCGTTATGCCACAGAAAACATAATTAACTGCAACGCAATTGCAATGGCGACGAGTACGAACAAAAACGAATGAGAAAGAGCGAGTGTTAAAAAATATAGAAAAAGAAGAAACAGCACACGGCCAGCATACAGTTGAAGCTAAATTCAATAGAAATATACAAATAAGTAATATAAACACAAGTGAGTAGCAGCACTGTAAATTGTATAGCCTGTAAAACTTCAGCGCCAGCTGCTTTCTTAGATATAATTATTCACACACCAACACACACCCACAATACTCACACAACAAGCGCCTGAAAGCATAACAAAAGAATACGCAGTTAAACACTAAGCTTTTTCTTGTGCTGTTTTCCACTAAATCAAATAATTGAAGATTTTCAGCGTTCTGAACTGTCTTATTCACCTGTTGGCTTGTGCTATTTCGTATTTAACAGCCTTGTAAAAACCCTGACTTTAAAGTTTGTGCGTGCATAGAGTTCAAGGTAGTGTAAGTGTAAGTGTGTGTATATCTGGTGGGTGGTGTTCCGAGTAAAAGTGTGTGTGTGTGAGTGTGTGTGCTTCTTCCAAGTGTAAAATTTGTTTGCATATCCCAGTAGCAAAAGAGAACTTAAGAATAAGCCCAGGTATATCCTTTAATTATAATTAAAGTTTTAGAGTAACCCATACATTGTTGCAGTCCAATATATTAACATTTGTATATATCGAGCTGGGTTTATTTTTGTGTGTTTATTTATTTATATGAAGATTATATTTCACTATTTGCTTATACAATAAAAACAAAGTCACGTTCTCATTATTGTCACATCTGTGTTGGTTCATTCGGGCACGATGTGTTAATTACATGTGACGTTCTTTATTTAATTATGCATTTAATACAACAAATTAGTTAAATTTCTGCGCCTGCCACATGTATGCCAAATGTATTATCAGCTCTGACTTTATTTCACATAAATTTTCCGCATTTGTTCCGCGCAACTTTTACAAAATTGCAATTACAGATTTTACGTTCTGTCCGAACGTTATCATCCAACTGGCAATGACTCATTGTGTGTGCTTATTTTGCCGGTTAACCAAAACTAAAATTTGTTTGCAGTTCGGCATCGGCACTCTGCTGATTTGACAAGCACAAAGCATTTCACTTGTGCGCCAAGTTATACCATTAAAAATATCATTGAGAAAAATGTTACAAAATTTCAATTTATGCAAATTAATCACAATCAAAATAATGCAAAATGAACACACATGCACGTAGAGTGAAGCGGATTTGCTTTTGCGTTCGCAGTAAGTTCTCCACTCTGCTGTAGTTTTTTTTTTTAGTTTATCGTGAACGATACTTTTCGTTTAGTTATTCGGGCTAAGCTAATAAATCGTTCGTAATCGACGCAATTGAGCAGTTAAATAGCTGATCAATAAAACAGTTACGTTCACTTTCAATTTGATTAAATCATTTCGACATAGCTCTATTAAAGAGTTACACAAGTCGGTGTTTTGTGTTGAGAACAAAATTTAGAAAATGATTGCACTAAGCACTAAGTTTTTGTCAGCAAACATTAAACAGCTGATTGCGGCAACAGAACCAAAGGGTAAAAAAGAGCTTAGAAAAGGAAAACAAAAATGTGGACCACACATATATAGAATAAATAAAATGTTGTTTATACAATTCAAAAACCGTTTATCTTATCAGCATGCCATGGCGTAGCTCTGGCCGATACTGTTTGTTTGCATTGAGTTGAGCTTCTCTTTTATGGTTTTTTCTTCTTCTTTTTTTCATTTATGCACTTGTTTTGCAGGCCACCACAAAAAAAAAAACAGACGCCCAGATCAGAACAGATGAGACATGCAAATAGTGCAAATGGTAACAATCACAAGCAGCAGCAGCAGTCGCAGCAACAACGATCTAAGCAAATAACAGCAAAACAACAGTTGAACAACGACTGCGAAGAGCAGCTTTTTTGTTAGCTTGAGTTCGATTTGTAATCGCAGGTGAGCAGGTGAATCAACCAGCATGGCAATGAAGCATTGTCTCACACTGGACCTGGCATTGCTAGGACTCTGCTTGGTATGCCAACAAGCGGTCGTTGATGGCCATGTGCTTGTATACAGACGCGCTACCACACAGGCAAGTAACTCTCAATACCGTCTTTGGTCTCTAAATAATAAATCTTTTTATTTTTGTTCACAGCTGATTGAGGAGTTTAACGATTTGCCAGCAAGGTTTGGACCCCTTATAGATGGCAACAATCTTCGCGTGTTTGTGGTACCACATGATACAAATAATGCGTACGGTTGTGGCTCTTTAAAATATCCACCAAACGGTGGCTACCCGATGGGCGCCAAGTTTGTGGCGATTATATCGCGGTAAGCGAAATTGTACTCATTGAAAATTCAACCGAAATGCGACGAAATTATTTTCTGCTTGCACAGCGGCGGCAATTGCACATTTGAGCGCAAGGTGCGCGTGGCTCAGAACAGAACGTATTCTGCTGTGATCATCTACAACAATGAAGGCGATGAGCTAGGTATGACATATGATATGCACCACACACCTGGTTACTTAATTATTTTTAGATTTTTTTAACTGACGCATGGCAGATACATTTGTATTATTGTTATGAATTTATTTCTTATAAATAGTCATCGACATAACGAGTGTATTTTATTTGCTTGTCAAATTTCATTGTTATTTACTACGCCAAATCAGGATATTAATAATAAAATTAAATTAGAAATAGAGCTCAAAGTATAAATTTATTCCAAAACGTAACTTATTTATATATAATCATAATTTGTCTTGACAAACAAGAAAAAGAAACTTTAATCCCAGAATTTCCAAAAAAACATATTAAAAATATATTTGATACTAATTTTTATGGAATAAATTTTACATTTAATCAATTAAATATATATATTGTTTATTTAATACTAAACTCCACTTAAAATAATGAATGCAAAAAGTTTAAATAATTAAATTTTCAACTAATTCTTTGTAACTATTGCAATTAACATAAGTTATATATAACTTTTTTAAGTTTTTCTTGATTATATGTCTAGGTTTATTATTACCCACTAAGTTTATTAAACCATTCTACAGCATTGATTTGATTGTAGGTCGTTATCAGATTCCATTTCCAAAATGAACATTGACCGCGGTGTAGACAATTTATTCATCAAGTTATTGCTTTAATATTTTTTCAGAACAAATGACCGCTAATAATACCACGGACATACGCATACCCTCCGTTTTTGTGGGCCTTACGACCGGCAAGACATTATTATCGTTTTTTACGCCAGAGGTGGTGCTAATCATTAACGACGAGCTGCCCTTCAATATAAACACTCAGCTGATATTGCCCTTTTCCATTCTGATTGCACTGTGCTTCCTCATTATGGTAAGTCGATTACTTTTTCTTTCATTGAATTGTATTCCTAGCCTGCATCTGCTTCTATATTTGTGGCCAGATTGTGTACATGATATACAAATGCATACTGGAGCGGCGCCGTTTGCGTCGCTATCGCCTGCCCAAGAGCATGCTTAAGAAGATTCCTGTGCTGCGGTATACTAAAAATAATACCAACATCAAGTATGAGACCTGCGTGATCTGTCTCGATGACTTTGTCGAGGATGACAAACTGCGCGTGTTGCCCTGTTCCCACCGTAAGTGACGGCAATTGTAATGGCGTCTCAAATTGAAAAACATTAAATTTGATTTTTCAGCTTATCACAGTCATTGCATTGATCCTTGGCTAACAGAAAACCGACGAGTCTGCCCTATATGCAAGCGGAAGGTTTTTACGAAGCGCGAAGCACGTGCGAGTCGGAATCGACAGCCTTCTTTAGATAGCGTCACCGATACCGATGATGATACCACTCCGCTGTTGCAACAGCAGACGCAAGCGGCAACTGCCGATGCTGCGGCCAGTGGCAGTAACAGCGCCAGCATCAATTCTGCATCATCAGCAGCCAGCACCACAAGACATGGCACATTTAGACGCGTCGATACAGCTCGCACTCCCACCGAAGCTCAGGAATACCAAAGCTCTGATGACGAAAATGGTGTGTATTCAGTATTTTAAATGTTGGCATAACATCATAAAATGCAAAAGCAAATTTAAAAACGCATCATTTGGAAAGTTCATAACTATCATGACTAAATATCACGACAGTTAATTATATTATATTATCTTATATGATACTTACAGCACTGTTGGACTCAGCTTCGACACAGGTCAATGTATCCGGTTCTTTCCAACGACGTGTCAATCCATTCGATCGGGCACCAAATTTGCCTGCTCATTTGGCGGATCAGCTGAACCAGCCACGGCGCTCACTTTGGTCGCGCATTCACTTTAGGTAAGTTAAGCAGACAATTACAAGCTTTCTCACTCATCATTGTTAATATCTTCGGTTTTAGCTTCCCGTTTCGCCGTGAACCCGAGAGCATTAGTGTGGCAGCGCCGCCATATATCGGTCATATTGAGGCTGGCACAAACGAGGTCGCTGTTCGGGGCATGGCAGCGACTGCCACGACTGCTGCCATCTCCACGCCTACATCGAACAACATACTGAATCCGAATTTAAGCGGCTCCTTCAAGGATGATGACGACATGCCACCGCATCGTTCCATATACGAACCGATCGCAATTAGTACGCCCGCTACAGAGCTGGGCAGTCCTTCGGGTGCTGTCGTTGCTACTGACTCCGAGTTTCTTCAGACGCCGACACAAGGCGGCATAGGGGTTGCCGCGCTGCCGCATAGCAGCGCAGATCGCCACTTTCTCATATAAAGTAGATTCGAGTAGAAGAGTTTAGTTTTCTAAGCTACATAGTTCACACCAAGCAGGCAAAATAAACTTTTGTAGGAGTTATAGATTAGATGTCGCTTCAAAGCGGCGAAGCTGTGGCTGCCAGCTGCTTTGTTTTAAACAATTAACAAATGTTTACCCTTAATATACATATATGTAATTGTAATTGTAATTGTATTTGTAATCATCATCGGCATGCCGCGTGGATCATGGATGATTATGGTTTGCACCGCAAAACACATTACATTCATACATATACCAAAGACAATATAAACACTAAGATGAGTAACGCGCATACATTTGAACGTGCGCAAAAATTTCTGGTGTGGCTTTTCAAGTGGCTTTTCGCTCTTCAAACGCCACACCAGCCGAGTGGCTTTTCGAGAGCGAAAAGCCACACGATTCAATGCCGAAATCCATAGAGCAATAAAGAACATAAGGAGAGGGGGAAGGGAAAAGGGTGTAGCAAGGCGCAGGTAGCTAGAAATTTTGCCTGCCTTGAGTAGCATAGTAAAAAGGGAAATGGTCCATAATTCGGCGCATCGACGTGACGTCACATCAGCTTCTGTTCGGCAGGCCAAAAATGCACTTTTGCACAGAAACCTAAGATGTGACGTCGCGAATTAAAAAACATTGTAACCTTTAGATTTTCATGCATATTATGGGTTGCGGACACGCATACACGCATTGGCACGACAATGTGTGTATTGTTTAGGTGCATCGAGGCAAAGATACCCTTATTTATACTCTTCATATATAAAATGTTTATATAAAACATATTTAAATTAATGGTTTAATTGAAACTCAGTATATATGCAGAAAACATTTTGCTTCATACTGATTTAGCAAATATTTTGTGGTAGTTTTGGAATAAAATGTTAAGAGCACTGAAAAAGTAAACATATCCTATTCATGAAAAGGGTGTTCTCGCGGCTCGGAAATTCTGAGAGCGCAAGTGCACCGATTTCGTTTTCGTTCTCAATTTTGCAAAATATCAAGCTGCCTTGTACAATTTCGGTGTACTGCGTTACTCATCTTAGTGTTTATATTGTCTTTGCATATACATATACAAATTGTGATTTATTTTATATACCTTATACATTATTAACCTTATTGGCTTGCATAACTAGAGTCGAACAACACACAACACTAAAATAAAAGTGAAAAAATACCATTTATCTTTGTACAAGATTCAAATTCTTTACCTGATTGGGATTAAATATTAGATTTTTTCGTTTTTAACCAACACAAGACCCCAAAATATAAAATCGCTTGCAAAAAAAGGGGTCATAAAAATAATAATAAAAATGTGTAATAATATTTGATAAACACTAGTTTTAATATGCACGTGAAAAATTGTTTTCATGCCTAAAACTCAAATTAGTCGTCAATAACAAGTAATCCATTTATTATTTCATGTACGATGTTATTGCATATTATGCTCGATTTAACTAATTTTAAGTTGTGCTCTGTAATATATAAAAATGTTTTTTTTTCACAATTTTTAGTTGTTTACATAGTCCAAAATTTTCAACTGTGTTGAAAACTCACGTTTTCAAAATCCATGTTTTTAAATATAAGTGCTAGTGATTTTCTTTAAAAACAAAATATAAGAAAAACAACAGCAATCAAGGAAACTGTTCACAACAATAAATATAAATATTGTAAAACGAAATCAATTAAACGTAAAGACATAATAACTTGTGTGTTTCAAAGTGTAATCTAAATTTAATTTACAATAAATTAAACGTAATATAAATACAGTCTTTCTTTATTACAACAATTAGCTTGTTAAATCTCGTATAACCCCATAGCATTTATTTTAATGAAAATAATGTAAAAAATTTAAAAAGCCTGTAATGAAAACTAAAACAAAATTATGGAGTACGGTTTTCGATTGGGATAATTAGCTAGTGTGGTTGAGCTAGTAGTTTAGTTTCCAAAAACTTTTCAAATTTGAAATCTTGTGTAAGCAATTAAGACAATATAGCACTAATAAGATGTGGTTATCTGTCATAATAAACAAAAGTTAAGTCATAATCATCCTCTGCTCCCAGTACACTAGACTATGATAGCTAAGGCTATATTGCTTAGCCTGATGTTCTGATACTGACAAATGTCTATGGCTTATATGACATTAATGCCTACTGGGTAAAACTAAATTATTTGTTAAGGGTTATTCTATGTATTAGGGCTTTCAATATTTTCTCCGGCGCCGCCTGAAAGTGTGCTGTAATTATCGAAGCATTTATAAAGATGAATACTACAAAACCAAACGATTTTATCAAAAAGAAATGAAATGAAATCTACCCAATTTATATAACTACAATTTTGACTTAAAAGGATTTAAATTGGATATATCTTTCAAATTAAAAAGTAAAAATAAAAACATAAGTCCATCATCAACCAGCTGCCCAATAAAAACGCACGAAAATCTTCATATAGCAGATATTTTAATATATTATTTATTTAATTTTTTTCGTTTATTTGTAGTCAGAAAAATTTTTTTTACTATCGTCTGGGAATTACAACAGCTGTTGAATAACTAGTTCATTTGCACCTATTTTCGACATACGTATATAACAACTCTCTTGTACTTGTATAATGTAGTTTTCTTTTTATAGTTGAATTGTATAGGTCACAAAAAAATATTGCTCCAAACTTGGCAGCGGCATATTAAAGTCAATGTGTTAAATTAAAAAAAGCAAAAAAAAAAAAATCAAATATATATGTTGTGATTTTGTACAAATACAAACGTTTTTAATGTACTAGTATACGATAACTATAAATAGATTTCATATATTGTATTTTGATATACATAGTATTTCATAGTATTGAGTAATGCACAGAAATTTGTTAGCATTGCAGGCTTTAGATTAAACGTCTAGAGAGCTTTTATATCGAATTTCGCTAAATGTATATATATATGCATATTTATATGTGTATGTGTGTAGATGTGTGCGATATCGCTTTCAGTTTTGTTTGTACAAATTTGTATGCATTTGATGTATGTATGTAATTTTATATACTACATGTGATGCGCTTTTTGTCTTGCAACTAATTCAACTTTAAATTATTACGGTTGTGTATTTAAAAGCTATATACAAAATATTCACTTTCCAGCTTAATACTAGCAACGTTAAGACTCTACTAATCGAACATGGAGTCGCCTCACTTCACCACAAGCGACTGCTTCAGATGACGCACCAGACCTGCGCCTATATCCTGAACATCCGGCCATTGGCGTATCACAAAGATTACAAAACAAATCGATAAAAATGTGGTCAGCACGCGTACCCTATAATTGCAAAAAAATTGATAAGTAACCATATATTCACCACACAGTGTTGTAAAAAGAAATCCATTATATTTAAACTCGTTCACGACAGGGTATCATTCAGTTACAGGAACTTGGTTGGCAGGTTATTACCAGCTGTTCCTGTCTGTGGCCAATTTGATTTAAATCCGATCAATATAACTAAGCTTAAGTTCATGGATTTCGTTTTACAACACTGTCTATATAGAGTGTGCCACGTACCTTGTTTTGAGAAAGGGCATAATGATGCCGGCAGCGGTGGCCACCAAAAGCAGCACCACTTGCAGTATCGTTAATACCACATTGATGAGTTTCACAACCAGGGCGCGAGCGTTTGAGTTGTCAATGCCCTCGACGGTGACATATTGTTGCTGCGACATATGCTCCATTTTCGATATCTGCGTTTTTATGTTTTATGTTTAATGTTTAATGTTTAAATACAATGTTTAAAGTTTAAAAAAATGTCTGTTAAAACTTACCCTTGTTTGACAATTCTCGAGCACTTCGTTGACGTCACGTAATCTTTCATCGCTTTGGTATTGTACTTTCTCCTCCATGTCAGCAATTGTTTGCTTTAGATTCTCAATTTCATTCTGCAACAAAGGCACACAATTATGTACACAGGTATTAAGTATATATATGTATATCGCCGTGGGCAGTCTGCCAAGCTGCTCAACGTACCTGATGCAATTCCGTCAAGTCATTGATTTGCTCCTCCAATCCCTCGGCACGAAAGCGTTCGCTTTCGAGAGTGGCGGTCAAATTGTTGAACTCCTTTTGGCTTGTCTAAAATTTAATAATTGCAATTGATAAGTTCTGCATCATAAAATGTACAATTCTCTATTGTTAATTTAGTAGAAAAAAATCTCTTTAATTTAATCAGTGCCTGGCTTTTTTAACAAAAATAAAAAATAATAATAATAGAAAAGAGCTCCCACAAGTTACAAGTTACTTGTGCGGATTTAATAATAAAATAATCGGGAAGAGTCCAAACGGTAATTGATTTCGGAATAAAATCTGAATTAAATGAATACCAGCATATGTATGTAGGTAACTTTTATTTAATATATAAAAAAAAAGAGAACTAAATGTTCAGATAACTGTTTTGTAAAAAAATATACAGGCAGCAAGGTTCAAATGTAAGCTCAACCCGAAATAATTTAATTAATGTAAATCTTCGTAAATATTCTTCTTGCAAATCTTTTTTTTTTTAAACTTACCTCAAGACGTTCGATTCGTTCTTTCAGCTTCTCGTTCTCGGACTTGCGCTCGGCCAGTTCAGTTAGCAGGGACTTGAGCACAATGTGGTACTGACTGGCGCCCGATTGACTCTTCCCAGATCTGCAGTAAGAAAAGAGGCATATTATAAACACATAAAATCGTTAACGGCTTAACACTAGTCAAATACGGCTTTAATGAAATATGAATTACTTAATTCGTAGGAGCAAAAGTGGGCGATAATCAACAAAACATTTTTTGCCAACTTGATGAGTCCCCCGCTTCCAATAAATTAAAGCATTTTTAAAAATACAAAATTTTCCGGTTTTTTTTTTAATATTAATCACATGTAACATTTTTAGGCGACCTTTAGTGGATGTCATCAGTAATTTTGTTTATAAAATGTGTATGCATCTAGCTTTAAGACTGAGGGAGATATGAAGATTGATATCCATACACTTTATTGAATGCGGGTTACTATACACGAGTTTATATTTCCAGTTACAAGCCTCTTACGGACAGACGGACATTGCACAAAGCTAATATATATAACATAGAATTGTTTATCTCTGAACATATCCGGCCCGCACTTACCCCGCTGGTATGCTTTCGCTGGTGACGCTGCTGCATTCGCTGCCGTTGTCGCTGTTGAATTTGCCGGTGCCGCTGCCGGTGCCCGTATTGTTGTTGTTGGTGTTGCCGCCACCAGATCCCGTTGATGTGCCGGCGCCGAGCTGTTGCTGCTGCAACCGTTCGGCGGCTGCCGTTAGGGCCTCTGGATTGGCGCCCTGGATGCCCTGCAGCTCGGCATCGCCAATCTGATTTATGTTATCCGCACTGCCGAATTTGTTCTTGATGAGATGCGCAAATTCGCGCGGCTTCGACATCACCGAGCCGGAGAAGCCCGTGATGCCGTCGCGTATGTTGCCGCCCACACTGCGCAGTCCCAACCCAACGTCGCGCAGCACCTCGCGTGGCTGTCGGTGCTGGCTCTTCGTCTGATATTGATGATTCTGCAAATCCTTGGCCCGCTTGGTATAGTTGTCCAGTTTCTTCTGCAGCTGCGAAATGCTATGTGCGCTCTTCTGATTCTTCTTCTCGAACACCGCCTGCAATATAAACAACGATTATTGGCAACTGTTTAAAGTGCATTCAGTTTTCTTGCTTTACCTTAATGCGCTGCAGTTGCTGCTTGTCCGCGCTAGCTGCAAGCTTTAGATACTCGTTCACATTATCTGAAATATGTATAAAAATATAATTAGCAAACGTTTTATTAACTCAGATACGATACAAAGACACAAAGAAAACTCCAAATGATAGAATAAGGTAATTCCTTTTTTTTTACAAGATTTTAAAAATTCTATGAATTATATTTTTCAATGTGAAATTGAAATTTTTTATGGCTTCTTATAGGAAACCTTAAATTGGTTTATCAGGAAATCAAACACAATATTTAATAACTGCCTGCATTTAAAAAAAAAATTGTGAACTAAGCCAATAGCTTTTATTGGTTTTCTATCATGTAAAGAGAATTAGGTGTATTCACCAAGCATACTCACCATCTCTGGCCGTTTGCTCCTGTCTGATGGACTCCTTGGTGCACTGTATCTTCGTGTTGAGGCGATCGATGGCCTGCACACTGGAGCTGCGCTCGTGGGCGCAACGATGGTGCAGCTTCTTGCTGCCATCAAATTCATCGGACACAATGGATAGGTAGTAATCCTCGTTGCCCGATAAACGTGAGTCTTCCAGACCGCTGCCGGTGCCGGCGCTGCCACCGCCACCGCCGCCGCCGCCAACAGCAAAGTCCATCATATCGCCGGTAATGTTGGGGCCAACAAAGCCGCTGTAGGCAAGGAGGCCGCCCTGATCGGAGCCATGTGTGCGTCGTTGGCGCTCACGACTGCGACGCCGGTGCGTGGGGCTGTGGCTGCGAAAACCGCGCACTGCCACGCCCCCGCTGCTGCCTAGGCTGCCGGTCACCGTGTTGCCGCCGCTATAGACAGCCGCCTGTGCAGCTGCCACTGTGCTGGACGAGGCGGACGAATTGCTGTTTGCTGTTGTCGCTGCGCCTGAGCCCGCTCCAGCTCCCGCTGCTGATGTCGTCGTCGCTGACGTTGTCGTTGTCCCTGTTGTCGTCGTCGTCGTCGTCGCTGCAGCTGCAGCTGCAGGCGTGGCTGTTGTCGCTGAGTCGCCGCTGCGCTCCCTGGACACTGTCGAGTTGTGGCGCATGGAAAGTATGTAGCAACGTTTATGTAATTTATGGCTTTGCCTCTGGCTCAAGCTTCAATTGTCAAATGGATGTGGGCGAGGCGAAATTCAGGTGCAGCTGCAGTCGCAGCAAGCGATAACAGCAAAAACAACGATAGGGCAACAACAAAAACCAATGCTTAAAATGTGACAACAACAAAAATAATGAAAGCTTCGATATGTTGTTTTTGTTGTTATTGTTGTTGTTGTTGCGGCTGCGTGTGAGTATGTGTGTATGTGTATGTGTGTGCGGACATGAGAGACAAAGAGACGGTGAGAAAGCAGCAAGTTTAAGCGATTTATTAGCGTTTAAAATCGCGTCTGTGTTGCTGTGAAAAGAAGAGCATAGAAAATGCCAGCAATGTGTGAATAATTGTTGTGTATGTACAGTTATGTGAATAATAATAGAAACACTTTCAATACCCTAGCAAATTATTCGTATGTAGTTCTTAATTTGCCTCTAAATATTTGTTTCGTTTTGCTTAAAAAGAAATCAATATATACAAAAAAAAATGTTTTAAACTAAAGTTTGTTTATGTTAAAATGTAAAAAAATAAAAAAGTAGGGTTAATCGATTAATTAATATTTGTCAATTATTTGTATAAAAGTGTTTATTTATAAAAGTGTTTTAAAGAAACATTTTTATTAATATTGTTAAATTCAAATAAAATAAAATTGTTTTAAGCCAATAATGAATACAATATTTACTATTAATTGTGATTCTAAAAGAGAATGGTTGGCAATATGTTTTTTTTAAATTTTTTATGCAAATTAAAATTTTGAATAATCACTACAAATTATTATTTCACATAATTGTTCAAGTGTACATGTGTATATGTATATGTAGTGTGTTTATGGAATTGAAAGAGTCGCTAGAAATAGTTACTTTGTTTACACGTACGTTTTTTATATATATTTATGTACGTATGTTATATATATTTATGACTGCTGTGCGGGTTGTTGTTGTTGCGGTCAACGTTTACAAAGCTGTTTGAAGACACAAAAGAAGAAAAGAAAGAAAAACGAAAACAAAAGGATAATCAGCACACAATTTATAAGCAAAATGCAACGAACGATAAGAAACAATACAAAGGTCACGCATAAATACAGTTCAGCAACAATAACCAAAATACGCATATACATTCACATTCACAAACAAAAAATAAAACAAACGAGACAAATAAAGCGCTAAAAAGCACACAGCACATATTTGCACATGTGCGAGCTTTTAAGCCATTTGGCAACAAAATCTGTTAAGTATTACAAAACACGAAGAGGGTCAACATCAACAAATGCAAAGGAGCTTAAAGCAGTGCACATATATCATATGAAAAGCGATTTGTGCGGCATGCTTTAATTGCCCAAGGATAACAGTGTTGATAACTTTTTAATGCTCTGTGCAAAACATAGTTACATAAAGTTTAAATGAACGATAGAACGTTAAAGTCGTTTATAATTCTCTAAATATTTGTAAAGTCATTTATATCATTTCAAAAATCTTTATAAGTCGTATATGTTGAACACTGTGATATATAAACAAGTAAGAACATTGCAGTCGGGCGATACCGACTGCGTTATACTCGTTCACGTTCTTAAATAAAAGATTCTATAGCTCCCATATATCAAACCCCTATAAAATTGTCAAAAGTGAACCGATTTTCACGTTTGATGGCATTTTGATCATGATTTGTCCTATATATTGACTCTACATTCAAAATATATTCATTTTCGAAAATAAAATTTTTTTGAATTTTTTGGTCAAAAAAGCATGTACTCCCCCCTTGTGAATTTTGGAAAAAAATATTTTTTCAAAATTTAGAATTGCGAATTTATAGTTTTAATCGATTTTATTTGTCACAATTAGCATAAAAAACAACATTACACGTGATTTTGAGAGGGTCAAATTTTTGGTCAAAAATCATCCCAAAATCGACAAAAATTTTGACATGTAAAGTTGTCAGATTCCATAGCTGCCAAATATCAAACCCCCATAACTTTGTCAAAAGTGAACCTATTTTCACGTTTGATGGCATTTTGATCATGATTTGTCCTATATATTGACTCTACATTCAAAATATATTCATTTTCGAAAATAAAATTTTTTTGAATTTTTCGGTCAAAAAAGCATGCACTCATGTACTCACTTTGTCTAAAGAGGATAACTACAAGTATATATCCAAAGATTCAAGTCTCTATCTTCAATAGCGCCGAAAAAAGTTGCGTTCATCCGGACGGACAGACGGACTAGTTTCACTTCGTGAACGAGTATAAACATATAAATTTACTATAACTAGAACATGGTATGTAGAGTTTTTTTTTCATTTGTTTGATGCTATTATTATTAGTTATTAGATGTTCAAAATTGCTTTTGCTCACAGTATACAAAGTAAAATATCTTATAGATATTGCAAATATTTACAAGCCACTACCAAAGTGCAAAGGTAAAATTGTATTTGAAAGAAATAATTTAATTAAGCTACGTTAATCTATTTAGGTTTATTGGTCTTTGCACGACTGAAGAGTCTCTCATCATAATTAGCACGGCTGTCGAGCCGAACAAGCGGAAGTGCTAAGTGAATAAGTCGCAGAGATTGGGTATCGTTCCTAGCAACAGGGAATCCAGCCGGCACTGATAAGACTGCTGATGAGCGTGTTGCATAAATCTAATTATGGGCCAAGTGATTAAGCTATTAGACTACAACACAAACTACAAGAGTGAGCATTAGGTGCTGGCGGGTTGTTATCAGTCGCGGCGATTAAAATGGCTATGGTTATGGGGCATAATATAATTATAATTATAATTACAATTATATTTACTTTGCTCGCTGCTTCTGGTGGCTGATGGCGAACGACTGGTTCGCAAATTGGAACTGGAACCGCGAGAGGAGCGCAGCGGTTGCAGCGACTGCAGCGTTAAATGATCCCGGCACGTGCTAAAGCCACTGGTCGCTGTTGGCAACGAATCCATTATTGCATATTGCTGACAAAGATCTCGAGCAGTTGCCTCAATAGCTGCAAAGGCAAGAATGAAAAACAGAAATCAGCAAATGGCGACTATTGAATATTGTCATTGAGACAGATTTGAGATTGTGCAAACAATGTAATACAAAACATACAAACAAGCAAACAAGTGCGAGGCGAGTCCAAAGTGAAAAGGTGAATCACCTCGGGCCGCTGATAATCCCTATCGCAATCACATTAATATAAACAGCATTCCAAAGCATTTCGTAATATTTCATAGTGAAAATAATTCAACACTTTTCAAATTCTTTGCATTTTTAGCCCATTCCAATGGGACTGTCGGCAGATTGAAAGCACATGCCAAATGGATTACGAGGGCCGTTACAAAACTATTAGATATTAAAATTATATAAACTTTATGACTTGATTCAATTTCTTTTAATTTATAGCTATATAAATGTAGTTTCAATTATAGTCGTATTACACATGTCATAAATTATTATTTTTGATCTCAAATATTTATATTTAATGCATATATCCAAAGAATTGGTCTTTTTTGGGCTTTTAGAGCCACCGAATTGTGAAAAATTGCTTATGAATTATTTTTTTAAAATAAATCTTAAGATTATTAGGCAATATCCATATTTCGTGTTATAATATCCAATGTATCTGTAAAAATCGAATAGATACTCACGAAACCAACCTCTTTGCAGGTGGAAGCGAGAGAGAAATTTCTTGACTTGTGCACATACGAAATATATAGTATTTGTGTAAACAGAGAGTGAGTAACGCGGCTCGATCAATACTTAGACAACTGGCTGTCGGTAATCGACGCCGGGCGTTTTGAGGGGTTTCGAATGCCAGTTGGCAGATATAAATACAATCTATAAATGCGGCGGTGCTGTTGTACTTGTGCACCTGATAAGAATGTTTTTTATGTTAGCGATAATGTGGCTCCATTATATATGTATTTATATAGCCTGAGCCTTATTTAGATCGAACCTCGAACACAATTCAAGTGCTATGCATCGCATGTCGATACGAAGATGAGGAAACGACTGCGTTGCGATGATGGCATACAAAGATAGCAATTGTTTATAATTTACTATAAATATTTATATAGCAACTCTGTTGCTATTCGTGTGCCTTATCTTCCCCCACCCACTCCCCACTCCTGCACTGACTATATAAGTGTGTGAACGTATACGTATACACATGCTGCGGTTCCCAAAACCCAAAATATATCGGAAATTGTGTGGGCTGAGTGGGGTGCACCCTACTGCATACCATAAAAGGGTGCTTAATTTTCATTTTAAATGAGGCTCACTTTCACAACGAAGCTAGGGACCCGCCTTTCAAAGAAATCCAATATACCCTGAAGCACCATTATTAATTCAGAATTCTTAGCAGCTGCTTTTAAAACATGTGGCTTAAACGCAAGCTGGCCAAGTAAGTATTAAACTTGCAATATGAACAAAATGAGTTTAAATTTAACTGGAATTGCTCGGTCAAGGTTTTTGCACAAAAATTAATTTAGTTGTTTACATTTGAGTTTGTATAATTGCTGAGTTTGCCAACGATATCAAAAAGTTTTCTATACAAAATTTATTTTCTCTGTTGCTGTTGGATTCTGATAATATTTTGCATATATGGTTAGTATAGTAATTTATTTAGACTATCTCAAAAATAGGTCTATAATAATAATACATTATTTTTTTTTTCGAATATAGACCTGCCCTAATGTAGCTTCGATTTCAACAGTGTTTTCTTTTTTTTTTTGTAATTTTCCTTTTCCATGCAACGCTTTTTAAGCTTATTCACATTTCACTAGTTAAAGTTTCACTATTTTTACTTTGGTTGCGCTTTCAACCCAAATGCTCATCTGCAGTTCACTGCGTCTAAGCAACCCCCCCCCCCCCCCCATTGTTTTTTTTTCAAGTTGACTCACAGTTACCGCTACGTATTGCCATGGCTATAACAATTTTTGAGGTGCCCCCTTTTTCTTTGTATTTGGTGTACATTTTAATCGTCGCATTTTGTAATAAATTTTTTCGTTTTGCTATTTTATGTTGCTTTGCTGTTATTCACCTCTCGCCCCGTTCGCTTTCTTCGCTGTTGTCTTGTTTAAACAACAACAAAAGGAAAAGTAAATAAAAATGAGAAGTACACTGATAGTATACAACAAAAAAAAGAGTATGTTATACTGTGTGTGCATTAAATTGCGTTCAGGGTTATTGCACTCGGAGACACAGCACGCGCGTTGCGGCCACAGACGGAATCTTTTGACGTAAACGGACCAGATTAGATTAAGTCGCGTGATTAGCGGCATCTAATTATTTAGTCAGTTTTGCGATCAGCGATCAGCTAAATAAGTTGCACAGGAGCTTGTTTCAGTGATCAATCTATTGAAAGCCAAATAACGTATCAAAAGAAAAACAACAAAACCCCGGAAATATAAGAAACTTATTTATTACTACAACAAGCCAAAGTCCAAACTCATTGCAGACATAGATGATAATTTACAATGCATACAAACTCATAACAATCAAGCGCACCCGACCGCACAATACTCTATACATACCAAATTTATATTCTTTAGCTTCAACAAAAGTGAACAATTGGCGTTTATCCGAACCAATGAACGAACATTGCACGAACCCAATATACTCTTCTTACTTAGTGAACGATTATAAATACATGTATACTATATATAGAATATATATATGTATGTGCATGTGGGCAAGTTGATTTGCACATATTATTAGATTCAATTATCTGCCGTCACAGCCAATTGCTAATGAGTGCCAGCATCTTAGGGCTTGACTTGTTGCCCACATTGAGGCTTTATTTGTATGCGAATAGCCACCCACAGAATGCATTTTTCAAGGTCGCGATGTCTGGCGTCACTGCGACCGAGGCTGGTTTATAAATACAAAGAATCGCAGAGCTGATTATAAGTAATGCATAAAGGAACTATCATTAGAACGCACTCTGGTAATGCGCCATAGACGATGAAACGAGTCGATTTTATCGTTAGGCCTGTAACCCTAGAACCCTTGAGGTCATTCAAAGAAAACTCAAGGACGCTAGTTAAGTTCTTTGAAACATTAAACGCGCAAAATATATATCAAGCTTGTGAGATATTTTGCAAACGTATTTTGTTCTTTGTGCAGTTTATATAAAAAAATAAAACTTAATTTCGTTTTACAGATTGTGCTGTAAATATTTATAAGGATACAATTTTATTCTATAAAAGTAATTTAGATTCAAAAATTAATATTTTTTTAGTTTCAGTTGTTTAGTTTCAATGTTTTTTAAATGTATAATCATCTGCTTTATAAAACTAAAAAGTTATTAATTGAAATCGAGTTTTTTTCTAAATGTATACAGCGTTTAAAATGTGTTAGAAAGTAGATAAATTACGTATAATAACTTTTATTGCCAGTTTTTTTTAATGATTAAATTTAATGGGTTTTTTTCTTTTGTTGTAATTTGATTTGCCATGTCATGATGTACCAAGTTGATTACATTAAATATACATCATTAACTTGAATACTTTGCTTATGTAAAAGATAATCACAAATTGTGCATCTGTGTTGGCTATAAGACGCCAAAAGTTTGCCTAGGTCAGACCTGAAACCAAACATTGAACTTGGCTAACACGTACTGGCGGCTTGTCGTAAACTGCGTGGCCAGCAGCTTTGGCCAAGAGTTTTCCATACATAGCTTCGATGCTGTTTATGCAAAAACTGCAAAGTTTGCGCAACAAAGCTTCATGCTTTAACCTTAATTGTTATTGTTGTTATTATCTTTGTTACCACCGCTTGCAGCAGTTAAAAATTAAATGTTGTGTTTATTGCTGCTGCAAGTGTTTCAAATCGCGATAAAATGTCAAACGCGACATAAAAGCAACGAATAAACAACATTGACATTTGAACAGGGCGTCGGCGGGTGAGAGAGGCAAGCAAAACTAAAGACAAGGCCGTTTTAGTATGCCTCGCAGTTGCCGCGGCTTTGTTTTCAATATACCCCCTACCAAAAGTGTGGGGTATGTTGATTAAAGTTTTATACAACAAATTTTTTAATTTGATGTCAACGTGTAAAGAGTAAAGGTAAGTAGATAAACGATGCAGAATTTCATTTCATTATATTTCATACAAAAAGGGTTATAATTCGTAATTAAATAAATTCATTTAAACATTTTTGGTTTTTGTTTAATATATTTATATCGATTATTAGTATTGCTTTAATCATAAATTGTGTTTTAGTCATGAAAATTATTTTAAAATTTTTTTAAATTAATGTTAAAGTAGCAAATAAAAATAAAACCGTTAAGCAATTACTTTTGACCAGTACAAAATAATAAAAGGGAATTCTTAAATGAAATACATTTGTGCGAATGAAATTCAGAGCCAATTTTCTCAAAATGTTTCATTTTGTAACAAAATTAAATTGGCATGTCGCGAGTTTTAATTTTCGTTTGCATTGGGTAATTACACGGAATGGCTGCGGTTTAGGTTTAGGGGCTGTTTGCAGGTGTTAAATATGGCTAAGTAATTGAGGCAGGGTCAGTATTTTGTTTTGGTTATTGATGTTGGTAATAAAGCTTCAGGTGGTCATAATTAATTTTGTATCCAAATGATATGTTAGCCTATATAGAGGCAAGAATTTTATTTTGATTAGAAAATATTTTTTGCTTGCATTTCATTTCATTGATTTGTCTGCAATTGCTTTTTAATCACATGCCTTGTTATCAATTGTAGGTCGCATGTTCAGCTAATTAATGATGTTTGAGATAGCTGATTGGGTTTGAGGACCTTCAATATCAATCACTTCTTGGCTGCACAGTGGCATATATCTGTTGAAATTGGAGGTACAATTTACCTTAACGAAGTTAGTGTATTAAAAATTAACTTTTTTAATGTTAATACAAATTAGTCGCTCTAACACGCAGTTTGAATTAATCAGAACAAAATAAAGCGATATGTGATCAGCAAGTGTAAAGTTTCTAAGAAAAAAACCTTAACAAATGATACTACAATGAATTTGCACATTTAAAACAAGTCGTTAGCGGCAACTCATCAGCCGTGACAGGTAAAAAAGGTAATTTAAACGTGAAATTCAAGAAAAGTTAGCGAATGGAAACATTTCAACAGATAAGATAAATGGCTAGCAGCATCATAAAAGTGTCTAATGACTTAGGACTCAGGCATTGCGAGAGGCAACGGGCATAGAGCATTGCAGGTATACTGTTCCGGTTTGTTGATAAGTTCGTTAAATAAACATTAAATAGCGTAAGTTCCAAACTTTTTACAAAGTTTATTTCATTAAAATACAATAAATAAATAAATTTAGGACTATTTTGATGTGTAAATAGTTTTAGTTCCCACACATTATATTTTTTACAACATTTTTTATATATACTTTCGCACCTGGTCATCGTCTGGCTTCACCAATTTTGTAGAATTTTCTTATCTGTTTAACTAAAACACCTGAAACAAAACCGAACAGGTGGGTTAGCTCCCTTCTGTTTGCACACAGGAACGATAAATAAAAGCAAAAATACGCAATCGATTGCCCGATTGTGAATCGGAATCTGAACCTGATTACTAACACTATCCATTCTGATAACGAGTTTAAAAATCATCAATATTTGTGGTATGACGAATTTATTGTTCTGACTTAAACGTGATATCGTGTTTCTGTAGTCATTTCAATATGATTCAGCAACCACAGGCCCCCACATTTGGTCACAGTTATATATTTGTTGTGCGCCATTTACAACCGAAACCGAAAACAAAACATTTCCCGTATACGTAAATATATTTTAAATGCAGTAAACAAAGACGATCGACTTGTCAACAATGTGAGCCTTCCTTTATGGTTTCCATTATCAATGCGCTTTTTTTAAATGATGTTATTCACACCCAATTGTCTTAAATAGAACGCAACTACGCTTATTTGTGATATATATAGTAGCCTAGTATATATTATGAATATATATTATGCGTTTTCTTTAAAACTTTAAATGAAAATATCTATTTTTAAAATAAAATGTGCCCTAACTTATTTGCAACTGACTATTTGTCAATATAATCAAGTGATGCGGAGTTTATCAACTTTTATTTTATAGTAGAGTATAAAAAATGTGACTAAAATGCTTTTAAATATCTTATTTGTATTATTAAATAACTATTACGTTAACTTTTGCACAATGTTTTTGCTGTTGGAGCTTGCTTGGTTCTATTAGATAAGATTAAATAAAATCAATAGCAATATCAAAAATTGAAATGGATTCCTGTTGCCTTTGCTGTCGTAAATATATGTAAAACGTCCTATTGCTAGTAAAAGATGAGAGTTTTGCATATTATATTAATTTAAATATTTAATATAATATAATATTAATTACTGTTTAATCTTTCGGTTTACAAAGTCGGTTTGGAAGAACCTTAATTAAAAGATATAGCTGAAAGCGGTTTACAGCACTGTTTTGTATCCTAAAACCGGATTAGCTGGGCAATTACCTCAATGACAGTTAGCCAACACAGAGAGCTGTGCTCGCAACCGGTTCGCTCTGTGTTGGTCTATTAGCGAAATTGGTTTGTGCCACATTCTAAAGAGCGCCAGCTGCTGCCCTGTTGGATGATGCTGCAGTTTCTCAACTTTGTCTTGGCCATTGGCTTTTGGCCATTGGCCATTGAACGTAATAACTCGATGGCACGTTTTAGCTGTTTATGAGTGCCGATTCCACTGGACGAACGCTTGGCCATATGGGTGTTTTGCTTGTCATCTGCTTGGCTATAAATCAGTGCCGTAAGTTTGTTTAGGTACGTGCTCTCTTAAACCTTGACCTCAGGTATAGTTGTGTGTATATAAGAATACGTGTGGGTTTGTACGCAGCCATATTAGAAATGTTGTGCTAGAGAAAAACTATTCGAACAATCATAAAAACACCTACACAGAACGCAACCACACCAACTGACGCTTTCCCACTCGTCTGGTCAAGTTTTCAACCTCATTTTAGTTAAATGTGGGCGACTGTGTGGGTTAGACCCTTAATCTGGTTATTTTTTTATTTTATTTTTTTTATCATAAAAAAGAAAACTTATCTCTGTCAAAGTCTTGATGTCAAGAGTGCAAGAGTGCTTAGCAAGAAAGAGAGAATAAAATGACTTTTAAAACTTACGAAAGAAAATGTATCTTTGGCTTTGCAAAGAAATTTTATTTTACACCTTTCAAGCATATTGCAGATGTACAATTTACACAATCGGGTTTTCACAAAATAGCTGAGAAATCTCATTTTGTACAGCTTTAGTTAGTTATTAAACTATACAAAACTAAATAACTGAAAACAATTGTAGTATACATTTTAAAAATTCACTCAATATTTTGCCAGCTGTTTTTCTTAAAATTTGTGCTAAATAATCTGCCTTGACTATGGGTCAAATTTGCCCGATTTATCCCGCACGTGGCCTTCAATTACCCATTATTTAGTGTTTATGGCTAATTGTTTTGCAAGCCCACTGAGCTGAATGTAAACAATTGCAAGCAATTCAAAGCAAACTCAATGACAATTCGAGACGCCATTTATGTGCCACTTCAAAGTCAGCCAAAAAACAAGTAAAAGCAAAGCAGTCGGGCGATACCGACTGCGTTATACTCGTTCACGTTCTTAAATAAAAGATTCCATAGCTCCCATATATCAAACCCCCATTACATTGTCAAAAGTGAACCGATTTTCAAGTTTGATGGCATTTTGATCATGATTTGTCCTATATATTGACTCTACATTCAAAATTTATTCATTTTCGAAAATACAATTTTTTTGAATTTTTTGGTCAAAAAAGCATGTACTCCCCCCTTGTGAATTTTGGAAGAAAAAATTTTTCAAAATTTAGAACTGCGAATTTATAGTTTTAATCGATTTTATTTGTCACAATTAGCATAAAAAACAACATTAAACGTGATTTTGGGGGGGTCAAATTTTTGGTCAAAAATCATCCCAAAATCGACAAAAATTTTGACATGTAAAGTTGTCAGATTCCATAGCTCCCATATATCAAACCCCATAACTTTGTCAAAAGTGAACCGATTTTCAAGTTTGATGGCATTTTGATCATGATTTGTCCTATATATTGACTCCACATTCAAAATATATTCATTTTCGAAAATACAATTTTTTTGAATTTTTGGTCAAAAAAGCATGTACTCCCCCCTTGTGAATTTTGGAAAAAAAATTTTTTCAAAATTTAGAATTCGCGAATTTATAGTTTTAATCGATTTTATTTGTCACAATTAGCATAAAAAACAACATTAAACGTGATTTTGGGGGGTCAAATTTTTGGTCAAAAATCATCCCAAAATCGACAAAAATTTTGACATGTAAAGTTGTCAGATTCCATAGCTCCCATATATCAAACCCCCATAACTTTGTCAAAAGTGAACCGATTTTCAAGTTTGATGGCATTTTGATCATGATTTGTCCTATATATTGACTCTACATTCAAAATTTATTCATTTTCGAAAATACAATTTTTTGAATTTTTTGGTCAAAAAAGCATGTACTCCCCCCTTGTGAATTTTGGAAAGAAAAAATTTTTTCAAAATTTAGAACTGCGAATTTATAGTTTTAATCGATTTTATTTGTCACAATTAGCATAAAAAACAACATTAAACGTGATTTTGGGAGGGTCAAATTTTTGGTCAAAAATCATCCCAAAATCGACAAAAATTTTGACATGTAAAGTTGTCAGATTCCATAGCTCCCATATATCAAACCCCCATAACTTTGTCAAAAGTGAACCGATTTTCAAGTTTGATGGCATTTTGATCATGATTTGTCCTATATATTGACTCTACATTCAAAATTTATTCATTTTCGAAAATACAATTTTTTTTGAATTTTTTGGTCAAAAAAGCATGTACTCCCCCTTGTGAATTTTGAAAGAAAAAATTTTTTCAAAATTTAGAACTGCGAATTTATAGTTTTAATCGATTTTATTTGTCACAATTAGCATAAAAAACAACATTAAACGTGATTTTGGGGGGTCAAATTTTTGGTCAAAAATCATCCCAAAATCGACAAAAATTTTGACATGTAAAGTTGTCAGATTCCATAGCTCCCATATATCAAACCCCCATAACTTTGTCAAAAGTGAACCGATTTTCAAGTTTGATGGCATTTTGATCATGATTTGTCCTATATATTGACTCTACATTCAAAATTTATTCATTTTCGAAAATAAAATTTTTTTGAATTTTTTGGTCAAAAAAGCATGTACTCCCCCCTTGTGAATTTTGAAGAAAAAATTTTTTCAAAATTTAGAATTGCGAATTTATAGTTTTAATCGATTTTATTTGTCACAATTAGCATAAAAAACAACATTAAACGTGATTTTGGGGGGTCAAATTTTTGGTCAAAAATCATCCCAAAATCGACAAAAATTTTGACATGTAAGTTGTCAGATTCCATAGCTCCCATATATCAAACCCCCATAACTTTGTCAAAAGTGAACCGATTTTCAAGTTTGATGGCATTTTGATCATGATTTGTCCTATATATTGACTCTACATTCAAAATTTATTCATTTTCGAAAATACAATTTTTTTGAATTTTTTGGTTAAAAAAGCATGTACTCCCCCTTGTGAATTTTGAAAGAAAAAATTTTTTCAAAATTTAGAATTGCGAATTTATAGTTTTAATCGATTTTATTTGTCACAATTAGCATAAAAAACAACATTAAACGTGATTTTGGGGGGTCAATTTTTCGGTCAAAAATCATCCCAAAATCGACAAAAATTTTGACATGTAAAGTTGTCAGATTCCATAGCTCCCATATATCAAACCCCCATAACTTTGTCAAAAAGTGAACCGATTTTCAAGTTTGATGGCATTTTGATCATGATTTGTCCTATATATTGACTCTACATTCAAAATTTATTCATTTTCGAAAATACAATTTTTTTGAATTTTTGGTCAAAAAAGCATGTACTCCCCCCTTGTGAATTTTGGAAGAAACATTTTTTCAAAATTTAGAATTGCGAATTTATAGTTTTAATCGATTTTATTTGTCACAATTAGCATAAAAAACAACATTAAACGTGATTTTGGGGGGTCAAATTTTTGGTCAAAAATCATCCCAAAATCGACAAAAATTTTGACATGTAAAGTTGTCAGATTCCATAGCTCCCATATATCAAACCCCCATAACTTTGTCAAAAGTGAACCGATTTTCAAGTTTGATGGCATTTTGATCATGATTTGTTCTATATATTGACTCTACATTCAAAATATATTCATTTTCGAAAATAAAATTTTTTGAGTTTTTTAGTCCAAATTTGGTGGTTCTATCTTAAAAATTGGGGGACACATACACGTTTTATCGATTTGCAATTTGAGGTTTGTCGACATGTTGTCGTATTGCCAGCATCCCAGTGGGCGTGGCACAAAAATCTTAGCACTTTGTCTGAAGATGATAACTACAAGTATATTTCCAAAGATTCAAGTCTCTATCTTCAAAAGCGCCGAAAAAAGTTGCTTTCATCCGGACGGACAGACGGACAGCATGACGGACAATGCATAAACCCAATATACTAGTTTCACTTCGTGAACGAATAAAAAAAGTCGGTTTCATAGTTGTGGTTTATTTTATTGCAATAGCAATACACAAAAGCCCCATTTTAAATGTTGAAACATTCAAAAATTAATTGCTTAATTCTTGGGTGTTGCGACTTACTATTAATGCGAACGAAATTTGAGGGAATTATCCATAATTTTTCGAAACGTTGGCCACGCCTTCCATTTAATGGAAAGGGAAAAGAGCCGCATTACATCATCATCTGTCACCTAATTGACTTTTAGCAGACGGGTCAATAACTTTTCGAAACACTGTATGTGTCACGGCATTTGTCAACTGAGATGATGAAAAACAACAATCAAATAAAATTTTAACTGCACTTTAAGCTCGACTTTGGCCTGGGCTGATTTGGGGGGTGTGTAAACAATTTGTCAACATATGAATCATAAACTTGTCAGGTTGACACATTTCCAAATATATCTCGAGACGGAACGTTATTAATATCTATTATGCTACTACTTGAGAACAGCGAGATTTTAAGCCATGATAAAAATGATAAGCAAACATCGCCTTAATTTAGATTTAGAAAGTATTCATTCGAAAATATAATTGCCATACATAAATATAAATTTTTTGTACAAATTAAAACTAAAAATATCCATAGTATATATGATTATATCACATTATCATTCATTTCATTTTCTTAGAAACCGTGAAATAGTCAGCAGTAATAATTTTTGCATACAGACTTATTTGAACGGAAATATAAACATAAGTTGACGACTAAATATACATGTTCCTAGAATATAAAAATGTTGTCATTTCAGCATAATCGAAAATATTGAAACATAATTTTTACATGAATATTTTGCAGATGTATTCGTTGTCAGCTGTATTTTTGATGATACACTCGAGCAATATAAAGATATTTATTCAGCGTACAAAGATCAACCTGTTCACCGTAAGCAACGAGTGTCGCCGTCGCATGACTAAAATGCAAATATACATAAATAACTAAACAAAACAATGTAAAAACAATAACAAAAAGGTTTATAAAACTGAAAACGACATTTTCAGCTGCGCTGCTGACATCGTGCACAAAATACGAACAAACAATAAACAGAGAAACCGGAAAGTGAAAAACCAAAACAATGCAAAAAAAAGTGACAAACTTCACATATTAAATATAAATAAATACAAACATGTTTTATATACATGCATATAACTCGCACATGTATGGATATTATGCTGTTCAGCTTGCTTGTTATGCGATAAAAAAAAAAATTAAAAACAAAAAACAAACCCAAAAGTAAACAAGCAACCAGAATGCTCAAGTGATGAGTGCTCGACTACCGAGTACCCAGTTTCAAGCGGTCGGGATAGGCTAAGTGTAAATTGAGCTAAATTTGTTCATCATATAGATTTCAAGTATGAATCAGTGTATAGTTATACTGCCTTCTGCCTCTTAAAAACATTGACACACAACCAAAATACCCCATTTTCGCATTTTTAAGGGGTACATGGGCATACAAAGCAGAGCGAAATGCGGCAACCGCAAATGCCGCGCTTGAGGTCTGCCTCCAATGGGGACTTTGAAACTGAAACCGCTCTGCGAACATTGGACCCCAAAACTGACACTGATGATTGTGACGAACCATGTGAATAAGGCCTGCGATTGAATG
Source organism: Drosophila paramelanica (assembly GCA_035043915.1). Lineage (NCBI taxonomy): Eukaryota > Metazoa > Arthropoda > Insecta > Diptera > Drosophilidae > Drosophila > Drosophila paramelanica. Next base: position 5,307,504 of record JAWNMO010000354.1, on the reverse strand, counting down.
TTGTTGTTGTATTGTTTTTGTGGTTGTTGTAATTGTTGCTGTAATTCTTCTCCTACTTATATTCTGATTCGTCTTGTTTTTACCAGAGTTCATGAAGCGCAAAAAAGTAAAAAAAAAAACTTATTCTTAAAAGTATTATCTCTAACTATAGAATTCTTTTCAGTCTGCATATCCTATTAAATCGATTAAATGTAAGATTAGAATGCCGATAGAATTTAAAGTTAAATTTGCTATGAACTCATTTTCAAAACGATAATACGAATTTACTCATTCATCTGCAAATGCATAGAATATATAAAGTACCGATAAAAGAGAATTGCCAGACAATATAAAGATATACAATTTTCTTGTTTACCTATCTAATTTTAATTCTAATTTTTTAAATCTAATTTAATATATTTATAAAAATTTGTTGGAAAAGTTTATAAACAGCTTTAACTACTTTTTCTGCCAATAATAAAAATTGTAAATTATTGATTGACAAACTGACAGATCCGCTTCCCTTTCAATCAAATTCAGTTACCAAAGCGGCCCGTTTGGATGTTGCAAAAAGGTGAAAGTGAAAAGTTTTTGTGTTTTTACACAAATTTACATTTTTTTTTTTTGTAAACAATATTTTTGCAATTTGTTTGAGTGCATATATAAGCAACGGAAGTTGTTCGCGTTGAGTGGGACAGCAGCGGCTAGTTGCTATTGTTATTGTGTTTTCTGTTTGTTGTTACTTATAAGGTCAGTGTCAGATTTGGTCAACTAGAAGCTGACGGTCACACGTTGCGTCGTCGTTTTCACAATTTCTGCTGTTTTTCCTTGTTGCTGTGTGAGAATTTTGTGCGTTGGTGAGTCATACAGACAACGCTCGCAAATGGCAATTAAGATGGGAGCACAGTTCACGTATAAATGTCTATATATGCAGGAAGTGATATATGTAAGTGTGCTCTAATTGATTGACTCATTTAAATGTCTCGAGGGAAGCAGCTGATAAACTGTCGCTGGCACCAGATTATTGGAATTGCGCTGCACAAATTCTCATAGAGAGGAAATTAAAGCCGACAAGCAGATTAACAAAGAGCGGCTTGATATTTGTATATAAACATTTGCATATATCAAACATAACCTAAATATATTTTTTAAGCTTTAATTAGCGATTTATTTATCGATTTACAATATTTGTCATTAATTATTAACATGGGAAATCGGATAAAAACGTGTGGATTTCAAAAATTTTTAAATTTTCGGTTTTTTAACACATTCAAACAACATAATTTTGAATATGGACAGTTGTTCAAAAAATATTTTTAAATTTTTAACACTGTGCTTTATTTTTGCCATAAAAATTAAGCATTAACAAAAACATTTATTTGACATTTTTGTCTATTATTAATTATTAATTATCGTTATAATTTTTAAAAGACAAACTCACTATTCAATTAATCATTTCTTACGTTCGCCTTGATAGGGGCACGTATTGAAAGACCCGCATATTATTCATATTATTGTCAATTCACTTTTAATGTACATCATTAAATATATTTTCCCAATTGATTCCAGCAGTTACGAAAAAATATAATTTTCATATATAATACTCAATGCACCATTTATTAAAGCTTTATCCATTGAATACACCCTCAGTCGCTTATATGTGTGTACATGAATATATGTATATATGTATATACACATATTTGTTTCCAAACCCATTATACCCCATCCTTACATTATCGTATCGTGCATTATGCAATATAATCAGAGCATAAAACCAAACAAAGCACCACATATCACGCAAATATTTGCATATCTAATTAATATAATTAAATTTGTTTGGTTCGGTTTTTTATTTTCTTCATTTTTGCTTTTTTTACGCAACTTTTGCGTATTTCAAATATCAAAAATAACGCGAGGCTTTTTTGCTGTTTTTGTTCTTGAACTTTTCAAACCATTAAATTGTTTTTTTTTCCTCAGCTTTTATATTTGTATTTGTTTGTTTGTTGGGCGTGTGCCCAAAAGTAAAAGAGTAGAACAGCTAAAAGAGAGATAGAGAGAGGAAAAAGCTGTACACGTGCTGCCCGAACTTTCAAAAAACAAAATAAATACATAAACAACAACAAAACAACAACAATTTGACCTGGAAACAGGACACCGCACCCAAATTAAAGTTTGCTTAATTTTCCAGCCTTACAGTTTAAGTTTAGTGTTTATTATTTTTGTTTTCTTAATGGTTTTTTTTAAGTTTCTTTTTATATGGCAAAAATTTCAATTTGGTTAGTCAAAAAATATGTTTGGTTTCCTTAATTCGTCTGAATATTTATGGAATATATAGATAAGCTTCGTCGATTAGATTGGTTCAGAGCTGAGGTATTTCACATGGCCACTGACGATATCATAAAATATATTGGAAAGTGTTCTAATCGCGTAGATAGCGCCTAATTAACTGTTTCTGTATCTATTTTTAACTACTTTGGGTTTTTTTTAGGGGATTCCGTTCTTAGATTGGTTTTCGAAGAAGCCGAAACTATATTACGGGACATTATATCCATACAAAAGGTGCATGTATATTTTTTAATTTTTTTCTTATATTATCAAAATAGTTTTTTTTTATTGAAATACAGTTGAACATCGTTTATTTAAAAACATTTGAAAATATTATTGCAATTTTTTTTTTAAAGAATATTTAAGCCTGCTCATAAAAATGTATGTAGAGATTAAAAAATAAATTGGGTAAGCCTGAACTTTTAATTTCTATTTATTTTATGATATTCAGATTATAGAAATATGTAATTATAATTTATTTAATAATCAGCTTCTGCACATTTACATACATACATATGTATGTACATATGTACATGCCTATTTTCGTAAATACCAGTCTAGTGATTTTGGCCAGCTGGTCATCTCTTAGCAACCAGAAAAGCGCATGTATATAACACATAAAACATATTTTGTTCAATGAAATATATTTGGCGCACAGACAAATTCACCAACAACAATAACAAACAAATAATCTGTGATGACCGCCTGAAGGGTAGGGGATGAAGGAAGCATCATAAATAATTTCATCAGTTGTCAGGCAAAGAGCGGCATTTGCTCGGATTAGTTGAAGAGCAAATATGTGTGTGTGTGTGTATAAATTAAATAAATAAAAAAACCAAATATACGCAAATTGCGATGCTCAGGCAAAAAATAGCATCAGCAATTGGCGACAGCAACAACAGCAAAGAATTTCCTTCACTTTTCTTTTTCTTTATTCTTTTTTTTTTAATTTCATTCAATTGCAGACTTAACTATCGCTTGTTGCTGTTATTGTTGTAGATAAAACGGTGCCTGGCTCCAAGACAGCTTCACATATGTTTGCACTGTTTACTCTAGTGGGTTCACATACGTTTGCACTTTTTACTCCCAAATTGAGAGAGCTGCAAGTGCAGCTAATTGAGATGACAATGGATTGAGAGGCACTTGAAGATGGCGCGCGGACTGTTGCATTTCTCTATTGTTATGAATAAAATTGAAGTTGATATTAACCGTAATTGCGATATTGTAAGAACACGAGAAAGAGATAGTGCGAGAGTGAGAAAGCCAGCATGTCAGCGCGAGAGCAGAAATCTGGCAACAATAAAAATGCAGTGAAAATTAAAACTAAACCAATACATACATACGCACACACGCACTCAGCATTTATGTGTGCATGCCCGTGTGTAGGTGTGGTTGTTTTATCTACATCAAGAAAATAAGCGACTATAAACAATATTCGGCACGCACTCACCTTGGTCCGTTATGGTTTCGGTTTCTGTTGTTTTTTAAGCTTTGGCTGCAGCAAATTTTTACTGCGACGCCCTTTTTTTTTGTTTGGCACACGAAAGACGCACTGTAGCACGCTTTAATACCTAAGCACAAAATTATTCATATATATATATATATATGTAAATATGAATGTATATATGTATGTATAACCCCTGTTAACATATATATTGTGCATGCACTTGTTTATATGTACTGCCAACTAGTTTTACATTTTCACTTGAGTATTTGATTTTCTACTTTGATTTCCATTTGCAATTTTTTTTCGCCGTTTTCTGTGCGCTCAACTTTGCGCTCTGTGCGCATAACAAATATGTGCCGCCCGATTTGCTTAGAAATTTTACAATATTTTACGCTCTATATTAACGAAACATCGCGTCGATTTTTTAATCTTTCTTTAATAATTCTTAGCTGCAATTTAACTGAATCCCAAAATTAATTATTCAGTTTAACTATGCGGACCGTACCGTGAGCACCTCTCACCGCTAAAAGTCACCATACACTAATTGTTAAATCAAACTATCGATATTGCTTTATGAGCCATCAAAATCAACCCTGTAAGTCAGTATAAAATATCAGTGTTGAAAAACACTTACTAGTACCCACTCCGAAGCTAAGGTCTATGAAACTCACGTGCATATAACAACATTTATTTTTTATAACAAATACAATCTGGAATTAACAACAAACGGATATTGATAGAAATATCTCGGTGTTTTCTCAATAAGATATTGCAAAGAATTGCGCGCTTGTCAGAATCAATAACAAACTGGTATTTATTGTGCCTTTTTCGTGATTGTTACTCTTAAAATATACGGTCATACTGCAAGCTGTTTCTTATTCACATTTTCTTTTGTGTTTTGTTTCTTGCTCTCGCTTGAACGGTATGGACGTGTACTGCCGTTGCGCGTGTGTGTATTTAAGTTGGCTTGACAAAAAAATACTTAATTATACAATCGTTCTGAAATATGTAACAAATTGTATTCAACACACAAGTGCAGTCGGTTTGACATACATACACAACGTGCAGAGTGGCAGGCGAATGCTTTAATAAGCAAAATATATAAGTTTAATTACGTGAGTGTTTTGTATGCAGCACACGCGATAGAGCGAGTCAGCAAATCAGTGCCCAACAACATAGCCGCGAAGTAGCCGTGTGAAAGAGAGCATCCAAATTGTGCTTGTGCTTCTTGTTGTAAATGTGACGACGAAAATGGCTTAAAGAAAAGAAAATATATATTCGGAGTCGGCACGCGCGTGCTTGTGTGTGTGTGTTTTGTGTTTTTGGCTGTGTGTTTTGAGTACAAAATGAAATATACAACAAATTGAAATACAAATTGCAAAAAAGGTCATTAGCAGCAAGAAGAAGAGAGGCTGTTGTTCAATAAGTGCAAGAATAAGAATCAAAAAAGGAAGAAGCAAAAGCGGTTGCCGCGGGTTTTTAGTGTGTGCGATGTGTGTACGTGTGTGTGTGAGAGTTTTGTGCAAAAGTGTATGTGCGAGTATATGTATATAAAAAAAAGAGCGGCTGAAATATCAAATTCCATCTGCAAATGCAAGTTTGTTAAATATTTGTGTATTTTATTGCAGCGCATGCTATTTATTAATCTTACAACAACAACAACACCGACGCAAGCATAATTCAAGTGCAAAGTGTGGAGATAACAAACATCAAAACAATCTGAGGTTTCGTCGAATTCTGTTTATGCATGTCTTCCTCTACAACAACAACAGCAACAACAACAACACGAGCAAGGCGTAGTTCGTCCCGCCCAAAATGTCACATAACAGTAACAACGAATGGAATAAGCGCTAAAGACTTTGATTAAACATATAAAAAATAAGAATTACTGAACATAGTGGAGAGAGTGAAAGAGCAAGCGTCGGCTAACGGTGATCGGAGAGGTCGGCGTAAAATGTGAGTACCATCCGAGCGTTTGTGCTCTCTCTTAATGCATAAGTACATAAGTATGTTAGTTATTGTGCTTCTTTTTCTTGTATGCGGCCGATCAGCAAGCGGTTGTGTGTTTGTCTTTTTATATTTTGCATTGCCTATGCATTACGAGCAAGAGAGTATGTTTGTGTGCATGTTTCGATCAGCGAGCGGAAATGAAACTTATTTTTTTATTTAAAATTTTATTTTTTTGTGGTTATAAGTGATAAAAGAGTAACGTCTGATAATGAGCGGAAGCGGAATAGGCCTTGACGCTTGACTGGAATTGATGGGGTAAAGTGTTGCGTAGCGGCAACATTTTTCTGTTTTTATTTTGTTTTGTTTTGTGTTGCAGTGTGACCGTATTTGAAATGGAAAACGTTAAATTGCAACATCAACAAAATGTTCTGATACGCTGTCAATCAGACGTAAAGTCCCAATTAAAGCACAACATCAAATGCAACGAAAATTCCAATAGACATGTTAACAAAAACAACAAAAATACAAATAAAAAGCAATAATGGCAACTTGTTAAACTTGCTCGCACACTCGCATACACACATCGAACACACACACAGACATGCGTGCCAATTGGCCATTTATGTTTGCAGCTTGACCGTCGTCTGCAGTCGCCTGTCAATTTAATTGCGCTTACAATTTGTTGTTATTGTTGCCTTTTATTTCTAAGAGTTTATTTTGGGACTTTTTCACTCCCTGTCTCTCTCTCATTCTCCAAAAGCACTCAGCAGCCGCGTTGACTCCATATGTAAAGCCTTCAGTTAAATTCATTTTTCTTTCCGTTTTGCTGGATTTTTGTTGCTGTTTTTGCTGTGACTGCAAAATTCCATGCCGAAAGAGAAATCCATAAAAAAAAGTGTACAAAGCACAAAGCACAAACTCCAAAGAAGAAGCAGGCAAACAACAAAAGAGAGCGAGGAGAAAAAAACGTGGCAGCTAAACAAAAATAATTTGCTCTGTTTTGTTGTTGCTGTTGCAGCGTTGGATACACACGAAAAACAGACAACGGCCTCAGTCAACGCCAGCAGAGGCAACAGCAGCGGCAACAACTTTGCTTGCGCTCGCTGCCTCCGTTGCGTCTCCTGCTTTGTGTTTTTCTTCTGCTGATTGTGTTTGTTTGTGTGTGTGTGTGTGTGTGTGTGTGCATGTGTGGGTGTGTTTGTGATTGTGCTTGCGGCGATAGCTGTCTATGTGTGTGTTGTTGTTGCTGCTGTTGTTTGTTGTCTGTTACTTTTGCTTTGTTTTTGTGCTGCTGCGGTCTCTGCGCGCTTCGCTGCATTTGTTGTTGCGACCCATCTACAACAACAACAAGCAAACTTTAGACTTTAGTTAGATAGACAGACATGTACATACATACATACATATATATATACACTCAAGGCAATAATTATAAGCAAAGCATAAAAACGTAGTTTTCTGTTTAAATACGTTTAATTTTATTGAAAATATTGATGCATTGTGTTTTTTTTTTTAAACTAGAGGTTGAAATTCAAGTTATTGCTATATATATTATATCGTTTAGTTTCGAGTGACTATTCAGTCGTTAAGCTTTCAATCTCATTTCCTTTGAAATATTGTATTCTCCAGATTTAACAAATATTTTCATTTAAACATTAAATATATTTATTTTTTAAAAGGTATATAAAGTTTTAAAATTATTTGGGCTTTAAAATTGTGTAAAGATTCGCTGAATTTCGCTCTCATATAGGTCCCGGTTTAAGAACTTTTTATTTTTCACTTTTTATTTTGCCTTCACAAAAACAATTATAATTTCGCTTTTACAATTAATTTTTTGTTCAATTCATCTAAAATTGCTACGCCCCAAAAAATCATCTTTCTTTTTTTTTTGGTCTATTCGAGTAATGTATCTATAAGATACACGAATAGCTTTCCTGTATCGAATAGACATTTTGGAGGTCTGGCGTGAACTCAGAAACAACAATGCCATATACATACATATATGTATATATATTTTTATTCGTATATGTATTTACATGCATACATGCAACGAAAATAGAAACCACAATGTAAAAGGCCAAAAGGAACGAAAAACTTTTACACCAATGGCGGGTTGGAGGGGGAGGAGTTGAAATCTCTGCCTGCTGCAAAATGTTGTTGACTGTTTAGAATTTAAAGTTAAATTTAGATGCGATGCACAATGTTTTCTGGCGGTCGAAAAAGTCGAAAACGCAGCTGCGAACGAGAAAAAAAAGAGACCAAAAGGGGAGGCGAAAACTTGGTGAATGCGAGAAACAATGATAACAACAAAAACAAACACAGTCACCGCCATTATGAAGGCAAAGCTCACAGATGGATTTATTTATGTGTCTGTGTGTTGTTGTTGTTGTTTTTGTAGTTCGCAGCACCTACTTTTAATTTAATTTTATTTTTCATGCGCATCGCGAGTGGCTTTCTACATGTGATTTTCTTTTAATTGTTTGCATTGCTCTTTTTTGACAGTTCAATGAACTCCCAGCAGCAACAACAATAACAAAGATATTTCAGACATTTATTGTTGTATTATTATAAAGAAGAAATAAATAAATAGAAGTCAAAACCAAAAGACAACAGAAAGAGCAAGCTAAAGATGGATGCCTCGTACGTGTAAGCGAGGCCGCAACAGAAAGAGATAGTCAAAGCAACCAAAAGTAGCTGCAAGCTAGAAAAAAAAAATAAATGAAAATAAAATAAAATAAAAGGAACAAAAAAGAAGAGACAACAAAACAGCAATTGCGTGCTGGTCGAATTGGAGTTGGTTGAGGGGAACGCTATGGGGCACTGTAAGGAGAGAAAGAGAGAGGGAGAGAACAGATAGCAGCACGACCAGACGCCAAATTGAAGTTAACGTGAAGTTGCCAGACATTTACAGTTTTACAGTAAAACACGAATGCAACTCTGTGCATGCGTGTGCGTATATGTGCGCTGCACAAATAGAAAAGCTAGAAAGGTGCACAGAAAAGAATAGAACCGTATTATGTATGTACCGTAGGGTAGCATGCATATTGTAAATATTTGTGTAGGAATATATGTAGATATATATGCATATATCCATATATTCTCAATGTGTAAGCAGAAGCGAACACATCTACGGCCTTGCTGTTTAAATTCTTTGTTTGCTTTATTCGCATCGGGTATGCAAGATATGGCGGGGGGGTCTGTCAGTTTTTAAGCTTAGTACAGAGAATATTTCAATGGATTTTCATTCTCACTCGCAGAAAATCAATGCAAACGTAAATTTCGTTTCGTTTTGTTTTTTTATTCTGCTGTGTTTGCTTAATTTTTTTGTGTTTGTTTCTGTTGATTTGATTTGCATATAAATTCAAACCAAATTTTGTAACCAATAATTAATTGCTATTGAATCAATTTTAAATTAACTTTTTCTCATTTTTTAAATAGGTATTTATTTGTTTGTATTTAACTAACAATAGGAAATATTTTATTTCTGTGCGCATTTTTATATATAAATATTAATATATATTTTTTTCATTTATTAATTAATAATTCTTTAAAGTGAGTTACGTTTTAAATTCAGACTCAGATATTCATAAAAATAAAAAAAATATATATTTTTTTTAAATTGCCACAAAAACGCTGTTGATTCAATTCATATTTTCATTTATATTCAATTTACTCGCTTATTGGCACTCGCTCATTCATTCAATCGGCTTCAATCAATGCCATTCGCCCTCAAAGCAGTCGAATGAACCAAGCTTAGCTAGCGCTAAGCGCAGCACTTTTAGCCCCCGTTTTTTGCCCGCTCACCTTTTGTGCTCTTTGTGCATATTTTATGTTGCTTTGCCATTTAATGGGATTCGTTTAAAATTTAATCAAGTCGTCCAATGCCCGTTCTATTCCATTTCGTTCCCAAATGGGGTCAAATTGCAGTGCACTGTATTTGTCGCGTGCAAGCCGCGTGCGTTTGTTGCGCGTTTTCAATGCTTTAAATCGATCGACATTTTTGTTGGTTTCTCACGTTCGCTGGATACAGATTTATACGTACATATATATATATATCTGATATATCACACCTGACAAAGCGGCCGCCCAATATCAAACTTTTGCAAATGTGCCGCTCTAGTTTTTCACACAGAAAATGAGTTTTCTTCTGCACTTTGAGCAGCAGCTGCCGCGTTAAGCAGAAAAAACAAAAAGAGTGAGAGCAAAAAAGGAAACCGTCGACATGTGCTTGAAAGCGGAGCCAAGACAAACTGGCGGCGCTGTCAGCCAAGGAAACGTGAACAGCGATGGGGCTGGGGGGAGCGGTCGGGATCTTTGCTGCCCATAAAACCAGCAGAAAACCCCCTCCAAAACAAAAAAAATAAAAAAGTTGCCTTTTGCTGTTTGGCCCTTTTTGGTGTTTGCCTTTGGCACACGTTGTGATTTCCCAATTTATGCTCCTTACCAGAAAGGCTTATATAATAGTATATTGGCTTATACGAAAAAAGGGTTACGCAAAAGAGGAAAACAACAATAATATCTTTTGTTTATTGGCGGTCGAAAAAATATTTACGAATATTAACACCAAAAAAAGAAGGCAATGTTGTTAGCGAAATACTAAAATACACTCTAAAAAAAGTCTTAAAACACAAATTTTAGTATAAATAAAACTATATAACTAAAAACTGATCTCGAATATTCTTTTAATAGTGATATAGTTTTTGTAAGCAAATAAATTCTTTGAAAAAAGAGTAAAATTTTTGTGTATGTTATATAAATTTATCTTAAATAGTTTTTCGTATAAATTATATTAACTAATACACACATTCTTTTCTCCAAATATATTTGATATTTTTGTGCATAAAGCTGCAGAGTATCTGATAGTTCGTAGATACCCTTTCCAAAACGAAACGAAAAGCACACGTAGCATAACGGAATTTGTTGCAATATTTTCAGTTTATTGAAAAATTACGAAATGTATTTATATATATAGTCATATATGCAGTATAAATTTAATACGAACATGAAAGGATTTTTGCCTTGGTCTTCGCCCGTTAATAAAATGATTTGATTGACTGGCATATGTTAAGGCCCAGTATTGGGGCTGTGTTGGGGCTGCCTGCAAGCTGACGTCTTGACAAATTAGCGAACCCATTGAAAATGTATAAAAAGGGTATAATGGTTTTGTGCAAATGTATGTAACAGACAGACCCCATAAGGTCAGCATCACTAGCCTTGTCCGTCTGTCTGTCTGTCCGTCTGTCTGTATAAAGCCATCGACTTGAGAAACCACAGAAGCTAGAAAGTTGAATTTGGACGCAGATGTGTTCTTATTATTTATATATATCGATATTTATCGTTTAATTTCTAACCCGGTTGATTGTGCATATTTCCCAAATTATAAGAGCGCAAATTTTGTGTATTTCGTATTTTGGATACCTCTCCCCAATCGTACCAAAGACATATCATAAATAAAAGCAAATAAATATTTTATTATTTGTCCAATATATTTTTTACACTGTTAAACGTATAAAGTATAAATATGGGATACATAATCATAAAGAAAAGTAAAAGTTGAAATATTGGATATATACACCCACTGAGGGCGTTCCAAATCGATAAAGTTGATATATTTCCACAATTTTAAGGTTATATTCACCAAAATTTGATTATACCAATGTGTCGAATTTCAAGGGATAGAAATGGAACGAAAGGAAAATGAGAAACTTGCAACAATTAGTGCGTAGAGCCCGCATAAAAACTTTGGCCAAGTCAAAAGGTATCCAACAGATACGCGCTACTATCACATGAGCACGGATACAGGCTGCTAAGCTAAGCTGTTGTAACTAGTAATGGAACTAGTGAGCATATTAACATTTCTATAAGTGTGTGTGTATGTGTGTGTGTGTGTGTGTGCATAACAGGCCATAAACATAAACATCATGTGAACGTGGTAGAGCGGACCCCAACCCAAACACCCACCCGCCTCCCCACTTTCTATGGCCCCACCACCACCGTCAGTTGAAACGGTTTTTACATGGCAACAAAACAGAAAATCGATGGCAATTTACCGTGCGTCTGTGTCTCTATGTGTGTGCGTGTGTGTGTATTATACACACATGCTTCATGCATTATGTATGTATTTGATGTACATGCGCAAAATTCCCACATCCCATGCAAAGTAAGAGATGGCAGGCAAGAAGAAGACTGCAACTTTTTTTTTGCTCTCTCGTAGACAAAACAAAACAAAAAAGGCAGCAAAAACAAAACTAGTGAAACACAGGAATTGGAGGAGCGCAGGGGCGGCGGAGCATAGCTTAACCACCCACCCACCCATGTTAGCCTCAAATGGCGCCTACGCTTTGACGCTGTAAACCTTCTCCTTCTCTTCGCCTGCCCGCTCAGTTCCCGTCTCGCTCGCACTCCCTATCAGTCGTGCCTCCCACACAACACTCTCGCTCGCTGCTGCTGCTGCTGCTGCATTATTTTCATTTTCAACTTTTTCTGCTTCTTGACTGTCGAGCAACCACTCCGCACCCCTCCCCCCAAGCTGGCGACCTCATTCGCTGAGGTACTTAGACTTCTGCTCCTGCTTTGCGTGCCCCCTTTGCGGCGCCCATGCCGCCTAGGGTCGCAGCTGGCAACGCACATTTTGATAACATTTGTGATCAAATAATGCGGCAACAACGCCCCAACGAACGTTGGCAAAGGGGGGGTGTGGAAAGGCGGCGAGGAACGTGCCAGGTCAGTGGGTGGCATGGCGCAGACAAGACGATAGCTCAGGCTCTGTCTACATACATATATATATATGTATATATAAATGTATATGTGTATGTGTGTGTGTGTGTGTGCTTGCTCTGTAACTAGTTTTTTATTTTATATATATATATATATATATGTATATATACAATTTTTTGTTGAGCTCGTTTTTACTTTGGCATTCTTTGCGCTTTGGCAACGTTGCCAAACTTCACTTTGGCTTAGCTCAATTTGAAAGCCAGGCTATTGCCCTCTCGCTCGCACACAATAATTTCATTCATTGAGAATGAAGATGAACGCGTTTAACAGGCAACCCAATCTTCTCTACCCCCTCCCCCTCTCCTGTGCCATCCCTCTGTTGGGCCGAGAGCGATTTTGCCATAATTTAAGTTGGGGCCCGCTTTAATTTCGCTCGATTTGTTGAATGTTTCTGGTCCTGTTTATCTAATTGGATTTTTCGGATCCTTGATGTGTGTCACGTGAAAAGTTTTTGGCTAATTAAACATTTGCGAAATTTATAGTTTTAGTTTGACACTTGTTGGGGGTTGACATTGAGTCGGGTGGGGCTAGCGAAACTTTTGAGCTAATTGCTGATACTGTCTTTAACATTTCTCTTTACCATTAAGGAAGAAAAACGTTAAACGTTAATTCATTGTGTGTATACACAGGATTTATTATTATTATTATTATAAATATTTTTCATTATACAAATTTTGTATATATTCGCTCGAATTATTGTCAAACATTCTTCAAATCCCTAATTTAATTTTATAATATAAATAATTAAAATTTTGGATTATTATTAGTGAGAAATACAATTATATAAGTTAATACTTTGAATTTATTTAGGTATGTTTGTCATGTTAAATTGTAGCAAAAATATGTTAAAATATTCTAATTAGGTACTTTAACAATTTTATCGTTTAGCACAAAAAAGTACGCTTCAGAGCATCAAGTATACGCCTAGGAGATATCCCGTTCCCAGCTTTCTATCTTTTATACATGTTAAATCTGAGATCTCTGCATTCGCACAGATGTGTTTAAAGAATATTCAAGAATATATTACCTTTTTGGGTTCCAGAATGCCCACTTACCCACTTTCACAGGGTATAAAACAAACTAGGTAGATACCAAGAGCTTACACCTAGAAAAGTTTAAAACTACATTTTTTATTTTTTAAAATTGAAAATAATTTCTAAAATGTTTCCAATCAAACGACTTAAATAAAATTATTTCTGTACTTCACATTGAAATTATTTTTGGACTTGTCAAAGCTTAAAGCTTTCTCCAATTTAAACCGTTTTCAAGTAAAAAAAAAATGCTTGAAATAATAAAGCGCCAGGCCACGCCCTGTGAGCGTTGGCATTGTCGCATTACCAGCCCCAACTCCCCCACATTTTATACTCAATCTGTAGTCAACATTTGACAATTCGCATTAAATTAATGCGCCCTAGCAAGCCAAAATTTTAAGCAGCCATAACTACAGCAGAAGCAGAAGCAGCAGCAGCAACAAAAAAAAGTCAATAAAACAAAAGAAACAAAACAACCCCCAACTACCAACCTCCAACCCCAAGCTAAATCGCTCTGAGAGCCAGCCGACGCCCCAGTCGGGTTCGAGTTTCGTCCTTGCTGTGAAATTTAAATGCAGACGCCATTTCTATTACTCCACACATTAAATTATACCACGCGCTGTTGCCAAACGATATCCTGCCAATATAGCAACCGCCCACCGCCCTCGCCCCCGCCCCCGAACTCCACACAAATTTAAATGGCTGTCGGGCCGAAAATAAAATCATGACTCGCACAAAAAGCCACTGAAAACCAAAAGCTGCGCCCAAAACGAGGCGCGGCTGCCCAGGCGTACATATAACGGTTCTACATATATATGTATGTATGTATGTATGTATATAAACATTTATACATATGTACATATAGAAACACTTGTATGTGTGTACATATTAAAGACGGTTTCTCCAGTTAGAATATTTTTGCCAGGCACCGCCCCAAAAGTTTTAGGACAACTGGTGGGGGCAGGGGTAGGTAGGTGCTTGATTATTTTTCATGCTTTCCCATTTCATTTTACTGCCTCGCACACACAGCCCAACTTTCACAATGCGGCTCTGCCTATGGGGGTTGTTGCTTTCAGCAGCGTCAGCGTCTCTCCACCCACTCCACACGAATGGAGAAGAAGAAAAAAATGAAGCGAAACAAAGCGAAAAAGAGGAAGCAGCAGCAGCAGCCGCCTCACGTGCGCCTAAAGTCGACGTCGTTGATTTTGTTGTTGCTGCTGTTGCTGTTCGCTTTTGGTTGCCTGCCTGCTCGCTCTTCCATCGTCCGTCGCCTGCCGCCCAACACATTGTCTGCCCTTGATTTTATCGATTTTCGCTCTCGCCGCGTGCGGCGCTTTTTGCTCTCTCCCATACTCCGCTCACTCATTTGGCGCTGTCTCGCTCCCACCCATGTCCGAAATTGCGCGCGCTTGTGTTTTCTGCTAAGCTTTACCATTTGTGTGTGTGTGTGTGTGTGTGTGTGTCTGTATGCTGTCCATTGTTATTGCTGTTGCTATTGTGTACGTATGTATGCGGTATATGTACATATGTACGTATTCCGGCCGGCCACTTGCACATTATGTGCTTTCGGCTCTTGCACATGTATTTTATGTGCTTGAAGAGCGGCTGTCGCTGATGCTGCGTTGTTATTTATGGCATTTAACCCCAGGCCCAGCCACCCACCACCACTTACTCAAATTGCTTGTACATGTATACAGTTACAGTTTGCATGTGTGTGTGTGTGTGTGTGGCGTGCGCTTTAATCTTTTGCCGACCAATTTTGTAGCATTTAAATGTTTGCCGTTATGTGCATGTGTACCAGACTCTTCTCTCAGCTCCCCTGCGTCAATTTTTACTACATTTAAGCTTTCAATTTTCAACTCGGCTCGCTTTAACTGATTCCCTCCACCGCCCACCTCCCTGCTGCTATCAAGTCGCATTGAGTTGATGTTGTGCGAGGTCGTCTTTTAGCATTTCCAATTAACGTTGAAGAGACAAGCATCAGGTTTATTTTGGCTTGCATATTTATTTAATTGCAAGCGATTATTTCAAGTGTTTTAAGACAAATTTGTTGCAAGAATATTTTCTTATGAAAACTAACTTTAAATTATAATTTATGGGCTTCAGCAATCAAGCTAAATTTAAAGTTGGTTTAGTTTTGTTAAGGGCTTAAGAATATTTATATGTACACTAAGTAAGAATATAAATAAAAGAAAGATATACCTATACCTATACTTGCATATTTCTGATAAAATAAAAATTATTGTTAATTAAATTACCCCACATTTTATTTAAAATTTCCCTAAAATTCAAACTCAAATTTCACCTATAAATTATAGCAAACAGCTTTTAACCGCCACAAATTATTGTTTTGAACAATTTTGTAATTGGGTTTCTCGACGAGAACTTTTCAGCGTTTACAGTAAATCATAATTTTAAAGCAATATTGCTGAGCTTGTTTATTCTATTTTGTGCACTTATTTTTGCGGTTCTTTTCATAAATTATTTATGCACAATATTTAATATGCCGCATTAAATATCTACATACATATTATTTATTTGATTGGTGGGGTGTGCAAAATGAAGCACAACAAATTTTTGAAGTGTGAATAAAGTGAGAGTGAATTGTGGGCAATTTAGCGTTACGAATTTAATGATACATGTGTGGTTGACATGTCAACATTTACTTGATCGATTGATTATAAGTAAGGCATATAAAATTGATAAATCATCAAACTACATGCAAAACATTTAAACTGAACAGGCTTAAAATGCACTAAATATTCTAAATTATGCATTTCTTAATGAGATCAGAATGATTAATCGGATTAATAATAGTATTATTACAATTGTAATAATATCATATCTGCCCCGTTTTTACTGAAGAATTTTATATGCAAACACCAATGTAAATATCTTTATTATTGCTTACTTTTAAAGTTCCTAAATATGCGAAAAGCTTATTACATATATCGCAGAGATCATGTATTTATATCCAGCAACTACGAACTTATTTATCATACCGCTGTCCGCTCCAGTCCCTCTCCACGCTTTCATCAGTTTCCCAGGTTCAGCAGTGGCTTCTTCTGTCCAAACAAAAACAACAAAAAGCGAAGTAACTGTCTGCAGGCACACACCCATTTTTGTCGGAGGGGTTATAAACGCCTTTAAGCTGTAAACAACAGTTACAGTATGCGAGGGTATATGTTTTTGTTTTATGACATTTTGGGGTGTGTCCCTGACCCCTTCGCGTGCCCCCTCCGCAATTGTCGTGCGAAAAACAAAACAAAATGAAATATTTTATAAACATTCGTCGCGTGCTTCAACGTCATGAATTTAACAACCGACGACGCAACGCTTGACAGGCCGAGAAATGTCCGTGAATCCGCCCTACCTCCTCCCGCCCCCAGTCCCCCTCTATGGCGTGAGATGTAAACATGTTAGCAAAAATGTCCTTAAGCTTTTAGAATTCCCACTTGCATTGGCAGCAACATTTTTTGCTGCTTATTCACTTACTACTCATTCATTCGATTCGTTTCGCGCTGCGCTGACAAGCCCTTTTTTCACGCTTAGACTTTTATTTATGCGATAAAAATAAAGCGATAATAAATGGTGGGCAACAAGCGCCAACTTATTGCACTCGTTCAGCCGCTCTCTTTAAGCTTTGTGACCACCCTCTCTCCCGCTCCCGCTCCCGCGCTCACTCGTTGTGTGCTCGTTCGGCAACAGCTGTTTGGCTCTGGCTTAAGAAAGTTGCACCGAAAGTTCAATTGCCTTGCTCCGGCCTCGACATCGACTGCGCTGCGCTGCTCACATTTGCATTATTTATGTACACATTAGCAGTAAGCGGCGACTGCGACTGTGACTGCGACTGCGGCAGAGGCAGCGACGCTAAATGGTTTACAGTTTGCTTCATTTTGCATGTGTTGCGTAATTTCCGTTGCTAAAAGTGTAAAAGCGACTGGAAAAATAGAGCGGGACAGCGCGAACGAGAGAGACAAAGTTGAGTGGTAAATCAGCACATGTATGTTTGCTGTAGGTCAGGTCCAAAAGCTGAAACTAGATAATGAAATAATAAAAAATAGAAAAAAAACAACTTGATTTTATTGAACCAGCCTGGAAAAAAAGAAGCTACGAAAATAGTGCAAAACGTTAAATTGCACTCTATTTAAATTTGTTTCGAGTTTGTTGGCCGCACAGAGAATAAGGACGTTGTAATTAGTATAAATGGCCAATTACAGTTAATACGCGCAGCTAATCCACTATTCTCAATTGACAATGAATTATTCACAAGCGGGAACAGTTATAGTCACGTGCATAAACAAACATTTTGAATTTTTTTTTTGCAAAAATTGTTTGTAAAATGTCGTTCTCCTCCTTATACAGTAATTTAATGTTCTCAAATTATATATAATTTAAAAATTACACTAATTAGATGTTGTTGATTGAACCTACAAGAGAGTTTCGTACAAAAAAGTTCCCTTTCGAAAACTACTCGATTGAATCGAAATTCACTCATCTCAACTCTATTATTATTAGCTTGAATTACAGACTTTCCCATTTGTAATTCATTACAGAAATAGCAACACTAATAATGTGAAATTTGCTGTGTTTACAGAGTTTTGTTTTTATATACATATGTAAATACCCTGTAAAAATGTGTTGAATATGTTTTGTCTTATAAATTTTGAAGTTTTGTGTTTGAAGCGGCTGGGCTCAAAACATATTTACAAACATCTCCGTGTTCGTATTAATACATATATTTTATATATATTGCTTAAAGGGCATCTCTTTGGCTAGCATATTATTTTATTTGCGCTCTGAAAGCAAACAATTAAAACCGCAAACTATTTTAAATTTTATGCAATTTGTTTTTGTTTTTGTGCTATTTATTGAGTAAGCTGAAATATGACGAGTGCTTGGGAAAGCCCTTTAAAAACGGAACTAAATACGGAAATGGGAAAAACTTTGCAGGGATTCCCTCAAGTGTAAAGAATGCAAAATGTACCCTGGCAAATTGTTTACTTAGAAAAATGTGATAAAATATTATATTATTATTAATATCAAATTATATTATAAATACATAATATTTTTAATAAAAAAAAATATTGAATTGATATTTTTGTGCCAATTTTTTTAATGAGAATAAATGAATAATGCTATGGAGCCGTTTAATAAAAAATTTAATGTTGTTTTTATGGCGGGCTCGACGCCAATCGTGTTGATACTGAGACACTTCCGTAAAAGATAAACGAGACACTGGACAGGCCGTGCATGCGGAATCGAATCAATTGTCTTATCAGCGATTAAACAAGGGACTGCTATATACTTCAGAGCGGCCGACTTTGCGATAGCAACTCGAAAACAAATTAAAGACAAACGTAAATAAAAACCATACTTTAATGATGTCAAATAAGAGTGTAAAACTTATTTAACACTAACGTTCAAGTAATACTTAAAAAATTTACAAGTGAAAACAATTACAAAATAAAAATAAAATCACCCACACTAAAAATAAAGTTAATGGTAAACAAACAAAAAATAAGTACAAACAAATATTTATGCTGCGGTAAAATTACTATATGTATGTACAAATACATACATACATACAAATACATGCATACGTACATGCATACTTGTGCGTGTGTAAATTAAATCAAAAAGTGTGTCAAATAAACTTTGCATGTTTATGGCGAATTTCTGCAACGGCATTTTGTTGTTTGCATTGTTATTGTTGTTGTTGCTGTTTTATGTCTCATTTTATTTGTACGAGGTGGCAATTGACCCGCTTTTACGGGCCTCCGCATGATTCATATAGCGGTACCAAGTTCAAACGAAAAAGAAGTGTGCGAAAAAATTGCAATAAAATGCAATATATGTATATGTATGTATGTGTACACACAAATGCATATACATATGTATGCATGTGTAGTTAAATGCTTTTAACATCGGCGACGCCACTGTGCGTGCCAGCTGCGTGTTAAATGCATTACTGAGAAGAAAAAAAATCGAAAGAGAGTTGCTAGCACGTGCAACAGCAACAACATGAGCAACAGTTGCTGTTGCTTTTTTTTTAATGGTAGTTGGTGTTGTTATTGTTGTTGATTTATTATTACTACACCGGCTGCTAACGGTAAATTGTAAGCGACGATTACAACACACTCATGCAGTCACATTTCAATTTGATTGCACAGGTGCGCAAGCGAGACAACAATAGAGGAAGCGAAAACTGTATTTGCACTTTAATTGAAATGCTCCGGCCAGCGAAAGACAAACAAACAACGGCAAACCAAACGAGAGAAACCTGCACAGGCAATAACAAATTCAAATAAAACAGATGGGAGGCAGCGTCTGAGTTCGGAGTTATATGTATGCATGTGTGCGTGTGTGTGTGTGTGTGTGTGTGTCTGCCAGACAGGTTGCGTTATTTGAAAGTGCTAAAGAGACGACAGAGAGTCAGACAGAGGCGAACCTACACTCAAACTCCAACTCGAAATTATTAATTTGCAGACACGCGGCTGCGTTTGTATGTAGATGTGCTAATGCGTATGTAAGACGGAGTTGGTATATATGTGGAAAGCAGTCACGCAAACCGACGGAAAACAACAGACAAAAGCTAAAATCGTCTGACTGGAGACCGCGAACAGTCGACGAACGAGTTAAAGTGGAGTTGCTGGGGACAACAACACCAAAAAAAAAGAGCAAAAGAGCAACAGAAAAAAAGAGCGCCATACAAAAACGTGAGCGCATGTAGAATTGTGTTGGTGTGCACGTACATACACATGCATAGAGTTGTATGTGTGTGTGTGTGTGTGGTAAAGGTCGTTGGCCATGCGGCGACGTTGAGGCAAAAGCAACAACAACAGCCACACGTTGGCAGAGAATAAATGCGACGGCGAGGGCGACGTATTTAGCCTAAGGGCATAAAATGTGTTGCAGGTTTCTGTTGGCCAGCATGGTCTTATTGTAGACTACGGCTACAAGTTTATTTAAACGCACAAAACATGTATATATGTATACGCGTGTCTATATGTGTGTGTGTGTGTGTTTCTACTATATATAGGCGGCCTCATCAGTTTTTAGTTGCATTTAAAACGGCTGAAAACACGTTTTGGCCACGGCCCGTCAAATAAATAGACAAAACGTACAAAGTTGAGGGCAAATGTGGGCGGCGGTGCATGTGCATGCCTATGTGTGTGTGCGTGTGTGTGTGTGTGTGTGCATTGGTCGATGCTGTTGCTCTTGTTTTTCTTCCCCCTGTTGTGTTGTCTTTGAGGCCGTTATCATGCGCCGCCTGCTGTCTGTCAGTCAGTGCGACAAGTTTAGTGGGCTTTAAAATTAAAATAAAACGTTACAGCAAGCTTGATTAAAAACCTACACGAATACCCTATAAATGTACACCTATTTATATTAGCCTTTTTTCAATTAGGCTACGTAATTGGCAACGTTGGTTTTGTTGCACATTAATAGGCCGCATAAAAATCTTAGTTGCGTAAAATTCGAAAGTTAAAACGCAATTATTTTTGCATTCAGATAAAAATAAAAAAAGTACTTAATCAATAACTTTTACTTATAGGCATAGTCAATTCTTCTTATTATTATTTTAGTAAAATTATTAATTAATAACTCAAATAATTAAGTAGCTTATCTAAAAAACGTACTTTCATTAAGTATCGCTGTCTAAAACTGTATAATTAAAAATACGAACATTATTTTTATGTTTTAATAATTCTAAATACTAAATACTTAATACTAAACTGGTTCATTTGAATTGAAGAGTAGATTAATATTGAATTTTGTTAACTTCTGGGTTGGAATTTTTTAAACTGCAAGAGAGATTTAAATAATTATATTATTTTTAGTTTTAATTATTCGGTTGATTTCATTAATACCAACATCATAAACTATTTTGCACTGTTCTCAACAATAAACAAAGTGATTTATTATTCGTATGCTTGAAAACTTTGGCAAAAAAAAAAAACTGGTTACGTGCTTTTCAGGGCCGGCGACCAACTGTTTTGAAAGATGATCTCATGCCGAACATTAAAGACTTAACTCAATTTAGTTAATTGCTATGCATAAAGTAGTTGCAAGTTCAAAGCGACAACCAATTTTCCTTTTTCAAATTTATTTCAAAACCGGAACGTTTTAAGTCTTGATTGACCTTATGTCTGAGGTAAAACGGCTCTTTATTCCAGGGGGTGTTGAGGCATATGTATTTAGCAATATTATATGATCAACCTTCGCATTTGTTGCAGCACTGCATAACAACAACAAAATAATAATCTAATACCCCTGTGACAACGATAACGGCATTCATACATATAGAACTTGTTATACTGCATACATACAAACACTTTGCTGTGTTTCTTTGTTGTCTTTCCTTATTTAACGTGACACTTGTAAAAATTGCATTGAAATTGAGAAGACAACATTGTTTGTGCCCGCTCTTTCTCTCTCTGTCTTCCTCGCTGTCTATCTAAGTGAAAATGAACACCTGCGCGTTGTTGTTGTTGTTGGGGCGGTCTGTTTTCTTTTTCTCTCTCTATTTTTTTTTATTTTTATATTTATTTTGTGGCGTACGTGCCTGTGCACTTTACTCACTCAATGCAGTTATGTAGCGATTACGTAGTCTATGCTCACAGACACACGCACACAGACACACGCACTAGCGAACACCTGTCAAACGCACACAGAAAAGACCAACAAAACTCGCTCTAATGCCTTTTGCCCATCTCCATCTCGCTTGCACGGCGGCCTCCATTAGCAGCAGCTGCTTTGTGTTTCATTTTCACAGTGTTCCCGTGCATATACCGCTTTTTCTAATGTTGCTGTGTCACGTTCTTCATATAAAAATGTTTCAAATTCTGATTGGGTTTTATGTACACACACGTATTTGGTGCTTGTTGTTGCAGCGTTGCCAACTGTCTACGAGTACTGCCATGTGTGTCTGTGCGTCGTTGCCATATTTCACGGGCTTACTCACGCAATAGCTTCAATTGAAACAGGTTTTGCTTTTTATTTCAGACACAGCTGGAAACGAGAAAGAGCGATCATGATCCATGATCGTCATGATATCTTTGTTGGGCTTGCCTTTCATTGTTGTATTTCACTTGTTGTTGTGCCCCTTGTTTTTGCGGCTTCGCATTCTTTCAGTTAAATACATATGTTCACTGACCTTTGCCGAAATTTCCAGTTTTCATTTCTTATTTTTTTTTTTCTTTCTCAACGCTAAATATTTAAAAACGTTACAAATGCTCAAATATACATACATACATCAATATTTGAACGTATTTGTTGCTGTTGCTGCCATATTTGTTTTTGTTTAATCATTCGCCATGAAAACAACTGTGACAAAGAAACAGAAGAAGAAGAAGCAGCGTGCAAATGACCTTCAACTTGATTTTTAATTAAGTTCAGTTCAATGAACTGAAACTGTCAACGACTCGTCTCCGACTTTTTTGTGCGTGTTTCAATTTAATGTTTCCTTTTTATACTCTTTAACAAAGTGAAAAAGAGTATATTGGTTGCCGCAATTGTAACATTTTTACAATCATTAATTTATGCAATAACTAACAGTGTTTTAAATTTTGCCAGGACGCAAAACTTTATTTTTGTTTTACAACTTTAATGATTAAATAATTTAATTTATTCCCCCAAAAAACAGAGTGTTACGTTTCGCTGATGTCTAGCAAGAAATTTAAGGACTTATACTGTAAAGATGTATTGCGTCGTCGGTTACACCCGACTGCAACGTTCTTGTTTTGTTTCACACAAATGTTTTTGCGTTTACACAATTGTTGAAATTGTACTCTTTGCTTCTTCATGTATTTACCGTAAAAAAACACTTAAATTTAATGTTCTTTGAGGTGGCTTTGATGCTTGCATTTATTTTTAGCTGTACGCATACATATACGTATATATATACATTTATATATATATATTCCTTTGTATCAAAGTATATTTATTTTATGATGGCGCTACGTGAACGTTATTTTTGTTATTCAATTTGAGTGGTGAATTTAACTCGGGAATTTCGAAAATTACAATATTTGAACAGGTTTAGGGTTGCCAAAATATACTAACATACTTCCAAAATACAATATGAAATTGTATTATTTGAAAATTCCTTTAAAGAAAAGAAAGTGTAAAAATGGTAAAACCCACACTTTTAAAAAAGTTTACTTACTTTAAATAATTTAGTTCAATTTTTTCTTCCATCAATTGAAAAACTGCCACACTTCTTACTAAATCGCTAGCGTATTTTGAAGAGCGACGTTGCCATGTTTCTCTTTAAGGACATTCCCCATCACTTAAAGCTTTCTTCTTGTTCTTAAGGTTCTGCTATTGTTGTTTGCTATTTTATCTATATCATAATTCATCTTAGCTACATCACCCAACCAATGTGCTAGTCATAATTTATGCAATTTAATCGCTTTTCTTAGCACACTCCTTACTTTATCGCTGCTCCCTTCACATAAATTTCAGTAGGTCTTTTTCTTCTATTTCGTAATGTCTGCTTTCATCTCGCGCAAACAACAAATTTTTTTCAATTTACATTTTACCCATATTTTAGCCGCCCATTTTGGTCGTCCGGCGAAGTGCCCAACAACTTTTGTTGTTGCCAAGTTTCAAGTGCGCCCGCTTTCCCGCTCTCTCCCCCCACTGGACAACACCCAGCGTTAGACAGATTTTATTACCAGCTACCATTGCTACTTACCCGGAAATGCTTGTCGCACCCTTTCCACACAAATAAACACATAAACACACACACACACATACACACAGTCAACACTCCGGCAACCCTCTTTGGCTATGCAGAACTTTTTTTCTGCATGGGTGTTATTATTCAGGTTTTTGCGCCCGGCTGGCAACCCTTGTGGCAGGTTCTTTCGTACTCACTAAAATTGTTGCATGTCAACTCACCCGCACACCCACCACACACACTCACACACACACAAATCATACATAGTTTTTTTTTCCCATATAAATTTCATCAGCAAGTGGTTTGGGCAACCCTGGCAGACCGAAGCAAACTCTGTTGGCAGGAAGGATGTTTCAATTTCTATTTTGTTTTATTCTACTCTTCCTGTTTTTATGTCGGTCGTTTGTGTGCTCCTTACTATGTGTGCGTGTGTGTGTCTGTGTGTGTGTGTGTGCAAATGACACAAAACCTCCCCAATACCCCAGCCCAGCCCTATTTGGTCTGTCAGCCACTTTTGTTATGAAAAAAAAATACTGCTGTGAAAATTGGCAACATCGCTCTGTTCTCTCTGTTCTATGCGATTCGAGACTATGCTTTTGTTATGGTTGCTAGCCCTTCTGATTCTCGCCAAGAACTTTTTCTGATTACCTATTCCATAAACTAGAAGGGCCTTTTATTTATTTAAGCTCCAAATTGTTCGGCATCTATTGTCGATTTTTTTGTTGTTGTTGTTGTTGCCCATTGTTTTGCCGTCTTTGTTTGTGCCGTGTTTTGGGTTTATATTTTGGCGAACTGATTGTATTTTGCTTTGTCGGTACGTGACTATTGGACACGTACTGAACTCCATTGTACAGTGAACTCTAACTAAATAAATCTAAATATTTAAGAAAGTAAAGAAACATCGGTATTATTATTAAAAAACTAATAATAAACGCTAAAAATTTACTTTTGGTATTATATTAAAGAAATTTAAAAATAATATTAAACATATCTATAAATTAATCACATTTTTATACTTGAATTTTAAGTATAAAGTAAAGGATTAATATTCAAGTGAGAATTTAGAGAATTAAAAAATTAAATAGTTGATTTTCAAGACTTGGAATTTAAATAAATAAATGACTCTTTTTTTTATCACAACTATGTGGAATATTGTTTACACTATCTCTAGTTGGTTTTTAGTATATAATAGACACCTTTTTTTAAATAGGGATTTTTCTTCTTCATTTTACGTATTTAAGCATTGTAAGCCGCAAGCGTTGTGTTTTAATTACTGACCCATTTTCCATGTTTCTTGCGTTGCATAGCCTTGCGGCGCTGTTGCCGTATTTCACGGCAGGCAGAGCTTTAAGCCGCCAAATGATTTTTAAAGAGCACCTCAAAAGTGTATGTATTTGTACATGAATTTGTATTTGTGTGCTGAAATGTAAATATGCCTTATGTACATTATGGATGTACATGCAATTATGCAAATTTACATAAACATAACCTACTAACTAAGCACGCAATTGAAACAAATGCAGCTCCCGCTCTCTCACACTCCCCCTTCCCCCTCGCACTCTATCGCTCTCTCTCACTCACTCTCTGTATTTCTATCTCGTACACAGCAGAAATAGTTGACCTCATTTTTTAGGACTGTGCACAATTTTACTGCAACTTTTTTTTTTTTTGCATTCACTGGGGCGCCGGCTGGCGGGCGTTTGCTGTCGCCCGCTCTCCCCCTCTCTCCCCGCTCTCTCTCGTCTGTTGCCAGCGTATTCGAGCTGCGCTCATTTTGCATGCATGCATTTGGCAACTCTGTCGGTTTTTATTTGCTGGCGCTGGGATGGGGCGTGGTGGCTTGGGGGCAGCGGAGGGTGGTGCCCTACATTTCGGGCTTTGTTTTGTTTTGAGCCTTTTATGAAATGCAGGCAGGTGGCGCAGAAAGCGTTTGTTTGCATTTCTTTTCAACGAAAAAAGAAAAAAATAATAAAAAAAAACCCCTCCATTGAGGGAATGCACTTTCTGCTTGTTTCTCTGATGGTTGTTGACGTTGTTGTTGTTGTTGTTGCTGCTGTTGCCACATTTCATGCACAATAACAAACAGAAGATTTTTTCCATTTGACTGCTCGCTGTATTTATTACACGTCCTTGTGCTAAAAACAACTACAAAGACGACGTCGGCGTCGGCGGCGAACAGCAGGCGGAAAGCGGTTAAAAGAGGTTGCTGCAAAAATCGATAAAGCAATTAATGCGAAAAGTGGCTGGCAACCATTCCCACAACCACAGCACCAACAACAACAACGGAGGTGGCGGCGGCAGTGGCAGCAACCCTGCGTTCAAAAATAAACATCCAGCCACCCACATGAACCAACCCAACTCAATCCAACCCAGCCCAACCCAGCCCAACCCAGCCCAGCTCAGCAGCGAACGTTTTGTATTCCTTCGTCTTCTTTTTCCGCTTGTTCACTTTATCTACACTCTCTCTCTTTGTATTTTTTTCTTCTTTCTGTCGTGCTTATTACTTTCATGTTGTTTTTGCTGCTGCGGCTGCAACCCTCTTGTCGACAGCGATGTCCACGGCGTTGCCATGCGGGCTGTATTTGCCTTGGGTGGGCGGTCGAAAGAGAGAGAGAGAGAGAAGGATAGCAATCGCATGGAAGCGCGCGCTTTACTTTAATGAAATGGTACTCTATCTGTGTGTGTGTGTGTGTGTGTGTGTGTTATTAAAGTCGTTATTTTAATTCACTTTTTATTTGACTTGACCCTTCGCAAGGCAGCCCTTAACTGAATTCATTCTAAATGGGAAAATAGAAATATTAGGTTACATTTTACTGCTTTTGCTCTTTAAAGTGATTTGGGAAACATAAATTTTTGACTTTTCGTTCTTAATGCTGCACTTCTAGGAATAAAAACGCTAGAATTTAAGCAGAAATAGCTAAACAAGACTCGTTCTTGAAGAAATAAGATTATTTCTTAAACAACATTTGGAAAATGTATATAAATTTCTACTTTGATTAGCACAATTGCATAAACTTGATAAAATTGGAATCTGTGTGTGATTTTGAAGCTGTTACAGCTTTGTTTCGTTTTCCGGATCAGATTTGAGGTGAAACTTTGTTTATTTTTAAATTAATAACTTCAAAAGTTGAACAGAAAGCAACAATTTTAGGTTTTTTGTAAAAGTTTTTATGTTATAAATGTATTATTATAAATATTTTATTACAAATTTATCCAACTCAAAACTTAAGAACGCCTGAAATCATTGAATAACAATTTGCAAGTTTTATTAACAGAAAAAGTTTGTCTTATTTATCAAAAAAATAAATATGTTTACGATTTTAAATACATATTTGTCAGAGTTGTTTAGTTTTATGCATATTTTGTTTATTCCTATATATATAATAAATATTTATATACCACGTATTACAGTTATTTTCTGCTTCTCTGTATTTCTTAATTAAACTCGACTGTTTTGCTGATCATAAAATGTTGTGCAATTCTTCTTGGCTCTAATCCATTTTGCACATTTTCCCTTTGGGGATTTTCGCTTCAGCCTTAGTTGCCTGTCCTGTCTACCAACAATATTGATTAGCTTTTTGCCGCGTTTTAACAACAAAATCCAGCCCAACATTCATCCAATGAAAGCTGTCAGAGTTGCTCAAACTTAAAGTAGACGAAAAATCCCCCAGATTTTCCACTCTGTTGTTCTTGTTGTTCTTGTTGTTCTTGTTGTTTGTTGTTGTTGTTACAAACACTGCAAATGACAACTAAAGCTGATATGAAAAAAGTTTTTGTTGGCCATTCCATTTATATGAGAGTGTTTGGTCCGTTTCTGAACTGGATGCCAGCAGGACGTTCCTAGCAGCCAAAGGCCATAAACTATATTGGCCCAGACATTTTTGGCAATGTTCCCAAAGTAACGAGCAAACATGAAACTATGCGAATACACTCACACACACCCATGTACATAAATACAAGCATAAAGCGAACTGCACGAAAACACAGTCATCAGTTAACACACTTATCAAGAAATTTAGCGATTGAATTCGAACTTGATTTATAGAACATTTTTTTTATACTTTCTTTGAGCTCGTAAAAATCGATAAAGTGTAATTTTTTGATAAAAAAAAATATCGTTTTTTATTTTAAAGCTTGTAAATCAGATGTTCAAAAACAAAAATATGATAAATAATTGAGTTTATTTTATTTAAACCTAAAAAAGTTTCTACAGACATCAGCAACAATGTACAATTATTTATCCATTTTTGATGTTGATATTAATTTTAGGAAAAAAAATACTAACTTATAAAAAACTTTGTCCCAGTTTATTCAAATTCTAACAAATTTTTTAAGCTTAAAAAAGTTAAATATAATTTTATGTTTTCTCAAATTAGTACATAAAAATAATTAATCATCATTAAAGTATTATTTTTCGTATATTTAATATATATTTAATATATTTTTCATATTTAATATGATTCTTATAATTTACTATTTTACAAGTGAATAACTTTTTTTTTTGTAAGCTTTTTCGAAGTGTCGAAAGTGTATAAGATTGTTTCTACAGGCCTTCTGTGTATCCTTAGGAATTCCGTTTGTACATATATACGGTGGTATATTCTCATATAAATATATATATACATATATATATCAGACTTGGCCCAACCTTAAGTCAGCGTCTCTCTCTACACACACACACACACACACACACACAAACACCGTCAACTTTTTATGCCTTTTTTCTGTGCAAGTTTTCAACAACTTTTTGCATATTTCAAGCCACCACCCAACGCACACATTACTGTATACATATTTTATATGCTTGGGCCCCATCCTTGGATCCTTCAAAAGCCCTCTGGCTTTAGTTTAGTTATTTCTCAGCGCCACCATCATCATCATCATTATCGTCATCATCTCACAGACTCAACTTTTCGCCATTCCTCTTTGACTTTGTCGTTGCTCTTGCGCTTTGTTCGCATTTTCCACATTTTTCCCACGTTCGCTTAGTGTGTGTGTGTGGGGGGGTTAGCTTTGTTGTGGAAACTCAACCCCGCTTTGTAAATAAAAAGCTGCTTAAAACGGGCACCAAGTGCGTTTCCTTCAGAAGCGGCCTGTGCCCGCTAATGTTTCCATTCTGTCCATTTCATTTCTTCTGACTTTTAATGCTGGCTTTCTCCGTTATCGCTTGTGTGCGCTTTGCCCTTTAATATCGTATTTCAAATCGTTTCTTTAAAACATTTTTAAAAGCAAAGTGAAAAGTTCGACTTTTTATTTTCTGAAAAAAAGTACGTTGGGGTTGCGCGATGTCCGCTATTGAAGCTATATATTTGAAACCTGAAATATATACTCGTGTGCACCCTTCGGAAAAGTGTCAATAGTTTTTGGCTACTGTTGGGCGTGGCAAATGACAAAACCTACATCTGTATATTTAGATTGATTCTTAATAATTAAAAAAA
Organism: Drosophila paramelanica; assembly: GCA_035043915.1. Taxonomy (NCBI): domain Eukaryota; kingdom Metazoa; phylum Arthropoda; class Insecta; order Diptera; family Drosophilidae; genus Drosophila; species Drosophila paramelanica. Next base: position 5,277,876 of record JAWNMO010000354.1, on the reverse strand, counting down.
GTGTTTTCATAACTTGGAAATGCCCGTTTATATTTTTAAAAAGTGGTAAATATCACAATTGGTTGGTTCTGAGGGGGTAATTTTTTTATCAAAAATTTTGCATGCATATTCATACCTATTGAAAAAATATATATTTTTAAATATTTATTTGACATACTTGAAAGTACGGCATTTATATAAATTCTCATTTTAAGTGTAAACTGGGTTTAAAACCACAAAACATTTTCTTATTATTATAAGTATTATATTAATATTCGAATTATATTATGTGTTTTAAAATTAATTTTTTCTAATTTTTTTATTTCTTTATTTTTCTGTATGTATCTTACTCATTAAAGACCATATTTTTCTCAAAATTACAATTTAATTTTGTTTTTAAAAGCTTTTTAATTTGCACACATTGCATTTAAATGAGTTTTTAGGCAAAACGAGAGAAAATAAATTATTGCTTAAAGTTAATTTACGGAAACCTATTTGTGGAAGTTAGACTTTTTGTTTTTGCTTATGATTAAATGGAAGAAAGTTTCATATTTATTCCTGAAAATTTTGATAATGGTATTTTATCATTTGACCCCGAAAATGTTTATCTTAATTAAGAAACAATAAAGTCTCATTTATTAAACGATTTCTCTTGAAAATGTTTATTTCCTCCCATCAATGCCGTTAAATGGTTTAAATTAAATTGATAATATTTAAGTTTGATGTACTTTTAATCGCACCAAGTCACACGAATTAAACACATAATATATTTTAATGCTCGAACATGGCAAATTCACCCTTTAATTATAAAGTTAAATCAATATGAACACTAAGTTCGCCATTTAAAGTGAATATGTGCACAAGTGCATATTTGTACATAATTACATAATACAGCATTGATGTTGATGGCCAAGAGGTCCTGTCCCTGTCAATTGTTGCACATGTTGGCATTCAATTTTCATGTCAAATGCAGGCCAAAAAGCTTTTGCCGTCTGTCTGTGCCACGTTCCCCGTTATTCAACTTGTTGCCATCACCCCTGTGGTTATTTGATGAGTATCCGCTGCACTCACTGCGAGTCACTGCTACACACAACGTGCAAGGCAACGTGCAACGCAACGTGCCACAACAAGCGGCAGCTGTTTTCGAGGATAACCGCAAAGCGACAACCGCGCAAAAACAACAACTGAAATCCTTCAACTTCGTGCAGAACAGACAAGAAATTATAAGTGCATTCACATAACGATTGTTGTCGCTCTCGCCACTTGTACTCAACGTTTTGATGCCCTGTAAATGGAATTTATACTCAAGCTATATTTTGATATAGATTTTGAATTCATGCTATTACCTTTTCTTTTTAAAGATATGTCGGGTACGTTCTAATCTATATACTCAGCTTAATTTTAAAGCTACATAAATCTAATTTTTTCTGGTTTTATAATTGAAGTTACTTGACAATTCAATGTACTTCTTTGTATTCATTCATCATTAAAAGAATTCAAATCATGAATAACCTTGCAGACCCGTCTTCTGTCGTGTACAGGGCATATTTTGAGTGGTTTTCCCCCCATTTTGGTACGTACCAAACGTTATTTTGCCACTGCATTTTGTATTCCCTTCTTCCCTGTCCCCTTTGTGCTCGCTTTGGCTCTCTCTGGCGATCAGCAGCGCAGGTGTTTGACTTGCTGCAAGCTGTTCGATAAATTCAACTTCCAATTGCGGTTCGCTGTCACATGTTTTCGCTTCTTCTTATTGTTTGTGTACCCTGTATGACATCAATACATATAGGTGCAAACGTATTTAGTTATGTGTATTCAAGTAACTAGGTTAAACACTTATCTTATCAGCGTGCCGTTTGTTTTTGTTATTATTACGATAAGGCCAACAGCAAACATTCGATGGCCTTTAAATTCCAACAGGTGGCGCTAAGGATTAAGTGCACGTATAAGACTTGTATGACAGTGCCTGTATAACAGCTAGATCGGCAACTCTATGTTTAATACCTACTTCTTTGTCTTCTCTTTAATAAAAAAAGTGTAGATAAAGTTAACTAAGCTCGCGACTTTTATTAAAGCACACTTCGAACTATATATTTAATTTCATATTCTTATGCAATGCATAGATTAAATGGCGTTTTATAGTTTAAAATTCTTGCATTTTTAGTTTGGATTAATTTTTATATAAATCAATTAACATTTCATAAACATTTTAACTAAAACTTATGTACCAGCTGAAAAGTTAACCCTTGTTTCTATTAATTTCTCTATTCCTCTGATAATAGTCACAAGCCATATTTGTATAATTAATATTTCGAAATTCTATTAATACACGTCTTATCAGTCATGGAAAATGGCGTTCTAATTTTTCCTTAGATTCAAACTGCGATGTCTGCTTATATTATTATTATTTGTGTTTACATATAGGGACAGATATGTATGTATGTATGTACATGCATGCATATATGTTTTATTGATTATCAATATTGAGTGCATGACCTCAATGATACCGCGTAGTCTGTGTCGCCACGAATTAAAAACAACAAAATGAATCAAGAGTCATAAGAAAACAAAACAAAAATTGATTGACGCCTCACGCGATTTATGTGCAATTATTACGTTTATAGTTATCATATGTAAATACGTGGATATCTGTTTATAAATAGGTTTCGCTGAATTTCGCTGAAATAAAAACTGTTTGCAGCTGGCGTTTCGAATATTGTGTTAACATTTCAATTACTGGATATTTTAAATATTTCCAATTTACTGAATGCTGCGCATTAATGCAGTATTAAAATAAGCGAAAACAAGAATATAAAATTCACATTTTTGCAGCTGTTTGCTAAGCATCTTTAAATAAAGGGGCACGAAAAGAGAATGGAACACACTCTGGCTGGCAATTGTGCTGGTCAAACTGTATACTCTGAAACGGATTCACAGTTTTACAGTTTTTTCTAATTTGCTGTCTTTTGACAGCGCTAATCAGCAAGCTTTGTTTTACAAATTTCTGCTGCAAGTATTTATTTTATATGCACACACACACACATACACACACACACACTGCTCATGACCCCAAAAGCACAAAGACCTTGCGCTAATTAACTAAACAAATACAAATTTTGTTGGAATTTGTGTAAAATTTAAATACGCAAAAAAAAACAGCAGAAACAACCAGAACAACAATTAGAACCGGCAAGAAAACAGCAATAAAAATAACATACAAATTAACGCAAAATCAAAGCGTAAACCAATTTAACCTTCGGCCATGCAATCACAACAAACACGTGACCATGAAAACATTATTGGTAAAATGTAAATAAAAACAAAAAGCCACGAGAAAAAAATTGTGAAACTGTTCGTTAACAATTAAATAATGTAATTATAACAATAACGAGTGTGATAAAATAAATAAGAGCGCTGGGTCGTACAAACGCCAAACTTTTTGCTGTACGCCAAACTTTTTGCTGTAACGGCATTTAATTGACATGTTAGCATAACATGACAGAGAAAGAGAGAGAGAGCGAGAGTCAACATTCGCACTGCCTCGAGGCAAACAGACAGTTGTGCTAATTTTAATTATTTGTCGCAATGACCTTGACCCACAGTGAGAACAGTGCGCGCTGAGAACAGTAACGAACAAATGAGAAATCAAAATACACAAGCATAATAATAATAAAGCCCGTCTGGTCGCTGATCATAAAAATAGCAAAGCGCGCGCTAAAATAAATCGCAACGAAGAGCCTACACACACACACACACACACACACACACACAAACATACACTTTTGAATTTTTATTCATTTTGTAGTGATTTTGCTCACATTTTATTTGCAATTTAGTTTTATTGTTGTTTTACTGAGCGATATTAAAGCAGCACAGACTGCGTGGCAGGCACAAGTCATAAAAACAAAGAAAAAAACAACAGCTACAACTAAAGTGAACAATATATAAGAAGCAGCAGCTGAGTTGCTCGCGTGGGCGTTGGCAGCGCTGCTCGCGTGTAGCAGCCAGCAAATACATATGCATGTAAACGTGCTCTCCCAATAGAGTAGGAGCGCAAGAATGGGAGTGTGAGAGCTTTTTAAGTTGATTAAAAGCGCGACAAAGACTCTGCGCTATGTAATTGTGTCAACCAGCTTGTGTGTGTGAGTGTGTGCGTGTGCGTGCGAATGAGTGGGCATGCAATGGAAATGTGTGTCACGCCTCCACAGGCAAAACAATAAGGAGTGTGCGCGACTAGAATAATACCCTGATCATTTTTATTGCCATAAAATGATAACAGGATATAATAAGAATATAATTAAGAATTGAGAAAGTTGATATTTTCTTATCGACCTGAAAGAGGGGATAAATCAAGTTGGCTTCATTTATGCACCTCTGTATACCTGTCCATCACAGGATATTTAATGGCACATACGCACGTTTGTAGATAACTGAAGTTTCTATATGTATTGTTATTGTATTAATTGGGAAATGAGAAAACAGACGCTCGTTTGCAATAATGTGATAATTGAGTTAACTTTAACCGGCGATTCAGATGATTACAGCTATTTATACAGTTATATTTGTGTTTCAGTACCCAAGAACTTAAAGTAATAATGTACCAGTTTTTATTGATTGAATATTAAACGGGTTAGCTATAAATACGAATGTAAAACCCGATGCGGGATTTAATTGTGACAAATTTTTAATGCGAATTTCGATTAGAAAAACGGAAAACGCTGGAATCTTCGTTCACATTTCTATAAAATTGCGGCAATTAATTTTGTGATTTTTTGTGTTTTCTTGAAATGTTTTCATCACTTATTGCATGGGAATTGGTTTTTTTATGCAATATATTTTAAATAGCACAATAATATGTGCATACCATATATATAAATGTATATGCAGCACACAGCTTTTGCTAGACAACAATCTGAAATGATTGCACAAGGTTCAGAGGTGGGAGAAATCATCCAGATTTTGTCTGCTCTTTGATTACGACTTAAATGTTGTTGCTGCAGGGCATTATTCCAATTGACGAGCACAATGAATGTACCCATATTATTTTGGTTTTTATTTCGAATGGACTATCTCTACGCAGCCATTAACAAATGCTTAAAATCGTTATTAACTGCAAATGTGGGGGTCACATGCAGCTCAGTTGCCGTTGTCGGTTGTCTGTTTTTCATGGAAACAGATTCAGATACACTCGCAGAGGATATATGTATATTCGTACGTATGCAGATATTGCGAGACAGGCGGATGTTCGCACACGTGCATGCACAGCAAATATAAAGCCGGAGAGTTATACATAACGGTATTTATATAAACATGTGCATGCACATAAATGTGTTTACATGTCATATGTGGTAGAGTAGTTGCCAGACAGGATTGGGTTGGGTTACGACCAGGCACACAAACACACACACACACACACATATTTGTTGCAGCAATGCGAATGCCAGCCAAAAGGTAATTCAATTTAATATGCTGCTTGTCTAGCCGAAATATTTCAACGTCCTGGCCAAGGGCTTTAAAAACATTTGTATGCCTTAAAGCTTTAATTAAACCCCAAACCGCAATATCTGCTGGGGGTTGTTATTGATTTTTCGCGGCATTTTCACATTTACCCATCCCTTACGAACATAAAAATAACTTTGGAAAGCTGCTGTCGACATTTTGTCTATGCTAATGAAGTCCCATTGTCGCACTGTGGGACACGCCCACTCGCATTAACGCAAAGCAGCACACGCACGGAAATTAAATAAAACAGAAAAAAAACAAAAAATGTTCAAACGTGACTTGCATTATAAATTAGCATTATATACATAATGAATAAAAAGGGTAAATAAAAAAGTAAATAACTAAAAAAAAACGAGTGTATGTGAATATTTTTTTTAATTTACTTAAAAAATTCAATTGCGTCTAAAATATGCTAATAAACACATTTTAGTTTTTATTTTTTGAAAGATTCTGATTGAATTATATTCAAATTATCAAATTCAATAAAAATTATTGTTTTTTTTTTCGTTTAAGGCATAGGCAATGTGTGTACGCTGTAAACTGCTGATATTAAAAACTGATTAAATTAGTTATATAGCCATTATAATATTCTGTAATATATTTTAGTACTTTACTCTGTCTTCTACCTGTCTTTGCACGCATTTATTTAATGTGAATACGTATTTTATATAACATCACATGGCGCTACATGGTGCTACATTATATTTGGATCAGCTTTTCGGTTTTTGAATCACAAGCTCATAATCAGCATCTCGAGTTTGATTATCTTTTGATTTGATCTGTTTGATTTTTATGAATTATGTTAAGTTGAATGCATTCTCTCAAGCCTTGTTTATTTATGTTCTACCATTTCTGTGTTTCTTCTTTCTTCTTGCAGACCACCCACCCAATAAATAAACGCATTAAAATACACACAAAACAATTTATATAAAGCCGAGATCTCAATTTCAAACACAAACGACGTTTTGCAACACTGAACAACGCGCGCGCACCATGCGTAACGTTAGTTGGCAGAGCGCGCGTGCCATGGAACGCAGTGAAATGAAACGCAACGGTTGGAATTCACGACGATAAAATGTATAGAATGCAGCAGCGGCAACAACAGCAGCTAGATCAACACCCGCATACGACAGGCGAAAATGTTGTTGCACATTGAGGAAAATGCATCGTTTTCTTAACATACAGCAAAATATAAAATTACGCAACTATCATCAGTTACTTTTGTATTTTGTTGCTGGTTCATTGGCTGCCACTGCTGCTGGAGGAAGACGACGACGAGGAGGCAGAGAAGACGGTGATCGAGACATATTTGTGGGCGGGAGCAGCAGCAGCAGCGCAGCAGCAGCAACAGCAGCAGCAGCAGCAACGGCAACAGCAACAAGAACAAGAACAACAAAAATAACGTAACGATCGTAACGTAACGTGACGCACACAAAATCAACTAGAGGATAGTTTGTTAACGTTTAGTTTATTGTTTAATTTAGCCCAATATATACACGTACACATAATTAACCCAACGCTGCCACTGTTCCTAAGACAACAACAAACAAAAAAACAACCTATCATCGTAATCGTAACTGTAACGTAACGTAACGTAACGTAGCGCGTAACGTCTCTATACTGCTCCTCTGCCAACGTTTATTGATCATCATCATCATCATCATCAGCAGCAGCAGCATTAGCATTAGCATCAATATAAACATTATGCATCGATATTCATGATATATGAACTCATTTAACTGACACTGCTACCAAATAGAACAGTCAGATCAACAACAATTATAGCAACAATCGCGAAGCATAAAACAACAAACGCAACGTTGTTTTAGTGTTTCGTCAACAAATTGACCTTTTGCCACACAGCTGGCAAGGGTAAAATATGGCAACACCGCAAGTCAAGGACTTGGTGTTGCGCTCGCCAGCTGGCTCCTCCGATACCATCACATTTGCCTGGCCACTGCAGATTGGACATGGACAGGATAAGCACGACAACGGCATCGATATTATCGATACAATTAAATTCGTATGCGATGAGCTGCCATCGATTTCATCCGCATTCGAGGAGATTAACCTCAATCACATTGACACTGCCTGTTATAAGACTATGACAAATCTTGTCGATCGTTTCAACAAGGCTGTCGACAGTATTGTTGCATTGGTAAGTGTATTAACCATCAATATATCAATGCATAAATGATTTTAGCTATACCTCAGAAAATGTGTTAGAAGAAAGGGCAGCTTAAAGATTCAACTCAATGGAAGAAAGCTAAATGTTAAAAAATATTAAATAAATAAAGTAAAAATTGTCGATTCTAGTTCTAAATTTATAAGAGTTATGTAAAATAGGATATATAGATATAATCGATCACAGTGAGCGTATCTTCAGAGGGTTCTTATCAGTAAACTGTCTGCAAAATTTGTTGTATCTAAATTTAGAAATAATAGTGAGATATAAATAAACAAAATCGACAATTAAAATCTACTGAAGATAAAAAATTTTTTTTATTTTGTGCAGCTAGATTAGTTTTTTCCATAGACGCAGATTCTAATTCTTAATTAAAAACGAAATATATATTAAAATAGTTCTAATTTATTTCAATTTTTACAGGAAAAAGGAACTTCACTGCCCGCCGAGCGTTTGAATAAGTTCGCTCACCCTAGCCTTTTAAGACACATCTTACAATTAGTTTACAATGCTGCCGTACTCGACCCGGACAAACTCAATCAGTACGAGCCCTTTTCGCCGGAGGTATACGGCGAGACGTCGTACGAGCTGGTACAGCAGATGCTCAAGCATGTCACCGTCAGCAAGGAGGACACGTTCATTGATCTCGGTTCCGGTGTGGGACAGGTGGTACTCCAAATGGCCGGATCGTTTCCGCTCAAGACATGCATTGGCATTGAGAAGGCGGACACGCCCGCTCGCTATGCGGAGCGCATGGATCTGTTCTTTCGCCAGTATATGGGCTGGTTCGGTAAGCGTTACTGCGAGTACAAACTGATCAAAGGTGATTTTCTGGTCGACGAGCATCGCGAGAAGATCACCTCCTCGACGCTGGTGTTTGTCAACAATTTCGCCTTTGGCCCAACGGTCGATCATCAGCTGAAGGAGCGATTTGCCGATCTGCGCGATGGCGCTCGAGTTGTCTCATCCAAATCGTTCTGTCCGCTCAACTTTCGCATTACAGATCGGTAAGTACGAATGCAGTTTTTTTGTAAAACTAAAAACATGATCAATTTATCTCGCATCCGCAGAAACCTCAGTGACATTGGTACAATAATGCACGTGAGCGAAATACCGCCCCTGAAGGGCTCTGTTTCGTGGACCTGCAAACCGGTTTCATATTATTTGCATGTGATCGATCGAACTATTTTAGAGCGCTATTTTCAGCGCCTGAAAACCAAAGGCGGCAATGATCACGACCATGCCGGTAAGTAACTAACTGGGCTCGGGATCGGGTAATCAATGATAATAAAAACAAAACACACGTTCACTTTGTCACAAATCAATTTCGATTGTTAGCCATGATCAAATCAGTTGTCAGTCAGCCATAAATCAGTACATGATCATTCATAATCACCTACGATCAGTCACTATCGATTATTTTCGTTTGATACTCAGTTTAAACTTTAAATTTATTATTTAAGAGTATTTTTATTAAGTATTTTATTAATTTATATTTACAATATCGGTATATATATGTGTATGTATCTATGCTGTATGGATGTATCTATAAAGTTCCTAAGATATCAAAACGTGTGTATATGTGGTTTAGTTAGTATTATTATCAGTTTAATTTTATTTAAGAAAATTTGCACAGCTTATATACTTAATAAGGCATGTTTATATAACTTGCTTTTTTTTTTTGTTTTAAACACTTTTATTTTTTTTTTATAAATGCTTAATAATAGTTTCTTTATCGTATAAATAACTGTGTAAAATAAAATAACCCATAATTATTTACGTATTTTCAATTATTATTACTCGTTATTACTATTGTTTTACTTGAGCAATATTCGTCCGTCCGTGTGAATGGAAAAAATAATAATAATAATACCCTAAAAAGGGTATAATGGCCTTGTGCAAATGTATGTAACAGGCAAAACGAGGCATCTCAGACCCCATAAAGTGTATATATTCTTGATCAGAGCCTTCTCACTTGTTTTGACATGTACAATTCTGGGATCCATAGTTCCCATATTTCCAACTCCCATAACTTTTCCAAAACTGAACAGATTTTTACTGTTATGGTAATGGTTAAGCCCTCTTATTAATTTTGTTTTTTAAAAAAATATTTGCTTTATTAAAAATAACAATTTTTTAAATTTAAAAGAAAAAAATTATGTACATAGAATTCCATCTTTTATACATTTTTATTAAAATACAAATGATTTGTCAAAAATTTACAAAAAACATAATGTTTTTTTTTTGTGTACAAGTAATATTGGCGTACAACCTTTGTTGGTATTACACTGTAAACGAGTATTGCGCTGTCGGTTACACCCGCCTGCAACTTTCTTATATTTATATTTACTTATATTTCGTTTAAGCTTCTATTGAATTAATTAATTAAATATGTTAAATGTCTTATACATATATATGTTTTTGTTCTTGTAGAAGATCGAAATAATTTTGGAGTTACGTTTTCTGAAAGAAAGAATCTTTTATTCAAGCGTTAGTCATAAGCCTTCCTTAAAAGTTGTATCAATTCTAATGGATGATCTTTGTTTTTATTGCTATTTTGCAGGCACTGTGCGCACCACACGCGATCGCGCCAAACGTGAGGCAAATATTGGCCAGCAAAACAACAATCACAATAACAACAACAATCACAATAACAACCATCAGCGAGAGCAGCGGGAACAGCAGCGTGAGCGAGAAAGAGAACTGTTCAACGGTCCCGCCCAGCAGCGGCATCAATCGCAATCGCCGGCGAATGTCAGCGGCGGCGTTGGTGGATTAGCCGCCTCCAAGACGCGCCAGCAGCTGGCGACTGCTCAACAGCAGCAGCAGCAGCAGCAGCAACAACAGATGCAGCAGCGTAGTCTGGACATGGAGAGCAGCACGGAGAGCGACGCCGACGGCGAGGCGACCAATGGCAACGGCGGCAACACGACGACAACCACCAACACCACCTCAACGTCGAATGGGCCGATGACGCGTAAGGTGTGGTCGGACTGGTGCAGCTCCAAGGGCAAAAGTTCGCAGTCGGATGACGAGGAGAACAACAACAGCAACAGCAACAACAGCAACAGCCAACAGGGACGCGTGCCACGGGCGCTTGCCACGTTGAAGAAACGCAAGAAGCTGACCCGGAAAGCGGCCATTGCCAGCAAATCGGCGGCGGCAGCGCAACGCGAAGCGGCAGAGGCAGCGGCGATCGCTGCCGTTGCCACATCCGCATCGGCCAGCAAGGAGTCCAGCAGCAAGGAGGATCAGCCGCGTGCGGCCAGCGCCGGACCCGGCCGCAAGGGGCGCTTAAAGAAGGGCCAACGTGGTCGCAAATGCTTAAAGATTGCCGGCCTCGATGTGCTGCACAAGCAGACGGTGCTGAGCACCTCGGGGGATGCGATGACCAAGAAGCTGCCCGCAGCGCCCGGCACCGTCGACCAGCAGCTGACGTCGCTGCTCACCGGCGACATGTCGCATCGGGAGCTGGACATACCCGCCGCGCCCCAGGACACGCCCTATGCCCTCCAAATACTGCTCGATCTGTTCCGTGCGCAGTACATGACCATCATCGAGCAGATGCGCTCCAGCGCCTATCTGCCCCAGGTGCAGAAGCAGATCGCCCAGGAACAGGAGCGCATGGCGCGCCTCAAGAATCGCGCCAGCCAGCTGGACAAGCAGATCAAGGTGTTGATCGATGACAGCGTCACGCTGCTCAAGGTGCGCAGCAACGGAATTTTTTGTTTTATATAAATCCTTTTATTTCATCCTACTTTAAATTTGGAATATATATCCCATATATATTTACCATGTCCGTCTGTATGAACGTGTTCTTTTCGGGAACTGTATCAGCCAGAGACGTCGACTCTTATCGATTGCTTTAAATCGATAAAACTACAAAAATCTCAATTTGTTTATTTCATATATTGTCAGAGCTAGGAAATTTTAAAATAGGTTCAAATGAGTATTTTCATACAATATTAATGGAAACATGTGTTGAGTTAAATAAATTTCACCAGCCAAAGTGAAAGTAAGAAAATGACATTAAGCAGTTGCATTCTTCCATTTTGTTTCTTAAATATAAAAATCTTTTGGCCACTCCGATTAATTTTCGAAAATGTTTGTTTCTGTTGTGCAGGTGCGAATGAATGAGCTGGGCATCAATGTTAACTCACCGAATGATCTGATCGCGCAGGCCAAGGAGATTGTTGGCCGGCACAAGGATCTGCAGCATGCGGTGAGCAAGATGCGCAACGAGGTGACCGTCTACGAGAGCGAACAGAAATTGCTGCTGAGCAAGCAGCTGAAGCATCTGCCCGAATACCAGAAACTGTGCGCCGTCAACAGTGGCGGCAATGGCAAGGTGAAGCTGGAGCTGCCCCAGGAACTGTCCGAAACGGCTGCCCAGGAGCTCGTCCTCAAGGAGATCGCCAACACGCTGAGCCAGCGAAAGAAGCTATACGCCCAGGTCTCCACCATTGAGCAGGAAACCAGCTCGCTGCAAAAGTCCGCCGAGGAGCGGAGCACAGCCGCCTCTTTGCTGGCCCAGGGAACCAACATCAGTGTGGCCAGTGGAGCTCCAGCTGCTGCTGCAGCAGCAGCAACAAGTGCAACAAATGCAACCAATGCAGCCAATTGTAGCATCAGCAGCAACAGCAGCAGCAACAACATCAGCATTAGCAGCAAGCTGAACAGCGGCAAATCTTCGCGTCGCAGTCGCGAACATCGCGCACGCTCGCAGGAGTGGCCCGAGGTGCCGGAGGTGGGCAAGATACAGGAGAGCAATCCGGAGGTGCTCGCCCAGAAGATACTCGAGACCTGTCGCCAGGTCGAGGCGGGCAAATTTCAGGCGCCGCCCGCCGCCGTCAACTTGATCAATGGCAAGCCCAAAACGGAACCGAAGACGTCACCGGCGCCGCTCTACAAGGACAGCACCCTAATGCCGGCGCCCAAGCAGCAGCAGCAGCAGCAACAACCACAACAACAACAACAGGCTGTGCTATTGCCCAAGTGCGAGCTGCCCGGCCTGGGCCGCAAACAGGAGTCACCCAAGGTGGCCAACTTTGAGGATCGGCTTAAGAGCATCATCACATCGGCGTTAAACGAGGACCAGGAGCAGCGCAGCAAGGCGTTGCCCAGCATGGAGACGACGCCGTCGGTGCCGAAGCGCAGCAAACAAATGTTGGCCCAAACGGCCGGTGGTGGCGGCTGCAACAACAACAGCCTGCAGAACATCATCACCGTCTCCACGCAGGGTCTGATGCACTTGAATGCCAACACGACCATATCGCCCATAACGCCGCCGTTGCCGGGGCCGCGTGCTGCTGCAGCTGCGTCCACGGCGCCGCCGCCGCCCGCCAATCTGCCCTACGGCAGCGCCTACATGAGCAGCAAGCAACAGCAACATCATCAACAGCAGCAGCAGCATCAACAACTGCAGCAACTGTCAGCTGGCAAGTATGGACTCAAGGAGTCCAAGTATGCGCCAGGACGATCCGGTGCCTCTGTGCCGCCGCCGCCACCACCACCGCCCACGTCCGCATCCTCCTCCTCAAACGCATCCGCCACGCTGTATGCGGCGTCCCCAGATTTGGGCTACCATCGGCGACGCGCTTCTGTGAGCACCAACAGCTACGAGCACTTTTTGGCGCAGCAACAGCAGCAGCAGCAACATGCGCTCCTTTTGGCCCATGTGGCGCAGCAGCGATTGCAGCAGCAGCAGCAGCAACAACAACAACAGCAGCAGCAGCAGCAGCAACATCCACATCATGCTCATCTTCATCAGCATCAGGCAGCGGGCACGACAACGGAGTTCAAGGCACCAGCTGGCAGTCGCGAACAGATTGCTGAGCAACAACAGCAGCAACCACAACAACATCAGCAACAGCTGCAACAACACACCAGCCTAGAGCTGCTGCCGCGCTCCAGTTCGGCCAACTCGGATTTTGCCGGCTATCGCGTGGAACGTTTAACGGTGCGCCCGCCCAGTCGGCCCAGCTCCAACTCATCGCAGCCGGACTACACGCAGGTGTCGCCCGCCAAAATGGCGCTGCGGCGACATCTCTCCCAGGAGAAGCTCAATCAGCCGCCGCAGGCGTTGCCCACACCGCCGCCGATGGCACTGGCGCCGCCGTTGACAGCCGGCAAGACAATCGGTGATCTGGTCAACGGCGAAATCGAGCGCACGCTGGAGATCTCGCACCAGAGCATCATCAATGCGGCGGTCAACATGAGCACCGGCACGGGCGCAGGCAGCGGTGGGAGCAGCAACAGCGCCCACTTCATGGAACGCGCCTTCCTCGCCGAACGCACCAACGAGCGTCTCCTGATCAATCTGAATGCCCAGCGGCCGGAACGGGTGCACGTGCGACCCCTCGGCGAAGATGCGGCCGAGGCACAGCCCACCAACTACAGCCAGGTGGCAGCTAGCAGCAGCAGCAGCAGCAACAGCAACAGTAGCAGCGGGAACAGCAGCAATCTGGCCACCTTGGCCCACGTTGCCTACGCCCAGAAATCGCAGGCGGGCGTGCGTGCGTCCTCGTCGTCGCGTCCTGGACGCGATTACCAGCCGGTTGCGTTGCCGCGCGCCGAAATGATGGGCTGCATCGAGGCCTACTTCCACGAGGAGCAGCAGCAGCAACTCCATCAGCAACAGCACCAGAAATCAAAGAACTCCGCCGGTGGTGCGAACGCGTTGCGTGCACCACGCTTGAATGGCGCCAATCCGCCTTTAGAGGGTAAGTCCTAAGTATATATATATATACATATATATAAACTAAGAATCTTTTCGAAATCGAAATTGGAGCGAACATGTTTGAGATTGGGGTAGCTATAAAAAATTAAGCATCACCTCGGTTCAACTGACTGGAATAACATACATTAGTAATATTTGGAACAAATAAAAAAAAAAAATAATAATAAATTTAATAAATCACCTCGGTTCAACTGACTGGAATAACATACATTAGTAATATTTGGAACAAATAAAAAATAATAATAATAATAATAATAAATTTAATAACGTATTTGTATATTTTCAATATGTACATATTGAATCTAAAGAAATAATGCCATCAAATTTGAAAGTTGGTTCAGATTTGACAAAGTTATAGAAATTTTAAATACGGAAGTTAAAAAAATTCAAAAAAAAAACCATAAAACAGAAGATATTATCAAAATTCAAATATACCATGATCGAGATGTACGGACAACAAGACGGACATAAGCTATTTAATTCGTGATCAACATATTCAGTAATTGAAACTTATTAATATATCTAATTTGAATTGCGCCAAATAGAAATATAAATATTAATTAATGTTTACCATTTACAAAAGTAAATTGTTTACAATTACAACAATATTTCTTTTGGCCAATTTCCTTTTCATTTGCAACTATTTCATTTATAATCAATCAAACCAATATACATTCTCAAAAAATAAAAAAAACAATTAAATAATCAACAACCAATTTATATACGAATTTAAAAATGTAGAAAGAAGACTCAAACTGATGACATCAATATGTATTAGAAGTACTCGCATTATACATAGTACCAACAGCTGATGGAAACCATTTCGAACAACATTGTTTAGCAATTTCCCGATTCAAGAATTCTTTTATTTGTTTTTTGGCGCCATCTTGCAGCTATTTAGTAGTTTATTAGAAACTAAGTCATTCACGGCTAGATGGCGCCACATAACTGAAACGTTTTCTTTTTTGTATACCCCCCGAACTCATTGAAAATGGGTAAAAAGGTTTTAATTGTTTTGTGGAAATGTGTGTAAGTCCGTCCGACTGTCTGTCCGTTAATATGAATTCTCTAACTACAGAATATGTGAATGAAATAGAACTAAACTATAACATAACCATACGCAGAAAAAGTTTATTACTCAATTTTTTTTATGATATATATAATATATAAAATCAAAAATTTGTATTCCATTACTACAAACATTTGCTTGTACACACATTTAAGTGTTCTTTTAAAATTCAGTATGAATGCAGCTGGGTTCAGGGTATCACCTAGTCGGGCATTCTCGACCACAGCACTCTTACATGTTTTGTTTGCATTACTTATGCGCTCTGTTCACTTGTTGCAGGACTGGCCGCCTCGCTGCAGGACCACGTGCGCGCACGCAAATACAAGGAGGAGAACGAGGAGCGACAGCGACGCGCTGCGGCCGCAACTTCAACTTTGGAGCTGGCACCGCATTTCGCCCATCAAGCGCCGCCCGCGCATAACTACCATCAGCAGCAGCAGCAGCCGCAGCAGCTTCTTCACACAGCTGTCGGCACAATGAATGGCACGCCGCACAAAGTCGAGTGTAAGCTATATAATACATATATCTTCTTATATATGGTTTTTTTTTATATCTCTTTTAGCCCAATTCCACTATAAACCACATAAATGAACATAATTTAAATTTTCGAAATTACATACAACTGTAAATTTCTTTTTAATGTAAAAAAAATGCTTGCAAATTTTAGCTATATGTTCTATGTTGCCTACTTCACATATTTAACAGGATATATAGTTTATATATATAGTGGAATTGGAATACGTGACATTTGTTAAAGAAAATTGCACATATTTTATACAAATTTTACCATAAAAAAATATATATATATTTAAGAAGTTTTGCAACAATTATTTACCTGATATTTTGTCCCTTTCAGTGGGTGTTAAGCGCAGTTCTCCGCTGGCGCCGCATCAGCAGCCGTCGCGACCCGCCAAGTTGGCGCACTTCGATCAGCAGCTCGGCCATGCGCACCAGCACCTGTACGTGAACAGCAATGGGGGTCAGGCGCTGCCGCCGCCGGCACATGATGCCACGACACCGTCGCCGACGCCGTCGTCTTCATCGTCGTCCTGTGGCAGGCGCAGCAAGTTGCTTGTGGAGCCGCCGCTGCTGATGAGTCCCGAGATCAACTCGCTGATGGGCGACGAGCGACCGCTGCAGCTTTCGACGAACCATCAGCAGCTGCACCACCACCAGCTGCAGCAGCAGCAGCAGCATCAGAAACCACATAATCACGCCCAGCAGCAGCAGCCGCTGCGTGCCACGCATCAGAACAGTCACAGCATCACGCCCACCATTGTGGGCGGCCAGCGCTCCAATGCCACCGATGACGGTAAGCCATTCGTATACCCAGCCATAGCAGCACCACCAGACACACACGCATTCCATGCACCACGCGCACCACCAGCACATGTAACACATCATCTGTTGCACCACTATCAAACACGACTCGCCACCCAATCGGTGGCCCAAGATCTATCCATTAAGAACAGACGATCGCACGTCAACGCTTCCTCGGATGACGACTCTGACACAAACAGCGTCTCATCCTCGAGCTCCAACTCCAGCTCCAGCTCCAGCTCTAGCTCTAGCTCCAGCTCAAGCACCATCTGTTGAAATCCTCTTCGCACAATTTACACACATTTTATACAAATATTTACACTTTACATTTTTTTTTAACTATTGCACTTTTTTTTGTAAATACACACATACAAAAACAAATTTTACTCAGAGCTACGTTAAACGATTTTTTATTTTATCCACTTTACTGTATTATGTAAACTGTGTGTTGTCCGTAGTTTGATTTGTGTTGCTTTCTTGTTGTAGAAAATGTATTTTTATTTTTTGTATTTTACACTTTTCCTCTGTAGTTTGAACTTTTACGCATTTGTTTTTAATTCTGCTTTTTTCTTTCACATTCAATTAACATAACAATTAAAAGTAACCTAACATTATTTAACATTTTTTTGCCAAAATCGGTAACAAATCCACATAAAACGAGTTTTATGCTAAACCCAAAAAACGAATCGATCTTCATGTTGTTAAATTTATCAGTTATCGTTTTCAACTTGCATTTATTTATTTATTTTAAAAATTTTGTTAATCGCGGATCATTTTGGAATTGTACAATTTTTTTTTCGCTCAAGTGATGATCTCTGAAATTATTTGTATAAAAAATATGTTTTTGTTTGATTCAATTTTTTTAAATTTAAAAAACGTTTAATTATGTGAATTAATGCTTTAATAAGTGATTGTAACATTTTCAATATTATGATAAACATCGAAAAACCGGGAAAAAATTAAAGGGAAAATTTCAAGGATTAACATATATTTTAAACGACCGAATTTTTTTGTTATCTGCAAAATTAAATATTACAAAAAAACAAATTAAATTAATTAAAGTGTCGAATACATTTTACGCTAATCTTTCATTCAATTTTTTGGTTTATGCCAAATATATCATTAAATTCATGATGTACAAACTTACACACGACACATACATACACACACACCCATACACGTACACATACCCACGCTCTCTGTAAAAAAAAAACGTACATCAACTTCAATCAACTTTTTGTTGGATATTAACAATCTCCACTGGAATGTTTTCTTTTTTGCATTATTAAATAATTTTCAAATATTTACTAAAAAGAAAAATCGAACAATGGACAAAATTTAAACAAAATAATAGCGCCCCATCACATATCCAAAACTCGACTTTATATCCCTTCTATTATGCTCTACTCCCCTACAGTTACCAATTCGGCAACGCACCGTACTATAACTAATTACGATCCCAGACGTCGACTTCGCACCCCGACTTCGACTTTGTCTGGCGCCACGAAACAAACAGCTACCAATTGTCATACATATAACAATGGATTTGCTGTGGCCGATAGTAGTAGTTCCAATAATAATAATAATAATAATAACAACCATTGATTACCTCAAAATTCTCAAAACCAAACCCAACAAAATTGAAAAAAAAAAAATATTAAATTAAATCATCATGAAAATCCCGAAAAAAAAAATGCCAAAACGTTGTTGTTGAGAAGCAGAGTACAAAAAACTACATCTAATATACTTAAAAAAAAACATATAAAAAGACAAAACATAATTTATTTTACGTTCAATAATTTAATAATTTAATCTAACCGATTAAAAAAAAAAGATTAGTATGTTTTATATACACACACACATATCAAATTTAAACATGAGCATGAGGTAAGTTCTGTTGCGCCTAATTGGTTTATTTATCTTTTTATTTCATTCAATTTGTACTTTTAATTTTATTTAATATTCGATTATCTTTTGCAAAACTTTCTAATTTAATTTCACACGCACACACACGCCGCAAAATACAGCTAAACACACGCATACACACCATTAAGCAACTAGTTGAGTCAACTGTACCAAATGTTTAGGGCGCGTTATCGTTATCGTTATCGTCATCGCTACCACACACACACACACACACATTTACCAGCCACCCACCCACCCACAAACACAACTACAACAGCATCAAATGTTGTTGCTGTTGTTCTTAAGCAACAAATAATGTTTATATTGTCTAATCAATCGCTTTAATCTTTCCATGGCAGACGATGTCATTGCCGCCGACGATGAGTCCCACTGGCAGCACCGCGTCAGCTCTGGCTTCGACCGCCTGGTGGCCTTCGCCAGCACTGAGCTGGACAAGACGCGGCGCTCGATTGATGGCGACACGGTGCCCGCCTCGATCAGTTGCAACACCTCGCCGGATTCGGGCATAACGCACAGCAGTAGCAACTCGGATGCGGCGCGCACATTTCTGTCTACCTCGTCCAGTTCGTCGCAGCTTGAGCTGCCAATCAACAACAGCAGCAGCAGTGGCAGCGGCAGCGGCAGCAACAACAGCAGCAACAGCAACCTTTACGCCAGCCAGGTGCACAACTTGAGCCATCATCCGTACCAGCAGGCGCATCATCTCCAGCAGCCACTCCAACAACAGCACCAACAGCAACAGCAACAGCAGCAACCGCAGCAGCCACTGCAACAGCAACCGCCACTTTTGGCGGATCATTTGAGCGACAGCAGCATGAAGTCAACAGCGTCCTCATCGCTGCACGCGAGCAGCTCGCTGAAAACCGTTTCGCCGGTGGAATCGCCGCCGCTGTCCGATGTCGGTCTGCCGCGCACGCCCAGTCCCAGTGCGGTTAGCGTGGCGACACCACCGCTGGCCCACGCACCGTCGCAGGTCGGCGAGCTGCGCATACCGCTCAAGTATCAGCGCAAGTCGAAGAGCGGCTCCGAGAAGCACTACAAAAAGAAGTTCTGTGAACGCAACTGGGAGTACGATTGTGACGAGCTGCTGGCCTATTCCAATTCCAGTGCGCCGCCAACGGCAGCCGATGCCGCCGGCAATGGGCCACCATCACTGGATGCATCCGGCGGCAATGTTGCCGCAACGCCGTCGCCGTCTGTCCTCGGCAAATCGGGCAAATCGCCAAAGGAGAAATCGTCGCCGCATCACGGCCCCAATGCGAACGCAAATGCTGGTGCCAATAGCTATCATCACCATCACAAGTCGTCCAAGTTTCGGCCCAAGGGCAAGGATTGGGACTGGTCGCTGGACAGCAGAAGCAACACGAGCGAGCCGACGGCTACCACATCGAGTAATTAATGTACATTAATTTAGTTCAATGAGAATTGGAAAAAGTGGAGTAATGAAAAATCGCAAAAAACAACAACAAAAAAAACAAAAAACAATACAGAAAGAAACAAAAATAAAAGCATATTATGCAATGTTTGTTTTTGCTATATGTTTAATTTTAATTAATTTTCAATCGATTCGAATCGAGTGGAGTTTCAATTTTAATGTGTAACTAAATGAATTGTGTTTATTTGTAGTTAACTTATTGTATAGCAGCGATTTTTGCCTTGTTTTTTTATTATGTGTGTATGCTTATTTGCGTAAATTGTAAATTAGGTTAGTGTAGCATATTTTTAACTGAACCATGTGTGTTAGATCTTAAGACACCATTTGGCAACAACAACCACCCCCAATTACTGATGAACAATGTTACTGTCTTTATTATTACCAATTTTACTTTTATTATCATTATTGCGATGATCACGATTATTAATTTTAAAATGTATTTAATTTTTTATCGTTTAATCGATTTGTATTCGTTCTTAAGTTGTGTGTTTTGTCCGTTTATTTGGAATTTCTGTGTTTTTATGATTTTTAAATAAATTTTTAAACTAATTACAAACTACTCACGTGTATGTTGGCTATTTCTTAACGACAAACTTCAGTTGCCAGCTTCGTTTGGATTGGGACCAATAAGCTTCAAATAAAAATCGATCCGTTCCTGGTCGCAAGATATACACATATATGTATTCAAAATTGTCAACGTCGCTTCCAAAATCGTACTACAAAATAACTATATGCATATAATAACAATAAAAAAATGCATTCAACGCTTGGCAATAACAAATATTCGAGCATACGAAAATATTAATAAATGCACATTTACAATTGTGTATTGCATTTTTTTTTTTTTTGCATTCTTACAAATTTAATTTCGCTTAGCAATTATACGAGTATATAGCATATACATAAATACAATTTTTTTGGTGTACTTTAATGAAAAACAAGGCGTGTCTGCGGCCGCCTTGCTCAAAATTACCAAGATGATACTTAAACTATAGTCACATACACAATACAAGAACCGTAGGAAAACAACAACAGCAACAACAAGAAGCAGGCAGCAGGACAACAAGTAACCTTATTAATTAAAGAATTTTCCACCTCAGCGAAATAACAACAATTTTATATATATTATATACATAAATAATATAGCAGTAGCGGCATATACAACATATATATATATATAAATAAATATATGTATATATACATGAATCAATAAATATTTAACAATATGTTTATGCGACCATTCCGTTAGACAATTTCAATTGCATGGCGCCCAACGTATGCTAATAAAAAGCGGGCGGATTTGCGGTGAAAGTTAACGCGAAAGTTTAACGGAATGGGTCAAATGTAAAAGCAAAAACAAGTCAGATATCAGGAAACAAGTAAGCAGTAAACAAATAAACATGATTTACAAGCATTTAACAACAAAATAAATATTTAGTAACATACATATATAAAATATATACGTAACCATATTTAACAAATAGTGTTTTGTATGATAAATAACAAGAGGAAACCAAAATACAATTAAAATATATTAATGAATACTAACACGATAAGGCCCCTAGCAATTTAATTGAATTTTCAAATGTGCTATTAGCGTAGTGTAATATTAACATTTAAAGAACAAGCATATAATGGCGCATTAATGATTTTTATATATATTATATATTATATTTACCATCATATGCAGAGTCGAAGGGCTACAAAGAACAAACACGAATACCACAACAATAATAATTTTATAAACAATAAATGGTAGCCCGACAGCATGAATCAATGTAGCAAATGTAATATTATTTGGCGCTATTTAAATGTAATGTCAAAATGCATATAAAACAAAATAGTTAAATTTACATAAAACAAATAAACAAACAAGTATTTAGAGTAAGTAAACGCAACTAATTAATAACGACAACAAATAAATTGAACAAATGAAAGTTTAACAACAAGCACACGCATATTATAATTACCGGTATTATTATGTATATTTAAAAAATATTTATTGCATATTAATATTATTATTTTAAACTTAAAAGTTTAATAAAAGAAAAACACAAAAAATTTAAATTGCGACTTTTAAATTAGATTATTAAAACACAACAAAAAAAATATGAACACGAATTCTAACAAGTAAGACCGCTGCAATCGGGCGTTACCGACTGTGTTATACACGTTCACGTTCTTGATTGTTATTCATATTTAAACATATTTCGGTATTTTGTACTTTGTACTTTTTTTTTAACGTTGTCCTGATTTTTGACAAAAAATTTGATTCTCTCAGAATCAGGTTAAATATTTTTTTTGTACTACTTGCGGTAAGGAAAATCGATTATAAATGCAAATTCGCAAAAAAAATATTTTCGAAAATGAGTAAGGAAGAGATTAATGTTTTTTTTTTTAATTATAGGTGTCTGAAATTTGAGACCTATTGATCCAAGAGCTTTATTTCAAAATTTTTGTATCGATCTTTAAAAACGGAGTCCAGTTATCTATCATCCAAATTTCAACAACTGTGGTAGATAAAGCCACATCCGATTTTGCCGTTGGGAGCCTCCAGTGGGCTTGGCCGGGATATCAGTCTGCAATCTTGGGCGAGGTCACCAGCTATTTACAAACCAAATATGGTGGTTCTATCCTTTAAGTTGTGAGAAATATTTACCTTTTAACGCATTGCAATTTGAGGTGTATCGTCATGTT
The DNA here is from genome assembly GCA_035043915.1 of Drosophila paramelanica. Classification (NCBI taxonomy): domain Eukaryota; kingdom Metazoa; phylum Arthropoda; class Insecta; order Diptera; family Drosophilidae; genus Drosophila; species Drosophila paramelanica. Next base: position 5,255,027 of record JAWNMO010000354.1, on the reverse strand, counting down.
ATCGAATTGCCAGCCTCCCAGTGGGCGTGGCACAACAATCTTTACACTTTGTCTGAAGAGGATAATCCAAAATTTCAAGTTTTCCAATATCACCGAAAAAAGTTGCGTTCATCTGGACGGATAGATGGACAGCATGATGGACATTGCACAAACTTAATATACTAGTTTCACTTCGTGAACGAGTATGAAAATATCTCTTCTTCTTCAAGTAGCTGTCAACAAATAGACTTGATTATTAAAAGTCATGTCACATATCAAATTATTAATCAGCTTGAATATTGAATAATACTTTGCCGCCAGTAGTCCGAATGTCTTTTAAGACACAGTTTTTCGTTTTTTCCATTGGTTTTTATTGACTTTAATTATATTTTGTTGTATTTCATTCAAATATCTTATAAAAAATTACAGTTTGGTTCGTTTATCTTTATGTAACTATTGTATTTAGAATCGTATTGTTTTTCAGTTGTTTATCAAAGTGTTCCCAGTGAAAATATTATATGACAATGTTATCATATTCCTTAGGGCTATTTCTATTTGTTTAAAGCGCAAGCAGTTGAAAGTGGATACGTGCATATCCGGTTTCATAGCTTTGACTGTTTTGCTTAATTTAACATAGATACATGAGCGGAATTTTATTGTTTACTTTAGAATTTAGCTGACAATGTTTATGGTTGTTGTTTTCTGCTTTTGGGGGGTTTGGATAGTTACATATTTTCGCTTGTATGGTTTAATTGCTGACTATATTTATTCTTTGCTGAATTCGAGGTCTCTAACAAATTCACATTTTTCCCTAGCACTAACTTTGCGTTTTGTAAATGAGGGTATATTTTATATAATATATATTGTATATGTAGCTTACTGTTCTCTGTTTGAACGCATTTGCATTGTTTTGTGTGTATATTTTATGGTATATGCAAGAATATAATTGTTACACAATAAAGCCTGAGGCACATTTATGAATTACTTTTTAAAATTTTTTATTTGTAATTTTTACAATTAAAAGGTGGTGAACGCAAGTACACTTTAAAGGTGTGTGTGTTTTTATACCCTGAACCCATTGAAAATGGGTAAAAAAGGATATATGGTTTTTTTTTTAATATAAATTTTTGTTTGTTTTATAAACAAATTAACATTAATTTGTGGTAGGGAAGAAAAGATAGGATTCATTGAACTGAACGGATATCTTAACTTTGTTCAAAATCATAGAAGCCTAGTTGTGTAAACAGAAAGGGGCGTTGGACATTTAGCATAGCAACAACACTAATATTACGGATAGAATTGATGAAAATTTAAACCTAAAGAAGTAGCAAAAATAGGAGAGGTGCTGCTCCTATTATACGCTATTATTAAACAAAACATTTTCAATAACAAACAAACAATTACGACTAATTACAGACCACTTAGTATGGTTTAGTGATAGGATAGAAAATATAACAATTGAATTGAATAGAAATTAGCAAATTCACAGTACTAAATACATAGATTGTTAATAAAATCGAAAGAAGGTCGAACAATTATCAGCTATCAACAGTGCCTGATACCTTGATAAAGTTCCAAATTGATTTAATAACAAGCTCTAAACAAATACGTTACGTCACATACACGCATACACACACACGCACACGCTCACACACACACACTCGCACACACAGTTATACACTTGAACTTGATAATTGTTACAGTTGAACACTCGCGTTTTGTTCAGGCCCGCAACATGTGTTTAGCTTATAATTATAATCTGTAGGGCTCTTATTGGGATCGGCAACCCATCTCGACCGAAGACAGGACCATTTAAAATATTACATTCTATTATCTGCTATGTGTATATATGTTTTTAAAACCGCTGCACGTTGAATTCAATCAGACTTTACGTTCGTTTCATTTGTAAGGTTCTCCACTATTTTTGTTTTCTTTTTTTCTTTCTTTCGTTAAATTTGTGTTTTGTTTGTTTTCAAATCGAGGGTCAACAGTAAAAACTATTCAACTATAGAAAATTGCAAACATTTTCCAGCTGTTGCCCGCTTTATAACAAAACAGGCATAATTAATTACAACTACTACATACACATAAACATATGTACATCTTTGCACGCACACACATTTAACAAGGGCCTGAGGGATACTTGGTTCGGGCTGATTTCAATGTCATGCAAAAAAAAATTCCCTTTATCGACATTGAAATTTACATAAATTGTTATTTGGACATGGTTGAAACCAATTGGAGCTTAGCTTAAAACATTTTTACATACTAAACGCGCTAGAGAATTGCGAAGAGAAAGCTCGTGCCAGGACACACATCAAATATTTTACAATAATAGCTTAGGTAATCACAACAACAAACAGCCGACACAGTGGTTATTAAGTTATGCCATTTGGCAAATCAATTAAATGTGGCGACAGACAAACAGAGAGTGAGAGAAAGAGAGAGCGGAAGGGAGTGAGTAGGAGACATTTACAACTTATCCACATGTTGGAGCAGACAGGTTATCACCAATTCTTCTGGCTGTGTCTCGCTCGAATTCTGCGCCTGTGCTTGAGTTTTCTCTTCGTGCAAATTCTACAAGTTGTCGAGTAGGTCGGAGGCACCAATTATGGCCTCCACATCGCTATTTGGCGCCCCGTCGTCAATCAGCGCATCGGTGCTGAGCGTTAACACAGCATCGGTGGCACTGCCAACGCCAAAGACCGCCACCGCCGGAGATGAGAGGCTGTCGATCGTATTACCGTTGATCAGAAAGTCGCTGTGCAGCTCCACGGGACTGTAGCGAAAACAGGGTGTCGTTATGGGTGTCGTTGGCATCGATTTCGATATGTCCATCACAGTGCGTGATCCGTACGTCGGTCCATCAGCGGGCATAGCGCCCCAATTAAAGGCTGGTGAGATGTTGAAGAATCCACTGGCTGCATTGCAGCTGCCATTGTTGGCACTGAGGCTGCTGTGGCAGCCCTGCAGCTGCGATTGCTGGTGCGGCAGCGGTGTGGAGGGCACTGAACGGGAGACAATGCCGCCGGCACTGCCAGCGCTGCTATAACCGCTCGAGGAGCCCGCCGAGGAGCTGCATGTGGTCGCCGTTTGAATGCCGCCAAACTTATTGAAACTGGGCGATATCAGCGCAGTGACATCCACATCGTTGTAGAGCGGACGCTCAGTGGCATCCACATCGATGCCGGCCAGCTTGAGTGCATCAGCCGACATACTTTCGCTCTCCGTGAACAGTTCATCCATGTCAATGGCGACGGCCTGGTTCAGCTGCCGGTTGTAGACCGCCGACGGTGAGTGGTTGCTGCTGCGCTGCAGCTGCGACAACGGCACCGATTGCGAGCGTTGCGTTTCATTGAGCTCCATGTTGGCACCGCTAAGCGCCAAGCTGGTTTCCAAATCCATTGAGTTTTGATTGATCAGCAGATCCACATGGTTGCCATTGTTGTTAGTGCTGTTGGTGCTGCTGTTGCTCTCGCTGAACTGGGTGCTGTTGCCGCTAAGCAACCAATTGACGGCCGTGCACTGCTGTAGCAGCGAGGGACTGGGCGGCGCCGATGCGGAGCTGCTGCTGGGATAACTGTAGACATAGCTGCGCCGGCGCCTGTGCGCACAAATCATGGGATCCCCATTGCCGTTGCTGTTGTCAAAGTCCAGTGATTGCTGCTTGGTCAGCAAGCTCGAACGCTGGCGCATGCGTGTCAGGCCCGGACTAGCGAAACAGTTCTGCGTGGACAGCTTGCACGTTGTTGCTGCAGCTGGTGTTGTTGCTGCTGCTGCTGCAGCTGTTGCTGCCGCTGACGCTGTTGTTGCTGCGTTGCTGCTGCTGCCGTTCGTGTTTGGGCTAATGGGCAGAAAAATGCAGTTCTTGTTACTGCCATTGCTGGACGCGTTGCTTAAACTTATTTTGCGCTTGTTGCTGTTGTTTTTGCTGCTGTTGCTATTAACACGCAGCGGTTGCTGTTGCTGCTGTTGTTGTTGATGCTTTCGTGACATAAGTGCCAGAGACGCTGAGGCAGAACCCACAACATTTGCTGCTGTTGCTGCTGCCGTTGCTGCTGCTGTTGGCAAAGGCATTGAACGACGCATCTGCAACTGCTGTTGTTTTTGTTGCTGCTGCTGCTGCTGTTGTTGCAGTTGCATCGCAGCGGCTGTTGTTGCTGACGCCGTTGCCGATCTGGCAGTCGCCATTGCCATTGCACTCATTGTTGTTGCAGCAGCAGTAGCTAAGGCAGCTTGTGGATTTCTGTGTTGTTCTGCTTGAGCATCTAAGGAAATCAGTTGTTTTTCCTCAGCGTCTCCCATCGGAAAATATTGAAGCAGCTCGGTGTCGGGGCCCTCGGAGTTCTCCTCTTCATCTTCGCCGGGCAGAAAATAATCGTCGAGCTCATGTTTGTCCATATTGCATATGCTAATGACTCGCTCCCGTGGCAGACCCAGATTCTCAGCCAGTCCAGCGTCCTCTCCGGCGGCGGCCAAGGCCGCCGCGTTCTCTGCCATTACGCGCTTGGCCCGCAACAACATCATGTTGCGCGATGCGACCTTCGGTGTGCTGCTGTTCGTGTCCAGGCTGCTCGACGGACTCACCGAACTGGGATTGTTCAACTGCGCCGGCGGACCCATCGACATCGCCGTCACAATCACGGGCGCACTGTCGGGTGGTGGCGGCAACGCAGGCGGCGGTGGAGTCGCTGCTGTTGTGGTAATCACTGGGGGAACGAGCAGAGTGCCAGCACCTGTGCTGCCACTGCCGCTGCCGCTGCTGGGTGAGTTGGCCCAGAAGCCTTTGGTCTGCTGCGCTTTGAGCACCTTCTTGCAGAATATGTTGGTGGTGTTGTACTCTTCCGCCTCGTCCTTGATGACCAGCGCAATGGGTGACAGTGGCTTTTGTGCTGCCGCCTCTGCCTGCAGCTCCAGCAGCTTGGGTGTCAGATTTCGGACAGCATTGCTGCGCGGTTCTGTGGCCAGATTCATGGGCAAAACTTGCTGCTGCTGCTGTTGTTGTTGTTGCTGCTGCTGTTGCTGAAGCTGCTGGGCTGTTAGGTAGCCTCCGGGTGAGTCTATAATCTCTTGCTTGATCAGTAGTATCTGTTCCGTTTTGTGATCATCGCCGACTGCTTCCTGACTGCTGCCCGCATCGTGGGCGGCATTCGGCTGATTGCAGCTCGATTCAGAGGATGTGGAACCTTTGCGTTTCTTTTTGCGACGCTTCTTCAGCGGTCCCATGTCCTGTGAGGGATACAAATGAGTATATATAAAGTAGCAATTTGCTGGCATTGGCATAAACTTACTGCAAGCAAGCGCTTCTCTTTGGGCTCCCTGGGCGTATATTTCTTGGGCGCCACTCCAGTATTTACTGTTGCATTGTTGCTCTTGATGCGCGTGGCTAGCTCCGTGACGCTCTCCAACTTAGTGTTGAGCAGTTTTTCCGCCCAACTGCGCACCACATCCCAACTGCCGTCGTTGTCGCTGGCCGCACATTGCGCGCCCGCCGCTTCGCTGGGTGATCGCTTCAACGGTGGTGCTGTGGTGGCTTCTGTGGCACCAGTCTCATCGAGTGGCTCATCCTTGCACAGTGCCGGCAATTGTGGCGGCGTCAGTTTGGTCGTCTTTCGCATGGCCGCGTAACAGTAGCGCGAATTGCCACGTGTGCCCAGACGCCGAGGACGGACGCCAGGGAACACCTGCTTCATGACTTTACCAAAATCAGCTGTCGACAGCGGCTTAATGCTCAGGCGTTCACAATATGCACTAAAAAATTAGAAATAGTTAAAATTAGATAAAAATTTTAAACCAGCTTCTTATTTATTGCTTTCAGCAAGGAATTTGAAAAAGGATATTAGGATCAGCATTTTATCAAATTTATTTGAAAGCTAAGATACTCTTTTCAGGAAACAATTTCCCATACAGTCTAAGCAAACAATTTAATTTTGATGAAAATACAACAAATACCCATTTTGAAATACTTTTCTGAAAATTATAATTTTACTTCTATAAAAGGAATAAATTTTAAATAGACCTAATGTATCGATCTATGATCATATTTATAGACATATTTCAATGGTCATTCTTTTAAACTTACATATAATCGTTGTAAACGTCCTGTTTGGGTATGGAGACCTGAGCATCGTGCTCGAGATGCGAGCGTACCCAATTAATGGTGTGGTTAATCTCGGAACGCGTGCCCAATGGATTCTGTGGCTGTCTGAGTGGGTCAGAGTCCGCACTCTCGCCGGGCAAACGCAAATACAGAAACAGTTTCTCAATGGGCTTTAGGCATGCGACATTCTCCAGAATCTGAGAAATCTGCAACTTAGCCGAGTCACTAAAAAGTACATATAATTAATTTTCGTTAGGTGGCAGTGGGCAATGTCTGGTGGTTACTCACTCCAGGCTATTTTCAATGACCTGTTGGACGCGTCGCATGCGCTCCTCGTCGCTAGTCAGGGCACTCATCACGTTCTCCGCAATTGTGGAGTTAATGGCGCCACTGGGCGCAACTGGTTGTCCAGCTGCTGAGCCGCCTTCACCGGGGTGTGGATGAGGCGGATGTGGTGGTTGTGCATGTCTTGCTATAACTGGTCCTGGCAGCGTTGTTGCTGCCGAAGAGGCATTTACATTCATCGCATGCATAATTTTGCCCAGCTCCAACTGCTGGGCGCTGTTGAAGGCATTGACAAACGCGAGGCCAGCACTGCCGGCGACCGCTGCAAAGGGATTGGGCGTCAGCACAGATGTGGCTCCGCTGGCCCCAGTGCCTGGGGCATTCACATTTGCAAACGCTGGCGGCACAAAGCCGCCGCTGGGAGCAGGTACATTTGTGGGTGTGGGCGACACTTGGGACTGGGCGAGTGCCGGGGAATGCGCAACAATTGGCGCAATGGTCAGTGGCGATGATTTGGCCGATTGATGGTGAATTTGCGGGGCCTGGAACCGCCCTGACGTGTAGGTGGGAATGTCCGGGACCGGCACGCTGCATATGCCATACGGATTTGTAGCAATAGTTGCTGATGCTTCGTATATTGAATTGGAATTGGGATTGGGTTGCTGGTGCTTCTGCAGCGACGTCGATGCCGTTGATGCTGTTGTGCCTCCCGCTGCTGTTGCCGCCGCCGCTGCTGCTGATTTCGCCGTCCACTGCGCACCACTGAGCTGGCCATGCTTCTCTGACATGTTAGGCGGTTAAGGCTGGTTAACTACACCAACGCAAACCACGGCGAGCCACCAGCCAGCGGCAACCTGTATTCGTGGTTGCTCCTTCGCACACTTTGACTTTTGCACGTCACTCGCTGCTATTTCGCTGTTTGTTATTGTTATTACCGACGTTTACGGAATGTTCAAATTGGTCGAAGAACGTACGCATTAAGTGTGTGCTGACGCGTGCTTTAGGAGATGAAGATTGCGAAGTCGATAACTGGCGCGACGAACATTTTGGCGACGACGGAAGACACGGATGTTAACGGCGCAAGATAATAAACCATTTTGGCTGTGTCTACTGCATGAGCAAAGCGACGCCTAATGCAATTTATGCTTTGATTGCTGTAATTCCAACACGATAGCTACTTTTTAATAAGATTACAAAATATATTGGAATAATCCATTTTTCGCGGAGATAAGAGCTCCGTTTCTTCTGCGTCTCGAAAAATACACACGCTATGTGGCCAGATTCGGCAACAGTTAAATATACCACATGATCTCAATTGTAAACACCGCGTTGCATTTTGATAACTTTTGCTCATATGTACACAGTTCAAGTCAATTATTTTTAAAGAGAGGTGCTAAAAGTTTTTAAAATAATTTTTCGTTTTAGTTAAAGCAATCTAATTAATTTGTTGCAAAAATTCTGTTTGCTACCCTGTACACGATTTTTTTTGTTGGTATTTTATCTTTAGTCTTCTAATTTTAGTATATTTAATGTGCTCGTGTGCTCCGTACCATAACTCAAAAAGCAAATGCAATATAAATACATTTTGAAGTAATGTAATTTTTTTCTGTTAATTAGCACTAATATTATAAATTCAATTGCCCTGCTTTAAGCTTTTTTAGTTGTTAAAACACTAAGTGTACTGCAATATTAATTTTCATTTATTAAGGTGTTATCTATTTTGGATAATTTTCGTGTTATCGATTACGATTGTGTCATGTAATCGCTACTCAGAAAAAATGGCGATTTATTAACAAGACAGACGCTTTACCTTTACACAACACAGACAAAATTTTAACACTAAAATACTGTTCTATACAGCAATTAAACAAAATATGCGCGCTGAACTTGGACCAAACATTTGCCGAGTGTGCTTAGAGCCCAGCCAGCGCTTACAACGCATTGACGAATCCCGCGAGGAGGGCGAGGAAACCCCAAATGAAATGCTAATACAACTGCTGGGCATTTCATTTAGTAAGGTGAATATTAATCATTTAAATTTTCGTGTCGTACATATTACAATTGCTTTTCAACATTTCGCACTCTAGCTTAATGGCAAAGATCAGATTCCTGATGGAATCTGCAAGCCGTGCAAGGTAGAGCTCAACATGGCATTCCAGTTTCGTGAGAAGGCTTTACGCAAGCAGGCCGAAATCGAAGACTATTGTCGAGAGCTGGGCCTGCTGGACGAGGCCGAAGATTATTTAATCAAGGAGGAGTTGGGCCCACAACATCACCAGCAAGTCGACGATGACGAAATGCATGAATTTGTGATAAACGATAGTCAAAGTCCGGGTGAGGGCGAAGTTGACGACGGTGGCCAGGGCGATGAATTCGTTGAGGTTGACGGCACCCACGAACAGGAGGAGGTAATCACAGATGACATTGAGTACTTGGAGGACAACTATACCATAGAAATGAATCCCGAGCACGATGAGGTTGTTCTCGAAACAAAATATAATGACACGGTAACGCATGGTGATATTAAGCTAAGGCGTGGTCGCACACGTTTTGGCGTGAATATAGTAAAGTCCCAGCATGAAGAATTGCAGCATTCATATGGTCTGGCCGATGGTGTTGACACGAAACCTAGACGTGGACGGGCCCGTCCAGGTCTCAACTCGCTGCGCACTTCGGATGGCACGGAAAAGGGCGGGTACGTCTGCGACGTATGCGGCAATTTCTATGAGAAGCGTGGGCGCATGATGGAGCATCGTCGACGTCACGATGCTGTATGTCAATACCAGTGCGAGTAAGACATATATCCGATAGATAGATAAACAATAGCCTCTGACCTTGACTCTTTTATTTGTAGACTGTGCGATGCAAAGTTCCAGGTCCGCGAACAGCTGCGCAAACACATGTATTCCCACACAGGTAGCAAGCCATTTAAGTGCAGCTTCTGCAGTCGTCAGTTCTTCTACGAGAGCGTGCTAAAATCGCACGAAAAGTGAGTGGCTGCAGCTAAAGACTTTCAATATGCTGTCTATATAAACTGTATTTTCTCCATCCAACAGTGTGCACCGCGGCATCAAGCCATATGTGTGCAAGGTATGCGACAAGGCTTTTGCCTACGCACACTCGCTGACCAAGCATGAGCTGATTCACTCCGACATCAAGCTGTATCGTTGCGAATACTGTCAAAAAGATTTCCGCCTCTTACATCACATGCGCCAACACGAGGAAACTAAATGTCATCAAAATGCAGTTATGCTGGCCGAAACATTGAAGTACGAACGGGAGGAGCAGGATGTTGAGCTGCTTGCTGGGGAAGAGTTAAAGGATGTTAAACTTCGACTGTCCCAGCAGCATATGCTCTCTTAAATACTTTGCACTACAAATATAATCACCACAGCGTATTAAAGGTCCGTGTTGTACTTTTAAGTAGGTTCTAAATGTAATCCCATATTAAATCATGATTTCACAAACAAAAAGTTTCGTTATAAATGTTAATTATGCACAGTGGAAAAAACAGTTAAGTGATACAAAAAATTAAGTTTTTGTGATTTATGTTTCTCCTATTTGTCTATTGATTTAATTATGTATGTGCACCCTAAATATTTACTACAATTTAAGGTGCGACAAAATTTTATTTTATTACGTTTCAAAACCGTCTTGTTTTGGGTCGCAAATCTTGTGCACATATTATGTAAACAAAGTTTCAATAATTCAATTTATATTTTGATTTTCACATTCTTGTAAAGAAGCCACTTTTCATTTTATGCTCTGAAGTATTTAAAAATTTGTATATTTTTTCGAAAACATAGAGATCATTTTATTTCGAGCTCATCTAATTATACACTGATAAAAATGGCTAAAAAGGAAAAAAGGGTTTATATATTTTTGAACAGGATTAAAAGCCGAGTCGATTTTTCTCACTGATTTTCGACTATGACTGCTTCGCTTATAGTGGGCATCTGTCCAAATTTTAATGATCAAATTACAAGCTTCAGAAAATTAGGTTAAATAGCAAGAAATATATACACCCAAATGTTTTTTTGTTTTTGACTGTTTCAGCTGTTATTACACTGAGACACTAAAGCTCTTTCCCTAAAAGTAGACAATAGAATTTTATATTTTTGATTTTTCTAAGCTACTTAGCTTTTTAAACTTTGAACCCTATGAACAATTTATTTTTGTAAATATTTGTATATTTTATTTTAAGCTGGTTTTCTGTAACCTTCAGCGACAACTTGATCTAGTTTTACATTTACACCGACTGAAAATGTGTTAGTCGTGTGTTTTTACACCATATCCACGTCAGTTATAGTCGCTGATCTGCATTTTGAGTGCTGAAAATTCGGAACCATTTATTATTCCGCTCCATAAAAAGGCGAAAAGAAAAATGCTCTGATTGTTCCAAAGCTTTAACAACAATTACATCATCTTGTATAAAAGGATATAACTTTTGATACCCCTTAACAAGCCGAACTCGACGCATTTAAGTCATAATAACTTAAAATTGAATTGTTCTAAATCAAGTCCTAAAATATTACAAACAGTAATTATAATTATAAACATATTTACTATGTGAAAGTTACAAATATAAATTTGAATTATGCATAATAAAAATCATACTTGTATATCTTCAGGGGTATATTGCTTTAATCTTCTACATCTGTAAACTTGAATTTCAGAGGTATATTAGGTACATTTATAAGTATGTTCTTAAACGCATTTTCCGTGGAGTAATTGAACTCCACATTAAAGTTTCGAATAAGTCGGGCGAGGCCCAATTCCAATTCCATCTCTACGATACGTTTGCCAATGCACATGCGGGGACCAAATCCGAAGGGCAGGTAGATGAATGGACTGCTCGCTTTAAGGGCGTGTGGACACTGTCCATTCGAAGCTTCTTCTTTGCTTTGTCGTAGCCAACGCTCGGGCAAGAACTCCTTGCCTCTGGGATAATGCTGATCATCGGTGAGCAGGCCGTAGGACAACATCACGACATGTGTTTCTCTGGGAACCTGGTATCCATTTAAAAGAAGATCCGACTTGGTTACACGAATGTTACCCAATGTTAAGGGATAGAGACGCAGCGATTCCTTGATGCAGGCGCGTAGGTAGGGCACATTTTTCATGGATGCTTCTGTGAAGTCGGAATCCTTGTTTGGTAAAATACGGCGAACTTCCTCGCGTAGTTTCGCTTGCTGTTCAGGATTTTTGGCCAGACAGAGAAGTGCTCCAGTGAAAGTGGTGGTTGTCTACAGAGTACGCATATATTTTGGTATTATTTTGAATTAATCATCGCATCTTACCGTATCCACTCCCGCCATGAGCATGTCTATAGCCATGACAATGGCAGTCTGTTTATCGGTGGCCAAGAGTTTTTCTAATACACTCTTCTCGTGCTCTGGTTTATTGGATGGCTCACGTTGCAAACGCTCCAAAGCCTCGTTAACATAGCCAGCCGTTATTTCCTGGATCTCATCGAGAACTTTAATGAGCTTCTTGAATTTGGGCGTGGCAACGTAACGCCAAATCGATGGCTTCATTTCTAGATCACCCGATAGCTCGAAAAATTGATTTAGAGCGTCGAAGAGTTTCTTGGCTTGGGGATTATCGCGATTCGAATTCATCAGACCAAGTTGCTTGTCCAAAGCAACAACCGAAACGGATTCGAGAGTCCAGCGATTTATTTCGTCCTCAAAAGTATCGGGAACTTCTAGGGTGCTGCCATCGCGTATTTCGCGAATGCTATTTGGGGACATGTAAAAGATGACGAACCTTTGTGATGATAGGCAACTGGGAGGTTAGCTTACCGCTGAATGAACTCCTTGTTCACATCTGACATTTTTTGATAGTACAAGCGAACAGTCTTTGGTTGCATCATTACCGGGTTAACACTAGAGCGAAACTTGGACCAGTCTTCGCCTTGACTGTAAGAATCAACTATTCTTGTAAATCACAATTCACTTATTTACACTTTTAATGGGTATTTTTCTCACGTAGATAAAACGCCTGCAACGCCCTTGTAAAATTCCTTTCGAGCCTCGGTTCGATGATAGTGCAATACAGTATTCCCGGGACGCTCCGGCCAGGGTCCTTCGACGCGTAGGACTTGTTCGAAATGATGTGGATCATTGGATACAAGAAATTCCTTCCTGCCCACGATTGGCAATCTAAAGAGGGGGCCATGTTCGCAACGCATGTCCCAGAAAATATCTTGAAATTCTTTATTGTGGTACCTGCCCCCGGGCAATAGACGGCGAATAAAGTTGAACATAGAGACCTTCGGTATCTCATGGTATGGACGTGCCTGATCCCAGCCAGCAGGCTTAGCTGTGGAGGTCTCATTTTCCAAAACATTTAGAGTGCTAGTCGCAGCATTAGTTTGCTGACGCTGAACATTGTATTGATAATGATTAGATATGGAATAGCGACGCAAATCGTGTTCTACAAACCTGTTGCGTCGGTATAGTGCGTATCAGTTGGTGAATTTTTGCTCGCTGCGGTAACATTTTGCTGTGGCGATTAATTGGAAACTGAGCAGAAATTTTGTATTCTTCACAAGTTTAAAGTATAGCTAGAAAGCTTTTTTTGGGGCTTTTAAAATGTTTGTTTTCGATTGGGCTTTGAGAGAGCGCAAAATATTTGTTTGTCATTGTTATTATTCAATTGTTTGCCTTAATTCGAATATGTGCAAAGGCAAAAAAGCTTCGGAAATGCAAAGCGTGCCCAATTTAAAGCTTTTTAAAATGATTAAAGCATTTAAGAGTAAAATATTAAACCTTGTTTGTACTTTGTATATGCAATCGTTGAGCATAGTTCAACGTATTAATATCCACATTTAAAAACAAACTGATTAATTTTTTTCTATTTACTATTCTTGGTATGGATTTGCATTTTGTATACCCGAAAAAACACGTACTTTAGAGATTTTAGCCGTTTATTTATTTGCATATTGATAGGTATACAATATTGTACGTATGGATATTTCAAACAAACACCAGAGTTTTTCTTTCTTTACAAACCGAATTAGACTTCAAATAGTTGTCAACGGTGATTACGTATAGTAAGTAAGTAGTGTAGTGAGTATAAATAGCTGCATAGAGTAATAACTTACAAGTACAAGTAAACTAAAATTAATTAAAGTTTCACTGAAGAAAGAGTTTTTACAAGACGATCTCTATGCAGGGTTCTGGATAATGTCGTATCGTTTATGTATGTCGTTTTTGAGGCAAGCCACAAAAAGTATTCGTAAAGTACAATGTTTAGATAATGCATAATATATAACGTATATAATATGTTTTTTCTTGGAGCCATAAGCCTAAGATATGTATGTAAGTAAATCTAAACTACGGCTCAAAGGACTAAAAGCCTATGACAATCTTGTATAATAAATATGATAAGTTCTCCGATAATTTCGGTAAGCCAAATCGGAGCTACTCATGGGAGGCTGCCTGCTGCTGATAGCTGCATACAATTTTGGCCGCATCGTTCATCATTTTGGCCGTTGAGCGCACAAGGAACATCAGGTGGCACTCATCGTAGACAGTTAGCTCGACGCGGGTGCGCACCAAGCCGTGCAGGACGGTGGCTCGTTCGAGGTCCAACCAGCGCTGCAACGCGAGCTCACGCTCCTTTGTGGAGCCGGAGAGTGCCACATCCGAGGGACCCCAGAGCACAAACTCCAGCACAGATTTGGCCTTGGACAGCGACTCGGCGCGCTCCTGTTTCAAAATGTCGGCCAGAATGGGCGTGATTTTCGTGGTGGGCAGCATGTCGGTCAGTGCGCCGTGGGCGCATTTGCAGAGCGTGCCCATGGGCTCCTCGTCGTCGTTGTTGTTGCTGAAATGCGTACGAGTGTAAGTGGGTGATTCGGGGATGAATATAAAGATTGTGTTTCATACCCTTGCAGGACACAGAGTCGCGCCTGCGCATCCTTGTTGTCCATGTCCTTGGACAGCACCACATTTGACAGACTCAACGGCGTCTCTTCAATGGCCTTGGCCTGCAGATTCTTCATGCCGTTGACCAGCTGGAGCATAATGAACGCCACCTCGCGCGTCATCACATCATCGAAGGCGGGCATGGCACTGGGCGTGGGCGCGGGTGCACCATCCTCGCCATCGTTGACAGTCGACAGGTTGCCCGGCGATGTGGACTCCTCGTTCAGTGTGCTCAGGTTCTGCACGGAGACGACATTGCGCAGTGCATTGGCCCCGGCCGCATCCTTCAGGCTGTTCAGGTTCGGTATCGAGCCGCGGAAGTTGAAGTTGCTCTTGTCCAGCACCTGGGACTTGCCCTTGAGTATGGCTCCGATTGACTGCAGCGTCTCCAGCTGAAGGCGCGGCAGCACCGAGATTGTCGCCTGCAGCAGCGTCACCTCCGTTGTGGGCATCAGCGGCAGCTGGTAACTGGGCACCAGATCGCAGAACTCGGTGATGGGATTGAGCACATCGCAGACGCCACCGGTCAGTTGGCTCAGCTCACCGCCAACGCCCGCCAACTGATTGCAATCGGCCGACAGGGCCAAGGTCACCGGCGATGTGGTCCAGAGGGCCGCATGGAAGGCCTTCTTGCCGACGACAAATGCCTGAACGCCATCCAGGATGGTGAAATCCTCGTACCGCAAGTTGATGGCATTGGCCAGCGGTCGCAGTGCCGCGGGCACAACTGGCGACTGCTGCAGCTGTGAGGGGATTAGGATTAGCAACTAGCGTATGGCTGGACTATAATGCGTGGGCTCACCTGGTCGAGCACCTGGGCAAGCGCTTCGTGATTGGCCACCACAACGGCCGTGTAGTTGTCCTCGATAGTCTTGTGCACGACACTGCGTCCTTTGCGCATGCGCAAACGATTCGTGGCCTTGCTGCGGTTCTTGTTGCCCTGGAAATGATTTAAAATAAACTGTTAGCGATGTTCGCTTAAATTTTAAGGGTGCCGCAACTCACCATTGGCATGCCCCAAACGCTGTCGTTGATGTCCGTGGCGACATCTCCACCAGCCTCGCTGCCGTAGTAGCTGTACGGCGCATAGATGTCGAACTCGCCCACCTCGCTGCCCGCATACGAGGCCGAGATGACGCGCGGAATGTTAGCTGAAATTTTGGATCAGTTAGGATTAGACAGTTTCTAACAGTTAAAGGTACTCTAGCCGCGAGACTAGGAGGATACCCTGCACTAGCTGTTGTTCTGTGCATAGAAAAATCTATTGCCAAAAAGTTTTCAGTTTTCGACGGACAAAAAAGCTATGGGTACAGGGTACAAAATATGCAGCGATTTTAAACTATTTGTACCAACCTAAGCTGTTGTTCAGGCCGTAGTTGCGCACTGGGCCGTACTCGCTGCGCGTGTAGCTGGCGATGGAAGCCGTGTCCGAGTAGATGTTGTTGTTGCGCCTGGCAGCCTGGCTGTTGACTCGTTGGCCGGACACAGCCGCCAAATCGAGGTTGCTGTTTCGTGTTGGCGGCAACGGCGGCATTGGTGTTGTTGTTGCTGCCATTGCCGGTGCTGTTGCTGTCGTTGTTGTTGTCGAGATGGCGCTGCTGGCGTTGCCCATTTTGACGAACTCGTACATGTTCTCGTAGTCGCGCTTATCCTTAAGATAGCTGTCGATGGTGCTGTTTATCTTGCGCACCGAATCCTTCAGGCTGCTGCGCTGGCCACTGTCCGTGCTATCATTCGCACGCTGCTCGAAGATCTCCAGCTTGCTGGATATGGACATTTTGGTCTCGGCCTTCTTCGGCTGTCGCTCGAAGGTGCTCGTGCGACTGTTGACAGTTTTCCCAGCTTCGAAGGGATTCGTGTTGCCCGCCTTGGACGGCTCGCCCGTTACATTCTCCCCGTTTGACGAGCAAATGGAGATAGTATCGGTGAGTATGCCCCGCTTACGAACTAGCTCCAGCTGCGCCTCACGCTCCCGCATGCTCGCCGTGCGCTCCGGCTTCCGTGGCGCTATCGATGAGCGAATTTCGCCTGCGCATCCGGGGAAGAGACAGAAATACAGTTGGATTAGAATTGTCTAAATTGTATATATTGTAGATAGTTCGAGCAAATCTATAGATATTATCAATTGAAGCTGGCCAACATTCATGGTCACAACAATGCCAAATGACACCTTGGTGCTGGCCATGTTTTTCGCCAGCTGTTTAACCTGCGACACTAATTGCGATTTTGACCCAAATTCATGCCAAATTACAATTCTGTTGGCCAAGATGTCTAACAAATAGCTTTTCCACAGCCAACAACTGAGTTGATGAGTTCTGCGGCGGCCCCTTCACCAGCTGCCACAAGTTGCCAACAGCAGCAGCAGCAGCAGCAGCAGGTGTAACAAGTTCTCGCCACATTGGCCTGACCACAAAATGTCAGCTACAAAAATGGGTCTCTGATTCTAACTCTTTCTCTGGCAGTGATTCTCGTTTCGCCAGTTTTTCAGTGGCATTTGGAAGCGTTCACATATGGTGGTTACCTCATTGGCTTTGGGTTTGGGCTTTGGTTGGTTTTCATTTCGATTTTTATACTCGTTCACAAAGTGAAAAGGGTATATTGGGTTAGATACTGGTAACGTCGGATATATATTCACCTATAAATTAATTTTTATTTCTGATGACCTCTAAAGAAAAAATTTTATAATTTCAATTGGGCATTTCGATTTAATAATCTTAAATAAAGCTGTAAAAATCTTAAATCAAGCAAACTTGCTTCTTAACCTTACAAATTCCTATTTCTTCTTATTAGTTTAATTTTCTTGACTTCAGTTATTTCAATCCTAATCTCTCTGTTGACAAGTTTACATCGAACGAGTATTTCGTCGTCGGTTACACCCGATCTGCTGTCTTCGCTGTTTTATGTTGTTTTGTTGCTTGTTCATCTGCGAAGCTACATATTTGAGCCCATAGCTTTGGCTCGCTCACTTAACCCACTTTAATCTGGCTACCTGGTTTATGGCCACGAGAGTAGCGACGTTGGCTTCTTCGGATTGCCGTGTGCCCGTTATATTGTTTAAAATGCGTAACTCGTTTTGCTTTGGTTCTACTTTCAGCTCTACTTGAAGTTGTGACCAGGCATTTGCCTGTGGTCTACCACTTGGCCGAGTGGCGAAGTAGGTGAAGAGACCCTTTAGACCCACATTCTGAAGGTCGCATGACTTGGGCGCTGGCTATAAACGTGATCTATTTGCGCTTTCTTTTCGAATCGCATCACGATCGCGATCAGAGTCTGAGATACACCCACAGCACAGCACATTCTGATTAATTATTTATGGAATTCGGGCGTCCCATTTGGCAACTTGGCTCGTCTGGCTGCAAACTGGGTTGCTATCTTATAAAATATTGTTTTTGTTATTATCGCGATATTGTAGATGACAAAGATGATATTTAAAATAGAGTGCTATCATTTTCTTTTGGAAATTAACATTTTATTGCAGATTAGCTGACATGCTTATTGGATTATTGAAGCATAAAAAGTAAAAAATTTAAAGCTACAACTAGTTGAGAATTCTAACGAAGAACAGAAATGTTTGCTTTATACCCTGTTATTTTGGCATACTATACTTATACTAATTAAAAGATCGTTATATTGATTTTTTGGAGACTCACCCAAATTGGCATACACATTATCGGCCTTGGAGTTGATGGAGCCAGTGCAAATCTTGGCGGAGTCCACGCTGCTGGCGCTCAGTGTGGCAGTCAGCTCCGTCTTTTGTTTGCGTCGCAGCTCGGCACTTTTGGGCGGCGGAGGGCGTGCCGGCTTGCTGGCCTCCTGGCCACGCTGTCCCTCGCTGGCGCGCAACGGCGGCGCCGGTGGCTTGGCGGTGACCACGGCCACCGTTTGTGCCGCGACAGCGTCGCTCGTCTTTGTAATATCCTTGACCACCTCAACGGCCGCTGGATTGATGTCAATGGGATGTATGATGACGAGACGCGGCTTGCCGGTAACGCTGCCGTCGTCGCCCGTGCAGATCTCCGTGTAGACGCTGTTGTCCTTCTTGGACAGCTGCTCGCTGGACTTGCTGCCCCCGTTGCTGCCCATGCGCAGAAACTTTTTGATCGAGAACTTGGACTTTTGCTTCTGCGGCGGCGAAGCCGTCGGTGATTTTGGGGACTTGTTGGACTGCTCCGACAGGCCGGCGGCCGCTAGGCACTCCTCGGACATGGACAATTGCCGCTGATTGCGTGGCGTCGGCTCTGGCGTGAGCGGTTGCTTCAGATTCAGCACAGAGCTGGCCGATTGCAGCTGCAGCTGCTTTGCCGCATTGGCGCGCTGCATGACGAAGGTGTTCAGACTGCGAAACTTGGGATTTATGACGGCCCTCTCCCGCTTGTCCTTTTCACGAATGACGGGCGCAGCAGCTGCGACAGGCGGCTTTCTGGTATACAGATTGCTGTTGTTGACTGTAGTTGGTGTTGCTGCTGCTGCTGCTGCTGTTGTTGCGACAACATTTTCCACTGCTGCTGATGCTGTTGCTGGCGTCTTTTCTGTGTCCGACGCCTCCGCCTTGCTCGCCTGCTCGAACTCAACTACCAAGCTGTAGTCGCGCTCCGGCGTGGGTGGTGCGCTCAGTTTGGGCTCCGGCGGCGGATTTGGCGCTTTGCCCTTCTTTAGCTTGGCATCGTCTTTGGCTGACTCAGCCGCTGCGGCTGACGCTGCCAGCAGCAGATTCTCGCTCGACTTGGAGATGGCCGTTTGCAGCTGGCTGATAAATTGCTGTTCGGCGTTGCTCGGCTGCCGCTTGCTCATGAAGCTCTTCAGCGGCGAGCTGTTGTTGTTGCTGATGCTGCCGCTGTTGCTGCTGCTGACGAGCGGCTTGGCTGGCAGCTCGGGCTTTTTCAGGCCGTGTAGGAAGGAGGGACGTGCATCCATCTTCATGGGCGGAGGCGGCGACTTGGGCAGCGCCGGCAACTGCTGCGGCAACGTATCTACCGCTAGCTCCGGCTCCGTCTTTGTCTGCGGCTGCAGCTGTTGTTGCTGCTCCAGTTTGTTGTCCGGATCGGCGCTGCCGTCGGGCTCGCCGTGCAGCTCGCGACTCTTGTTGCCGGACTGGTCGCCAATTTGGATGTCCTCGTAGTCGGAATTATTGGTGCTGGCGCTCAGCTTCTTCACCACCGGCTCGTTGGCGCTCTTGATCGCCGGCAGGTTCTTGTAGTCGCTGCCAATGCTGATGCCGATTCCCGAGTCGGACTCGCTGCGGATCATGTTGTAGGTGTTCTCCTCATCGGAGCTGCCATCGAAGCTGCTGCCCGTCGAGTCCAGAGCGTCATCTGAGCTGCATTTGGTCACGATCAGTCCGTCCGAGGTGATCTTGCTGGTCATGAAGTTGCCCTCGTGCAGATTGTAGCTAGCAGCGCGCGTCTTCGAGCTGAGCAGCATGTCCGTGATATACTGCGAGCTCGAGTAGTGCGTATTGCCACTGGCCTCCGACTGGGACACGCTGGCCACGCCCACCTGCTCGCTGAACTTGCCGTCCGGCAGATTCTCGTAGCTCAGCTGCGTCTCGACCACGTCGTAGTAGGCGGAGACGCCGTTCTCCGTGTCCGAGCAGTTGCTGTCCGTGTCCGAGTACTTGTGGCAGACGTTCACCTTCGGCTTGGCGTGCTCCTTGGTTATGGGCGCGTTGCGTGCGATAGGCTTCTTAAGGTCAAGAAATGGCTTTGGAGACTCGCTCAGCGAGCTGAGCTCGAATTTGATTTTGTTGCTGCTGCTGCTGCTGCTGCTGGCAACTGTTGCTGTCGTGACTGATGTTGCTGCTGCTGCCTTGTCTTCGCTTTGCTGTTTTTGCTTTTGCTTCTGCTGCAGCGTCTCAGAGATTTCATCTAACAGGGATTTCTCCATCGCGCGCTCGATGGGCGGACTGTCCTTTCCATCCCGCGTGCTCTTCACCAGCGTGGGCGTCAGGGTTGTGGTTACCTTCTTGGTGATTGTGCTGCTGATGGTGCTTTTAATGGCTGTGACTGTGCTGGAGACAGCTGCTGTTGTTGTTGCTGTTGCTGTTGTTGCTGCTGCTGCTGCTGTTGATGCTGTTGCTGTTGCTGATGTTTGTTGCTTTATTGCTGTTGCTGTTGTTGCTGTTGCCTTTGTTGCTGTCGCCTTTGTGGGCTGTCCAAAGGGCATTACATTGATCGTTAAAGTCTGCTTTTTGCCCTCCTTATCCACCTGCGGGGCGCCCAGCTTGAGCGCCGCAAAGGATTTCTTGATGTTGTCCTCGGCATCGCCCAGCAGATTGCCGTTGTTCATGTTGAAGTCCGTGTTGGCGCGCGTGATCCGTTTCAGCTCGACGGCCTCCTCGTCGTCCGTTTCCGTGATGGCCATGTCGTCGTGCTCGTTGCCCAAATTCATAAAATCATGGTCGTCATCGTCGTCGTCGTCCTCCGACCACTCGCCGCCATAGCCAATGATCTCGTGCAGCTGCTTGGGAAAGCAAACTTTGCCTGACTTGGCACTGCTGCTGCTGCTGTTGCTGGACTTGCCAAAGCTGCTGCTACTGCTTGCTGTTGTTGTTGTTGTGGTAAGGCGCACTCCAAAGGCCTTCTTGATGATGCTCTTGGCGGGCGTTTTGTGCTTGTTTGGGTAATCAGTCTTTGTGTGGGAAACGGACTTGAGGGCGCCGGGCTTGGAGCTCTGCTGTGCGGCAGCTGCTGCGGCGGCGGCTGCTTTGTGCTCATCCTTCGACTTGAAGCAGTTCGAGCAGAGATCCTTCTTCCACGCATTCTGCGTAAAATGCGAACAAATCGAGGAGGACATATTGTGTGCTGCTGCTGCCTGTTGCTGTTGTGTTTGTTGTTATTGTTGCTGGCGTGTTGCCTTATTCCACCATATTCTGCAAGTGCAAAGAAAATGAGTAATGCTTAATATTATGGCTCTCATTATAATGTTTTGTTATTAGCGCATAAACTTAAAGGCCGATAAACAGAAAACTTTCATTGTGGCCGCGATTGCGCAAGCCCTGCCAGCAATTGTTGTTGCTGTTGCTGTTGCTGTTGCACTGACCGGGGCAACAAGTAACTTTCACTGAATAAATGCAGCTTCTGTGGCATGACTCAAAATTATTGAATGTAAATATAAGAGCAGCAACAGCAACATCAACAATTCGCAGTAGTCAAACTTGGCAATTTAAAAAACCAATTGGCCAAGTGGCCATGCGGTCATTCAATGTCTTCTGCAAGCAGTCAAACATTCATTTGCCATGGCGACTATCAATCAATCTTCATCTTGATAATGAATTTATTGAAATTATTGCTAGCGTTGTTGTTGCTGATGTTGCTGCTGATGTTTTGTTGCTGATATTGTCGACAACATTGTGGGCTGTTGTTGCTGTTGCTGTTGCGCTACATGAGGGAACATTCCAGGGGCATTTTTTGCGCACAGTGTTTGTCACATGGCCATCGACCGAGTTGTGTGTTGGTTAGGTGTCTCTGCACTTTGACAGTGTCTCCAATTGCTGTTGGGTAATCAGTTATTGTTGCCACTGCTGTTGATAGTTAGTTAGTTTTTGTTTGCGCTTCAACTTGGCGCATGTGTGTAATGACTTTCTAAAACTGGCCGGGGAAGTGACTGACTGCATGTGCAATAAATGATGTTAACATAAAAACTGCGGAACAATAAGCTTGCCCAAAAGCGTAAAAATATGAAGAAAAAAAATAAGAAAAATAAACAAAAATATGTAGAAAATTGACAGGAGTTTCTCTAACATAATAATAATAGTTTATCTATTTGCTTTCAACTGTTTTTATTTTCATTTCCATAAGAATGTTAATTCATTTTGAACAAAACCAAAAAAGTTACTTGTAACAAATTCAGAATATTTATTCACAGTATAAAAAATGTGACTCTAATGTTGTGGAAAATATGGATTTCCGTTGTTTACTAGCCCCAAGTGAATGTATCTTTTTTGTGCGATCATTGAGATAAATTGTGTGTCTGTATTAAATTATTGTATTTAAAGCTTTATTATATAAAGAGCACTTTATGAAGGAAGGTAAACCAGTTTCCTTAACAGAAATTGTTTTATTTGTTTGCTTTACTTTAATTTTTTATATGCTCAAGAAAAACTTAAAGGATTTAAATTCCATTTAAACAAAACCAAAATGTGTATTTCGGTAGCTGAACTAAAATTACTCTTTTAGAGTGCACTTTTAAATCAAACCCACTGTAAGATAAATACTATTAATTACAACAGCAAGTTCATAAAATTGTGCTCAAATTATAGAAGCAAAAAACGTAAAAAGGTTTTTATACTCCTTCACGAAGTGAAACGAGTATATTGGGGAGTACATGCTTTTTTGACAACTTTACATGTCAATATTTTTGTCGATTTTGGGATGATTTTTGACCAAAAATTTGACCCCCCCAAAATTACGTTTAATGTTGTTTTTTATGCTAATTGTGACAAATAAAATCGATTAAAAGTATAAATTCGCAATTCTAAATTTTGAAAAAAAAATTTTTCCAAAATTCACAAGGGGGAGTACATGCTTTTTTGACCAAAAAATTGTAAAAAATTGTATTTTCGAAAATGAATATATTTTGAATGTGGAGTCAAAATATAGGACAAATCATGATCAAAATGCCATCAAGCTTGAAAATCGGTTCACTTTTGACAAAGTTATGGGGGTTTGATATATGGGAGCTATGGAATCTGACAACTTTACATGTCAAAATTTTTGTCGATTTTGGGATGATTTTTGACCAAAAATTTGACCCCCCCAAAATTACGTTTAATGTTGTTTTTTGTGCTAATTGTGACAAATAAAATCGATTAAAACTATAAATTCGCAATTCTAAATTTTGAAAAAATATTTTTTTCCAAAATTCACAAGGGGAGTACATGCTTTTTTGACCAAAAAATTGTAAAAAATTGTATTTTCGAAAATGAATATATTTTGAATGTGGAGTCAAAATATAGGACAAATCATGATCAAAATGCCATCAAGCTTGAAAATCGGTTCACTTTTGACAAAGTTATGGGGGTTTGATATATGGGAGCTATGGAATCTGACAAATTTACATGTTAAAATTTTTGTCGATTTTGGGATGATTTTTGACCAAAAATTTGACCACCCCAAAATCATGTTTAATGTTGTTTTTTATGCTAATTGTGACAAATAAAATTGATTAAAACTATAAATTCGCAATTCTAAATTTTGAAAAAATTTTTTTTTCAAAATTCACAAGGGGGGAGTACATGCTTTTTTGACCAAAAAATTGTAAAAAATTATATTTTCGAAAATGAATATATTTTGAATGTGAAGTCAAAATATAGGACAAATCATGATCAAAATGCCATCAAGCTTGAAAATCGGTTCACTTTTGACAAAGTTATGGGGGTTTGATATATGGGAGCTATGGAATCTGACAACTTTACATGTCAAAATTTTTGTCGATTTTGGGATGATTTTTGACCAAAAATTTGACCCCCCCAAAATTACGTTTAATGTGGTTTTTTGTGCTAATTGTGACAAATAAAATCGATTAAAACTATAAATTCGCAATTCTAAATTTTGAAAAAATATTTTTTTCCAAAATTCACAAGGGGGAGTACATGCTTTTTTGACCAAAAAATTGTAAAAAATTATATTTTCGAAAATGAATATATTTTGAATGTGGAGTCAAAATATAGGACAAATCATGATCAAAATGCCATCAAGCTTGAAAATCGGTTCACTTTTGACAAAGTTATGGGGGTTTGATATATGGGAGCTATGGAATCTGACAACTTTACATGTCAAAATTTTTGTCGATTTTGGGATGATTTTTGACCAAAAATTTGACCCCCCCAAAATTACGTTTAATGTTGTTTTTTGTGCTAATTGTAACAAATAAAATCGATTAAAACTATAAATTCGCAATTCTAAATTTTGAAAAAATTTTTTTTCCAAAATTCACAAGGGGGAGTACATGCTTTTTTGACGAAAAAATTAAAAAAAAATTTTTTTTCGAAAATAAATATATATTGAATGTGGAGTCAAAATATAGGACAAATCATGATCAAAATGCCATCAAGCTTGAAAATCGGTTCACTTTTGACAAAGTTATGGGGGTTTGATATATGGGAGCTATGGAATCTGACAACTTTACATGTCAAAATTTTTGTCGATTTTGGGATGATTTTTGGCCAAAAATTTGACCCCCCCAAAATCATGTTTAATGTTGTTTTTTATGCTAATTGTGACAAATAAAATTGATTAAAACTATAAATTCGCAATTCTAAATTTTGAAAAAAATTTTTTTCCAAAATTCACAAGGGGGAGTACATGCTTTTTTGACCAAAAAATTGTAAAAAATTATATTTTCGAAAATGAATATATTTTGAATGTGAAGTCAAAATATAGGACAAATCATGATCAAAATGCCATCAAACGTGAAAATCGGTTGACTTTTGACAAAGTTATGGGGGTTTGATATATGGGAACTATGGAATCTGACAACTTTACATGTCAAAATTTTTGTCGATTTTGGGATGATTTTTGACTAAAAATTTGACCCCCCCAAAATCATGTTTAATGTTGTTTTTTGTGCTAATTGTGACAAATAAAATCGATTAAAACTATAAATTCGCAATTCTAAATTTTGAAAAAATATTTTTTTCTAAAATTCACAAGGGGGAGTACATGCTTTTTTTACCAAAAAATTGTAAAAAATTATATTTTCGAAAATGAATATATTTTGAATGTGGAGTCAAAATATAGGACAAATCATGATCAAAATGCCATCAAGCTTGAAAATCGGTTCACTTTTGACAAAGTTATGGGGGTTTGATATATGGGAGCTATGGAATCTGACAACTTTACATGTCAAAATTTTTGTCGATTTTGGGATGATTTTTGACCAAAAATTTGACCCCCCCAAAATCATGTTTAATGTTGTTTTTTATGCTAATTGTGACAAATAAAATTGATTAAAACTATAAATTCGCAATTCTAAATTTTGAAAAAAATTTTTTTTCCAAAATTCACAAGGGGGGAGTACATGCTTTTTTGACCAAAAAATTCAAGAAAATTTTATTTTCGAAAATGAATATATTTTGAATGTGGAGTCAAAATATAGGAAAAATCATGATCAAAATGCCATCAAACGTGAAAATCGGTTCACTTTTGACAAAGTTATGGGGGTTTGATATATGGGAGCTATAGAATCTTTTATTTAAGAATGTGAACGAGTGTAACGCAGTCGGTATCGCCCGACTGCAATGTTCTTATTGTAACAAACTTTAACTATATTAGCGTTATATATTTAGAGCTTTGAGTTGGATATGCCTTATTAAATGCATTGCACACTGTGACATAACTAAAGTAAAACGCTGAGCAACATTGTAAATGCCAGGAACCAGTGTTATAATTTCAGTTCGCACAATCATCTCACGGGGCGTTTCTTTTGTAACAGTTAAGATTACTCACACAGCCGCAAGAACAAAGAGAATGAACAATGCAGCGTTTATGTCTTTAAGTTATTAGCCCTCTTTAAGGCCGGCAAAGTCTCGTAAGTGAGTTTGTAAGTCAATTTGCCCAACAGCATACTGTGGCGGCGTCTAATTGGGAAAGTGTTGCTGCTGACAACGGCGACAACACCTACAAAAAAAGGCAACAAATGCCACACAACAAAGATGACAAAAGCCACAGCATTTTTTTTTTTTGCCTTCTTGGGGCTCATTTATCAACGCCAACGTGAACGAAAGTTGACCCATTGTTAAACTGATGGCAGAGTACAGCGTCTGCTGCTGTTGATGCTACGCTTGATTTTTGCATTTGCAGCGCCAGCAGCAGCAGCAGAGATTGCTACTGTTTTTGGGTCAGCGTTTTGGCTAAACGTTAATATGCATAAATCTTGGCTTTGTGCAATCCGTTCGCAAATACCATTGGCATCATCAGCTGGACGCAGAAGGGGAATGAGGGGGCTGCAGCGAGTGTACTCAATTGCATAACCGTGTTGCTTCCGTGTTGCTGCCTTTTGCATATCGCGCTTGTTTGGCCGTGTTATACATAAATTTGCTCGAGTTGTTGTTGCTGTTGTTTGTTTTTTGTTAATTGTTTGCAGTTTTTCTTTCACTCATTTGCATTCGGTTGCGGCATTGATAGCCAATTTGTTTGAGGCTGGATTTGTGCGGCTATTCTCAGCCAGCCGCTAACCAAGTGGCGGCCAACAATTGGCCGCATTTAGTGCAACTTTTCTCACACCTTGTTCAATGCCCGCTCATAAATAAAAAGGGATCACAACTGGCACTTGTTCCTCGCCCGCTGACCGAATCGGCGGAAAAGTGAAACACATTGGGGAAACTGCGAAAAGTTGCAGCAAATTGTGGCGCTATTTGACCATAAACACTACAAAAGAGGAGCGCCAATAGCCAAGAGGCGGACAACATCCGAGCAACAACAACTAAAGTAACAAACAAATAGGAACGTTGCCATCGGGTGTAACCGACTGCGCAACACGCGTTCACAATTCAATAAAAGATTAGAGACTATCAGACAGTTGAACTGCTCTAAAACATATGAATTTGTATAATCTGTTCATCGAGCTTTAAAACTATGGGCGATAAATAAATTTTATCGATTAAAAAAACTCGAAAGACTTAATTGTCAGATTAAAAGTTTAAGTTTAGTTTAGTTTAGTTAACGTTTCTTTAATAGAGACGTCAAGACAAACCCAATATACTCTTTTCACTTCGCGACCGAGTATAACAACTTGAAGCTAGTTTTCAAGTTTGGGCAGTTGCACTCTCGCCGTAAGGAATGCTGTTGCCAGCATTTAAGATTGGTCCAAAGAAGAGAGATATCAAGACGTTGCTGTCGCAGAAAAATGTAACACAAATAAATCTGCATAAATTTCATGCTCCAAGCTCACGGATCTAGCGCCCAGCCAGGACGGGTGTCAGCTCCTTGACCATAAAATGCTATTTGGCTGCTGGAAAAGTCGGTCAGCCAATTTCCGCGCCATTTAATTGATGCCCGAGAATAGCAGCTATAAGTATACATATATGTATGTATATATATATATATATATATTGGATATTGGAATTTTCCGCAGCTCCAGGCACTAAACCCGTTTTGTCCCAATTCAATATTTTGCATTCGGTTCTGTGTATTTGCTTTAATCTGATCGTTGGCATACAAATTTTGGTGCCGCTTGCAGGCAAGGAAACAGTTAACTGACCGTCGGCGCGTCTGCGACTGCCAAATGGGGCCAACAGGTTTGGCCAACAGCAACAGCAGAAAGTTCTCTTCTCGCCCAGTTGCATATTTCTTTGCTTCTTTTCTTTTGACCGCTCCGCTGCTGCACTTGGCCAATTGCCGCTTGGGGGCTAATCTCCAGACGCTTAACACGAAAGATGCGAAGAATGCGTGGAATCCGACATACACTTACACATACATATGTTCGTTTCAGTCCACAAACAAGTTCTGGCTGTGTCATAAAGAACGAAGAGCTGGACTGTTGATAAAATCAAACAGCTGAGGCATACATACATAATCACATCATATGCTCCATTAGCGCCCTAAAAGTGGGTCTAGCGGCCTGCCTATTAGAATGCTTCATTCGAGCCGACAATCAGAGCCATAGATCAAGCTACCGCCTCACCCGATTCACAGGTCTACAAATTACCACAAGAAGATGCTGCTGAGGTCCAAAATCAAAAACGAGAAATGAGCGAACACATTTAAATACAATTTCTGTCAGAGATACGAAAGATGTTGCGAGAAGTTTGTTCCACATTTACACGTGAGATTTATGCGTGGCTGCGTTTGTTCTGCTGCCCATTTCCCATTTGGCTCCGATGTTTATTTATATGCTTATCGTTATGTAAAAGCATACATAAGAGTATACGTATAGATAGATATATACACCTGCGATATGCATGCCAAAGTTGTGTCTTTGGAACTATGCAAAACAGAATTGGGGGAGCACATACCGAATTTATTTTTACTCACTTAGTTGTGCATACAAAAATCACAGAATTTTTGGCTTCGACGATATATTTGAAGTCTTCGAGCGATGACTGGTTTAACATTTGCGCAAAAGCGAATTGGAGCAAAATCGTAAACTTTATGGGAAGTTTAAAGTCCTTACATTAAATAGCAGCAAAACTAATTGTTCGCAGGCAGACGGATAATGCAGCAAACCAATATACTCTTTTCGCTTTGTGAACTGGTATAAAAAATGATAATAATACGAAAATACACAAAATTCCTGAGCTTAAAGTGTTCGCTTCGGGTTGGGCCGCTTGCCTGAGCGGATGTTGTGGGCGCTGCTTTAAATGTCAACTTCTCGGCGTTGGCCATAAAAGGCAGCTGGCAATTAGAGCCACAGTAAAGCCAGCAAAGCCGTCTCGAGTCGGCTATGGAAATTAAGCTGAGTCTCGATTACTCTGATTAGAAATGTTCTCCTACGAATGGAGCTGAGCTGAAATTGTGGCATTTATTTGAAATTACCTCGAGAAGGCCTTAAATGGCAATTGGCTATCAAACTGCTGTTGCGGCAAAGTGCAAAGTTCTAGGTTGAGATTTAAATTTCTTCATAAATAACGGCAATGTGACTGCCCAATGCCATTTCGGGCTTAAATGAGCCAAATAAACATACATGCAGTGTTAGTCAGAAATTAATATACGTCTTATTGTTGAATCCAATAAGCTTTTTTTAACAGCTTTTCGATTTTGTATATGTTCATTATGCAAATCAGCGGTGCACGTTGCATCTGCTGACAAGAATTGGAGTTGTTGTCTTGAAGCTGCATAGCGCAGAAAAGAATTCTAAGTTAATGCCAGCGACAAGTACAACTAATAGCGATAAAGAGAGTGGCCAGCTTGGCCGATTTAAAAGTGTTAATTTACCGCACAGCTGGCTGCAGCTGCACGTAGATAACATTTGCATATATGCGACAAAAACAGTGGATATTGCAATTAGAGCAAACAATAAATGTGCATTACTTTAAACTGCACCATTGGCTAATTAATAATTATGCGAAGGCTATTTAACCCAACACCTTTTTATGCTTAAATTTGTCTGCCGCAACACAAAATGTAGCTTTTATCAGACAAAATCGTTGTCTGAATTACTCCTATAAACACACATATCGATTTTGATTCGCTTTTATTGTTTTTTGTGTTATTCTGCTTTGAACGACATTTAGGAGCTTATTGCTATAATCTTAAATTGGAATCTATTATAACAAATAACCCATTAATAAAGCTTATAAAAATCAGCTGCCTTTAGAAAATTTCAGGCTTAATCCGTAAAAAAAACTGCGATAGGGATAAGAAATGTCTCAAAAACATAAAATTAATTCTGAAAGAAATGCTGTTCAATGTTCAAGTAAAGATGGGTTTGTTCTTACTGTTTCAAGAACTTTTTCTTTTAGAATATTTTTATATAGTTTTACTTAAAAAAAAACTTAAGCACAGTAAATTAGGTACTTCTTAAAAAAAGTTGACTATTATAGATTTGGCTTTAAGTTTAAGCCTCTTGGTTTCTAATTTGAGTGTACATAAATATACAAATACATTTAAAAGCTCGAACATTCTTACAGCAGGCGGACTTATAGTTAAAACATTAATTAACATAGGCCATTTAATTTCCTGCCAGGCAGCCAAGTTAATAGAATTGAACATAAGCCAAATATGCTATTAAACAAATGGCACTAGTTGCTTGAGCTGACCATTAGTTGGCTTTGGGAAACTTGAACTGGCCGGATGTTGGGGCAGGCGGCGGGATATTGTCAACAGGTAAAACAACAAACTTAAGCGATAACACAGAAACAACAACAACTTTGTTTTCTGTGTTGTCAGCAACCGACAATTAAATTATGAAGTTTGTTTATCAAGTTTAACGCGCACTCAGCTTAAAGTGGGGACAAGTGTATTCAAAGGGAAGAGCTAAAGTTTATGTTAAGTCTTTGAGAAATAAACTCAACTACCTGTTTAATGAAGCTGTTTAGATGTCCAACTTATCGAGATTCTCTGCAGAGATTCACATTACTGATTGAGCTTTAAGAAACGTTCTAATGACCAGTCACATTAAATTTGAACAAGAGAGAGAAGTGATAAACGAAGAACGAAATAACACGTTTACCATCAAATTAGAATTATTTAATGTCTTATGGTTTTATTTTTATTTTACAGATGCCAGTGACAATCGGTGTTCGTGAGTTCGTGATACCCATTTGTATTCTGTGTTCTGGCCAAATTTACCAGCGAGATAAATTTGTTCTCTATCGTGT
This sequence comes from Drosophila paramelanica, assembly GCA_035043915.1. Lineage (NCBI taxonomy): Eukaryota > Metazoa > Arthropoda > Insecta > Diptera > Drosophilidae > Drosophila > Drosophila paramelanica. The sequence goes on along the minus strand of JAWNMO010000354.1, from coordinate 5,224,474 downwards.
TGTCAATCGGCTTACAATTGAATATCAACGCAACTTTTTTCGCTTTTCGTTCACGAAGTGAAAAGAGTATATTGGTTTTGTGCAATGTCCGTCCATCTGTCCACCCGTCCGTCCATCTGTCCTTCTGTCCGTATGAACGCAATTATTTTCAATTGAAGCTAGAGACTTGAAATTTTGGATATATATAGAAAAATATACATCGTTATACTCTTAAAAGTCTATAGAATTGAATTTTTGAATGCTATTGGTTAGTTCTAATCCGTACGAGTCTAAAGTGATATAGCATTCGAAAATGAGACCTTTATTGTCCGAGATACGAACCAAAAAAATTTGTAAGCCACTTAATTGATCAACATATTAAACTGCTTTTAAATTTAGGCAGAAGGAAGAGTAAAAATCATCCAATACCAAGCAAAGAGAACAGAAAGAAGTTAAGATAAAAGAAACCGTGTTATTTCCAAAAGTATTTATACATAGGATTGTCTCCAATATGCTTAGGTTGAATACTATCTGTTTTTTATTAAGATATTTTTTTGATTTAAGTTTATATGTAGGAAAGAGCGGGATCTCGGTCTTCTTTTTATATATTTTGTAAGCAGCGGCAACAAAATATTTCAAGGTTAAGCTCTCATGTCCCTGTAACGGCTACATTGGCGTCGGCTTCGTTTTCATTTGCGTGATGCACTGAAGATGGCTGAGGATGGCGGAGAAGAAGAGGAGGAGGCTCATGTAGAGACGACGCCAACTTGGCGACTTTTGGGGTGCAGCTGCAGCACCAGCTAAAGAGTTGGATGAGCAACAAAAGGCCGCAAATTAATAAATGGAAACGCATTCATTCATGCAACCGAATGGCGTCTGGTGCCAGAACCAGTTCAGGTTTGGGTTCCAGTGCCCGTTCTGCACCCGGCTGCTTCCTTTTCGCTGTTGTTTTGTGGCACATGTGTTGCCGCAACATGTTGCTTCATTAAGAACGCAGTACCGAAAAAAAGAAGAGCGAAATGTGTCACTTGCTCGACGCTGGCATCGCATTTCAACTTCGCATAACGTTTCCCACAGGCATCAAACGCAGACTTCGCCGTCAACGGGGAGCGTAACTTCAATTTATGGCCCCACACACGCACACACATGCACATATATATGCGCACATCGACTTCTCGGGTGCCCGGTCAAGTTTTTGGTCTCTTGTCTGGCGTGACTTTATAATTTTTGCTTAATTTTAAATTATGTGCATTAAACGTTTTTTATGATGCGTAGAAATTATGTATGCTCTACAGGTTCTAGCAGTGTTGGGTCACATAAAAAAAGAAACAAGTGAGAACGTTGCAGTCGGGTCTAACTGACTGTGCAATACTGCTGTTTTTGAAACATTTCGAATTTTGTAATTTGTAGATGAGAGAATGAATGTGACAGAAATTTTATGTTTAGATTTTTTATCTTTAGGGTTTTGTCTCTCAAATATATCGGGATTAATGGATTGTTTGTGATTTTCCTGCGATCTTTGGAGAAAGTCATTAATATCTGTCAAAAAATCTTGAAGTATCTACGTTTAAAACTGATGCAAATATACAAATTAAATCCAATTGTCAGGCAACAGAAAGCGTAATCTTAATATTTTAAAATTTCAAATTAGATGATTTTATACGAGTGTATATTTTAACCAGCAAACCGGATTTTGACAAACCCAATATACTCTTTGCGCTTCATGAACGAGTGTAAGCAACTAAGGCTGGTTATAAGAAAGCCAAAAAGGAATAGGAACAATTAAAGTATAAAAACCTGTTGCGTGGGATATTTTCAACAGATATCCGAGATGTTAAAGTGTCCACAGACTCCGTTTTGTAGCATGCAACAAATTTGCATGCACCATTTGCTAGCTGTCAAGCTGCCAGCCAGGCCCGGCAAACACTGCTACAATTGGGGTTGCATTCATGACTCATGACCAATTGTTTGGGTGCCTGGCATATTTTTGCGGTTGGTCCAGCTACCAGCAACGATGGCTGTCAGCTGCACAAATGGCCCAAGAGTCTGGTCTAAATTGTGGTTTTCGGTTGGCCAGTTGAACCGGGGCTTTGGGGCGCCTGCTGTTCGCATTAAGCCGTCGTGTATAGTTCACAGTCTGACAATTATTTACTTTGTGTTCAGCTGGCTGCTCTTGCAAAGCCTTACAACCGGTTCACATTCAAATCTTGGCTACGTAGAACCCATAAACAATGAACACCCAGCAGCTCGGACAAAACATAACAATAGCATCTCGTACTCGTAGATAATAAACATTAACAATGTTTTTTTGGCAGTCGTATACTCCCTACAATAAACTTGTTAGATAATGGTAAGAGTGAACCTTACTCGCATCGGGTATTCTAAATAATAGGTAATAGTTAATTGTACAGTTTTAATTATTTAAACTTTGTGAAAAAAATATATTGATTTAGTGCCCTGTCGTATTTAATAACATAAATTCAATATGTCAATACTTGATATATCATAAAGTATAATATAACAAGTAAGAACGTTACAGTCGGCTGTAACCGACAGCGCAATACTCGCGCACAGTGTAATAACAACTACAAATTGTAGCCTGAAATTATTTATTTATTTATTTTGAGTTAAAACATTCTTAGCAATATATAGAGTATACCCAAGTCAAACTTCAAGTAATGTTTTAACTTATGTTTTGACGGCTTTCCGCTTAGTTGAGAGTTATAATTGCCTTTTTAAGGCGTAAGCTTCGTCGCCCAGCTGACTTTTATTGCACAATTAAATTATGTGAAAAAAACAAAAGCTAAGTATGGTATATTTAATTCGAGCTTGAAAATATGACTGAGTCACAAAATGCCCCACAAAAATAACAAATTTCATATTTTGGCCAAAACAGCAAATACAATCAGCAAGTAAATGTTGTTTGGCATGCATTTCGGGCCAATCATTGACGGAAAATCTTGTACTTTATGAACAAAAAACATTGTAATTGTATGACAAAGTTCACCACTTGTTTGTATTGCAAAATAAAGACAGACAATCAAAACAACCGAGTAATTCGCAAAGAGTAGCAGGGTTATTTTATAATTTGCAATTGACATTTGAAAAGTTAAAAACGCATGCATATACAAAAATAATTCAAAAATATTAGACAAATTATTAAGTTTGTGTGGTTGGGAAACTTTAATTGCGTTCCACATCGGCAGCAAATGCAATTGGTTTTAATTTTAGTTGCTAAATTATGCCAAAGCTCAAATGCAATTATTTGCCAACAATATACGCAAATCGTCGTCGCTTTGCCAACATTATTGAGCACAGAGTATTTAACACAATGTATGCCAAGAAAATACAAATATTACGTATACGCAACGTACACAAGGACAAGCGTTTGTAAGCATAACAATTTAAACACAAGAGAAAAGAAAGCCAGTAAATTGACTCAAGGCAAACCAAGTTCAAAGTTCAACGGAAGATGAGACAAGAAACAAAAGCAGCAATTAATGGATGCTGTGAGGTATTGCAGGGCCAATAGAAAATGCAACATTTGGGCAATGAACCTGCAGGCAATAACAAAAAGCTTTGCATTAAATAATCATAAATAACTTTGTTGTGCGGTAATCGCACAGTCACAAGTTGCTGATGTTGTCGACATTGCTGCTGTTGTTGCCCATCGACCCGCCGGCAACTTGCACTTTTCTTTTGTTTGCGCAGAGCTTTGTAGAAAGTGCATAACGCATGGAGCTAACTGCATACTTGAGGGTTAGTGGCAGCGTTGCCAGTCGCTAGCCGCCAGCCGCTAGCTGCCAGCTGCTTGCCCGCGCCTAATTGAAGCAACTTGGCAACTGGCAACAGTCTGGCAAAAAAAACTCACGAGCCTGACAGCTGACGTTGCGACTTCGCTCGTGAGAAATGAAATCAATTGAGCTGCCATCGTCTGGCGTCGCCGTTGCCATTTAAATGAGCTCGCGGTGCAATTGTCTGGGCTGCGAGTGCAACGCGGTGCGGCATAATTAATCAGTGCAACATTTGAAAGTCAAAGATTGGCGCGGTCAGCAACAAGACTGAAAGCAGTGTTGGAGGCGAATCGGTTCGAGCCGGAGTCTCTACTATATTTAAATGTTGAAACGAACTCTAAACGAAATCCTTTTGAGAAAAAACAATCGAACCTTGTCTTGCAAAACAATTATATTCTGTTATATTTATTTGTATATAATGCATAAATATGTACAAATACAAACCGTCATAGTTAAATTCAGAAAAAAGAATTATCTGTGTATGATGGTATCAATTTCGCAACATTGGGAAATCTTTTTGGCTTTTTTTGTTAATTATTTCTCTACATTTTTTCAAATCTTTTTGCTCAAATTAAAAAAGAATCGAATCAAACACAGGTACATAACCTAATGAGATATTGGTTCGAACCGTGAACCGAACCGACGAAAATTGGGTTTGCAGCCCTAGTCAGCAATTGAGTTGCGACTGGGCTACGTTTTGGCATTTAATTGGCATTAATTACTGTATTACCTGTATGTACCTAGCGACCAATCGGCGATTGCAACTTTCACTGCGTCGCCTACGCCAAAAATGGCGAGATCCGAGTAGGAGAGTGAGAGCGTGTAAGAGGGTGACAGCGAGGGAAACCTCAATTGACAGTTTCAATTAAGGCGACATTGAAGAGATCTCTGCTTTTGCTGCTTATCGCGCTGCTATCTCTCTAACGGCCCCCACTTCCATTATCATCTTGACAGCGGGCTGTCGCAACTGTTGCATTGGGCGCGCGCGTTTTCGCTGCGGTTTTTATCGCGTCGCATTTCACACGCACCGCAAAACGCGTTGTTGTCGCTTTTTGTTTGTCGTAATATATTTTGTGCAATTTGCTTTAATGCACTTTTAATGCAGACAACAAACGGCAACTATGTGCAGGGGGCACGGCTGTCAGCTTATGGCATCAAATGTGACTGACATTTTTCTTCATTAAATTCAACACATTGTCAACAGCTTCCATTTAGCAGATGCTGCCCTGCTGATCCACCCCTGCTCCCCTTCGCTTCACAATGCTTGCGCAAGGGAAATACAATATTTATACTCGTTCACGAAGTGAAAAGAGTATATTGGGTTTGTTTCAAACCACCACAACCACTTTTTACAATCAACAACTGTATTAGGCTGTCGGCTACACCCGACTGCAATGTTCGGTTTGTCAATCAGGTGAGTGCTGCCTAACTGGAGGAGGCTGGCATTTTGGAGGAGCCATTGCATGTTTGCCCGGCATCAAGTTATTTATATGGCCAGCATTTAGCACCTTATAATTTTCTGCCCACTAAAAAACCAACAGCGGCAATAATTAATAGCCAGTTCCGCCACATGAACGCTGCCACAAAGTTGTGCCACAAATTGGTTCTAGTCTCCAGTAGCAATATGTTTTTATTGTAGCGCATGCCACACACAGATATGTATATGCATTTTTTGGGGGCGCAAATACATCTGTGTTTGACTTGAAAAACCCAAAATATATTTTCACTACAACAACAACAAAAGACCAATCTGTTGTTGGGCCTAGGAACAACAACAATACAAAATCGTATAACGAGATAAATTTGTCTTGCTTTGTTTGGCTCCGAGTGTAATTTTGTTAGAAATGGAAAGTTTTATTGTTGTCGCTTTTAATTTCCAAGCGAATCTCTCAGACTAAACGTTTCAATGCAGCTGTCATTTGCTGTTGTTGCTTGGCGTTTTTTTTGTTGTTGTTTATTTTCTAACTGAAAATCTATTTAATTATCTCCCCACTTAAGTATTTATTTGTGTTCATATTTGTAAAGTGAGTGTGGGTATAGGATTAAAAAAAAGTTCAAAACAATAATATGAGTGAAGGCGTAATTCTTAATTGCGTTTGTCTTAAACACAATGTTAATTTCGTTTAAAATAATGAATCTCAGCTTTTCAAATTCTTTAAAAATTTTATAACATTTTGAACAAGAAATGTACATTAAAGATATCCAGCTACATTTCTCAGCGAAAGTCTTTGGAGTCAACAGTGGAGGGTATTGTGACTCCCTGACCCCTTTCCCTTCCTTAAGTGCCTCGAGTTCAATGCATGTTGGTGAATGGGCTCCACACATTGTTTAATATGGGGCCAATTATGGCATTTAATTAAATATGCTGCTAACGATATTTCAACAGCTAAAAGGCATCGACAATTGGCAAGTTGTGTTTGCAGTCTTTGCATGCAGTTGATGGCAATTACAATTGATGTTGCCAATGTTTCCCGGTCTTGCGACATGGGGCCTGGGAGCTTTAAGCCAAGCTGCCCTCGCGACTCCCCCTTTCACTTCTCACCTGGCAACGATAACCGATTGTTGCTAGCAGTCGCCTCGAATTACAAGTGTTTTACATGCCAGCGACTGTCTGGCAGGTCTTCAATCGCAGTTGCAGTTGCAATTTGCAATTTGCTTCCAATTACATATGTACATTTGCACTTGTGGGCGTTAGGGGCGTGACAAGCAGTCAAGTTGCATGCCAAACGTTGTTTTGCGGTTACGCATTTCTGCATTCTGTGTGTATTTCGATGGGAAAACTAACTAAAGGTTTCTCTTACCTGCTTGGACTGTGTTCCTGGCACGTTTGCTGATCGATTCGATTTACTGTTTGCCTGCAAAATATGATGCAACGCGCAAAAACAAAACATTAGTTTGATTGTTGTCGAAAAAAATGGCAGCAACTGCAACTAAAAAGTAAGAATGTTGCACTCGGGTGTAACCGACCGCATAATACTGAGGCTTAAAACTATTGCCATTAAAATTTATGTTAACATCACCTTTAGGTGAGGAGAATTTTTTGTTTTACCACCATGAAGGTATATAGATTTTATCGATCCGCCATGTCTCCTGTAGGCGTACCCTAAAACTTAATCAAGTCTAGCTTTATCGAAGAAAAGAGGAACAGAACGACAAATGAAATGAAGACATTGCACAAACCCAAAATACCCTTTTCGTTTCGTAAACGAGTAAGAAAACAACAACTCCATGCGGTGCAGTTCAATGCCCGGCGGGCTCATGCAATTTTAATTTTTTTTTTGGCCAGTGCGCATTACTTGAAATCGAATTACCAAATGTTAAAAGCGTGCGTCCCACCGCCCGCTACATTATGGCGCCAAGGCTGGCAGCCGGTGGCCCATTGGCTGGTCTGGCCAGATTCAAGCAATGACCCGAATTCGATGCACGTTGCGCTCGTATTTCATGCCACCCTCTGGCCATGCCCGTTCTGCCCTACACACAGCTGTGGCTTTCGAGTTGAGCCTGGGTTTGAGTGTATATATGTATATATATATCTACAATTACATACATACTTTTTGGCACATAAGTACGGGTGGCATTTAATCGACACCAAAGTCTCGGTGTCGCTGTAATCGAGCCGCATGAGCTGCAAATATTTTTTATTGTCGCTCTCTCAAGCGGTTGGACTAAGCTGCAGCTGGTTCATGCACTTGAACACTGGGCTTTTGATGCCTTTCAATGTGGGGCTAAAAAATAGAAGCTTTTATCAAGGTTAACTTGCCAAGTGGCAAGTGGTTTGCTTTTACCACTTTTAATAGCTGGCCATGGCTCGTGCACTTGTTCTTGTGACCCGTCAAGCCAACTGCCCCGTTGAAAGTGGCTATCAAGATCACATTTGCAGTAGTCTTGTAGGCAACAGTTAATGGCCAAAGCCAGAATAAATCAAACATGCAATGCCACAAATTTGCATTTTATGCCAACAACTAGTTTCAATTAATATAACTTGTTTTTCTTATGCAGAAACAAAGGTGCAGCTTCAGTAGGCACTGGCAACAGGTAAATGTTTACTTTGTGCTATTAATTTTTCTATGATTATAGACTTTATTTATATATGCTAGACAACCACCTGCAAAAATCGTATATAAACCTCTGATTATTAAATTAATTAACTTATAGCTTTAACGTAGTTAACGAATACAAGGTTAACAAATTAATACAATTTTACGCAATGCTAAACACCTAATTGGGTTAACACAGAATTTAAAGAAACTAAATGACTTTCGTATAGCTAATAAAAATTCAAATATTAGATGATTTATTGAACTCAACAGAAATTGAATTTTATGTTTAGACTAGTTTTAATCCAATTATAATTTAAATTTACTAAAGTGGATTTTTGGCCTGGAACAAATATCCTTTTTTTCACTTAACAAAATTCGAATTTTTTGGCAACTTTTCTGCCGTGTAAAAAGAGAGTTAGTTGTTTTTCTATATGTATAAATGCAGTGCCTCATTTAAAAGACGCCAGTGCAGGAACTACACACCTTCTCAGGTTAAATGCAATTACATTTGTAAATTTTCCTATGCAGCTTTTAATTGAGTCTCCGGTTGCCAGCAGCATGCAATGCGCAGCCTGAAATCTCAGATATGCTGATGAGGGGGGGGAGTGGTGTGTTTCTATGGTGCTGCTAACGGCTGTTTAATTAACAGGCATTCCATTTAGCACTTGATCCGCTGCTGGAGCTGTTGATTTGCATTCAAGAACGACAGCGAGCTGAGTGGGCTGCTGTTTAAGCGTGCCGGGGCAAGCCAAGAACTGGATTCGGATTCAGAATCAAAATCAGTCATATGTAATTAATTGTTTGGCAGTTTCTATGGCTCTCGTGTACAGTTAATGGCCCTGGGCTTTATAATAGGCTACGCTTTCTGTACCGGCGTACTTCAGGGGGGAAACAAACAAACATACGCTACCAAGAACTTGGCTTTGAAATGGGGCAGCTTTGTGCGTTTATTGGCGATTTGAATCTACATCAGTAAAAACAGCTCCAAATTGTTTGCGTCGCATGTTCAGGAAGTTACTGTGACTACCTTTTGTGAATTCAACAGTATTTCAACAGCTCCAACCGAAGCCAGCCCCACATTCGGAGTCGTGTGGGGGGTGATAATAAAGCAAACACTGAAGGTCATTACCGGAAAAACGGGTTCTTCGTCTCCGTCTCCGTCTTCGTCTGCACCACTGAAGTGAGTAAGCATTTAGCATTAAAATACCGTTGGGATTATGGCACTGAATATGCATGGGCGTTCGCCTTAATAGCCAACTCTAAATGCTGCCAGTTGCCAGTTACAAGTTGCCAGTTGCCAGTTACCAAGTACCAGTTGCAGTTCCAGTTGCTTCTTTGAAAACTGGCTGCAACAGAAACTGCATCTGCATAAATTATGCGCCCAGAGACATTTGCAAATTGTCATTCGTCGGAATAGGCACAGACAGACCACGACGATGATGGGGATGACACGCCAATTGAAGCCGTGTTTGAAGCCCACGTGAGGCCAACGCCTCATCGCTAGTTTACTTGTTGCTTTAAACAATTGTTGTTGTTGCTGGCGTTTAACTTCATTTTATAAAAGGTCAAAGCCGGCGGCTTGCAGAAAGTTGGTGTTATGTGGCATTTTGAATGCTTCTAACACCCAAGTAAAAATCTTAAAATAACAGCTTTGAATTTATATTATATATTATATATATTATCTATCCCTTTATTCATATTCATATCTACATATATAATAATCTGATTATCTATATTTTCCTTAGCAGTTGCGTCACGATTATTATACGTTCTTCTGACACTGCGCTCTGCTACAGATGACTGTTAATTTGCTTATTAAAAAATTCGAATTAACTTTCTAAGGCATTCTTGGTATTTTAAAACATAATTTTAGCTCTTAACCAAACGAATTTGTTATAAGTTGTAACTGTAAGTGGCATCAATGGATTGAGCGCTACTCGGAAACCGGTTGAGCACTTCTAATGTTTGCACTGTGGACACGGCAAGCAAATGTCAGCTTTTTATGATTGGTTATTTATGCGCAGTCAATGACACAATCCCCCCGAAACCCAAATGATGCTCTTGCTAGCTGATGTGGCTGTTGGCTGCTGCTGATGCCGTTCTCTTCTAACCGTTAAGTGACCAGTGCAACACCATTCGAAATGCAGGCAGAAGAGTCTTTGGCCACGTTGCACCACACTCAAACTTTCTACAAAGAAAAAAACATAAATAAGCAAGTTGTCTGGCATCATCTGTTTTTTTGTTGCATGGCTACGCCCAAGAGTCCAAGATTGAGTCCAACAATTGAATGCTTCAATGGAGCAGAAAACGCTTGGTAGCAAAAACAGCGCTGCAACTTGCCCCAACTGCCGCTCTTAGCGTATGCCACTCGCTGTTGATTTGCTGCAAATGTCACTGCAAATGAAGCTCAAGTCAGTTCGTTCAAGCATTGCCGCGACTGTCTGCCCCAAACTGTGGGCATGACCATTTCCAGTTGAGCGCAACGCATGTTAATTTATGCATTAATTTCGGTTGATAACCGACAACGGCCCGAAGAGTTGGCGAAAAAGCGCAACTTAATTGGGCGCATAGTTGAAGCAAATTACTATTTAGCCGGACAATTAATTTGTCAAAACTAAATGGCCAGCTGTGGTGGGCTGATTGTGTGTTCAGTGCCGGCCAGTGCCTCGGGGGGACTTTGGACTGCTGTCGGCAGGTGTCGCAACTTTCACCTTGACCGGTTGCCAAACTGGAGTCGTCTTAATTGCATTGCCCACAACTCGATGCCTTAAAATACATCTAAATACCGATGCATTTAATGAGATAACTCTGAGCGTGTTCACATCAGTTTGTGCCAAAACAAAGAACTTCCCTTCACAAATGCGCGCTAAATGCGAGTCATTTGCTTATTTGCATTTCAAAGCTAGCCAAATTGAACAAAGCCAACTGCAAAAGGCATTGAAGAATTCAGCATTTTGGTAGCTAATTAGCGGGAACGCGTCGTGAGCATGGTAAATATCCAAAACATGCGAGTGGAAATAATAAAAGATCCGAAAGGTGGTCACAGCATGAAAGCATAGATGCCACAAATGCCTGCCTGGCCATAGAAATACGTATTATTGATCAAAAGTTGAACGAACTGCGTCGGAATTGTAAATTGGTAGCCGTGTAGCAAATAATTATGGGCTCTTAAACAAATAGAACCATACACAAAAGGCAAGGCCCCAGCGAAGAGAGCCCAAGCCATTCCCAATTAATTAAATAAACATGGAAATTCTGATATTCTGCTCGCCGAAACTGATATACCCTGACAGAATAACTATGAATAACACTATTCAGCAAACATTTTTTTTTATGTACAATGAATTTGCAAACAAGCAAATGGTTGATACAATTTTTTGTTGACCGTTTAATGAGCTGTTGTTTAAGACAGGAGATGCAAACAACGACATTTACCTTAATCTTAACGTAGGTTTTTTTTTTGGCATCAACTGTTGCGGCATTGCTATACAATAAGTATTTCACTAAATGATAATACGATAGAAAAGATTCACATGGAAAATGATAACTAATGTAATTCACAGTTTTATTACGTTTAAAAGACCACTTTAACTAAAAAGTCACAAATATTGCAACAATGTGTTAAATGACTTTAAGATGCTACAAAGAGTAACCGCGACAAAGGAGACGTGCATATAATTGTGACGCTCACTGTGCGTGGCAATGGCATAGTTACCATAGCTTTAGGTAGATACAAGCTAGAGGCTGGCCACCCCAGCACCTCCAACTTAATTACACCCATGCATTACAGAAAAGCAAAAGTAGCGGTATGTTTCAGTTTCATTGGCAGCCAGGCGTGACGCTCAGGTTTTGGGGGGAGAGACGAACGGGATCGGATCAGCTGCCAGAGGTGTCGAAGAAATATGTTTTGGGTTTGGCACCGGCATTCAAATGCCCTGAAATATCATATTTTGAAATTAATTAATGCATTGCACAGATCTCAGGTTAAAAGGCTAAGTTTACGTTGCATATAAGGGGGAAAACCAAAATATTTCTTTGGCCAGCTAAATTAAGTTAAACCGTTAAACATGTGGCACCCAAGCACAAATAAGTTTGGTTCCCATTTAGGGGACAGAGGCCCGCCTAATCAACGCGCTTTCGTTGAGTGAAAATCTTTATAGTCGCCTGCATGAAAATGCATTTTCATTTTCCAGCATGCTAAGGAATTTATGGGGTAGGCCGGAGGCGTCTCCCCCCTTTGCATACTTCCTCATATATGCACTTTCCAAAGCGCAGTTCGAGCTGCGAATGAACCAATTTTACATATATATAATTAGACCTATATTATTATGTGCCCCTGCATCTGATTCCATATGTGCGTGCACCCCTTGCGGCTATTATTAGTCGATCCTCCACCCAGCTCTGGCCACGGCTCCCTTAAGTGTTTAGTTCCGCTTGCCGTTGCAGCTCGCGTGTCCCGCTCCCTCAGCGATACGAATGCTGATTGAGGCAAAGTGCAGTCGTTAGAATTGCGCAAACTAGGAGACAATTGCATAAACACATATGAGCAGCTGTGAGGAATGTGATGTCACCTAGTGAGCAAAATGATGCAATTGCCTGAGCCGGAAAAGTTTTTATACACAATTGTAATTGACAGCATCCTGAAGGTTTTCATTTAATTCATGCCTATGTAAAGTTGCGCATCTTGCAGCAGATGCATCTTTAAGTTGCCCTGGGGCACTTAAGCTAATACGCTATACAACATATTAATACGTTATTTATAGTTTCTCTCCTTAGAAGATAACCCTTTAAAATGATGTTGTGGGTTCTAATCTCTATTTATTCTGTGCAAGTTTTCTTTATTTTATATTTGCCAAGCCCATAGAAGAATTGGCATCATTGCAATCCATATACATATATATAAATCACATATAACACTATACTCAATTCACTGAACGATCTCCCAAGAGCATTCACTCCGGTACAACCAAATAATTTCGCATATGTTTTTGTAGAAATTTCTTTAATTTGAATATGAAACTCTCGCGTTTAAGCTCATATGCCTTGGGTTCGAATTGATGACATAAGTGCATACATACAATATACATCATCGTTCATTGCCATTGCTTTCACTACAGGTGTACATAGGCAGCAACAATTGCTGTTGTTGAGGGGGCTCGCTTAACATTGGCCCCTCGTGCGTTTAACATTGAATTAGCAGCGCCCACGTCTTCGGCTCCTCTCTGACCACGCATTCAGTTGCGACCTTAGCCTTCGCAAAATCAGAGACAAACAGACAAAATAAGACAAGGCACATGCAAAAGAGGCGCATTATCATAATATTTTTGGATATTGCCCAGAGGCAGCACAAAGCAAATTTTGCTGTTATTATTTGTTTTGAAGCTAAGGCTGAGGCTAACGTCAATCCATATTTTACATATTTGTAGCATTTTTAATACTCATTCATAAAATGAAACGGGTATATTGAATGTATAGTCAAATATATATATATATGCATGTACCTAATTTGGCAGACAGTATTTGGATAGTTAAAAAGTCTATCGATTAACGACAGTTTTTAGCTGTTATTTTACTGCCAGGGAGTCGGGTACACCCGACTAAAACGTTTTGACTTGTTTCTAAGTTTAGTTTTGTAATTTGTTGACTTTGCAGTAGCAAAATATATTTCATTTAGATCTTTATCGCCATGTGCCCCTTGACCTCGTCGCATTGCGAAATATACCGTTGGCTCTTTGAGCTGCTGCAACAGTAGGCAATTTGTTGCTGTGTTTGCTGATGCTGCCCGTAGATATTTGCATTAGCTTTGCAGCACCTAGCTGTACAAACCGGTCAAGAGCGAGGCATAAAACATTTATGGGCGTATTGTTCGGCTTCGGAGCCGCAAGAAGCACCGTTGCTCTATAGCTGGCCATAGCAAAGGCCGATAAAAATAGAGATGAAAGAGGGATCAGGCCAAGACGCGTTTTAAATGAAAAACGCTTCGTTTGACTTCTGAGCGCGGCCATTGCCTGTTCAATGCAAATATTATGCTGATGTATGTTAGTCTGTGTATATAAATTTGCATAAAGTTTATGTACAAATTTCACACATGACCTTTGCCTAAGCTGAAACCGCAGCCTTCCCCTTGAATGTGAATTGTTTATTTGCTTGCATGTCTGCTCGTCGCGTCTGCCATTATGGAAAATATTTTGATTGTTATTGCCATTGGCAGTGGGAAACAGCAAAGACCCGAGCTAAGCAAAAAACAGGCACGCATGTTAAAGCGAGTCAACGAATCAATCAAGCGACGCCACCGACGCCATTTTATGGCCATGCGCATGCCCAGAGGCGCCAAGCTGCAGCCAGGTTTAATGCAGTTGTTCTAATGCAAGTGTATAATTATAATATCAGATAGCCCGGTTGATAAGGCCTGACGGCTGGCCATTAGAGGGCAAGCGCATTAAGATGTAATAAACGCGGAAGGCGCAGGCATCACAAAAATTATTGTAATATGTGTGCACCGCTGATGGGCCAGAGTATCTCATAGATGCAGATGCAAATGCAGTCGATGTGGCTGCAGCTGTACACAGAGAGAAAAAATATAGTCTAAAATTGAGATACTTTATTCAAGTACGAGTTGCTAAGAATAAGCACAAACAATCTTTAAAATATTTTAAATCTAAGCTCCAAGCACACGAATATATTTTGCAAAAATCAAAATGTTGCTGTTATGTTTTGGTTTTTCAAAAAGTTTGAAATAGAAAAAATACTAAAATACTTGACTTAAATATGTTAAATTATCAAATACTTGATTTTTTCTCTTAGTGCAGCTGCTTGAGCTTGAGTTACTCGCAAAAGACGCACAGCGGTAGCAATTGAAAACATTCAAGTGCTAGCTGATCTGCATAAGTGAACGTCACGTAACAGATACGCAGCAAGCCAGATGCGTTGCATCTATGCGCAAGCACACACACATACACACCGACATATCTATCCGCCAGAATGCAGACGTCGATGCCCGTTGCGGGGTCGTTCATCTTGATGGGAGCGTGGAAGCGTTTTGATGACTGACTGCCTGTAATGCGGAAAGCGCGTAGCACGCAAAATAAAAATAAAAATTGAAGAAAAAATAGGCAGAAATATGTGCAAGTATCTGCGAGATACTTTGTGCGTTAGGCGGCTGCAAAAGCTGTCCCAAGTCTTAAACACACGCTCGCAACGACAGTCATTGAATTTTGGCTTTAAACGAGTGCCCGGCCTGGCATAATTTCCAGTATTCTCCATTGGAACTCACTCGCGCTCTGTACTCATAACAATCACAATAATGAGCAGGAAGTTTGAAAAAAACGCCAAAATCGGCTTATGGCATTAGGCGTCAGTGTTATGTGACAGGCGGACAGGCGAACAGATGGACAGATGGACAGACTTTCAGACAGAAAAAAATTGAAATTTAGCCGTGATGCTTTAACTTTAGCGTTAATTAAAAGCGAAAACGAAAAACTGTTACAGTGCATTGCATAACTTGTTTGCATTCGTCTCACAAAACTGATGTATCAGTTTTCTATTTACACTAATTGCAACAAATTTGTTGCGATCGAATTAAAATTAATTTTGTTTCTTAATTGAATTATAAACTTTTTGGTTGCTCGTTAAATATTGAAATTTGCTATGCTTTATGCTATGTCGAAGTAAGCGGAAGCTTAAGCTAAAGCATTTAATTTTATTTATATTTTCCAACATATTCATATTCGGATATGATGAGGTTTTCATACAGCTGGGGCTGCGGAAGTCTGTTCGAAATTGGTTTCCAGTGGTCGGGCAAACGAGTTTTCAATTTTGAATTGCACAAAATCGTAATTGCGTTTAATTGTTGCGCAAACGGTGAGTCAATGCGAGGAGATTTTTTCTATTTTTTCCATTTATAATTGGCTATGGCAGCTTGTGAGAAAAACCAATACTCAATCTTAATCTGTTGTGGGCATTGGATCATGAAGCTGTTCATGTCGTTCAATCGCAACCGATATGTGCACCCATATATTGTTTATACGACCTGACTGCAGCTGTGACTCAGCGAAAAGGGCTCAGGTGACGTGCCAGGCGAAACGGTTGCCATCTCAAGTTTGTAAACAATTTTGTAACTGATGTTGGTTTTCTCAAAACTACTTGAGTTGAGGTAAGGCGTAATGATTCTCTAGTGCTTAAAAGCTTGCATGTTGGCGCATTCATATATCAAATATTGATAGATAAAGTGAAGGTTAGGAATTAATTTGAAATTGTATTTATCTGGCAAAATTAGTAGAATTAAAAAATTAAGACAACGGAAACTATTCCATGAAAATATAGAAATCTAAAACTCTATGAATGCCTATAACATATGCAGACATATTAAAGCTGTGGTGGGCAGATAATGCAGTTAGATTTCCTTTAAAACACTAAATATAGTTACTAAATCAATATAACAGTTACTTCTTCAATCGAGCTTGTTCAACTTTTTTTATTTTGAACAATTTTTGAATTGACTGTGTTACACAATCGTCTAGCGAATGTTTGCCAGTGGCTACGCTCAACTACTTCAATTACATACATCTGTAATGCAATATACGTTTGTCTAAACTCTCGACACCCACACATAGACACGAACAATGCACATTTCTCGCTGCACTTTAAAACTACTTTCGAAATGTTTTCACTTGCCGCAAACACACCTTTTAAAGTGCCCACCCAACATGACCAGTCTACATATATATATATGTATATATATATACATGTATATGTATATAGCTGGCTTCAACACACTCTCCACCCACCACCACCCACTGCAGTTTGTAGAACGAGTTGAGAGGCTATTAAGCTGTCGACGGCAGAAAAATTGTGGTTAAGTATTATATTTAGAATTATCTCAGGCAAATTTCGAAAGGGGCGCCACGGGCAGCTCTCCGCGCGTTGCACGTGCTGCAAACACGAAGGAAACTGCATGAATCACGCGATCGATTCGAAAGGGGCTACTAAATCATGAGTGGACGGACGTTCGATTTAGAGTTGAAATTGCAGGCAATCTGAAAAAAAAAAAAACAGTGAAAACGTTCAATCAGGTGTAACCAGCGGCGCAATACTCGTTCACAGGATAGTCACAACGAAAACATTTGTATTTCAGATCTATGAGACTAAATTCGACCAATATAGGAACTATAAATTCAAGAGTTTTAAAAATTGGCACTTTTGTAATTTTTATTTTGTCAATAAAAATCTTGATTCACAGTGTACAAATCCAATATACTCTTTTCACTTTGGAAATGTGTACTCAAATAAAAGCTTAGGCGAAAGGAACGTGACTATGAAGGATTTACACATGGCTATAAATCGAATGCAGCAAGGGGCATGCAGCGTTGGCGGCCCTGCAACAGCTACAACAGCTACAACAACTAAAATCGCTATAACAAAAGCAAATGCCGGCAATCACTGTTGTTTTTCTTATTGATTAGTCGATTTTATTTATGTTGTTCGACCGTTTCCTACGTCGCATTGCTTTTTGTCGGCTTGCAAAATCGTGGCTTGTAATTATTGGCCATTATTATTGGGTCCATTCACCAATAGCCGGAACTGTATCATCGCATCGGCCTGGCCAGCTAGCTGGCAAACCGGCAGCCAAGTTGTTCACGCTTCAATGAGTTAATAATCAATGCGGCTTTGTTGTTGTTGTCATAATTATGCGATTAAAATTGCAACAAGTGCAAAAATGAACTCAATTAGAAACCGGACAGACCACAGCCTATTGCCAGACAATTTACAAATACCCTGGACATCGCCCTTCAATGCAAATGGCAGCTGTTTCCACCTAAACTACGCATCTAATTGCTTGGGCGTTAACCAAAAAGAATCGCTGATCGGCAATTCTAGTGAAAACCAATTGACAACTATTGAGACAGGGAGATCGCGAGAGAGTGAGAAAGAGAGCGGCGGCATAGAGGCATAGAGACAAACCAGTTGGCACATCTTTAGTCATCGAATTTGCGGCGAAAATTATAATGAGCAGAGCTTAAGCAACTTGGAGACAAGTTTGGACGTGTGAAACGGCGATGAAATCATGCAGACCGACCGACCCCGACCACAATTCAAGGTTACGTGTTTGCGTACAGACCCAGACAGACCCAACCACCTGGCCCCATTGAGTTGTCATTTGTTAGCCAGGCTCTAAGTAATTTGGCAATTAGCCAACGCCAACAATAAATAATGGTATATAAAGCAACATGCAGCTCGATAAGTAAAAATTAAACTATTCAAACATGTCAGACTGTGTGCTACCCTGCAAAACATTTTCGTATTAATAATATTAATATTACATTTGATTTGACTTTATGAACGTTTGTTTGGGAAAATTTAGAAATTTCCCAAAGCAATAATCATTTGACAATTTGGCAATAAGAAAACGTTATTTAACAAGATCAGATTTTGTTTCATATTATAGGGTATTTAGAAAATATATAAAATATTAAAAGTGGAACAAGGAGTTTTAAATAACCTTGTCGAGTTCGGAATAAAAATGACTATATGAGGTATAAGAGAATTTATGGCAACATGATTTATTCTGCTAAAACCAACGCAATTTATATACTCTTTATAGGATCAGACAAATACAAACTATGTTAACTACCTGATACCTATTTGTCTAATGTTGTGCAAACAGTGTAGACAAAAATTGAAAGTGATTTTTTAGGGCCAGCCAAGCACGACCACAGCCATATTAAGCATGCAGCTTACGGATACTTTGTTGGTGCCGAAGTGCAGGCAATAAACTTTATGTAAGCGCCGAATAGATGTGCATGAAAGTGTTTCACAAAATTGACAGCTCATTTTTTGTTATATATGTGTATATTAAAGACAATTTACGACTGCTGTCAGTTGTGTCAAATGCGTATCTATCGACACAATTCGTTGACCCACATGTCGCTGGGCTAGCCGCAGACTGGCCATTAGGCCAGTCATTAAAGCAAGCCAAGATCTGGGAGATTAAGCCCAGGGGCACTGAATCTGGATAAATGTCCAAATAGCTGTAGATCGTCAGGCATTTCACTCGAAGCGTGTTTACTGTTCTTCTTGATTGACAGAGCTAAGAGGTGGCACCAAGATAGTATCTGCATTTGTATCTAAATCGTTAAATGTATATGTATCTGTATCTGTATTTGTATCTGTGTGCGTTGCCTCAACCTCATTTACAGTTGTGTGGTGGCAGTGCCTGGGTGCTGGCCTTTCTCAATAGGCACTCATTGTAATGTCCGCATCTATGGCAGCGGCTTTTCTTCCGCTTTTAACGGTTCATAATTGAAATTATAATTCAATTTATGTTCACTGCCTGCTTTGTTTGCAACACTTTGCTACACTTTTTCAATTAAATTCAATGCACATTAGAAAATCCGATGTCTGGCCTGCTCGAAAGTGTTGCCAAGAGTGAAAGATGCAATCAGAGAGCCGGCCACAAATAAATTTATATCGGCAACTGTAGCTGCAGTTCACTGACGTGTTTTTTGGCTCAGCGCCTGCGCAAATAAATTCGATTTGAGGTTTGTTGTTTAATATTAAATTTCATGCGCATACACTGCACCATAAGTATTGTGAACAAATGGAGAGACAGAAATAAAAAAACGCAAAGAAAACAACTGAAATTGTTTTACAATGGCGTCTGTTGCAATTAAGAACGCTTTCATTTTTCACTTTTCTTCTTGCATTTTCCCATTCAAGCCAAAAAACGTACAACTTTTACTGAATATAATTGAATTAACATTAACACACAACCCAAAGATACAGATACAAATACACATTAAAACACATCTGTGCACGCATATCTTAAAAGCGCCTCGAATGCTGTTGTACATACTTATATGTATATATCTATTATATATTAACATTATTGTTTAAAGGTAAAATTTTCCAATTTTTTTAATTTTTAATTAAACCAACAGCTTTGAAAAATTGTACAACTAATTTAAAAGACAGACAATTTATTTTTCTTACACAAAGTAGTTCTGTTTAAAAATCTTCAAGTGTGTGAGTTGTTTTTAAAAATAGGAACGAGAACGCCGGCAATTTGGGGTCGGTTTTGTTGCGCGTTTGAATGTAAAATATTTTAAGTATTTTTATGTGGCGACTGTTGGGCGCAGAAATCGAAATCAGTGCAATTGAGAATATTTCCATGAGTCGCATAAATTCCGAGATAGGCCTCAAGACAATCGCTGCCAATAACAATAATGAGGGTCAGCTTGGAGCCACTCACAAGAGCTTTTCTTCAATTATTTACAATTTCATATTGACTTGTAGGCAGCGCCCCATTTTTGTTGTTGTTGTTGTTATTATTATTATTTTCTTGGGATGGGGGCACTTCAATTATCAGTCGACGCATAATTAAGTGCAAGCCCCCGATTTGACCTCAACTCAACGCTGAGGGCTGAGCTGATGTAACAGAAGGCGACCAACGGGCGCTGCACGCGTTTTGCATGCGTTTAAAGCCGCTTACGCAAGAAACGCGCGCAAGGTGCGGTCTGTAGAAAGTGCCGCCAGCTGCTGCGGCGACACATTTGTGGCATTAAATGAAGTAATTTGGTTTTATGACAACGCTTCAAAGCCATGCTCAGCGATCGCGTGGGCTGCAAAGTGTTTTGCTTGGAATTGCTCCTTAAAATTAACTTTAAAACAATAAACAGCAGAAACTGCAATATTCCACCAACATTTTCCTATTTCTGAAGGTTTCAACTTTTTGATTAATTTGTAGTCGCCTTTTGTTGTCTTTTTTTTTTAAAGTTAATTGTTATGCGTTTTTAATGCCACCTTCCTATAATAAAAGACCAAAGGTGTATCTTACATAAATCCCAAATATGCATGCAAATCACATGTTCAACTGTTTTACTGTGTTTTGGAATTTTTGTCTTTTGTTTGAATTTAATTTTAACGTTGCTCTTTTTTTGCAAAAATTCGTATTTATACATATATATTAATACGTGTATGCATGTATGAGTTAAAAAACCTAAAAAAAACTTTCTCCGCCGCTTGTCGTGCAAACTTGACGCACAAAAAGAAACAAGAAAAACAAATAAAGAAAAAAGCAAACCAAACTGAAAAATAAAAAAAAAATTAAAAATAAATGTACAACAAGCAGATGATTTACAGCATAAATAATGAAATGGTCATTGTGGGCTTTGAGTTATTTGCCAAAGAGTCAGCGAGAAACGACCACAAAAAAAAAGACGGTGAAAAAAACAAGTGTGAGACAGGAAATTGAACTTTGGTAAAAAAAAAAAATACAGCAGAAACTATTTGCAGCGCTTGCTTTGATTTATGGAGCGATCACCTACAGCTATCAACAAAACTGATAAGCGCAGTCGATCACGTTTTTTGCATTATCGCTGACCTAAACATGATGCACAGTTAAACAAAGTTTCCCGCTGCTGATAAGCGAAAACGCGGGCGCGTTTTAAAACGCACAAAACACACAGCACAAACATTTTATGAAGCCAAATCCATGACCACAGACAGGAATTGCAATTACGAGCGGCGCTCAAATGTATTATGTAAACAACAAACCAAACCAATGTAAATATTTAATAAACAATGAAAAGCCAAAAGTGCGTGATATGAAAATGTTTTCAGTGGCCAAAGAAGAAGCAACAAAAAGTGAAAAGTTGCGGCGTTTTAATGTGCATAATTATTATTTTGAGTCGAGCTCACTTGATATTTTTACTGCGTAACTCTTAGACCATCCAATTCCACCTCCCCTCTACCCTCTTACCAACTACATCAACAAATGTAATCAACGTTAGTAAAATTTTAAATTTCAACAAGTTCGTGTCAAAATGCAGTTTTAGGTATCATCTACAAACTTTTTTGTGTGCCTTTGTTTCTACTTGAACAAATCTAAAAACAAATATATAAGCTTTAAATAGCAAAAGAAATTTAAATGCAAATTTGTACATATTTTCCTTTCTGTTTTTGCCCGCGAACAAGTTTTGTGAAAGCGTCTGTTACAACTTAAATATATATTTTTGTTGTTTTGTTTGTTTTGTTGCAGTATTTGCTCGCTGGCAAATAGCAAATAGTTAATAAATGTCTTGTTGTTGTTATTGCGGCTGGCAGACAACTCGCGGTATATCCATCATCGATGATGATCAACCCGATGACTAAAAACAAAAACACGTTTCTATGGCAAATTTGTTCGCCCGCTTTGACATTTTACTCTGGTTTATGAGTGTGTTCACATTTTCTTTATTGGAAAAACCGCCGCCGTGTTTCATTGGAATTTTCCTTGCCATCATTATTGTTGTTGTTGTTGTTGTCAACGCTTTAATTGCGGTTTTGCATAGTTAGGCACAAATCTTTATCACTTGAATAGCAGCCACATGCTGCTAGTGAGCGCTGGGCGTAAAGGTCAAACCTTTTAAGGCACCTGACCTCACAGCAGTGCATCTCGGAGAGGCCGAGTGAAAAGATTTGAAAGTTTGAAGCACCATTTTGTGGTTTTTTTAAACTAATTGAAAATGTTTAACTGCCAATTCTGGAAAAATTAGGTTAATGACAATTGTTTGTAAGGTATCCAATTCAAAAAATAAATGAAAAAATAAAAATTATGTACAGAACATGAATTTCGATTGTATATTGTAATTATTATAAGAATTTTAAAAAGATTAAATTGGTTTTTGGAAAATGTATTACGAAAATGTTGAACACATTAAAAGAAGTGGATGGAAAAGTTTGATATTCCTCTTACGCATCCGTACCCGAAGGTTTTCCGTATTTTTTTTATTTCTTATTCAAGCCTATTTAACAATTTTAGTTAATTTTGCATCGAGTTTTTTGTTAATTTGGTTTAGTTATATTCTTTATAGTCGAAAATATAAAAATATTTTTGCTCATTTTGGTTGCCATATTTAAAATTTTAGCTGTGTGCGCAAAAGTGAAAAAATATGCATTTAAAAAATTTTATGTTCAACTTACCCGCTGTGTGTTTGTGCAAACTGGCAAAAAATGTATTAAACGAAAATATGTGAAAAACGTTAAGAAAAATCCAAAAATTTGCTGGCGTGAGCGCTGATAATAATTAATCCAATTTATTCTTGAGTATTGTTGTTGTGTGGTGTGTGTATGTGTTTGTGTGAGTATGTATAGTATTTTCTGCTGAAATGTGAAACCGGCAGGCAGAGTCACGTTAAAGGTGCGAAAATTATTGCTGCCAGCAGACTTGTGTTATGAAATGGTAGTCAGAATTCTTTGCAGATTTCATGAACTTTGTGTCGAAGTTGGCCAACAAGTTGTTGTGCTGTATTGGACGCGTTAGTTTCCAAAGGCTCTGCTCGCTCCGATGCAATTGTTGTTGTTGCTGTCGCTGATTGTTGAACTGTTGGTGTATTTTACACGACGCGTTGCAGTTTGTTGTTGCTGTTGCGGTTTTGGGTAACTGACAGACGACGTCAGCGGGGGATGGCAGAGGAGTTCCGGTATCGGTATCGTTTTCAATGCGCTTAAAGTCAACTTTTTGTAGTTAGAAACGTTTTATATTTATTTTTATTTTTATTGTTACAGCGGCCGGTTTTCGTCGTACTTAGAATTCGTTGCGTGTATATAAAAAATAATAAAAAATACGAAGTAAACAACTTCAAACAGATCACTTGCACATTCTGATTTTTCTTTTTGTTGTTAGCTAATATTATTTGCTTATTAATTTGATTCGTTGTTGTTGTTGTTTTTGTTGCTGGCTTATCTCGATTTTGTTTTTGTTGTTGTCGTTTAGAAAGTGGGTTAAATTGGCTACGCTTTATGCAAATTATTTCTAATATGCAGCGCAGGTCTCGCGCTTGTTCGAACTTGTTAGATCCGTGATTTATTTCGAATTTTTGCAAATATCAACTTCATTCAACTTTGTAATCTTGCATTGCTTTTTATATATGTATATCTCTCTCGCTCCTTTTTAGTTCGCAACTGTTCATACAACTTGATATTCCGCTTGAGACGTTTGCACTTCTTCGCGTTTCACTCGTAACTGAATGGAAGTTATACGATTGCTCGGACTGCGACCCGAGACACGATCAAGCTGCAGAAGTGGTTTCGTGCAGTACTGCACAGGTGAGAGACGGGCCGACTTCAACAACGAAACAACAGCACAAAAAGAGAACAAATCGAAGCAAGCTTACAGCTTTTTAACGGTTTTCTTTTGTTACACGCGCTCTCCGAAGCGATCAATAAAGTTGCCCGCTCGCAGCGCAAGAAAACACAAGACCAAGACACGGAGAGCGAGCAAAACAGTTTGTTTTTGTGCGCCATGCGATCGTTGGGCCCTGCTTTCAATTCGATGTGGGTGTGACCAAGAGTCCCTAACGAATAAATACTAAAAAAATGTTTTCCAACGGAAAAATACCATATATATTTCTATTAAATTTAAAATTTTAATGATGTTGCCGTTGTTTTAAATTGGATATTAAATTAAATATCCCAAGAGGTCTAATTTGGTCTTTTAGTAGAAAAAAATTTTATTCTGGCTTTTCTTAAAATGTATTATGTATATGACCGCTATAACGCTATCACAGTTCAACTGCTCGAATGGAATTAGTTTTTCTCTGTCTATCACTCTCTTCTTGTTGTATATATATATATATATATATATATATATATATATATATATATATATATATATATATATATATATTATTGCATGTATGTTTTAAAAATCACATAAAATTCAAAACCTGTATACTGTGATGAATTCGGATGTAAATAAATTTACAATTTTTAACATTTTCTGTAATTGTTAAATGTTTTTTGATGAAGAATAACGGTAGACGGGTACTTTTTAAATTTGTAACTGCATGAATTTCATTTAATAACTGGTTCTCAAGTTTGCCAAGGCTGTATTCATTTGTTATCGATAAGTAATGAACCATTGGACTAGTTCAGTTAAATCTGGAGCCGTAAATTTGTATACCGATAAATTATCTGCTGACGCGCAAATAAATAATGTGGAATATGAACAATAACTTACTGAACGCATATTAAATTGTTGGCTGAAACCCAAACAAAGTACGTATACAGTAGTTTGTCGTTTGTAAATAATTTTGAAATTGTCGCTTAGCTGTTTGTTTTCAGTCTTTCGATTTTTAACACAAACGAGAAATTTTGTTTGTTGCAGTGGCAAAATGACGGACATCAAGGAAATCGTTGTTATTGTGAAATGGAGTGGCAAGGAATATCCGATATCCGACCTCACCGACCAGGACACCGTTGAGATGCTGCGCCACGAGATCTTTCGCAAGACGCAGGTGCGTCCGGAGCGCCAAAAACTCTTGAATCTGAAGCACAAAGGTAAGAACAATAAGTGGGCCATTGCAAACGAGAAAATCACTCAATCAATTTGAGTAGGCAAGCCGGCGGCAGACAACATCAAGCTGTGTGCGCTGGAGTTAAAGCCGAACTTTAAGCTGATGATGGTGGGCTCAACGGAGGCGGATATTGAAGACGCCTGTAGCCTGCCGGAGGATATTGGCGAGGTGATTGACGACTTTGACGATGCCGAGGAACGCGAGGAGTCGGTGGAGAACTCTGCAGTCTACCTCGCTAAGGTGCAACGTCGTGTGCGCGATTACAAAATCACAGAGTTGTCAGCGCCGCGCGAAGGTAAACATCTACTGGTCCTGGACATAGACTACACGCTGTTCGATCATCGCTCGCCCGCCGAGCAGGGCACCGAGCTGATGCGCCCTTATTTGCACGAGTTCTTGACCTCTGCGTATGAGAACTACGATATCGTCATTTGGTCGGCGACCAGCATGCGCTGGATTGAAGAGAAAATGCGGCTGCTGGGCGTCGCCAATAATGACAGCTACAAAATAATGTTCTACCTCGACTCGAATGCCATGATCTCGGTGCATGTGCCGGAGCGCGGCGTGGTGGATGTGAAGCCGCTCGGCGTCATCTGGGGCCTTTATAAGCAGTACAACTCCAAGAACACAATCATGTTCGATGATATACGTCGCAACTTTATGATGAACCCGAAGAGTGGTCTCAAAATACGGCCTTTCCGACAGGCGCACGTGAACCGCGCCAAGGATAAGGAGTTGCTGAAGCTGTCCACCTATTTGCGCCAGATTGCCTTGTACTGTAAGGACTTCAATTTGCTCAATCATCGCAAGTGGGAGCACTACGATCCAAAAAAGAGCTCCTAAAGATAAGATTGCCCTAATTTTATTCAATTAAAGTAATTTTTAACGTACGAAAGCATATATATATATATTTAGAGCGTGTATCCGCCCTGATCTGCCCAGTGTACGCGTCTAGCCTCCAGGTACTCTTCATGCAGCCGTCTACGCTCATCCTCCAGTTTGGCCAGGCGACGGTAGCGCTGCAGCACCATGCCGCAGCCGAACAACAGAGCCACCTGACAGATGAGCCAGAGAATGAAGAGCGCGATCAGCAGGCTTTGGTTGATGCATATGTTGTCCAAGTGCAACGGATCATCAATGCCGGCTATGAGCAGCACCCCGCGCTCTCCATACAGAAAGCTGTTGCTGGTGGCTTGATCCGGCCCGTGCACGCGCAGATTATAGTTGAGCGGCAGCTCCACTTGGGCGCTTGTGTTCGCTTTGTGGTCAGTTGCATTGCTCAGTTCGGCTGGCAGTACGTCCACCACGGTCGATATGTAGACTGGATTCTGCACGCGGAGCTGTTCCAGCTGCCGCTTGCGTCGCTGCCAGATGTGGACGCAATTGGTGGGCGCGCAACGCTCCACACAAAAGCGTATTTTCACATCGAAGCTAACGTTGGCCGTGCCCGAGAACTTGAAGGCGTGGAAGCGTGCGCGCAGCAGGCTGCGCTCGGAGCTGCGAACACGCTCCAGCGCTGGAAAGACGGTGGCATCTGTGGGACAGCCCTGCTCGTCGATGAGCAGCACTTGGTGCTGGTTGTCTTGCGACCTGGCCACCAGCGATGTTGCGCGAAAGTCCGGCAGAGGCGCCATCTGTAGCTCCAGGTGCTCGCCACTGTACTCGGCGACAATGCGCAGCTCCAGATTCTGGCCAATCTGCACGTCGTTCGTTTCGTGCTGCTGCGAGAGATCGACGATTTGCAGCGTGATCTGGGGGCCACTGCTGCCGTTGTAGTGCACCACGCCCTCCTGCGGCAACAGGCTGTGGAAGAGTCGGCTGGTTATAGTCTGGATTGGATTTGGTGCTGCGAGTGCTTACTGCTCGGCGTACTCCAGCGAGGACTCCAACGCAATGGCACTGGGCACCTGCTCCGAGCCATCCGCGCTGCTGTCCCGCACACTTGCGCCGAGCATAGCCGTTGCGTTGTTCAGGATGCAGCCGACCTTGATGAGGCGATCGCCTTGGGTTTGCACATTCGCATTGTTCTGGATGACCACCAGGGCGGATATGAATGTTCTGTGGGTAAGAGGAGTTCCGTTAGTGTGGAATATGGTTTTCAGTGTCAGCGCCCACCTGTGATACGCACGGGTCATCTCATAGGCGCGCAGAACGCCGCAGCGATTCTCCTTGGCCTCGCTGCCGATCTCCAGGCGCAGCAGCAGACTCTCGTTGCCCGTGCCGGCCACCTGGCAGTCCTTCGAGTGCATGCTGGCGTACACTTTGCCGGTGAACCAGTCCTTTGGCTTGTACCGAACGCTCATCTCATCGCGCGTGCAAAACACTTGCACTGTGTGCCAAAAGAGACAGTTATCATTAATATTTATATTATTGTTGCGAAGACAACTTATTTAAAAATATATAATACCATGGATGGGAAGGAAATATGGACGGACAGATAATAATAACTGGACATGACTATTTTAGCTGTTTCCGGAAAAAGTTTAGTGTAGTGCAGTGTAGTCCATAATATCTTACACTGTTCAAATTTGACTCTTTATGCCCGAGAACATATGCAGAAGGTTACACAGCAATTAAATCTTTTAGGTTGATTGGCGATATTCGGCATTTAAAAGAGATACGGATGCAAAATGATAAAGCAGATAAAAGAGGCAGTAAGGAGGTTTATATAACCAATACCAACAACAATTTATAAAAGTTAAAGAAGTTAGAAGTTTTCTATCAGCGGTCAACCGTTTGAAACTTGAACTTGTTAAGAATTCGTGCGAATAAAACAAAGAAACAAAACAAAAGTTATTAAGCTTTACGTTCTGGTTTTGGCATATAACTGTCGCTAAACAGCGGTCAACAGTGTTTTTATTGAAAAAAAACAATTAATAAATTTCTACCAAAATCCCGTTAAAAAAATTTTTCGAATCTAAGAAACTGCACAATCTCAGAAATATAAGATTTCATTAGTCTTGCATTAATATTTAATACGCATTATATTTGGAAATATGGAATAGACAGTCGAATGATTATGCAATATTTGACTGTCTATTCCAATGCGAACATAATTCGTATTAAATATTAATATGTATAATTAGAGTTCGATTATTGTATTCCATTTGTGGTATATTCAAGTTCATTGCATTAACTCACCGTCCAGACAACGGACACGTCGCATGTAGACCGAGTTGTCGCGCAGCTTGAGGCTGCGTGGGCCGAGGGACACGATGTCCTCGGAGTGCAGCAGGCACTCGGATGGGGTTAGCTGGTTCAGGTAGTGGAAGGTGACGCCCTGGCAGTAGAAATTTGACTCGTGTGTGCACATCGCCTGACACTGCAATGCGAGAAGGTCATCAATCAATCAGTCAATCGATTACAATCATAACACGCGACCGCTCAACCGCTACAACGGGCCGCACCTCTTTCTGGGCCAGGCCCAAATATTTGGCTTCCGCGTAGATAAAGCTGCTGTTCGCATACAGCTCGTACGAGCAATTGTCGTTCTCGATGGGCCGCTCGTGGCACTGGTTCTCCATGTACTCCTCATCGTAGGGCGCCGCCCGAAACGCGTCCGGCTGCATGGACTTATCCCTGTCGCTCAGCGTGCAGCGGCCTAGCCTGACAGGTGGCTGCGACGAGCGCTCCTCATTGCGTAAACTGCGGGCGAGCGGTAATATTAATAAGAGGTACACTCAAAAAAAAAAAAAAATAAATAAATAAATAAATTGAAACAAGTTGAAATTTTGTTAGGTTGGTTTTTTTTTTAAATTAGGTATAAATAAATTTTTTTATATTACACTCGTTGAATTTTTATATAAATATTCTTGAAATTAGTATTTTGTTTTCCAGTTAGGAGAATTGTGCCCAACTGTTTGGTTCCGGACGAGTTGCAAATGTGGCTCGTGACGATTTATGACTTCACTCTGTGATATCATTGTCCAGCGAAACGCTTTCGCATTTCAAATGCATAACAGAGTCAATTAAGTTAGGCAAAAAAACAGAAACAGAAACAAAAACAGAGACAAACTGTCAATTACCGCTCACGATTGTTCCGATACGAGGGCGCAAACGAGGCGGAGAGGCATTTGAATTGGGTTTCGAAGAAGCATCGCTCGGCGCATTCACGACGCGTGACCAGCGTCGCGATGGTCTTTTTGCCATGGAACACCAGACTGTTCCCCGGAATTTTGGTGAGCGCCCAACGCCGACCTCGACACCCGTCGGGCACTGCAATCAACAAGAGCAACCGCATCAGTTCTGGGCCGTGGCAACGCCCCCATCCGGTGGATACGTACCGCGTAGGCAGGTCTTTTCGTAGAACATGGCCTCGGCATCGGCGACCAGCGGCAGCTCATCCGCGATGGGCAGGTGGCGTGAGCTGCGCTCAAAATGGGAGTAGCCGTAGCACTCGTTCGTGTCCAGCAGGTGCACATAGGCAATGCAGTCCGGATCCTCGACGCAGATGCGCCAGCACATCTCACTGGCCGGCTGCTCATCGCGAGGATTCGCGTAGTCGCCGCTGCGTCGATCGCGATCCTTAAAATTGCTGGCGATTGGCGGCGCGTAAATCAAATTCCGTTCGCCGAGGTAATCGAGCGGCGGTCGAAAGCCAACAATTTTCTGCAGTTGCAGCTGATGCAGCGGACACTTTAGCAACAATGCTGCTGAAGGGAGACGTTAAAAGAGAGTTTAAGTTAACTGAAAATAAGTGGCAGTTTCGGGTCTAAACGAATGCTCAATATTAGAGGACAAATAATGATAAATAAAACAAAATGCTATCTAAACAGGAAATTTGTGTATTATTAAAAAAACAATTGTCTACAATTATGCATATATTTATCCCGATCAAACTTAAACTTTTTGACTTACATTTTCTTAAAGTAAACATTGAAAGACTTAAAAAACAAACTTATCAAAGTTTGATTTAAGATTTTCGTTCATAAAATTTCATTCATTCAAATGCGAATTTAGAGTTTAATTCAAGCTAAATTAAAGCACTACATTCTTGATTTTCATTGCTTGTGTTAGTTTAGGTTTTTTATTGCTTCACTTGACTGCGTCGCCAACATTCCACGAATTGTTAAGAATCGTGTTTTAATAGAATATCTGCTGGTGATTAGCCATATCGATTTCGTAGCAAGAACGTAAAAACACACGAATTGTGTAGAGTATTATTGATTGATTGATCAGCGTAGCGTATAATCTGATATATCTATTCAACAATTAGGCATGCATTTTAATAAATATATACACATATATGTTCCAAGAAAATTAACGTCATTCAATAACTTGCATAGTTGTATTGTTTTTACCTTAACTTATTTACTTGGGCATTTTGTTTTTTAAATTTATTATAATCAATCAATTAAGTCATGTTTTGTGTTTGTCTAGTTAAAAGCTTATGTAAGCGTTGAAAAAAAATAGTTAGTATAAGCTGGGAATAAAATACAATCGGCGCAACTTCAGATTTTAACTGAAAGCCTCACTTCACTTCACTCTCTCCCACTCTCTCCCTCTCGCTGTCCTTCTCTTTCTAGCATTCTGTTGTAAATTAATCTGCCTTTGGGTTTGCTATGTAATGCAAATTTCAAGTGCAAAAATAATTTAATTGACGCATCACGTCAGCGCAGCCAACAAAAGTACGTATAAAATATTGAGATACCCTGTATCAAGATCTTAAAGTAGCGTATTTGTTGGCTGCAATTGGTGCATTAGAATTTAACTGCAAATTAATATGAAATACAATTTATGTATGGCAATCGACAACTAGTTAAACATTGCTGGGCTCAAAGATACCCTGTATTGTCGGAATAATTAATCGAATTGGCAGCAATTCAAAATGCAAATTCTTTATTAATTATTTGTAAAAAAGTATTTTATTACGATAACATAAATGTTTTGGATTTGAATGTTCTGTTTAACTAAAAGGTTCCGATTCGGCTGATCATTTTCAAAACTATTGCACCCTTGAACTTGCACGCATATTTGGCTATAACAACCCTTATTTCAATGTGTACAGGGTACAATTCTAGCCGAAAAATGTGTAATGGAAAACATTGACACAACCAATTTGCCGTGTCAGCAAGGATGTCCAAAATGTGAAGCTCACCCTTTGTGTTTTGTGCCAGCATCGATGATATTATTGCCAATAATAATTTGCAAAGCCATTGTAGTTTCCAATCTGATTTATGCATTGTTTTTGCTGTTGTTGTTGTTCTCGATGCTATTGCATTGCATATAATTTTTGATGGGCGAATACTTTGAATAAAATTGAATTTAATTTTTGCCCATAAACAAATACAGTCAGGACTTTTTGCGCTGGCTATGTTTGACACAATTGAACACCTTTCATTTTGTAAACACGCACATGGCCCGTAGCCATATCGTTTTTTTGTTTTTTTTTTTTTTGAAAATTTACAATTTACGTGTGCAAAAAGTGGCGCATATGCCAATTAGTCCAATTAAAGGTGAAATGCAGAACTAATATTTAATTGGATTTTTTATGAATTATTTATTTGTACACTTTTGTTTAGGCGCACATTTTGTTTAGTGTTTTACATGAATGCAATTTGCACGGGTTTTTTGTTTCTTTTTATCGCACGTCTAACGAGCGCGACTTTCGACTTGCAAATAGCAGAGGCTGCGACTGAGGCCGAGTCGAGCGCTTCCCAGCCAGGTAGATACTCACGCACACACATACGTCGGATTGTGTGTGTGTGTGTGTGATTTGAATGCTTCGATCGAGCGTCGACGTCGCGGCTAACCGAGCGTATGAGAAATTTCATGTCTACGTCGCCGCGACTGCTGATTAGATCGCCGCTTGGGTGTATCCGAAACGAGTCGCAACCGAATTGCTCGCTGGCTCGCTTACAATGTGCAATAAACAAAACTATTTAACGCACACGCCACGGCGAGGGCGTGGCCGGGGTGCTGCTGCCGCTGCTGCTGCTGCTGTTGCTGCTGCTGCTGCTGCTGTTTATAGGCTGGCCGTGCGTGGCCCGTGGTTCAGTTGCTGCCCCTATGTACACGCAGAGAAAATCAACTGGGTTTCTTTCTAAAATTTTTTTTATGTAAACTTCAAATGCATATTCTTTTCTTTCCTAGACAGATAAATTGCTAAGAAAATTGCACTGGGCGTAAATCTATATAATCTAACACAACATATGTTGGACATGTGGCAAACCAGTATATAATAACACCCGAAAATGCATATCTTACACAAACTTAGTTTAGCTCTAAATCGAACTAATAACAATTATTTGAAATAAACTTAAAAACAAAATAATAATAATACCAATAAAAAAACATTCTTAAAAGCAAACCCGCTGTGGTTTTTCTTCGAGTGTATCCACCTTTGTATCTAGCTAGAGGTATATCTAACTATCTCGTTGTCGCATCTAGCCATGCATACAGCTTACTTTCCGTGTATCTTTTGACTGTTTGCACAGTTGCGTTCCAGCATCGTTGACAATGTTACTGTTGTTGTTGTTGTTGTTGTTTTATTACTGTCTTGTTGTTGTATTCAATGGCACTTTTAACAGTTCAGTGGTTTTGCCGTTGACAACGATTGTTCGCCTCAATTCTTGTTATTGTTGCTGCTGGTTTTTGTTGTTATTGTTTATTGCCCAATGATAAATGGTTGATTTACATTTGTAGCTTCGATGTTATTGTTACAGCTTTAATGCATCCATTTACATATGTATATGTGTAGGTTCTGTCTGCCACCTGGCCATCGGTTCTTTGGAAATTCTGTTACACACGGCGTATGCGCAATTGCCTACACTGTTTTTCCGCTAGTTTCCAATT
The DNA here is from genome assembly GCA_035043915.1 of Drosophila paramelanica. Classification (NCBI taxonomy): domain Eukaryota; kingdom Metazoa; phylum Arthropoda; class Insecta; order Diptera; family Drosophilidae; genus Drosophila; species Drosophila paramelanica. Next base: position 5,191,534 of record JAWNMO010000354.1, on the reverse strand, counting down.
AACAATTGGGGGCTACCCTCTAAATAATTAACTTAACATTTCGTGACCTTTGCGGCTAACATGAAACTAACTTATTGGCAAGTTGGCCAAGGTCGCCATCAGCTGCGTAGAAGCCCAAAAGTCTTGCTTGAGCGCCCATATAGTATAGGTACATATATACATACATATATGCAAATGCCAGTAGGGCTGACATTATTATTTGTGTGTGTAATAAACATGTAAATAAACTTCATTTGGACGCACAAACATGCAATTGCTCAATTTGGCATGAATATATATTTGGATAATCGTTGAGTTTCTGTCTTTTCAAGAAATTAACTAAGACAAATTCAAGAAACTTTTACAAAACTGACGAAATTATTCTTTGGTTATGAAAGTTGTTACAATTAAAGCTGTGAGAGTAAGTGAAAGTGAAACTAAAAAGTGCAGTTAGTTTTAGGTTGTTCAAGATATAATAATATATGAAGTTCTTTGGTTGAGGTATTTAAAAGAGCGATCTATTCAATATATCTATATATATTTTTTTATAATAATTATATGATTATATTAAGCTTATATGTAAAGACAAAAGTGATGGAGATGATATGTTTTTCACTGATTTTCATTAAAAAATAAAATTATATATTCCCTGACCGAACATATTGTAATTTAAGCAGAAAGAATGAAATTTAATAAACAAAAATTCAATAAAATGATAATTTATATATCCATTAGGTCTTTGAAGGATTAAAATAAATATATATACATATAAAGTTGTTTTAAATTGAAAATTTCGTGAATGCTTCAGCGTAAACATTATTTATTACACAATATAAAAAGATACTTTAAAAGGGTTTACAAATATAAAGCAGAATCCTGAGTAAAGTTAAATACCCAGAATTTGCACTTGAGCAATTATATAAGATCCTGTTCCTTTCATCCACAGTTTCTCAAGTGAGCTTACACTAACAACTTGACAAGGCCAAGTTAAATAAAAGTTTAAAAGACTAACAATCTTCGGACCATGAATGAAAATCAATAAGCTGAATAAAATAAAAAAGTAAAAGAATGATGTAAAATGTTGCATACTTTTTTATTTGTTAACCGGACAAAGTTTCATTTACAGCTGCTCGTCATAAAAAAAGTTGTCTTTGCTGTAGTTTATAATTTATTTTGACCCAATTTGGTGCTCAATTGCAAATGCTTACCTTGACTCCTGAGCAATTTGCCTTTTGCTTTCGCTTGACATAATTGTCGCGTTGCGTATACGTAATAATTCATAAGCCGTGCACTTTGCATGCAGGGGCGCTATAAATTATTATTGCATGCCAACAGCAAAAAGAATAAAACGAAAAAAAAAAACAATGAAATGTAAATAAATATGTATATGCATATTTATATACATATACATATGTATGTATATGCTATATATGCAGGTCGCCGTAACTTCGCTTAATCGTTGGTTCGAATGACGCCATGCTAAAAGGGTCAGGTCAAAAAACATGGAAATTACCAAGAATGCGGTAGCAACAACAACAACAACAAAAACAAAAAAATGCGTTTAATTTGTGTAGTGCAGTGTTACACTCTCGGCATTTAAAACAAAGCACAGCGGCCAGTTGCAAGTTTATTTCCACAAACTTTCGCATTTCACCTTGAACTATAAATATAGTGTCATGTGTGAGTGTGTTGGCGTGTGTGTGTGTGTGTCTATGTGTGTGTAAAATAGCTGAAAACATAGCAGCGTTGCTAAGTGACGCGTAGAAGCAAAAGTTGCAAAATTGCACACAACAAAATAATAAACAAATATAAGTATGTGTAAAAGTGTGCACAGACACACACACACACACACACACACAGATACAATATGTATATAAAAAACTCTGTCGCACAGATGGCTCATTAAAAATGCCAAAAAGTCAGACAAAGGGATGCTGAAGCGGGTCTTAAGTGGGGTCAGACAGCAGCGACAATGTGACACTGACACACGCACACACACACGTATGCACACACACGCACCCACACGTCGGGCACATGCCTATGTGACATGTCAGACAGGCCAACCGTCTGTCCGTCAGGCGGGTGGGGAATGCGTGCGGCCAGCCAGGCCATAAAGCACGGTCTAAAGTTGCGCTTGAATGCTTCAACGAGGGCAGCAGCAACAACACAACAGCAAGTGAACATGTTGCAATCGGGTGTAACCGACTGCTCAATACACAGTCCAAAACTGTCTTAATATTAGCTGTTATTTAGGACAAAAAAACGATTTTGGCATTTTGTGTAGACGGATTTGGCAAAATCTTCGCACATTATCAGACGTGGATATACTTCAAGTTTCCAACCTCTAGTTTGAGTAGTGGCGATAAAAATGCGCTCATAAGGAGTGACGGACATTGCACAAACCCAATATGCCCTTTTATCTATCAACGGCTATAGCAGCAGTGTAAGTCAGGCGTTGCATGCAACTTGTCACATTGTTTGAATCACTGAATTATGCAAATAGAAGACAGACAGAAACAGTGAGTGTTTGTGTGTGTGTGTGTGTGTGTGTGTGTGTGTGTGTGTGTGTGTGTGTGTGTGTGTGTGTGTGTGTGTGTGTGTGTGTGTGTGTGTGTGTGTGTGTGATGTGTGTGTGTGTACGTGTTGCCTAAATACCCAGCCTCCAGCAGCAACAACAACAACCAACTCAATTTGGCAAAAGTCTTTGCTGTTTAACACCACACAAAAATAATCAGACAACATTCAGTTTGAGTAACTAAGTGACTAACAAAAAGTTGTCCACGTTCAAGCTCAATGTGTGTGAGTGTGTGTGTGTGTGTGTGTGTCTCTCTGTTTGACATTTGCTTGTTGCTGGCAACTTCCGGTTCGTACCGCACGCCAAAGTTGCTGTCAGTTGCACCCTTGATAATACTAAAACCAGCAGCAACAGCAACAGCAACGCCCTCTATGACTCGCACCTCCCCCTCCTGTCCTCAAGCTACTAGCGTGTGAACTTTCAATGAAACGACTCGACTTTACCGCCCTGCCTCCACCTTCACCTGCGACTCCGCTGTCACCCGGCGCTAACTAAAATTTATTTAAATCTGTGCCATAATTGTTTTGTGCGCCTGTTGCTGCTGGCATTGTTGTTGTTGTTTCTGTTGTTGTTGCTGTTGTCTTTTTTGCTGCCCGTGTGCGCATAAAATTAGCACTGCAAATTTATTGTCAGTTCTGCAAATTCTTGTCGCGGTGGCTGTTTTTTGTTTCTGTTTTGTTTTTGGAGTCCGCTTAAATGTCACAAGTTGCCGCAATTTGTTCATTGTGGGGCGCAAGCAGCTTGTCGGAGACTTTGCTATATTTAAAAGCGATAAAGATTAAAGCTTGAACAACTGAGTCGAAAAGCAATCGAAATTTCGTTTTGTGGTATAAAAGCTTCCAATATATATTTTTTTGTCAGGTTGCCTTCTCTGCCTGTCAACTGTCAAATCTTTAGATATTTTAATAAAAGTTTGAGTGGAAAAAATAAATTCAATTACTTTCTTCAAAAGCTTATAAAGAGTTCCAGAAAGGGTAAGGTAAAACACAAAATCGATATCTATTAATTTTTTATATAATAACAATCTTTTCTTTTTTGTTTTTTTTGCCAAACTACCCAAACAAATAAATATTTTCTATGGCAGAATATAAATATTTATTGTGTACATATTCCCGTGAATCAAATTTTACCTAAAATATCAAAGAAAAGTCTTGGGATTTTATTGAAATTGCATTAAATAATATTTATTGTATATATAAATAAAACAGACAAATTTCATATATTTATAAGTATGTAATTAAACAAAAACCTAAGCGCTCGAATTTATTTTCATTATTCATTCGCGCTTCTGATATTGTTTGAATACAATCAAATCTTTTTATAAATTTATTCAAATGCATTAATACGTATTTGTTGTTTTGATTGAATTAAATGTTGGTAAAAATATCTTGATACTATTGCGTGTTTATATATTGTTTTAATTATGGTTACCTTAAAAGCCAGAAAATCAAGTAAAAGAAATGTGTATTCAAAATTAAAGTAAATTGATCGAAGTAAGTAGTTCGAATTTGAAGTGCCAAAATGTAAGTTAATGTTCGATATCGATTTATTAATATGCTTAACTTTTGGCTTTCTAGAATTAATGCAATTTGCTTAATACACAAGTACATAAATACATACATAAATACAATCGTGATCATAGTATATAGTCAGTTAATAGAATGTATACCACGCGTCAATTTTTTAAATGCAGCCAAAAACACGATTTCAATAATATTGTTCACTTGATCTCAAATGATTATATATATATATATATATATTTAATATATACGATTTTTGTTTTGTTTATGTGTCGGTAATCAATTTTTGCTATAATAAAAAGTTATTAAAACCCAATTTTGGTTTGTCAGGCGCAATTATTTATTTTCATTTTTCTCTACTTCAATTAGCTAGATGCCATTATTCTTGCAAGCATTTTATTTGATGCTGTTAAACAACAAAATTGTTAATTTTGGAAAAAAGCAATTGATGAAAACTAATATTCCAATGAATGCACTACATAATGAACGCTCGTGGAATGTGAAATTTGTTGTTGATTGCCACTTAATTAAGTATGTTGCTGCCACTTATATACTTACATACATTTTAAACATATTATTTTTATTTCAATTTCATATTTATATATATTTTTATAATTTTTGTTTTTTTTTTCTCGTACATATGCATAAGCATTTTTTCTTACGTTTATATCGTATATTAGTTAATATGATTTCTGTGGAAATTTGTAAATCTCATTGCGGTGTGCCTGGTTGCAAGTTAAATGTGTTCATTCAAATGTAATTGCAAATTCTTTTTCATTTCTGTTTTGGCATTTCAATGCGAAAATGCTAAATGTTATGGAGTTGGGTAGATCTGTGGTGTATCTGTGTGTATCCGTGTCTGTGTGTGTGTGTGTGTGTGTGTGATGTTGGAATGAAAACGTAAGCAATTGCTCAGTTTATATCTGACAGGCGCTTAATCAAAGTTAAACAGTTTATGTTGCTGTCATTAGATCAAAGCAGTGCCTATGTTTGCCTAACTGTAGGAATCTTTAGAGAATGCCGACTTGCTAAACTCGCTAGGTAACTCTAAATGAGTGCAGCTATGCTTAGTACATGTGTGAGTGTATCTGTAGGTGGTCGAACTTGGGGCATGTTCGTTAGTCGCACGATTTTAAGTATGTAACATTTATCGATTTAGCTGCATGTCAATAAAGCAACAGAAATTGTAATTAATTATTTTCTGTTTTCTGTTTGTATTGAACTGTTTATTCTCTGTGTTCCTCTTTTAGTCATTTTCCAGTTCCTTTTCATACTTGTTTTTTGTTATTTTCATTTTACTTTTTTTTTTTCAAAACCTATCACATAAATATGTATATGTATTTTTTGGGCGGAATTTTTAGCGTGTGTGTTTTTATTTGGTTTCATTTTGTTGTTGTGATAGAACAGCGTAGAAGAAGGGGCAATAAACATTTAAAATGTATACACTAATCTCTTTAAAAGCTAAAAGACGGATTCGCGTGCAATAACAGAAGCTATGGTATTAAATTACCGTTACTCAGGCACAGCCGCATAACTTTGCCTTACTGAGTAAAAACAAATGTGTATATGTGTGTGTGTGTGTGTGTGTGTGTGTGTGTGGGGGAGCTATACGAAAAGTGTTGTTGCTGTGCCATTTTGCTAGATGTGTTTTGGGTAAATAAGCCCTGAACAATGTTGTTTTTTTTTCTTCGAATAACCTTATATTTAAAGCTAATCTTAGCATCTCTTTAATACCAATTTTGCGTGCAATGCGCCCTGAACTATGCCACCTTTTTTTCTCGACGTAAGCAAATCAAACGATGACACTGAAGTTCAGTTTACTTTAAATATTTTCTCTTTGTATTTTATTCAATAATATTTTCGTTTTATTTACTTCTAACATTTTTTGCGAGTGTTTGCTTTTTTGCTGCTAAGTATACGCTGCTATATGTAGTTGTAGTTCTATTCGAAAACTCTTACTTGGCTACTGCACATTTATGTTTTTCGGTTTTTTTTTTCATGGTTTCGCTTTAGTGTTCTTTTTTTTCTGTTTCATATTTTATTTTTTTATTTTTTGTTTTCACTTTTTATTGGTTGTGTTTGTAATCATAATAATATTAATTTCTTTGACGCAGTAATGCTCGCTGATTGGATGCGACGACCTGGCCCAGATATTGCCCATATTGGTCATCAATACTACATTGAAGTACGCTGCGTGGCGATGGCGCTTAGAAGACCAGCATCTGATCGGCGCTGCCCTCCGTGCTGTCTTCGTCGTCGGCGCCCTCGTCCTCATCATCGGATGTGAGCGAAGCGGCATTATTTACCACGGACTCTGTGCAAATGGAACGGAAAATTACATTTCTACCAGCCAACTTGATTGACATGGCCGGCAATGCCCTGGCCACAAATTTTGTAAAGGCGCGACTGCCCGTTTGCAGCAATAAACATAAGCATAAATCTTAAATTAATCTTACGATGAGTTTCAGCAGATTTAGCTCCAACGGCTGATTGCGTATACGTAATATGGCTTGGGGCACGTTTGAAACCATCCGATTATATTATTATCGAACAATTTGCCCTGGTAAAAGTATATTAATAACTAAGGCAACTAAAGAGCTTAGTCTACATATGTGTATACAAACTATTGTTTAAATAATAAAAAAAATAAACAAATTAAAGGATTTACGACTAAGTTTTATATTGCAGTCCTAAAATAATAGCTGGCAAATTAAAAACTTAATTTGTTTGTTGGTTAAAAGAGAAATAATTTTCCGAAAGTGTTAAGCAATAGAATGCGTATTCATTACGGAAAGTAACTTTCATGAATTTCTAAATAAAAACGGAAAATAATTTCTCAAGTTGTCTGTAAACAAAATTTTTAATACTATTTATAGGATTTTTAAATTGCTTTTTTCCGTTTAGTCAATCTGTGTTTCATGCATTTTATGGAAGCGTATCTTTTGTGAAAAACGAGAATTTGGTTTACAGTTGGCAGTTGAATGAATGGGTTGCAACAATATCGTTCATCTGCACCGCAAATGTGTGGACTTTTGTACGCAGTCCATACTACACTGCAATAAATGGAAGTGTGTCAAGTATTTGCTGGGCCGTACTCACCGCAGTTGGGCTTGCCGCGTGTGCGGGTGTTGGCGAATTCGACTCCATGCTTGTCCACACACCAGCAGACGCCCACCGAGTTGTGGCATTGTGTGGGCTTGTAGAATCCTTGTACGTCGCAGTCCGGTGCGTAGGCGCCTAATTAGTTTATGCCGCCAACAAAGGCAACAGCAACAACAACAACAAGTAGAGAAGAACAATAACAATGCGCAATTTTAGTGAGGCTGCATAATTTTTAGTTGCGAACGAGAAAGCAGCACAAGCGGAATTCTTTTTATATACTTTGTATATTTTTGTATTCTTTTGCTCTGTTTTGTTATGGATATTTTGGGCCGTGTGGGGAACACAAAAATTCAAAAGGAAAACAAAACGTGGCAGTGAGTGAAAACAAATGGAAATTATACAATTAAAGTTTGTAATGGCACTAGAGAAAAGTTTTCTGTTGTTGGTAAAAGTGTTTAATTTGCTGGCTTAAAAGTTGCGTTTGGCTAAAAGGTAGTAGGTAAACGAGAGCGGAAAAGCGAGAGCGGAAAGAGAACGAGAGTAGCAAAAAAGGTGTCCTTTTTAACTGTTGCTGTGTCTACTAATGTGTGTGATGTCTAGTCGTGTGTGTGTGCGTTGTATGCAAGTATGTATTACATTCAGGCGGTTAATTATAGCTCGAAATGGGTTAAACGTAGTGTAAAGTGGGTAAAGCAGCAAAAGCAAAACTAAGCGCAAACAGCGAGACAAAAGAGAGCTTAAAACAGATAGAGACAGTTAAGAACTTATATATACTGTTAGTGGGGTGAGGATAGAAACGGAAAAGCAAAACCAGATAACTCTTCTAGCTACCCGCTTTGGAGAATTGTGTTAAGCATTTGTTGTTGTATTGTTTGCGTTTTACGGATATTTTCACAATCGAAATCAAGAAAGAAAACTCATCGTCGGACTGCCGAAGTCTAAATACCCTTGCAGAAATTGTGATTAAAGGTTTTGAACGTGAATATACTTCCTATTTCTAAATATGGCATTTTACTCATCTTTAGCTGTGCTCAAAATAATTAGAAGTAGTTGTGCATAAAATTATAAACAAAATATATTCACATCCATTTAAAAGTCTTACATTAGAAGACATTTAAAAAACAAATTGGTTTAAAAGTTTAATTTTAAAGGAACTTTTAAAATTTGCAAATACTTGCAAAAGTTCGAATCTTTGAAAAAGATTTGTGTTAGTTTTTAGCAAGATTTCTTTAAGACCAATTTGCATAGAAACGGACCGATTAAAAGTTATGTTTTCATCTACTCATCAAGAAAATATATAATTTTTTAAATCAAAATTTATCTGAAACTGAATTTTTGCTGCAAAGGTATTGAGAATGAACGCAAAAACGGAACCAAACACAACGCACATATAACCCAATAGAGAATATATAGAAAAGAGATATTAGTGTTATGTTAGCTAGAGAAATGTCCACCTGTACCTATCTCACCTGCAAAGTCGCCGGCGATTCTTCGTCGGACCGCGGCGCAGGGACGATCGGTCTTCTCAAAGCAGCGGCACCATTCGCGTGTGTTGATCGAGCTATCCTGATCCAGATCGCAGGTGTCAATGAACGGCTTGATGCAGCGCTCGTTCTGATCGTGCTCCAGATCGTACATCTCCTGCAGGGACAACAGTCCATCGTTGTTCAAATCGAGGTGGCCGAACATCCACTTGGCTTCGGTTTTGCAAGCGGGCGGAAAGTGCGCCTTCGACTTTTGGCTATGCTGGCGACGCTTCTTGCTATCGGCCATGATCACCGAAAACCAGTCGAGCAAACGATTGCCAATGGCGGTCAACTGCTGTGGCTTGCACTCGGCCGACTTTGAGGGATAGCCTAAACACAAGTCAAAGATAAATATTCATTAAATCAATCAGATAAAACCATTATGCTTGCATTGCCTCGGCTGTGCTTACCACTGGGATTGTTATTTTTATTGAATTTTTGCGGCTGCTTCTCAACGACTTCATTTTCGTTATAGTTGCGCATCTTGTGCTTATCCTCCTGATATTTGGCCTCCTGAAATTAAATTTTAAATACAGATTAAAAAGAGATTGCAAAATAAATCAATCTCAACGCAACGAAATTTGATCACCACAGCTTGTTATTTAATTTGCGTTCGGTTGATATTTATCTAATTTACAAGTAGTTCTAAAAATGCAAAATTTCTTTATATATCGCAGTGATGTTCTAAATCAAAAGAAAGATTACTTTAAAGGTCAATAAAAATCAATAAAAATCGATATATCTTAAAGGCGGTTAATCGGAACAATTTTCTATTGAAGTTACAAAATTATATTTACGCTATTTACATATATTTATATAAATCAAAATATGTATACATATATAATTATTTTTTATTTTCTTTCTAATTCTTTTTTATCACAATAAAAATATCAATTAGGGCTTCTTTGGACTGCTTCGACGTTATTTAGTTATTCTAGAAGCAAGTAAGTCGGTTACACCCGACTGCAACGAACAATCAATTGAAGTGAAGTTGTTTGGCTTTTCCATACCTTCTTGTAAGCCGTGTACTTGAGATACTTGTAGTGCTTGTTGTCATATTTGATTTCTTCGGGCGTGAACGTGTACTGTGCATTGATGTGATTAAAGTGACGATTGTTGTCCTCCTTATCCTGTGGGTTGGACGCATGGAGAGCATATTAAATTGGACGACTGTCTGCCCGTTTGGACTACACTTACATTCATGATGGTATTGAAGTCGTTGTTGTTGCTGCCCATAACATTCCCGCTGTTCATCATGATGTTGTTGTTGCTGCTATCCTTGTAAGCTTGCTGCTGCTGCTGCTGCTGTTGTTGCTGCTGCTGTTGTTGCTGCTGCTGTTGTTGCTGTTGCTGCTGCTGCTGGTCTAGGCTGATCTTCTTGTTGTACTTGTTGTAGCCACCACGCTCGCCAAGTCGCTGCAGCCTCTTGCCATCGTTGGTTTCTGCAAAACGAGCCAAAATGGCAAAACGAGGTAAAATGGCCGGCATAAAATCGCTTCGCAGCGCAAACTTTTCGCATCCTGGCGCTGGCCACTGAGCCGTCACTTCTATTTTATGCATATTGTTGTTGTTGTTGTTGTTTTGGCCTCTTTTTTCTTTATTATTATTTTGAATACTGCCTATCCCCAAAGCAAAACAACGAGTGGTGCGCTTTCATCTGTACAAATTTAAAATTAATGTGCTTTATGTTGTTGTTATTGTTGTGCTTGTTGATGCTGCAGCTGCAGCTGCAGCTTGGCTGAATAGCTGAGTGGCGACTTTTGTTGCGCCACTTCCCCCGTGCAGCGAACGCTTTGAAACTTGTTCAACGAATTATTAAAAAAGTTAACCATTGCATTTTCCTTGACTCATTGAAAGATTGCCTGGCTTCAAGCTGTCAAATCTACAAATCGATATGCCACAATTGCGATTGCAGTCTTTGCTGGGTTTTTTTTACTCGTTTTTACTGTAAAAGGAGCATATTGGGTTTGTGCCGTGTCCGTCTTGCTGGCTCGTCTGGTTCGTCTGTCAGATAATGGTCAGATTCCGATTTAAAGTTATATGCATTAAATTCGGACAGGTCGGTTATACCCATTGGCAACTGCTTTACTTGTTTCGGCAACAACAACAGCACAATACCGAAGCACATCTAGAGATTGCCTCGAGATGGGCATCCAATTTATGGGAATGCTGGCTGCTCAGCGGTCTCAAGCTCTGGCATGCTGGCCATTTGCCAGCTTCAAGTTGGCTGGCGATGATTTTGGTTTTCATTTTCTGGTTGTCAACTCGCTGGAGAAGTAAAAGTATTGTTCGTGTGTGTGTGTGTGTGTGTGTGTGACTTACCCTTGCAGGGACAGAATCCTTTGCAGGCGATCCGTATGGATGTCGAATGTATGCAATTGTGATAATCCAATCTGCATAAAGATGAGTAGGTTCTATTGTCGGCACCGCACAGGAACGTTGGCTTGGCCACGGGACACGGCTTGCAGTTGCTGGAGTAGAGTTAGAAATTCAGGCGAAATCAGTACAAAAAAATATATATATATAACCCAACAGAGTGAAATAAAGGTAACAAACAAGAAATAGATGACATGCAAAATTAATTTTTATGCAAATTATGTCTGGCATTTGAAGCTCGGATGGGGCCTCCAGGTTCAATCTGCCTGTTGCCTGTTGCCACATATTTTATTCAAATATTTGTTTAATATGCAGCGCACGCACTCCCCAGGCAAACAGATATCACAGGCACCCATTGCAGGTGGGTCGGGGAGTGCGTCAGATTGTATCTTTATTTCATAATTTGTGCAAATATTTGAGCTGTCAGAAGTCGTGCTTGTCGAAACAAGCACAACAATATTTTAATATTTAAGTGTATACACTAGTTTTTAAATTGTTGGCAAAAGTTATCCAAAAATTTGTTCATAATATTTTCTTTCAATCAAAACAACCTTCCAAGCAAATATTGTTTAACTCAACGCTCTTTTTTGTTTAAAGTGCAACCAATTTATGAATTTCATTGTAATTTTTTTATTAGACAACTGATTAAGCCACTTTTAAACAGTGACTAAGGTATTATTTATTTTTGATATGCATTTTTCCAAAGTTTCTCTAAAGTGGAAACGCAAATTGAGTTAAATTGTCATTATTTTTCAGCTTCATTAAAAACTTTCACATGCACTTAAACATATTGACTTATCAACCCATACGAAATACTAATTTAGTTTGTCACATTAAAAAAAAAAATATGTCATATACGCATAATGAATTTATGCATTATTAAAAACGACACAATAAATAATTAATTCAATTAATTGCCGTATTCAATGCACCTCATTCGCAATTTTCAATAAATAGCCTCTGGGGGTCATTGTTTTTAACAGGACTCAATGATTTTTATTGACTGCGAGGGCGAATGCATGTTTTTTCTTTCATTTTGGTTCAATTTTCATTTTTCTCACATATTTTTAAAATATTTTTAATGACTTGCAAATTGGGTGTTTTTACTTAACAAATTGTTTTCGGCATTTTGTTTAAATTTTGAAATTGGCTAATTTTTGAATTTGTCACAATTTCTAAACGATTCTAGACAAACACCCTCGATTGTATCACTTCTAATTCTTATTTTTAATACACTGATTTGACATTTTGAGATAAAGTAAAAAAAAAGAAAGAATTTGCTTTCAAAGTAACTGAAACTGGAAATTTAAATAAATAAAAGGAAATAAAATCGAATACAATGCAAAATACTTGAATTGCTGCAGAGTTATTGCAAAGCCAACTTAATGCTGCCAATATTTATAAGGAATCTTACGCTTTTCAATTTCATAGCTAAGCCAAGGCAAACAAATCCTTGGCGCATTCTGCTCAATGTGTATGTGTGCATTTGTGTGTTCTTTTTCTTAAATCAAGTAAACACATTTTTAATTAAAAAACCAATTCAAGAATTCTTTAATTCGTTAGGGTCCACTTGTGTGTCGCATTTTAAATTTAAATATCACCTGAAAAAGGTAGCCAAATTCCGTACCCGGGATTTTGACATGTTTCCGGTAAGTTTGGGTCATTGGCTGCTGCGGTTACTTTGTACAAATTGTTCAACACCAAAAAAAAAGGGCTTGCTGTAAGCTCAAATATTTGCTTTCAATTTTCCACCAAATACACGCCCACACGGCCAGGTGAAGCGGAGAATGGGGATCAACAAAATTTGGAGCTTCCTTTGAGCTACTGATGCTGACAGCTTCATGTGCATAGACCAAAAAGTACCTCCTCAGTGGTTTCGAATAACTGCCAAAAGCAGGCGCATAGTGTTTCTGAGGTTATGCTTCGTTCGAGGTAAAGAGCCAACAATGTGTGCTATTCACACCGTCCCTATCCTGCTCCTCTACGCATACCAGCTACCACAGGCGGGGCCGTATTGTAACAAGAAACAATGCCCGAGTACATGAGTTATGAGTGTGTGTGTGTGTGTGTGTGAGTGAGTATTTGTGCGTGTGTAAGCATGCACTGCTTTACGTGCTATTACAAGTATCCCGCTGATAGCTTACCATGCCTTTCCACTCCCCCCTCTCACCCGCATCGAGTGTGCCATAGGCAAGGCAAATCCTTTGTTGGACTCGTACCCAAAATGGAGAGCTAAGGCAGCACGGAATGCCAGATAAAATGTGCGCGCAAACTATTGATTTTGCTAGCTCAATGCTCCCTGAACATAGCCCCCCTGCCACCCCCTCCTCACCCTCTTTGTATGTTGCTTTCTCCAAGTGGCATAGAAAGCCTATGCCATTGACATAGATACTCGGATATGCACAAAAGCGAAATTCTTGTGAAAGCAAATTGAAAAGAAAATTCGAAAAATGTGTCAAAAGCCATTTTTTAATATCAGAGGGCGTGGCGTGACTCTTGATTTGCCAATAGATGGATTGATTACGCGGCCATTAACATTCACAATAGAGGCAAAAAGGCACAAGGCGGTACTTTTGATACAAATCATATTATTTAAATATTTATCTTTATCAAATAGTTGCAACAGTTTCAAATTAATAAAATGCTTGCTACAAAGGCTGAATATATATATATATACATATATATTGTATTCATATTTTATAATTAATTCATAGAGATTGCTTTTACTGAATAGTTACATATTACATAAAAAAGGAAAGAAATTTGAAACTGGGACTTCGAAACTATGAACAGCAGAAAAAGCAAATATCTGTAACATTTTTAATTAACAGTTATTTAATTTTAAAATAAATAATACGACCATATCGAAAATGTTTTAATGAACATTTTAATGAGCACTGGTTGTAAAGCAGATATTGCATGAATATTTAATAATAGTTACTAAAAAAACGTATTATCTGTTCTTGATTAAAAATGTTATAAGCAAAAAATTAATACTGTTACCAGAATGACTTTTAAAGCTACTAATTCGATTTTTATATTGTTTTTGCAGTATTTTGCTAGCAATCAGAAGTTGTAAAATTAGTTTCGATAAAATAAATAATTATTATTTAATAAATTGTTAGGCGGCTTGTATTTTGCTTAAATCTTCTTATTGAGTGTTTGATTTTATTTTGATTTTCCATTTGAAATGAGCTTAGTTTTCCATTACAACTTCACAAAACGTTTAATACGCCCGAACACTTTAATTAATTTAAATGAATTTCAATTATATGTATAAAACATAATATACAACAATAGATTTTTGGAACAACAAATCAACAGGGTGCAAAATATTCATGAAAATTAATTTTCCACTCAACCAACTTCTAACCAGAGATAAAGAAAATTCTTCGCTGTGCCGAAAGGACCCACCTGCTGAGCCCACCTTTTCTCCAGTGGGACTAAGGCGAGCGTGTCCAGCAACAAACTTGGAATTACAATTAAAGCGAAAACCAAATGGCTAAGCAAGCCGAATCCCAGAATAAACAAACGTTGGAATGCTTTTCGGACTCTGGCAAAGAGGTTGCCAAGAAAAACAACATATTAAATTAAAGAAACTCTTTAATTCATAATTCGGTGAGAAATGTCCCATTTTTCGTAATGAATAATTTAAATTTCTTAAGCTAATGTCTATATAATATCTATTGGCTTTTTATTGGTGTAAAGATTTTTTACGAAAGTTATAAAAAAAATACTCAAAAATTAATAAAAAAAACTTGAAAAGGAAAAAAAAATGAAAAAAATTTAGTAAAATTCCATTGAAACCCCAATTTAATATTAATTTCTAGTAGGCGTGGCCAGAATATCAAGGTAGCAATCATTAGGGGAATTTGGTGACTCTATCTTTAAAATTCTGCAAATATGCAAAACTTATCGATTCGAACTTTCAGTTATATCGGCTTTCGCGATAATTATATTATATTACAAATATGCCGCGTATTTAAAAAAAATAGAAGAAATACAGAATATCTAAAATATCAAAATGATGGACACGTATTCGAGTTAGATATTTATGTTTGGAAGTTGTAAATAACTTTGCGTTACGGTTAGGCACGTGAACACGTCGGAAATAGGTCAATTCGTAACTACAGCCATAGCCAGCAATCGCTACCAATTGAACCTTGGCCCGGCGACGACTTTGACTGCATTCCTAGGCCGACACACCTGCAGCCCACTCCAAACCCCTCTTCACTCGGATTTCTGTACATTTGCTCGCGTGCGAATTTACAATTTGGGTTAGGGTCAGAGCGATAATATGGTGGAACTCAAAGGATACGACTATGGCGACTCCTAGAAAAGGGTAAAAAGAACGCCAAGCTGTCGTGTGAAAAGGCAATACTGGGCTGTGAGTAACCGACTGCGCAATGCTCTTTTAAATTCCAATAACAGCCTAAAACAGTCAAAATCCCTTTAAGTTATTATTGTTATTTTTGCAAAATATAATATTTTTGTAATTTAGGTAGCTGAAATTTTGCGACTCGATCTTGGATTCAGATCATACGGACAGTCAGACCCAATATACTCTTTTCATTTTTTGAACGAGTATATAATTCAAAAAAAGTATATAATCAGAAGGAACAGAAAGAGTAACTTTATTGTGGAATTTGTATACACGATAAAACAATTTGTTAGTCGCGCCCCGGTCATGCGAATCAGAAAGGTGGAGAAGACCTTCGTAGCCAGTTTTATGTGTTAGGTGACCGTTATGCTGGAATGCGACAATTTTGAGCCCTTAACCCCTTTATTTGTATTTGGTCCGAGGTCCGCGCAATGAATGAGAATTTGTTAAATGAAATGTAAGAGTTCCATTGATATGCAAACGCAAGAAAAAGGATAGCAGCGAGTTAAATACTCGAATACTCACTCCAACTCCTCATCATCGTCCTGCTGGGCGGGCACTGGTTTCTGCAGTTGCTGTTGCTTATCGCTGGCGGCAATGTTATTCTCATAGAAGACATCGTCCTCTTTGGACTCATCATCGTCACCCAGGCTCAGGCTTTTATCTTCGTCGTCGTTGTTATCCTCATTGCCCTGGACGTTGGCTGGAGCATTGTTGTTCTTGTTATTGTTGCTGCCATCGCTACTGTTGTCCTCGTCATCGTTGTTGATGTCCTCTACATCCTGGCTATCGTTATCCTGCTGATTGACACGCCGCTTGGCTTCCTCTTCCAAATACTTGGCCTTGGTAATTATCTCATCGCTGTGGCGAAACCAGGGTTAAACGGGTTCGTTAAGACACCATAGGCAAGTTTTCGTTTAATTGGTTTATTAACTTTTTCAAGAAGAACATTAACTGAAATTACATAATACGCCCGCGGCTGCTTACCGATTCTTGTGCAGCTCCTTTTTCGACACGCACACAGCGCTGAACTCGTCCTCCAACAGGCAAATTTCGCGCTTCTTACAGTTGAGCGGTCGGCAAAGGTCACCTGTAGACGAGATGGGCATGGGCGTGTCATTTGGACATCAATTGAAGGATTACTTTGGCGGGCTACTCACTTGAAGGATCATGTATCCAGCGCTTGCGTTCACCCACATTTTTATTGTTCTGCGTGTTTTTGTTTATCTGGGAACGAAAGTTAAAAAGGAATGCTTGATTAATTCACACAGTGAAGGAGTAAAATGTATTATCTTTTAATTTTGTTATTTAAATGCAAAAATGCAAAACTCCCATTCTTGTCATATGCCAGACGCATATCACTGCGCACACACCCACACATACAAAATATTCAAGTCCACTGGTGTATAAAAAATTGCTAACACATGTCGTATACGTAATATACAAGCAAGAAGAATGACAGATGCTAAGTTAGCTGTCGGAGCTATAGTCAGTCAACTCTGAATCTGTCAGGTTTATGATTTTAGGATTTAAGGAAACAATGCAACTTAAATAATACAAATATATAAGAAATTATTTCTGCACATACAAATACTTGAATCTCTAGCATAAGTCATGCCTAAAATGCCACTAAACATGAACATCGGAAAGGGGAGTTAAAAAAATAGAGTCGTATCACTTGGATCAGATAATATGGGCTGTTACAAGTATATATTGCGAAAAAAACGATTGCAAAATGCACGAATAGCTATTGAAAATGACTTATTTTTAGATTTAAATCCATCCAATTGAACAAAAGATGCATTTTATGGAATACAAAATCATTTCCGACGAGAAATGATAACTATAACTTAGCCGAGCTAAGTCGGATAACAGATACTTATTCTCTGTTAATTCTATTAAATTTCTAGCGCACTATGCCAAGCATACAGAATAACTGGAAGCTGTGTACTCAAAGTGCACAAAGGATTTATTGCAATTTGATTCAATGCAATTATGTAAGCTTTTAAGAATGTGTAACAATCAAAAGCGTTGCCTGTTGCTAGCATATGCGAGCTGAAATGCTATTAAGTGCAATAGTGCATATGAGCTATATTTAACTTGATTACAATATGTGCTGCACACAAAAAAGAGCAATAATAATAAAGCCCCTGTCACGTCCATGGCATTGGACATGGTTGCTACAAGCGCAAAAGGCTACGCAAACCCAACTCTCACCCCTCACCGCACACAGAATACCATGCGGTACCGCACTGTGGATAATTTGACCTGTTTTTCAAACTTTTATTAACTGTTAGATTTAGTGAAAAAGGGAAAAATTTGGCGTGTCACCGCACATTGCAGCCCATTTTTTAATGTATATAAATAATATTTCCACAATGAAAAGGATAAATTCTATCGATCGAATAAAAACCACAAAAGTTTTTCATAAGTCTATAAAATAAAAAATAAAAACACAAAGCTGTCAAATACAGACAACATTTTGTAGGTTAATTTAAAATATGAAAATTACAGGCTTGAATCACGTTAAATCAAATCATTTAAAATATTGTGAATATATAAATATCAACTAAATTTCAATATTGGCAGCAGTGGCATTTTATTTTTAGTTTAAGTCATTTACAATTAAGTAAGCCTGATTATTCTATATTAATTATATATTTTAGTTTCTAAAAACCAGTTGTTGCACTTATGCAGCTGTAAAAACCAGTTTTTTGGCCGAAAATCAGAGCGAATTACCCATTGTGCTTCGGGGCGAATAATTGAGTCTTGCATCGCGGCGCCTAAAAGGCTGCAATGCAAAATGTTTTGTCTAACAGCAAAACTCCGCTTGTTGCTGTTGCTGTTGTCGTTGGTAGTTGCTTTATAGACATCGGCAATGCTTCTGCAGTGAGCAGTGAACTTTAATCAGGCAGTTGCTAAATTGGCAACAGAAGAGTTGTGCTGCCGCCCACAGTCAAACAGGTCAACCCTTGACCCCATTCATGAACCATTTCACCCACGCACCAAGCACCATGCACTGGCCATTTGGCAAGCGCAAAGTGGCAATTGCGGTGCTTACGACTGTCCGTCTCAGTTGGCAACTGTAATGCAATAATGTCGTCCAGGACGTGAACTCTGGCAATTTGCATGCGTTAAAATGCAATTTGTGCGCGTTTCCTGGCCGCGGTTTTCCTCGCCACATCCCT
Organism: Drosophila paramelanica; assembly: GCA_035043915.1. Lineage (NCBI taxonomy): Eukaryota > Metazoa > Arthropoda > Insecta > Diptera > Drosophilidae > Drosophila > Drosophila paramelanica. The sequence goes on along the minus strand of JAWNMO010000354.1, from coordinate 5,172,887 downwards.
TTGAGAAACGAGTTTGTGTTTGCTCTTATATTTAATAATCTCTCTCTCTGCTTTTCTCTCTCTCTCTTTCTGTGCATCTCCCTCTTTCTCTATCTGCAATTCATTGTTCCCGTGCGTGTGGCCGTTGATTGGCTTGGTCAGCAATCTGCAGCGCGCTATTGTGGCGCTCAAATTGGTTGGCTGTAATTGCGCCGCGTTTGCGGTGGTCGTCAAGCGATTGGCCTCACTGTGGTTGAAAGACGGCGCCAAAGCGTAATAAACTCCAGCAGCAGCAACGTAAATAAACACTGAACTCCGCCCCCATTCGCAAATCCCCACATTAACTGGGTCACAGCAGCTGCAGGCGAGCAGCCATTACTTTAGCACCAAGCTCTCGCTTAGGGCCTAATATGGCGCTTACGCGTTATGCAAGCAAATCTGGAACGCAAACAGTTGTGCTCCACTGTTGCCACAGCAGGCCAGCGGCAGCTGCAACTTTATGCCCCACATTGGCTTCCCCACTGCAGTTCAGCCTCTTTTGCCAGATTTTTGACTATTTAAGTGGTTGGGCTTATTAAAGACTATTTAATTGCGCGACTCGAGCGGCGCCTTCCAAGTGCCTGACTCAATGCAACTTGACCTTAATTTAGCTGACGCTGCAGCCGCCTCTCCTGCTGAAATATATACACATATATATAAAATATATATATATATATATTCCACTTTTTGCTTGCCGTAGCAAATGTGAAAAAATCAGAATAAAAGACCGCAAAACAATAACAAACCAAAAAAAAAACACATTTTTATTCACGTCACTTTGTTGCAGCTGCAGCACAGCCACGCCCACTGCGCGCCCTCTAGCCGCACTGTGGCAATCTGTCAAGCCTTAAATTGAATTTACGACTTTGTTTTCGTAGCGGTTTTATTTCATCTTTTCCATTTTCTTGCGCTTTGTGCTGCTCCGCAAATTCTTTATTGTTTTTCTTATTCACTAGCCAAGAATAACAGACAATTCTGTGGCGAACCCCACTCTCCCACCCCCTCCCACCGATCCCTTGGAATGAGGTGGGTGGCCAAAACTGCAGCGCCATTTGGCCTGTCAGTTTCAGTTGCATTATGTAAATGTAATTTTTATTTGTTCTGAAACATTGCTTGATGCATTCTCAAGGTTTGTCTCAATGGACTCTAATATGTCTTGCTGCAAAACGCCAGAAAGCAAAAAAAATATTAGTAAAATTTATTGAACACTAAAGATTTTTACTTCTTTGACCGATTTCCAGAATGAAAGTTGCCTGCATATCTACGAAGCATGAAAATTAAATCCGCTTACAAAATACATCGTATAAAATGTAAATGGCACATAATCATGCATAATTAATGTTGGCTTGTACTAAGTACTTTGTATTGTGCACCAATACACACATACTTAGGATCATACGTATACCAGCATGAAGATTATGTGCCACTAATGCTATACACTGACAGTGTTGTGCAACAGATTTTGGTTAGCGTAATTCATAATTAATTGTGTGTCCCCATTTAGCGAGTATTGCGTTGATGTTTCGAAATGAATTATTTATTTCTATTTTACAGTTTGTTAAATGGCATTTTTTGAGCAGAATAATGGTCTCCAAATCTCAAATTTTTTATAAAATTAAACATGATTCTGAGGGGGTCAAATTTGTTGTCAAAAACCATGTCAAATTTGAGAAAAATGTTTACATGTAAAGCTATCGGACCCATAGGTCTCATATTTCAAACACTCATAACTTTGTCAAAACTGAACCGATTTTCTTGATTGATGGCATTCTGCTCATGATTTCTCATTTAAATCAACTCTAAATCGAAAATCGATGCATTTTTGAAAAAAAAATTTTTTTGATTTTTTTGGAAAAAGCATGTACTCCCCCCTTACTCATTTTCGAAAAAAAAATTTTTTTCAAAATTCAAAAGTGCAAGTTTGCATTTTTAATCGATTTTGCTGGCCACAAATAGTATAAAAAACAACATTTAACATGATTCTGAGGGGGTCAAATTTTTTGTCAAAAACCATGTCAAATTTGAGAAAAATGTTGACATGTAAAGCTATCGGACCCATAGGTTTCATATTTCAAACACTCATAACTTTGTCAAAACTGAACCGATTTTCTTGATTGAGGGCATTCTGCTCATGATTTTTCATTTAGAGCAAATCCTAATTGAAAATCAATGCATTTCTGGGAAACATTATTTTGATTTAGTGGAGGGGGCGCTAGGGGGCGTCCTAGCGGCCAATCTACATACCAAATTTGCTGGCTCTATCTTTACAATTGTGGGAAATATTCACTTTTTATCGATTTGCGATTTGAGGTGTATCGACATGTTATCGTATTGCCCGCCTTCCAGTGGGCGTGGCACAAAAATCTTAACACTTTGTCTGAAGAGGATAACTACAAGTATATATTCAAAGTTTGAAGTTTGATGGACATTGCACAAACCAATATACTAGTTTCACTTCGTGAACGAGTATAAAAAAAAAATAACATAATGCGGATTTACATAAATTCGGTTTATCAATCTTTTTCTTAAAATCTACAACTTTTTTATAATTCACTGTTAATTAAGCATTGTAACTTTCTCTTAATCAATGATTTAATTTCAAATATTTCGTAATATATCACTTATGTGAAAACGATAAACTGGGAATGTTATTTACCTATCGCATACAGTAATTTAGGGTTTTAAATATCTGAGTTCAATGATTTGAAATTAAACTCTGAATTGAATTTTGCGCATGGAAGCGACGTATGAAATTCCGCATTAAATCGGCAATCAAAAACCTGCCCCGCCCTGCCCAGCCAAAAACCGTCAACATTATGGTTTATTGTTCGTTTAGAGAGGGGCCGAAACGAAATAATAAATACGCTCTGCAGCAGAAATTGCTGTAAATTATGCAGCCGCCGTTGCATGAATACCAATGATGGTGCCTATGGATGCAATATTTTCGCTTTGTTACTCGACCCGCTGTGCAATCGATAAAAACGGGGGCATAGCCAGGCGCATAAGAAGAGTCACAAATATTAAGCGTCGGATCTGTATATATTCTAGATGTGTACGAAATGTGAAAATATTGCGGCTGTGGCTGGCATTAGTTGCGGCAATTAGAGTGAATTGAATCTGTTGTAAGGGGCGTTTGGCAACCCATTGATGGTCTGCCATTTTAAATGACCAACTGAATGACTGACTGAATGACCTGCAACTAGAGTTGTGGCCCATAAATTATGCATTTCGCTTTAAAAATGCATTAGCCAGGCATGGCTGGATCGCATTTCAGTTTCTATGTATGCTTGTGTGTGTGTGTGTGTGTGTATGTGTGCTTGCACACATAAAATTGGGTCCAGATGCACTGTGGTTATCATCTATATGCAGGCCCAGCGGCAGTTTTGTGGCCTGTGTAAATAGCCCGGCTGGGCCACATAAATTCCGCAATTTCGTGCACCCAAATGCTAAATCAATTTCTTTTACGGGCAAGCCAGACAACCCTAAGCGGGATGTCCTGGCTTCCACATTTCCTGACAGGAAGCTCAGCGTGACGCTGGCCCAACGTGCAAATCCATCAATATAAGTAACATTTGACTTTGCCAGCGCCACAATGGAAAAGTGGCAAACTTTTGCCAGCACCCAAAGCCAAGTGGCACCAAAATAAAAGAAGAACATTTAAATTGAGCTCGCATCCAGGAAATTGCATTCTTCGGGCGCCGTCTGGCGTTGGAGGCGTAATGCCAAATGTCGCCGGATGTCAGACAGGATGCCAACGGGTTTGGCCAATGTGACAGTAACTAAGACCCCGTCGCCAAAGCGACTGTCAAAAGCTAAAGGCTGACAGGATGGCACCTCTGCAGCGCCTAATTACAACAGCAGCTTGTAGGGAAACAGTCCGAGGCGGTTGCAACAGAAGCGGAAGCGTGCAATTGTATTTGTTATGACACTCGTTAGGAGAGCCGTCGCTGTTGCATAAATTATGCAATAATCACAATTTAATTGTTAATTCAATTAGCGCAACGCCCAAACGTCAATCGAAACTGTCGTGTTGCTATATATATATATATTAAACATATGTATATCGCACAAAATGCAGCAAGTGCATGATTAATATTTACTTAAATGCCATAAAAAAACATGACGTGTCCTGCAGATATGACGTGTCCACACGGAAAGTGGCAGCACGACAAACAGGCCTATCTATAACATAATGTTACACTCACAGAAAAAATGCGGGTATTCAGATTTCTTAAAATATTATATTTATTTATTAAGTATAGAACCTGTACAATCATAATATTTTAAAGTAGTAGCTTAACAACATAAAATGGAAAATGTAATTTAGAACCGAAGGATTTTAAAATTTCTTAAACTTAGTACTAAGTCTTCTATTTAGTGATTCGGATTCAATTGTCAGATATATATATATATAATAAAAATATATATTATTATATATTAACTCTGCGAGAATTCGAGAGACGAACGGATATTATATAAAACTAATACAGACTGAATAAGTAAAAAAAAATCACATTCTTTCTATATTGGCTATGCTTGCAATTTATTTTAGCAAAAAAGTCTTAGGGATTTTTCTCTGCGTGTACTTAACAGATGGAGGCGTGTCGCTAGCACGTTATGTTTATGTATCGTAAATGCATTTTCCGACACAGCATATCTAGGATGCGAACGTGGAGCGTAGCAGGTGTGAGAGCAATTGCACTGCAGTCATAAAACATTTGAAGCAACAACCGCAAAACAGAGACAACAAATTGCAACAATTTGCAACGGGCAACAACGGTGAACCAAAAAGCGGCACTAAAAAGCCAGCAACTGTGTTTACCTATGTGCAGAAAATACGATTACTACATTCATTTTCCGCTTTTCCATTTATATTTATAAACATGAAACAATCTGAAAAAGCCGCAATGGCCAACGCTCCAGAGAATGCTCGGACTAAAAGTTGCTACCATCCGATTGCACTGCTTTCTGTTACAATGTACTGCGGTTTTTGAAAATGTTCCACCTGTGAATAACACGGATTAGGTCAAGTTTATGGCATAGCTGAGCAGACTGGGAGTTGCTCGAATGTTGTGAATATTTGAAAAATGTCAAAGAAATATTATGATACACAAACAAATAGATTTGATAATAAAATTCTCTACCTCTTTCTTATTTCCTAACTCGTAATTCTACAGGATTTACTATAAAACTAAGAAAATTAGATCTCCAAAAATTTGAAGATATGATAGTAGTGCATTTGACAGATTAAAATAAAAACAGCCAATAAAAACAAATTTAATTTAAAAAAATGTCTTTTTTCATTAAAAATATATCACAAATTTATGTTGAAACTTGTATTTAAAATTAGTGTCGAGAGCAAACCATGTTGAACATTAATTCAGTTGAAATAGATAAATTGAAATTATGGGACTTGAGAACTTAAGTTAATCAAGTCTGGCTTTGTCTTATGTAGCGTTATCTGTACAATAATAAGCCAAGCATGCACAATCTGTAGCTTCTCCACATAATTTAAAGACAATGCGGGCAATGTAACAATTGCCCATTAAGCATATTCAGGCATTCGCCGAGAAGGAAGAAGGAAGGCTCCACCCACCAGCGCACATGCCACACCCAGCTGAACGCCTTGTATTAAAAGCTTTTGCCTGCATTCTGCTTGCATGCGATGGACTACGGACAAAGGGCACGCGTCACCGCCAAACACGCCCCTCAATGGTTTGTTAAGCGGTCTCGTACTTAAATGATTCCAAGCTTGCCACGCCCAGACATACCACCGTGGCGGGCACTTGGGCCGATTGAATAGTTCAATCAATTAGTTAATTGCAGAGCTGGCCAAACGCCTTTCAGACTAAAGGCTGCAAGCTTAAATCGGGGCACTTAGCGGCAATCAGCAATTAGCAGAGCAATACCGGGAAACCATTATCGGGACGTGCCGGTGCGGTAACACTGGAAAACCAAAGAGCTGCTAATGGCACAGCACAAACTTGCAGTATTTTAAACCAATAGCAAACAGAAATTGGTAGATATTGACTGGAAAGCACGTTGTTCAGGTCGCCTTTGTGGTGGCAGAACATTTATAGAATCGTTGGTTGCACAGTGCACAAAGAACATTTATTTTCTCTAAAAAATTGTTATATTTTATCAAAACAATTTCTATGCTACTTTCAGTGGCAACTTTATCTAGTTTTACACAATATAAAGAATTTGAACTTTTTTTTTTTAAATTTTTTGATGTTTTTCGATTTAGTCGATTAAAATATTTTCCTTAATTTGTTTACCTTTAACATTAAAGAATAATAATAATTGATGAAGGATAAATGCAGAAGTTATTCAAGAAGTATATTTTAGTTATTTTTAAATGTATGTGACTGAATAATCGTAATGAATCGTTTTTTGCGCAAAAATCGAGTTTTTGGTCGTACAACAGGTAAAATTGCCCATTGTTCACAGTGGTAACTAAATACTGTATGGATCCACAGTAAGTTGGAGGGGGAGGAATGTATAAAGGGAAACCTCTCAAAGGAGACAGACAAACAAAAATTTGTCGCGGCAAACATACAACACAAATGAAGCAGCAGAAAAATGAAGTTTTTCCGAGTTTCCTGCACTCACACAAACACACACACACATACAAAGTAAGTACATATATTCAAATATATATATATGTATATATATATGTGTGTGCGAGAGTGAGCAAAAACTTTGCAAATTGCTGCTCATCGCTCTTTTAGATGGCAAAGGACGGGGGCCCGAGCGGTACTGAAGGGCCTAGTAATGGAAAATAAAAGCGTAGCAAGAATCATGCTTGTTTTTTATTAGAAGCCATTCAGTGCCTGGCAGTCATGACAGCCAGGCAAATATGGCGGCAGCACCCGGAAGTCGGCTGTTGCCTGTCGCTTGTCGCTTGTCAGTTGTTGGCTGTGGGCTGCTGCATCCCCTTCCCGGTGCGTAGCCAACTGTGTCTGTTGTCGATGTTGGCTGATGAGAAATGACAGCCAATAATACAGCTAACTGTACTCCATCTGCATTTATCATAACTTGCGTCTTTTATTTGCCTTGATGGCAGCATTGCCACGGGCCGCATTCGTTGTGTTTGGCTTTTGGCTGTCCCATTGGGTCTATTTCGAATGCTTCGTTAGCGAGCTTTCGCCTTTTGCATAGCGTTGCTTTGGTTTCGCATTTACAAATGACCTCTCAACCCCCGGCTACCTGAGGATTACAGCTAAGCTTGTTGCTGCCATTTCTGTTGCTAATGTTGTTATACCCTGTACAAAACTATTCTGGACTCATTTCCATTTATGTGTCTTTCTATTTGTACTATGCCAAATTTGGATTGAGAATATTTTACTTCTTCTACTTTACCTCCAACTTGAAAATTGCTACAAATGTTTAAAAATATGAACCATATATTTCTCCTTCTTTATTTAAAGGTATAGTTCAAAACTATCAAATAAAGTGCAATGCTATGTCTGAACACAGGGTATCTGCTATAGAGTTTGTACTTGTACGAATTGCTATATACATTTTAATCTCGGCGCCAAACAAATGCGCTGATAAGTATGCAATATCTTTTGTCAGTCAAGTGTAATATCTATTTATAAATCTGAAATGCAATGAATTAAAATAAAGTAAAGAAACTACTTTTTTTTGCTAAAGCTAAGTAAACTATATTTTTATATACTGATTTAGCCCACTACAATTTAAATCAATGATAAATAAAATGGTGAGTAAAAGCTGTTGTTAAGTTAAAACATATTATATTTTTTGCTCCGCTAACCGAATTCTTGGTATTATATTTATTAAATTGGAACACTATTTTATTTATGTAGATGAAACATATGCTTGGATGATGGCACGCCCACTGGCCCCGATTATTGGCTGTGTATTTACAAAATAAATTTTGCAGCAAATGCAATTCTACAAAACGTACATTAAATATTTGAGTTGCTTAATTGCATTTGGCTATAATCAAATGCTTGCATTTAAAGCATGAACAAAACTGAACACAGATTGCTTTAAATTATTGAAATTTTGATATTTATATTATTAAAGATGTGTAAATAGGACTGAACTATAGACTGGCAATGTTTTCCATTAGCTATTTGGCTTAATCAATATGCAATGCAAATGAATTTAACAAAGTTTCATTAATTTTTAACAACGTATATTTTCACAAACTTAATGTGACAAATGAAAAGCAATTTACGTTATTTTGAACTTTATTAAAACGGAATTGGAACGAAAGTACAGTTGTACAAATAGTTTATTCAATTTTAAATTGTCTACTTTCATTTCAACTTTATTGTTAAATATGCCTGTATTAAAAGCGCTTGTTTTCGAGTTTTTGCCTTTTAACTGGTTCTCTTGGGTCTTAGCGACCATAGCGACAAAAACTCAAATGTCGTTCCAACGGATCCGAGCTTTCAGAGTTTTTATATTTTTGATTTATTTTTGTTTTACATTCAATCGTCAAACAATTTTTAACGATAAATTTCTATAAAAAGAAAAACTATAACTATGTTTAAATATTTGATGTAAAATAAAAAAAATCACAGTCAAAACTTAACAAATGCTGCAATTTTATAAAATAATCGTTTCATTGAATCCTTAAATGCCAACATATTGTAATCAAACCGAGCATTTAATGTAAGAAAAATTCTACTGTATTAAAAGTAAAGTGTAATTTAAATTCAGACGAAATGATTTATATCACATTTTAGAATATTAAAGAACAAATTTCTCTTGGAATTTTAAGAACAAAACGTAATACCTTAATTTTCCACTTGAGAAATTTTTCCTTAATTTACCGTAGTCAATGCGACGAGCTTTGATTAACGCTGACAAGCAATGTTGTATATACTATTTTTTAATGCAGATATAAAGTGACAATTTCTCATTCGCAACCTTGGCGTTTCTTTTGTGTTTTGTGACTGCACTTAAACTTAAACTTAAGCATTCTCTATTTTTAGCTCTAGTAATGCAGATTTTTAGAGCTAAATTACACGCCGATTTACATTTTCATAATCTGCAATAGGGATTGCTATCAACTTAAATATAAAAATGTATATGAGCATGGCATTTCGACACGAAATATTATAATAAAAAACACAGAGTTCCAACGTCAAATACTACACAAATTTGTTCAGTATCGACAGCCATCAATTTGGTTTTTTGCAATTTAGTCACCGAGCTTTCAAGCTGAGGAATGAGTCGGATCAGTATTTAAATATAACTACCATAGAAACCATCTGAGGAAACTATGTCTACCATTAAATGTTTTTACTTTAATTAAGCAAAGCAATTTTATATTATATAGCTTCCATAAAAATAATCGCTAAACACTTTAGTTTTTATATGTTAGCACAGATAAGTATATAAATATAGTACACATTTGGCGGGATATTCAAGCGTGCTTTTATCACGGTTGTAAAATTACACGCATCCAACTCGAATACGGAAAAACACGGATAAAAGCGTATCCTTGAGCTATTTGCTTATTCTATAGATGGTAAAAAATATGAAAAGAGAAGAGACTGAAATATTTGCCGCGGACGTTAAACAATGCTTAGGCGTAGTAAGGGCTGCCGATGATAATAACTTTAGACACAAAGAGACGACAATGAAAAGATAAGGTGCTAAAACTTAATGGATGCGTACATTAACAGAAAAAAAATTATATAATGTATAAATAAAAAATTCTCTACAAAACGAATGGCAACTGGCTGCATAATTGTAGCAATATGTTATAATTGTATTTGCTAGTACGCTATAACTATACCCTGTACTTTTCAAAATGAATATATACCACCTCACTAAGGAAGTTAGGTTATTTTGATGTACGTATTATTTTTACCATCAGTGTGATAGTATGTATAAAAGGGCGTAACAGTTGTTTATATACACAACTATATATGGGCTTGAGTATATCTTACATCGCATATGCATGACCGTGTATTGTTTGTCTTGTTTGAGTTAAATACATATGTATGTGTGTGTGTCTGTTTGCGTTTGTTTGTCATTTGAAATATGTTGCTGACACAGTCGCTGTCGTAGTTGGTGGCTCGGTCGCTGCCATGAAAATCCTTGCAACATTGTTAATGAACTTTTAATGACTTTTTGAGATGGCACAAAAATATGTTTCGGTATGTATCTATATGCCCCAAAAGATACACACATCTAGTGCAAACAAAGCGAACTGAAGTCCACGGTAAAAATCTCGGCATTTGAGTTTTGTTCCGTGCAAGTTTTGTGTACAGCAATTTGCGTCCATTGAAACGAGCGTGAAATCTGACACACACAGATACACACACGCTCACACACACACACATACTAGCAATAGGAAAAACAAACACACACACACACGAATGCTTTGGCATATGCCATTTGCCACGCCCATTTAGTCAGTTGCTGTGCACACCAACAACATCAACAGCACTCGTATCAGTAACAGCATCTGCATCAGCAACATCTACAGCAGTAGCAACAACAACTTGTTTACATGCCACACGTATGGACTAGATGTTCATGTGCGAATATATACCAGCAAGTGTGTGTGTGTGCAACGCTCGCTGATTAGGAATTCAAGAGGAATGTTCCATATAAATCTGACACTAAACCAAAGTTAACCCTCTGAGGAACATGCGATTACTGATCCAATATTTCCAGTACACACGTATTAATACACTCTTAAAAGTGTCTACAGGGGCCAGTTCTGCCCAAAGCGTAAATTAGCTAGCTAGCTGTAAACATATGTTTTATAAACCGCAATTTCAACTTTAAACAAACAAGTGAGAACGTTGCCGTCGGGTGTAATCAACAGCGTATTACTTGTTCATCGAGTGTTATAATCATCCGAAAAATGCCTAAAATTGTGTAATTTTCTTAGATTACCAAGATTTATGGCTTTTCATCAAGATATCATCTGTAGCCAAACAAGGAATATGTGTTTAAATATTTAAGTTTCTAGCTTTAATGGCAATGAAATTTTTGAATTCATAGGGGCAGAAGGAAACCCAATATGCTCTTAACTTCGTGAACAAGTATAACGAACAATAAAGTTAATGGCACACTTAAAGGCCGATAAGCAGTGAAAACCTCAAGAAAGAGATAATATCGGCTCTCTTCTATATTTAAACGAGTTGAGCGAGCCAACGGCCGCAGTCGCAGACGAAAGCTGCCAGTGTTGAGAACCATTGCGAGGCTGTGCACAGCTGATCGCGCCCAAAAGCAGCTGACTACAAAAATTCGTACATTTTTAGATTCGCGATCGTATTTAAAAACATCCGCGTACATTTGTTAATTCACAGTTGAAAGCTACAGAAAGTGATCAACATGAGCAGAGCCGAGTGGGAAAACAATGAGGAAATCAAAATATTTCGCGAATATCTGCGCATTCCAACGGTGCATCCAAACATTGATTACAGTACGTTTTGTGAGAGTGTAAATGTCTTGTGATAAGCATAAAGATTAACAAACAAAATTTTACAGCCGCTTGCGTAGAATTCTTGAAACGTCAGGCCGCCAGCCTTGATCTGCCCGTGGATGTTATTTATCCCGTAAACGAATCCAATCCCGTTGTGGTAATGAAATGGCTGGGCAAGCAGCCTGAACTACCTTCCATCATCCTCAACTCGCACACGGATGTGGTGCCTGTTTTTGCAGACAAATGGACGCACGAACCATTCGGTGCCGATCTGGACGATGAAGGTCGCATTTTTGCACGTGGCGCACAGGACATGAAGTGTGTGGGCACTCAATATCTGGCCGCCGTGCGAGCGCTCAAAGCCAGCGGATATCAGCCAAAGCGCACTGTGTATCTCACCTATGTGCCGGACGAAGAGGTTGGGGGCCATCTGGGCATGCGCGAGCTAGTCAAGAGTGATTACTTCAAGAAACTGAATGTGGGATTCAGCTTTGACGAGGGTATCTCCAGTGAGGATGACACCTACGCCGTGTACTATGCCGAACGGACAATATGGCGTAAGTTAAATGCATAAATAAACAAAGAGGCAATCTTACATTGAAAGGCTCTTTCAGAGATCTGGTTTAAAATCAGTGGCACCGCTGGGCACGGTTCCCTGTTGCTGCCCAACACCGCTGGCGAGAAACTAAACTATGTTGTGAACAAAATGATGGAGTTCCGTGCATCACAGGTGAAACGACTGGCAGAAGACTCTAGCATTGAAATTGGCGATGTAACCACCGTTAATCTGACCCAACTGCGTGGAGGAGTGCAAAGCAATGTGGTGCCACCTTTGCTGGAAGTGGTCTTTGATATTCGCATTGCCATAACTGTGGACATGGTTGCCTTCGAGAAGCAAATTCGTGATTGGTGCGCAGAGGCAGGTGGTGGCATTGAACTCGAATTCGAGATGAAAAACCCCTACGTGGAGCCCACCAAGATAGACGCGTCGAATGTGTATTGGGTGGCCTTCAAGCAAGCCTTGGACGAACTGTAAGCATTATGCGAACTGTTGAAATTATTTTCTGACGTTCTCCTTTTTGCTCCCGCAGCGGTCTAAAGACTCGATACCGTGTGTTCCCTGGCGCCACAGACAGCCGTTACGTGCGCCATTGTGGAATTCCGGCCTTGGGATTTTCACCTATCAACAATACCCCGCTGCTGTTGCACGATCACGATGAATTTCTGCGTGCGGACACCTATCTGAACGGCATTAATGTTTACAAGAAACTTATTGCAGCTGTTGCCAATGTCTAAAATCAAGCTAAATACGGACTTTTATTGTTGACAGAACTTTTCATTCCATTTAATTGTTTACATTAATAAAGGCTGGCTTTTTAAACTTGTTCTGGAAACTTTCTGCTTATCACGGCTGCTTAATAAAATTGCCGTGAATATCCTATTATTTACGCATAAGTGCATATTAGACCGATAACTCTGCTGTTATCTTAATTTTTTTATCTAAACAGTTAACATTTAGTTGGGCTAATATGACTGATGTAGTAAAATCTACATTCACACACAAAAACACACTAACCCAAAGAGCCACACAAAATAAAAAAATAAACACGGCTTTTAGGGAACACACAATGATATACGACTCATAAGAAATATAGCTCAGCTAGTTATGAGTAAATAAATAAGCGTTCAAATTGCGTTTTCAATTTCAAAACAATTTTAGCTAATTTTTATTAGTTCGTTTTTAATTAAGCTTTATAATCAGCCGAATTTATACAGTTTGTGAACAGCAAGGCCTTGAAAAACAATAAAATATACTATTATAAAAAAAAAAATGCCAAACTAAAATTTCTTTTTACCGCAATTTTAATATTGCGTGTGTGGGCTTGATTTGATGTCGCAAGTCTATTAATAAAGACACTTTTCAAACTAAAAATACACAGGGAATTTTGTTGTTTATAAACAATCGCAAAAAACAAGAACAGATTATTAGAATAGTTTTGATAAAGATCTGAGGAAAATTTTTAAAACAAATTTTTAAAACAAATCATTTGTATTAAAAATCAAGCAAACTTCGTTACTGAATATGAATAAACCATTCATACATCATTCAGATGTTGACTCGTTCACAGATTTAATTATTATTTTTATTTTGGAAAATTTCGGTTTTTAGAAATTTGAAATTTTTCGATATTGGCCGGAATATCATGGTCGCAATTTGTGGGGGATGTCACCGGTATCTACATACCAAAATTGATAATTCTTTTTTTTTAATTTTTGCAGATAGGACGGACGGACATTTGATAATCCAGGAAATAGTTACTTTTAATTAAATACTCTGTACTCATTCAAATAGGGTAAAAAGGGTATAATAGTTTTGTGCAACTGTATGTAACGGAGGAAAACAGCTTCAAATGGACAACGAACTCTCATAATCTGAGTTATAAATAATAAAAAAATTAAAGTACGCAGCACACAAAACACGTTTTTTGATTTTTAATCCATTAGAAACCCCAAAAGCAAACCCCATTCAAGTGACCTCAATAGAACCGCAGATAACAAATAAAAACCAAAATTTTTGGAAACATGGCTGATTAAAGTAACCGCATCTTTAACGTCAAATTCTGTTACGGTTTAGTTTTTGGTATTTAAGAGAGAAATGTTTTCGATATTTGAATAAAGGTGGCGCCACGCTGAAAGGTTGCGAACGAATAGTTAATTCCAAATTTACGCAAAATGAATAGATCGCAGTGGGAAAACGACGAAGAAATTAAAATCTTCCGCGAATATCTACGCATTCCATCGGTGCATCCAAATGTGGATTACAGTAAGAAATGATCAAACTAAATGAAATCAAATAATACTCGTTAAACGTTTACTTGGGAAAAATATAGATTTTTGTAATTTGAGGACACTACGTGTCCGAAATTTTATGGTTGAATAATTAGAGGAGGTTATCAATAACTATCTATCAAAACTATCAAAAACTATCTGCCTCTAAAAACTTTATGAGCAATCATTAGAAAAGTTCATCGGTAATATGTTTATAAAACTAGGGCATAGAATTTATCTATACTACTGACTCTGATATATATATATTCACTTTGTGAACGAAACTTAAAAAAAATTTGAATTAATTAAAAAACAAATTAATTAATTTGTACCCTACAGCCGCTTGCGTGGAGTTCTTAAAGCGTCAGGCAGCTAGCCTGGATCTTCCCGTGGATGTTGTTAATGTCGGACTGAACCCTGTTGTTGTAATGAAATGGCTGGGCAGGGAGCCTGAACTGCCGTCCATCGTATTAAATTCTCATATGGATGTCGTTCCGGTATTTCCGGACAAGTGGACTCACGGAGCTTTTAGCGCCGATTTGGATGACGAAGGACGCATTTACGCACGCGGCTCCCAGGACATGAAGTGCGTTGCAACTCAATATTTAGGAGCTATCCGCTCTCTAAAAGCGAATGGGTACCAGCCAAAGCGAACTGTTTATCTCACCTTTGTACCTGACGAAGAGGCTGGCACTATCCCGGGAATGAAGTCGCTGGTCGAAAGCGATTACTTCAACAAACTGAATGTGGGATTCAGTCTCGACGAGGGCATCGCCAGTGAGGATGACATCTACTCCGTGTTTTATGCCGAGCGAACGGTCTGGGGTAAGTTGCGAACAGAATACCAGAAAATAAAACCTTCCAATTAATCCTCTTTCAGATCTAAGGCTAAAAATCAGTGGCACGGCTGGCCACGGTTCCCTGTTGCTGCCCAACACCGCCGGTCAGAAACTCAGCTACGTTCTGAATAAAATGATGGAGTTCCGAGAATCACAGGTGAAACGACTGGAAGAAGACTCTGGCATTGACATTGGGGATGTGACCACCGTTAATCTGACCCAATTGTTTGGCGGTGTCCAAAGCAATGTGGTGCCACCTTTGTTTGAAGTGGTGTTTGATATTCGAATTGCCTTAACTGAGGATTTGGATGCACTCGAGAACCAGATTCGTAAATGGTGCGCAGAGGCAGGGGGCGGGATAGAGGTGGTGTTTGCCTGGAAAGAACCGTATGTAGCCCCGACCAAGACCGACGCATCAAATCCGTATTGGGTGGCCTTTAAACAAGCCCTTGACGAACTGTAAGTAACAATCCACCGATTGCCTTAGGTCCTGACCGTCCCAAATTTTTTCAGAGGAGTGAAAATTCGTCAACGAGTTTTTGCAGGCGCCACAGATAGCCGCTTTCTGCGAAATGTTGGTATTCCGGCTTTGGGCTTTTCGCCGATTGACAACACGCCCATCTTACTGCACGACCACAACGAATATTTGCGGGCAGACACCTATCTGAATGGAATTGCAATTTATAAGAAACTTATTGAAGCTGTGGCCAATGTATAAATTTGATAAAAATATTACAAAATTACATTTTTTGATGGATTTCCTCTTTTGCAATAAACTAAACTAAAGCCAGTGAGACAATTATAATTTAATTCGATTGTGGGATTTACATTCAACTACACTGAAAGTAGTGCATGTACTTATTATTAATAGCATGTATTACTAATATTTATGTAAAAAATTAGTTTGATGCAAAACCTTCGATAATGGTGTCATATGCTACAAAGAAAAAAAAAACCTATCGATAAGAAGCATATCAGCCAATTTTATAATAAGCCCAATGAATAATGAAGACCGGTAGCTATTAAGCTGATAACAGCAAACAGCACATACGTATGTGAACTTTGGTTTTGATGTCGGCATTGGGGCTAACACCAAAATGCTGTACAATGCTGATAAAGTTCGAAATTTGCTATCTTCTGAGGAATTCGATAAAATAGCAAACATGCTTTTTGAAGAACTTACAAACTAACAAGTTTAGTGACATCCGTTTTTGAATACAAGTATTAGCGGGAGAGTGTTTAATATTTTAAATTTATTTATTACATTCCTAAATTTGGCATTAATCGATCTCGTAGTATGATTTTCATTTTAATAAGTTGTTGATATATTAGCTGAAGATTCAGACAAAAAAATCGAATCTGACTTTCTAATATACATTTTAAAACTGTTATTTCTTAACAGAAAAATCTGATTTTGGAAAAAAGTCATACACAGCTTTTAAATTTTTTATAATATTTTTAACCAGTATTCAAATTCTATATGCTTCTATAGCTTAGCCGAAATGACCCGCAATAATGATAGTGAAGATTTTTACAAGCATTAAGTTATCTTTTTTTTATCTAAATTTGATAAATATTATCTTTATGTTTCTACTAAAAATTTTAAATAGATGCGCTTTAAACATTTACCAAAATACTTTTGTTTTTCCTAACGCAATCATTTTAAAATTTTTATAACGGATATTTAACATGATATTTTTAACAAACCACAGACATAATCAAAGACATGAAAGATAACCACGCCTAATTACCATTGATAAAGTCCCTAATGGACAAACTGATTAGATTAAAAAATGAGTATTTTATGTCTGACAATCAAAGAGGAAACTTTTAGGCAAACATTTGGGTGAATGGGTGAATGACAAATTTACGATTTCAAATCGGCACATCTTAATTAATAAATATATTAAATAGATTTTCGCTATCATAGTGCGAAAATCTTAATGAAACTTAAGAATAACTACACATTTTAATATAGATTGAAGTAAGCAAAGCTCTCTATAGCAGTTGGTAAGAAATATTATTCATTGTTCATATTTACGGTAAAAGCTGTGCATCCCCATTAAATTTGAGTTTAGGCTTAGCAACAGACTTTATTTAGAAGACGTTTATACTAACAAGAGAAGTGTATTTGAGGTTATAAAGTACCCTTAACCACATTAAGAAACAAAAACAAAAAACTTTTTTGATAATGGCCTCATTAACAACCACATTAATTACTCTGATAAGAAGCAAATCAACCAAATTTATAAAACAGACGCAGGGGGTATCAAATCTAACAATGAAATCAACGAAAACAAATATACACATAGAAAAAAAAACAGAAATATTTATATGGTTATAAGGTGAACCTCAGATTTGAATTATTTATTTAATTTATTTTAATTAAAACACTTTTTGTATTGAAAATTTTGTTAATATTTAAGTATTTAGATAACTTTGACTCTCAAAATTTTAAATCAACAAGTTATGTGTTCTATGTTAAGTTTTTCTTCGAGTGTATATGTACGCAATGTCGGTGGTGATGTTGGATATAAACTGGAAGCAGCCTTAGGTTCTATCAGTTGTAAACAAACGATGAGAGCGTTAAGAAAGCGAAACTCAAATAAAAATATCTAACATTATCTATATTATCTAATTTGTGCCAGCGACCAAGCTGGACGGGAATTTGTTTTGGACAGCATTTCAGGACACGCTAAACGAGCTGTTAGTATGATCATGTCCAGAGTGAAAATCATATTATTGACATTCCGATTCCCCATCCAACAGCAATTTGAAGTTCCGCACACTAGTCTGTCCCGGCTGCATACGCGTTTATGAAGTGAAAGGAGTTTATTGGGTTTAAAACTTTTAAGTTTTTAAGCAGTTGTAACTACTCTCTTTGATTGATTATTGATTATAAATCTTAATCTTTGTCACTTTTGGAATCGGAAGTGTGTGTGACCAATTTTTCGGTTAAAAATCTTTACAAAAGTTTCCTTCAAGTTTGGTGACTCTAGCTCTAAAATTGTGGGAGATATGGATTTTCGCAGTTTAAGTTAACTTATATTTTTCTTGATCTTGAAGAGGTCATCGTAGACAAATTGTTGTATATAGCTTAAAACTGGAGAAAGTTTATGAATTTGATCAAACTGGTACGACGCGGGAACAGACTAGCATATATATCTAGCTAAATATCTCCAGCACTATTGGCTAATAAAAAATTACTTTCATGACAGAAGAAGAACAGCGGATATTGTACAAACCCAATATACTCAATTCACTTCGAGAGTGAGTATAGAAATTAATTGTAACTGATTGAAAATACCTTTCTATAAGCCCAATCAGCGAAATGTTTTGATTAAAGGTCATTAAGAAAAGTACACATAAAACTGATAAGAATTTGAGGCTTAGTTATAAATATGATAAAAGCAGACACATTGTTAACAAAAAAGCTATTTGATGGATGGCGGCATTTTATATTTAAGCAATGGCTTGATAAAAGCAGCCAAATAGTCGTCGGCTGCCGCTGAAACAGTTCACAAGTATTCTTTTTGCAAGGCATCTGTGTGCAGCTGTTGTTTTCGAGATCAGAAGTGTTTATTGCTGAGCTGAATATATACATATATAAAGAATCGCATTTTGTTTATAATTACACAACAAATCCAAACAAAATGAGCAAAGCTGAGTGGGAAAATAATGAGGAAATTAAAATCTTCCGTGAATATCTACGCATACCAACGGTGCACCCAAATATAGATTACAGTAAGTTTACGGAATTGTACATGATCGCGATAAGCCGTTAATTTTATGAGAGCATCATAAAAATGAGTCAATCAAGATTAGCCTAATGTAATCGATTTTCAGCCGAATGTGTGGAGTTCTTAAAGCGCCAGGCAGCCAGCCTCGATCTGCCCGTGGATGTCGTTTATCCTGTTAACGAATCAAATCCCGTCGTCATATTGAAATGGTTGGGCAAGCAGCCCGAACTACCTTCCATCATTCTCAACTCGCACACGGATGTTGTGCCCGTCTTTGCGGAGAAGTGGACTCACGACCCTTTTGCCGCCGATATGGACGATGAGGGTCGCATTTTTGCGCGTGGCGCGCAGGACATGAAGTGTGTGGGCACTCAATATCTGGCCGCAATTAGGGCCCTCAAGGCCACCGGCTACCAGCCGAAACGAACCATCTATGTGACCTTTGTGCCCGACGAAGAGGTTGGCGGCTATTTTGGAATGCGCGAGTTCATAAAGGGGGATTACTTTAAGTCCCTGAATGTGGGCCTGAGCCTAGACGAGGGCTCTTCCACATTGGATGACTCCTATTACGTCTACTTTGGAGAGCGCACCGCATGGCGTAAATATTAATACGGCAATTGGCCTGCAGCAGTACGATATAATCATTGTTTTTGCAGACATTCGATTCAAGATCAGCGGAACTGCTGGCCATGGATCCATATTGTTGCCCAACACCGCTGGCGAAAAGCTCAAGTATATTGTGAACAAGATGATGGGCTTCCGCGAATCCCAAGTGAAGGCGCTGGAGGATAATTCGAAGCTATTCTATGGCGATGTGACCACCGTGAATCTGACCAGAGTGACGGGTGGTGTGCAGAGCAATGTGGTGCCGGCGCTGCTCGAGGTGGTCTTCGATTTGCGCATTGCAATCGACGTGGATCTGGTCGCCTTTGAGCAGCAGATACGCGACTGGTGCGAGGAGGCTGGTGGCGGAATTGAGATCGTGTTCGAACAGAAGGACGAATTTGTGCCGCCGACGAAGGTGGATGACTCCAATCCGTTCTGGCCCCCCTTCGAGAAGGCATTGAATGAACTGTAAATATGCTCAGACTGAGAATTGAGTGAATTGTGATATTTATGTTTTCCTCTTATCCAAAAGCAACCTGAAATTCAGTACACATGTCTGTCCGGGCAACACCGACAGTCGCTTCTTGCGCGCTGTGGGCATTCCGGCATTCGGATTCTCGCCCCTGAGCGACACGCCCATTTTGCTGCACGATCACGATGAGTACATTCGTGCGAACACCTATTTGCATGGAATTGAGGTCTACACGAAGCTCCTTCCGGCTGTGGCCGATGTCTGACGTCATTAAATATTCTAGTCACATTGTTATTTTATTTAATTTTATGATTTCTTATTTTATAATAAATGTATGATTAAATTACCAGAAATTTGATTCAGGCAATTCATTTTGGTTATTCATCCAATTTTTTTCGGCTTAAATTTATTTGAGTAATCGCACTTTAGACTACTGAATCATGAAAATCAACATGCTAAATGACTCGTTCGATTGTTAAATATCTATTTTTATGCTCGCTCATGATGTGAAAAGAGCATATTGGGTGTGTGCAAAGTCCGTTCAACCTAAAACGTGGAATACGTATCAGATAGGGTGTTATTATTTTATCAGTCAGACAGATAATTAAGTAGCTCCTCTAAAGATTGCACAAAAATGTTTTGTCTACGCCTACTGAGGGCGTGGCAAATCGATTAAATATGAATATATATTTTTCAGTTTTAAAGCTACGGGCATCAAATGTTTGAAAACTAATTTTTAGAATTAGATTTAATATAAATTTCACCTTGTGTTCTAAAGCTAAATACAATACTGATTACAATGTAAGAGAGTATTGCGCTGTCGGTTACACCCGATTGCAATGTTTTTACTTGCTTCTGTTTAGTCATATGATAATTATGGTGTGTTCTTCGCTGTTCCCATTATCAGTTTGGTTAATGATGGTGCGTTCATTCAGATTCCCATTATCAGTTTATCAATTGATATATGAGCCGAGAACATGCAGCCCATGCTTGGCCAACCGCACACAATCAAACAAAAAAAACAAATAGACAAGTGGCTGACTACTGACGCCATTGTCTGCCCGCAGCGACCTTCGAACTATATGTTGCTCGATTTTTGAGTGAAAACATGCAAGTGACGCAGACAGTCCGTGTTGACAACGCTGTGACAGGAGGACTTTGTGCGGATCGCGCATAGCAACTGTTTGTTGCGAGTTTTGTCAGTTAGTCAACGATATAAATATTAAAGCAGCTCGATGAAATACTTTCATGTTAGCTGAGCTGAGAAACGCTTGGAATGTCAGGCATGTGGCTATGCGAGGACATAAATTGTGTGCTGTTACGCTGAATGAATAATGCCCGAATGCGACGGTCTTTTGTCGAGTGCGGCAAGTGGGTGCCATGTCTGGCGATTAGACACGTTAATGCATCTGTCAGCCCGATAAAATATGCATTGATACTTCGGTACGTGGCAAACAATTATGACAATTTATGCGGCAAAGGTGACAGTGGGCGGTGGGTGGCCGTTAAATTTGAGGCCAAGCGAACGAATTTAATGCAATTAGCATTGACCATTAACGAAGCAACGTAAGTTTGGCGTAATGACTGCAGTTTCAGTCCTTTACCGTTCTCGTTACCGACTTGCCAACTTAATGCATATCATTTTTACTTTTAATGAGCTGTCGTTGCCCCCATTCCCTTTCCCGCCCCCCTCGTCTGTTCGTGGCCAAGTGCACTTAATGCTGCAAGTTGTTTGCTACCAAGTTTGGTGCATTCGTCCACCTGACGCGGAAAAACTTGAAATTCAGTTTCTTCTTTTTTTGGTGTGCCTCGCTGTGCATTTTAAATTTGCTATAGTTTGCCAGCATTAACGTCGTGTATGTAGGAAAACTTTGGCAAGTTTTACGTTTCAATTTTTTAATTTCTTTGTGCCCAGCAATTTGGTTCAAAGTTGAAGCCGCAAGTGCCTTCGGGTACACTTTTTAATAGCCCACTCAAACTAATTAGTGAGAGCAAAAAGTTTTTACTCCTTAAAGCAGGCGGCCCAAAAAATATGTGTAGCTTAGTCAGGCATTTGCGTTTGCCAGCCATGAAATTTTTATTGTGTTCGCGAAATTTATGACGTATTTAAATTAATTCAACAATCAAAATGAAAAGCAAAACATGTTGTAATTAAATTCAATTTACTTGCAACTGCTGTGGCCGCGCCTCGAACAGAGCCGCTTTGTCTTCGGGGCCAACATTATAGCCGTGCAATTAAAATCTAAGATTAAACGACCATCAGCCCAGCTCCACAAACTGGCTCACTGCGTGCCCCCATTTGCCGGGGGCAACAAAGTGTTTTTATGTGACGCCCAGGCAATTGAAGCGTCGTTGCATGTAATTGAAATCCCCATTTACCCAATGTCTACGCAGGCGCACAGTGGTCTACAAATCATATCAAATGAGAAATATACTGGATTTTTATAAATATTTAAATGAAAAACAAAAGTTAGCTTATAAGTATCCATATAGATATTGTACGAAAATGTTTATTCTTTTATTATTATTCCTAGATCTCCAGAAATTCATTACAATATTCATATTAAACAGGATACATATAATTGTAAATAAAATTTTTAAAAGTTTATTCAATCCATAAAAAATTCTCTTCTACTCGTGCATTGTATAAAACTTTGCAGCTAAAATATAAAAGCTTTATTGTTAACGGTAATTGAGATCGTAAAAATATTTTGCATGTAATAAGAGTTTTTCATAAAAATGTTAAGTACATTTTACAAATTTAGTATCTCAGATTGTTGTCAATTACTTGGCACTCATGCGTAGGAAATAATAATAATTTAAATAATTAATTTCTTTTATGAAATCTTTAACATTTTCATTGTCACAATTGCTTTTAAATTTGAATTGTATTATCATTTTCTTTATAAATGTCTAAGTTTATTGTTGAATTTAATGTTAATATTCTTTACTCAAAGCACTCAGACAACTTGGAAATGCCTCTGCTTCGATTTACGCAGTAGCTGTCAAGGATCAGCAGCCACATAATCTTATTATGTCCTCCGACCCGTTTTGTGCAGCCACCGTTAGTTAAAAACTGTGAGCTGATATTAAACATAAGTAATAGCAACGTCTAAAAGGACATTAAAGCAAAGCTTTTTTCTACCTCTATCTCTCTCTCTCTCTTCCTCTTCTAGTACATATAGTCAATTGAAGTACGGGTATATGTATGTGTATGCGCATGTGGTAAATAATTTATTTTGTCATTAAGATAAACTCTAAGCCACGCACACACACAAACACACTCATAACATACATTCACACACATACACACAGTGCTCTTAACCCATGGTGAGCCACATAAACGTCACAGCTAGAGCTACCAAAACGGGAAAAGGCAAACTAATTAACTTGTTTAGCACCAGGGCGCACAATTGCTCTGCTCCAAACGTTCCGGCCGCTAAACTAATGAGCGTTTGGCTATGTGCGAGTGTGTGTATATGATGTTTGTATATATGTGTGTGTGTCTGTGTGTGTGTTAAGCGAGGGTTTTCTTAGCTCTGTCACTGTTTCAAAAAAAAAAAAAGCTGCGCCTGATTAAACCATCCCGGGGGCTTTGAGAACCGGGAATAGTGCCAGGTCGCCCGGGCATGCTTTGGCTTTGAAGTTGTTGCATGACAAACTTTATTGCATACGCCGAGGCGCCATCTAAAAGCGTAGCGAAAATAGTTGCCAAAAAGGCGTATAAGAGTAAAAGCAAAATGCAAACTTTCAATAAGCAGTCGCGTGTGCCACAACCAACGCCATGCCACAGCCCACATACAACCCTCCTTTCGGACCCCTTACAACGTTCTGCACCAACGCGCCGCGACTTTGCGTCGTCTGAATGGCCCAGCAATTGCAATTTCATTTCCGTTCGTTGCCATTTTACTAGCCCTACGTATACATAAATATATACATCTATACATATGTAAATGTACAGATATTTTTTACAAAAACAAAAAAGAGTATTTTGGGCATTTGCATGTCAGTTTTTCCGTATGAAGGCAATTGAAACAAGAGACTTGAAACTAGGAATATAATCTATAACAAATTGCATACAATGTGAATACGCCCGATAAAATCTATATAAAAATTAATCCAGATTAAATCAATCGATTATCCCGTAATCTTAGAACTAATTTTGCCTTAACTCGTGGTCAGTTTTCCGATGCCTTCCTCCAAAACAAAAACTGTTTTAATCTGTTATTGTACTAAATGAGCATTGTCCAGTCGGTTACACCCGAGTGTAAATTTCCTCTTGGTCTTTTTATTGCAGTAAGAATTTGGAATATTTGTCTGCATTTGTGTGACTTTGTTTGTGTTTCATTTGTGTTTTTGTTTGGCTTTCCGCAGACTTTAGCCGACATTGAAGTATAAACTTTCGATGCTGCAGCTGGGCACAAAACCATCTTTGCCAGAAATTGCACCCCGTGAGAGCGAGAGAGAGAGAGAGGGATGAAAAAGAGCATCTAATTGAAACCGAGTAGGTGGGCGAAGACCTGCGCAATTTTGAAAGAAGTAAACAAAAAAGAAGCACAATGACAATTGAATTCAAAAGTAAAGTCAAATGAAAGTCACATCAGATATTGCGCTTTAGAAATCCAGATATTAGATATTTACCCAAGTGCAACATAGCTTAAGTGCCGCCACTTGAAGCCTCTGCAGCGACATTGTGCTTCTTTCTTTTGCCAAGTTTCCTGACTAATTGCTACTTGAGAAACTATAAAATTGGACGTCTAAAAGTATTCCCAATTCGGCCAGTCTACTGCATTATTCCTTATCTGCTTCTTAACCGGTCGCTTTCATTTCAACGTCTTTCTCTTTGCCAGATTGTCAGCAGTCGACCCGTTTTGAAAAAAACTTTCCCAACGCTGACAACACTCTACAGTTGGAAAGTTTACGGTGTGCAAAAAACTTTCGTTGACAATTTGTCAGAGATTTTTGACTATTTCTCGAGTAGACAACGCCGCTGAGCTTGATAACTGCCAGCGGCCGAAACTTCAGTTTTAGCCTAGCTCGTGCTTTCTTAAGCACATAATATCCGCCTCGGTCTCCAATTTAAGCTGCCTTCAGCTCAACTAATTGCATAATTTGTATGCAACATTTCTTGTAGCTGAGTGCAATTTGTGTGTGCCCCACACACGACACGCCCGCATCAAGGATAAAAAGTTTATGTGGCAACTTTTTGTATTTGGTATTTGGCTGAGTTTGTGTTTGAGTCTGCATTTTGGTTTGCTTTTGTTACACTCGTTCACGAACTGAACAGAGTATATTAGGTTTGTGCAATATTCGTCTGTTCGCTATTGAAGCTAGAGACGTGAAATTTTTAATATATATTCGTTTATAGCTGCGTCAAATAAATTAGTTAGTAAAAGTTTTGCATACGCTGGCAAATATTATATGCCTCCTTCGATATTTCTGACAGACTTCACTAAAATCGGGCTTCTATCTTCTACCAAAACCAAACATTACTCAACTTTTAACCTATTGTTCATAAGACAGCGTCCATGTAAAACAATAAAATATATGTTATATAAACAATTTTTTTTTGAATACGACCTTTGGGGGCGTGGCAAATCCCCAAATATGCATATCTTCCGCAATTTTAGTCATAATTAACAAAAATCTATTCTATAAAATAAATATTGTGTCGCAATGATTACCCTAATTTTCTAATATAAACTATAAATAAACTTTTTAAAATCTTAGGCAAATTTTGCACACCTTTTTGTATAATAATAGTATGGGATATCAAAGTACAATTTGTCGAGGAAATAATTTAGTATTTATTATTAGTTTTTAGCTCACAAAGTTTCGACGATCTTCTCTAAACTTCCACACCCACAAATTACAAAAATCTATATTTTTCCAAAATAGCAATGCTATTTTAGACCGATTTCGACTCTTTTAATCAGTCAACGAGTATTGCACATTCGGATACACCTGACAGCCACGTTCTTAGTTGTTTGAGTTCCTTTTCGTTCGGTTTCCTAGTGTTCCATTGTGTTTTGCTTTCATGTTGTAAATTATTATCATTCACGTGTGTGTGCGACTTACAGTTAGTCGGCCCGCCAGCCACCCCATCATTCTTCTCTATCTTTCTCCGGCGCAAGTTTATAGCTTTGCTCTGCCTCGTTCCGCTCCCTCTTGGCTTTGGCGCTTGCATCAAGCTCGCAACTGTTATTATCTGCCGCCTGCTCGCTCGTCCGTTCACAGTATGTGTATTCCGGTTTTTTCCTGCTAACGGTGTATGTTTGTGTGTGAAATATCGCACACATGCAATAAACTCACAGTGAGAGAGTAGCGAGCGTTATAATTTATTTATGGTAATGCGTACACCCACAGAGAGGCAGAGGCAGAGAGACAGAGATATACCAATGCCTCGACTGTAAAAAGTTTTATGTGCCACAGCAGCTCCTGGCTGCCTGATCCTGTGAAGCTGCTTTCGTTCGCCTGCAACAATGTCGTTTCGTGTAGCGCTCCTGCCGAATACTTATATCCTGCTTTTAATTTTTCGTGATACCTGCCCTTCCGTCGCTGTCCACCTGTCACGCTCCACGTAAAATATTTAATGAACTTTTTACAACTTCTGGCTCATGTGCCAGTGTGGAAATCCATATACATATCCACATACGTCTTTCTGTCTCAGTTTACTGTAGTTCGAAAATTTCGAACATAACTCGATTACGTATTTGCATTTTATGCAGTACAAATACATTTAATGATGTTTACATAAATGAAAGTAGCCATCAGGCATTTAATATTCCAAAATGTAATGCCACAAATTTCGACATAATATATTCCACACTGCGTATGCGTAATGTGTGTGCTTCAGATTCCGTATGGAAGTCGGTGTAAGGCTTGTCAACGCAGGCCCGCGGGCACGCACACACAGCCGAAACAGCACACACATAGAAACGCACAAATTCGTATCAAATAAGCCACATTACGCATACGCCGCGTTAGCCAAACGAATGATGACTTTGCCACAGTTTGAGGGTAAACTTTCTTGATAAATCTCAAACAGCAATTAATATGCATAATCTGTAACGTTTTTATACTCGTTCGAAACGAGAATATTGGGTTTAATTAAATGCCTGTCTGTCTGCTTCCAGGGTACTTTAGTGGCTACTGGCGGCGTGGCATATCTATATATATTTTATTAGTTTTGAAACTTGATCAAAATTTCAACAAAATAAATAAAATTGACTGTTTTGATTTGTTATTATACGAGTATTCTACAGTCGACTACACCCGACTGCAGGGATCTTACTTGTTTACACCTGTCACTGCTGTCTCGAAATCAATGCCGAAGCCTTGGCCAAATTTCTGTCAGCAAATGGTCTCTGGTGTGGCTCATAAGTAACTACAGACTTCAAAATGGCCAAGACACGCATTTGACAGGTGCGTAACTGTCACAAGGTATAATATACTTTGGGGATGTTCGAGTATGCTGAATAATTAATTGTTGGCATTGGCGCTGAAATGTTTTTCGATTTGTGTATGATGGAGAGTAACAGCTTTAAAGTCCCATTATGCCATAGAACAGCCAACTTGATCGCAGTTATTAATTAAAACTTTACACAGCTGGAAATTAACACAACTTGACAGCCTGAAACATTATGGCCGGGCTAAGAAACACACACACATACACGAACTAGTCTTACATAATCAGTTAAGTGGTACACATATGTAGCCAACTATACATCTAGGGAGTGAATAGGTTCGGGCTGAAGCGGTAACAATATAAATGTGAAAAATGAGTTTGCCCAAGTTTTGTGCTGAGTGGCCAGCAAACATATGTGCCTCTGTGTGTGTGTGTGTGTGTGTGTGTGTGTGTGCAGGAGCTCTTAGAAGCGGCACACTGTTGTCTCCCTGGATAGTAAAAAAAATGTTTTAGTTCTGCTTTGGATGCCATCGACGTTGCGTTGGCGTTGCAAACTAATTTATCTTATCGAGCACTCAGCGTCCCTCGACTGAAACTGACAGCACCAAAAAGTTCCCGACATGACGTACACATACACATCCGCACACACATGGCATATTGCTGCTGTGCATGCATTAAGAAATGATCCAAATACAACCGATGCGTCCCTTTGGGGAGTTCAACACGAATCGCAGCGAAACTGTTAACGATGCCAACAGCAGCTAACACGAATAATTCATCATGATGTGGGTAATTCAGTTTGTATATTATATTAAATTATTTTAATATTTATTTTACACTCTTTTTTGTACACTAAAAAGTTACACTTTTTTGTGCGATATTTATATAATAAATTCAATTTGCCACACCCCCCAGAAGGCGTAGTCAAAAATGGTCAAAAAGCATTCATACGGACAGACGGACAACCAGCAAGACAGACATTGCACCAACCCAACCAATGTTCTTTTTTTTCACTTCGTGACCAACTAAAACTAAAGTTTTTGTACAATTACATCCTTTTTTTTGCGTCAAGATCTGAATATTTCATTTAACGTCTGCAAGGGTATTGAATTTGTGGCCGACTAAAGTTACAATGTTTGCCTGTATCT
Source organism: Drosophila paramelanica (assembly GCA_035043915.1). Taxonomy (NCBI): domain Eukaryota; kingdom Metazoa; phylum Arthropoda; class Insecta; order Diptera; family Drosophilidae; genus Drosophila; species Drosophila paramelanica. Next base: position 5,144,405 of record JAWNMO010000354.1, on the reverse strand, counting down.
TATGTTATTGTGCTTGTTGCTTTCTTCTGCTTCTTGATTTTTTCATAAACTGTTTTGGCCGCATTTTTGGCAAAAGGAGCAAGCAATTTTCCAGTCATGCAAACACACACACACACACACACACACATACACACACACTGGGCAATTTGCTAATGTGGCCATGTACGTGCAACTTTTGCCTCAAGCCAGCAAGAAATTAAATGAGCGAGAGAGATGAGACAGAGACAGAGCTGGAGAAACAATCAGGCAGCGGAACCATGACCTGTGGCCATAAAGTATGTAACATAAAAAAAAAAAAAGAGAAGAGTACACAACTGGGCATGGGGGCGTAGCGAAATGTGGGAACAGTAAGTAAACTCGGCGACGGGTTGAAAGTTTCAGAGAAAAGAAATTGTTGTGTCTAGTTGAGTCATATTTCCATCAGAGCTCGGGCCAGGACTCCTGGGGAAATGCTCGTGGGAAATTGCAAGTTGCGGTGGCATGCAGCTGTAAGTTCCCTGAGTTCTGGAGTTCGCAAGTTTTTGGCAACCGCATTCACAATCGCTTGCAAATATGCAAATCCGGCCAGGGGATTGGTGAACTGTCATGCAAATGAACTTGCCACAAATTTCGCCCTGGCTCCAAACTTGCCCAATCTAAATCAAGCACAGTCTTTAATCAAACACTTCAAACAGTTAGGTGTTAACGACAAGGATTTGTGGCCTAGGTTAACTGAGCACATACTTTACGAAGCCCTCTTTAACGGCATCTTCTTGCCTAGTTAGTGCGCCTCAAAGTTCATACAACGTGTTCGCAATTTATGCAACAGTGTGGCAGCATAAAACTTTATTGCATAACTTGTACGAAATATGTTTTTTATATGCTCGTAAAAATGAATCTACAATATGACTGACCGTGCGTAGGTGGACAGAAAGTTGGGATATGAAAATATGTAGGATGTGTGGTCGCTTGCAAGCAAAGCGTAATTTACACACATTTAGATTTAGTTTCTAGCTTTCACAAGTACATGTACACAGCAAGAAAAACGACAGTCTAAAAATAAGCTAAAAATAAGAATTGTATTGAAATTGTGAAAAAATCTTGAGACAGAAGCGCGATAATAGTCTTAAATCAACATCTAAAAAAAAAAAAAAATTAAGAATAAATAAGCTATTTTTAAGCTTAACTTAAAATTATTTTATACCCAGTTTGAGTTAAAGCAAATAAAAGAATGTCATGCATTCATGATTGCAAACTATACTCTTGTAGAATATACTTTGATTCAAGATTTTCGTTCTTAAAATCAATCAATACTCAACTAATAAGAAATATTACGTATTATGTGAAAATAAAAAACTTCACTTCGATTTTTCTCTGTGCACATCTCGTACATGTGTCTGTTCGGTCCCACTTCAAATGGGGATTACATAAAATTATGCATATCAATTTTACTGCTCGCACATCTCTATTTCAACATATATTTTTGCATACGAATAAGTGCATACATACTCGAATTTATGCAAAGTTTTGCATATTTTACGCACTGATTTGATTTGCTAGAGAATTATTATCTCAGCTACGTCTTGTCTGCCGCCCGCCCTGGGCGGATGCTGCCCTGGCCAAGGCATAGGCAAGGTACAGTCATGGACAAAAGTATTGGCAATTTGATAATATACAATATTAGTGACGGTTTTGTCCAATAAAACGCGTAACATTTAATAATGTTATATTTTTTAAATGATTATTAATTATTTGTGCACGCAATTCAATTTTTTTTATAAACGTTAGCGGCTTGGTAAATTTTTAATAATTATTTTATTACTAGAACCATCAATTTTATAGGGACAAAAGTATTGGCAATTTTCAATAAGGGAGGTTGATTTTTTAATAGTAGTTTTGATATGGTCACTAATTTTTTTGCCAAAATGCATCCCTGTATTCACCGTTATTTGAATCTACAAAATTTCTTTGGAAAAAATTGTTTGAGCATCATTTTATATGTTTTTTTGCAAAAATGGCCCCTAAGAAGTGTGAAACCACCGTAGAGCAGCGAAAAATTATTTTAAATTTACGCAAGCAAGGCAAATCCTATAAAGAAATTGGCGACCTATTGGACAGAAGTCAATTTACCATACGGAGCATAATCCAAAGATTTTCAGACGACCCTACGGCGGAAAACGCTAAACGTACCGGCCGCCCAAGAAAGTTAACCGATCGTGAATGCACCCAAATAATAAGAAAAATCAAGAAAGACCCAAAAATAAAATCATCCAAAATAGTATCAGAGGTAAAAGAAGAGATTGGGAAACAAATTCACTCCAAAACGGTTCGGCGGGTACTACAAAAGGCTGGGTACAATGCGAGAATTGCAAGACGCAAACCACTCATTTCGAGTGTTAACCAAAAGAAGAGATTGGCATTCGCCAAAGAGTTCAAATCGAAGCCATTAACGTTCTGGAACGATGTCCTATTCTCTGACGAAAGCAAGTTCAATATTTTTCGCTCAGATGGCCGAATTAAGGTGTGGAGAAAACCCAATGCGGCATACAATAGCTGTAACTTAATGCCCACAGTAAAGCACGGTGGTGGGGGTGTTATGGTGTGGGGCTGTATGTCCGCAGCTGGTGTGGGTGAACTAGTTTTCATTGAAGGAACATTGGACAAGCGTGTGTACTTGGAAATATTGAAGGCAAATTTAAAAAAAAGCGCTGAAAAGTTGAAGTTAAGCAGTCAGTTCACTTATCAACAGGACAATGATCCGAAGCACACGGCCCATGATGTGCGAATGTGGCTAGCTTATAATACAGCTCATGTTCTTCCACACCCTCCTCAATCACCAGACCTCAATCCAATCGAGCACCTATGGGAGGAACTAGAAAAAAGGCTCAGAAAGCATACATATTCGACTAAGACTGAGCTTAAAGAGCCCTAATGGAAGAGTGGCATAAAATAGAACCAAATGTGGCTAAAAAATTAGTGCATTCAATGCCAAATCGGCTAGAAAGCATTATTAAACAAAAAGGAATGCCTACTAAGTATTAATTTTTATTTCATGTTATGTTAATTCAAATTTTAATTCAGTTATTGAAGTTTTTGCCAATACTTTTGTCCCTATGAAACTAGGCATATTTTTTTAATTTTATTTCTAAGGCTTGAAGCAACCAAAAATGTTCCTTTTTTAATACTTTTAAGTAAATTAGATATATGAAAAAACATATAAAAAATATATTTTAATAAAATAGTACGTTCGTTATTCTTTAACTTTGACTTATTAGTCGACAACACTACAATTGCCAATACTTTTGTCCATGACTGTATATTTATATTGTGAAATATGTGTAAACAGCAGAGATGTGATACTTTCGATTAACATTTTTTATCTAGCAATAAAAATCTATTAGATTTCCGGAATGGTTACTAACAGCCATTACAAATTTTTAACAATTTAGCTTAAAGTTAGTCTAGAATATTTACCATTAGGAAACTTTTATCGAGACTTGTCATCTCCTATTTTATATAAATATTTTTTTTTTTATTCAAACTAAAACTTTTTAACAATAAAACTAATATTCAAAAAAAAAAAAATTATAATAAATTCTATGCATTCAATGCCTATGTGGATTTATAAAAAATTTATGTTGCTAAATCATATCTAATATATTAAAATATATATATAATATAATAAAAATTGATTGCCTACAAATTTAGGGCATTTCACAGTCGAACTTGTTTGACCTGCACTAGAATATTCCGCATTGCGTTTTATTCCCATTTTATTGTATGGCTCCTGTCACATTTTGTTCGTTGAGCTTGGGAAATGCACAATGCAAAGATTTATTTTCTGCTGACAAACAGCGCGTTCGTTCGTTGGTAATCGATGGAAATGAGCATTGACATTTTATGCACTTGACAGAGACGGCGGCCATGCAAGGGCGACAAAAGGATACGACAGCTTATTTGTACTTGGCTTGCTGTTTGCCCGTCTGATTATAGAAAGGAGCACAGCACACATTCAGCAATAAATAAGCATATCAGTTGGGCGTGTTAGCAAATCAAGCGAATTCCTTCCTTCCTAGTTTAGCTAATTTGTTATCATTTGCACGTTATGTGAATGGTAAAATAAATGCAAGGCGTGCTAATCGAGACAGATATTGGAAATGGAAATATATGTACATAAATATCGTAGCTCAAATAGTATATTGTGTATGGCTTGATATTAATATGCTGAGCTAAGACCAACTCCCTACGCACATACTGTAGTGATTATTAACGGTAGAAGTTTATTCCTCATTATAATAATATATATGAATTTTCCGGTTTCAGATTATTTCCGTGCAGCAGAAATCACCGCTGTCTACATATATGGCATATTATTATACATTTGCTGAAATGAATGTAAGCGGCTTATAAATCAACGGAAATCTACAGATGACAACATTTTCTGAGAAATCCCTGTAACACAAAATCCTGCTGATCAATTATGTCGCGAAATGGGCGACAGAACTGTCACATTTACGTTAGCCATTTATATTGAGAGCCACCGTCATAGCACGTTTCTCGCAAGCAGTCAATTATTTTTCCCCTAGATTGAACATATTATTAGCTAAATAACTCAAGCTTGTATTAATCTCTGTTCAACTTTGAAATGTCAATCTTTGACACTTGCCTGATGCTCATTGTTACAGCACAACAAAAAGAGAAGATTAGATAACTTTTTAATTAAATTCAGTGCACTCAGACACCCCGGAAATTGGAAACAGTTGGAAACAATAACAACTTTTCACATAATTTATGCCATTTATAAATACTTGCAAACGCAAAGTTTCAATATAAACAATCAAATTCATTGGAAAAATGTCGCTTAGCTATAAAAACGAACGAAACAACCAAAAAGCCATCAAATTTAATTTATGCAGCCAAATAAGTGGAGATGGTCGCGTGCTAGCTTTTTTAAAGCACGAATCAAAAATTACACGTAAGAAAGGTATTCAATATAAGATTGGATTATTTTTAAGAGAAACAATTTATACAAGACATATTGCAGATAAATATTTTATATTATTGTTAGATATTTAAAACTGAACTTTGCTAAATAATATATTAACTTTTTTCGCCACATTTTTGCAATATTTAATTTATTGCTTAATTGCAAATCTGTTATCTTCTAGCGAATTTTAATTATTCTGCCTCATACATCATCAAAGTGAATCAGACATGGATAATTTTATGGTAATGCTCATTGTTTTTAAAAAATAAAAATATATAAATATACATTTTTGTAATTAGCTTTTGATGATGATAGATGTTTACTATCTAGGGATATATATAGATATCATATGCTGTACTTTACAGAGTGCATTTTATAAACCGTTTTCATGCATGTAAAAGAAATTTAATTCGCAGTTGAATTTCTAAATTGGGCTTTGTTGTTGCTTTTGTGTAGCACACACATGTGGCTCTTTTCAACTGTTTAAAATTCTGCGTTTGTACATTCGCATGAAATGCCTCTTTTTTTTGTCATTTTTCCAAAAAAGAAAAAAAAACTTTAGAGCTCTGCAATATATTTACTTCAAGGCTCCACTCGAAGTGGCTGTGTGTGTGTGTGTGTGTGTGTGTGTGTGTGTGTGCGTGTGTGGGTGAAGAGAGTAAGAAGCAGCAACGCTTAATAGAAGCAGCAGCTCATGCACACATACACATGGGCCTATTAGCACTCGCACACACACACGCACACACACAAAGACAGCAATGACCACGCACAAAACAACTGAAAAAAAACACGATGGCGCAAAGAGGAAACGAAATGAAATAAAAACGAAACAAAGAAAAAAGAAAACAAGAACAAGAAATTGAAGCAGCAAAATGTCGACAAAGGACAAAAGCAAATGGCTGCAAAAACAATGCAAACAGCAAATCGGACGACGACGCTGCGTCTGTGACTAACAGTCAACAGTGAGGGGCCGATTGGAGGGGGTGTGGCTGGGGTGAGCTAGTGAGGAGGCGTTTTGTGTTGTTGGCAGACAAATTGAAAGCTGCTTAGTGCTTACTTCATAGTTGATGCTTACGCACTGCCAACGGCTCGAGGTCGCCAAATGGTTTTGCTTTTGCTTTTGCTATTGATTTTTAGTTTTCTGTTTTTTCTTTTGATTCTGCCCCCCGGTATATTTCCTGTAGGTGGAGCAGCAGGAGTCGTATTCGACAACAACTACATGCAAACTGCAACAACTACAAATCGGATTTGCGTGAGTAATTGGTAAGACAAGCGTTCGAGCCAAGAGCGCAGAGAAAAAAATAACACACCGCAGGCTGAAAGACTAGGCCAACTAGCCGTGGGTGTTGTTTTTGTTTTTGCTGCTTCTACTGTTGTTTTTTTTTTGTGTGAAACCTCAGTAGCGTTGGCAAAGGTGAAAGCATGAGAGCAGCAAAATAAAACAAAAGTGCTTTAATCGGGAGTGCCTGACTAGAAAATATCCTACAACCAACCAAATATCCTTATCTACACACACACAAGTAAATAAATAAATAATAAATTAGAAATCTTAACTGTGCAAGTCTGTTAAGATTATTGCTATTAAACACAGCTTACTTAAATTAAAAAAAACCTCTTAAGCCAAAGAAATTTTAATTTTGTACTTTTTACAAAATAGTTCAAGAGATTGGTTTTTATAATTGAACGTAATTAAGCCCTGTGTATCTTCGGGCAAGAAAAAACTTAATTTTTAGATGAAACCACACAATTTTGTGGATATACCGGATTATATGTCTCTTTTAAACACAACTGTTACAGATATGAATAAAATCGGTATTTATCGATTTTAGCAAAATGGGGCAGATTACTGACTGAGCGGAAAACTTGAACTGTGTATACTATCTGTAAACTTACATGCCATATTTGGTATCTTTAGCTGTTATTGTCTCTGAAATATGCTTAAGAAACGGGGATAAAATCGATATTTATCGATATTAGGCAAGCGAATAATTTTAAATATAAACTTGATCTACGCATGGAGACTTTCGAAGAATATTCTTTATGTTATCGAAAATATGTCTCACATACATATGCAAAAATCATTTCACCCAACTGCAAACTGTAATGGCTACAGGGTATTAAAAATAAGCTGCGACTAAACCCCCATATGCGTTATATGTGCCAAAACGCGCAGACACACACAGGACAGGTGTGTCTAGCTTAGATGTATTAAGTAAGTGACAGACAGCAGACAATGGCAGTCAGGTTAGATAAAATACATTGGAGCGTCATTTGGGACTTACCTCATCGATAAACTCAAAATCACCGCCAGTTTCGCCAACGTATTTCTTCTTCTTGGCATCGGCGCTGCCAAGCAGACAGGATGACATCAACGCCAGGACGAGACAAACGCTGGCAATGAGCGGCAAGCGCAAACGCTTCATGGCGACGGCAACGACAACGACTACTGGTTAAGAGAGTTGTGGGCGGGGCGGCGGGCGGGCGGGCGACGCTAACGGAAGCGGCTCGAATGCGTCGCGAATTGTTCACGACTTTCGCTGGCAATGTTAATTGCTAGTCAAATCAAATGTGAGAATTGAGCAGCTCACACGAATACACACACATGCATGCACACTCCCACACACAATATATATGTATTGTATATAGATGAGTGAATGTTAGTTTTGGGCTTATGCTTTGCAATCGCTGGCGTGACTAACGATGCACTGCAGCGGGAACACCGTACGTAATAGAACTTTAGGCGACGCGACCAAAACGTAAACTGAGCGCACGGCGCGATTTGCATTGCTCGGTGCGAACGACATTGGAATTTGCGGCAGCGGTTGAAAAGGCGCAATGCGCGATTGAAAGAGTGTGGCCAGGACATTTAAGAGAGCGCTTTGAGCTCTACTTGAGCGAGTAGAGTTGTCAACACAGCTAAAAATCAAAACACGGTGGCGCCTCTGCACAAAAAACATAGCAAAAATCTAAAATTATGAGCAATACAAGATATTTGACATGAAAAGTGAACTGTAAAATAATTATGCCGGTTTTGGTAAAAACATGCACTTTTTGAATTAACAGATTGTATAGTTCACAATGTCTATTAAAAGATGTAAAATTAAAAAAAATATATATATATAAATACAATATAAACAATATTGTTAGGTTTAACAACAAACTTACCTTTTGTTTATGTATTTTTAAGTTTTGGCATTTATTTTGACGTTCATAGAAACTAAGATTAAATACTGAACAGCAATTATCTGCTAAAATTAACAAACAGACATAAAACAAAAAATATAACAATACGGGACTTTTTCTAAAGGCTGTATGGATACGTCGGTTTTAATTGGCTTAAAGATTTTCTGACTGAGTCAAAAATATTTATACTGTTGTCTCACACATTAAGATCCACACTCGACAACAGTATTGGCTGTCGTCTCGCTCTAACAGTGCTGTAAAATAACGCGATCCACACTAACCAATTAAATCAAACACAAGGCGCGCAATTTAATTTATCTTATCGTAAGCAAATATATATATATATGTGGCTTAAAAAACGTGCATGTAAATATTGCTGATATTTTTTGAGCTTAAATTTATTTGAGTGTAGGCCAGTGCGTATGCGCAATGGGCAACCCCCGCCAGGCATTGTCTGCTCTCTCGCACGACATTTGCTTTGCTGGGACACGCAACAACTGCCCGAGCGCTTCCAGACGACAGCCAGCAGCAACGCCACCACCAGCAGCAACAATGCAAGAGAATTCGGTGACAGGCCAACATTTAAAATCGATTTTATTTTTTGACTGTCTCGCTAGCGCTCTTGCCGTTCTCTTAACTGCGCCGCGACAATTTTGGCCAATGGGTCGTGAACCTGCGACCAGCGCCTAATACGCGTTTACATACCAAATGGACCACAGTTGTTGTTGTTGTTGCTGTTGCTGCTGTTGCTGCGACTGAAGTAGTTCGCTGTTGATTTTTATGTATTGGCGCATGGCACACTTGGCCCGCATCGATGACGCCGTCGCCACGATTATAGCCAACGCTTCTGGCCGGGAAACCCCTTAACCATTTAACGCGTCAGCGCCTCGCTGGCTGCCCAAAAGGCAGCCTTCAAGTCCGAGACTACGTCTCAGCCACGTTGGCCCCTAGGCTCTGTCAGTTTAAAATTAATAGCCTCTCAAGCACAGCCACATAGGCAGCGTTCTGGTCTGTGCATGTGCGTGTGTGTGTGTGTGTGAGGTCCTTAGCTGCTGCTCTATTTTTAATGGCATCATTGACTTTTGCTTCGATGGTGCTCTGGTTGGACTCTGGACCCACTGCAAGCGTAACTATTGAAGCTTAAGGAATCTGTTTGTTAAATCTTTTCAATTTATTTGATATTCAAATGATTTTTAATCAACAAGTCCATCTTATTCTACATATAGTTATTGTTGCTGGTCAATCAATTCATCTCATTGAATGGCCTGTAAAAAAGTTGCGCTCAATATCTCACGCACTTGATGCTATAAAAAACTATACATTTACACCTAATTCTCTTTATACGCGATTTTGAAATAACACACGGTAAACATTTTAAATTGTTATATGTCTACGTGAATTGCTTTGTTTAACACGATATTAAATCTAAGACTCATTTTTATAATTTTATTTTAAATTATATATATTGCAGTCTTACTTTGAATATGTTGCGCTTTGAATACATGTTTTTGTTTGTATTATTTTTAGATTTTTTTTTTTCAAATGATAATTTATTTTCTTTTTTTTAATATATTTGATGAATTAAAATCAGCATAGAAAATAAAAATTTGTCAGAGAACTCTAGCAAAAAGATTTTTACAACTTTTTATTATAATTTTGGAACCAATCATTTGAAACGGAATTTTTGTCATATTGAAAGAGAATTAGGTGTATTATAATTTTTAATGTTGTTTTTGTTTGCCATGGCTTACAGTTTTATCATTATACAATTACATAAACATACATATTTTGATTTGTAACACAATAAAATGTGTGTGTGTGTTTGTGGAGAGATTAATAATTATTTTTGGTTAGTTACAAGTCTTAAACGATTTCTAAGTTGGAATTGCCTGACAATGGTTGTTAGTTACATTTGAAACAAAAAATTTGAACTGCGGCTCAAGTCAGCTGCTGCTTTGTTCACTGGGGCGTCAAAAGTTTACTAAATTATGCGAAATTTTGCCTAAATGCTAATTGAAAATAAATGAATACGTATGTTAAAAGGAATACTATTTGCTTGGCTGCTGTCGCTTTTTTGGCCGCTTTAACATGATGGCTATATAAAAATTAATGCACTTGGAGATTCCATTGGCATTTACAAATGCACTTTAAGAGATTCCATGCGTGTCACAATGCGACGTCGCAACTCTGCGTATCTGAAAAGTAAGCATAGAGTATAGTATCTAGATTATACGTAAATATTTATGGATAAAACCTTTCTTTAATTTTGACTTCCTCGCGCGCCATTTCCTGATCATAACGATCCAAAATGGCGCGACACTCCGGCACCGATAGATTTAAAAATTGAGCAACTTCATTACTGAAAATATGGGACATTAACAGTCATAACTGAAGAAGGATAACTATATAGGGCTATTTACCTGATTTCATCAGTTTTACGCGCATCCACCAGAAAAATGCGAGCGACATCTTCGTGCGGTCCCAGCGTGATGCGCGTTATTAACGGATATTCGTTATCCTTCAGGCGCTTTTGCTCGCCATTGTCACGCACGATGAACAGGGAGAAATTTTCCGCCGCACTATCCACCTTATACTTCTCCAGCACCAAATTGATGACCTCCTGCGTGGTCACCAGCGATGTGACCCAAACGGACATTTGGGAGCCATAGGGTGGAGTAAAAAACGACGTTTCCCGATTGTAAAAGTGACCATTAATCGAACACCGACGTTTCAGCTTCGTGCGGGACCTGCAAATAATTACCATAATACATCAATGTGCTTATTTACATATTTAAAAATAAATGGAAAAGATTTTAAAACTGACCGCCGATTGCCACTGCGTCGCTTGATTGCCGCAGCTCCTGTGCGCGGCGGTCTTCGCAGAACAACACCGTCCTCATTCACATGCAAGCCCGCCTCATAGCCAGCAGATTCGCCTAACCGGCCACTTCCTCTGCCCTCGGTAGCCGTGTACAGCTCCTCCGTTTGGGTTAGCTCATCGCCAGCCACAGCACCGCTTAGCACCTAAATGTTAAGCGAATTATTAGCATAGAAAATAAAATAAACTTTCTAATAAACATATGACATATATAAATTACATAACAGCAATCAAATTGGAATGCCACTTGCAAGTTTAGAACAAGCCAGATCCAATCTGACTCACTGAAAGAACTGAATTGACTTTTTTCTCCCAAATCACATTTCATCAGCGGTTACATATATCCTTCTTCTTTTTCCCAATCTGACACCAGTTTTAAAAAAAAAATTGGACATTACCGATGATGCGTCGGCACGGCTCGACTCATTTTCGCTGCCAGCACCAGCAGCAGCGGCTCCTTCTTTGGGATAACAATTCATTTGGATTTGTATATAGCGCTGAGGCACATCGCTGCGTCGCACTGTGGCCAATCGATGCGGACGCAGCGTCGCATCGTCGTCGTTGTCGTCGTCGCTGTCCGAGTAGACGAAGCAGCTGGGACCCGACTTGGACCGATTGATGCCCTTCTCGAAGAGCTGGCGGCCCTGCTCATACGGTTTCTTCTGCTCCCGGCTGGGCGCTGCCGAGGCAAAGGCCGAGCCACTTTTTTGCAATGCGTACTGGCGCTGGGCGGAACGCGGCGAATCAACGCTGCTGCGCAGGTGCATGGTGTCATTAATTAATGTGGGATCGATGGAGCGCAACGCGTGCTCGCAATTAAAGCTCTTGCTCATCGCCGAGTTCTCGCCGTACAGCTTGAGGGAGTCGTGTATGCGAGAGGGATCGATCGGCTGGTTCCGTTTCAGCGTGCCATCATTTGGCTCCTGAAACGAGTTTGTGCCATTCACATAGTCCTGATGAACGCTCCGCTTGAAGTCCTCGTAATCCATGGGCTTCAGCGTTGCATCGTCCGACGTCTTGTAGTCGTCCAGTGTGGTATTGCTGGTGCTCACAGTGCTGGTATTTTGTGTATTGGTATTGGTTGTCAGCGAGCCAGTGGCGGTCATAAAGTTATCCGAGCTGCTGCTGCTGGTTGTGGTGGTCGTTGTGGGCGATGAAGCCGTGTTGATTTGATTGGGTTGCGTGGCTGTGGAGGAGTTGGTGTCCGTGCACGTTTTGCTAGGCGAACTATCGCTGGAAGATTGTGACGAGGACGAGGGTAACTTTACTGGCATCGTTTCATAGATCTTGTCCTTTTCACTGTGACGTCGCTCGACTTGCAGCAGATCGTCAATGTCATCCCAGTCCAATTTCTCCAGATTGTCCAACTTGGAGGGCAACGTGCTCGACACGCAGCTGGTGCTCGCCGTGGCTGCCTCCGTGCCACTGCCAATTAGCGTGCTCGACGAATCCGTATTCGTTATATCCTCATCCTCATTGCTATTGGAATTCGACTGGCCGTTTATCAGCTGTCCACTAGCCGTCGTTGTGTTTGCAGAGGCATCTTCGGGTGTTGTTGGCAGCTCGGATATCTCATTGAGGCTGCACGAGTCAAAGGTCATGCTTTCCGACAGCGAAATGTCCGTTGAAAGTGGATCCACCTCGCTAGCGGTGGTTGTGGGCGCCGCCACCGACTCACTGACCTCGTTCTCCTTGTCCGAACAGCTCTCCTGTTTGCCCCAATGTAGGACAACAAAAAAAAAAAGACTGTTAACAAAACTGTGTTCATCAATAATTGATTAACTTACATCCGCTGTCTTGGACGTGCGACACGAGTTGCGTTTCCGCACTATAAACGTGCGCTGGTCATCGTCCTCCTTAAGATGAATAACGCCTTGAACGCCCCAAAACACACGCAGAGGGCCCTCCAAGACCAAACGGTTATTCACCTCACGGCTGCGTATCTCGAGGCTTTTATTGTCATAAAATTGATTGTAAACCTGCGAATTGCAAAAATACACATTCAAATGTGAATATAATTGATCTCTTCATTGTGTGCACATGCATACAGAAACGTTGCAGTCGGCTGTTACCGACTCATTTCACGGTATAAAAATAGCTAAAACACTCAAAAACGGTCCTAAAATGATCAATTTGTTCAACTGAGTTTAATACGTGAACGAGTAAATGGCTTAATAAGTACGTTAAAAATATCTGCGGTTGTAGATTTTTATCAGTTTTCGAAAAACGGACTGGGCTATTAAGAGTTTGAAGTTTTTGATCAGCGCGTGTGAGGGACGAGCCTATATTCTTATCTGGATCGACTTGGCTATTTATGTTAGTCAAGAATAAATAAACGTCATTTTGAATCGGCTCATCGTTTTAAATAAATGTTATTTGATTAGGTTTATGTTTGTGCAGTCTAACCTTCAGCTTGGACTCCAGGTGATCGCGTGGCAGGGCTGGTCCATTCGCCTGTGCGGCCGGAGCAGCAGCTGGTCTCTGGGCGCCCTTAACGCCATAGCTCTTGTGTGACTCAACGCGCGTGCCGTGGCCAAACAGCTGCGGTCCGAACAGTGCACCGTAGCAGGGCACGTGACAGTAAGGCACTCCTTTGTGCTATTACAAAAGGGGGATAGGCATTAATGACGAATTGCGTCTTAAAGCGAACAACTGATAATATACCTCTGCATGCTGGCCGGGGTTCAAGCGCTTGCCGCACTCTTCACAGCGTAAACATTCCGGATGCCAATCGTAGCCCAGAGATTGTTTACGTTCCGCTATGTGAGAGCGAAATATGTATGTATATAATGTGAAATGTTATTTAAACAAATGGCGAGACTGATAAATGTAAATGTGTGTGTCTGTGTGTGTGTGTATTAGCATTTGCATATGTGGGTGTTTAAATTACCAAAGTAAACGGGTTTGCCGCACTTGTGGCACTTCCACATTCCGCCAATTGGTCGGTCAGGTCAACGTGTTTCCTGACGGGGCGTGTGTCTGACGCTTTGTGACGTCACAGAGTTTTATGCAGGTTTGTATGAACACGGCACACAAATACGTAGAATAAGAACACAAAGACAAAGGGTAAACAAATGAAGAGCACAAGACGACAACTTTTGACGGCAATTCAGCGTTTCACTTTCATCGTTTCATACAAGTAAATAGCACTGGGCGCTTTTAAGTCGTATGCAAAACGCTTGTGCATTGATAAAAGCTATGTTTTTTTTTAAAGAAAAATTATATTAGACAAAAATAAAACAGCACCAGGTGAAAGAAGCAGAAGAACCAAAGGCAGTGTCTAGTGTTGCTTAGCGTTCAATTGTTAACCACTATATTTCGCAGCACTGCCAATGCGCTTTGGTCAAATTTAGCACTTTATTGAGCGCGAGTAGAAAGTAAGACGACAACGAAGACGACGTCTTTTTGTTGTTCGCGTCGCTGTGTGGCAAATTTTTCGTTAATTACCTTGTAATACGCCAGCACTTAATTAATTAGTTACCCAGCTTGCATGTGTGGCTGTTTAAAGAAAATGTGCGCGTCTCACTGCAACATAGACGCCAGCAATTAGGCGACTGCCACGCTCAAATTAGCAATCAATTTTTTTTTAAGCAGAAGCAACAGCTGAATTAACTCGATATTTCGTTAAGCGATTTGCGTGTAAATAGCCAACAGTGCAAATACTGCAGGTCAAGTACAACGTGCGTGTGTGTGTGTTGTGCGTGTGTGTGAGTGGCTTTAACAATGCGCGCCACAATTGAGTTTGAGGAATGCCTTAAGGATTCGCCGCGATTCAGGTGCGTATTGTCAAACGGCCATCCCCTCGTAACAAAGCCTCCCTCCTCCCCCACGGACTGCGCATTATGCGCATTCTATTTCCGCATTTGGCATTTACATTTGGGTTCCATGACAGCGGCTCAACTATGTTTTTTTAATAGCGTGACTGGTTTCGCAATATCGTGCTATCTCAGCAGCTTTCGTCGCCGACCCTCCCTCCCCACACATGATCCGCCTTCAATCGCAGCTTAATCATCGTCGAAAAAAATAAAAACTTTTCACTCCATTTGAAGATAGTCAGTGTTTTGGAATTTATCATTCATGCACACCAAAATATGTGTGTGTATGTGTAAACTCTGTATTTGTTAAAGCTCCTCCTCTTTAACAATCCATGTAATGTTAACTAGATATAAGCAAGTATGTTTCAGTTAGGTATAATCAACATGCACATCGAAACTAATAAATAATAAAACAGCTCCATCTACCGTTCAATTTCTGGCGTGGCAAAACGTCGTTTATTTCTTATTAGAACTATCTTATAAGAACTATTAGCAACTAGGAAAAAGTAGAACAAAAACAAGAGTCTGAATCCAACGTGCATAAATAACGCTCTGGCAATCGATTGGTGGCTTTGCGGGGCCGATTGATAAGATTTCACCCAACAGCCTCAGTTTTATTTAAGCTTATCTCGCCCAGAAAACAGAGCTTTCTCAGTGCGGCACAAATTTTTTAATTGCCAGCCCAAGCTTACTTAATTTGATGGCTTTCACATAACACGAAACAACTCAACAGGTTATAAACAAACAAACAAAAAAATAATTAAGAGTGCTCTAGCCGGGAGTGTCTGGCTAGTCGATACCCTGTAGCCAGCCTCTGATATACAAATATATGCAAAATTACAACATAAAACAAGCCTTATCAACAAACCGAAATACAAACATTTTTTTTATTATCACTTAAAGTTATTTTGTTCATTATTTCTCTCTTATCTCTGTTTAGTTTTAATAGAATAAAAAAGTTTACAATTGAAAAATCGTGCAAGCAAATAAGAAGTGAAATTGAAAATTTTCATTCATTTTTCTGACAATTAAAATAATAAGGCTTTAAAATATGTCACGTTTGTGTTTTGTATGATAATATACGCAAAAGGTATTAAAAAATGTTTGTCTTTAGTCGTAGACCCCTCTACGCGATTCTCAAGTATTTAAGTAATGCCTGCAGAATATTGGTATTTTCTGTGATCTGTGTGTGTTATTTAAAATTTGTAGCTCTCACTTAGCTACTCGATCTCTTTCTCTCACTCTCTCTTACCATTTCACTATCTTATTTTCACGCTCTTTCTCTCGCTTTCTCATTTTCTCTCTCTGAGTTTCTCTCTTTCACCCCGTGAAATAAATATGTTGGTATCTATACCCGATCGACTCAGCTGATCGAGAATGTATTTTCTTGATGAAGTCGGAGCTGTCTCCTTCTGTGTTACATAGATGGGCATAAAATCAGCATACCCTTTTCTAACCATTTTTAGGGATACAGTGTATAAACGATAGTAGTCCACGTCTGCATTTTTTTTAATAAAAAAGACCCTTTAAAGCGCGCCCTAATTAAAAAAACACAAACAACACTTTAATAAAGTGGCATAAATTAAAAGA
This sequence comes from Drosophila paramelanica, assembly GCA_035043915.1. Classification (NCBI taxonomy): domain Eukaryota; kingdom Metazoa; phylum Arthropoda; class Insecta; order Diptera; family Drosophilidae; genus Drosophila; species Drosophila paramelanica. Next base: position 5,127,973 of record JAWNMO010000354.1, on the reverse strand, counting down.
GTCAACATAAACAAACAGCAGCGGTGGCAACTACGATGAAGCTGCCATTGCCTGCAGGTCCGTAAGCACTCTGCGGCCCGTAAATCGCGTCCTCCCTGCAGCTGTGTTGATTAAGCACACACACACTGGGCAAAGTTAATCGCTTACGACAGCGACTCCGGGATTCTTTCACTTGCTGCGTTGTTTACACCAGCTCAGAACAATAACAGCAACAAATTTTGCTAACGTTTTTAATTTTGCTTCGACACAGACAATTCATATCCAAGGAGGAGGCAGACATTGAGCACTTGGAGCATCGGCTAGAGAAAATCACCAAGCTGTGTAATGTGGCCGTCGACTCTGGCAAGGAATATGTCAAAAATCAGAGGTAATATCTGGCTATATCTTATTTCATTGGCATATTTAATTTCTAGCCCTCTTTTTATAATCTGCAGCGCCTTTGCCATGTCCTTGTGGGATCTGCAGCAGCATTTTCTCGACAATAAAAATGCGCACAACGCGCTGGGCAAGCTAATTCATTGCTTCCAGGTGGGTCCCAGCCAAATAGTGTCATCAATTTTTCAAGAACTCTTTTACTTTTTGCTTTGGCAGGAAATGAACAAGTTTCATACGATCCTTTTGGATCAGGCAACTCGGACGGTGCTAAAAAATCTCAATGTCTTTGTTAAAGACGACATCAATCAAGTCAAGGACTACAAAGGACATTTCCTAAAGGTTTCCGAGGGCTATGACAATGCTCTCATTAAAAATGCCCAGGTGCGTTTAGTGGAGTATATTTGTTAAGTGTAAAGTAACTCCCATTAATATTTTCTTTCTGCATTGGCAGGCTAGCAAAAATCGACCACAGGAGGTGCAAGAGGCCGCCAATATCCTGTCCGCTTCCAAGTCCTGTTTTCAGCACACCGCTTTGGACTATGTAAACTATATAACGCTAGTGCAGGCTCGTAAAGTGCCTTCGATACTGTCAACGGTAAATTATAAAACTCTCTTTTAATAGCGTGCACATTATCGAGCCAAGAAAAAATTAGCTTAGTTAAAAACTAATTATTATATATTAGCAGCTGTATACAGTTTATTAGTCCTGAGAGAAATGAAACCAAGGGTGGATTGACCCCGTTTCCCTGCTTCCTTAGCCGTATTTTTTTTTCAATTAATTAGCTTTCAACGCGATTGTCATTTAATCTAGTAAATCTGTAAGGATATTTTTTCGATGCGTTACACAATTCAAATTTTTCAGTTTCGACGGCGACAAAAATAGAAAAAGCTGTTTTACTAATGAGCTAATTGAATAGGGGTATTACGACTCTGCTGTTTTCAAATTTAATTTTTATACTCGTTCACAAATTGGGCTTGTGTTTGTTTTGAAGCCAGAGACTTGAAACTAGGAATATATATTCGTTTATACCCTCTATAATAATCTAAAAATATATAGAAATATTTTAAAGCTATATGCAACATATTTTGCAGACAGCGGCATATCGGGCACGTTTTTATATATATTCGGAGCGCGTGTAACATATCCCAGAGTTTAAGACAGAAAGTTATTAAATTATAAAAGATAATATATACACCCGACTGGTTTACGTAACAAGCTAATTTCTTAAATTATATATGTATTCAGACAAGAGAAAGGGCAAGCAACAAAAAAAATAAACAATAATCGTAATACACTGATTCATGGAGTTCCAGAATATACAATCAATATTTGGCGCAACAAGTAGAGCTTGATACTATATATAAGTATTTGTTATCGACATTATGGTCAGGCGATATGAGTGAGTGTGAATGAAATCTTATTGTCTTTAACGTAAATACAAAAAAAAAAAAAATCAACAACAAATGTTGTGCTTATGACGTCATTTCGCGATACACTCTTAATGGATATGTATGCAATGTACTTTTTTAAATATATATATATATATATATGTATGTGTATATTGCTGGCCTAACGTTGAGTCAGTTGGCCCCGGCCAGCAGTTTTAGTCGGTAGTGAAGTGAGCTCGTTGCAGGTTCGTTGAACGTTGCTAATGTGGAGCAAATATGTATTCAATCTATTCATAAGTATAAGCAATTGTTGAACGTGTTGTTTTGCTGATCAATCGTTGTGTGCTCTCATTGACAGCTGCTGGACTATTATCAGGCGTGCGTGACCTATTACCATCAGGGTTTCGATTTGTGCAACGATTTTGACGAGTTCTTCAAGAATATCAGCGACGATTTGAACGCGCTTCGCGGCGACTATCAGCAGCTGGAGAAGGTCATGCAGAATCGGCACATGAGCGTGAATCGGTATTGCGATTCGAATACGAATAGCGCGTCAAACAATGTGGAGGGCTATCTGTTCAAGAAGAAGTCGAAGGGCTTCAAGACCTGGTGCAGACGTTGGTTCTACCTCAGTGACAATCAGCTGGTCTACAGGTGGGTGTACAACTCAATAGACACTATTTTGCTCATTTCTTTTGATTTTTACCATTCGTTTTGCTTGCCGGTTGAATCGTCTTCATTTGTTTGCCATTCTGATTTCTATTGTTGTTGTTGTTGTTCTTGTTGTTATTGTTGTGATTGTGATTTGTTGTACGCTGTACACTGAAGTGATTTGGATTCGCATTCCAGAAAACGTAGCAACGAGGACTCGTTTTCGGTCATGGAGGAGGATCTGCGCCTCTGCACCGTCCGACCGGTGAACGAAGGCGATCGCCGCTTCTGCTTTGAGGTCATCTCGCCAACCAAGTGAGTATTCCGACGCAATCAATATTTTAAACAATTGAATGCTATTTAAATCTTGAAACGTATCTAAACGTGAACTTAAACTAAAAAGACTAAACTAAAATAAGTAAGAACATTGCAGTCGGGCGTTACCGACTGCGTAAAATTCCAGTAATATTAATTCCAAATTTGGTGACCCTAGCTCAAAAACTGTGGGAGATATAGGCATTCAAATGTTTTAAAGTGAAAATCAATGCTTTTTTGAAAAAAATTTTTTTGATTTTTTTTTTGGAAAAAGCATGTACTCCTCCCCCCTTACTCATTTTCGAAAAAATTTTTTTTTCAAAATTCAAAATTGCGAGTTTGCATTTTTAATCGATTTTGCTGGTCACAAATAGTATAAAAAACAACATTTAACATGATTTTGAGGGGGTCAAATTTTTTGTCAAAAACCATGTCAAAATTGAGAAAAATTTTGACATGTAAAGCCATCGGACCCATAGGTCTCATATTTCAAACATATTGTCAAAACTGAACCAATTTTCTTGATGGATGGCATTTATTTATCTTAACACTTTGTCTGAAGAGGATAAGGACAAGTATATTTCCAAAGTTTCAAGTCTCTATCTTCAATAGGGCCGAAAAAAGTTGCGTTCATCCGGACGGACAGACGGACAGCATGACGGACATTGCACAAACACAATATACTAGTTTCACTTCGTGAACGAGTATAAAACTTACATTCAAAAAACTTAATATAAATAACTTTTGATCCACGCATATTTTCAATGACGATTTTATTGCATACATACATTTGTGGGTTAATAAATCATAAATTATATTTATCAGCTTCACTGATCGGCTTTTTCTGAAGAAAACGTTCATTATAATGAATTATTTATATTAACTCTTATTTTTATCGGTGATTTGAATAGATCTCACACACTCCAAGCGGACTCTGCGGACATGCTCTCCCTGTGGATATCGGCGCTGCAGCACAGCATTGGCGCCGCCATACAGCACGCCTCCACGCACCACTCGCAGCCGCAGTCGACGAATGCGCCGAACGCGCTGCCCGCCAAGCGACGCATGTAAGTGATCAATGGTCCGACCCATTTGTTGATATCGTTTGGCTAATGAATCATGTTTTAGTCACTGGGAGGAGTTCCTCAAAATACCGGGCAATGCGCAGTGCTGTGACTGTCGCGGCTCCGATCCGCGTTGGGCCTCCATCAACTTGGGCATTACGCTGTGCATCGAGTGCTCCGGTGTGCATCGCAGCCTGGGCGTGCACTACAGCAAGGTGCGTTCGCTGACTCTGGACGCCTGGGAGACGGAGAATGTCAAGGTGATGATGGAGCTGGGCAACGAGGTAGTCAACCGTATCTACGAGGCGCGCATTGACGAAAACTGTCAGCTCAGGCAGCCCACCGAGCAGTGCGAGATTGGAGTGCGCGAGGCCTGGATCAAGGCCAAGTATGTGGAGCGGCGGTTTGTCTGCAGCATGCCCAAACCGCAGGAGCTGTTGGCCAGCGAAACAGCCGAGGTGCTCAGCATTGAAAGTGGCGATGCAGCCGAAGACGCAACAGAGAGCGGCCGCAGCGTAGGAGGCGGGCTTCTTGGCAAGCGTGCGACCCTCTCGCTGGGCGGTACTCGCAAGTGGGCGGTGAAAAAGCTGCGCAGGCGGCGTCAGCAGCGACCGTTGCCCAAAACGCTCAGCGATGATCCGAGCATATATGACACGGCAAAAACGGGTGACGAACTGGATGATGATGATGACGATGAGTCTATCAACATTCCATCCATGTCGCTGAGCATATCGCGCGATGATCTGCTGGTGATTGGTGACGATCTGGCGCTGGACAGCTATGTGACGCCCGGCATCTTGGGCAGCGATCAGGACAGTACTGGGGGTGAATCGGATGCCGATCTGCCGGAGGAAGTGCCCTTTTCTCAGTTGGACGCCAATCTGTTGCTGTACAAGGCATCCTATGTGCACAATCTTCCCGTTATGTGCATGGCCTTTGCCCTCGGCGCCGACAAGCACTGGAAGAACGCACAGGATCGTCAGCGCTCGTTTCTGCATCAGGCCGTGCTCTCTGGCTCCGTGATGGCATGCGAGTATCTGCTGTTGAATGGAGCCGAAATTGATGCAGTCGATGAGCTGGGCTACAGCGCTCTGCATATATCCACGGCCAAGGGCCACATACCGCAAGTATATTTACTGCTAAAGCACAAGGCTGCCTACGATCTGGCCTCCAGCGATGGCAAAAAGGCGCTGGACATTGCCGTGGAACAGAAGAATGCGGATATTGTGACCCTGTAAGTTGCCACACATAAATATTTAAGTAATGTGTAGATACACATTTTATACCAAGAAAAAAAAAAAGTTTAATATAGAAAAATACTCGATTGGTTAGAGTCCATTGAACATACACATATGAATACACAATACATTAAAAACATAGATATGTAATTTTTGGAAAATAATTAACGAGAGTACGTGATTTTTACCAAAATATTTAGAATTATTTTCGGATATATAAAATGACCAAAACCCCATCAAATTTTTGGTAATTTAGAATATGGATCCTAAAACAGGCTATTTGTTCAAATTTTCAGCCCAAAAGTGGGCTTTTTTTTTTGGAACGTATCTACTGTGTTTAAAGAGAATTATATATGCTTAAGTAATGTATCTATATTTCATGATTTCCTATTATTTTGGCAGTTTGCGATTAACACGTCTGAAGGACGAGATCGGTCCGAATGATGAGTACAACGGTGAGGATGAGACGTACAAGGATGTGATGAAGGACTTCTCCAACTTTGCCGCCAGCCAGCCGCGCATGTTGCGTCATCGCAACGATACACTAGAATCGCAACGCAGCTCGCTAACCAACTCCGACTAGCAGTGGGCGGAGGCCTCTCGGCCAAATTGACAGTTTACTCGTTACAATAGAAATTCCAATGTTTAGCTAGCTGGCGCTTTCAGCCTGTGCCTATGCTAAATTATAAAATGGGGGCCGCCAACTCTCAACTGTTTTACTCGGCAATCTCATTCAAGGGACGGCGCTTTTGATATTAATAATAGATTGATTGCATTGCATCTGCATTTGAGTTTCGTATTGATTTAATGTTTTGTTGACGTTCGATTTATTAGCTTATTAGGTGAATAGTTAAGTGCAAGTGGCTCGTAATTCATATTTATATTAATGTTTATTGTTTACAAATGATAAAATATGTAATGTACAAGTATTTGTCTAAAACGTATTGTACATTCTGTTATTTGTATTATATTTAAAGATATTATAACTGTATACTATACCTATGTAGCTAGCTAACTTATATTATGCCCCGTATCATGTTGAAACTGTTGCAAAATGTTTCCAATTTCTATCCGTTAACAAATAACTATTTTTGCGTGCTAAACTGTTTTCCCGATAAACAAATTGTTCTTGTTTAGTGCCAAAACAAAAAAAAAATCGAAAAAGTGTCGAATAAAATTGCAAAGTACTTTAAATACGAACAGACAAATTACTTAAATTGTGCTACAAACGATTGTCCCAACTATTAAAAGAGCTTACAATTTTTATTACGGTAAGTAAAAACGCTGCAGTCGGGTGTACCCGAGGCGAAAATGTTCGGAATATTTTAGGATGTTATCAGAATAAATTGATGTATCTAACTATAAAAATAAGGGATATGTTTCGATTACAATTTCTATTTATTATATTTAGGTAAAATTAGAAAAATTAGCAGAAATCTAAACACAGACAGACATTGCGGACGGACATTGCAAACCGAAAAGACCCTTTTTCACTGCGTAAACGAGTATAACTAGCTATAGCCGAAAACAATTTCTTGGATACGTTTAGTCGAATTCCGCGTCATTTCCATTGCCATCAGTGGCCGAGTCGGCACCCGTATCCTTGACTTTGTGCACATTTTGGACATGTCGCTGCACAGCGCTGCGATCGTTGAACTGCCGTCCGCACTCCTTGCAGGCGAACGTGACGCCCGCGTGGGCTACCAGATGACGACTTAGGCCCGAGACGTGATTGAAACTGCGCTTGCAGAGGTGGCACTTGTGCTGCCGCTCTCCGTCCATATGCATCCGGTTGATGTGTTGCTGCAGATTGGTCTTCTGAGCGAAGCAGGTGTCGCAGTGGGGGCACTGATGTCGTTTCGCGCCCGTATGGGTGTCCATGTGCCGCTTTAGCACTTCGCGCTGCGAAAACGACAACTCGCATTCTTCGCATTTATACGGCTTTAGGCCCGTGTGGATGATCATGTGGCGCTTCAGCGAACTGGCGCAGGACAACTGCAGCTGGCAAACGGGGCATTTGAGGGCGCCGCCGGTGCCGTTCTTCAGCGTCTTAATGTGCGTGCTGAGATGCCGCGACAGCGTCTTCTCAGTGGCAAAAGCAATCGGGCACAGCTGGCATTGAAACGTCTTGAGCGTATCGCTGGCGCGTCCAGCGGTGGGCTTTGAGCTGCGCGGCCCACGCTTCACCACAAAGTCGCCTTTCGTTCTCTTCGCTGATGTTGAGATTTCGCTGTTGTCCTTTTCGTTTGACTGCAAAATGGATGTGGATTAAATTGGATGGGCAGACTTGCTGATTACTCACCACAATAATGACGTTGTCGTTGAACTCGTACATCTGCTGATCGTCGCCCTCCTCATCCAGATTAAACACCATCACATCGTCAATATCCTCGGACTTGGCGTCGGTGAACTGAATTTCGCCGTTGTCCTTAACTACAAAAAAGAAAAGTCAACAAGTAAGAGGGGTGCAGTCGGTGCAAACGACTAGATCTTAAAAATGTGCGATATGGATTTTACTAGGTTACCCGCCTATGGAATTGCCACGTTCTGAATCTGAACATCTTATATGACGTGGATACAGAAGAGTACGCATGCAAAATTTAAAGTCTTTAGCTTCGAAATATACTATTTTTACCCCGTGAACGAGTATTATTAGCTGGGCTAATTGGCTGTTGTGTGGCCAAATACTTACTGTTGTATGATGTGATGTTCTTCTCCGGTTGAAATTCGGTCGAGGAAGGTGGCGCCGATTTTGCGTTTGCGGCGACCGCGTTTATGATATAAATTTCGCCATTTTCGCTGGTCACCACGTCGCCGGCGCCGACCATTTTTATATCCCGGTAGCTGTCCGTTGCCTCTGGCACGGGTGTGTCTACTTCCGCGTCATCTGTGGACAGTGGCTCCAGCTTGGACTCGATTCCCAACACATATTCGGAACTTCCCGATTCGGACACCTTTGGCCGGCGTTTTTGTTGAACTGTCGGCGATGAGATGCGACCACGTTTTCGGGCTAAACGCGGTTCTGCTATTGGTTTTGATGCTTCGATCGCTGTGGACACGGATACCGGGTGCGCCTCGTTTATCGGCTTCGCATCCACCGGCAGCTCAGACAGAGTCTCCCAGAGACCGGCTTTCTTTTCGGCCAGAAACACTTCAAGTTCACCCAAGAGTTTTGCCATCTGCTCCTTGCGGCTCTCCTCCTGCACCTCGTCGTGCAGTTTTCGACGAACTTCGCCGCTCACCTCTTCCGACAGCTGCTTGCGCAGCTGCACGGACAGCTCCTCCCGCGCTGAGACCAGACGTCTGTCGAACTCTTTTTCTATATCCTGCTTGTATTTTTCGCGCCACTTTTCGTTGTTTTTTGAGTGCAGCGTTTCCAGTTTCTCGATAAAAGCCTTAGACTCTTCGAACTCCAGCTCGTCCTCGTCCGAATCGTTGTCCAATGGCTTGGCGAAAACGCGGCTCTTTTTGCCCATGTTGATGAGGCGTATGTGCTTCCGTAGTTTCTTATCGGATGCTTGACTCTGCTGTCGGAATAGAAAGGATTTCTCCAGTAGATAACGGCAATCGCCGCAAATCTTCTTCGGCAGGCCATCGGTCGGCTTCGCCTCCAGGGAGAGGAGCGCCATTAGGCGCATCGGTATCGACAGCTGTGTGTCGTCTGCGTCGAATATTGAGTGCGCATCCTTGTGTTCCTTTAGACAGAGGCGACACCACGCCTCTATATTTGGGTAAATTTCCTCCGTGGGCGACATTGCAGCTCTAGAAATTGTTATTTTGTAGCGTTAGCATAAAACAACAGACGCTAAAGTTATAAACTGATCAAGCGGTCTTAGCCAACACTGGCAAAAAAAACATATCTGTGGGCACCCAAATAATTAAAATTTTCCCAAAAATATTAAAAGCGCGCATTTCTTACTAACTGATTTTTAAAGTAAATTAAAAAAATATATTTTATAATACTGTCATGATTACCATATTAATAGGAAAAATTCTATAAAAAAGACTCTGCGTTGTATTAATGAAAATGCCGCTGGGCATTTAATTTAACAGCTTCTTAGCAGTAACAGAGTCATAACAGAACAGCTGAAACTGATGTTAAATAAATTTTAATTGCTAGCTTTTATATGCTATTATCATTTATTATTATCCGTAAATTCTTATTTTTTTGTATACACAATAGGAGTTGTAAAGCTTAATTATTTTTATTTTGAAAAAGAATGCATAAAATGGTTGTATAATAAGGACACTCTGAGAGAATCGCTGTCGACGTCAGCCATCGCCAGCTGGCTTGGATGTGTGTGATTCTGGATGGTTTTGGGGCTTCTTCTGCTTGTTAAACCATTTCTTTTTGACAAACGGTTTCTTTGCGTTGCTTGGTTGTTTTGGAGCAGTTTCCAAATTCTTCTTCTGTTCGGCATTTTTATTATTAGCTACAGCGAGTCCATCGTTTGCCTTTGTCTGCTGTGAACCATTAGAGTTTGGCTTGGTTGCCAAAGGACCTGGCTGTTTGTTGTTCGAGGAGTTATTACTGGGAAACCTGAAATGATGTCGCCAAACTACCTGATTTGCTTGCTGGAAACGCGGCTGAGGTCCAACTGGACCTCTAGGTTGTCCTTGAAACGGGGGTGGCACATTATTAAATGGGGGCCGCATGGTTGCCATGTGGCTATTGATATGTAAATTTGCCATCATTTGCGATAAGTTTGCCGGGCCCGCTTTGGAAAGACGCGCCTGTTCTCGTCGTCGCCAATGGAATTCCAAATGATTCTTGAATTTTCTAAAATTGTGAGTTATATAACTGCATTGATTGCAATGAACGGGCGTAATGTTGCGCAATTTCTCGACCACATCATCGGGCATCGGCTGAACGGAGCCGTGGACGCGCAGAATAGCGTATACGGCCTGGAAGGGTACAAACAATTCCGTATTGAAAGTGTTCCAGTGGTTAATGCGTCGCATGCGATCGGAACAGAAGTCATCCGAGATGACGTGCATATTGAGGCGATTCATGAAGGCGCTGATCTTGAAGCCCACCCGAAAGTGGCTCGAGTCCAGATGTTGCTGTTCAATAATTTGGTTGGCCAAATCCATCATATGGTCCAGCAAGGGCAGATGTGTATTTCTTAGCTGCAGATTGAATGTGTATGTATGTACAAATTGCAGAGTTCTCTTTATTTATCCACTGACCTCGGTCACATTGACGATGTCCTCCTTGGGCAAAACCAGAAAATGAAATTCTGCCCTAGGGTAGTTCACATTTCGCAGCACCGCAGCTCGATCCGTGTCAAAGACCACGTCCTCACCGGTGTTCATTTTACGGGTCAATAGGCCACGTTCAAATTCCAAATCATTTTCTTCTTTTTCTTCCTTCTGCATGGCTCTCCAACAATTTTGCGTAAATCACAAAAATGTAACAAATCAAGCAACAACAAAAGTGGCAATGAAACTAAACGCTTGGAATTGGTACACTCAACTGATTGGCAATTCGTGTGCAGTGTTGCACAACTAAAAAAAGTTGTAATTGAGTGACGATCTAAAGGTTACGCAAACACAGTTCCTTTTCTGACTTCATAGTATCGGCAAAGACAATATAATTTTTTTATTTATTGGTATCGGTTTATGCTTAATATGGTCCGAAATTTGTAATTAAATCAAAAACTCCTTGAACACTAAAAGGTCGATATTTAACAGATTACACCCAAGGGGATTATTACATATATGGTGGTTCGATGTGCTGTGTGCCCTACTGACACAGGCATATACAAATTTTATGAAAATAGCTTGCCTACCTTCGTTGCTATACTTTATTAAGGACAAGCTTGTGACGTCACAATTTCAAAAGCTCAGAATTTGCGTAATCTCTCTCAATTGTGGTCTTTTTGTATTGAATGACGTGGTCTGAAATATAAGCATCTATATAGCATCTTTGTATACACTGTTGCTCGCAGCTGAAGGGAACAAATTTACTTTAGTATTTCGCTACTTTTTATATATTTATTAGGTATAGCGAAAATCAGTAATCAATGAACAAAAAATAAAAAATAAATAAATTATATTTAAGAAAAGATAACAATAAAAGAATATAAAAGTTTGAATTTTTTTTTTTTAAATATACCATTTCGTTTGGAAGTCAGCCCATTAGAAAATTGGTTCACTTTCTGTGAAATTTTCCATCAAATTATATTTTTATTGTATTCATACATATACATATGTAATTACCAAGCACTTGAAACAGGATCCAACCACTTCAAGGCAAAGATCCAAAATTCAAAAATATGCAGCGTATTCATTTTTGGTCGCTAATTAGCACTGGCTATGCGAGAATATATATATTGTGTTTGTGAAGCAAATATATATGTGCATATAAACATAATACATTAAAAATTATCAGCTTTTTGTCCTTAACTATTTTTCGAAATCTTCGTTTGGTTTTTTGGGTAGTTTTTTTTTAAATTTGCTTCCGTTGCTTCCCTGGCTTGGAGCCTTATCGCTGTCGTTGGGAGCATTCTTCGATTGATCTTGATAAGCGATATTTTGCGGGAATTTGGGCCTTGGATTATGTTTGTTTTGCATGGATTGATTGTGCTGACCATGGACATTTTCTGGTCTATTATAGTTTTGTGTTTTCTGATGCTGTGGACTAGGATTGATTTGAGGGTTGTTTAGCATGCCTTGAGGATGAGGATGCGCCATCCTTGGAGATTGCCTAAATGGATTAAATCGAGGCACAGCCTGGCTCGGTTGCTCATTATGTATCGGAGTACAACTGTTGTTGTAGCCATTGTTCATGGGATAGTTGGGTCTAAGTTGATTAAACCGAGGATTATAATTGGAGTGAACTGGTTGTCGATTGAATCCCGAATTCGGCCCTTTCATGGACGGGCGTGGCCCATTCGGCGCCTGCTGGTTAAATTGCCTATATTCGGGCGGCGGAAATCTTGGATGTGGCTGCTGATTTTCTGCACCGCCAGTTTGGTTATATGGCTTCTGCTGGTAGTGTTTCCCAAAGGCATTTGGGTACGGAACAGAAGGCTGTGGTTCAGCCGGCTGATTTGCCTGCCTTTGGCGCCAGTTCTGCGGCTGCCTATTTGACTCGAAACTTTTAGAACCGCTTGGCTTATTTTCGGACGTTGTTAGCGACTTTGGCTGATCGATTGCTTGAGTAAGAGCTTCTTTTAAATCTTGGTTGGGTTTCACCTCCAACTTGGCTTCGTCAAGCATGCGAGTTACCTTTTCCACTTCGTTTTTTATTTTCAATTCGACCTCCCGCTTCTTCCAATGCTCGAACAAGTGTGTCTTCAAGCCCAGGAGACTCTGACTTTCGAAATCACACTGATTGCAGCGAAACAACTTGGCCTCACGCAATTCTTTAGCTCTCTCAGCGGGCAATGGCTCGATGTTGCCTTGCACGCGGAGCAGGGCATAAGCCGCCTGGTGAGTAAGAAACAGGTCGGTGTTGAAGCTTTGCCAATGCTTATCGCGACGCAATGACTTCGAGTAGAAATCATCGGATATCACATGCATGGTCAGGCGATTCATAAACGCATCCACTTTGAAGCCAATCAAAAAGCTATTTGAGGACACGTTTGGCTGGCGCTCAATAATTTGATTGGCCAGTTCCTTCATGTGATCCAAGAGGGGCAAGTGTTCCCGTGTTAGCTGCACAGAATTAAAAATAATTAGAAAATTATCCGACTGATTGTATTATAAATAATATATATAATACGGACTTACCTCTGTTACATTTGCAATTTCCTCTTTGGGTAAAACAAGGAAATGGTACTGGGCCTTGGGGTAAGCATCCTTTATTACCGTCGCTAGATCGGTTTCAATAAGCAGATCTCTACCCTCTTGCATCTGGCGACTTAGAGCTCCTCTGCGAAAATCCCTAGGTTGTATTTGCATTTTGACAAATCTTTTTTTGTTTTATTGGGAATCACAGAAAACGAAAAAAAAGTGTACTAAAGGTAACGCAGCAATTGGAACCTGCGCTTCGCATGTTTGTAAATGCCGAACTGTGTTGAAAAATGCGCAGCAAGCTTTCTCATTAACATGCCCACCGACGGACTATGAAACAGAGTTGCATTTCGTAGATTTATTTAATGAACGAATTAAGGCGTTGAATATTTAACGAACGCACAAATCATTCGTTAAAAATAATAACGCGCAAAATCAAAAAATATGATTGCAATATTGATAAATAAATTGTGTATATGGGACGTAGTTCGTTCGTTAAGTTGATTAGCTCAATTGCATTTTGTCAGAATTTCATTTCATTTATTTTTAAGTCTTATAGCTGTCTCTTGAGTGCTGAATATAATTGAATTATTTGGATTTTCAAGCAAGAATGAGCAACTGAATATCTGAATTACTGACCGACTCATTTATTTCGTTCACTTTTCATTGAACTATTTTAGTAGTTCCCATTTTTGTTCTGAACCAAATAACTCAACTCTGCTGAACAGTGTTGTCAAAATGCGCCGCTAGCTTGCTTACTTTTGCACCCATGCTATGTAAATATATATGAATGTTGTCATTTGAACATATAGTCTGTTTACTAACTTAGTGTTCTTCCAAATGTTCCTTGAGTGTTGGTATGTTTTTAGCATGAAATGCACACTGATTGCACGTTAACGACTTGGCGAGCAGCTCGTCTATTTTAGCTTTAGGCCAACGTTGGATGCAGCCATCGTCGTTTAGATTCGCATAAAGGGCTAAAAATACATAATTAATAAGAACTTAAATGAACACTACTTTGATTTTTAGTCATACTTTCAAAAGGCACGAAGAACGCCGTATTAAAGCTATTCCAATGTTTCTTTGTCTTTAACCAGTTCGAGACGAAATCCTTTGAAATTACGTGCAAATGCAGCCTTTGCATGCTCGGTTGAGCATGGAATCCGATTTGAAAACTCTTCCACTGTTCGCCGCGTACCTCAACGATATTGCGTGCCAGCAAATGCAGTTCCTCCAGCAAGGACAAATGTTTTCTGCTCAACTATAAATTTAAATTCGAAATTTCATTTAAAATATTTTTAAAGTTCTGGTTAATGCAACCTGAAAAATGCTGGCGATATCCTCTTTGGGCAGCACAAGATAATGATGTCGGGCTTTTGGATATTTGTCTGCTATAACAACTGCTACGTCCGTTGATATGATCCAATTAGACGAATCTAATATGGTTTTGATTAAGCCAGTTTGCCAAGACATTTTTCGCAGCTGATTAGCCGGCTGTTCCAATGTTATTAGTATTGATAAATTCTTCAATTTGGTTTGGTCAGTGCAGTGAAGCGCCGCTGTGAGCGCAATGATGCGTGCGTCACACGCGTCGCGTTGTACCTATCAAGTATGCGCACAATTTGAGCGTTGCATTCAATCGAAAAATATCTAGCAATATTATAATAATAAAATAATGTATATACGCTTAGAATTTGATAAGTTACATGCTTTCTGTGTTTCTACTCGTTTTAATTGGAAGCATTGCCTAACACTGTATTCAATGCAAATGCAACCCTGATCGCAACCCTGCAAACAACAACAATGAACTACAAGAGTCGAGAAGAATATTATTTGTTTGGCTGCCTAAATGTGCTTGTGTGCAGCGTGTGGGCAAGTAAAAAAGTGCGTGCCGCAACATACGAAATCAGCCGTGTATTTTTTACGCAACGCATGCGAAAATTTCTCAATTACGTGCGACTTTTCAATTGGAATTCATTCAAATCGCCTTTTGAAGTATCCAGTGCAGCGCCAAGCTAACGGAAATTTGCATCTGGAAATCGAAAGTCTGCGGTCAAAAGTTCTCCACCAAAAAAAAAAAAGAAGATTACGCAAAGCAAATAAAAATTAAAGTCGCAATATGGCGAACGTGACAGAAATAAAGCCACGCCTCATGGCCGAACCGTTGCACATACAGCGACTGGAGGCGGCATTAAATATGCGCCCATTTATGGAGATGGCGCGCCAGGCACTCAAGCAGCCCTTGGGGGACGCCGACGATGGCGAGGGCAGCGCTACAGAGCCGGAAATAAGCCAGGAGCAAGGCATCGACTCAGACGATTCGTCCACCAGGGTGGGCATGGTCAAGCTAAAGCACAAACAAAGGCGCCACAAGCGTCTGCTGGGCAGCAAAGAAGGTAATAATATATTAAAAACTGTTAAGCTCGTTGTCCTAACTGTATATTGTATAGAGCGGCAGAGCGTCAAGGCGCAGCTCTATAACTTTAACGACCTAACCAGCGATCGAGAATGGCTCTACGATATACTACTAAGTGACACGGAAAGCGAGGCGCAGGTGAGCGATGAGGATGCGTACATTAATCAAATGCTTCGCGAGCATCTCCAGGAACAGCGTCAGCGCAAGAACTACTACAAAAAGGCCACAGTAAGTTGCTGAATTGAGTTTTTAAGCCCTGACCATAATGCAATTGTATGCAACAGGCAGAAGGAGGCGTCTCCGACTCTATAAAATATAAATTTGGGCACCAATAACAGCTGCGTCGAACTGTCCGTTAAAAACTATTCATAGTCGCTCATAGTACGCGCAGATTAGTTTATTGTAGTCGATCGATATTTTCATAAAGTCGGTTTTGATAAAATGTATATATCTGCAGCTTTAAAGGTAGATACCTTCGAATATCATTGAAAGAGCTCCTCTAAAGATCGCATACAAATTTGTTGAAGGCGTGTCAAATCGGTTATTTCTATATATGTATCTTGAGGCGGGTCAAGGTAAGAGTTAATTTGGCGAATTTTTAATTACCTCTAAAGACCGAGCCAATTCCGGCTCCACAAACTACAAAAGTCTATATTTAATCAAAATAACAATAATATTGAAGACTTTTTTCGACTACTTAATAATTTGTAATTATATTGCGAGCGAGTGTTGTGTAGTCGATTACACGGGCACACATACATTTGCGAATGGAGTCCAGGGTGATTCTCAATTTTATTTGCATATGTTGGCCTACATTAAATAAACTGCCTTTCAGAACGCTCAATACGCATACTACGGCAGCGGACTACTGTCCAACCATGATGTCTATGCGGAACGCCAGCAGGCCACGGTGGGCGTTCGCAAGCGACGGCGCCGCACCAAACAGGAGATACTATTGGCCCGATTGGCGGAGGCGCAGGCGGGTCCCAAGCCGGTTAAGCAGCGTCGGCGTGGACGGAAGAAGCTCTCGACAATGGACTCGCCGGAGTCAGGCGAGGTGCCGCCCTCGGAGCTGGGCAAGTATAGTTTCGGTGACACGCTGCCTGCCAACGATGATGACGAGGAGGACACCGGTGAGGTGGATTACAAACGGGAGCTGGCTAATTTGGGGCTGGACTATCCCGAGGAGGAGGAGGAAATCGAGGAGGAAGTGGACGTGGTGGGCGCAGCTGACGGTCAAGTGACTCGTGTTCGTCGCCGTCGCAAGAATCCCGAAGTGTTGGCGGCACGTCGTCGACGTATCTGGCAGATCATGTCGAAAAAGGAGTCCGGCCGACTGCAGCGCATCAAGAGCAACAATCACAAAGAGATGCTGGCCAATTGCAAGCGCGTGGCCGGCATGTGTGCCAAGGTGGTGCGCCAGCGGGCGCTCAACTCACAGCGCATCATGAAGGAGACGGTGTGGCGGGCCAAGCGGCTAACCCGTGAAATGCTCAACTATTGGAAGCGCTATGAGCGCGTCGAGCGCGACCAGCGGCGCAAGCAGGAGCGCGAGGCCGAGGAGCAGCGCAAACAGGATGTGGAGCTAATTGAGGTGAAGCGGCAGCAGCGCAAACTTAACTTTTTGATTACCCAAACGGAGCTGTATGCCCACTTTATGTCCAAGAAGCTCGGACAGGGCACTGAAGCGGATCAGCTGCGCATACTTAGCCAACTGGATGAGGAGCACAACGCCCGGCTGGCGGCACACGATGACTACGATGCGGGCGAAATGAAGGAGCTGGCGCAGGCCAATGCGGAGGCGGCGATGCAGCGTGATTTGGACAAAACGCGTGCGTTCGATGTGCCCTTCAAACGCGAACAGATATTAGAGCAATTGCAGGAGATGGACCTGCCGCAGCCGGAGCGTGAGCAAATCAAGGATTTGCCGCAGCCCAAAATGTTTAAGGGCACTTTAAAGGGCTACCAGATAAAGGGCATGACGTGGCTGGCCAACATCTACGATCAGGGAATCAGCGGCATTCTAGCGGATGAAATGGGCCTGGGCAAAACCGTGCAATCGATTGCCTTTCTCTGCCACATTGCAGAACATTACGGCGTGTGGGGACCGTTTCTGGTCATCTCGCCCGCATCGACGCTGCACAACTGGCAGCAGGAGATGGCGCGCTTTGTGCCCGAGTTCAATGTGGTGCCCTACTGGGGCTCGCCCAATGAGCGAAAGATCTTGCGACAGTTCTGGGAGCAGAAGCATCTGCACACACGCGAGGCGAGCTTCCATGTGGTAATCACGTCGTACCAGTTGATTGTCAGCGACTACAAGTACTTCAATCGAATTAAATGGCAGTATATGGTTCTGGACGAGGCGCAGGCGATCAAGAGCGCCGCATCGCAGCGCTGGAAACTCCTGTTAGGATTCAACTGTCGCAATCGTTTGCTGCTCAGCGGCACGCCCATACAGAACAGCATGGCGGAGCTTTGGGCGCTGCTGCACTTTATAATGCCCACGTTGTTTGATTCGCATGACGAGTTCAACGAGTGGTTCTCCAAGGATATCGAATCGCATGCCGAGAACAAAACGGGCATCGATGAGCGTCAGATCTCCCGCCTGCACATGATACTGAAGCCGTTCATGCTCCGGCGCATCAAAAAAGACGTCGAGAACGAGCTGTCCGATAAAATTGAGATTATGGTATATTGCCCGCTCACCATACGCCAGAAGCTGCTGTATCGAGCGCTCAAGCAGAAGATTCGTGTTGAAGATCTGCTGCATTTGGCCAGCGGCGGTTCCACAACTTCTGCGGCAGCGGATGGCACCATTATGGATCGCAACTTCACCTCGAATCTCATGAATCTGGTGATGCAGTTCCGCAAGGTCTGCAATCATCCAGAGCTCTTTGAGCGCCGCGATGCCCGCAGTCCTTTCAGCATGCGCTGCGCTGAGTTTGTTTTGCCGCGTTTGGTATTCGACGATGGGCTGCTACACAGCGCCCTGCCCAGTCGCAGGCACCTACTATATAATCGGTGAGTAGTTCACTGCGAGCGTTGCAAATCAATCAATTCTATATTTCTTGGTGAAAACTTATATCCCCGACAATATCTTATGACCCCCGTTAATGAGCAACCCGAAAATTTTTTGCCATGCCCACAAATTACAAAAAAATCCTAAAACTAGCTATCATAATTATAACCATTTTCGAGCGTTTTAAACTGTTATACTTTTAGTCGGAAATACCCGACTGCAATATATGTACTTGTTTTAATATATGATTTCTCTTGAACAGCTTCAACATCTTCAAGGCGGCCCACATGCAGCGATCCCTCTTTGATGACGTTCACGTAAATAGCTGCTTCGGTTTTACGCGTCTGTCTGACTTATCCTTATCTGACATGGAGGACGTCACCTGGCACGGCCTAATCGACTTGTCAGTATTTTGTATTTTACAATTTGTTATTGCTTGTATTCAAATTTAATTTGACTTTGTCATTGCAGTCTGTTGCACTACCGTCGCGTCCTGGCCCAACAGCCGCTGCTGGCCTATCGTCGCCAGTGGTGGCCGCATCAGCGTGCCACGCGCTACCAGCTGCTGGAGCCAGTTCTGGAACGCAAACTTGTGCCGGATTATTTGCTTACAGACAGTGTACTGAGACAATTCATATTTACAGCAGTGGTACGTATAAGGCTATAATTATTATTATTATTATTTTGTAAAATCGGGATGAAGGCTATTTAGTTATCAGCTGTCACCTATTTTAATTCCATGTATTTTCCTTTTTAGTTGTTTAAATATGTAGCTTCTTTATTTATGAAACTAATATTTTTATGTTTGTCTTTCAAATGTTTTGCAGACATCTTGTGAGAGCAGCGTTTATGCTTTTGGCGATTATATCACCGTCAACATGCAGGAAACAATCGAGCATCGTGTGACCCGTTCCAAAACACTTAAGGGCAAGGCTGCACTCATTGAGGAGCTCGTCGACGCCGATGGTCAGGTGAAGACTGAGCCACGCATAAAGCAGGAGCTAGAAATGGAATCGGTTGAGGTGCAGACCAAATCGAATACCAAGAGCGACGTCAAGATGACCACATTGCAATTGCTGCCAGAGTTCCCCCATCGTACGCGTAAGCCGCAGCGCTACCAATGCGAGCCCCTGCAGATGCCGCGCTTCCTCTACGGGCTGGGTCAGCGGGTGCAGGCGGTCGATCGGCATTTATAGTGAGTACTATTTGAATTTAAATGTATGATCAATCTGCTAATGCTACTACCGTTTCACAGCTGTGAAAGTCGCGCCGCGGCCTGGGCGCACATACGCCACCTGCAGTGCGAGAACAGTGTGGGCAGGGAGCTGGTGACCTCAAGCTTGGCGCTGTGCAAACCGCGCAGCGGCTGGTCATCGATTGTGGTGCCCGATAAGGAGACACTTATAACAGATGCGGGCAAACTGTTTGTGCTGGACAGCCTTCTCACGCGCCTCAAGGCCGAGGGTCATCGTGTGCTGATCTACTCGCAAATGACCAAAATGATTGATCTACTAGAGGTGTGTCTAACACTGTGCCACTTTTGGGTACTTGTAATATTATATGTGCTAATGCTTGTGCTTTTCTCAGGAGTATATGTGGCATCGCAAGCATCGTTATATGCGTCTCGACGGCTCTAGCAAGATTTCAGCACGTCGCGACATGGTCGCTGATTTTCAAACTCGTGCTGATATTTTTGTTTTCCTGCTTTCGACGCGAGCTGGCGGATTGGGTATCAATTTGACTGCAGCTGATACGGTAAGTCAAGAATTTTTATACTACTTACTAGCAAGAACGTTACAGAAGAAACATCCAGACGTACTCCAACTGTCCTATTGGCAATTGTCACGACAATTGTATACTACAGGATTACAAAGACTTCGAATTGACTTGAATATATCTAGCTTTAATTTCCTTGATTGATTGATGGCAACTCGGCATGTCTCAAGTGGGTATACACAAGTATATTTTTCAGGTTTCAAATCTAGCTTCAATACCAGCGTAAAATAATGCGTTGATACGGACATATAGAAAGACGAACAGAGCATAAACTGAATATACACTTTACCTTCGTGAACGAATATAATACAAACTAAAATAAAAAAGTGTTATCGTAGTTGTTCGAACTTGGGATATTACATGCAATTAATAGATTATTCAAATTCAAATAGAGATAGAACTTGTTGCACACATATAGAATAAAAGTACTGATATACATAGGTGGTTAATGCTGTTTAAAATATATTTACATTATACTATAAATATAAATAAATATGTTTATCAGCAGGTGGGTTAGAGGTAGTTTGAGTTATAGCGTGGATTTTAATTTTTGACTCTAAATAAACCATCAAAGTCGCCTTTCTCTATGTAATTCTATTGTGTAATGAGTTTTGTTTTAAAACTAGTCGAGAATCGGTTACGTAAATATTCAATATTTTTCTGTTGAAAAGAAAAACAACACTAAATTATAAGTAATAAATTACCATAGTCTAGATGGAACTCTTACAAAGAGATCTAACAGGTCAAGACGCCGAATTAGTTAAGGTTCCGGCAAATCAGACGCCAATGGAATCAGTAAAGCCTCCAATGCCGCGCAAGAAGCCAACACCGATTTGGGGAAAACAAAATGGTCTGGGTAGAGCTGACGGAAAAGACAAAAACAACTCACAAAAGCGTGTAAAGAAAACTAAGTCGAAATCTACTGAAAATAACAAGAAACCAGACATAGACATATCCGAGATGCTCGATTTGCACGAGTGCAAGGGGATTAAAGGTGTGATGTATATAAATTACAGAGATGAGGCGGCACTGGTGTGCCAGGTGCGCACTGCTCATCTGGGTGGACTAAAGCGTCGACTGTCGAAGCTGCTAGATAAACATAAATCACGCTTTTGCTCAACGAGCATCGAACGGAGTCCTTTTATGCAAATGGGCCTTATTCATGCGTCTATTACCAGTAGGGCTGCCATTGACTTTGCCAACTTGGAGGCGCAGTTGCAACGCGATGCTCGTCAATGTAACGCTACCGATTGCAAGATTGTGTGCATTGAAATGGGCGCTCTCTGCTTCAGATGCGGGCCAGATGATCTGCTAGATGTGACTGCCAAACTAAAACTAAACGGCTACAGGCCGTTGCTAACTGAAATTGGTTACTGTTCTAGGGAACCGCTGGTTACGCTCACTGCTCCGCAAATGCAGGAATATTCACGGTTCGTCAAGGCGCTGGAGGCGGACGTGGATGTTGTTAAGGCCTATGACAATGTGAACCACTCCATGCTGCAGACCATGTACACCAGCTGAATTGGCAGCTGAAAATTTATGAGTGGGCGCTGAATAAAGGGGCGGCTTCTTGTTGCCGTGGCTTGTATCCATTTGCTCGACTACTTGTTTATGCAATGCGCGGTCGTCGGCATCGGCATCGACCGAGCACTTTTCGCCATGATTTACACATTCTGATCTTTATCGCAACAGTGACACTGCCAAGGCAGCCACCGCAAATTCTCAGCCAAAAGGATGCAATACTCACAAAGTGTTTGTGTGTGTGTGTGTCTGTGTGTGTGTGTCGGTTCGATTTGCGATGATTTCTGCCTCTTGACTGGCTGCTGGGCTTCGTGTGAACTTTTTCGCTTGGTTCCTAAATCATTTTGTCACTGATTTTGATTTGTTATTTGCGCTGGCCGCCAAGTAATTTGGTTTGTTTGTCTTCGCGTCCGTTTTATTGTTTGGTTCTCAGGCTCGAAATTGTTCGCCCAAGTCGTTGACTAATTCCTTGGCATTTTGCTCTTTTTTAGCGGCTCTTTGAGCAGCTCATCGCAGGCGGCGAATAAGCTTTAGTACTAATCTTAAAATACCCTGTATCCGAAATATAAATACAATGGCTGGATCTGTTTGCATAAACGTTCTGAAGCAGAAATGGAGTTTAAAAATATTTGTATGCTTTGTATTTTTGTTTTTTTAACTTTTATAAGTATTTTTCCTTTATAAAAGTTTTGGTAAAATAAGCCAGCTAAAGAAACACAACACAGCCAATTTACACAAGTATTGCTAAAAATTTAAAGAATTTGTATTTCTTTTTCAATAAAATTACTAAAAGACCAGCGCAGTGTGTGAGAAACGCAGGTCCTCGTTCAGAAGTATTTGTTGTTCATGTCGCTGGCGCATACCAAAATAATTTTTTAGGAAAGCGAGTCAACACTTTGGCATTCCAGCGTTCGGTAACGGAAATGTTTGAGGGCCCATAAAAGTGTACCAGTTACATTTTCAATGACATGCGACCGGCAGATACAATTAATGAATTTTATGCCATTTCTAAACAAATTATATATATAATGTAGAGCTGCCATGGTCGCGCAATGTTAATTTCTTTGGGTCATTATCATGCGTGTCTTGCTTCTGGTTGCCCTCGAGATTTATGACAATTTCGAAATCGAAGCAAAGTTTCTACAGTATAAAGCTTTCTTTGGATAGATAGAATATTGGTATGCCCCACACGTTCCTGAATTTAGTCCAATTCATTGGGTGTAGATATTTGTTGTCTCTTTGCCGACTCGTCTGGAATCGAGTCGAACTTTATGTGTATTTATCTGACGGGAAGTGATTCAGATTGACTGTCAAATTGCTCACACCTTTAAGAGAATTTGATATATTTATTTGCAAAATAATGACACGGATTTTATTGAAATATCCTTAAATTATTTTAGGTTTTGTAAATCAATTTTAGGTTAACAATTTTGTGCAGTTGACCTTGAATTTTAAAAGCATTGTCCATGTAGTTCTTTCGTCAGTCCGTCTCTCTGTACGAGAGCTTCGATCCTACAAAGTATATTAAGAAAGCTGTATTTAGATCTTTTTAAGTTCATTCATACCCAGACGAAGAGTCGGTAATCCTGGGGGTTCAACTGTACGAGAGCTCGCAGGGTTCAGGGTATTTCCCAGTCGGGCGTTCCCAACTAGAGCAGATGTATTATTTTTAATTTCCTTCATTTCAGCTTGTGAGAAATACTACAGAGAATTCTATCTTATAGCCCGATTCCACTAGTAACATTTCTTAGATTGTTTTTAAATGTTAAATTTGTCTTTATGTAAAATATCCCATGCAAAATTTATCTATGTACTGATGGGAATAAAAAACGATTTTTATAATTTGCTGATTACTCAAGCCACTCACGAACTAGTTCAGCCAATCGGTCTTTAGAGGCGCGCAATTCAGGACTGTCCCTAGAACTGATTGAACCCGTATCAGGACAGTGTGAAGCTTGGGGAATAATTGTGGCACCCTGTGCTACGCCAGCTCCAACTGTGCGCCATGGATCCAATTCTCCGTGAACAAAATAAACGTTCTTCACATCAGGATTCACACCACCATACTCCTTGTTTGTGGCGGCAATATAGCGTTGAATTTTAGCGGCTTTAAACCGCGATCCGAAGACATCGTGGCAAGTGTCAGTGTACAAGGTAGCCGGGAAAGAAGAGCCGAATGGTTGATTTCTGCTCCCAGAAGATTGAAACCAACCGAATTGCCTGCATGTTTGATAGGTCCAACCAAGACCAGCTATGGGAAGACACAAGAAATTGTAATTTGTAGGCCAGGCGTTCGTTTTACAATGGTTTACTTACAGCCATCGTAGTTGTCCATGGCCCATTTGTAATAGTTCACAGTCCCATTATATTTAGCGTTGACACACTTCGGCTTATTAAGACGCCATTGAACGAATTTGGATAGTGCTTCAGCATCGTCTTCAGAAAAGAGATGAAGCACGGAGCAATATTGGGGCAGATCATAGTTTTCCGGTCTACACGAAAGGAAAAAAATGTAGCAGGCATAGATTCGGGATGATTCATAGTTACTTTTGGTATTGGGCGATGCCTGCAAATATATTTGCAATTGTGCTAAATATTTGCCACTGATCCTGTTCGTCGTTCTCGTCAAAATCGTCGCATAGGTTCAAGAGCTTCTTGGCCTTAGCCCCCTGATCAGTCGCAAACAAATTCTCGTAGTAGGAGGTGGCATTGTCAATGCGATTGTAGCAATAGTCTCCTCCTAGCTGTCGGTATGCTTTGCCAATCACTTCCATGTAATCTGCAACAGAGACGACTCTATGTTAAAACTATACATAATTTAATTTAATCCATAGGGATCCACCTTTAAAGTCTACTTTGGCCTCTAAAGGAGCGCTGGAGGCCCAACTGCCCACGATTACGTCGGGGTACAAAAGCTTAAGCCAAGTAGCCATGGTTGCAGAGTAGGAACAGCCCGAAACAACCACTTTCGAGTCCTTGTACTTATCTTCTGACTTGAGAACGTCAATAACGTTGACGACATCAGCCAAAGCTTGTTCCACACTTTGGTATTTAAGGTTCTTAGTTGACAAGGGTCTGTGGGTGAAATAGAAGTAGTTATGGAGTAACAGGAAAGCGGATTTATAAATTTACCTGATGGGAATGCTTTCTCCAAAGAAACGATGCTCTGTGTAAACCAGTGATCCATTGTGCTCGCGTGCGATGTCCACCCAATGTCCTGAAGTTATGCCGCTAGGATCAATCTTCCATTCGCCGCCTAGGTAAATGAAGATTGGCGAGCCATCCACGAAGTAGTCTTCGTTGATCAAAACACGCTAAGACAAGACCATGACAGAGTTGATCGGCTGTTGTTGGCTGTTTTTCTTCAAAGGATCTTACATCATCCCAAACTTTATCATTGCTGTCGTCAAAGTTGTCTAACTTCTGGCTGATCCAGCGGGTCTCCACATTTGCTCGATTGGCTCTGGGCTGAATTGGTGGCCCACGGTGAAGTTCCTTGAGCGTTTGTATAAATGCTGGAATTGCTTCGTCATCTGCTCGCTGTGTTTCCCCAAGCTTTGCTGCAGGCACTAGAGGTCCTAACAGAGCTAGAACTATTAGGATGTACTTCATCTTGTTGGATATTTCGCAGGTTAGCGAATGGTTTTCGACCCTATTACTCGGCCTATTTATTCAAAAATTGGTTCTGAAAAGGTCTTATTTCAAGATAAGAGTTAATGAAAAACCAAATATTGTAAATAGTTTAGTCTTAAGCTTAATTTTTTGAACAGTGATAAGTTTAAGTGGTTACACGTATTATATAACGTTGACTAGCAAAGTAGTTCGAAAGAGTCGAGAACTTACCTCTGATGGTATTAATTGCAAATAAATATTTGCAATAGCTTGTTATGCAGGTGCTCAAGGGCGCCCTTATTTAAACTTCTTGCAACTTGGTTCCATTAGGGGAAATGTTATCTTTTAATTAACTAAAAATTCCTAAAAATCATTGTCTTCACGCAATTCTTAAGGAAAAAGTTATTTTTTACGAATTTTCGTAGATGGATCGCAATATTAAAGCTGCGGAAACACTACAACTTCCACCACGTTAT
Organism: Drosophila paramelanica; assembly: GCA_035043915.1. Lineage (NCBI taxonomy): Eukaryota > Metazoa > Arthropoda > Insecta > Diptera > Drosophilidae > Drosophila > Drosophila paramelanica. The sequence continues at coordinate 5,102,381 of JAWNMO010000354.1, read as the reverse complement.
CATCAAGTTGTTATAAGTATTGACCATTTAATCCCACTCAATTGCCTATAATCAATTACTCTTCCAAATTACGAAGGGTTGTTGTCTTTCAAGAGAGCCATAGCAAAATTATCAGGTGTTCTTATCAAGTACAGTGAACTTTAATTAAATCTTTAGTTGGACAGTACTGAATATTGAAGTATAGTTGAAGTATAAAAAATAAAATATATATACAATTATTCAATATATATATATAAATTACTTTTTGTTCAACTTCGCACAGCGGCTTAAAATGAGTTTTAAGCTGATTGCTTTCAAAACAAGAAAGAAAAGCCATTTGCACAGATAAAGAAGAAGTGCGCAATATATTAATAGTTAGCTGAGTTTTCATGTCATAAGTGAAGTTGTGCTAGGTTCATTCATTAGATGGCCATAAAGTACATATAGTCTTGATCAGGAAACTCGTAATCCTGAGTTCAGTTGATTTAGCCATGTCCGACTGGCTGCCTGGTACCACGGGTGAGGAGCCCACCGATCTTGTTACAAGGATCTTTTTTTGTCCTGATCCTCTGAAGGCGGACATTCGGGGAGTGTCGTGGTAGCTCTCGTTTAATATCAAATTATATAAATTCGTTCGTGGATTTCCGTCAAGTCTCAACCAAAAAAAAAATCAGAGATTTAAAATGAGTCTCGCTTCTTTCCACAGAAATGCATTCATTTGGCACCAAGGAGATCCTTCAAATGTAAAATCTTTGAGGGGTTCTCGCACACTGTACTCTAAGCCGCAAACAAGTCTCCTAAACCATTCGAAGAACAAGTTTACAATTTCCTTCCGGTATCATGCCCCATTTTATCAATATTAATAAAAATGGAATTTAAGACTTGATCTTCTAAGCATATTTCGAATGTCGAATGTTGCAAGAGAAAAAGAAGCGGTGCAAATATATTTCTTCCTATTCGTCAGAAACTAAAATAGGTCAGGAAAAGGCAGAGGAAATCACAAAATATCTGTTTCATCAAAAGTATATATTTTTGCCAAAATTGTGACCATGATGGGAAGCACAGCTTTTATATTAGAAAACTAAATTACATCCTAATCCCATTGAAAATGGCTGAAAATTGCAGTGGTGAAAATGCGTGTAACAGTTCGTCAATATCATATGTAAATTAAACTTGTCGTTTTCCTTATGTCTTGCCCCATTTCATAAATATCGATAAAAATCGATTTCAAGACATGGTTTTTTTTACCGTATCTCGGAACCTATAAGAGCGGTTTGTTCGTGGAAAGCAGACGCAGACATTATTACCCCCGTCAATCTCCCCCAATATCGGTAAAACTAAAAAACTGCAAATGAAATACTGCAGACTTTCCAATTTTCTTGTACATCCATTTGAATGCTCTGAGATAGTCTAAAAATTTTATCATTTTAAGTTATTGTTATTTTTATTTTTTAGGGTGTATCCTAGTAAAGCTCCTTTTAGACTTATTTGGATTTATATTTATTTAGATTTAGATTAATTTATTGGTTGTTGTTTTCATTGCAAATTACTTATTTTGCATGGCTACAAAACCAGCTCCAATTAGATTAATCTGGCGCCTTTAAATAACATAGACAGACTTTTTATATGCACTGGTTATATTTGAAAAAAATACAAAGAAACAAAAAAAAATTTTTGATAAAAACATATACAAAATTAAAAAATATATACAAAATATAAAATGTTAAACATATTGAGAGTTAAAAGCCTTCGGACTTTAGGCGAGCCACTCGCGTACTAGTTCAGCCAATCGGTCCTTGGCGGCGCGCAATTCAGGACTGTCCCTAGAACTGATTGAACCAGTATCGGGACAGTGTGAAGCTTGGGGAATGATGGTGGCAAGCTGAGCTACGCCAGCTCCAACTGTGCTCCACGGATCCAATTCCCCGTGAGTGAAATAAACGTTCTTCACATCAGGATTCACACCACCATACTCCTTGTTTGTGGCAGCAATATAGCGTTGAATTTTAGCTGCTGTATAACGTGATCCGAAGACATCGTGGCAAGTGTCGGTGTACAAGGTAGCCGGGAAAGAAGAGCCGAATGGTTGATTTCTGCTCCCAGAAGATTGAAACCAACCGAATTCTCTGCATGTTTGATAGAACCAACCGAGACCAGCTAGGGAAGGGAAGCAGGGAAGACACAAGAAATTGTAATTTGTAGGCAAGGCGGTCGTTTTACATGGGTTTACTTACAGCCATCGTAGTTGTCCATGGCCCATTTGTAATAGTTCACAGTCCCATTGTATCTGGTGTTGACACACTTCGGCTTATTAAGACGCCATTGAACGAATTTGGATAGTGCTTCAGCATCGTCTTCAGAAAAGCTACGAAGCACGGAGCAATATTGGGGCAGATCATAGTTTTCCGGTCTACACGAAAGGAAAAAAATGTAGCAGGCATAGATTTGGGATGATTTATAGTTACTTTTGGTATTGGGCGATGCCTGCAAATATATTTGCAATTGTGCTAAATATTTGCCACTGATCCTGTTCGTCGTTCTCGTCAAAATCGTCGCATAGGTTCAAGAGCTTCTTGGCCTCAGCCCCCTGGTCAGTCGCAAACAAATTCTCATAGTAGGAGGTGGCATTGTCAATGAGATTGTAGCAATAGTCTCCTCCCAGCTGTCGGTATGCTTTGCCAATCACTTCCATGTAATCTGCAACAGAGACGACTCTATGTTAAAACTATACATAATTTAATGACCATAGGGATCCACCTTTAAAGTCTACTTTGGCCTCTAAAGGAGCGCTGGAGGCCCAACTGCCCACGATTACGTCGGGGTACAACAGCTTAAGCCAAGTAGCCATGGTTGCAGAGTAGGAACAGCCCGAAACAACCACTTTCGAGTCCTTGTACTTATCTTCTGACTTGAGAACGTCAATAACGTTGACGACATCAGCCAAAGCTTGTTCCACACTTTGGTATTTAAGGTTCTTAGTTGACAAGGGTCTGTGGGTGAAATAGAAGTAGTTATGGAGTAACAGGAAAGCGGATTTAGAAATTTACCTGATGGGAATGCTTTCTCCAAAGAAACGATGCTCTGTGTAAACCAGTGACCCATTGTGCTCGCGTGCGATGTCCACCCAATGTCCTGAAGTTATGCCGCTAGGATCAATCTTCCATTCGCCGCCTAGGTAAATGAAGATTGGCGAGCCATCCACGAAGTAGTCTTCGTTGATCAAAACACGCTAAGACAAAACCATTATAAAGTTGATCGGTTGTTGTTGGCTGTTTTTCTTTAAAGGATCTTACATCATCCCAAACTTTATCATTGCTGTCGTCAAAGTTGTCCAACTTCTGGCTGATCCAGCGGGTCTCCACATTTGCTCGATTGGTGCTGGGCTGAACTGGTGGCCCACGGTGAAGTTCCTTGAGCGTTTGTATAAATGCTGGAATTGCTTCGTCATCTGCTCGCAGGGACTCTCCAAGCTTTGCTGCAGAAACCACAGGCCCCAACAGAGCTAGAGTTACTAGGATGTACTTCATCTTGTTGGATATTTCGCAGGTTAGCGAATGGTTTCCGACCCCTTTACTCGGCCTATTTATTTAAAAAATGGTTCTGGCAGGGTGTTATCTTTAATTATTGTCATTGAAAAGCAAATATTGACAAATAATTTAGTCTTAAGCCCCGTTTGTATAACAGTGATAAGTAGTTTCAAGTAGTTTCTGGGTCACGTTGGCTAGCAGGCCCCATAAATGCTTTGATTTCTTACTTATTTATTTATTCATCATATATTATGACAAAATCGCCATCTATTGGTTTTCTCAATGCGCAAAAAGAATCAAACATGTGTCAAAAAACGTCAAGATGAAGACGTTTAACAAAAGTTATCTGTGCTCAAGGGACTGTATGATTTGCGAAACTCCGGCATAATCCATACATTTATTGGTATTTTTAATTAAAATAAATTGGGCTTTCCCAGCATATGATGCGTCTTGATTACTTTCCATTTTTACTATTATTACTAAATATGTGTGATACATAGATCTCCAATGATACTTGGAATTATCATATAAATTAGTTCAGACGGTCTTGAAAACTTGCATCCTTAATTGCGTTTTTATTATTAAATTATTAAATTGAAATTGATTAAACGAGAGCTCTAATTTACTTTATCCGATTTATCAAAATTAGGAACAAATGCCTGTAATTTATGATAAAAATGCTGCAGTTAGGGTATTCAAAAATGTCTGTAGCTGCAATAACTTTTTGTGTATACATTTAAATTGCAGTGAATCCTGAAAGTATGCATCTGTTTTTCTATATGTCTAAATCAGTTTAACAGTTAACAGTACAGTTCAATATGTTTAATTGACTCTTATAAAAAACAATGTAGAGAAAACGAATAAAAATATAGAATATATAAATTTTTGCCTCAGTTCGCAGCGTATATATCAAATTTGGTATCTTTTGCAAAAAAATAAAACTTACTATCGATATTTTTTGACTTTCGTGGTATGGAGAGTCATTTTGAAAGTAAAACTTGAGCTGCACATGCAAGATCGACAATAATGATTAAGAATATGAATACTGTAGGTTTTACATACATTTACACAACTATACCATTCGTGAAACATGTGTTAATTTTATTAGAGTAATATCAGGGTAACTAGCTTATGGTTTGTAATAATCCATTTGCTTTTACCAACAATTTTTAGAGAGTTAACTTCTTTATCGGCTCTGCTGTAAATGCTATTGTAAAATAAACTTTTTCATGTTTGTGGATTTAACAATAATAATATTGACTACTGTCAGCTGTTGCCAAAGTTAGGCTAACCATTCGCGAATCAGTTCAGCGATACGTTCCTTTGAAGCGCGCATTTCTGGGGTGTCGGCGGAGCTAATTGAATCAAAATCGGCACAGTGCGAGGCTTTACTAATGACTGTGGCGCCCTCTGCAACGCCGTGACCGATGGCACTCCAAGGGTCCAGTTCACCGTGTGTCATGTAGACGTTCTCCACGTTGGGCTCCAATCCGCCAAAGTCCTCATTGGTCTGGTCGATGTTTTTTTCGACTTGTTCATTTCCGTACTTTGAGCTGAAGATATCTTTGCACATTTCAATGTTCAACGTGACCGGAGACTTGGTACCAAATGGCTGATTAGGTGAACTTGAAGTTATATACCAACCATACTCATTACAGGTCTGATAATACCAGGGAAGAGCTGTCCAGCAACAAAGTATACTATTCAGATAAATCAACACAGTTGACAGTTTTACAACTTACCCCAGCTAAAGTTCTCAACGCCGTCCTTGTAATACGCAATCGTTTCTTGGTAGCGAGCATCGACGCAGGTTTGATAGTCCCACGCCCAATAAACGAAGTTGGCAATGGCTGATGCATCATCGTTAAAACTCAGCAGATAGTTGCAAAAATACTCGATTTCACCAGCTCTTCATTAAAAAGGTATTCTTTTTGGGTAAATCCAAATGTTGCCGATTATATGATTGACCCACCTTTGATACTGCGCCAAGTCCGCAAATATGAGCGACATACTGCTGAATAAATTCCATATGTCCAGATCGTTTTCATGATCAAAATTACTGCAAAGACGCAGCATGGCGCGTGCCTCAGCCGCACGCTTGTTCTCAAACATCAGCTCCAAGTCGGCAAATCCGTTCTGAATGCGATCGTAGCACTTCTGACCGCCGAGTTCAAGGTAAGCTTTGCCCGCCACTTCTTTATACTCATAAAAGTGCAATTTTGCGAGCAGTGGGGCACTAGAGGCCCAGCCCCCGACCACCAAATCAGGATAGAGCAGCTTAAACCATACGACCATTGTGGCTGAATAGGACCCACCAGACAGCACCACTTTGGAGTTGGTAAGCTGTGGGTTTTCCGATTTGCAGACTTCAATAAAACGGGCTACATCGGCGAGCGCCTGTTTCACATGCAAATACTTTAAGTTATCCAAAGACATTGTCCTGTTGGCAGTTGATTATATATAGAGGAAAACCGGAAGTTCTTATATAGTTTTGAATGTACTCACTCTGTGGGCACACTTTCGCCGTAATAACGATGCTCAGTGTAGATCAGCAGTCCGTTGTGCTCCTTGGCCATGTCATACCAATGACCCTGGGAAATCATGCCCGGGCTGGCCTCCCATTCACCGCCCAAAAAGATGAATATTGGACTGCCTTCGGTTTGGAATTCATCGTTAATGAAATAACGCTGCATACAAGATTTAAGTAAATGGATTTTAAAATTCTAATATCTGAATACTCTTACCATTTGGTATGTATTCTTGTTGCTTTCATCGAAGTGATCAAGCGGTTGTGTAATCCATTTTTCTTTTACGACATCTTGCCGCACCATTGCCTTCTGAGGCGGACCACGATGCAGGTTCTGTAGAGTTTTGACAAACACGGGCACATTTTTCTTTTGCTCCAGGCTATTTGCCTGGCTAATCAAAGCCACTAGCCAAAGGCTGACCAACTGAAACAACAGCATGTTCGTAAATGAATTCTGCAATTGACCAACGTTCAGGTTTTATGCAATCAAAATGTTCAGTTTTCCTTAATTTGTGATCGAGATATAGAACTATAAAAATATAGTTGATAAGCGATAAGTTGTATTTCAATAGAATCTGGTGATAAGAGTGGATTTTTAGCAATTCCGTTCTTATCACATATTTTTAATTCGCTTGCCTTCTATTAATATTCCATGATATTACATAGTTAGTTAAGTGGATTGTAATTGATCTAATCTAATTAAGTCGAATCGAAAGTGCTCAAAAAACTCACCAAATTCTTGTAAAATAGTGAAACTACATTTTTTTTTCATATTGTCTTTTATTACAATTATAAAACACATTCTCTAAAAGAAACTAAAATGTATAAGCAATATTACTTTAGCCATTCGCGAACCAGTTCGGCAATGCGTTCTTTTGAGGCACGCATTTCAGCGGTATCAGCAGCACTAATCGAATCAAAGTCCTTGCAGTGCGCATATTCTGTAAAGATTTTAGAGTTATTTATTATACATTATAATGTAAGTTGCAGGTAAAAATAAGATTTTATTAGGTTGATAATTTAGTTACTTAGATAAGATTAATACAGAATTTAAGAGTAGAAGGGCCAAAATTACCTTAAATCTACTACTAATCATAAATGCTTTAAATGAAATTTAAATCTTCGACCACTTGGTTTATCCATTGTCAAGTGAACTTTTAGTTTAAGTTGAAATTTTGATTAGCTCACCTGGTATAATGGTTGCCTGAGTTTCGTTTTGTATGCCCATTGCACGCCAGGGATCCAAATGACCATGGGTCATGTACACATTCTGAACTTGGGGTGTCAGGCCCCCAAAGTTTGCATTTGTGTCAGCCACTTTTCCTTCGATAAAAGAATTGCTAAACTGGGCGCCATAAAGATCGGCGCACATCGTTGTAAAGAGTGCCAGGGGGAACTTGGTGCCAAATGGTTGATCATTAGATCCTGAGGTCTGATACCAGCCGTACTCATTGCATGTCTGATAAATCCACTGGCGCACTGTGAAATATTAATTTATTATATAATTCGAAAATCGATGCATTGATATACTTACTACTACTTCCAGTGTACCTTGATTCTAGAAGTGTGCCGATGATGGCGTCGTAGCTCAGATCATTGCACTTTCCACCGGCCTTTTCAAACTCCTTGAGCAGATACTTACTTACTCCGATTAGATCAGAACTTTCGGCCAAAATATCTTGACAAACACCCTCAATTCGCCCAGCACTGTGGATAGCTTGCCAGTTAAAGTAATATTTTAGATTAATCTAATGCTTGCACTCACTAGTGTCCCTGTACCACATTGGCAAATATTTCAGAAATTTCGTTAAACAGTGTCCATATATCGAGATCGCTGTACACATCAAAACTCTCACATATCTTCAACAGAGCCTTCACTTCAGCACCGCGTTTGTTTGCAAACATAGTTTCCATCTCAGCAATGCCTTTCTCAATGCGGTTGTAACACGCAGATCCGCCCATTAGAGCTATGGATTGTCCCATAATCTCCTTGTATTCTAAGCGAATAATATGACGTTGCTGTATTTGTGTGAGTTATTGGAGAGCAAAACTTACCGACAAAGTTCACTTTGGCAAAGAGTGGCGCACTGGAAGCCCATCCGCCATCCACCAAATCGGGATAGGTCTTCGTGAACCAAGTGACCATCGTAGCAGAATAAGACCCGCCGACAATTATTACTTTGGAATCGCTCAAGCCCTCGTACGTTGCCTTTTGTGTGGTTATAAAGTGAGCCACATCAGCCAAGGCTTGTTTCACATGCAAATATTGTATGTTCTCATTGGACAAATCGCTGAAAAGCACATAAAATCATCAGGAAGTTAAATTAAATGATTAATTTTTATAAAACTAACGGTAGAGGGTGACTTTCGCCGTAGTAACGATGTTCGGTGTAGACCAGAAGACCATTGTGCTCCTTGGCCATGTCATACATGTGACCAGCTGTGATTCGGCCCTTGGATATTTCCCATTCTCCTCCCAGAAAAATGAACATGGGGCCCCCAGCTTTAAAGAACACATTGTTCAACATATATCGCTGTGTAGTAGAAATGGACGTATTCGCTTGATACTGATTATATAACGCACGGCGCATACCATTTGCCAGGTTCGAGTCTCGGTCTCATTAAAGTGGTCCAACTTTTGTTCGATCCACAATGTTTCCACCTCATCAGCTCGATTCTGATTCTTCGGTACGGGAGGCTCCCCGTGTAATTGCTTGAATGTCCGCTGGAATATATTGCCATTGGCCTGTGCCAGGCCCAGAGCTAGCAACGCCAACGTAACTCCAAGTAAACGTTGTGTCATCGTTGTGAATTGGAATCCTACTGTGCGCAACAACTCAAAAGTGCTGCGTGGCTTATCTGCAAATCTTATCATGCACTTAACAAGAATATTATCGATATTGAAAAAATCGTACAAAAGATTGTAATTTCAACTAAAAACGAGTCATTTCCACGACAATTAAATTATTAAATGTGGCCATCCGTCCGTATAATACCAGTGTACCAGTGTCAGATAAAGTGTTAGATATTTTGAGGTGCGCCCACTATAGGCGCCCCCAGCGTCCCGCCCTATAAAATCGGAAATGACTATATTTGCCACAGTTTTTGAGCTAGACATACAAAATTTTGAATTTTGCAGGAATGCTCCACTAAACGTAGAAAGTCGCAAAAAATTATAAATCTGACAATTGCAATCGAAATTATTTGGATTGGCATGGATTTATTGCTGCAGTACTGAATCAAACATGAAATGTTTACATTCTTATTGCAATTGAAAATACCCAACCGTACTAAGTAAATCAAGAGTTTTATTTTAGCCATTCACGAACCAGTTCGGCAATGCGTTCTTTTGAAGCACGCATTTCAGCGGTATCACTGGCACTGATCGAACCGAAATCCTTACAGTGCGCATGTTCTGCAAATTGAATACAAATTAAATCACAACAAATCACAGAACCTTTTGAATGAACTTACCTGGTATAATGGTTGCCTGAGTTTCGTTTTGTATGCCCATTGCACGCCAGGGATCCAAGTGACCATGGGTCATGTACACATTCTGAACTTGGGGTGTCAGGCCACCAAAGTCTGCATTTGTCTTGGCCACTTTTTCCTCAATAAGAGAGTTGCTAAACTGGCTGCCATAGAGATCGGCGCACATAGTCGTGTAGAATGCTACGGGGAACTTGGTGCCAAATGGTTGAGAGCTGGATCCTGAGGTCTGATACCAGCCGTACTCATTGCATGTCTGATAAATCCACTGGCGCACTGTAAATTGGTAATCCCAAGTTAAAGAAATAAACTCGTTATGAAATAAGTTTAACTTACTCATATTTCCTGTGTACCTCGACTCTGTAAGTTTGCTGATCATAGAGTCGTAGCTAAGATCGTAGCACTTGGCATCAGTCCCTTCGAACTCACTAAGTATATATTTGCTGACCCCAATCAGATTGGAACTTTCGGCCATAATTTTCTGGCATGCGCCTTCGATATTTCCAGCACTGTGCAATAATTAACAGTCAAATCAATATTTTCATAATTGTCAAGATTCCTTCTTACTCGTGTGTCTGGACGAGGCCAGCGAATATGTCAGAAATCTCGCTGAACAGTGTCCATATATCGAGATCGCTGTACACATCAAAACGCTCACATATCTTCAGCAGAGCCTTCACTTCAGCACCGCGTTTGTTTGCAAACATAGTTTCCATCTCAGCAATGCCTTTCTCAATGCGGTTGTAACACGCAGATCCGCCCATTAGAGCTATGGATTGTCCTGTTACCTCCTTGTACTCTGAGCAAATGGTGTTATAGAAAACTCTATGTGAACCGAGACAGATCATTCAAGTGGCCAAACCTACCGACAAAGTTAACTTTGGCAAAGAGTGGCGCACTGGAAGCCCATCCGCCTTGCACCAAATCGGGATAGGTCTTCGTGAACCAAGTGACCATCGTAGCAGAATAAGACCCGCCGACAATTATTACCTTGGAATCGCTCAAGCCCTCGTATGTTGCCTTTTGTGTGGTTATAAAGTGAGCCACATCAGCCAAGGCTTGTTTCACATGCAAATATTGTATGTTCTCATTGGATAAATCGCTGAAAAGTACATAAAATCATCAGGAACTTAAATTTAGGACTTATTTTTATTGAACTCACGGTAGAGGGTGGCTTTCGCCGTAGTATCGATGTTCGGTGTAGACCAGAAGTCCATTGTGCTCCTTGGCCATGTCATACATGTGACCTGATGTTACGAAACCTTTGCTTATTTCCCATTCTCCTCCCAGGAAAATGAACATGGGGCCCCCAGCTTTAAAGAACACATTGTTCAACATATATCGCTGTGTAGTAGAAAAGGACGTATTCGCTTGGTACTGATTATATAACGCACGGCGCATACCATTTGCCAGGTTCGAGTCTCGGTCTCATTAAAGTGGTCCAACTTTTGTTCGATCCACAATGTTTCCACCTCATCAGCTCGATTCTGATTCTTCGGTACGGGAGGCTCCCCGTGTAGTTGCTTGAATGTCCGCTGGAATATATTTCCATTGGCCTGTGCCAGACCCAGGGCTAGCAGCGCCAGTGTAACTCCAAGTAAGCGTTGTGTCATCGTTGTGAATTGGAATCCTACTGTGGCTAAAGCACACATCGAGCACCACTCATAACTGCTGCTAAGTTCTATGTTAAGTCTTATCAACAATTAATTAGAGTATTATCTGGGTTAAAAAATCGCACAAGGTGCTGTAAATAATACATTATTTTCTAATCGTTGGCCTAAAACCTTGTAGAAACAAATACCGTGCGGTGCTTTATCGTCGACGTATGTCCCAAGCAATTGAGCTCGATAGTATTTGCAGCCAAATGTTATCGGTAAGTTCATCCGCATGTTGTACACTCTTATTAATTAGTCATTGAGTGGTATGCGATTGATCGCAATCGACAGACAATTTGTAATTGACTTGTTTGCCTTATTAGTTATCTTAGTTTTAAAACAATATATGCTGTATAAATTCGAATACATTTTTAAAAAGAAATTAGTTATTAATATTAATTTGGTTTTTTTCGTTTTTTAAAGTAATATATTTAATTTATTTGTTCTTAATGTAAATTTGATTGCAGATACAAATGAGATTTGAACGTTTTTTAGGCATACAAAGTTAACTTTTATTGTTACCTTTTTGACCAACAACTCTTTTTTCCCCTACACTTTTACTTTTTGCGACTGAACAACACATTTTAAAACAAAGTCAATTTGACGCTTGTTGTCAAGTGGACAAAATCAAACCTAACAATTTCTAAGTGCTTCCCGAGTAGTTTCTCCGCCATTGATCCAGCTCTCAAATAAATCGAAGGCCTTTTGCTTGGCGGCTGCAACGGCTGGTGGATCTTTTTCGCTGCGATGTCTTAACTCGTGGCAGTGGCCAATGCCTGTAGAAATAATAAAATAGGAATCAGCTCTTTTGAATTTATAGTCAAAATGAACCTGGTATAACAGTCGCACACTCATCGCGTATGCCCACCCATCTCCAGGGATCGTCTTCGGCTTTTGTAAAATAAATGTGATCCACATTGGGCTCTTGGCCCCCATAAAGTTCGTTTAGTTCATCAACTTTTTTGTTTATAAAGTCAATAGTGTATTTAGGACCGAACTGTTTTTGACATTGTGCAACTAATGTGGAGAATGGCATTTTGTCACCAAAGGGCTGATGCTTTGAGCTCGTAGATTGAAAGTTCCCAAACTCGTTGCAGGTTTGATATAAATACTGACGAACTAAAAAACGTTATTGATTACTAAATCCATTGATGCATACATACATCTAACAATACTAACCTATATGTGTCTCAGAAAATTCAATTTCATCGATGCTACCAATATCAGGTATTTTTGATTGGAGGTGCTCGAGCAGCTTACCGAATCCAAAAAAGTCCTTGGTATCAACCGCAGTCACGTTTTTGCATATTTTTCCCATCATAGATATGCTAAAAGAAGAGCATGTCTATTTTTTTCGGGTTATTAGATGTAAAGTAACTCACTTTCGATGCTGTACGTGGGTCGCAAATATATCCTCGATACTATTATAATAAATTGTGAGATTGTTGCTCTTAAGCTGTGTATAAATTGCATCCTTCGCTTTTTTATGCCCAAGATAGGATTTACTAAAATGCTCCACACGATCATAGCACATATCACCGCCGATCTTTCGTATCGATTTGCCAACACTTATAAACGCATCTAATGGAAAATAAAAGTATTTAGAAATCAAACTAAAACTGTAGAATTGCACAAGTCTTACCCGAATAGTCCAGTCTGTAACTTAGCGACGAACAAGCAGACCAGCCTCCATCAATCAACTCTGGATAATCCTTCCGGAAATATACTATCATACTGCCTGCCAGTGAACATCCCAATAATATGACCTTGGCATTGGCTAAACCGGGAACTGTGGCCTTTTGCTGCCTTATAAAGTGTGCCAGGTCCGCTAGGGCTTGCTTCATTGTTAAATATTGCAGGTTCTCGGTGGTTAAATTTCTGTTAAAAGCATGTTATTGTACTCTATAGATTAAATCTATATATCTCCCTCAGTTTTTAAACTATATAAAACAAAACTTATTTCAAAATTGAATGATAATTATTTAAATAGTAAATTAATTATAATTAATACTGTTTTCGATTGTTTTAAGCTATTTTTTTCAATTATCGTACTGTGTGTTACAACGCTCTTGCATGTTTGACATTTGGGTTTACTTACGGTACTGGTCTGCTCTTGCCATAATAACGATGCTCGGTGTTAAACGCATAAGCATTAAACTTTTCAGCCATTTCGTAGAAGATATCACACAATTGGTTTTTAAATATTACATCCCATTCAGCATTAACGTTGATAAATATGGGACCGCCAGGCTTATAAAAAGTATCAGTTGCCAAGTAACGCTAAAATTATAAAATTTTTATATATCTTACTATCTTAAATATGTTTTTATTTCATTATTCACAAATAATTCACTTGCCATTTGCCATGTGCGTGTTTCACTCTCGTTGAAATGATCCAATTTTTGTTCAATCCAAAATTCTTTTTCAGTAAAATTTCGATTAAAACCCGTAACTAATTGACCAAAGGTTAAAAGTATAAGGTATTGTAGGTTCATTGCTCACGATTGTTATTATCGAACTGACGTCTATTGACTACTGGCTATTTACTTTTAAACGTTTACAATTGCTACGGGTTTTAATGCCACGATCGTTGTTAATTATTCACGCTCACAACACACCATAACTAATATATAATATAACTAATATATAGAGATTTAAATAAATGTGTGTAGTAGATTAAATAGCTAAATTAAATTATTATAAATCGAAAAGTTTTACTCGAAAGTAAACTTGGACAAATTCTAGATAAATTAACAAACATTCTTCAGTTTAATATTACAATGCACTTACTTATTGTAATCAAAGAAGGCGCTACTAAACTATTCATTGTATTCATTGAATTCAAATGCCGTCTAATGTTTGGCACTGTTCAACAAGTCTTTGTATTGAATTTCTTCTCAATTCAAATGAAATCCTGACCCTTTCTAAGAAACGGAAATGAATTTTGGAAGGGGGGAGAAATGATGTGCTTAGATCTGATATGTAAGGGCACACTACACGTGTTCCAAATTCAGTTCAATTTAATTAGTTTCATCCCAGCCGGATGTGTGATTCCAGTGGCGCAACCCTTGAAGAAGCGCTGCACACTTGCACTCTGCACACGTCTCGAACGGAAAAAATTTCCTTATCAATAGTAGAATGCCGAAATAGCCGAAAACAGGAAAGGCTTAGAATTCGTGACACGACAATGTGGATTATTGAATAGATGAACCGGCATTAAATATGCATCGCCGACAAATGCAACATATCAAAAGGATAGCGAAAGGATGTGCGTGTCTAATGCACATTAACATATTAATTTAATTATTTCTCATGTTCTATATAAGTGAGTTAGAGAGATAATGTTGTACCATATATTCGATTTGTGCAATGTCCGTCTATCCGTACAAACGCATAAATGCAGAGCCTAAAAGGCATAATCAATATATTCACATTTTACACAATTTAAAAGCTGAGCCGCCAATCTTAGCAGATAGTTTTTTTTAACGATGTCCTCTAAAGATCAACCCAAAATATGTATTTATAACTAAATATGTGCATTTATTTTTGCAGGTTATCTTCTACGATTCAGATTGGAATCCCACCGTTGACCAACAGGCCATGGATCGAGCCCATCGGCTGGGACAAACCAAACAGGTGACAGTCTACCGGCTGATCTGTAAGGGCACCATTGAGGAGCGAATTCTACAGCGGGCACGCGAAAAGAGCGAGGTAAGAATACAACTCGGCTCCAGGAAACCGCAAAACTCAATTCAGCGCACACAAAAAAAAAAACAAGTCACTTGAAGTTTCTGCTTTCTTCTGGCGTATATTAGGCACGTGCGTGGACTTCCCCCTGGCTGGGCTGAAGTTGCCTGCCTCATTGTTGCGCCTTATTCAATATGCTAAATGAAACACGAGCCTGCACGCATGAAACACTTGTACACGACGTGCATTGTTGGGGCAACCATAAAGACGGGGGTAAAACGATACCGGAAATCAATTATACAATTGGTTAGGCGACATTTCGGTTACGCCTTTAATTCTCCATAAAAATACCCATTTAGTGTGGATTTTGTTTTCTTCCGAGCTCTCTGCATTTATTAGTTTAATTGCCCAGCTCTTGATTATCATATAAAAGTGCTTAGGCCGCCAGAACGGAAGCTAAATAAGTCTGTGCCAAGCCCCAGGCGCTACTCACTTCTACGTGTTTCATTTCATTTCCTGAGGCGCTGGTCTTTCAATATTTTCGGCATAATTTATTTATGTAAAAACTTCTTCTTTTTTTCAGATACAACGTATGGTTATAAGTGGTGGCAATTTCAAACCAGACACACTTAAGCCCAAAGAAGTTGTCTCGTTGCTGTTGGATGATGAGGAAATCGAAATGAAGTGTAAGTGTTTTTTTTTACTCGTTCACGAAGTGAAACTAGTATATTGGGCAACTATTGAAGATAGAGACTTGACCAAAAATTTGACCCCCCAAAATCACGTTTAATGTTGTTTTTTATGCTAATTGTGACAAATAAAATTGATTAAAACTATAAATTCGCAATTCTACATTTTGAAAAAATTTTTTTTCAAAATTCACAAGGGGAGTACATGCTTTTTTGACCAAAAAATTAAAAAAAATTGTATTTTCGAAAATGAATATATTTTGAATGTGGAGTCAAAATATAGGACAAATCATGATCAAAATGCCATCAAACATGAAAATCGGTTCACTTTTGACAAAGTTATGGGGGTTTTATATATGGGAGCTATGGAATCTGACAACTTTACATGTCAAAATTTTTGTCGATTTTGGGATGATTATTTTGACCAAAAATTTGACCCCCCAAAATCATGTTTAATGTTGTTTTTTATGCTAATTGTGACAAATAAAATCGATTAAAACTATAAATTCGCAATTCTAAATTTTTAAAAAATTTTTTTTTCCAAAATTCACCAGGGGGAGTACATGCTTTTTTGACCAAAAATTAAAAAAAATTGTATGTTCGAAAATGAATATATTTTGAATGTGGAGTCAAAATATAGGACAAATCATGATCAAAATGCCATCAAACGTGAAAATCGGTTCACTTTTGACAAAGTTATGGGGGTTTTATATATGGGAGCTATGGAATCTGACAACTTTACATGTCAAAATTTTTGTCGATTTTGGGATGATTTTTGACCAAAAATTTGACTCCCCCAAAATCACGTTTAATGTTGTTTTTTATGCTAATTGTGACAAATAAAATCGATTAAAACTATAAATTCGCAATTCTAAATTTTGAAAAAAAATTTTGTTTCCAAAATTCACAAGGGGGGAGTACATGCTTTTTTGACCAAAAAATTAAAAAAAATTGTATGTTCGAAAATGAATATATTTTGAATGTGGAGTCAAATATATAGGACAAATCATGATCAAAATGCCATCAAGCTTGAAAATCGGTTCACTTTTGACAAAGTTATGGGGGTTTGATATATGGGAACTATGGAATCTGACAACTTTACATGTCAAAATTTTTGTCGATTTTGGGATGATTTTTGACCAAAAATTTGACCCCCCAAAATCATGTTTAATGTTGTTTTTTATGCTAATTGTGACAAATAAAATCGATTAAAACTATAAATTCGCAATTCTAAATTTTAAAAAAAAATTTTTTCCAAAATTCACAAGGGGGAGTACATGCTTTTTTGACCAAAAAATTAAAAAAAATTGTATTTTCGAAAATGAATATACATATTTTGAATGTGGAGTCAAAATATAGGACAAATCATGATCAAAATGCCATCAAACTTGAAAATCGGTTCACTTTTGACAAAGTTATGGGGGTTTGATATATGGGAGCTATGGAATCTGACAATTTTACATGTCAAAATTTGTGTCGATTTTGGGTCAAAAATTTGACCCCCCCAAAATCCCTTTGAATGTTGTTTTTTATGCTAATTGTGACAAATAAAATCGATTAAAACTATAAATTCGCAATTCTAAATTTTGAAAAATATTTTTCCAAAATTCACAAGGGGGAGTACATGCTTTTTTGACCAAAAAATGCAAGAAAATTGTATTTTCGAAAATGAATATATTTTGAATGTGGAGTCAAAATATAGGACAAATCATGATCAAAATGCCATCAAGCTTGAAAATCGGTTCACTTTTGACAAAGTTATGGGGGTTTGATATATGGGAACTATGGAATCTGACAACTTGACATGTCAAAATTTTTGTCGATTTTGGGATGATTTTTGTCCAAAAATTTGACCCCCCCAAAATCATGTTTAATGTTGTTTTTTATGATAATTGTGACAAATAAAATTGATTAAAACTATAAATTCGCAATTCTAAATTTTGAAAAAATATTTTTTCCAAAATTCACAAGGGAGTACATGCTTTTTTGACCACAAAATTCAAGAAAATTTTATTTTCGAAAATGAATATATTTTGAATGTGGAGTCAAAATATAGGACAAATCATGATCAAAATGCCATCAAACGTGAAAATCGGTTCACTTTTGACAAAGTTATGGGGGTTTGATATATGGGAGCTATGTGGAATCTGACAATTTTACATGTCAAAATTTGTGTCGATTTTGGGTCAAAAATTTGACCCCCCCAAAATCCCTTTGAATGTTGTTTTTTATGCTAATTTTGACAAATAAAATCGATTAAAACTATAAATTCGCAATTCTAAATTTTGAAAAAATATTTTTTTCCAAAATTCACAAGGGGGGAGTACATGCTTTTTTGACCAAAAATTCAAAAAAATTTTATTTTCGAAAATGAATATATTTTGAATGTGGAGTCAAAATATAGGACAAATCATGATCAAAATGCCATCAAACGTGAAAATCGGTTCACTTTTGACAAAGTTATGGGGGTTTGATATATGGGAACTATGGAATCTTTTATTTAAGAACGTGAATGAGTACAACGCAGTCGGTATCGCCCGACTGCATATGAAAAAATAAAAAATCAATGAAATCAGTTGAAACAACTACGCAAAATGTTGATAGAAATAAAAATTATAGTATTTAAATTCAAATTTAAAAAAATAAAAAAATTCTTTAAATTTCAGATCGCCAGGAAGTCAAGCTACAGGTTAACGAGGGTATAGCCTCCTCCAGCTCACCCATAACAACAACAAAAGCAACGCCAAAAACATCTGCTTCAGCTGCAACTCCAAATGAACGTAAGAGACGCAGGCCAAATAAGGTGAGTACCCACCAAAAAGGAACAGCCGCTAATTGTTTAATTAAAAGAGAAATGAGTAAGAGCTATCCAAATCGGCATGCGTGAATCTTAAGACTTCCGGCCAAAAACAGCTTTTATCTTATACACAAATCGTGTTCTTGAATAGTTATTTTAACGCATGATCCGACTGGTTGTAAATGGCCACTTATTAGACCAAGTTTACACTTGTTGCACGGAGCGACAAGTTCCCGCAATCTCAATGAAAGTAAATGATCTTTTAAGCACAGTTCAAATTGCGTCTTGGCCATATACAGACAGCTGCAGCGACAGAGGTAGCGAGACCGCTATGAGTCTGGCTCTTTTGTTGTTCTTACTTGGGCACTGCATGGTGGTCATGGTCACGTGATTCATGCAACAACAACAAGAACAACAACAACAACAGCAGCAGCAACAGCAACGACAATTCAATTTGCTACAAGACTCAACTCATCGTCGGGTTTGTCTTGGTCTGTTACGTAGCGTGCTTTGAACTTACTGCCAGCTTTGGGCATATTCGTAGTGCTGCTGCCTATATTCATTCATCCAAGTGTTGTGTTCCCTACACACACACACATATAAAGCAAACACTTTGCTTTAACCAACTTGGTCTTGTGCCCAAGTCTTCGAAAACAGTTTCAAGTGCCTTGTGACTTGTGGGCTTGTGGGGTGCAGCGCTCTTTTCGTTTTGGTTTCGCTAAATGATTTTGTGCGTTCAATGGAACACTGATTATGGTCTGTTGCCTCTTTGTCTTTCATTTCTCTCCGTTTTTGGTTAGTTCTATTCGTAGGTCTGTCTCTTCCCCTGCTTCTTGCAGTTTCTGTGGCTCTCTCGGATGAGGGCTTGGGGTGTGGGGGCAGTTGGCTTGCAGTCAAGTTCATATACCACCACCCGGTGGAATATAAGTTTTTTAATGGCACGCAGCCATCTTTTTTCTTCTTCTTGCGGCTAAATTTATGCTGCTATTGTACGAATACATTGTCTGGTTGTCAATTGGAAGTTCAAGTTTCAAATTCTTGTACCCAGTACGCCCAAGTTTAAGGTTAGCTGTAGTAGTTTACTCGTTTAGGAAGTAAAAAGGCTATATTTGGTTTATGCAATGTCAGTCTGTCTGTCGGTAAGAATACTGAAGCTTTAGTGTTACAACACTTTGGATACGCCCACTGGGGGCGTGACAAATCCATAAATCCTACAGTTAATACCGTTTTCGACTGTTTTAAGCTTTTGTACTGTAAAAGAGCATTGCACAGTGGGTTACACCCGACTGTTAAGTTGTAACTCGTTTAATACAAATTGTACTCATTTTATGTTGAAACTATTTATTAAGGGTCCAATGGTTTCTAGGTCTTACATGACGTTTGGTTTGTATTAGTAATAGGAATTATATGCTCCATTGGCTAAAGTGGTTTGTCATGAATTGTCGAAAGTCAGCTATTAAAAACAAAATTGAGAGATTTTGTATATTTTATATCCACTTTTTATTTTACTGTGAACCCTTTCCAAATGGGTAAAGAGGGTATAATGGTTTTGTGCGAAAGAATGTAACAGGCAGATATAAGCCTATATTAAAGACTATATTATTTTGGTCAGCATCAGCAACTTTTAAACCTGTTATTACGTTATCGCAACTTATCAAACTTAAGGAATAAAAGGACATCACCTTATTGGTTAAATCAGCTCGACTTCAATTTAATTTTTAAAGTTCTTAACTAAACTAAATATAAATTTTACTTGCATAATACATTAAAACCACCTTTAAAACTACTCGTACATAAAATCATACCTGCTACCGTGCTGCCTATCTTGGTGCTTGCTGTCAAAATCTGCGCAAATTTTATGCAAATCTGCAACTACTCTATCTCTTACCCCAGTGACAGGTTCTGCGCTGAGGCACGGCCATTTCATTATACTCCCGAGTGGGTAAAGTATTCCTGTACCCATTTTAAATACAGTCCAAATTTTATAGCGTCGTCCTACTTCGTAGCTGACCGGCCCAACAGCGCTTAGCAATAACTCAAGTCTCAGTTTGGCATGAATTATTTTAATGCTACATAACAGAAACAACAAACTTGAAGAGCACCAACAATAAGAACTGAAGAACGGGGAGTGGCATAAATTATAAATGAAACATTTTTCGGACCAGTTAGTTAGGGTAGGCTGCACCGAGACGAATAGATAACGAGACGATACTAGTCGTTGTTATCTTATTTCCGTTACTCATAAAAATGCTAATTGTTTTTATTGTTACATCGAAAATTAAACACATTTTTATTGTGTTTGTTTTAGGAGGCTAACATGGGGGGCATAACGATACCGGCCAATGAAGAAGTTGCTGCCCAATGCAGCTCAGTTGCGAAGCGCATCAAACAAGAAGCGGACGAGGACCTTATTGACGTAGCCATCGCCTCCTCCTCATCCACGGATAGCAACAACCAAATACTCAGCCAAGAGACTTATGTACCAGGCGCGACATCTGTGCGGCAACAACCGAAACAGCAACAACAGCATCAGCAGTCGCAACCCGACAACGATTCCGATATCGAAGCTTTGGTGGTGGATGGAGATAGTCCAACCGTCCAAAATGAATCAATGAGTAAGTACCAATTAAGTATAGAATCTGTAATTCATTTTAATATATATATATAAAAAGCAATAATAACGATGCATACACAAAATTAAAAAAAGCCCCAGATAACATATAATTCTTTAATACAATTGAGAGTTATTTCCTGTTTCCCTTTTTTGGTTAGATTTTCAAGATTTTTCACTGGTAATCGACCGATAAATATTGTTGTGTATCAGAAGTTAGTTGTAGGTAGACCCTGGTAATAAGAGTTCATTTTATACATAAATATTTAGTCTTACACATAATGCTTAAATTCATGATACCATTTATCAATATTCTTGGGTAAAGGTTAATGAAATTTAAAACTGTTTTCATCAAATTTCCGATGATTATAATTAAATCAAGCAACTTTTGTTGTCATTTGCCTTCATATCTCCAACCGCACCCCGCCTAAAAGCCGCAATGCACTGTGCCCAACGCCCTCGTGTAATTGCGGTCTTTGAATATTACATCATATGCCGAAATTCTCAGAATATTCCAATCACTTTAAAACTAATAATTCAAATTTTTTTCAATATTTGGCAATAACGAGCGATTGCTGAGGCGCACAGAGCGAGACATATGCATCGCAGAATGCGGTCTAACAGCTGAACAAGTTGGCCTAAACAACTTGGCCTGTTTGTTATTATGAGTTGCAAATTACATGTGGGATGTGCAACAGCAGCAGCAACAGACTTAAGTCAGTGATTGCAACTTGTTAGCCAGCCTTAAACAACGCATGCATTCGATTTGCATTCGAAAAAATGTTTGTAAATTTAAAATTTGTTTAACAATTAACCAATCGAAAGTACAAGACGTTAAAAAGTAGGCAACGCAGAGAAACAAAAAACACGCTCATGTTAAATCGCGACAAGTGCAACGTCAACAGATTCGACTCGTTGTTAAAGTCAAATTTGCTCAACAACAGCAACAACAACAACATCCAGAGGAACAACAGCATGCGAAATGTAACCTGTCCGCTAGCCTGGCCATTTGCCAAGCCAGCCTAACTATTGCCTGGTTAGTTGCCATGCAGATGGGTTTCCAATTCGGTTTATTGCATTTGCTGGAGCATACGCAAGTAATTTCAAGTCAATCGTCATCGTTGTTATACCCTGTGCCAGTTACAAATGTGTAAAGAAAGAGCAAAACTGTATATCCGCCAAGTTTGTCGCTTGAATAATACTTTTTCATTTTAAACTTAAAAAAAATAATAAATAAAAGAAAATCATACATAAAATTCGTCACCAAATTGTTTATCACAAAATTCTGCGGCCTAAACAAGCTTCATGCCTGCAAATCTCTAGTCGAGTAAAGTTGATGTGTTAGCAATTATAATGCTAATTCAAACTTGCTTTTGTTTATTTTTTTTGCGGGTTGTCGTTGATAACGTTTTCGTTAAGCATTTGCTAGCCATGTACGCAACCCAATTTAATATCATTCGTTGCCTGGAAATTGTTGCTGCTAGTTGATTATGTCCCCCGAATGGGGCTCGCTTGTCAGTCAGCCAACCAGTTAGTCTGTCGCATAGTTGTTCGCTTTTTGTGTTTTTGGGCCTATTGATTTGGCTGTTACTTGTTTGCTTGTCTTATGCATTAAAATGCTACAAAAAACGGGGCGCTCATAAATATTTTTTATATGCCATTTCTTTGGTTTTTGCTTGCGGCTCTGCAGGGCTTGGCAAATGAAAACATCTAATTTAATCAATGGCCTCACGTGTTGTGGGTACATAAATTTTAGCTACCTTTACAGTTTCAAGTTTTTCCTTTTCTTGATTTCGTTATTTATTTTTTCTTGACATTTATTTGCTGTTTATTATGGCCCATGATGAGAAATAGTCATGAGAAACGAAAACTCAACGGACTTGTTATACAAATTTTTACACATAACTTTTAGGCACTTCCAATTTTCCTTATCGATTCAATAACAAGTTATAAAATATAAAAAACTATTCGTACAATTCGAACCACATCAAATAATTATTTATAGTAACTTATTTAGACAATTCTCGACAGGCAGTATTTCTTTGCCTGGAATGGTTAAATAAAATAAAAATAAAATAAAAATGACTGTGTCAAATGTAATTAAATATATATACTCCTTAAATGCTTTCGTTTTAACTATGTTGTTTTTTATTTATATGAGTAACAACTAAACTACTTCATCCTGTTTATGATCAACCCTATCTACTAGTTCATCCAATTACGCGTGCCTCACGCACTCTACACTAATTAAATGTTAAAACATTTGCTTTACGAGCATGTTTTACTTAACTGCATTCCATGGCAGGCACTGATGCGGTCCATAACAACGGATTTTGCCAGTGTTTCATTTTCCTCTGTCTACGGCATATTTAAGCACATTTAATTTTATGCAGCAGGATTTTTTATGCTATTCGCTACTCAGCGCTGCATTTTTGCGCCATTAGCCGCTGTTGGTTGTAAACAATTTTAGCCATTTTGACGGCAACGGCGCTAGAAATGTGGGTTAACTTAACAATAAAAGAGGTAGTCCACAAATCATCCGCTCGGTTGGTTAGCTAGTTGCCAAGTAAGTTGCAGCAGCAACAGCGTGCGAAGCATTCAAATTGCAATTCCACTTAAATGTTTTCGTGTTGTGTAATAAATCTAAGGAAAACAATTTTTTAATTGATTTTTCATTTAAGTTCATTTCGTTTTCAAATTGGACGCGTGCCAACTTAAGTGAAAGATACTTTCTCAAAGGAACACGGTAGATAATCATACATATACTTTAGCTAGGCGTGGTGCAAAGCAACGCCCAATCAAAAAATGTGGTATTTATTATTCATTAGATTGATCATAGATCCTTGTCCACTTTGTCAGTGCTAGTTGTGATACATATAAATAATTAAAGAAACAGTTGTAAACAAGGTGCAAAACTTCCAAAGAACATGACAAGAGTCACAAAAATAAAAACAATGCAGCAACCGCATACAAAAAGTATCTCATAGAATACACGTTAGCCATGAGTTACAATTACGTTGAAATCTTGGCAGCAAATCAAAACTGCGAACAAAAACGCTGATTGGCCACAAAAATTCACACAGCTTACAAATAATTACAAAATACGCTTCGATTGCATGTGAAGAAAAAAAAACCAAAATAAAACAAAAAAAAAAAAAAAGCAAAAACAAAATCACTCAAATGCCAATCGCAAGGCATACGAAAAATGTGCGTTTTGGTGAGCTTTAATAAGAATTAACAATAAATTGCATAGGCTCGTTTGCTAATAGTTGTTCACTATGTTCGTTGTTCTTGCTTTTATTGTTGTTGGCCGATTCTCTTAACTGGCGCTGGCGCATAAATTTACACCTTATTGGCCCCCATAGCGCCCAGAGCGAGTACGTGCGCCCGGCCAGCACCCAGCAAATAACCGCATAGACTCGTTTATACGAATACCAGCAATTGCTGTGTATACAGATGGATCACGGATCAGATTGGCAGTCGCAGTCGCCACTTGTCTATTTGATTTAAAACTTTATAATTAAAGTGGTTTTGACTTAAATTGGCTAATCATATTTATATGTGAAATATTCCAACAAAAAGCCAAGCAAATATAATAAATAAATTAATAGCGAATTGAGAAGAATTTGCTTTTGGTATTATTTGCCAGCCTGTGAATATGCGAGTATACAACTTAAATGCGAAAATTTTCCCATTTGGCTTCTGTATAACTGTTAAATAAATGCATAAAATTTAAAAAATGTTTGCAAAAAATGCATGTGGAAGGTAGGTTTGGTGCAGAGGACTGCTTCATGGTTTATTGAAAGAAAAACTGCACCTATACTCCTTCAGATGTTCCAAATATCATAGAATATATTTGCTGCTGTGTGGATTTTTGAGTTAAATTATCTTAAAAAAGAAAAATGTACACAACTGAAAATCTTTTTTCATTGTTATTTTTTGTCATATTCTTAATATCAATGATAACTATTTTTAAAGGGTTAGTTGAGTTCCGTCGAAAAGAATGAAATATCAATAGCTATATATATTATAAGCTTGATCAACCTATAGTTCAATTGTCTAATAGTTTTTACTGTTAAAAATTCTGTTTGAATGTCAATACCTATATCAAGTATTTGTACCTTAAATATGTACTTTTGAAAAATGGAATTTGATCTTAAATAAAATGTGATCTTGGAACGTGGTTCTATTTTGTACACAATGTAAACGGCTTAATCACGCACTCTTGACTGCCTGCATTGAAGTAGCATCGGAAATCGATGTTGGCGACACGCATTCGAGGTCATAACCCAATTCCTTTTGTGGTCGATTGTCCGACTGAATGCCTGTCAAGCGATCGCTGGCCAAACGGGTGCTGCCAGTTCTATTGGTAGTACTCGTACTTGCTGCTGTTTTATCATCAATAGCAGCTGTAAGTATTTCCCGAATGCCATGGCCATCCATTACTGAAGCTTCGGCTGTTGGCTCTTGGTCTTCTTTGGTCTGTAGTCTCTGGTCGTTCGATTCCCAATTGAAATTCGGCGCGCATTGCAATTGATCGCACTTTTTGCCTTGTGATTGTGCGAGTACCTTTCTAACATTGTCGTTGTTATACTCGTTCACGAAGTGAACAGGGTATATTTGGCTTGTGCAATGTTCGTCTGTCTGTCTATTAAAACTAGTTCAGCTAGCGACTTGCAATTTGGAATATTTATTTATTTAAAATATATATATTTTTCTAAAAGAATAATAATAATTAAAATTATTTTCCTGTATGTTAAGATGTTATTATAATATGAATGAGTATTGTACAGTCGGTTACACCTGAATGCAAAGTTTTTACTAGTTGCGGCTGTCGTTGTTGGTCTTCTTCGTCCGTCGCCTGCTGTTTGGTTTGCCTGATCGTCTTCTGGCCCGTTGGCATTGTCGCCCATCTTCATTATCATCCATGCTGCCGCGTGTTGCATTTGATGATGTGCATCGCCGCCGCCGCCGCCGCTTAGAGAATGCAACAACATTGCCTTCATGTCGCCATCGCCGTTGTCGTTGTTGTCGTCGTCGGCTGTTTGTTGGTTACCGTTGTCATGATTTGTTGTCGCCAGTTTCTAACCTGGTCATACCACGATTTTTGTCTGCTTTTCTTGCTCGATTCGGTTTGCGTTTGCTTTTGCTTTCGTGGTAGCAGCCAGTCTTGATGCCTGAAGAATTTTAATAATTCACCAGACTTATGCTGTTGCTGTTCTTAACGGGCATTTCCTGTTGGTTGGTTCGCCTACTGCCGGAACTGCTCCTCAAAGGACAAGCTCGTCCAGTCGAAAGTCATCAATCTGAGTGCGGCCATAACTCGCACTCGACCGCAGAGTGCTCATAACATGTGTGAAATTGACACCGCATATGCCATCGACTGGCCCTGGCGGCGGAAACAAAAGCAATTTTACGCTACATTTGCTTAATGATACAACCCTCGACTCGAAGAGGCAGATGTTCTTTTCGAGCTGTAAAAAAAGTACTTGAGCAACACCCCTGAAACAACTAAAAAAAAATCATACATGTAACTGTAAGAATTGTTGATATAATTTAAAAAATATTGTTTGGTCCTTGCATTTGTATTGTAAAATACATATATACCCGACCAAATATAAATAACCGACCTTATTAAATCTTCAGCATCTTATTAATGTTTTTAATCTTCATCATAGCTTTGATATATAATACTTGCCCCATTAACATTAATGGTTTGTCCATTGAATGGAATGAAAATATAGCTATCCATGCGTCTAGTGTTTAAACTAGTGCTTATAAATTTATAAAAATTTTGTATTTTTACAAAATGCCCCTCTAAACCTGCTTGAAAATTGCCTTTCAATATTTTTAACACAATGCACAGGGTTACAAACTTAGTTCGACCAACGAAACGTTTTAAATTGTAGAATTTTTTCGTATTAATCAAAATTCGGCACACTGCGGAGCACACTGCAAAACAATTTATGGATGACAGATGGGCACGGTGGGAGCAGTGGGCGGATCGCAATGCAAGGCCTAAGCCCACGTACAAGGTGTCCTCGTTACCACAAATACCGACGCGTTGGCAAAAGCCTGGACCGATGAATCGACAGCAGTGGATTGACTTTCACAATTGGGCAACGGCGAATACGATACCCTTTTGGCACAAACGATTTGAATTCACAAAGAATTCGGAACGGAATCCGACATCAAAACCAAAACCAAAACCGAAACCGAGTGGCACAATCCCGGATTTGCCTTTGGTTTTTTTTTGTGTCGCATCCAGATATCAAGCCGAGAGGGATAAACAAGAAAAAACGATGGCAACTATCAAAAGGCTGAGCCAGCCAAAAAGTTTAACCAAAAAGTATGTGCCGCCACCGAAACAAAGAAATTCATATCGGCCGCAGCTCTGCAACTCCCGTCAACCGAATCCAGAACGTGGACGGCCAGTTAAGAGGCCCAGAGTACCGTGCTGCTTCCAGCACGAAGATCTGCAGGCGGAATTCTGGTCGAATATACGTTTTGCAGTTTCCAAAAAGCTCTTACCGCCAGGGCGTCGCCAAAAGTTGCTGAGCTGGCCAAGTCGCGTACCTATCCACCCAAGCCTCATTGTCCGCTGCCACCGCAAGTGGATGATCACATCCCCAAGCGTAAGAAGATGTCCAGGAGGCAGTGGCGTGATCATCTCATGCGCCTCGAATATCTCGCGGTGCCAAACTCCCGTGTCCTGGCCGAGCTCGCCAGCAAAAATTGTGGCCTCTTGTATAAATTATGTGACTGTCCAATGTACAACGTTCCGATGGGGTAATGAATTGCATATAGTCGTGCAATTATTTCTCCATCTAATCGCTCTGCAATGGATCATTGCTAGAAATTTGTCAAAATTAAACGTTGAAATTCACACACTATTCATTTACCCAATAATTATAATCGTTTTTGAATTACAAGTAGATTGGTTTAGTGCAGTATTCCTTTCTTGCTGTCCGTCGGTCTGAATTTGTTTGTCGCTGATTACTTAAAATACTTTTTTAAATTGTGTTGTTTTGCTTTTATTTTGAAAACATTTACGCACTGCTTTTGCATTAAGCAGCAAAATTAATGGTAGCTGGAGTAACTTAAGTATTTTGATGCCTAGAAACTGTTGTGATTTTTATACCCTGAACTCATTGAAAATGGGTAAATATAATGGTTTTCTGCAGAAGGAAAAAACTCCCATCCTTTAATATAATATATTCTTGATCAGCATCACTAGCCGATTTGATTTAGAGATGTTCTTCTGTCTGTCCATCAGTCTGTTTGTATGAACTTGTGGATTTTAGAGACTACAAAAGGTGATATTAAAATGTTTTTGTTTGTATATACCACACGCAGATCAAGTTTTTTTTAAAATATCGATAAATCTTTTCGGGTTCTTGTTATCGTCATTTATCGTTTTTATTTTGACTGGGCTTTTTTTAACATAACTCTTAAACTATGAAAGCAAGTCAATACATTTTTCGCCCCCAATTTCGATAAAATCATAAAAACCGCTAACAAAATACTACATTGTGAATTTATGTATGGATGTAAACGGGTTGAAAACGGGTTAAAGAGCAGCCTATAAGAGTTGTGAGCTGAAGCCGAAGCTGAAATCGGCGGTTCGAGTCCGCGTCGGTACTGTGTGGAATTTATCTTTTCTTTTTTTAATTATTAATGATTATTATGAATATTTCATGTTTTTATGAAAAATTCAGAATTTTCTCTAGCGTTTTCTTTGAATCTTTTTTTTGCGATGGTTAAATTATGATAGTTATATCATGAATGAATTATGTGCTAATGTGGAACAGTCGGTAAAAGCTGTGCAGCGTAAGCTCGACTTCGTATTAATTCCACCTCAATACTCATTAAGTGACGAGAGTTAGTTTGTGGGTGTTAAATGCTGGGTATCGAGCGGACCCGATTAGAGCAATCACACTTGTTTAATTTCACATTTTGAGGAAAACACTAAGCACAATTTTTCAATTCAAATTTACCGCTTGTAGCAGGCGTTGTGCTGCTGGCTTTTACAATATAATTTTTTCTATAACTTTTATGAAAAAAAATAAACATAAGCTTACGGGCAACAAAAAAATTATTCATTAAATTAAGTCAAAGTGTCAAGGACTAGTACTCGATCGATTCCAATTCGAAAATCTTGTTTCGTTGGTCAAAATGAGTTTCGACGGCGAGGACGGAGAGGTGGAAGAAAAGCGTTTCGATGAGGAGAAACCGGTGCCGTCGTGGGTTGAGTGGTGCGAGCGGAATGCTCAACCTATTAGGCGGTGCATACCCAAAGAGGAGCGCGTGCTGACGCGTTGGCAGAAGCCTGGACCGATGAAAAAAAAGGACTGGAAAAAGTTCTTTGAGTGGGCATTGCAAAAAGCAATGCCGAAGGAACAGCCGATAGTCGAAGTGCCGATACCATGTGAAGCAAAGTATTTGCCGTGTGGCCGGCCTGAACGGAAAGTGGATCCTGAAGCTCTCCAGGAGAGCATGGAAAGGCTGTCCAAACAGCTTGAGCGTAAAATGACGCCAAAGTACGAGTACGAGAAACCATTCTACGCTTATTCACCGGTCATAGTGTGGGGCAAGCCGCCGCACCACGACAAAGGCCGTCCCTTTCAACCACCCAAGGTACCCTGTTGTTTCCCCAATAAGGACATTGAGGATGATTTCTGGGCAACTCTGCGTTTTCCGGTGCGTCCATCTGCGCTCAAAGCGCGCCCCACGGCGCGCATTCTCAGCTTAGCCGCACCACACATAATGCCACCAAACCCACCACATTGTCCCATTCCGAAAAAGGCGCCGCTGCCGTTGGAAACACCGCCACCAAAACGCAGGAAGTTCACACCACGTGGCTGGCGTTTGCATCAAATACGATTGATTTACCTCTCCAAACCAGTGTCCAGACCAGAATTCGAGTATTTCTATATGTGAATCCTCATGCGACCCATCTCGCCAATGTAAATTAAATGTGTTTAGCTATTATTAAAGGCTTGTATTAAAAACATAAAAAGAAAAAAAAAAGAACTGTGTAAAATCGGAAATTACGACTGTAATTTGCTATCCACAACTGACTGGGCAAAGTCGCTAAAAAATTAGCAATTTTACGCTGATAAAAATTGCAATTTGTATCTTTTTACAGCTTAAACAGTAGCCACAGCCAGAACCACAGTTGCAGTCAGTCACAAAAGTAATCCATGCGCCCAAATCTGGCCAAGACCAAGATGCACTTAGTCATGCCAGGCGCATTTAAGTTTCACAGTCAAAGGTGAGCTGACGCGGAGAATGGCATTGTGCTGTCGCAGCCTGCACTCCTCAACCCGCCGCCTCCATTAACTTCTGCGCCGACTGGCAACCAGCTCCAAACGGCTGCTTATCAAGCGTAACAAACATGCGTCACATTGGCTTTAGCCGGCCGGGCTAGGATCAAGGTTCACAAATGATCATCAGTCAAATCAATTAGATAATTGAATGAATGATTTGTAAAATCCGATTATGCGCGTCGTTTCTTGCACACATATATATATATATATATATATATATATGTATTTGTATGTATTTGTGTGTGCGTACATGTTTTTGTGTCTGTCTGCATCTTGAAATTGTTCAAGTCCAGGCATTTAATGCTGACTTCTACCCGCCCTTACGTGCAAATACATAAAATGAAAGAATCGCAAATAGTCAAAAATTAAATAAACAACAATTTTTGGTATAATTAATCAAACTAAACTCGAACTTAAGTGGAATAGATTCGCAACGTTTTGTACAAATCGTTAAGGTTGATTAAGACCAAAATGCTTGAATAGAGTATCAAATGCTCTTGAAAACTAATTCATACTTGAAATAATAATATAATGCGTCTGATACTGAATAATTTTTTTGTTCAAATTGAAGATTTAAAAATGAATGAATTATGTTCGCAATTTAGCTAAAACAACAATTATTTTTTTTTAAACATGGAGTCACTTTAATGAGAGTGGAATATGGTTAAAAATTAAGTTCTGTCTTGGGTTTAATTTTGTTTTTTGAACAACTCGCAAAAGATTTAAGAGATTAAAACTGGTCAAATAAATAATAACGATTTTTCCAACTGATAAAAAGGAATTCGACTGTTTGGGATTTATGCATATCCTTTACATGTATGTTTGTATCTGCTTTTGATTTAAAAAATTGATTATATTTATTGCATTTAAATGAATATTTAAAATTTGTACGGACAAAGTCGTTAACTGAGGGTGGTGAGTGAAATATGCTAAAAAGCGAAACTTTAGTAAATTTTGGGTTCGCTCTGCAGTGCCGCGACGCGACGTTTGACCGAAATAAATGACTAAAGCGAAGCAACACGGCAATCAAAATAACAAATTGCGCGAATAATAAAAACAAATCAATGGGTTATGTATGGCAAAGGATTGCCTTCGATTGGATATTATTGATAAAACTTATGGCAGATGGCAGGCGATTCAACAATTTGGAGCTCGTTCTCGATTCTGGGCGCAAGTGTAACAACAAATGCTCTTAAATCGAGCTGAAGTCTCGCATTAAACGTGGCTTGAAGTTGGCTGACAAAGTTTTAGACAATGCCGCAAAGGGGCCAAGCGCCTAGCGGCTTCAGCTGCTGTTGACTGCATCCCATGATGATTATGATGATCACTTGACTGACGAGACTGTGTCGATCATGACTTGACTCGACGACGATGATGATGATGAAGTTGATTGGGTTTGGGATTGTGAAATGCGATGATGTTGCTGCACTTGTGGTGCATACCAAAATAGCTAGCGCCAGGCAATGTCGCCATTGCGACAACAACAACGGCGGCAACAAGCGTAACAACAACAGAATCAACAACTACATTGTTACCATCAGTTGCTGGTTAAAGCCACTTTCTGGGGA
This sequence comes from Drosophila paramelanica, assembly GCA_035043915.1. Lineage (NCBI taxonomy): Eukaryota > Metazoa > Arthropoda > Insecta > Diptera > Drosophilidae > Drosophila > Drosophila paramelanica. The sequence continues at coordinate 5,070,523 of JAWNMO010000354.1, read as the reverse complement.
CCGTCTCTTGTAGTCTTTGTTTACTTTGTTTTATTTATGCAATTTACAGTTAACCTAAGTTAAGCAAAGCAAAAGGGAGAAATACCAAAAACTATAAACTAAAAAAAAAAGTCACCACACATGATGTACACTCTCAACATCTTTCCGCTGGAATAGACAAATAATATATGCATACATTCACATTCACATTCACATTCGCATTCGCATTCTTATTCGCTTGACATGGCTTGTCCTGTTGTTCTTGAACCCTGTGCGAGACCAAAGTTGAGATTTGTTCTTTGGCTCCGATTCGCGAAAGCGCCTTGCCTGGAAAATGTAACACGTCAATACAAATATGGTCATGACACACATTACGTGAAGGCAGCTGCTGCTGCTGCTCTCTGGTGACAGTTGAGTGGGTGATCGGGAAGGTGAAAGTGACAGCTTAAACTCAAACCAAAGATTATTCAATTTGAAAAACCCAAAAAATATTATTAATAAAACAGCGAAAACGATCTGAATTATTATTGTTTGCATTATAATTGTTTCTTTGATCAAAAATAGCTTGCTTAAAATTTTTTAAAATATGAATATATACATATATAATCGTTGTTCATTTTATTTATATATTATATTTCAAACTAATGGAGATATATAAATTCAATCGATTTAAATATAAACTAGTATAATTAGCGTACAAATTTCGCAATTGATGTTTTTGAGATTTAATAAGACTTATTTTTCAGACTGTAGTACCCGTTACAGCAACAACTGTTTACCTTAGTTTGCACTTCCAAAAAAAAAAAAAATGTTATGACCCACATTATTTCTGACTGCTAATTGCATTTTTTATGGCATGAAATTAGATAAACGTGCTGTGAAAATGTAACAAAATTTCGGCAATAAGTTATAAGTTTTTTTTCGCCCCCTTTTTTGTTTGTTTTTATTGGTGGTTGCTTTGTGCCAGCTGTTTGGTCGGAACCGCAAAAACAGAAAAAATAAATAAATAAAAACTAAAAAAGAAATACCCCAATTAATCAATAAAACCCATAATTCTCATTGCAGACTTCCTGGGTGAATTTGGCGGCATGTCGTCGGTGCGGCGGCGGCACCACCCGCGTGGCACGAAGCGCGGCCGACCACGTGGCAGCACAAGACGCGGCGGTGGCCATGGATCGCTGCAGCGCGTGCCGACACCGACATCGCCAGCAGTTGGTACATTGATGGTAACTGGGACGACCACGTCGCCGTTGCCACAGCAGGAAGCGAGCAGTGGCGAGGCTGCAAGTGGCCCATCCTCGTCCGTGCCAGCACAGCACGAGGAAGGTAAGTGCAATCCAGCCAGCATCTTCCTGCTACCCCCTTCCCTATTCACATGGACTCGAGTGTCACTTGCCGCTAATCGCTGACATAATCACGTTTATCGTTGCCTCTTTACATAAACACACACACAAACACACATCTTTGGCAACAATTGGGCACACTTGAGTGGCGCTTTGTGGTCGCTGCCCCTTTTTCATTTACGCCTTTATCCTTTTCGTTTTTTGGCTGCCCGCATTTATGTGTACTTATACATGGGGTAACAAGTGTATATTCGGTTTGTGCAATCTGTGTCTCAACTCGATCAAATTTGTCTGCTGACGAGTATTGCGCCGTCGGTTACAGCCGACAGCAACGCTGCTCTTATTTTTGGGGGAAACTCAACTTGCAGTACGTGACAATTTTAGCGCAGCACAAGCCATTTACATTATACCATCATCCGATCCAATGGCATTTGCTGCTCCCCTTTTGATTTTACTCTGCGTTTGCGCCCCCTTTCACGCAGTCAGCCCAAATATTTGTTCAAAGATTTGCATCTGGCTGCATTATCGCTGATGTACAAACAGAAACAGCCCCTGACGCAGTTTAAAACTGTTAATCAGCCACTCGGCATTTCGAGTACTTCCTAAGTGTCCATAATTGAAGCGCTGCTCTCGAGCGTTTTGGGGCCAGGGTATATTTAATGAATATATGACTAGCTTCCTTTTTAAGTAGAAATCAACCTTAAAATGTTTGTATGATTTATGTAGGTGTTTTTAAAAAACATACCAATGTTTAACATTTTTGAAAAGTTTTTCAATTATATTTCGTCCATGGAGTAAAACATTTTTGACAATGATTTTTAAGCCAAGCTATCCATTTTTAGTTATATAAAAAACAATTCATTTAGCTAATATATAATGCTTCAGATACTTTTGCAAGCACGTTTCAATCGTTTGACAAACTCGGATTAATTTCTATACCTACGATCGATATTCATAGTTAGTTATCGACAATAATTAGCAGTTAGGCGGCTTTCAAAATATGCAAACAGCTGCTCAGCCGTAAAGCCAAAAATTAATGCAACCAGCAGCCAAATTCAATGGAAAATTGCCAACAATTTGTGCAAATTTTAGTTAAAAACACGTTGGCGCACATGTCAAATTTACACGACAAATGATAATTGCATAAATCGGCTTAAATGCTCAGGCTCACAGCCGAAATGCTGGCGGAGAGGGCCGGGGGTAGATGGACAATGCGAATGCTGCGGGCAGCGCCTGGCAACACGTGACTGAAATGAACGCTCTTTCCGCGAAATGGAAACATAATCGCAAGCGCAAATACAACTGAAGCTACTAACTTGGTCGACTATGAGATGCTCTATACTACAAATGTTTTCTCTATCTACAATTGTGAAAACATTACCGTTCGGTGTATGCCAAAGCGCAATAATAATTAACAAGAAAATATACTTTTTCGGAAATTAATAATCCATTAATAGATATTTGAACTGATATGCCAGCACATATCATTTTAGGGTATTTAAATGCAACGTTGCATTAATGCCCCTTAACCAGGGTGAAGCGTGCTTTGGCGACGCAGGACTTTGTTGGTGGGTTGGGCTTATCCGCTACGAGCCGAAAATTTAAATAACCGCAACTGTCGCGCCCGAAAGTATGCAACACTGTATGCTAAAGCAACATTGTTGGTGTGGCAGGACGCGCCGGAACGTGTATATGCAATCGGTAGCGGTATTAGTGACAATGTTGCTGTTGTTGTCCCTGCCTCAAAATAGTTTACCATCGCATTTTTACTGTTACGCGCATTAACATTAAGTGCAATTTTTTAAATTAAATTTATAAAATACTTTATACATTTTGCAGAAACCAATTCAATTTTAACTGGACTGGCTGGCACAATGGGCACACCGAACACATCGCTGGTCAAGCGCGGCCCCGGACGTCCACGGTCCAAAACAGCGACGCCTGTTAGTCGTGGATCACGTGGCGCGCCTCGGGCACGCCGGCCAATGGGACCGCTGTTGGTGCCGCTTGGACGCAGTCCGGATGACACACCCCCTGGCAGCAGTCCGGCCACAAGTCGTGCGCCCAGCCCATCAACGCACGGGGACCGAGGCGCCGGAACACTCGATTGACTTAAACAATTCCATTGCAAGCCTATAAAGGAACAAAGTCCTTATATGTGATGAAGTAGTCATTGTTGATAGAATTAAAAACCCGCAGCTTAGTGTGAAAAGCCCATGACAAATTTCATTAAATGCATCTTTATAAAATTAATTATTGCGTGTCGTTATTGCTTATTCTACGAACTAAACTTTTGGGTAGAACCAGTAGCCCAAATAGAACCAGTAGAACCAAATTCTTTTTTCGGGATAGTTTTATTTAAAACGCAAATTTTTAATTGAAATATATTAACAATTTAAGTATTTTAGTTTAGTTTCAATGCGCTGACATACTTAAAAAGAAAAAGCTAAATCAAAACTGAAATACGAGAATATAGAATATTTAATTTTATGTTCCGTATATAGTTTAATTTTTGTTTTAATTTTTTTAACGTCAATGTTGAAATAAATTTTTGAATTCACAATTAAATGAAATCAAACACAGGTTATTTTAAATTAATGCTTAAAGCACACACATATAGGTAGGCTAAAATAAATTGAAATTCTTCGGATAGATCTTGCACAAAGTTTATTTTATTATATAATTCATTTTTAACGCAGATGAAATTAAAATTTTCATTAGTTCGCGAATTTACACCAGAACAATTTGAATTATTGTTAAAAATTTTAAAATGAATGTAAAATTATAGTGTAAAAATAAGTTAGTAAAATAGATTCAAGCGCTGTTAGAAAACAGTTTAAAAAAGTTAATTTGATAAACCTATCCAAACGAAGTTTTAGCTCTTGAAGCCTCTTTCGCTTCAATGATTGATTTAAATGCCTTGCAAAGAACAACAGTCGAATGAAAAGCAATTTGAAGGGCAGCTGGCGTGCAACAAAGTTTCTCTGTTTAGGCTGAGTGAGAAGCATTATATCTATTGTGGGCCATGCGCCAATGGTGACTTTGTCTTTTCGAAGATAAATTGAATTAGATACGCCGAACGCGCGCATTCATCATCGCCAGAGTCAGGAACAGGGACGGGATAGCATGTGATAGATAGTTGTGGCTGATGGGATACCTAAAAAACCGGAGAGCGTACCCTCGCCGACAAATAGTAGGAGTAGACATTTTAATTTTCAAAAAATAGCTGCTACGAAAATAGACTAAGAGCTGGATGCCAGATGAATGCCTGTCGCAGGCGGCTCCTTGAGGGTTCGGGCTCGCCTAAGACTCTGGGCTTAAGTGCCAAGACGATGATTATAGTGCCCCGACTTTATTGTAGAGCATGCGCGCGTGAATTTCAACCCGGCCTGGAGTCGGGGTAGCTGAATTAGATCATGCCGCCCTTTTTTAGAAAAAGAAAAGGAAAGGGATGAAAAGAAGGAAAAAAAGATGCTGCATGCCAATGCACACACCTTCGAGATTGGCAGTAGGCTGGGTCGACTGTCTTGTCTCCCGTTCATTGTGGCCATGTGTGTGTGTAGGCAGCGGAAAGGATTTGATCCTGAAAACAATTAAGAAGGAGTATGCACGCACTCTTGCTGCGTAGCTGTAAAGAAAAATTTAATCCTTTTGCTTATTTTTTCAAGGTGTGGCCACGCAATGTGTGCGCGCGGGGCGTAGCCTCTTTATTGTCCTGATTTATCGACCGAGCGTCTTGGTCTTCAATTAAGGTAGCAGCTTCCAGTTCCAAATAACAAAAAATAAAGGATTTAAGTCCGCATTTTGCGGCTTATTAGTTGCGCTGGATTAAATCACAAGAATGGGTGCGCCTATGTATACGGAAGCAGCTGCCTTTATAAGAAGTATTAGCTGCAAAAAAAAGGAATTACGGGTTAAGAATTAACTGGCGGCTGGGAATAGCAGGCGGCCTAGACAACTGTAAACTCGGCAAACCCAAGCTCTGTTTCATAACTATGCTAATCGAACAAATGTGAAAACATCAAATTCTGCTGCTAACAATTTCGTTTAAAAATCGTGTATATTGGTAATATCATATATAATAATAACAAATTACAGTAAAGACTATTATAAACATAGCTTTCACTAAAATACTTGTGGGCAATAATTTTACCTTTGATTATCGTTATTTTCCATTGTTGCTCATTTTATATATCAATAATCAATTAATGTTTTATTTGAGCGAAAAAATCATAAAAAGAATTCAAAAAATATTTAAATTCTTTTTAAAACCAAACAGTTTGTGTAAAAAGAGAAGAATTTTTATTTTTTCAAGATCGTATAATAAATCCGTTTATAAAGCGGCGGCCACACCCGCGCCGGCGTCCGGATATAAATCCAAGCAGGCTAACAGGAGTCACAACTGTCGGCAAACCTGTTGTCGGCCTTTAAGCAATTTCTTTTTCCTGCGTTGCCAACAACAACAGTGGAGACGATTGAAATGCTGTTTGTGATTTTTAATTGAGGAAAAAATGCGCAAGTGTGCGTTCGTCTTAGTCTGTGTGTCACCTGTGCGTTAACTTGCAGTTAAATCTCAGCTTTTGCCTCTGTCTGTCTAGCTGTCTGCTTGACAGTATGTGTGTGTGTGTGTGTCGGAATCGGGCTGGGGCTGGCTGCTAATTAATAAACGTGCTGCTGCTGGCAGGGAGGAAGCCGGCGAGCGACCACAACTGCAACTGAAGCTAGGCCGAAGACGAGGCCGAGGCCGAGGCCGCCCGACGCCGTCGCAGATGCCACTTGGCATAAATGCACACTTTTAAAATTGTTGAGATTCTCCAACTGTAGCTAAAACGTGCAGCTTTATGACAGTCGGACTCACAGTCCTCCTGTCTGCCGTCTCTGGAGTAGTCGCCAACTGGACGGCTGAAAAAGTTGCAGAAACCACTTGCAGTCGATATCAGAATATTAAGAATTGTCATATTGCGAAGTCCAAGATGCCAACAGTCAATGCCAAGAGCCGCATTTGCCACAGCGCGTACATCTGTTGACAACAACAATAGCAGCAACATACAATTAAAGAAATTCAGCACAAATTTGTGTACTCTTACAATAGGCTAAAATATATTTATGCATATATTTTTTTTTGACTCTGAAATATTTATTTTATTAAAAATTATTAATAACAATTATTTTTGAAAATCTCTTAAATTTATTGTGGCGCCTCATTCTTGATTAAAAATAATTTTTTATTAAACAACTTTTTACAAAATTCTCAATAAAAACTCATTTTAAAATTTTCACAAAATTTATTTTGACAACAATTTTTTTTTTTGAAAAGTACGTATTTATTGTGTTACAAATAGCAGGATAAAATGGATATAGCCAGTGAAAGGGTAACACAAATGTTGCATAACAAGTTTGCGGGCTTTGTTATTTTTGAGTTATTGTCTGTCACAGGAGCGTGTCCTGTTTATTTTATTAGTTATTTTACCGTTCAAACTGAATATTTTTGTTATGTGAAATTTTAACTCGTTTGCTGAAAATAATGAAATTTAGGCTTTGGTTAGACAAGTATTAAAATATTTTAAATATAAAAATCATGCGCTGTAACTAATTGCCAAATATGAGTTTCCCTTCTCACAGAGTTTTTCCACCGAGTTTTCGCTTCTTTTGTTCTTTTAATTTGATTACTGTCTTTATTTTGTTTTATGCCTCCTCGCCTTTGTTATTGTTGTTACTCACAGAGCTTGATTGCTGCGCTAATTTAATGTCATGCACACTTAATGGCCGCGCGTCTTCAACTGAATGCGCGGCGGGTGTTGATTACAACAACCAAATTATATTTGTGTTGGCTGCGAGCGAAAACAAATTTTTTTTTATTACACCGCACATTTGTAGCTGTACAATTATTTTGCCAGACGATGCGTGAATGCGTCAAATGTGTTGTTGCGTGGCTCAGGTTCAGGCATTTTGTCTGCTGTCGGTTAGTAAAAATAACTTAGGCAACGAACTTGCTCCCCGGATGGATTTGTTAGACAAGGGAAATGCTTTAACAGTTTTACAAGTTTATTAATTTATGCCGAAAAAATAAAAATGCAGCTAGTATATCAAAAGTATAATAAAAACTAATTAGGAACAGCAATCAAAGTTTTTGTGCAATGTGATTGGTACAAGTTGAATGCCACACAGAATTTACTAACTTTACTTTACTTAAACAAGATTTTGAATATTTTATGTTCACTCTTTACAAATTATAAATTTTTACCTTATTTATTATTCAAATTATTAATAGATAAATTCGCAAATGCAGAATGTGACATTATAATAATTATTTACTCTGCGTTTTATGCATTAGAAGTTGCATGTGGGTCTTTGCCCAATAATTGCGATTATTCCCATAAGCAGCACAGAGCTGAGCGCTGTAGTAACTTGTTAACTTAATTGACTGTGCTTTTTATTAAAACTAATTCAATAATGAAAACATATCAATAAACACACGCCGCTGCCGACGCTGGTGACGGCAAGTGACGGCTTTCAAAAATGCTCCGTCGAGTCGGACAAGCTGCTTCGCAGAGATGGCTCGGCCAGGCGATTGTGCAAAAAGCGCAGCATGTAGCTGACAGGAGCAGGAACAAAAAGCCATTGCAAAAATAATTAAAAAATTTAATTGATGCATTAAAGCAGGCAACATGTTTTGCAGTCGCTTGTTGCCTTGCCTCGCTCCAAGTTTGTGTTTTTTCTTTTTGCTTGGTTTTTCTGTTTTACCCAGCCGCTTGGCGCCCGTACAAATTATAAGAGACCAGTTAGGAAAAAACTCAAAACTAAGGCGACTTGAGTCGAGCTTCAGTCAGTCCGCAACACAACACAACACAACACAACACTATTTTTAACTGGCTGACAGGACTTGGACCCGAGGTATCGTTAACCAAGTTAAAGAGCTCATTATCTGGTCGCCAGCGGAGCGAAGGGGGAGGGATACGGATGGCCTTTACATACATGCGAAAATATTAACATTAAAACTGTTTGCCTTGACTGGGATATATTCGGGGAATGTTATTTTGTATTTTGATAATAAATGGCGGCATTTCTACAGATCTACCAGATAAATGCAGATAATCAGTTCCGTAGTAAAAATATTTATTTTATATAAAAGCTAACAAAATGTTGTTTAAAGTGAAACCAAGCTTACGTTTGGTTGCCATCAGTTGCCACCGATTAAAGGAACGTTCATATATATTTGTATTTACGAAAAAGTAAACCATTAATCAATTCAACTGCGCCCCAGTGGAACGCTCTTTATCATTAACATATCGCATCCTGTAGATCTGGGGCCAATGCGAACAAATGCCGACAATGCCGCATGCAACTTGACAAATATGCTTTCAGGTCTAATTATACACCAAAGAGCGAACCGCGCCCGATGTGGATGCGCAAGCTCACTGGGCACGAGCAGGCAGCGAGACGGTCAGGCAGGACAGGACTGGACAGGAGGGGCACAGCAACAAGTCAAGTTGACCCCAATTCCATTTCGCAGGCAACCCTTTCAGACACGTACGCAAACGAGGCTATATAATTACGCCGAATGAAAATGTGAATGTCAACTGAACATCAATAAAAAAAGTAGCAAATTAAATTTTATTAAAATTTTTATTTCATTTCTTATGCATGTATATATATATATTTTTTTTTTGGGTGCGTTTCGTGTGAACGAAATTCTCGCAAAAATAAACTTCAAGCTATGCAAATGAACAAAAGTGAAAAGAAATTTGGATGTCTGAGAAATTTAGAAACATTTCAATTAAGTTCAGTCTGGGTGCCCACTTTTACTATCAGCCGCGAGCATCTTGTTTGCTCGTAAAAAATTCGGCTTGAAAAGCGCTTAAATTAGCATAAAACAAATTTTAGGCGCCCAAAGAAATGACAACAAATTATCACAGCGACAGTGCCTGCCACAATGTTTATGCTCGTTCATTTGACTTACACAATACTATTATTCACTTTTACAGCATAGACCTCCCAATTAGCCTGATTTATTGCAATCGCAATCGGCAAGCTTATACAGCTTACAGCGTTTGTATGCTAAAGTCAAGAATCTTATTTTTAACTTTTGTATTTCCTTCATTTGATTCGTTCAAAAGACTCTGAGCAGGTTTTATTATTAATTACAGCTGGAAACATTTATGTTAAGCACGTACAAAAGAACTGTCAAAGTCATCCAAGCTGCGCCGTCAACTTGGCGCCACTTGGGCCACATGCAATGCCATTTTTTTTTGTTTTTCTGCAGAAATAATTAAAATAATAAATAATGTTACCGGCAAATTTCACCGTATGAAATTTGAGCATTCAATTTGGCTGTTGACTGCAGTCTACATCAATATTTAGCAGAAAGATCTCGCGTGTCCCAAAAGGGCCACACTAGCTTATGGTCTAATTGTGTATACAATAATAAATTTATTAACATTTTCGGGCATGAAATTTTCACGTTTAGCCTGTCATTGCACATTGGGACAAGTTTCATTTAAAGTGGTATAAATATATTTTTCACTAAGCAAAAAAAAATATTACATTGATCATTTATCTAAATAATAACACTGTGTCCATAAGTATACGAAAATGTAAAGATAATTTCGAAAATTACATTTATTTTTCTTTAATGCTTACTGTAGACATATCTATAAATAATTTTTTTTAAGGTCAGTTTTAAATAAGACTTATTATCGTTTAAAGCCAAAATATTTAGTGAAGATTAAGCAAATAACATAAAAACAAACATGTTTTTACCAAAAGCTGAAGTTTATTTTCAATATTTTATGAATATTTTTTAGCTTTTACACACTGTATTCTCAGTGTTAATTAGAGCGGCACCAGGTAATGACTTTCGGCAGTTGTTGCGATGATTTCAATTTGCAAGAGCTCTGCCAGGCATGCCTTCAAAATAATTCATAATTTATATGATAAAATATGTGTGAGCAATTAGATATTTTAAAGATACCGTGCTCTGCTCTGGTCCTGCTGTTCTCTAAGCGCCATTGTTATTTTCTGAAGAAGGCTTTGCGAATTTTGGTCTACAAAATGTCACGGCCAGTTTGTTGCTTGAGTCTTTTGTTGTGACCGCAGCGGTCACATTTTCCCTTTTACCTGAGAAAACAAAAACAACAACAAAAAAAAACAAAAATCTGTAAATTGCTGGCGGTAAAAATCAGTATAAATTAAGCATTAAGTGCGCAACATGCATACATGGCAATTTCCATGCAAATTATATACACTTATGCGCCCAATACATTGTCCACAACAAAGGGCGATTGCGCTCAATATCAACCCATACCCAGGTCGGTGACGATGGCCACACTTTGGGCGACAACGTTGCAAACTGTTTTCGCACCTCGCGGCCCTGAAAACCAACTTTCCTAAAGTGTGAACATCAGCCAGCAGACGGGCAGAGGGCAGACCAAGGTACAGGCGCTAGCTGGACACACGCGCAAAAGAAAGTGCGAGCGCCGCAGCTGGCCCGAGGACATGTAAAACTGTTTGAGGCGTGGCGAGACATGAGCGCCGCTAGGTAACGTTGGCCAAGTGGTAGCAATGACAACGCCAGCCAGCCAGCCAGCTAGCCAGCATGGACTCTTCGATATCAAGTGTTGAACGCTGATGGTGACGACACTTTCTTTTCCACCTTCGACGCATGGGGCAGCGGACACTGGCAATTTGAGAATTCTCAAGGCGAAAGTGCATGTGAAGTGCGTGCGCCGTCAATGGCCCGCGGCAATTGGGGCGTGTGCACGCTGGAGGGGGGCGTGGCAGATTGCCTGCAATGTGCACCGCAAATTATGAGGTGTTATGTCAATGCGGTCGCCGTTGCCACGTCCACTGCCACCACATCCACGGCGTTAAAGTGCCTGAAAATGTGCGCTAAAAGTCGCACGACCAAAGCTTGTGAAAGGCATTGACTGCTCATAAGATCGCACAGCTATATAATTGAAAACGCCCCATGAAAGGGAAATGCGTGCGAATGCAATTGGGAACTACCGTAAAGTCTGACCATGGAAAATGCTTACACAGTCATTAACTTAGTTCAGGTTTTCATTGGACTGAGACTCTCTTAAGTTGTTTATCATTCATTTTCTTTATTTATTCTTTAAAAAAAAGTCGATGGAGCAGTTGCTATAATAATAATATCAACAAAATATTTCTAATAATTTCAACAACATTTTGGATAAAAATTTAAATGCCAGTTCGGCTTACATCAGGTTTTAATAATATTACTATATTTATTTTATAAACAATAACCACTCTCTGCTGTTTTTTTCAATTTATGTCTCTTGTCGCTTGACACTATTTGCTAAAAATTTCTTCTTCTCGAGTGGGGCCAACTAGTTTTTGAATTAACTATGCCATAGTCTTCAGCCTATTTATATAGCAATTGTAGTTGAAGTTGTAATATCAGTTGTTGTTGTTGTTGTTGTAATTGTCATGGTTGTTGTTATTGACTTCACTTATTGCCGTTGTCGTTCGCCAGTGGACTTTGTCGCCGTAACCATCAAGAGTCGCTGTCAGCGCCATCGTCGGACGTTCGATTTGCGGCTGCAAACGTGCAGCATTTTATGAAATAGCTTGTTGTTATTATTATGGTTATTATTAGTACCATTTTGTTGTTGTTGTTGTTTTTTTTACTGTGTCTCATTTGAAGTTTGGCGCAGGCGCTCTCACGGCGTTCCCTACGAAAATATAAACATAACAATCATTATAAGCGACATCGCTAAAAAGCAACAAGAAAACAAAAACGAAAGCTGAACAAAAACATTATTGATATTTATGAGAATTATGTTGACTTCCTGCTTGGCGGCTACACGGTGGCATCTTAAATGGCGTTAAATGCGTGCATTTAATATAATAAATCGTGTTTTTTTATTGTTCGTTATTATAAGTTTTTGTTGTTGTTGTTGTTTTTTTTCATCTTTGTAGTTTTTATTTTTTTTGACTGCTGCTGCCGTTTAAGATTTTAAGCCAAGTTTTGTGTGGCCAGACACGTACGCGTTAAGATTGAGTGGCGTGAAGTGAAGTGAAAGGGTCGACAGCCTGTAAAAATGCTAGTCTAATCATTAAGTGTCTATAATATGGGAAAATACGTTAGCGTTTGCAAAGTCCTAAGCATTTAACTAAAAAGATTTCAATAACATAAATTTTTAACTCACAAGTTCGTTGCCTAAGTCTTTTGTTTTATAGATCCATTGCCCATGGGACATCTAACAAAACACATATTCAAACAATTTATATCCAAAACCTTAAGCACATTCCGTTAGTTGCGGACCTCATGCATCATCAGACAGCAGCGAACGCAAAGACATAAGTCTTATAGATGGAGAAGTTTTGGGAAATAAATGTGGCCATTGTTGTGCAATTTCTTGCGACTGAGCAAAAGATACTCGCACCGAAAGCATAGAAACGCACATTGTTGTCAAGCTATTGTTGCGTTCCTCTTATTGATTGTTTGTTTTGGCTACTGCCAAGGCGTTGTCCTGTTGACAATTGGTCATAAGTTAGGCACCCAATGGTCACACCAAAACACGATGCAGAATGTCAGCGCATTGTCTGTTGTCTCGCTGCCCCTGACATATGTGCAGCATAGAGAATGACCCAAGAAGCCCGAAAAGAGAGAGTACTATGAAATCGATTGCACAGCTTCCAAGTGCCGCTGTGGGGCAGCAGCGATAATGCGAGAGCAACGCCCAGCTGAGTGAAGGCTCTGATTAATTATGGGGAGGTTTTTTTTCACGTATTCAAAGAAACATTTTTTCTGAAAAAATTTTTATATAAAAATAGAGTTTTTTTTAGATTTTAATTGAAATAATTATATGGGATATATTTTATAAAAATTGAAAGCATCGTCAAATAATAAGATGTTGGTTAAGTTAGAATTTTTTATACCCTGAACCCATTGAAAATGGGTAAAAAAGGGTTATAATAGTTTTGTGCAAATGTATGTAACAGGCAGAAGGAAGCATCTCCGACCCCATAAAGTATATATATTCTTGATCAGCATCACTAGCCGAGTCGATTAAGCCATGTCCGTCTGTCTGTCCGTCTGTCCGTCTGACCGTCTGTCCGTCTGTCCGTCTGTCCGTCCGTCTGTATGAACGCGTCGATTTCAGAGACTACAAAAGCTAGAAAGCTGATCTTGGTCTCATTCGGTTCGTATATTCCATACGCAGATCAAGTTTATTTCAAAACATCGATAACTCCTTCCGTTTTCTTATTATCGATATTTATCGCTTTTTTGACTCGGTTTTTTAAGCATAACTCCCAAACTACTTAAGCTAGAGCCACCAATTTAATTTTTTTTTGTTCGCGTAAAACATACGAAGAATTTGAATGTTTCAAATTTTGGATACCTCCCCCCAATCGCCCACAATATTGATAAAACCAAAAAAACAAAGTAAATCAAATACTACACACGTGCAAATTGGTTTGTAGATACATTTCGATGATCTGAATAAGCCCTGAAAATTTCATATCGATCGTACATTTAGTTTACGAGCAAATCAAGAATCTATTTTCAGAGTAGTGGGGGCAAGCGCAGCTGCTTGGCAATTTCTGTGTACATGTGCACGCATACATATGCATATGCAAAATTTGTCTTGCGTTTTTCTAGGAATTTTTTTTTGCAACGGTTAAATTGAGTTTTAGCACAGCCAAGCGAAGCAAGAGCGTGGTCCAGTTGGTAAGACTTGTGACGGACAACGTGAAAGACTCGGGTTCGAACTCAGCGTTGGTATGGTAGTAGATGTCCGAATTCTTTTATGTTTTTATTTATTTATAATTATTATTTTTATTAATTTGTATCGTTTTAATGACAACTGCAAAATTTTCGTTTTCCTCGACTTTTTGCGATGGTTAAGTAATGTTATATCATTCGCGAAAAATGCGGTAGTGTGGTGCAGTTGGTAAGAGTTGTGCATCGTATCACGGAGGTACCGAGTTCAACTCCCGCTTGTGGAGTATTTATTTTTCTATTGGTAATTATTAGTAAATTTTATTTTTTATTTTTAACAGGCTCAATACTCATCAACTGCCGTGAGTTTGTGTGTATGTGTTCATTTCTGGGTTCAGGGTATCTTCTAGTCGGGCGGTCCCGACTAGAGCAATCTCACTTGTTTGTTTTTTTTTGTTTTAATCTCTGTTCAAGTGTTGTTTCTGTTTATATTAAGTAAGCTTTGGCCTTAACATACTCAAATTTCTTATTTGTTTTAAATGGATTTGAGTAAATTTCAAAAATTTAGATGATTTGATATAAAGAAGTATATTTTAGAAAAAAAAATTATATCTAATATAAGACATATTTATTAAAATAGGTAAATATATTTGATAAGTTTCCAATTCTTGCATTGATACGCTTCCCATTTCTCGCAACTTTCACAGTAGTTGGTTGGCACATAATAAATAATTCTACAGCTCCCTGCGGCACCCACATCTGCTGCCGTGTGTGCCCAAATATTGTCAACACAAAAGTCAAAAGAACAAAGCAACCAGCATATAACACACATAATACACACACACACACACACACACACACACACACACGCAGAAACACACGCTGGCATTGGCAAACATCCAGCGCCAAACAGTGGCAATATTTGGCTGTTGTTTACAGCGAGAAAACCCTAGCCTCGAACACCATGGGTTGGTTTCTTGAGAAATTGGCGCATGCTGTGAATTGTGCAGACATATCTATCTAACTATTCTCCACATAGTCATAGTCAGGGACAATATTGCGTTGCTTTTGTTTGGCTGCGATCGGGCTTGGGATTTGGATACGGCTTCGGCTTTGGCTTTTGCATGCTTTATTTTTCATTCACGCCAGCCACGGGGCTATCAACAACCACGATGAGGCATTGTGCGAGCCAGCCCGGTCGGGCCATGGCTTGGCTGTAAAGTGTCAACAGCAGCGGCTACCGTTCTACGTACGAGCTTTTGCATTTCTTCATATTTTTGTGGGTAAACAACAATTTTTCGCTGAAATTTATCTGATCCTGTTGAGTCATGCAATGTCTTAGCCAGGCATTTGAATTATGGAGATGATAATGCGTTTGCTTATGTGTGACATGAGTGCCGTTCCGTGCCAGATTCATGCTGCGGCTCCAGGCACTCTCTATGCACAGCCACGAGACGCAGAAATTTGCATTTGAAGCGTTGCCAAACGCAACAACCAACAACCAACAACAGAAATAACCAACTCCAAGTGGCTTCAGGCTGCTCAATTAAATGCCTTGTACTGCAAAACAATCATCAGACACTTGCCGAAAATATTTAACTTGACTGTCGGACACGCGCACTCTGTCCGCTTAATTGAGTTGATTAGCTTCCCCCTTCACCCATCGTTCTCGGTTGCAGGCATGTTGCAAATACTAAAAAAAAAAACAGACGAAAAAAAGAATGAAGAAATTGCTGCTGACATGCGCTTGAGAAAATAAAAATATATGAATTCACAAACATGCCACTGCACGTATTTATATAAAGCAAAAATAACGGTAACATCAAAATTTTTCTTACATCTTGCGGCAATCAGCGATTCTGCCTGAAGCCGCCATTCTGAAGCCGGACCTCCTTTCCGCCTTCTTTCGGCCTGCCATGCTTGGCCTCCTCCTCTCAAATTAACGACACTCACCGCAGTCCCGGGGTGTACTTGTGTGACTCGGAATGATACGAAATGAAATGCAATTTTTGAAATAATTAAATATGAAGGCCAACATATTTTCAGGCTGCCATTTTCTCAGACCAGGTGAATTTTCGGCGCAATTTTATTTGCAATTAGCCGCAACGCGCAATTCAATTATGTAAATTTGTTTATGGTTGTTGATATTCGTTGATATAACATTAACTACGACCCAAATAAAAGTAATGCAGCCAAATAGGCTTTGAGAATATTACAAGAGTGGAAATTGCAAATTGCAATTACTGAAGAACTTAAGCATATCTTACCTGCCAAAAGGGCCCAAACAGGTATTCATTCATTAGATTTGTCATCTCGTTCTAAAATAAATTTTTTATAATTCGAAAATCGTTGTGAAATTCAAAACATATTTAAGGGAAAAATGTTGTTAAATATATCTTCGTTATATTATATGTATATTTAATGTAATTAATATTTGGAAGTATTAAAATGATCTTTTGTCTTCGTTTAATTTAGTGATTTATATTATCTATCGAAAAATAGCTTAATTTATTAAAGATTTCCTTCTTTCTTGTTTAAAGTGTAAAGTTTTTCTTTACATATGGACCTATAGTTTTTCTATTGATCCGAGCTATATACCGTAATCATTCTATCTAAGCAGCTAACAAGAACCAAGAGGTTGCTTAGCCAATAATAAATTTAAAAAATTATGTTAATTTAACACATTTTATAATTTCAATAAAGAAATTAATTTCTAATTAAGTAAGTAAAAGCAATAATTCTCTGAAGTAACAAATCTGATCCTAAAAATCCTATTAATGTTTTTAATAAGTTTCTGGTTAAGCTGACAATGCGAGTTCCGTTAAAAGCAACTGTAAATTTGCTAAAAAAAATAATAATAACGCTAACTTGTAAAGAACCCTTGGCTGCCAGAGAAATGTCGGCTCAAAGCCCAAATCCGCTGCTAATGACAAGCAACAAATTAATGGGTTCAACTTTTTAAAAGAATGTGGTAAATAAAATATAGTCAAGACACTTGACACTTGAACCCGTGCACTCATTAAACTTCACAAAGATATACACACACACACACACACACAGACACAGTTATAGATACACATATATTACAGTGTTAGTTATCTGACGTGGCGGCAGCTGCACGAAGGCCCAGCTCAGCTCAGCGAGCAAAAAACTCTCACTAGGCACTTAAAAATTAACGCTTTTGACAGCCAAACGGACTTTCAAATGTCCAAAGAGCAACGCAAGCGGCCACAGATTGTGGCGAGGCGAATGCGCAGGCGCAACAAAGTGTCAATGCGGCAAGCAGCAGCTTTAACAAGATTGCCAGCGACGTCGACGTCGACGTCGGCGGCAGATGAGACAGCGACAACGAACCGGCCGTGGCCAGAAATTTTCTCATAAGGTGCAAAATCTGTGGATATCAACATAAGAGACGAAACAACCGAAAACATGCACAGAAATGAACCCAAGAGCCGACGGAAACGAAGTCGTAAAAGCCCCAGAAAGAAACGCCTCTTTTAGGCTCTCGAACTAACCTTAGAGGGGGAAAGGGGGGCACCACAGATGCCTCCTAATTAGCTGGCCGGCTGCTTTGCAATTGGGGGCGAGTTCGCTCCAATACTTTAAGTATTTACTTTTATTATTATACTTGTTTTTTCTTGGCAATTGCACAGCCGCACAGCCTCCAAACGGGAATCCTCTTGAACAATGGAGCAGTTAAAATCTGAAGCTAATAAATAAATTAAGACTTTAACGATGACAACACGGGCGCAAAGCCAGAAGCGGCTCCGCAGGGCGCTCGAACATCTCAATTATGTTGTTTAAGCTCATTGTTTTTAAATTTTTTCTTAATTTTTTTTATGGTTATGGCCATTTTGTTGCTGCTTTTTCTTTTCGCTTATCTCATCACAGATCGGCCACAGCTGCCCGAATTGCGGAAATTCGTTGGCAGTGCGGCAATACAATTTAAATGGGCTCATAAATGTCTTCAAATGCCCCCCCATTGACAACGGAGGGCTGAGGGTTACTCACCTGGGTTTCTATGCGAATTATTTCACCTCCAATTAAAATTGTAATAATATTTTTGTTAATGCTCTTAATTAGCTAATTTGCAAACAATTAAAGCATATTCCGGCTTTACACGTCCATTTGATTACAACCTGCGGCACCCACAAAGTTGCCAAGTCATTTGATTGCCAATAGAAACGGACGGACGCAAAAAGCAAACTCATGGCGGAAAGAAAAAGCAGACGGGGTGAAATTGCCAAGAGAGTGAAATGTTTGCATAGCAAATAGCTTCATTGGCAAGCAAGTTCCAAGCAAGTTAGAAAGCGAAAAATATAATACTTAAGACTTGAGAATAAAATTCATATAAATATTTTTTAAATAAATTAGATTTAATTAATGATTTGGTATCTCGTTACTGCATTTAAGCAATTTTTATCAGACATAATGTGGGCTTACAATTAGTTTCACAGTTTACATGATTTTTTGACCAAAAATTTCAAAAAAATTGCGTTATTCACAATGCATATATTTTAAATATAGATGCAATATAGAGGACAAACTATGACCAAAATGACTTTAAACATGAAAATCGGTTAATTTTTGACAAAGTTATGGGAGCTTGAAATATGGGAGCTATGGATTCGAGAGGTTTAATGACAAAATTTTCTTTAATTTGGGCACGATTTTTGATTAAAAACTTTATAAAAATTGTTGTCATATATATTAAATGTATATTCAATATAAAAGTTTTTATCTCGTTTAGTTTCCGCGATAGACGCATTGCTTAAGACAGGCGGGCATACAGACATGGCTATATCAACTCTGTTGTCGATACTGATCATTGTGCCTGGTACATAGATTTGTACAAAATCCTTATTCTTTTTTAATTTTCAATGGATTATAATAATGAAGGGCATAAGTAGAGCTTGTATGGGTATATGTGCTCGAATTAGAAATTAAAAATTAAAAATTTTCTAATTATGGAGCAAACGATGTTTTGCATATAAAACAGACTTTTCTTTCTTTTCCAAACTAAAACTCTTTAAATATTGTAATCTATATATTTCTGTGTAACTCTCTTAGATCTGCAGTTGTTTCATAACCTATTATAGTCAGAAATTCAGTAGAACTGAATTTTCGCCAATCTGGGCGACTCAGTTCCCACGTTTGCCAAACTGGAATACAGTTTTATAGCCGTAACCAGACACATAACTGGCCCTGAGAATATTTCGTGATGTCCACCTGCAAAAACCTAAACTAAAATTGAAGAGGAAAGAAGATCTGTTGTTGCAATCCCGTACTCTGTATATGTAGCTGATAGTCCCAGCTGCGTGCGAGCCTCACAGAACAGCTACGCACGAAATGGTTTTTTCTTTCTTTCTTTTCAGTTTTTTTTTCTTTTATATTGTTTTTGTTCAGCAGGTAGTTTCATATACTACGAGTATAGCAAAGCGTTTCCAAACAATTGAGTTTTCAAAATGACAATTTTTTTTGTGAGCTGCCTGTGAACACAAATAGAACAAAGCCAAAGCCAGGCGTTGCACCTGAGCTAGTGAAAGATCGCGTCTATTGTGTAGCTGGGAGAAAATAATGCTTTATATAATTAAAAAAGTCCGCTTTGCCAGCATGCGATGGCGGCTCAAGAAAGCAGCTGCCAAAAATAAAAATGACAACAAAAAAGTAAAACAAGTTTGTTGCTTGAGTCTTTTGTTTTGCAGCCGGGCGCCTGTCAAGTTTTTTCTTTTTTTTTGTTGCTTTTTAAGCTAACACAACTTGATAACCTGGCTCTCTGTTTCTCCTTTCGTTTTAACGCTTTACTACTGACAAATGAGCAGCATATCCTGTTGATCCTGTTGTGCGGAAATAATTATAATGCGCTCGTACGTGTGAACGCTGCAGCTTTAATTGCAAAAATAATTAAAAGCTCATAAATTAACGAATTGCAGCAAAAACGAAACGTGCAAATTTAATTATGGCCCAGCTCAATTAATTCATTAAACAGCCAGAAACAAGACGACAACCCAAGAAACCCCAAGCACACCTTCTGCAGCTAAATCAATCAACGCCAAATACACGAACAGACGCGCCTGTTCCCTAAGGACATGGGCCGTGGCCAAGTGAACGGTCGCAACCGGTTTACGATCGTCTGTCCTTTCGCATCCTGTGCCGCACTTAGAATATGTATTATGCAACTGCGTTGCCGGCAGGAGTGCGCCAGGGCTCGGGCTTTCATAATTTATTGATTTTATATGGCGTCACATTTGTCTCTTCGTCTGTCTCTCGACACTGAACGCTGACAGTTTTTGCCACTGCCGTCGCCGCAGAGACGTTTTGACAGTTGCAGGCTGTCATCGCAGTGCGCCGCTGTGCTGTCACTTTAATTGCAACTGACGCATTGCCAAAAATACATATATTCCAGCAACTGCTGCATATCCTGCCTCGATGTCTTCCTGCCTCCCGGTGCATCGTCTTGTCTTCTTGCGATAAGCTCGACTGTCATTTCAATTTTTCATGCTGCCAAATAAACATCGCAAGGTGCGCTAGTCTGTCTCCTTGCCTCTTCCTCTCTCTCTCTCTCTATATCATTTTCCCCTTGCTATTTCTCCCTCCCGCTCTCCCCGAATACACTTACACTTATCCGGTTGTTGGACCACTTCATCGCTATCAGACAGCGCATGATTTAATAATGTGCAATACTTCAGGCGACCCTTTGGCCAGAATTCGTGCGTACAGCGGAAGTTTGTGGCTTAAGTATTTTGTCTTGCGGTTGGGTGAACTGTTAACGGTTCCCAAAATTGTCAACTTCATAAATGTGGCAATTGCATCATAAACTTGATGACATTATTGAACAAGTTTAACTAGTTGAGCTAATCAAATTGAATATGTTGACTGTATAATAATGATACTTCAGGTAGATTTTTCTATAAAATATAACGCAGACGTTATTCTGGACATTAAAAAGCTGTCGCATTTACATTTTAAAAGTGACAGATTTTATTAGAACATACAAAATTACTTTGGATTGTTTTTCTGAATTGGAAATTATTAATACAAATGAAAACTTATGCAGGTAAAGTTGTAAAATAGATCAATAAAATTTATAAAATAATAAGAAGTCAAAATTTCGTGACAAACTTCGACAATACAGCTTGAAAATCTTAAAAGCCAATAATTGTTCTCAATTGTAATCAAGAGTTTATATAATTTAGGAAGCAGTTCATAAATTTGCACTGAACCATCATTCCATACTTTACCAATCCGTGAATATTTACACCTAAAAATAATGTTATATTTATCTGAAAGGATTAAGCATTAATATGCATATATTGTCGTCTAATGAATTTATGGCCTATGAAATTATTATAGATATTTTTATCACGACTATCAATTATTTTAATTAATTTTAAATTAGATATCCACGGCTTTTAAAATATATATACTGTAATTATGGTGCACATTCATTGTATGCATTTATATTTCAAGTTGCCTAATTATTGGCCCCGAAATACTTTGGCCGCTGTTACCGTTAACTTTTCATATTATGGATTCACTTTCATGCACATGCAACATAAAGTCGTAAATGCAACCCTCTCCGATGAATAGATAATAAATTATAAAAATGCATACAAACTGCAATTAAAGGGGCAAACAGGTCGCAGGCAGTCCAAGCCAAACTAACCCCTTTGGACCATCAATTCTAACGAAACCTTTCAGCCATTACGGCCAGCAGGTGCAGCGAAGAGACTCGAGCTAAACCGAGTGCTAATGATATCAATAAAATTTAAATGAAATGATCTCGAAATGTGCACTTGCATGAAATTTCGGGCAAGTCAAAAAATATGTGAAATAAAATGCGACAATTAAAATGCAATTTCGTGCAAATCCTTGATGCAACTATAACTGTAATCGTAACTGCAACTGCAACTGCAGCTTGTTGCACCTGCATCTCTGACTTGTTGCAGATGCATATCAAAATTTGGCTGTCTGCTCATTAACGGCTGTGCAGCAGAGCGCAGCGTATTTAGTTTTATTAATTTTGATAGCGAAATATTTGGTCTTTGCATCGCATGCCGCATGCAACAGAGCAGCGTGGCAAGTGCAGCGTGACAAAAGCCCAAAAATTGAACCCCAGAGCAGAGGCAACGATAGTGATAGCCTATGCATCGGCTGCACGCGCTTCTCAACCCTTCGGTTAATCGAAATGTGTCCGAAATTAACCAAAAATACAGTGAGCGTTAAGTTTGGTTAGCGTATCCCCGTTGCCCCCGTTTTATGCTCGTCCTGGTCGCGGCTCGATCTCTACGCTTTCTACACTCAATGTAATGCCAGCTCGA
The DNA here is from genome assembly GCA_035043915.1 of Drosophila paramelanica. NCBI lineage: Eukaryota > Metazoa > Arthropoda > Insecta > Diptera > Drosophilidae > Drosophila > Drosophila paramelanica. The sequence goes on along the minus strand of JAWNMO010000354.1, from coordinate 5,048,192 downwards.
TTCGTGGTGGAACAGGTGTAATGATTTTGCTTTGCACCTTGACTTCTGCTTCCGTTTCGTTTCGCTGTTGTTGCTGTTGTCCGTCGTTAAGACTTGTCGATAACTTTTTTTTTTTTGCTTGAGGCAATTTGTGCACATTTACTTCCTTTCAAAATAAACAAAAAACTAAAAAACATTTTGAAATGCTTCATACAGGGTGATTCACTTTGATCCCTATTTCTGGTCTAATTTAGGCATCAAGCTGGCTATCTTCACGGCTTTTAAATTTTCTTTTCCTTTTATAAAAGATATTACGATATCAGTCACCAAATTGATATATAGTTTTGGTTATTTTTCTCACCCAGCTCCTTTCTGCGCTTATGCTCCTCGGATTCGGAATGCGTGAACATCGCCAGCGCGTAGTGTAGCACAGGTAATACTATATACAACTTTGGAAATGTTTTCCAATTTAGATGCATGGTTAAATCAAGTAATTCGCGTTCTATGAAAAATGTTTAAGCTTAATGTAAAAAACAGTACGAGAGTGTGAACATATTAGGCTGAGCATACTTAACTCATGTGAATTTCGAGTTAAACAAAAACAAATACATAAGTGCGAGTCACCCTGTATATTTCGCCCCTGTTTAATCATTAATTTCATACTAAGGACTTTATTATCGACATTGTATTGTAAGCGGTACAAACCAGAAGCATTTAAAAACACTGAGAAAATCTTGAGCTTAAAATAATTTTTAAAAAAAGTGTGTAAAAATCTATTTTTATACCCTGAACCCATTGAAAATGGGTAAAAAAGGGTATAATGGTTTTGTGCAAATGTATGTAACAGGCAGAAGGAAGCATCTCCGACCCCATAAAGTATATATATTCTTGATCAGCATCACTAGCCGAGTCGATTTAGCCATGTCCGTCTGTCTGTCTGTCCGTCTGTCCGTCTGTCCGTCTGTCCGTCTGTCTGTATGAACGCGTCGATTTCAGAGACTACAAAAGCTAGAAAGCTGATCTTGGTCTCATTCGGTTCGTATATTTCATACGCAGATCAAGTTTATTTCAAAACATCGATAACTCCTTCCGTTTTCTTATTATCGATAATTATCGCTTTTTTGACTCGGTTTTTTAAGCATAACTCCCAAACTATAAAAGCTAGAGCCACCAAATTTATTTTTTTATGTTCGCGTAAAACATACGAAGAATTTAAGCCCTTCAGGTTTTGGATACCTCCCCCAATCGCCCCCAATATCGATAAAACCAAAAAAACACAAATCAAATACTACACACGTGCAAATTGGTTTGTACATACATATCGGTGATCTGAATAAGTCCTGAAAATTTCATAACGATCGTACATTTAGCTTACGAGCAAATCAAGAATCTATTTTCAGTAGTGGGGGCAAAGCGCAGCTGCTTGGCAATTTCTGTGTACATGTGCACGCATACATATGCACGTCCAGAAAGTCTTGCGTTTTCCTAGGAATTTTTTTAGGCAACGGTTAAATTGAATTTTAACACAACGAAGTGAAGTAAGAGCGTGGTCCAGTGGGTAAGAGTTGTGCCTCGTAACGCGGCGGTCCGGGTTCGAATTCAGCGATGGTATGGTAGAGCAATGATGAATTGTTTTATTTTTTTATTTATTTATAATTATTATTTTTATTAATTTGTATCGTTTTAATGACAACTGCAAAATTTTCGTTTTCCTCGACTTTTTGCGATGGTTAAGTAATGTTATATCGTTCGCGAAAAATGTGGTAGTGTGGTGCAGTTGGTAAGAGTCGTGCATCTTAAGACGGGGAGACCGAGTTCAAGCCCCGGCTGCGGAACATTTTTTTTCCGTTGGTAATTGTTTTTTTTTTTTTATTATTATTTTTAATAGGATCCATACTCATCAACTGCCGAGAGTGTGTGTGTATGTGTTCATTTCTGGGTTCAGGGTATCTACTAGTCGGGCGGTCCCGACTAGAGCAATCTCACTTGTTTTTTTATTAAATATATCCAAAAAGACATTTAAGATATATCATAAAATATGGAAAACCTTTTTTTTTATTAAATACAATTCAAAAATGTTTTATTGTTATCTTAAACAGCTCTTTTTGTACCAGTGTACGCTCAGTTTGAGAAGGTAATACAACCGCAAGACAACTTCCTCAATATCAATCATTACGCCTGCTATATTTCCTACCCCCATACAAACTTTCTTCATAAAGCATTTATTTAGTCCAAAAAAAGAGAGAGAAAAAATACAGTTGCCGTTGTGAGCAGGTTGTAAGCAGAAGCGGCAACTGCAATTTTCAGGTGTTAGCCGAGTTGCTGGGACAACCCTTTCATTAGACAGGCAAAAATGATATATTTAATCCGTTCGTTCGGCCGTTCGCTCATACAGGCAGGCAGTCAGGCGAATGCTCGTCTGCGCTGCGATATGCGGCAACATATCCCGTATTGATAAACCTGATATGGAACACACTTAAGGGCTTAACTTGGGTAATCTGCAGTTTGCTCAAGTAGAAACAGCAGCGACGACACCGACCGGCACTGAGACTGGGCCAGCGAAATTAAAACACCAGTTTGCGTAAGGTTTATAAACATTAAGGAGACGCAGCACTTGGAACTTGAGATATGGATAGGGATAGGGTTAGGAATAAGGGGAAGGAGCTGCGACAGGGGCAAGGGCCATCAGATCGCAGATGCAGATCATCGCCAGTTGCCGGCGAAACGTCGCTTTGGTGCAGGTGGATTTCTCAAGTGGCTGCGTCCGTTCTCTTGTGACTTGATATACATATAAATATATACATATCTGTGTGTGTGTGTGCTGAACGTAGTATTAGATACATTTATACTGCATTTGTTTCAAGTATCTGCGCATTAAAGCTGATAGATGATGTCATTTCACTAAATCTGTATAAGTTTGTACAAGTATAAACTTAGTTGAAAGTAATTCACTAAAATATACCCTTAGAATTGATTAATATATTTAAATTAATTCTATAATTTGCGCTTAAAAGTCAAATAAAACATATATGTCAACACTTTAATTAAAATTAAATTTAAATAAATAATTGCCTTACTCTGTCCGAGACGAACATTGGACTGTGAAAATTCATAGACATAAAAAATATAGAATGTAATTTTAATATGCTGTGAATTTATATGATTCATTCAAAACTTTTACCGTTGCGAATATTAAGAAAATTATTTGACAAACATTGATTGACAGCATTATAATACTAATCCAATGCTCTTTAGCAGGCATACCTTATTTATTAGCTAGAGCGACTTTTACAAGAAGTCAATAAAAATCGTCGTTAATGTCAGAGAAATAAATGTGAATTTGGCTTTGACTACGCAAATACATGTTTTCAATAGTTATAGGGCGAAAAAAGGAGATCCCAGAGGAGCAGGGTCAGTTGGAAGTCGCATTATTCATGCTTGCTTAAGACTTGGCAGCCAAGACGTCGATGCTTCTTAGTCGGATTTCTGCTGTCTGAAGGGAAATGCAATTGTATGTGGTGTCAAAAGTCGCATAGCAATCCATCAATTTAACAGCCATGGAAAATCAACAGACGCGCGTACAAAGGAGCAGAAAAATCGTAAAATAAATTGTACAAAATATATAAAGCAAAGGACAAAAGGACACAGTAGTCGCCCTAGGGTTGCGCTGCCCCTGCAGGCATCAAATGATTTCTTTAGATCCCATTCCACAATGAAACACAAAAGTCATGTTGCAGTCGACGAACAAGACGCTGTCGAGGTCCTTTGTGGCATGTTTGCGCAATGTTAACAGCACTGTGCAAACTTTAAGTTGCTCAGATGCCGAGCAGCTGCCGAGGAGTCAACAAACTGTGCCCCAATCTCCAAACACAACGCGTGCCATATGTCAAACCCAAACTAGCTAGTAAAAAACGAAAAACCCCAAAAAACAAAAGTAACAACTCCTGCCAGCCGGACTGCATGTAATTAAAAACCACGCGTTTATCATTTATTTACGAAACTGCATCCACCAAATTTGAGCTCCAATTCATCGCCGTGCGGTATCCAAGCCCAAGCTGCTGCCCTTGTGCCGGTTTTTGATTGGCTTCGCGGCGGCGCATTAAATGTCGTATTCAAAAAAACCAAAACTCCTGGCAGCCGGCGCAGTCCATCAACTGCAGCAACTGTCGCCATGGCATCAGGTTCACTTTACGCTTTGCTTTCTTGCCCAGATTTTTGTTATTTTTTTCCCCTTCTTTTATAGGAGTGGGTCTCTTGTGTGGCAACAGCAACGGCGACATGCCGCAAACATTCCACTCGATAAAGTTCCAGCAATCAAATTGAAGCTCTTTTTTCCATATAATTCACAGCTTATATTGGCTAAAAATAAGAGCCCTCTTGCAAACAGACTGAGATTCATGTTGGGAGCTGTTAAATATTTTAGGTGATTGAATTTAAAAAAAAAATCCCTAATTTTAATAACTTTTTATACAGTTTAGTTTAATTGTTCTCCATTAAAATCAAGATAAATGTTGTTGAAACTATTAAAACGATGACAGAATAACGTGTTATAAAAAAACCTGGTTATTTTAAAATTTAAAAAATGTTGTAATAATTAGAAATTATATATAAATTTGTGCGTTATCTGTGTTAACACTCCTTTTGAACATTGAGTCGTGCAAGAAGCCAAATGGGTAATCGAAACACGACCACGACGAACATCAGGAATGTAGATAGTCGTAAATTCAGTGGAATTAACAAATGTATTTGAACGCTTTTAAAACGCCTGCTGGCCAACGCCTGTGCATACAAAATGAGTTAATGGCAAATATAAATAAACAGCAAGTAGGCATTAGAAGAAGAATATTGGCATGCGTGGGGCGGTGGCGATCAGACAGTATATACATAATACATATAGATGCGTCTGGGCGATCGGCATAGCTGAAGATGACACACCCAACCTGAAGAGTGCTGCCTAGTGGTACGTGGAAATTTAAATTGCCCAGCCGAAGCAACAGTTAGCATTGTTTCTAACAAAGTAGCGTCTGCTGTGATTGCGGCCATTTTACTGATCAGCATCGCTGCAGCAGCTGCTACAAGAACAAAAAAAAGAAAAAAGAAACAACAAAAGTAAATCTCTTTGGCATGGTAAAAAAGAGAAATCCATTTGGACTAGCGGCTGCAGCCTGTTGCACACAGGATGCACAATGCTCACTCTGCGAGTGCATCTGTGTTATCCCTAAAAAGTACCTGCTGTGACCACCAACTGGCAAATGTTTCGAGCATTCGTTTCATTTGTTGCACAGGACCCTTCGCTCGCCGGCAATCTGTTGCTCGCCGTGCACATGTCCCTGATTCTGATGTCGTGATTCGGCAGCGAGCACTGAATTTGATGCCCTCGCAAGGTGTTCCACTGACCCTGTTTTGTGCATTGGCAGGCGGAAAAAACATGCTTGGTAAACAGCATTTGGTCCATATGCATTTCGAATGACTCTTTGTTTTCGCAGAACAGCAGACTCGAGTGTAGAAATTTCGAGTACATTCAATTCATTTTTTACACGACTGAAAAACGTTTCGAAAAAAAAACCGTGTAAAAACAAATATTGGCAATATTGTAAATCGTAATACATCGAAAAAGAAATAAAAGTAAAATAAAAATTATGAAAAAATTTATATTATTTAAATTGAAATAAATTAAATTTTTTAATAATAATCCTTTAAGATATCACTAACCATTTTACCAAAAAAATAATGTTATATTATTTGTGAGGTTAGAATAGACAACTAAAATTTCATAAAAACAATTCGTAGAATATTTAAAACAAAAAAATTCGTGTAAAAGGATCAATTTGAAATTTGTATTGGGAAGAACTCTTTGTATACCGAGGTAACAGATAAATATATTGTTGAGTACAGTTGCCACATAAATTCCAGTTGTTTGCATTAACCACCCACACACAAAGTGTGTGATAAAAAGCGTTTGCCGCGCCCACATCTGTGCGAAAGCTAATAAAGTTGTCAATTCAGCGCGATTGAGCAGTTAGCCAAACATTTTCCCACTGGCCGGCTGTACGTGCCAACGTCAAGCGAACCGAACCCAAGCGAACCAAACCGGCGATGAGGAGGCAACAATTACCAACAGCAGTCATTACAGTGGCAACCAAAGTTGGCCATAACAAGCGAGTGGCGCTATATAATCATAGACACCGTCAGAAACGTCCACGTCCACGTCCGCACCGGACAAAAAAGCCAGAGCGTAGAAACGTGGACGCAAACTGCACTCTAAATCAATTAACAGCACGTCAAAAGTGTTGAAAATTGGACCAAGTGGTCGCGACGGACAAGTGCAAGACGGCTGCTAATAGATAAACTGGAGTCGGACTCCGTATCGGAGTTGGGGCAGAGACAAAGCGAGCTCGAGCCACGTCTGGAAGATGGAAAGTGAGGTGCAAAATGTGTAGCAACCTGTCTGCGTTGAAGGCTAATCAGCATGCAAATAATGTTGCCGCCTCTGCAAGAAGATTAAAGAGCCATGTAGCCGAGATAGCCGGCGTAGCCAACTCTGAATAGCCAGCGTCCGTTTGCGGTTGGGGCAAACCAGTTACAGGTCGTTCAAAAAAATTATTGAGTGAAATGGGTTTGTTAACACCTAGCGACGAGAGGGCGTGTCCAACATGGACCGATAATTAAGCATGCGTCACGTTGGCGTTACAACAGAAGCTGGGAGCTAGGAGCTAGGAAACAAGAGTTGCCAACCGAGTTCCCACCACCCACAATGGCAACAGCAATCTCCATCTTGCTGTGTGTGTTTGATCGCTTCATTAGCGATAGCATGCGATATTTAGGTGTAATTATGACATCGACTAAATGGTATCCAACTCCTTCCACAAGGAGGAACATGGCAACATGTCTTCATTAACCCGCTTTTAGCTGGTCAACAAATAGTGGGCAATGTAATTGTTATTGTTATGATTATTTGCCTGGCTGCTTGTTAGTTTATTTGTTTGCCATTTCGATTGACATTCACTTGCCACATTGCCACACATCAGATACAGATACAGATACATTTACAGATACAAATCGTAGAAAACTGTAGCAGCATTTCTCGTTACGTATGGCTTGCTTTGACTTGGATTCGTTTGCGTTTGTCCGGCTTTTCATGAGTGGCCAACAAGTTTTTTCACTTTTATTTATGATGAAGATGTCAATCTAGCGGCCTATTGCCTCTGTCGGCATGTGTTTGTTTTTCCAATTGCCTGCCTGGTCTACTTTGTTGGCTCTTGTCTGTTGGCTAACCATCATTGGCCACTCTGAGGTGGCTGTCAGTGTCAAAGTCACAGACAAGTTTTCCATTTCGCCTTCAGGCCTGGGAAAAGTTCACTCTACGAAAAAAGCTAAGCACACATTTGGATTAGGTATCAAACGATGTTGACTTTTTTAATTGGATCTTCGGGCTGGTAATTGATTTTAAATCAATTTAGGAGCTTGCCCATGAGAATCTTTTATTGTATGTGAAGTATCAACACAAAAATATTTTCAATTTATTTCAAAATCAACTCAATGGTACAATAATATTTTTCTATTTTTGTTAAATCAGGGGAGTGAAGAAAAAAACAAATAAGCTCGATTAATTAGTACAGTTTTATTATAATTATTTTTAATTTATCTTACTCTAAATAAAATATTTGTAATCTTAAAAATACACTTAAAAATATTATAAAATTTCCAAAAAAAAATAAGAACATTTTAGAAAACTGTGATACGCAATTAATTCTTAGATACGGTAAATCATTACTATTTTAATTTCTTTGCAAAACAATATCTAAATGAAACTCTTGAGTCACTGATAATTGAACCAATCCATGTTGTTGAACTCCCGCCAACAGTTCCGAAATGCAAATGACCAAAAAACGAATTGAAGATAAACAACCAGTTTTATTACCAAATTTAATGAAACGTTTACCAAATGCAAAGGTAATCCGAAGAGCCCACTCAGAGCATGTACGCCAATGCGACTCCAGCTCTTTTTGGCGGCACGTGTCGCGCTTACAAATGATGCCCAATTGCTTTGGTGGCAGCCGGTAGTCCAGAAAATATCAACATTGCCGAAAAGCGCGGCACGTATGTGTCACTGCCGTGGCACACTCACGATATCTCTTGTGTGGGGCCGTTGGACGTCAGAAGCCGTGAAGAACTGAAATCAAGACTCATTCACTACCGACTTTCGTCTACGTTTGGGGCTGGGATTGGGATTGGGGCGTGCGGCTATTTTATGTCAAAATAATTGTTAATCCGTAGGGAGCAGCAACTTTTTGGGAGCTTCGTCATCGTCTTTAGCGGCTTCAGCTACGGTCCGAGATTCAGATATTTACGAGTAGCTGTTGCACTCGAAACGTGACAAGCTTATGAAGATTTATGGGGTTCAGGCAGCCGCCCGTCGACATTGTCGCCATTTCCATTCTCACGATCGGTGTTCGATCGACAGTTTTTTCTTGAATTTTTGTTGTTGTTTTTAGTTTTTTTTTTGTTATTTACTTGGTATGTTATTTTTGTTCTTTGGCGTATACAATTTGGTTTGGTTAATTTAAGTACAATGTACGTGCAGCTGAGAAGGCATTGATTTTTAATTTGTCCATTAAAATGCAATCATCACGCCCGTCGCGACATTCCCAGTTCCCGGTTCCCAGTTCCCAGTTCCCAGTGCTCACATCTTCAGCTACCACCTATTGGACAGCAATGTCTCTGCCCGCTCCTTTGTTTTTTATAAGCAATCAGAGAAAATATGGCACCATAATTTAATCATTTTATACCATACTGCCTGTTACATTTAAATTTTGCCCACTGTTAATTTTGATCAGGCATGCAGGCTGCATTTTTCGATTCGCAATCGATTCGCATCGGGCATTTTAATATCTATTTTGAAGTGCTCCATTTTCGTTGTTTCAACAATTCCAAATGACATGCTTGTGAGCTGACTTTAAATTGAATGAAATTGTGAAATAATCTCTGAAAGGCTTGTAGACTTGTTGGACTATAAAATAGATTTCAGTGTCTGCGATATGCGTACACTTTATTAAGTATCTGTTTTTTTGGACATTTCCACAATTCTAAGTAATATATCTTTAAAATCAGCTAAATGTAAACTGCATAATTCAAACGAAGATTTTAAAATATTAACAAAGAATCAAGCCGACTGGCTACAAATTGATTAATCTATAATATATTTGAGGCTTGAAATTCAAATAAATATGTATAAGTTTTTATTTGTTAAATGTATACATAATATTCCAACTAGAATTATTTATAGTTTTTTTGTGTTTCTGGTATAAGCAAGGACATAGTCGAGCATAGTAGAATCTTTAAAAAAGTGTCAACATATGAATTTAGTTATTTAATATTATGCATTTATTTTGTTGTCCCTTAATTTCTGATAAAAACTAGAAATTACATTAAAATTCAGTATTCAATTAATTTTTGTATTATCAATAACACAATAAACAGAAATATTTCAGCAAAATATGTTGCTGGTACTAACTTAAGAACAGTTATGTATCTCCAAAGAACAACATTTCCCCCTATAATTTAAACTCTTCGCTAGGATTAGCATACTCAAGAAAGGGCCAACAGAAGCGTCAGCAGATAGATACTCCATTTATGGATGCGTTACTACAGGATAGACACATGTTTGACATTATCAAACCGCAGCATCCGCGGCTGCATGCATTTTAAATGATCATCCCACATGGCGAGTCGCATTCGGAGCAACATGTTGCAGAACAAAAACAAAAAAAAAACCCAAAAAAATAAAAAACAAAAAAAAAATGGAAATAAATTCAAAACAAGCTGCGAACAGTTGTGATTTTTAGTTGTGTTTGCCTGCAGGGACAACTGTTGCACCGTCTGGAAGCTGAAACTGGATTCGCTGATTGCGGATCGAAGATCTGGGACTGGGACAGGGACTGAAACTGGTAGTGGTACTGGGACTGGGACTGCTATTATTTCCGCTTTGTGCACCGTTTGTTTCTCTCATTCTCATTCTGATTCTCATTGTCAGTTTTGTTTTGATTCTTGAGCCGCGACTGCTGCTTCCGCATCCTTGTTGTTGTCTGTTGTTGTTGTTGTTGCTCTTCTGTACAGTTGCGCATCTGTCGTTGAGACAGGTACAGGCGCAGGATCACACAAGTTCCCAGTGCAACAGCTACGCACCTTTTTTGCCGATCGGTCGCTTCCTCTGCGCGTATTTTTGCAGGCCGGAAGTGTTTATGTCCTTTGTAACTAATCGCCAAGGATCACAGATTTCGGCAAATTACAGCAAGGCGGGTGGTTAATGAGAAATGCCGAAAATATTAGTTACAGGCTCTGTTTTCCCCGACAGCTCTGAGATGGTTCAAAGGTTTCCTGTTTTCGTTAATTTGCATAGCCGGAAATCGTTGCTCTCTTGGGTGAAAGGTGACGCCGATAATCTGCTTGAGATGCTCTTTAACAATGGGAGCCATAATTGTATGTCAACTTCTTGAACAAATCTTTGTGATATGATACTGTTTGTGGTAAGAAATTCGGATGAAAAAGATTCTTTGATGGCGTAGATGCAAATAAAAAAGTTAGCAAGAAAATACAATTTGCAAAAGACATTGTTCTTTTTACACGAATTTAATAAACATCATTGTAAACTTTTAAATAAAGACAACAACTCGAAATCAATCGCATTAAATGCTTTTTTAAACACTTTAAATTGGACAAAAACATGAGCAGGACATGCAACACAGTCGGCTGGGGCTGCAGCTGAAATCAAGATAAGCCGAGCAACAGGATAAAGCTGCAGTGTGGCAAGGAGCAACAATCGTTAAAATGGAGCAGGAGCAAACGCAACAACATATTGAAAATTATGATATAAATTATACAATGCACATTGCAACATTTTATACGTAACATCGCCGGCTGCCGGCTGGCCAGGACGAAACTCGAGCAGGACAATAGCGTGTCCAGCTACAACTACCTGCTGCCTGTCAGCTTGAACCTGCCGATGCTTATCGCCGGTTTAAGCGTCCCAAATGAGTCTGGCCCCAGCGTTCCGGTAAAGGTGAGGACTTTGTCTTGCCAGCGTGACGCGCGATTAGAGATTAGGGCAGCGTCTGCGTGTCCAAGGACGACAGGGTCAGCCAGCCAGCCAGCCGGCCCCTATGATCAGTACGACCATCAGCATTTATGCCAGTAAAAAAGAGAATGTCTTGCTGTTAGACAAATGCCTTCATAGAAAAGTGTCCGTATACAAATTACTTAACAATGGTTTTCTCCATAAAATGTGTATGAAAATGAAAAAAAAAAATTGATAAGAAAGTTAAATTATTTAGTTCGGCGATGGTATCTTATGTTCAAGCGATGGTTAATGGCTGTAAAGTGTGATAAGCCATAAACTCTTCAGTAAAAACGCAAACTATAATATTCCTTAAGTAAGCACAGATTAAAGCAAATGTATCCTTAATATTTAATGAAAAAATAATAATAACAACCAAATTGGCATTATTTAAAAATATAAAAAATAATTTAATTTAAAACAAGTAAAACTTCAATTCTTGAAATGGCGGGAGACAAACAAATATTAAAATAATCCTGCCTACTGTAAAGGAGAATATATTGTCGAAACCTTTAGGGCTCTGGTTTTTGTTTAAGATCCGGTATAATTTGGGTTTTTTTATCCATTTGTAATGTCGCTTTTGCTAGTGTGTTTATTTATTTATATAAATATATAACTACAAATGTGTGTTGCATAAGTTTAAAGGATATGTCCTTCTCCGACTTTTGCCTTTTTTCTTAAAGCAAAATGTAATGATTTAATATCAAATGTAAATGTTTATAATATTGCCTTGTTAATTTTAAAGACAAACAAAAAATGAATGCTTAACACAACATATCCCATCTATGCACAACATATTCACATGTTGATGCAGTTTTAAATTCACAAATTCGCGTATTGTCAAAGGCTAAAAAAAAACAGTTGAACAAATTTGAAATAACAAAAGAGGGATTGATGCGACGAGTGGTTTTGTAGGGATAATCGCTATTGTGGAGCATGTTTGCGTAAATTGCAGGCGCTGTTAGATGAAGCCAATTGTCACAGGGCGAGGAAGTCCTCAGAAACGAAGGGATTAGAGCAGAACTGTTGCCCGAAAAGTAATACACAATTGGAAAGGCTTGCAGCTTTGACAGCTGCGACATTATGTGGGTGCCCTACAGGACATTATTTGACGGCCGCATGATTTTGAAGACTTTAAAGTCGCATATGCCTGTTGGATAGCATTGGCAGCTGATGGTCTCGACAACAGGCGGCAGGATATACGGCCAAAAAACTTGCTGCCTGGCAGTTTCTATTAAAAAACAACAATATCTCATCATTTTTTCAGTCGTTTTTGGGTACGTAGAAAAAGTGCCATAATAAGGACACGCACGCTCCAAACTGAAATGACAGGATCAGCGCCAGTGACAGCAGCTGGCGACAGCACATGCCTTTCAACTAAAGCAGGATACGCATATCCTGCGTTTAAAATTCGAGATTTTTTCTATTAAAAAATCGTACGCAGACGGCACGCGCTTGACCTTGACATTGTTCCTAGCTGACTCGCAGGACTCCGTTGCGACTGTACATGTGCAGCTATTGGAGGAGTCAAGCGTTCTCTCTACAGGGACACGGACAAGGACACATGTACTGGCAGGCTGCCTACCTAGCAGCGTCTTCGTTTGCTGCTTACATTTTTTACTTGTTTTTTGTTTGTAAGTATCCTGTTCCAAATGTCCTGCGTGTGCATGCGTACAACAACAACAACAGCACCAACGGCAACAATGCCAAGAAAAGACAACAGCAAAAAAAAAAAAAGAAATGAAGTAAAAGAAGAAGCGAACGAAAAATTGAGCGGGGCAGATGTTTCCTCAGCAGCCTGCAAGCAAAAATAACACCACGCATGATCAGTTCCTTGCCTTCACCCGCACCCACACCCGCGTCTACTTTATCTCCTGCTGCTTTTTATGCTCAGTTGTGTTTTTTAGTGCGTCGCACTTAAAACTGTGGAGCATTGTCCTCCTGATCGAGGCTCGAGTAACTGGCGCACAATGCTTCCAGCTTTTTCTACCAAATCTGCGGACCATTGTTTCCGCCAAGGAATCATGATTCATGTTTAGAGCACAGCCATTGTGCGGGTGCCTCTAGTTGCCATTCAATCTAGAAGATGTCTAGTCTTTAGCCCGTCTGACTTCACATCGATGATCCAATAGTTTTTTAAGCACTCAAGGTCTCAATTTGTTATGCAGCTCAGCGATTGCGGCACATGCTGGTCAACATTGTATTAACGGATAGACGTGAAAAAAAATAACTCTTGCAAAATATACATCCCATCTGCAACAATATATTATGGTTGGTAATCATATATATCTTCGAAAATGTGCGTACAATATTAAGCGACAACAAAACGCAAAAAGTACACTCAAAGAAAAGAGTTGTCCAAATTTTACCATGATGAATGTTTTTTGATTCGAGAACATAGTTCACATTTTTTTAAAACTTAAAATTCAGAAATACGACTATCAAATGCAATAATCAATTTTATTCATAGAAAAATTGTTTTCTGTGATTAATAAATATATAATATATATAAATGGTTTAAATTTTTTTGTTTTTGGTACTTTTATTGTATTTTAAAAGGGGTTTTCTGAGTGTATTGAATAATAATAATGTATTGAATAAAAACGTGGCCCTATAAAATATAGTTGAAGATAAAAAATAAGTACAAAGAGAGAAGATAAATCAAGTATGTCATTTATAGAAACCTGGCATTACTTAAATCTACATAGTATATATATTTTTTTTGTTTATTAATTTAGTATTTTTAAACTGAAAAAGTGATTTTAACAAAAAGTTTTTATATTTTTATTTAGGACAGTAATATCGAGAATTCGAAAATGTATTTTAAAATTTGCAAATACTTAAGTTGAGTTTATTCCAACTTAATTTAAGTCCGACTATTAACGAACTAAAATGTTAATAATTTCTTCTAAAAAGACAGATGTTTTCCGCTTAGACGTTTAATATAATATAAACTATTCATAATGTGACGCTATTAAATAATATTTTCATTAATCCACTGGCAGCTGTATTTGTTGCCGTGCCCCCACAATATTTGCACAACACAAATGCTGGTTCTCGATAACTCAATTGATGCATTGACAGCGAACCAAATTAACAATAAATAATCATGAATAGCCCGATTGTAAATGTATGCAATTCTCTGCAAATTTATACAATTTCGACAACATTTTTGCAGCTTGCGATGTGACATGCGACTGTTCATTGGGTGAAAACCCTTTGGCACACCTTTACCCAAACTGTGACAATTGTTGGGGGATTGAAGGATTGAGTGTTTGCGCAAACATAACCCAGAAATGTCCCATTGTCAACTGGGTCCTTTGTATATTTGAAATCCTTTCTGTTTTGAATTTCGATCTGCCTTTTGATTAGCAGCGCTGGCGGAAAGTCTTTGAAAGTCATTCAGGTTTTCGATATGGATATGTCAATAGAGATTGTCCAATCAAATTGTGAGATTTCTGTTCACGTCCATTTGAGATCTGTGCATCTGCATAGTTGGCCATTGTTTTCAGTTTGTTCTTTGAATTTAAAGAGTTTTACGTGCCCCGGGTGAATCATTTGGCCTTAGCATATGGGACAGCTACTTAGAAAACACACAGATCTCTGTTTATTATATATGCATTGGCTGCTATAAACGTGCCATAAATCGTATGAGCAGCAAATTCACACTCATACGCTATATACGAAGATTGACTGATTGTTATGCAATGGTTAATAGTTTGAAACACATCTGTTCTGTTCTGGCCACTTCACCGTAGCCAAATACCTTAAGAGAAATTGAGCCAAGGTGCCAGACATAACATCCTAGAAAACAGATCCTTGGCGAGCAGGTTCAGTGCGTTCAGCCGGGGCTTTGTTTATTTTTCTAGTTTGCACTGGCCTCAACTGACCCTATTTGATCCGATGGCCTGCAGCCTGTTGCCTGTGGCCTGTGGCCTGTTGCTTGTTCTGCGGCTTTTGTTTCGACATTTGCAGCTGCTTCGCATTTGGAAATATTTGCATATGCGCACGCACTGTGGGTGTTTCTACCTCGGGCTCTGTTCCGCTCGCCTGGCCACACAATGCTATTTGCTTTATTACTTTTTACGCATCACCTGTCCGGGGATCTGACCCCGGCAATGCCACGTGCTTTGTTAACCCAACTGACCTGCACTCGAATTTGCGTGCACTGATATTCGAGCCAGCTTAGAAGCGAGCATTTCAGCTCTTAAGTCAACGTCGTGGGTGTTTTGTTGTAGATTTGCAGTTTGTTGGAATACAGTTGAGTTTTTCGTAATTAGGATTGCACAGATTCCAACTACAGATAGCATAAGCTAAAGATTTTTACAAATTTGTATATGGGTAATGAGTCCTATCTTAAGTTTTACATCTTGGAACTAATCCAGCAGCTGAGCAGTGTCAGATGAATTGCTAGAAAAGACCAAGAATATTGAAAAAACTAAAAAATAATAAAATTATAGGAATATATATATTTACAAGTAAAACAAGTAAGAACGTTGCAGTCGGGCGTTACCGACTGCGTAATACTCGTTGACGTTTTTAAATATTGTTATTTTGAAAATTTTCGGTATTTTGCAATTTGTGTGGTGTTGCGGGCGGGCGTAAGTGGAGAGTGCGGGTGGGGGCTGATCTTCGGCGAAATTTTGTACCGCTCTTTAAAAGACGTGACCAGTTATCTACCCACCAAATGTGTTAACTCTAGCTCAAAAACTGTGCGAGATATAGGCATTCCAATTTTTTAAAGTGAAAATCAATGCATTTTTGAAAAAAAATTTTTTGATTTTTTTAAAAAAGCATGTACCCCCCCTTACTCATTTTCGAAAATTTTTTTTTTCAAAATTCAAAATTGCGAGTTTGCATTTTTAATCGATTTTGCTGGCCACAAATAGTATAAAAAACAACATTTAACATGATTCTGAGGGGGTCAAATTTTTTGTCAAAAACCATGTCAAAATTGAGAAAAATTTTGACATGTAAAGCTATCGGACCCATAGGTCTCATATTTCAAACACTCATAAGTGTGTCAAAACTGAGCCGATTTTCCTGATTGATGGCATTAAAGTGTAATTCAATGCATTTTTGAAAAAACATTTCTTGTTTGATTTTTTGGAAAAAGCATGTACTCCCCCCTTACTCATTTTCGAAAAAATTTTTTTTTTTTATTCAAAATTGCGAGTTTGCATTTTTAAGGGAGGTGTCCTGGCCGGCAATTTTATTCTTTAATTTTTGAAATTTAACTAAAAGGAACATTTGATGCATAAAGCACATACTATCACGTCTATTCTTTTAAGCATAAGAAGTTATAAATGTACCCATTGCTGCGTGTATCCCTACAGTTGCATCTTCTTTTATACGAAAGTTCTTTGTCGATGAGCATTGAAGCGTGCTTACGAATTTACTATACTATATGCTATGTACGATAATAGCGTCTTCCTTTCATCGCTTGAGCGAAGTTCAATAAATTCTACAGTATGAAAGCGAGTCCTTATGCTCCAACACAATTTCCACGCAGTGTCCTGTTGTGACACTATTAAAAACGTATTTATGGGATTCGATTGGCCGACATTAGAAAAAAGTTGGTAGCGTGCGTTGTAATAAATTTTATATAAATTTGACAAAATGAATCAAAACAATGAACGATGGCGTAGCGGCAGGACTAGCGGGCAAATGCAAGGACACGCACGAAATGCGAAACAATTGCAGCACGCGGCAGGACACAAAACCGACGACAGCAGAGACAATGGGCCAAGTACTCGAGTGGACAATGGGCCTGGCCTGACTTGATAAGAATAAGAAAAGCCGACCAGACGGCTGCAGGACGAGCGCCTGCTGCATGCAGCACCTGGTGTTTGTTGTCTACAGACGCAAGGACGAAGACGCACAGACGCAAGACGAACCGGTACAGTTTGGCAAAAACGCTGCAAGATGCAGCTCAGCACGTGCTGTGCCATCGAATGCCAGGATCGGTATCTCTAGCTATATTGTGACTGATTGTGAGACTCGGCCACTTGAAGGATATGCGAAAGGCAGTAAATAAGCGTCTGTTGCAGCCGCCGCAGCCCACATGGAAAATGGGAACGGCTCAATTATGAGCGTCAAATTAAATTTTGGTAACACATTGCCAACAACCCTTTGAGCCAAGATGCGGCTGCTGTCTCTAGCCGTCTGCCGCTGGTCAGTCCGCGACCAGGTGGTAAATCCCTAACCCGGCTCGATAATTACGCCATGCGCTGCCGCCGTTTGACTGGCTTTGAGTTAAACTGAAAATATTAACCCAAGCCCAAACTCGATCACGATCCCCATCCCGATCCCGAACCCCTCGGCAACTGTTTCAATTTCAACTCTTTGCTTGGCGTCTGCTGTTATAATTCGATGGCATCTGTAACCGAGGGTTTTTTCGTTTATTTATTTTCCTTTATTTTTTCTTGAGTTTCTTGTCTCGTTGCCTTTTTAGCCACGTAGATTTTCAACAACGTCGTTCATTAGTCCGTCCTTTTTTTTTTTTTTGGCTTCTGGCCCTCACTATTTTTGGCAGTTGGTCATTACGCATGCACTGGCAGATGCTCTTGGCTCGGTTCGCTTCTCTTTTTTAACCATTCGTAGAAGGGTCAACTGTCCGATGGATGCCGTTGGCTGCCGCCTGTAAACAACACCTTTGATTTTGAGTTGAAGCTGGCAGTCAAATTGAATTCCCTCTGCTGCTCCGTCTGCTGCTGCTCCTGCTGCGTGCTGCCAGTCGGCAGTTAGAAGGGTTTGCGTTTTGTCCTGCAGCTTGCTCCTGCCTGATGAGTTTGTGCAGATAAGCAAAGCAGCAGAGTTTTTGGACATGTTGCCAGCCAAATTAACAAAAAATACAACTTGCAGCCGTTCAAAGTTGGTTCAAAGTTAATTTGGCTAACAAAATATTGAGCTCATGAAGCCAACTTTAAAGCTTAAGCTTAGCAAAGAAGTCATGTCTTTAATATTATACACTACCATATTTAAATACTAGTTAACCGCATTTGTTCTCTAATATCGGTGAAAAGCCAATATTGAATGGAGTTAAAGTCGATTTTTCGGAGAAAGAATTTTTTGAAGCTCATAGAAACAAAAACAAAACAACTTCAATTAATAATTTTCGTTCAATTTTGCAGCTGTGAAAACGCAATTTTCCAAATCCACATTTTCATTTATTATTATTATCTATTTAATATTAACTTTTGTTTATCTCAAATATTTTCATAATTTTATAATATGCAAAATAAAAAGCAATCGAATAAAGAAAATTGGTCAAACATCAATTTGCAATTTGATAGCCATGTAGAAAAATTAACCTACAGCTAAGATTTTAAATGAATCTTAATCTGTATGAATATTTATTCATGCTATATAAACAAAAATTTTATTAAGACGGATATTTGCTTAGTAACAAATTGCAAATCATACGCAACTGTGCAAATAGAGAAATTACGCACAAATCCTTTGCAAAAACAGAGAGCGTATAAATCATTTACGTAAAACGAGGACAATTTGCAAGAATCTGTCAGCAGGCGACAAAGCAAATGAAAAACAATGTGAAGGAATTTGCTGGAAAGACTAACAATGATTTGGCGTAAGGAGTCAGTCGGTAGCCAGGATATCTCTCAGCAACAGCCAGACGAGATATCAAACAACTGTCCGCTGGCATATGGCTGCCGTTGGCGATTTTCAATAGAACTATGTGGAACTCAATCCTCGGCAGTCGTTGGTCAAGCATCAGTGGCATCCGACGCACTTTAAGAGGACTCGCTTGGTAAGCGACGTCTGCAACGCCGCATGGGTCGTCGTCTCGGTTATCGTTAGCCCAACAAAAGGGTCGGACAGGCAGACAGACAGCGCACTGAGCTAACGAATCACTGTATCCCTGTTGTAGGTGTTGCTCGGCACAACCCACCCAAGCGTCGTGTCCCGTCTGCCGTCTGCCGATCCTGCGGTGTCGTTTACATTTGTCATTTTTGTGGTTTGTGCTCGGCTGCCTTTTGCCATCTTTCGCTGCGTCTGCCGCATAAATTGTTTTCGTATTACTTACAATTATTTCTCGCAATTGTTTGCCAAGATTTTTTGCTACCTCTGATTGTAATTGAGTTCTCTTCCCCTTGCAGGGTATCGAATATAACAGAAGCTGTTCATTTGCGGTCCAATTTATTCCAAATTTATAAATTGCAGAAACTTAATAATTAAATTTGAGAAGATACCAAAAACATTAAATAAAAAAAATATCAATCGAATAATTATTTTCTTTTTAGATAGTTATGTATCATAATATATTCCAGAACATATGTATATACCTTATGGAATAAGACAATTAAGTTTATTAGCCAATTTATGGCTAAGAATTATGTCTTTGTGCGGCGAATTTAAGTAAATTCTTTTGAGCAGTGAAGGCATCAACACGCCCATAAATAATACACAATTCGGTGAACAGGTCGCTTTAATAGTCAGCCCTTTTAGGCCATTTTAGACGTTTTGCTGCCCCCCCCTCGACATACCTTTCAAATTACTTGTGGTAATTGGCCAGAGCAGAGCGCAAAATAGAACATATTGGTGAAAAGCTCATAGCTGGCGCATATTGTTGTTGGCCTGACCCCGCGGCCAACCCCAAGTGGCCAGAAGACTGGGACAGGCACTCGAGCTCGGGCACAGAGACAACAGTTGGTGTCTGACAGCAACTTGACGATGAGTTGGAGTTGCAGTCGGAGTTGAAATTGTAGTTGTAGTTTCAGTTGGAGCAACCTGCCCAAGTCTGTTGTCTGTGTGTGTGTGTGTTGCTGTGAAATTGCCAATGCGCATGTTCACCGGGGCAACAATTTCACATTTAATGATAATAATGATGGCGATAATAGGCTAAAATTAGTTAAACACGAATTATAACAAAAAACGACAAGGCAACATAAAAGGGTTTGGATATTGCGAGGGAGCCAAAGGTGAGCGAGTGAGAGAAAGAGATCAGTTCTCAACTATTTCCTCAAGCGACTAAGTGCCGCCAGCTGTTGTTGCTTAGCTGCTGCTGGCGAGATTGGCTGTGCCAGTGCGAAATTACTCGACTCGGCCAAAATAAAGTTGGCCAACTAATTTGGCTCAGGTGGCGCGCCAGCGAAAACGGAACAAATTTATAACAATTTTCTGAACGGTCGACTGAAATTGAGTTCCATATGGCCATGTGATTGAAATGTTGTTAAGCCACAATACAAAAAACAAGTGAGTTTGCTCTAGTCGGGACCGCCCGACTAGAAGATACCCTGAACCCAGAAATGAAAACATACACACAAACTCTCGGCAGTTGATGAGTATTGAGCCTGTTAAAAATTAAAAAATAAAATTTACTAATAATTACCAACAGAAAAATCAATACTCCACAAGCGGGAGTTGAACTCGGTACCTCCGTGATAAGATGCACAACTCTTACCAACTGCACCACACTACCGCATTTTTCGCGAATAATATAACATTACTTAAAGTCGCAAAAAGTCAAGGAAAACGAAAATTTTGCGCTTGTCATTAAAACGATACAAATTAATAATAATTATAATTATGAATAAATAACGAAAAAATAAAAGAATTCAACATTGCTCTACCATACCAGCGCTGAATTCGAACCCGGTCCTCCGCGTTATGGGGCACAACTCTTACCCACTGGACCACGCTCTTACTTCACTTCGATGTGTTAAAATTCAATTTAACCGTTGCCTAAAAAAATTCCTAGGAAAACGCAAGACTTTCTGGACGTGCATATGTATGCGTGCACATGTACACAGAAATTGCCAAGCAGCTGCGCTTTGCCCCCACTACTGAAAATAGATTCTTGATTTGCTCGTAAACTAAATGTACGATCGTTATGAAATTTTCAGGGCTTATTCAGATCATCGAAATGTATCTACAAACCAATTTGCACGTGTGTAGTATTTGATTTACTTTGTTTTTTTGGTTTTATCAATATTGTGGGCGATTGGGGGGAGGTATCCAAAATCTGAAACATTCAAATTCTCCGTATGTTTTACGCGAACATAAAAAAATTAGTTTGGTGGCTCTAGCTTTTATATTATAGTTTGGGAGTTATGCTTAACAAACCGAGTCAAAAAAGCGATAAATATCGATAATAAAAAAACGGAAGGAGTTATCGATGTTTTGAAATAAACTTGATCTGCGTATGAAATATACGAACCGAATGAGACCAAGATCAGCTTTCTAGCTTTTGTAGTCTCTGAAATCGACGCGTTCATACAGACGGACGGACAGACGGACAGACGGACAGACGGACAGACGGTCAGACGGACAGACGGACAGACAGACGGACATGGCTTAATCGACTCGGCTAGTGATGCTGATCAAGAATATATATACTTTATGGGGTCGGAGATGCTTCCTTCTGCCTGTTACATACATTTGCACAAAACCATTATACCTTTTTTACCCATTTTCAATGGGTTCAGGGTATAAAAATGGAAAGGGGTGACTAGGCGGCAATACGCCAAGTTAAGATCCACCAAATATTTCCCTGCACGTTTATCACAATGGGCAGCTCAAACAGTTTTGTCACGTTCATAAATGATAAACACATTCGGATGGCCACTTTTATAGCTACTTACTGCATTTACGATTCTGGGCTCGGTTACTAGTGACCTGAACCTTGCCTCATTTTTATTTGTCACCCAAACTTTGAAGTAGCCGCCAGAGTCGAGCTATTAATGAAGGTCCAGTTTAACGAGTTAGCTCATCATTTGGACGTTCTTAACTCCGACGATGAGGCTGATGACCACACACAATTGAACTTAAATCATTGTTGCTGCTGAAGATAAACTTCTAACGCTCGACAAGCTGACAATGGACATAGTTTCTTAAACTGCTCTCGAAGACCACCCACAAGATGTTTAAAGTGTACTTATTTATAGCAAATGATAAGAGCTTTTATAGTTAGGTAAGGAATAGCCGTATATAATTTTAATTGAAGTTATTTCAAAATCAATTAGGTTCTATTGAAGGCAGCAAAATACATGTAAAAAGTATCTAAAAATGCACGAACAAGTGCTTAACAACTTATATCTAAAAAAATATATACAATATATCAATAAGGTTTTAATTCCGAATATTTCACTATATAATGTATATGATTATATATAGAACACAGAATCGTAGAAATTCATTCATTTCATCACCGGAACTTATTGTCCCATTAGAGTACCTAAAACCTTACATGGGCATAAACTATATATAAATCAATATCAATTAATCAATATGCAACAATCAAGTATAAATTAGAATACTGGTTTCCAGTTCTGAATAATTAAATTATAATTTATTAATTATTTCAAAAACAATTAGATAGTTAGTAAATCAATAAGAAGACAATGGATATAATATATAAATTTGATATTTATATTTATGTATATATATATATATATATATATATAAATTTCTAATATTGGTAAACTGTACTTTTAAACTGTTGTCTTGTACTTGACCTAAATGCATATCTAATATCAGGCAGCTGATCGCGCATTTCGCCTAAGGCCATATCCATATCCATTTACCGCAAGATGCAAACTAACAGAAGACCAAAAACACTCAACGGAGCACTCGAGCAGTAGGAAAAGGCAGCTTGAACTGCGACCTGAGGAGCTCAATTGAAATATTAAATGATGGATAACCAATCAAGCGATTATCCTTATAATTATGATGGACGACAGCCAGCTACCGCGACTCGTTCACCTTGGTGTGTGTGTGTGTGTGTGCTCCACTTTCGGTCTTATCGCTGATCGCTGATCGGCCACAAAACGCAATCAACAGTAGGCAACACGCAGTCAGAAATTTGACAGACAGTTACAGCTTCATTGCGACACACAAAGGGCCAAATTTGAAATGTATTCTCCATAGAGCGGGAACAGAAAGCAGTAGCAGTAGCAGGAGAAGGAGAATTAGAAGGAGCAGGAGCAGAAGTTGCTCGGCTTTTCACATTCTTTTCACATTGACGACGGCATTATTGACGCACATGGATCTCATCTGCTGGATTCGCTACACTTAGGGGTGGACGGACAATGGAGGAACTGGCTTATGATCATCGTCTTTTGTCTGACTTTCAGCCATTGTTGGGCTGGTTAGGCGATACTCTGGTAGGTCTAGCTAGTACAGTTTGCCGCAGTTTTATCTATCTTTGTGGTCTATTAAAGAAAGATTTGTAGCCTGATATTCCTTGACTTTCAATGCCGGCCAGCAGGCACGTAAAAACTAGTTTCATTGTGCAATATAAGTCATAAGTATATTTAAATTTAATTATCATATCAGCCAACTGCGCATCCAGCCAATAAAACTCACAGCCCACTTAATGAGGCACAACAAAGTATCGCAAAGGATAATCGGAGCCATAAAACCAAGTCATAAAAGTCCCAAACTTGGACAGATGCAACAGCGGAAGGATACGCAACACGTTTTATTGCACTTTCAAGCAAACAGTTTTCGTTCTGCGGAACGCAACGATAAGCATGACCTGGTACTGGCTATGGCATACAAATCTATATATATATATATATATATATATATCTCTTCCGAATTGAAGAGTCGCGCGTGCCGCGTCTCGTTTATCTTTGGAACAGCTGCCACAACGAATTGCGAGCTCGATAAGAACGCTCCGGTGGAGTTTGATTATCGTTACCTTTACCTTTTCGACATTCCGATATCGTTCGCTTTGCACTTATTTGCTTAGATTTCGGCTCGCCCCTTATCTTATCTGCCCCGTTTGACGGCTTATCAGCGGTTTGATAGCTAGCTCAGTTCGATCAGCATTGAATTTGCCCGGGGTTTCGGGGCTTAAGAGACATCGCTGCGTCTCTGTGTGCCTTTCTCGGTACCTGACTGACTTCAAACTGAACTTAACCCCATTATTTCTTGGAATTGTTATTTGTCTGGGCGTTTGCAGAAAGCTTAGCACGCGCCAAAAAAAGACATATAAAGTGAATTCTTCCCTTTGTTTAATCGGTGTCAATATTATTAAGTGCCCTTAGGGTCGAATTTTACGTAACGACATTTTTGTAATCAATTCGAATACGTTAGATGCTTGGAATTCTCTATTTAAGTTTGAAAATAAAAAATAAGTTGAATACAAACAACAAGAACAAGAAAATCACTTAAAAACTCAAAAATAAAACTGTAATATTAAATTAACAAATATAATTTTGATTTGATTATTAAATATATGAATATAGTTTAAGTGTATTGGAATTCTAGAAAATACTTTCAGTTCCTGTTCACTCTTTGGAATACGCACTGGAGCAGGTCCAGGCACGAGTAATACAGGTAGCATTACCTGGTACAGTTCCGTTACGCGGGCAAAGTCGGGTACATTGATTGCTTGCGAGTAGAACGACAATAATATAAAAAAAACGTCAGAACCAATAAAACTAAAGCAGTCAACAACAACAACAAGAGGGGGAGACGGGGGCAGGGGTACTTAATCAGCCCGCATAAATACAAATTTAAGTGCAGGCGACTTACGTTTAATATATGCAACCACAACAACAACAACAACAATGATAAAAATAAAAGAGAAAGAAATAGCATAAAAATTAAATTTGTCGCGTGTTTGCCGCCTGCTGCTGACGAAGTAACCGAAAACAGAAACTGTTGGAGTTCCAGTCGGAGTCGGAGTTGGAGTTGGAGCTGTGGCTGGAGTCCAACAGCCAAACCAGAAAGATGGCAAGCCAAGTTAAAGCCAAGCCAGGCCAAATCGTCTACCAGCGACCTGAAGTCGGGCCCAGCATTCATTGCTAATCATGGTAATTATGGCAATGAAAAAGTTGCCCAGGCAGCCAACCAGTGGAAGAGATCCACAAAATGAAAAAACGAATACCAGATGTATCGACTAGTAGGTACCCTGCATTCAAAAATTTGAAAATTGACTGTGTAAGAATATTGACCTTAATCAATGGGTTCAGGGTATAAAAAATATACTTGAAAGTGCACTAAAAAAACCCTCTTTACAGTTCAACTTTTAATTTGTAAAAAAAAATAATATTTTACTTTTTATATAAAAAGAGAATTAATACATATACCTAATGATTAGAACAAAATTGAATATTAGCTTTATTTTCCATTAAATTGAAAGCAGTATAAAACCCAATCAAAAGTTTTGCTTTATAGATTTAAAAAAAAAACTGAAATATACCCAACTTTTGCAAAGTTTTGTTAGCTACAGGGTATAAACAGAAATGAAAACCCAACTGCGGAGCACTTTTTGCGTGTTGTTGTCGCTGTTGTTGTTGTCCCTGATAAATAATAAAAGAAGAAACAGTAAATACACCTGTTGGCAGCAGTTGACGTGCACGCTGCTGCTCCTCTGCCGCGTCTGTGGCGATGCCTGCGGCTGCCGCTGTGGATGTGACTGACTTGTGGCTGCGCATGCGCAAAAGCTGCTGCTGCTGCTGCTGCTGCTGCCAGAAAAACGGAAGTTTGTTGGCATCAACACAAACACCGGATGCAGCTTGCCTTCGCCGTTCACGTTTGCCAGGACAACACCACAAAAGCAACAAATTAATTTTGGAGATGTTTTTGGTATTTTTTTTTTTTGTTTTTTTCTTAATGTTTATTTTAATTTTTTGAGTGCAACAGGTTGCCAAAGGTGGGAAAGCTTCGCAACATTATTTTGGGCCAACGTTTTTAAATGATTAGCCCTGGAAACCCGTTTGCTTATCGTGTCTTTAACCAACCCCAAAAAGTTTTCATTACGCTTAATCTGCTCACAGGCAGCTGCGTTTTCGTTCTCATCATCGTTGCCCCGAACTTTCCATTAACTTGTGCGTAATCTGTTTGAGATACATGCATATATATATGTATATATGTATCTGATTTTGATTATCGCTAAATATTCATTAAAAATGACAAAATGCACAGGAAGCTACTGTGAGTGCTTATTTTGTTCGGTAGGCTGCTCAGCTGGTGAATGGCCTTAAAAGCTCACAAAGGATTTTAATTATGAACGAAATTTGGGTCACTGATTAAATTGTTGACGTAAGTAATGCGATTTAACAGTCAGTGAATGAATGAAGAAAATTATGCGAATATTTTTATTAATATTAAAATATTAAATAAAACGATTAATGTGAATGAATGTGAATCAAAACTATCAGAAACATTTATTTTATTATATATTTAAAATATTTTAGTTTCTCGTTATTAAAAACAATTTTTTTTATAAATAAATTAAGCATTACAAAGGAGATCCAACAACTTTTTGGCACGTTCGACATTTTATCTTAGATCCTTTGCCAGCCAGGAAATTGAATCCCTTCCCCTCGGAGCAAAGACGAACTTTATTTACAAAGCAATTTAAAATAGGAAACCTGCTGCATTTGTTATTTCAGTTAATTACCAAAATGCTAAACGTTGCGAGCGAAACTTAAGCAAACAACATTAGCGAAGGGCAATTTTGTGAAACGACGACGACGTCTAGACAGGGCCGGGTCACAGTCAGGGTCAGGATAAACACAATGAAATTTGTTTTTTTTTTTAACGTCTGCACCTGCAGTTCCTTCGGAATTAATCACTCTAATAGTAGCTAGCCGCATTTAGCCCGGAGTAGTTTGCCTTAAACGCCCATCAATGCTACAGAAATGCAGCAAGGATTCGAAGGACGTGATCTATATGATTGTGCAGAATGGTTTGGGCTAACAAATCTGCCGATCGATATTCGCTTTGTCGGCAGGCCAATTGAGTCCTAAAACTCAGCAGGTTTTCGATATGCGGCTCAGGATGTGCTGATCCCCAGCCAGGACTACGCGACTACGTGTCCTTTCAGAGCTCTGCCTGAGCTCGTAGCGGTGGGTGTGTTCAGCATTGGGTTTTTCTAGACATTTTCAGTGTGGTATTTGGGTAATGCCCGCAATGTGCTTGGGAAATTCATTAGGCACGAAGAGTACAGTCCGAGTGTACTAAAAAAATGCGACATGTGTTGGAAAGGACATATCCTTGGCACGCTAAGATAGATGCACTTGAATTACTCTAACATATGCTGAGTATGCCTGCACTTGAACAGATCCTTAGAGCAACTGAGATTCCAACGAAAATACGCTGTGAAATCGATTTGCTATTGAAATAAAAGAAACACTTCTGTTATCCTTAAGCGCAATTGTGTAAAGTAGTTTAAAGATACAGATGCATATCCTTTCAGAGATAACATAAGTAAAAGCAAAAAGAGCAAAATATAACATTAATTTATTTATAGAATTCATCAAATAATTATGAAATTTGTTTCAGCATTAAATGTAATATTAATGTTTATTACTTAAATAAATACTTTGTAGCGATTTATTCATTGAAATAAACGAAGTTGCCACAGAAAAAATTACTATTGAACTCGGCCAAAAGACCACTTCCCACGTCCAATCATCTTCCGAGTGCATCAGATTCGTATTCAGAGCAGTCAAAAAGATTCCCACGCATTTGGGGCAACAGCGAGGATTATGCAATGCACCTGATCCACCCTCGTATTCGTATTCGTATTCGGATTTGGCAAAGCCTGAGACGAGGGTGCCGCTTAAAGGATGCGTCGCTTCCGTTCTCAGGTCGCGGGCGGGTTTCAAAATTCAGATAAAAATCCGTTTCATCGGCTGCCAATTAAAAACTCAAAAAGAGTGCGGTTTCTAACAAACGCGTCGAAAGGATTATGGACTAGAAATTGGCATTTAGCCAGCTGTTGCTGGTCGATGTCAGTGCGAAAAACATGAAAATTCACACGGAAGTAAACGTCGCATCATCAGTGAAAACAAATCTTTAAGTCCCGATACTTTCAGACAAACAGCAGCTGCGGGAGCATCCACTTTATGCTGAGACGCCTGGGAAACGTTCTCGTATCTATAGACAAGAGTATCCTAGTCAAAGTACCTGCTGCATTCAACATGTGTATGTGTGTGTGTGTGTGTGTGTGTGTGTGTGTGTGTGGGAAGCACACATGCCCTCGGCACTGCTGTTATCATCTGCTTCTTTCAACTGATTTCGATTTCGGTTGGGTTCCCGTTTTGCATGAAATCAAACATACAATTTTTATTTGAGCTCTTGTGTTTTGTTACATTTGCATCCTGTGGGAAAAGTTTCCAGTTGCCCGGATCTACATTTATGTGCTGGGCATGAGAAAATTGAAAATGCGGTGTGGTACACCTGCCAAGACGGATAGATCGTCTCTTATGGAAAATCTGAGGCAGAAAAGATGAAGGAATGTCATTTTACATTTCTGTAGATGGAGTTTTTTTCAAAAGCAGCTTAAATTTTTTAAATTATCAAAATGTGATAATACATATAAAATAATGAAATTTAAATCAAAATATAATGCAGATTTCCATCCCAAACATAACTAATGAAATAAATAAAACAAACCTTATTAAATTGATAAATAACTAAAATTTCAATTAAGTTAAAAAGATATTTTTGCCTTTGTGCAATATTCTGTGTAAATTCAATATTTTCCACTTGTCTTAAAGCACACCTGACTGAAATCCCATTCGCATTTGCAATCCAATCGATTTTTACAAAAAAAAAAAAAACATCCGGCAGCCGAGTCGGGAGAATCGGGCACTTGTTATATTTATTTGGTTTGTGCGGCAGCGACGCATGTCCTGCGGGCGACATCCGACATCCTTATTTGCATGGCGTGGGCAACGCGCAGGAAATGTCCGCGAGGCAACTGCAAAAACAACGACAACAACAACTACCTGCTGCTGCCACAGTCCGCATTGTCGTTGTTGTCCTTCGCGCAAAACCGGAAGTAGTCAAGGCTCAAGGTGCAAACCAACAAACAGCAGCAACAGCAGCAGCAGCAACAGCAGCAGCATGTGGATGATGAGTGCACAGAGACTGTGCCAGGGACGCAGGCTCGGGGACTCAATGAGTCAGGGACGGGACACGCGTAATTTGATTCGCGCTCATAGACATATTCCGCAAAGGATCTGCTGATGCCTCGCCGCTCCACCCGCGCTTTTGTTGCTTGGGCCGCGGCTCGGGCGGAAGGAAGGAAATTCGCTCACGAAATTCCCACGAACTGGAACTTCGGCCAGCTCTGGCGACGCTTCTCTAGATCGCTTCCGGTTTCTCTCCATTTGTTTACGCGAACTTTTACGCATTCGCCTTGCGAGTCGCCTGATGAATGAACGAGCAGCCAAACGAGTTATGCACTTTCATAACAGGATGTTTACCGGGATCCCCAGCAGCCATCAGCTGTACCCATCTCTCGACAAGGACACTATGCGATCAGGCCAGCAACATGTGCCCGAATTCTTGGAATCATTTCAATAGCGAACACAAATTCCTGGAACCAAAGCTGCAAAGTCTTTTTTTATTCCACTTATTTGTTGAAGCAAACTGTTTAAAATAATTACGATATTTCAATTCAAATGCGAAATCAAATCTATTTCGATATTTCCATATTATTTTATATATAACAAAATATTTCTATATACCCTGACTAATTTACAACAAAATTAAGTTAACGTTGACGTTATTTTCTTTAATTTTAATAATGAAAACAAGCATTTTTTTAACTGATTTATATTGATAATTTTGAGTTTATGATAACTTACGTTAATATAAAAAAAATATTTTTAATGTTTTTAAAAAAATGTTAAATTGAAGATGCATATGCATATCAATAAAGATAATATTGCTGACATTCCAGAAATTTCAATGTAAGGATTGACGGGTTTTGCCACACACTGTGCTTGTTTTCACTAAATTTGTAATCTATTTGCATTATAAATTAATAAAAACATGTTTTTTTTTTCTTTTGTCTTTAAAAGCATTAAAATCGGCTGCATTTTTTTAAGCACTATCATAAGTCTGAATTTCGGCCCCGCCCACCTGTTGCCGCCCCTTTGGCTGAATGTCGCAGCCACGCGCCTAATTTTCAAGTTTCTTGCGGCGAGCGAACGAAGCAAGCGAGAAAAACTGATAAAAACCAAAAAAAAAAAACTTAAGCCAACAAGAAAAGAAAGAAATAAAACATTAAGTACACTCGCGAAGTGAAAGATGTCGACCGCAACATTAAAGAGTGTTGCCCAGAGAGAGAGAGGGGACGGGGGGCTGTCTGGAGATGCTGCCAGATCGCCAAGTGGACGCATGCGTGCGGAGTGCATGACCCCAATTTCTTTTGGCAGTGTGTTTTGTGTGTGTGTGTGTTTTTATTTTTTGTGCTTTTATACCTGTTCACGAATGGGAAGAGTGTGTATTGGATTCATGCAATGTCCGTCTTGCTGTCGAGTAGTTAGAGACTTAAACTTGAAGTATCTAAAAAAAAATCTATTTATTTTTTATTTAAAACTTCCACAACTCTGTCAAAAATCAACTGATTTTTATGTTTGATGGCCTTTTGGCAATGGTTTTTAAATAGAATATAATAAATATAATCTATGTTTTGAACATAAATTTTGAGTGACATTTTTTTTTTAATTTTTAAATTTTGAATATTAAACATTCTAACATATTCTAAGCTTAAAGCCCGCACAAATTCAAAGTTTTCATATTTTTTTTTTTGTTTACATATTTTTGTGGCTGTGACACTGTGAACGAGTATGGCGCTGTCGGCTACACCCGCTTGCTTACTTGTTTTTTTTGTTGATTATTATTTAAAACGGCAAGGCGCCCTTCAGCGGCAAGGCAGTTGGAGCTGCGGGGGGGTGGGGCAGACGAGCGGGGTGCAGCCTTTTGAAGGATGATGTATGTTGCGCTTTCAATTTGGAGCAGCAGGACATCTGTTTGGCCAGCGGCTCGGCTACCTGCGCAGCAGCCCAAACAACCGGTTCACAGGTGCTAACTTGGCTCAGACTCTGACTCCGACTCCAACTTCAACTCCAGCTCTGGCTCTGGCCAAGCAAGAGGGCTTGGACCGTTTTGGCCGTGTCCCACAGCCCGCAGCTTTTGGCGGCCATAAATTTGTGTTTAATTTAAAAACTTTTCACTCTTCGCTCGCATTTAATTTCCTAATTTATGGCGCGAAAAGATTTTTGTTTAAATATTGAACTTCCCAGGAGCTGTTACAGAGACATCTCCACATCCAGGTCCAACTGCAAGCAGAAGAAGAAGCAGTCCCTTGAAAGTGAGGTGAAATTTTTGGTGGCTCTTGTGAAATTGGGTGTTGACTTGATTGCTTTTTTCCTCAGTCGCTTTTGGCTCTTGTTTTTTTCGTCTTGCTGCCTCTCATTCATATGCAAATGTTCTCTTGGCCCCAAACAATCGCAGCGACATGCAAATTAATGAAGACCGATTTTTATGTACAAATTTCAACAACTTTATTGAGCTGCGCCCCAACAGATTCTTGGCCCTTTGTCGGAGGCCCCCTATGCGAATTTATCGCCAATATGATTTACAATGTTTGCTAATGTAAATCGAGCCGCATTAATCTTGTTGGCAGTCGGTGCTACCCAGGGATTTAGAACGTCACACAAAATCTGTCGCTCTGCTTTAAAGTACTTTTTTTTGCAGTGCAATAATTTAATTTAATAAAAAACAATTTCTTAAAACAAACAAATTAGCAACAAACTGCGATAGTCGGAAACGCTCGACTAGGAGATACCCTGAAGCCAGCTGCGAGCTGTTGTCACAAATACTTAAGATAACACCATAGGACAATATGCACTGCTTGGATTTGCACTGCTTGTTCGCGTTGGTGCTTGGTTTCTGAAATTTCCTTAACACGCGTTTCTTTAATAATGTTTAATGTTTTCTTAAACGATATTAATTAAATGATTCTTTTAGTTTTACAGATTCTTTAGTTTACAGTATGCAAATCCAAAGTTGCAAAATTATTAACATTTTTAAGTTTTTTTGTCGTAAATCAAACCTTTTGTCTTCCTTCCTAAAGGTCGATTGTTAATTTTGTTCGCATTGTATTTGCCTCCCTTGGATTTTGTACTTTTAGTTTTGAGCGCCAAAAACGGCCGAAAACCCTTTCACATGCAAATCATGTGCCATAAAGAACAAAGAATCCCTTTATGCGAAGTTCCTGTAGCTTATCTATGGACAAAAACAACCCTTTCATAGACAAAGGATTAACAAACTCGTATTTGAATTTCGCAGGCAACATTTTTGGCGCAACTTGTTCACATCCATATAAGATAAATATATGTGTTTAATACCTTGGAAACATTTGTTAACTTAAGTTAATATACCTCTTAAAATCTCCTTTTGCATCCACTTTTGCTAGATGCGCAACAATGTTGCTGCAACATTTCGCTCACCTTGCAACATTTGTTCAAAACGCGCTAAATAAGCACTCAAAACGCGTTTCGCTCAGCAGGCAATACACACAGTAGTTGTCTCGTTCTAACGCGCAGGCGCACCCAGCTTACCGCTCACGTACGGCAGAGTAAAACAGGGATGACCACAAAAAGTGCCTGTGAATGTGTGCGAGCAGCCGTCTCTGTGGCTGCTTTGCTGCAACTGTGCTCTCTCACGCGGGCGCTCTCCCGCTCGCGTCGTGGCTGCTAAAAACAAATTTGAAAAATAAAACATTTTCTGCTTTCATTCTGTTTTGGATTCTTGTGCCGTGCGGTTCGTTGCGGCTGCTTCGCTATACTGTCGCCAATTCGGTCTGTGGCTCTTACGTCGTGCACATCGTTCGGTCGTGTCGCGCGTCGCTTTGAAATTTGATTTGTAGCCCACAACACAAGCGCAAAATTTGAATTAAATGTGCAACATCAAGTTTGCGAATATGAATTAAAGCATATTAAGTGTGTCCAAAAATAAGAAGAGCTACCAATTTTCAATTATCCACTCAAAGCCAATTTTCGGTAGCTAAAATCACAAAAAAGTGCATGAACAAAAAAGAAAATATAGAAATAGTTTTTCAAATGGTTTTTTAATAAATAAAAAAAAGCCTCATCCTAAGGCAAATACAATTTTTGCATGTGTATGTGTGTGTCTCTGTGGCTCGGTTGAGTGCAATTTTTATATAGAAATTACTAGCGGCACTTTTTGCCCCCGCCCCCACCGTGCGTGAGGAGCAGTCGAAAATTCGCCAAAAAAAAAAAAAAATAAAATTCATCAAGTTCTCACAATAGAGAAGCCAATAGAAAAAGAAAGCAAAAAAAATGTGGCGCGTGCACGTGTAAAAAAAACACAATAAAAACAACAACAACAAAATGCACATAATAGCAACGCCAAATTGCCAAAGCATGTGCCGCAGTTAGCCGCAAAGAGAATTGCCGAAAATACAGTAAAATACTATTTTTTATGTTGTAATCGTATGTGTGCGTGCGAGTGAACCAGCAACAGCAACAACAACGCCGCCCCACTAAGGATTATTACACTAACAATAACACACACACACACACAAACAACAACCGCAATAAACATGCATTGGATTAAATGTTTATTAACCGCATTCATTTGCTTCACAGTCATTGTGCAGGTAAGCTCCTCAATTCCCCCTTGTCGCCCCTAGCATTTAACAGCAACTTGTTGGCTCTTTCTTTGGTAATACCTTTTTTCTTTTTTATTTTATTATTTTCGGTGATTCTCGCTTTACACATGCGCCGCTGCCTGCATTTTGCAGCTGTCGTTTTTGCATGCGAGAGAGAAAGAGAGCTTTTAGCGTTGCCAGCCTGGCGACAAAATCAGGAGACGAGTAAATATTAGCGGTTTTTTTTGTGTAGTTGGCGATTTTGATTGGCTTGATAACGACCTCGGCGGTCCTTAAAAAAAATTCATGTAGATAAATGCAGCCAGAGCTATTTAAATATCTAAAACTCCTCCAAATTGAATCTGAATGAAATTTCAAATAGTTGAGTGAAAATCATTTAAAAAAATTTAAATTAAAAAAATTTAATTACAAAAAATATTTTTCTGGCTACGCTGAGGCTGCTTTTTCAAAACTGCGATCTAGCTTTGCTGTTATTCTAAAAATTAAACAAAAGCATTTTTAAAGCGAAAAAAAGCGGGCTTATTTGAAAACCTTATTTTTTTGGTTGAATATTCCGGATTCAAGCCGGCAGCTCTGTTTAATTCATTAACTTTGAAAAATATGTTTAATAAATAATTTTATTGTAATAGGAGATGTTTAGAAGAGAAAAACAGCTGAGTAAATAGGGGTTGGTTTTTAAGGGGGCAAACACCCTTCGCACTCCTCTAGATGAAAACTAGTTTTTGTGTTTCAGTTGGCAAACAGGTCCATGCCCAAAAATTTTCAACAGTCTCTATGCAGGCTCAAAAAATTACCACCAACGGCGCATGCCGCAAAAACGAAAAAAAGAAAAATGTGAAGCTGCTTGATTTCAATATGAAACTTGAATGCACAAATACACTCGCAATACTTTGTTGTGTATTTGTGTGTGTGTGCGTATGTTTGTAAATGGGCAACATCTGCCGCTGTCGACATTTTTGCATGCGCTTCTTGGACGTTTTTGGCTACACTTTGCGTAGGTCAACGTCAACGTCAACGTCGTCGGCTGCTCGTTGCTTGCACTTGCTTTCGGTTTTTTTTTTTTGCCTCTGCTTCTTTCATTGATCTTTAACGCCAGCATCCCCTCAGCATTGCATGTGGCTCAGCTCCACTTCTTTCCAGTCTGTCTCTCTCCTTAACCCACTCTTTCTCTGCATTGCGTGCTTTACTTTTGCTCGTTTTTTATTTTTCCCTTTTTTCATTTAGTTGCTAATTTTAACAGCACTCCGAAAAGTGTCTCGAAACCTCCTGGGGTCTTGTGTCTCGACCAGCTGAAAATGTTGCAAGTTGAACTTGGGGCACAGTAAAAAAAAAATAAGAAGTCCATCTGTTGTCGCCCGACTTGAAACTCTTTTTGATTAAGTTGCAAAATGATACAAAATAAGAATACCTTATTGCTTTTGTGTATTAGAAGCGCCCAGACTGGCAATCGCTCTTTTTCTTATACATACATATAATTTGTGTTCACACTAACTATCAAATAACCGTACTTCGCTTATCATCATCTGTACAACAACAGCATGGTGTAATTTTTGTGCCTACGCTTGTTCTTTCTTCTGTTTTGCATTTCGTGCAATTTTCATATTAGCATTGAGACGGCAGCGACGAGTAAATGAATGAACAAATGAATGAATGACGCAGGCGCTAAGCTGAGCTGCCTGCTTCATTATCTTGTTCTCCTCTGTCTTGTGCACTTTATAACATAATTAATTGCAATTTAGAAACGAGTGTGCTAGGCAAAGAGAGATAGAGAGAGGGACGAAGAGAGGGAGCAGCAACTCCCACTCACACACAGAAGCTGTTTCACTTGCGCTTATAACTGTTTCCCAAGCCCGTTGTTAACGGTTGATTGTGATGATGAATTTAAATGATTAATAAACAACGTACTCAAAGCCAAAGGGCAATGCGACTCTCGCGCTGTCTCTCTCTCGCACAGTCGCAGCGTCAAAAGTTAAACAAACACCTGTAAGAAAACCCGCGGCAGGGAATAAAAATAAAATGCGTGCGTTCATACATATTAATGGTTGCTCTGCATGTGTATGTGTGTGTGTGTGTTGTAACCCACAACATTCAAACTGTCAGTCAGTCAGTCAGGCAAGCAGTCAACGTGTAAGTTGACGTGAAAAACTCTAAGCCGAGATGGCAAAAAAAAGTTATGTGCTGGGTGGTGGGCGGGCGGTCGGGCGGTAT
This sequence comes from Drosophila paramelanica, assembly GCA_035043915.1. Lineage (NCBI taxonomy): Eukaryota > Metazoa > Arthropoda > Insecta > Diptera > Drosophilidae > Drosophila > Drosophila paramelanica. The sequence goes on along the minus strand of JAWNMO010000354.1, from coordinate 5,012,481 downwards.
GTTGCCGTTTCAGGTGCCTAACTAGTCGCGTCAGGCCTGAGTGATCACAGTAAAGGAAAAACAAAAGAAGAAGAAGAAAGAAGTACGACGTTTATATACAGTATAAATTTACCATAGCTCGTAAAAACCAACAGCTAACTGAGCAAACGGAGTCAAGCAAAAGGTAAACAATGCAACGCACTATTTTCTAACACTCTCAACAAGTGTCTGTCCCGTTCCGACCAGTCTGGGGGATAAAACTTGGCAGCTTTCAAGTTCTTCTCTTCACTAGCTTTTATTTTTCCCCCTCTTTTATTTATGTGTGTCCAAAAGGTCTTCAAGCGTAATAAAGTTCATAGTTGAAGGCAAAACAAGACAAAAACACAAAAGAACTATAACAAGTGTAGAAAATTATGAATTTTTTAGGCAAACGGAAATGCATAAAATTTTGAATTTTTCTCTTTAGAAATTTTGAACAAGATTTACCTAAAGAGGAAAGTTTTGCTATGGAATTAAACATTTTTTTTTATTAACGGAAAATTTGAACTAATATTTACCTAAAGAGAGTTAATTTCCCTGTTACATTTACTGTTCGCTTTACGTGGGTGGTTAGCAGAATATCCCTGCTTGGGAAATTATTTACTCAAATGTTCGAAAAAGTGTGGGAAAATTGATATTATGCACCGCATTTGAGCATTAAAATGGTGTCAAATTGTTTTACAAAACTCTTGTGGTTTTGTGTCATCTTGGATCTTTGCAACGCTTTGTTTCTTTTCCCACACGAAAAGACGTGTCTGTGTGTGCGTGTGAGTGTGTTTGTGTGTGTAAATGTGTTTCGCTGTTATGCAAATTGATTTGCTTTGTACATATTTTGACAACCTGCCTGCGCCTGCGCCTTTGTTTATGTGCGCTTTGGCGCTTTTCTGTTTGCCTCTTCTGCGTCTTCTTCTTCATCTTTGTCATGTGTTTGTATTTGTTGCACATCAAATAGCTGGCCAGCCATAGCTGTATATGTTTCTTGCCCTGCACTTGTCTCTTAACCTGCCTTCCTTCCGCTTATTGGTTTTTCTAACATTTCTTTGTTGTTGTGCGAGCGTTTTTTGTTGTTGTTGTTGTTTTATTTTATTAATTCAGTTTCTCAACGCATCATTGCCGATCGTCTATTAATTCTTATGCCTACATTTCTATTTCTTTTTTTTCGCACTACTCTTCTTCAAAGCGCCGTTCAAAAAATGAAAAAAAAAAGAAGAGAAAACAAGTTTTCGCTCATTCTCGCAGCTTGCGGAGGCTGCGTTGGCAGCAGCTGCCAGCTGCACTTTATGAAGCTAACAGCAACAACAACAACAACAAGAGTCCAATTCACTTTTAAGTCACGTTTTGCTCTTTTTGCGCTTTGGCTGCACCAGCTGACAACAACAACATTGAATGCTAAACTGTTATGGCTATGGGGCTTTTGCGCGCTCTCTGAGAGCGGCTCTCACAGCAACCTCCCTCTTTCTCTCTCTCTCTCCCGTTCGCTCTTTCAATATGGCTGGCTCTGCTTGCATGCACTGCTGGGCCGCTTCTTCTTCACCTGGCGTTCGCTCGTTTTTCTTTTTTTTTGTAAATTTTTTTTCGCTTACACCTTTTGCTGCGCCTCTGACTTAACTCAACGACGCGACGTTGGGCCGTCACTTCGTCGCTCGATCGTTCGTTCGTTCGTTCCTTCGTTTGTTCGTTCGTTCGTTCGTTCGTTTGTTCGTTTTAACCATCAATGTTGACCGGCAAAATCGTATGCCGTGGGAAACAATTCGGTTTTACTTGTACATTTTTTTCAACGTTTTTCTTCTTCTGCCTTGCCTTCGCCTGCCTGTTGCCGTCGTCGTTGCTGCTGCTGCTGCTTCTTTTTGTGCTGCTCTTTTGCGTCCGTTTTGCCGTGTGTTGGTTTTGTTTTTATTTTTATTTTATTTTATTTTTTTTTTTTTGGCCCGCTGCTTATTAATACACGTTTTGTTGTACGTAGCGCAGCAGCGTCGCCGTTGACGTCTTTGCCTGCATTTGTCTGCGCGTTCGTTGCTTAAGTCTTTCGTTTAACGTGTTCTTTTCTCTTGCTTTTTTTTGATGTATTGCTCTACGAGCTGCAATTGCTAAAACATCAATAATTGTTGTTATCTTATCAGCCAAAAGAACTGAATGCTCTCTCTCCCAATCAGAGCACTTCAACAATTTCAAAGGCGTGCGGTGAATGTTGGCGCCAGAGCCACAACTCAATTGCCAAGCCTATTAAATGTTAGTTAAGCAGCTTTGCTACAGTTTTTAAACGTCGCCCTTTTTTTCTTTGTAATATCGCATTGTGCGTGGTCTGCCAGCCACGCTTTATTTAATTTTTTTCTTCTGCTTTTGAACGGATTACACCTGTGCGTTGAAGGGGGCATTGCTTACACAGCATCTGAAGAATAAGAAGATGGGAAGAGAGACAACATCAGACGCACTTCTGCTTAATTGAGCAATTAAACACCCATGTTCACCCATACAAATAGATGGCAGTGAACCAGCAATAACAATAACAACAACATCAACAATAAAAGCTTCCCAAGCCAACACATGTGGAGCAGACTTGCTTTGTCTCCGTCTTCAGACTGTGCTCATGTCTTGTTAACAATTAAATTGTCATTTTAACAAGCTTCACTTGTTGTTGTTAAAATGTTAATTGCCGAACAGTTATAGAAAACAGACGCAACAGACAGCGGCAATCAGAGCAATAACTCTAGAGCGCCTTTTTTTGGACATTGCCTTGTTTTTTATCTTATTGAGAGTTTTCAGTTGCGCCCATTTATGGATGCCATAATTAAATATATAGCTTAAGTGCGCCAGCACAACCATTTATGATGCCAAAAAATTTCCCTAAAAATGTCCCAATTGCAAGCATTAAACCCCACAATGGAAGTTTTCTAATCAAAACAAAACTAATGATATGGATATAATTCAAAAACTTAAGAAAACATTTTACTGAATTAAGTGATTAACACGCGCTGACCCATTTTACAAATTTATCTCACACCTAGCCTCGTAAAATAAATTGTAAAATTTATGACATCAAATCAAACACATTTGCAAATCGAAATATGCAAATGCGTCCAACGGCGGCGCTTCAAAAACGAAAAACGAAAAACGAAACGAAATGAATAAAGTCGGACTCGGGTTAACGTAACGTAACCCGAAACCGAGTCAAAGCAACTGAGGAGGCAAAAATATCGACCGCTTACTGTGTGCATTTGTTGCCTGGTTCTTGACTCTGAATATAATTCATAAGGCCGCTTTGTCCTTTGCATGGGTCTCTTTTGCGCGATCTACAGTCAATTGCTACTCGATTTGGTATTTGGTTTTGATTCTGCTGATCGCCAAGCGAAATTCCGCAGCGAAGCCGTGTTTCTGTTTCTTATTTTTGCCCACTTTTTTGCAGCTCTTTTTCGGTTAAATACCATGTTGAAAGATTTATTGTCGTGTGGCTGGGGATGCTGCATTCTTGATCGGGCGTCGAGCGTCAGCTAAAAATGAATTGCTTTTTAATTTGATTATACTAATGCAATACTCTCTTATCTCTTTCTCTCTCCCACTCTCAGGTTCACAGTTCCGGCAATTTTGAATTGCGCCTGAAATACTTCAGCAACGATCATGGCCGCGACAACGAGGGCCACTGCTGCAGCGGGGAAACGGACGCGACGTCGGGCAAGTGCATCGGCACATGCAAGACGCGATTTCGCGTATGCCTGAAGCACTACCAGGCGACCATAGACACCACGTCGCAGTGCACGTACGGGGACGTGGTGACGCCGATTCTCGGCGAGAACTCCTTCAATCTGACGGATGCTCAGAGCCTACAGAGTAGGGGCTTCACGAATCCCATACAGTTCGCCTTCAACTTTGCCTGGCCGGTGAGTAAACACCCGATCCCACAACAGATAGCTTTGTATATAGTATATAGTACAGGCGGGCTATATTTAGACAGCCCTAACATATTTCAGCACATCGTGAGTCAGTTCCCTCTCGCTCACTCAGTCAGTCAGTCAATAAAATTTTCCGTAATGTCTCTTCAGTTCAGTGTAATTTCTTTTAAATTCTTTGACTCTTCGGTAATTTTTTATTTTTTTATATATTTTCTTTGCTAATTTGTTTGGGGACTTTTTATATATAGCCCAGCGCTGTGCGACTGTGCGTCGCACTTATTTCCGCCCGTAGTTGCGCCAGCAGCGCCTGTGTCCTTGTCAAGGGTTGTTGGCGCAAACATCTGTCGGCTATTAAAATGCGCTGAAAAACGCGTGCGCACCACCAGCGACAATTTCCAGCTCGCTTGCTACGGGTTCCCGCTTCCCGTTGCCCGCTTCGGTTACAATCAACCCCTCGACAACTTGAACGCTAGAAGCAAGAGAACGTTACTTTTTTTTTATATTTTCTCGCTGACTTTTGGTCACCTTAGCAGATTTTTTATTTGGCAAGAGCAAAACCTGTCCTCCTCTTTATGCATTTCTTATACTCTTTGGAAGCTAAAGACATAAAATTTAGATAAATTCTAGTTATTTCCCTTAGTAGTAAAGGTAGATACACTAATTACTGATGATGTTTCAAAGATCGCACAAATACTATTTGGATACGCTAGACGGGTTTCCTTTTAATTGCGAAGTTACACCCGCCAGCAACGTTCTTAGTTGTATTTGCTTGCGCACGTGTTTGCTTAATAAATTACTCAAATTTGAAATACTTGCACTCTAGCTGAATGCTGCTTGCTGCCTGCTTCTTCTTCTTCTTGTCTGTTGAGGCAGCGTTTTATGCTCCAGTGGCCAAGAAATACGTGGATATATGTTTGTATATTATTCGTGGCGGTAGCATGCCATGCATTTCTTAATTATAACGAATATTACGGCCACATTTGCTATACCGAATGATGCCCCTACCACTGCCCCTGCCTCTGCCTCTGCCCCTGCTGGCTGTTCACCCCACATCGTGTTGGTTTACCTTGCATTTTGTAACGTATTTTTGAAGCGGCTTTTCGCTTGTCAGCGCGCCCGCAGCGTGTGCGGCTTACTAAAGGGGTGGATTGGAAGCAACACTCCCCTCTTTATCCCGCTCTCTATCTCTCTATGCCACTCTCTCTCCTCTCTTTATGCACTTTACTTCCCAATTGTTTGCGCATGTGCAGCGTCACTGTTATTATCATTACACACACATGCGTCGACTAAAGTGGCAAAGTCATGCTACGTCGATCCCTCCTGCCTTAAGCAAGGGGCGTGCGGTGGTGGTGGTGGGGGGGTTAGCACATCTAGCTAGACTTATCGGCACGTGAACTGTGTATGTTGCATAAATTTAAGCAGCTGCGGGCTAAGTGAAAATTATGCATAAATATGCAGAAAATACGCATTAGCCAAATGCAATTAGCAAAATATTCCAGCTGGGAAATTATTCAGCGCGTGCCAAAAAAATACAACGAAGTTAAAATAACCCGAAAACAAGGAAATTTATAAATTTCGGAATTAATTCCAAATAGCACAAAACCGAATTTCCCAGCAGAAAAAAAAATGTTTGAAGAACCAAAGCATCTTCAGTCTATTATTGACAAATGTCAAAGAGTAGAAAATTGACTATTTTGGTCAGGCAATGTTCTATTTTAGTGCTCAAAACTCCAAATATTTCTAGGTCAACTAAACATTTTTAATTATAGTTAGCGACTAGACGTGGCAGAGTCGCGGCAGCAACTAATTTAATGTTGCACTTAATTAATATGAGGCACGCGGCACACTAGAGAGGGAGAGGAAGAGAAAGAGAATATTCTTGTTGCTTTGGGGGTTGCCGGAGACGCCTGTCGACCCTCCTCTTCAGCTGCTGCGGCTGTGCCTAAAAATAGTCAACGACTGGCAGCACTCCTCATCGTTGTCTGTGGCTGAACTTTGTTACTTTTGTCTGTCGATGCGATTCCACTCCCTACCCCCGCCCCTCCCCATGCGACAGCGGGTGTCTTGTCTGCTCTCCGGCTTGCCTCTGTTGCTACGTGGCTGCCACTCCTACTCTGCCCGTGCGCCCTATGCAGTTGGCATGCACTTCACCCTATGCTGCAGATATTGACGTTGATATACAGCGTCGTTGCACGCGATATACGCCTGTAATATTGTGTGTGTGTGTGTGTCGCTCATTTATTTTTGGAGCTCACATATATATATAAATATATATATGAATATATACATTTATTATGTATAAATATTTTAAATGTGTGTTTTCTTTTTTCTTAGAATATTGTAAAAAGATTTTAGCTAGTTTTACAACCCAATAAAGTAAGAAAATCAAAAACCCCTATCTATATAACTGCAATATAAATACCTGTATTCACAACAAAATTCCCAATAAATGTTTGCAGCGCTTCATTACATTTCACTCGATTCCCATTGTGATCTACCATAAAAAGTGTGTGTGTGTGCGTGTGTGTGTGCATATGTATGTTTTTATTTTTTGCCGTTTGTCTGATTTGTTTCCTGTCGTGCCCATCAGCTTTATGTGTTTTCTGTATTTCTGCCAATGAATTTTCAATGCCCCAGCAATACTTTGCAATACTGTGCTTATGCAATCAATCGGCACTGCGCTTATCAACTAAATTAATTCTACATCTGCCGCCCACACAACGCACAACATGCAACAGCAACCGCGACGTCGACGATGCAGCAATCGAAAGTTAGTCAAAAATTAGTCATTTACATGCAACGCAAAGTCGAACCCAAACTCGAATTCGAATTCGAACTCGAAGCCCAGACACACGCAATCACACGCCCATCTAAGCAGCTGAGGAGCTGTTTTAGCCACCTCTGCAAACTGAAGTGCTTGAGCTCATTTGTTGCCAATACGCATATGTGAATATATATTTGTAAATATATATATATATTGTTCACGAACTAAAAAGAGTATATCGGTTTTGTGCAGTGTCCGTCTGGTTATTTTCAGCTGCTTCAATCTGTTGTACTGTGAACGAGTATTACACAGTCGGGTACAGCCGACTGCAACATTTTGACTCGTTTGAATTTGGTGTCATCTCTGCCGGTTTTTGCCACGCCTCCCCCCTGGCCGGCTGCATTTGAAATCAAGTGTGAATTGAGGGCGCTGCCAGTTGCCAGTTGCCAACTGCTGTGCATTTGCATTTGAAATGCGTTTCTATATATTTGTGTGTGTGTGTGTGTGTGTGCTAACATTTTTGCCTAGCCTGCAGTCTGTTTGTGGGCGTCTTTGGAGCATGTTTCGGCGCTGTCATAATCTCTTTATAATGAGCAATGTGGGGGCTGTGGGATTTGTAAGAGCTTTCGAGCCATTAGACTTGAGTTAGTTAATGCCTCAAAACATATCTTTGTAAGTGCCAGATTTCGTTTAGCTGATCAATTTCCCGTTTTGATAAGCTAAGCTCTTTAACTCTAACTATATTTCCTGCTCTTCTTCTTTTTTATGTGTCTGACAATTGTTTAACTTTCTTTTTTCATTTCTTTCAGGGCACATTCACACTGATCGTCGAGGCCTGGCACGATACGAACAACAGCGCCAATGCGCGCTCAAACAGTAAGTACCAACAGTCTGTAAACACTTCCTCTCGTTGTTGGGTTGGGTGCGTATCCTGTGGCAGAGTTCAGTTATTGGCCAAATTGCTTCCTTTGGCACCGAATTTTTATTCATAACTCGCATCCTGCTTCCTGCCTGCCTGATCGAAAGCTGTCCAAACGCAAACCTCTTCTTTTTTTTTGGCGAGGATCAACGGGACACCTGATACTCGGCCAAGTGTAAAGTAAACTCAAATTTCTAGTTTCACTAACTGCGCAACTAACTAAAGTTTCGACACTTGCCTCGAATATGCGAGTGCGAGTGTGTGTGTGTGTGTGTGTGTGTGTGTGTATAAGATTTCCGGCACATTGAATGGTTTTAAATAACAGCAAGACTGAGGCATTGAGCGAGCGTCAGGTTTAGCACCGCCGGCTCCCTTTTTTAGTTAGGGATAAACCACCGCAGACTTGTCGCCTTTGTTGTCTGCTCGCTCTCGAGCGGAAGTGTGCTGAGGTCGGGCCGTCGTCATCGTTGTCTCATTTACTTGAATGCAATTTAGTTTTTAGCTTGGCTTGTGTCTGCCTTTTTGTTTTTCTTAATCACGAACTCCAAGTTCTAGGCTAAGGACTTTGATTATTTCGCTGTGGAATTCAGCGATCGTGTACGGCGTGTAATTCATCTTGGAACAATGCGACATGATCGCTGATCGGGCTGCTGGATAAGGACCACACATGCACATAACCCGTAGAAGTAAACTGTGTGGTCCATGCCCAAGGACACTCATTTTCCTCTCTCTCTCTCTCATTCTCTTTTAGAAAATTGTTTCTCTTGAGCGTTTTAATAAAGCAGGTTTGCTTTTTCCCCATTTTTCGGGAGTTTTCCCACACATTACTGAAGCTACCTGCTCGGTTTGTTGGCTGCAAGATTTATGAAGGTTTCCAATGAATTTCATTCTTGTTTTTTTACCACTATTAAACGCAGTTTTCTTTGATGCGCACTCCTTGAAGGAATTTTAATTGTTTAGCTCTGAGATTTTTTTTTATTTTTTTTTTAATGTTGAACCGGCATCCTGCTGGCATCCTAGAGATCTTAACAGCTAATTTTCAAGTACAGCCCGACTCGAGAGCTAATAGATCTTTATCGGCTGCTCTAGCCCCTTTGCAATTTCAATTTTGCGCAGATTTCTAGTCGCTGTACGCGCTTGTCAAGGATTAATTTCATTATTTAAAAGTGGTTGTGTTGTTGGGGCGATCTCCCGCATACTTGAGCCTGCATTGGCTGCATAGCAAGTTTACGCCTGTCTCGAGTGCGTTGCATGGCCAACAAGTTTAGCAGTTGTTTTTTTGTTATATTCATTTAACATAAATTACATACAAAAAAGGAATAAGACGGCAGCACAAAACGAAGAGAGAGAGAGAGAGAGACCTGTAGCCGTGCGAGACAGAGGAGAGGAGAGGAGAGAGGGCAGCAAAGCAGTCTCGGAACTCGGACTCGACTGTTGCGACCTTTTCGCCAGTCTGCCTGCAGGCAAGAGGCCACCAGTTGTTTGCCTGCCAGCATCAGCCCGAGGAAGAAGCACACAGCTTGACCGCCTGCCTTTATCCTCCCCTGCCCTGCCCTGCCCTCCCATTGCCTCATCCTATCCCTTGTGGCCGTCGCGTCGTGCAAGGTGATTCTTGGCTTGATGCGTCGAAATCTTTCAACTCATGCTCTTAAGATTTTCGCTGGCGTTCTTCGTTTTCGTTTCTTATTTTTTTTTTCACCTATCCCTACCTACCAATTAATCTCTGCCAATGCCAAAGTTGTTAGTTGCACGTTGTTGCCGCTGCCAATGCTGTTGTTGTGTTGTTCTTATTGTTGCTGGCGATGTTGTTAAAATGCTTATCTTTTAATTTTAACTCATTGGATCAAGCGGCAGCCCAGCAACAGTCACAGACGCAGCCGCAGCCTCAGCCGCGGCCACATCGGGAGTCCGTCCCGGGGTTTCTTTGCCACAGAAACACAAAACTTGTTGCCACCGCCGCCGCCGCCCCCTTTACCAAGGGGTTGTTCACCGTCGCCGTCGTGTGTCTTGATAAAATGGTATTTTATAAATTCCTTTAGAAGAAGTCAGCGCGACGGCGACGTCGACTGCGACTGCGACTAAATATTTGCAGTTGTTGAGGCCTTACACTTAAGCCTTGCCTCTGTCAGAGTCAAGTTTAAAATGCTGCCTCTTGCAAATTTGTTGCACACAAATTTCACTCATTTGCCACAAGACAAAACGACGAGCAAAGCGTTTTAACAAGGATTAAAAACAACAACAAAATTTGTGGCAACACTGGTTAATATGTTTAGGTACTTTAAAAATCCCAACCAGGGAAATTTTGATTATTTTTGTTGACAATTTCCGCCATTAATCATGTCATTAAATGCAACTATTTCAATAATTGGGAAAGTTGTCGCACGCAACTTTTCACTTTGAGTGTGCGAAATGTCTTCTCTTTATTCTCCTTTTTTAGTAGATAATTAAAAAAATGCCGTTTTGCGTAAATATTTGCAAAAATTGTTGCGCATGATTTTCTACATTTATTTCCATTTGTTTGCCAACTGGCCAAACTGGACCCCGTGAAAAACCTGCAGTCAAATTGTGCGTCTCGCTTGAAGCGTTGCCGGTACGTCGCCTAATAACCTGTCATGCCACAAATCTGCTGCTGCTGCTGCTGCTGCATGTGTGTGTATGTTGCAAATGTAAATAAAACCACAGCAGACAATATTCAATTCTTTTATTTGAATTTTTGTGCCTTAAGCTGTGCTTTTTGGGGAATGTTATTGCTTGGCGCGAGCTTTGCATTGAGCGTTTTTCCATGTTGCCACGTCAGGTGAAGCACACGACTTGGCCGACAAAAAAAAAATGCAAAAAAATGTGCAACTGGCTAGAATCTTGTTTTTGCAATGCACACGATATATTGGTAATTAATTAGTTGATATTTTGAATATGGTTACTTTGCTCAAAAATTTTGGCAACCAGTTGGCGCGTTTGTCAGTTGTGCAGCTTGTAATTTATTGGCCAAACAACATTTCGGGCCATATTTGTATGCGGCTAACTGCATGCCAACTGTCTGTGAGCTGCCCCTAATCAGAATTGAGAACTCAGCTATGCTCTTGCTGCTCCACATTTTAGCTACCAATTCACTAGAACTTTCACTAGCTTCTCTTTGGCAACTTTTGCTTTTGTCCAAAATATATATTTTCACTTAGTTCTCGGCTAAGCTCTTGGCATTGCGAGAGATTTATGCAGATGTTCGTTTTACTCGTGAAAAGAGTATATTGGGTTAGTGCTTTGTTTGTATTAACCCAATTCTGTAAGCTATTGAATATACAAAGGTATTCGAGTTTATATATATAAATCCGTCTAATGTAAAGCAGACAAAATAATAGTAATTAATTAAGACCCTTTTTAAATGCTTTGAGCTGTTTTTATTCTGTGAAGGAGTATGACGCGGACGGCTATACCCGCCTGCAACGTTCTTACGTATTGTTGTTGATGTTTTTTTTTTTTTGTGCTTAACTTAACAAAACTCTTAGCCCGCTTCAGCTTGAGGTACCGCTTGAGGTTCGACTTGGCTGCATGCAATTCGAATAGTCATGCACCTGCAATTTACTTTATAGACCATGGCATAATGTGGCTATATAAAACAGCTATGTATACACACTCGCACACAGACACAAACAAGTTGCCATCCAATAGTTTCTTAAAAAAAAAAAAAGACCGGTCCGCTTGGCTCAGCGAACAGCTGAAAATGCAACTGACGTCCGTCTGCGACGCTCAGTTGGTCGTGTGTTGCATGGCTGGCTGACTGGCTGCCTGCCTGCCTGTTGCCTGGTGCCGCCCGCTCTGTCGCTCTGTCGCTCTGTCGCACTGCAGCAGTGCAAATACCAAGTACTTCACTTACCCCTGGCTGGCCGCATACCTTGGCTCGGCACTTGCCTTGCGAGTGTGACAAGCGCAATTGCATTTCAGCTGGAGTTTCAGGTTTCGAGCTTAGGATTGGGATTTGAGTTTGGATTTGAGTTTGAATTTGAATGTGGGTCCATGTCTAATCTTCCAAAATTCCAAGCCAGTGCCGCAAGTTCATTCGAGTAGGCTTAACTTTACCTGTAACTCGAATCCAATTAATCTTCATTAGGGCCTCTCCGCCCCACACACACACTTTACTTATCTTTATTGGTTTGTTTGTATCTCTCTTTTCAGATCTGCTCATACAACGCCTATCCGTGCAGCAAGTGCTCGAGGTCTCGTCCGAATGGAAGTCGAACAAGTCCGAGTCGCAGTACACGGCGCTCGAATACGATTTCCGTGTCACCTGCGATCCGCATTATTACGGCTCCGGCTGTGCGAATTTGTGCCGACCCCGCGACGATCAGTTTGGTCACTACACATGCTCCGAGGCGGGTGAAATCATCTGCTTGACGGGCTGGCAGGGCACGTACTGCGAGAAACGTAAGTATCTTTTAGATTTATGTGTAGATACTTTTGGCCACAGCAGATACATTTACTGATATTCACTGCTGCATAATATCATTGAAAGCCAAAGAGGCAACTACTTCAGTTCCATTCGCCACAAAAACCGATTTTTTTTTTTTACATTCTTTTCGCCGAAGTCACCTCTTGGCCATGTTTGTTGTTGTTAACGCTGTTGTTGTTTCTGTTGCTGCCGCTTGTCAAGTGGACACAACGTGCCGCGTTTCTTGTGCCGCACTTCACGGGCAACTCTCATTATTATTGAAAATCACTTGCTTGTCAAATCAAATGAGATGATTGTACACAAAACAAAAAAAATAAAAAATACATATAAAACAAATGTGAGAGGAGATTGAGCAGTGGAAAAGGGGGGGAGGGGAGGCCAAGGGGCCAAGGAGCTGCTAACGAATTAAAAGTGTAATTATTTTGAATGCGTAGCTTGCGATGATTTGACGAAAATGCCAAAGCACAATTTGAATAAAGTTTCAAAAAGAATTCAAAAGTGGAAAAAATCAAAAAGTCAAACAAATAAATTAAAAATCAATGAATTTTTATTTTTTCTTTTATTTTTCCTAGTTTTGTTTATATGGGGAAAAATCATTTGTCATTTGGCATGGGGCAGAACAAACAGGCGCAACAAAACGTCTAACGAACTAAAAACTAAAAGAAATCACCGAAGAAGCCGAAACAAAACAAAGCAGCAGCAACAACAACAACAGAAACAACAACAGAAACAACACACAAACTGGGCCCTTTTGTAGTAGCCCACAAGCTACCTATGCAGCATTTTCGGGGGGCACACACACACACACACACACACACACACACACACCAGCACGCATAGGGACTGTGAATCAGAGCACAAAACTGACGAAGAGCACAAAAATCTTCCCACGCCAAGTGCAAGAGGCCCCAGGTTCCATATTCAAGGTGTGGTGTGGACACACACACACACACACACACACACACACACGCATCTTCTGCAGATACAGATACAGATACAGCCGCAACAGCTTCTTGATCATCATGACGTACCGTCGTGGTTGACGTCGTTTTTGAGTATCTTGCGCTGCCAGCTCGTCGTCTGCATGCCGCGCATTGCTGAGGACGAGGCCAGAACTTCCTTTAGGGCTGGCTGGCTGGCTACGGCTGATTACACCATAAATGTGGCCCGAGCTTCGAACCGGGCTGCCAAGCAGCCTGGTCTGCCTGTTTAGTTTTATTTTTTATTTGTGTTTTTGTTTTCGGGCACATAATTTTGTGTCCTTCTGCTGCCGGTTCAGCAACTTGCCAAGCAGCAGCTGCCTCTTCCGCTCTTTCTGCTGCTATACTTTATTTTCAAGTTAAATGCGCAAAAATGAGCTTAAATTAAGGCACACACACACACACACTTGTGCGAAAATTATTTTCCAGCAGCAGCAAATAAAAAGCTAAAACGTGCGGCTGCAAAACACAACAACAACAACAAAAACAACAGCAAAAGCAACTCGAATTCGAACCAAAAAAAAAGAAGCGCTGCTCATGTGGAAGTGAGTGCCTTTATTAAATTGGACCAAAAGGTCTGAAACTTGGTTTTGTTTTTTCTCCTTTTTTTTTTGAATGAAGCTTCGATCACTCTGAATTGCCAATGCATGTGTGCGAGTGTGTTAGTGCGTTTTAATTTCAAGGAAATGAGCTATTTAGACCAAAGTTGTGTGCTCTTTTTTGTGAATGAGCCAGCTGCAATGGCAGCTGTGGGTGCACTTGTATCTTTTTCATTGTATCTGTTAAAGGTGTTCAGATGCTAGAGTATCTTTTTAAATACATTATCTGTCTAATACTTAGTCAGCTCAAATGTACTTGCAAGTTACAAATGTATCTGTGAGATACTTTTCATAAAAATCATTAAGCTATTTGTGCCGACTAAGCGAAGTCAAGTGAAAGTATATACCAGTTGAAACACTGCGTTATAATCATTAGACCTGCGCGCTCCTAATCCATGAGATACATTTGCGTCATGCGCTTGCGGGCGTGTGAACACGCACTCACTCCCAAAAGCGAAAGAATATAAAAAATCCGAGCACGTTTTAAAATAGACACGAAACGATCCTCAGACTTGGCTACCAGCTAACAACCAATAACAACAGCAGCAGCAACAACAACAACAACAAACTCACTTTCAGTCGCCGCGGAAAACAACGATTTCAAGTGTAGCTGCTGTGGCCTGGCCTGGCCTGGTCTGCTCTGCTCTGCAATGCTCCTCCTCCTGTTGCCCGCAGTCTGTGGCCATGTAATAAAAATCATTGCCAATTGCCAATATTACGGCTTATATATATTATCTGCGTGCGGGGGAATTAAAAGCGCATTGCAGCAGCGTCCGAGCAGCGGGAGCCGGGATAGAGAACACGTTTTAGTGATTTTCTAGCAATTTTCCTGCTGAATGAAAGAAGAAAAGAATCGCTGGGTGTCTGGCGCAGGCTGTGGCCAGTTTAAAGAGGAGCTTTGCCTTTTTCGCAATGTTCACGATTTTCTTGCAGACCCTTGCGACGAGAAGCGCGGCAGCAACTCCCCTACTTCCTGCCTGGGCCCAGCCCCAGCCCAAAAGAAACATGTTTGCCACATTCTTGGCCCAGCTTCAGCTCTTCTTCTTTCCCTCTCTCTCTCTCTCTCTCTTTAACTCACAATCGAAGTTTTCGTCGAACCTTTTGGAGCTTGGGAATCGGTTTTCGGGCCGATGTTTCTTGTTGTTGTTGCTGTTGTTGTTGCTGCCGCTTTATGATGCTGCTGCAGCTCTTTGCGGCCATGGGATTATTTCATTTTGTGGTGTTTCCTTTTGCCCTGGCCTGGCCGGGCGCATATTAGAAACAAGTTATTCCTGCTGCCGCACAGTTTGAGAGTCGCTGGCGTTTTTGGGGCCATGATTCATTTTGGCCAAAGACTTTTTAAACGTTTTGTCTATCTGCCGTTGAATTGTTCCAAAGATGCTTCATTTCGGCTCGTTTAGGGGGTTTTCATTGCCCAGACGCGTGAAAAAGAAAGTTTGTTTTCATCTTTAAATTGCTTCAAATTTTAGTTTTTCCTTTGTCTTTGCCCCAATGTGGGCTGCGGCGTTCGCGTGTGGGTGTAACTACGCATTGTGGCAGGTGGTCAGCTGCTTGGCACTTTGCACAAGCCCGAAACGTGTTGGGAAAGTGTCGCCTAACGAGTCTATTTTACTTTTATGTATTTCTCTTATATTTCTCATCTCATCAACATATCAATTAATGATATTTATATACTCTTTCCATCTATTTACAGCCAAATGCGCCAAAGGCTGTGTCCATGGTCAGTGCGATAAGCCCAACCAATGCATGTAAGTATTGAAAAACGATTCGAAATTAGAAAAACTTGTTCAAAAACTACCGAAATTTAGATCAAAGTGTGTTGCTAAGGACCACCCGCAACATTTTATTATTGCCCGCAACATGTTGCTAATTAAGCAAAGCTTTTAGCGGTACTTTAGTTTAGCAAGATGAGCTTTTTTTTTGTGTTTTTTTTTTGTTTCTTGCACAACATCCACAATTGTCATTGGACACACCTTTGCAGTGTTATTTTTGCTGTTTGTTGTTTGTTGTTTGCGGAGTGCTACCAACTTTGGTAAAGGGCAAAAGCAATAGCAAATAGCAACAACAGCAACAAAGTCTCTTTTTGCTTAGCCGTTTAGTGCACGTTTTGTGCGACCACAAGAAATTCTTTTGGCCGTCCGTCTGTCTGCTTGTTGGGGAGTGCATTGGCTGTCATTTGATTGTCGAGGTTTTGCATTACAATTATTTGAGTGCCTGCTGAAATAATCAAGTAAAAGCAATACACAAAGAGGCGAACGAAAAATTGAATTACAAAGTTTTCCCACATTTTTCATAGGGCAACAGCAACAGCGGCAGCAACAACAATGACAAAGCAAGGTGTAAGCCAACACTTTTGACGACGCTGGCAAATATTTTATGCATGAAATTTCAAGCTCAAATCTCATCGAGTGCTGCTAACAGCCAACAGCTGAGTGCCGAAAGCTAATTGCGCCGTTGTTGCTTAGATTTCTTCTCGTTGATTTCAAGCACAGCACAGGATGTTGCTCATTATTTATGCATTGCTGGCCAATAAAGTAAGTTTCCCGCTTATTGATCGTGCCAGTTCCCAGTCCGCCAAAAACGACGGAAATCAAACATTTTGTGGTTCAATCGATAATTGTGCCAAAATCAAACACATCATTGCCCCGTCAGCGGCAGCAAATGTTATTGATGTGATTTGGGGATAAAATGTTTGTTTTATAAACGCGTTGATTGTGAAAACCGCAAACGTTGCGCTCAAGTATGCGTGCGCCACTCAGCCAAATCCCAGACCAAAGCCAACAACAACAACACCAAAGCCAAAGCCATTGCTGGGCCATTGAAAATTAAAGTGCTTTTTGTGTTGCGCTGCCTCGTAATGGTGGGAATATTTTAATAATTCTAAGCGCGCGCGCTATATGACCAAACACACACACAAACACACACACACGCACACATATGTAAACACTACTCACACCAAGCTGGTTGTTGGCAGCATTGTCGCCAACGTTTTTTGACATTTCTGCTTGTGTACACACTGACGCATATCAATTACCACTTGTCTCTCTCTCTCTCTCTCTCACTCTTTCTACGTATGGCTGGGTCACGCCTTCCTCTAGCGTCTGCTTTGAATTATTACCCATTGAGAGTTTGTGGGTGAAGGATTTCTGATATTTTTTTTTGTTGTGAATTAAGTGCTGCGTTTTTTATTTGCAGATTAAAACTTGAAGCAATTTTAAAAACGTAGCTCCCATAACTTTTTCAAATGGAATTATCCTCTAGTTTGCATCTAAAATATACCATTATTAAAAATATTTAAATTGTTTGTAATTTTTTAGTCAAAATCTTAAAAAGTGAAAATGCGATGCGCGTGCGTGCGTGCGTTCGCTGTGTGTGTGTGTGTGTGTGTGTGTGTGTGTGTTTGGCAGCGCAAAGTGGAGCGCGCTGCACATAAAATAAATTAATTTGGTACTTGCGATCGTGAGAAATGCAAATTGGTAACCCTGCAGCTGACTCTTTCCCCCCTCCTCTCTGTGTGATTGGCGCTGTGCGGATATGTGCACTTGAGCAAAATGATGCATTATTTTTATTCGCTTTGCTTTGTGACTTTTAAGTTGACATGCCTCTTGCAGCAGCTTCTCCTTGGGGCACGCCTGTCAAGCACATGTCCCGCTTTGGGGCAGGCAGGAGCAGCAGCAGTGCAGATCCAAAGCAAAACTTGACTCTGCCCTTTTGTTTTATTTTTCTTCCACTTTAACTTGCCCCAAAAGTCAGCCAAGCGTTGCTGCACCCACACAGCCAATTATATATATGTGTGTGTGTGTGTGTGTGTGTGTATTGATTTATGTATGTGTGTGAGCGATTTGCTAAACAGGTGATGCGCCTTCTTTCTTTCATGCTTTCGCATTTTCTGCAACAAAAAAAAAACAACTTCAAAAGTAAACCAGCGCCCCGAGCGCAATAACCGTGTCCGTCATGTCCAGCAATCAGCGTCCGCATTTGCCACTGCCTCAGTCTGTCCCTGTCCTTGTCTCCCTCTCGTCTTCTGTCTCTGTCATATATTTCATTGATGAGCAATAAGCGTGTTGTATTTTTTGCTTTTTGCCTCGCATTCGTTTTGGCTTTCGACTAGAAAATTTGGAGCAGGAACTCAATTTCAGTTGTTATCGATAAACGATATGTTTTTTTTTTGGATAAATTCTTAGAAACTAGGAATCATTTGTGTATATTTGTAGATATAAAGAAAAACGAGCATTGTGCTGTCGGTTACACCCGACTGTAAAGTTCGTACTTACTTGTTTCTCAAGGTTTTCTTTGAACACTTAATTAATTGATTGCCATCCTTGCTCTACTTGCAGCTGCCAAAAGGGCTGGCGCGGAGCTTTGTGCGACGAGTGCGCCCCGTATCCGAGCTGTGTGCACGGCACTTGCAACAAGCCATGGGACTGCATTTGCAATGAGGGCTGGGGCGGTCTGTTCTGCAACCAGGACCTCAACTACTGCACGAACCATCGACCCTGCCTGAACGGCGGCACCTGCTTCAATACGGGCCAAGGACTCTACACGTGCATGTGTGCGGCCGGGTTCAGCGGCAACGATTGCCAAACGGAGATCAACTCGTGCGACGCCGATGTGAATCCCTGCCAGAACGGCGGCACCTGTGTCGACGAGGCGACACAGCGGGGCTACAAGTGCGTCTGCCCCAAGGGCTGGCACGGACGCATGTGCGAAGAGAAGCTGCTCACCTGCGCGGACAAGCCCTGCCACCAGGGCAGGTGCCGCAACACGAGCGGCAACAGCAAGCAGGGGTTTCAGTGCGACTGCCCCAGCGGCTACAGCGGACCCACCTGCGAACTGCATCTGGACAACTGCAGCCCGAATCCCTGCCAGAACGGCGGCAGCTGCCAGCCGAGCGGCAAATGCACCTGCCCCGACGGCTACACGGGCGCCAAATGCGAGCAGAACATTGACGACTGTGTGGGACACAAGTGCCAGAACGGTGGCACCTGCATCGACATGATCGGCCAGTACCGCTGCCAGTGCGTGCCCGGCTTCCATGGGTCGCGGTGCGGCAGCAAGGTCGAC
Source organism: Drosophila paramelanica (assembly GCA_035043915.1). Classification (NCBI taxonomy): domain Eukaryota; kingdom Metazoa; phylum Arthropoda; class Insecta; order Diptera; family Drosophilidae; genus Drosophila; species Drosophila paramelanica. Next base: position 4,993,806 of record JAWNMO010000354.1, on the reverse strand, counting down.
CTCTGCCTGACGAAGCCGTGCGCCAACGGCGGCAGCTGCACGAACCTGAACAACGACTATCAGTGCTCGTGCCGGGCGGGCTTCACCGGCAAGGACTGCTCCATCGATATCGACGAGTGCGGCAGCCTGCCCTGCCACAACGGCGGCACCTGCATGAATCGCGTCAACAGCTTCGAGTGCGTCTGCGCGAACGGCTTTCGCGGCCGCCAGTGCGACGAGGAGTCCTACGATTCGGTCAGCTACGATAGCCCTCAATACGGGGCCACGATGCAGGCGCGCGCCGATGGCCTCACCAACGCCCAGGTCGTCCTCATTGCCATCTTCTCGGTGGCCATGCCCCTGGTGGCCGTCATTGCCGCCTGCGTTGTCTTCTGCATGAAGCGCAAGCGGAAGCGCGCCCAGGAGAAGGACGACGCCGAGGCGCGCAAACAGAACGAACAGAATGCGGTCGCCACGCTTCATCATAACGGCAGCGGCATTGGCGGCGGCGTCGGCGTTGGCGTCGGCGTCGGCATGGCGACGGGCACGCTGGGCGTCAAGCGCGGCAGCAGCGGCGGCCTGACCTTCGACAACAGCAATCCGAACATCATCAAGAACACGTGGGACAAGTCGGTGAACAACATTTGCGCCTCGGCCGCCGCAGCAGCAGCAGCGGCCGCGGCCGCCGACGAGTGCCGCATGTATTCCGGGGCGCTGGCCAACTACGCCGCCGCCGCGGACAACAATGCCAACTCCGAGTTCTGCGGCGTCGGCCAGATAGCGCCGCTGCAGCGCGCCAAGTCGCAGAAGCAGCTCAACACGGATCCGACGCTCATGCATCGCGCCTCGCAGCTGCTGTCAGCGGGCGCTGGCGCGGCGTCGGCGGCGGCGACGGCGGCGGCATCCGCTGGCACAACCAAAGACTACAGCGCGGCGACGGCCGCTGCGACGGGCGGCAGCGAGACCGGCAAGGGAAAGCGCATCTCGGTGCTGGGCGAGGGCGCCTACTGCAGCCAGCGTTGGCCCTCGCTGGCCGCGGCGGGCGTGGCCGGCGCCTGCTCCTCGCAGCTGATGGCCGCCGCCTCCGCGACGGGCAGTGGCGCGACGACGACGCAGCGCACAGTGGTCTGCGGCACGCCGCACATGTAAACAAAGACTGGCGAAAGAGACAGAGTAAGAGAGAGAGAGAGAGAGACGCCAAATGAGCCGAATATGGCTTTGTTGTTGATTGAAGCAGTGCAGTCGTCAAATTTGTAACAGGCTTAACTCTACACACATTTGAAAACTCTACATTGTATAATTCATAACCAAACATTTTAGTTTCGCATGGACTGACGTAAGCATAAAGTTCTCAATGTATAAAAAACTACGTATATATATATATGCATATATATATGTTTATATAAAAGTACGCAAGAAATTCTTTTGTGTTTATTTTTTGTTTGACTATATCTCTACACGATGAAAAACTCTATGGACGAAAAAAACTCAACATACTGACGTTTTGCATGTTACTGAAAAATCTGCTTCAATTATTAATTATTATTATTACTATGGATTAGTTGCGATAAATTGTAAATATCACTTAACGCAAAGAACTCGAACTCTACACATAAATTAGCAATTAATTTAGCTGCTAAGCAAATACAAAAAATAATTCCTCATTGACGCTGCATGGTCGGTCGACTCCACTTGTCTATGCAAAGTAGTGCGCAAGCATTTTGTATATAGTAATTATAGGTAACTCTGATATACGACAGACATCAAATACTAAAAAAAGAAGAAAGAAAAACTTAAAAACAAAAAAAAAAACAAAAAACAAAAAAATTGACTATCTCGCGCTCTACTTATAGTGTCTAGAATACATACATATAAAGCATAAAGTATAACTAAATTTAACTCTAGCTTAATTATGTAACCCAACACAGACAAACAAACAAGCGAAGACAAACAAAACATTTAGTGATTCTATTATAAGTGCTTATTATTTACACTAAACCTTTTATTTCATACCTATTTTTTTTTAAAACTTTTTGTATAACTTTTGGCATTTTTTTAATTTGGAGCAAATATAGAAAAGAAGTCAACAATATTTATAGTTAATAAATAACTGTAAACAAAATGTATTGAATTTATAAATTTTAAGCGTAACTTTATTTGATCTTAAATGAAAATTAAAAACAAAAAAAAACAATAAACTTTTTACTATGCAAAAAAAAGTCGAATACATTTGAATGAAATATATACAAAAAAAAATACGTAAATTATATATACGCGTGCGTATGTTTGAAAGTCTTCAGAAGAATATAGTCTTATTATTATATTTTGTTAATACACAACAAAAAGAAAAACATAAAAAAAAACACAAATACAAGTTACATTTAATTTTGATCTCAAAACCATTTAACAAACAATGTGTAGTTTGCAAGTACGACGCAACAACTGTTTGCGAAATTCCAAAATATCAAAATTAAATCTTCTCAAAACGGACTCAAAAACTTACAGTTAAATTGCAAATGGTTCCTCGTTAGTGTAAACCTAGTTGTAAAAGTGCTAAAGAAAAAAAAAATGAACAAACTGATAAGAAAACAAAGTATGCGACAAATTAATGATGGATATTTAACAAAACAAATCAGCGCTCATCGATATTTATCTCAACTAATTTTGTACATATGAACTTAAAGCTCTCTACAATACATTTTGTTATCTACGCTCATACATTATATATGCTTATACCGCCTATATACATATATATATATATATTTTTATAAATATTTAATTTTTTAAATAGTCGTTTTTAGTAATTTATATTTTTATTGCAAAAAAAAGAAGAAAACTCAAAAAAAAACACACACACACTCACGTCAGATTGTATAAAGTTTATAAGACCTTAAATACATATATTTATACGACATGGAAAATATAAAAATAGTAGTTACATACATACAATTGTAATTTAGTGTTGTACTTACATATTTAGTCTAAACAATTTTATGAAATTTTAGTAATTAAACAAATGAATTGAAAAACTGCAAGAAAAAACACAAGCTAAAAAAAACGAACAAAAAACAAAATGCAAAAGAAAAATATGAAAAAAAAACAATAAAAATTTGTATGAATGAATTCTAAAAAACAATGCTTTATTATTGAAATCAATTAAGTGCCCCCACTGTGTTTGGTTGAAAAGGTGGCAACAAGGAAAGCTGACAGCATCAAAGTGCTGAACAACAAAGACCAGCAACAAAGACAATAAGGAAATGTTTTGCTCAGTTCAAGCAAATATTGACTAATAAATTTTACGACAGCAACAAGTGCTGGCCGCAACGAGATGGCCCAGACGCCTGTCTTGGCATCAAAATGAAACTTTAATTACAATTCCACGCCGCAAAAAATGCATCAAAACGTAGAAAACTGACAAAAGAAAGCGTACAATGAACGACAGTGTGAAAAATAGTGAAATATGTACAAAGCTATCCATGTGGATGCAAATGTTTGCAATGCAAGGAGACATCAGAAGTTGTTCTTGTTGTTGCTGATGTTGTTGTTGACGACATTCGTTCTGTCTTTCTGCTGTGTATTTTGTATGTGCGAGGATCTAAGAGTATAGCACCGTGGGATACAAATCATGTTGAATGTAGCTATGCTAATAAATGGATAAATTGTATCTTCTTTGTCAATGGGTAAAATCTATCTATGAAATTTACATTATATGAAAAGTAGAAGATTTCCCTAAAATTATTAAATTATTCTTATGATATATAAGAAAATAGTATATAAGTTATATGTAAACTCTGAAAGGTAAACTTAAAGGTACACATCATCATTGCTCGTGATTGTTAATTAAGGGTTAGGTGACATATTCAAACCCACTAAGGCCTTTAATCTCGTCGCCAATTTGCGCACTCATTTATACAACCTGACCCATAGTACAGAGGCTGTTCAGCTGCAGTCTTTGGTCGCCGCAACAAAGCATTAACAATAAATTCTCGCATGCCATTGTGAAATTCTCACAATAATCATAAATAATACTTTATTTTTACTTCTTAAACGGCGCTGCGGCTGTTAATGAAGTTGCTGAGCAGTGCGCTTGGATGTGCGTGTGCTGGGACCAGCTTTATATCTTTTTGTTGCCTGTCAACATGGGCTACAAATATTATAGCTATAGCTCCAGTCATAGTCATAGAGATGCGCGACTCGAGACTCTGCCAGCCGCCTAATTAAGCAACTTTAAACTTGGCAACACAAAGTGGCAAGTCATTTGGACAGTGGGCAGCATATCTTGATGTGAGTATGTGTGTGTGTGTGTGTGTGTTGCAGTCGCTAACATATCATTTACAAAACAATTACGCATACGCCAGGGCGGCGAGATGCATCAGCGAGCGGTCCACTTGAATGCTAAACCATCAAAATGCCCTATGAAAATATTATGTTAGGTTGCCGACTCGGACACACGATGCCCCAACGAGTGGATGAGTGGACCCGTGACACTGCTCATTCAAGATTTCACGGCCTATGCTCTTTATTTGTTTACCGACTGGGCTTACTCCACATTTTGTCATTTCATGGCCCGCGTGGCCCGAGTTCGACGTCTCCATCACTTGGCACCTAATTGTGTTTACGTAGTCGTCCGGTGTCCGGTCGATCCGGTTCGGTCCTTCGTGAAGTGCCAGCGCAAACTCCAAATTAACTCATTGAAAGCGCGTTTCAATTATGTTTAGGCAAACAACAGTAATGGGGACAGGGTTGACAGTGATAATGCTTGGTCTGTCAACGGTTTTGCGACGGTTCCAAAATACAAAAAAAAAATCCCAGACTCATTTCGTATTTTATGCCTTTGTCTGCGCCTCGAAACCAGTTGAAAAATGTTTGGCTCAATTCTCATAACACCGAACCAAAGAACAAAAAAACAACAACAGAAATCACTGCTGCATTTACAAAAAAAAAAAAAGATCAACAAAAACTCAGTGTTCTTGTTCTCATTCTTGTCTCTTTAGCTTGTCTTGTATATAAAGTTCTATAGTCGCGTTTTCGGTTTTCGACTTTGTTTTTTGTTTTTGTTTTTTTTTCTAAATTCATCGTGCATTCATTGTCCGCGCCTAATCGCTATAAAAGATCTCGCTTTTCATCTTCGTGACGCTCAACTGCGTTGTTGATCTTGAAAATTTGCTCTAAACGAGCGCCAAGAACACCAACAACAGCATCAACAACCACAGCTGCCAGATTCAAAATCAAAATTGTAAGCTGAGCAATCGGAAATTGTTGCTGCTGTTTAAGGATTGGGCTATGAACACTGAAAGAAATCAAAGAGAAGCTAACTGAATTTTTCTATCATTAAAAGTGGTTCGAGAAAAATTAGTACCTAAAATAAGTGCAAGCTTTAATTTTTTATAAGGGTATTCGTCTGGGCTTAATACGTTTTTGAGATCAACAATTTTATGGGACATTAATACCAAGGCAGTAAAAAGCATTAAAGATTTATATTTGTTTGTAAAGACGCACACAAAATATTCTGAAAATTTGTCACAAAAAAAAAAAAGATTTTTAACGAATTATTCAAATGTAATAATCTTTCGAATGTGTATTTAAAACGCCCCTTGCGTTTTGCTCAGTGTACACTACTCGTATTTCCAAAATGTGCCTTAAAACACACACCGCTAACCCATAAGTGCCCCATAATTTAATGAGCTTCATTCATTCATTTCCCCAAAGTACGTTGCCCAAATGTGAATCCCGAACAGCTCCAATTCTATTAAAGAGCAGCCCAATGAAGACGACGACAAACCGAAAAAGACGAGATGAAAAAAAGGTCATCTTATCATAAATAAACTGACATAAAATCAAGAATCAAATTCAAAGCGAAGACAGCCCAAAAACAAGGCAGTCAGCAGTCGGGCAGTCGGGTAGTCGGGTAGTCGGAGTTGGGCAGGCAAGACAACAGATCCGTGGCCAAAAGTACATTGTCGAGAATTACACAATAAATGAAATGCAGACCAATGGAGCGCACTGTCTGAGCAGACGGAGGGACGGACATGGCACGGAAAGACGCCAGACAAAAAGCGCAGAGAAAAATGATTCACTATGGAATTTTATGAGCTGAGAACATTTTCAAACTGCCTTCAATGCCATGGGATACAAATACGAGTGTGAGCATTAACCAGACACAGCTTGGCAGCTCAAGTAGCTACCTATAAGAATATCTGGTCGTTATCTGGTCCCATGCAAATGAAATCGTTGAAATATATCTATATGAAAGTAAATGCCAACAGATGCAGCGATTTCAGTTTGAGCTAAGCTCCAAGCTAATTGAGTGTGAAACGGTTGCGAGAGCGCTGAGTCTAAGTTCCGAAGATTATCAGATTATCAGACAACAGCCCGTAGATACGCTGGGGAATTGAGATCCATGTCTTTCAGGTAGTTCCGCGGCCATTTAAGGCCAATAAATTTCAACTAAACGGACAGCGGACAAAACGTTCAACTTCATTTCTACTGTTATAATTTATTTCACATAGCAACAAAACAAAGCCAAACACACAAATCTCAATACGAGTCCATTCGAGATAAGCCTCCAGCTTCATTTTTGGTGGCCAAGTCCAACACGGGATTCTTCTCCTGCTGCTGCTGCTGCTAATGTTGCTGCTGTCGACTGCGCTTTGACTTTGTCTTCGTTGTCGCTGCATAATTTGTCGTCGCTTGTGTTTTAATACTCTGCTCAGAAAGTGATGGAGAGTGTATATTGGTTCGATATCTATCAATCTATATGAACGAACTATATGTCGACGCAGTTGAAGGTAGAAATTCGAAAAATATATGTGTAAAAATATATCTGTAATTACAATCACCAAAATAGGCAGATAGTTTTCTGATTAACTAAAATTCAATAATAATAAAAATGAGATTAATAAATGTGCATTGAGAACTCGGTTATACCCGAACTCAATGTTTATACTTGTTGCATATATTTTTATTTGGGCTTTGTTTTTGTTCTTGTATCTTGTAGATACATTTGTAAGTTGGACTCGCTTTAATTCGTTTGAATTTTGTTGCCCAGCGCCAGCACGGGATCATCGTGTGTGTCTCCGGAACGATGCTGCCTCTGATCTCGAGTTGGGCTTCTTATTTTTTGTAGTTTTTGTATTTTTTTTGTTGTTTTGTTATTAATGATGTGGGAACTTCTGTTTGCTAAGCTTCTTTGGCTCGGCGCTGATTTCGGTTTTGTGTGCGTTGCCTTGTAATGCGCCCATTTAGATTTCATTAATTATGAGGGATACTTTCATTAATATAGCGCACATGTATATGGAAACTCATCCATCTTTAGCTCTTTAAACTGCCTGTGGGGTGGAGATTTAATTTTTGCATAGTGACCTGGTTTCGTGAACTTGGCGTCTTGTGGGGTAAGTCAAAAGAGGCAATTAAGATATTAATTGATTTTCATATTTTTAGATATTCATATGCCCAACAAATGCGACTGCTTCAAAGCTCTTGTTAAGCCCAATAAATGCCGATCTATTTGGGATTTATAGAATAAACATTTATTATGCACATGCACTTTACTTATAGTATATAATTCAATATTTCAAATTTGAATTCTGCTCGAAGTTTTTAAAAAACACTTTAAAAGATAATTTAAAATACTTAATAAATACGTACAAATACTCATTTAAACGCCAAGACTCTTCGTCAAGTAACAAATTCAATATTTATAATCAAATAGAAAAAAGAAAATTCTCTGTACTAAGAATTCAAAATCAGGGGAAAAGACACAAAAATGGGTGTTGATTCGGTTTATTTGCCTTTGACAAGCAAAAAGAACCAAGAAAAGGGGAAAAGCTTAAAATAAATCAAGCATATGCCAAATGGAGAACTTAGAACAAGAGAGCAAGGTGGTAAACGAGTGGGATGGGGAGTAGGAGAAGAGGGGAAATGGATACTTGGCTCGAAGCGCTGGTGCTCATAATCATATTGATGTATTACAATAAATTGTGGAAGTACTTGGATAGTCTCGCGGCTGTAAAAAGAACAGCTATAAAAACTACGAATCATTACAGAAAGAACCAGACACAAGAACAAGAAGAAGAAGAAGAGTAGACCAACAAGAGTAACAAACCAAATGAGTGTTTGTGTTTTGTTTTGTTGTGTCTTACCTGCAACTATAGAGCATCCGACAGATTGACATGCGTGCGAGTCAGAATTGGCCCCCTTCCCTCCCTCCGCCCTGCTAGGTGGCTGCACGAAAACAGTGCCCGAGTCGGGTGTGACTGACTGCTAACTGCTAACGATGTGGCCATTGAGGGCACACTATATAAATAATGGAAGTGCATACTAATTAAATTGTGAGAACTTTGTCGTTGCCTTCGAAGATCGTCGGCCAATACCTGCCCATCATCAAAACGCTGTGTGAAGCCCTCAACGAGATGCCAATTATCACCAACTCGATGATGGAGTGTAAGAGTGTTTGTCACTCTAACTGGAAATGTCAATATTCTGCATTATCGAATGACTGCCAGACTCGATTTTCGGATTACCTTATGGCTTAAGTAATGATACGTGATATGGGACTACTAGCTAGTGCTCCTTGGCAGTTGTATAAAATAGAAATTTTTGGATAAAAAAATATCTTCATTTAATTTTCAAAAAAAATCGCACTTTCCACATTTGCAATAGCAGCCAATTGTGCCACATTATGCCAAAACAACGGTTAAGTCCGTTTTTGCCGTAGCGGAGCGTCTGAAAGAGTAAAACACCCGAATCTGAACTCGAATTGGGCATCACGACCTGCTGAAAGCCAGCCGTGTTAGTATGAGAAGAACAACAACGACTTTGATCCGAACAATGACAACAACTTAACTTTACACACATTGAGTCGCAAATCTGTCCAAAATTCGCGCTAGCTCCGTCCGGCTCTCTCCCTTGCTGGTACTCTGTGGGCCTCTAATTGCCAAGGCCCAAAAAAGAGCGAACACAGAACACAGAAAATGTGAACAATCGAACAAGTTGCGGGCCTTTGGGCGTCTGCTGATGGAAGGAAACTGGTGCCTGGCTGCTTGCTGCCTACTTGCCGCATTGTCAGCGATCCTATTCGCTTACTCCTGACAATTTTCAATGTGCGCACAATAGAACCGAATACACGTCGAACAATTACGGTACTCTAACTCCGATCATTCCCAGTCAGAGACCATGGGACCGCTATGCGCCTCTTGTTGTTGCTGTTGTTGTTCGGCTTGGAAAATGTCCAAACATTGTCGGAAATTTGTTAACTTTAATTTCTGTTGCATTTGGACAGGCCGGCCGAACAGTTGGCCTGTTATTCATTGGCAAAGCTCAAAACAAAAACAAAAAAAAAAAACCGATGAAAGTCGCGGGCGTTTGCGCCGTTTCCATTCAATGTTCAAATGCGCCTTCAGTTGTTGTTGTTGTTTTCTTTTATTGGCCGGCTAATCGAAATTATGACAATCCTGGCAATAGCTTTAACGGTTATCCGCTGCCATTTCGAGTTGCCGTAAATTTGTTTGTCAACTTGTTCGACAGCTTTAGCCAAATTGAGTGTGCGCTCCATTCTTTGAGGCACCGGGCCTTATTGGTGAGAACATCCGTTCCATGTGCACATTTCGTAAATAAAAATAAAAATCTCAATTTTAAAAATTTAATAAAAATGTATTTATTAAAATGTATACAAATATTTCTGGACTAATTATTAGTAGTTATCGATACACATCAAATCGCAAATCGATAAAAAGTGAATATTTCCCACAGTTTTAAAGATAGAGCCACAAAATTTGGTATGTATGTCCCCCACCCGCCCCCACAAACTGCGAATACCTATATCTTAAACAGTTTTAAAGCTTTAGACACGAAATTTGGAAGGTAGAAAACTGGTCAGCTCGTTTGAAGATCGGTAAAAAAAATCCCAGCCACGCCCCTTCCGCTCCCCGCATATATCATGTGACAAATAAAATCGATTGAATACATGAATGCATGCTTTTTTGACCAAAAAATTCAAAAAAATGTTATTTTCGAAAATATTATATATATATATATATTTTATATATATATATATTTTGAATGTGGAGTCAATATAAAGGAAAAATCATGATCAAAATGTCATCAAACGTGAAAATCGGTTCACTTTTGACAAAGTTATGGGGGTTTGATATATGGGAGCTATGGAATCTGACAACTTTACATGTCAAAATTTTTGTCGATTTTGGGATGATTTTTTACCAAAAATTTGACCCCCCAAAATCACTTTCAATGTTGTTTTTTATGCTAATTGTGACAAATAAAATTGATTAAAACTATAAATTCGCAATTCTAAATTTTGAAAAAATTTTTTTTTCCAAAATTCACAAGGGGGAGTACATGCTTTTCTGACCCAAAAATTCAAAAAAATTTTATTTTCGAAAATGAATATATTTTGAATGTGGAGTCAAAATATAGGACAAATCATGATCAAAATGCCATCAAACGTGAAAATCGGTTCACTTTTGACAAAGTTATGGGGGTTTGATATATGGGAACTATGGAATCTGACAACTTTACATGTCAAAATTTTTGTCGATTTTGGGATGATTTTTGACCAAAAATTTGACCCCCCCAAAATCATGTTTAATGTTGTTTTTTATGCTAATTGTGACAAATAAAATTGATTAAAACTATAAATTGGCAATTCTAAATTTTGAAAAAATTTTTTTTCCAAAATTCACAAGGGGGAGTACATGCTTTTTTGACAAAAAAATTAAAAAAAATTTTATTTTCGAAAATGAATATATTTTGAATGTGGAGTCAAAATATAGGACAAATCATGATCAAAATGCCATCAAGCTTGAAAATCGGTTCACTTTTGACAAAGTTATGGGGGTTTGATATATGGGAACTATGGAATCTGACAACTTTACATGTCAAAATTTTTGTCGATTTTGGGATGATTTTTGACCAAAAATTTGACCCCCCCAAAATCATGTTTAATGTTGTTTTTTATGCTAATTGTGACAAATAAAATTGATTAAAACTATAAATTCGCAATTCTAAATTTTGAAAAAAATTTTTTTCCAAAATTCACAAGGGGGAGTACATGCTTTTTTGACAAAAAATTCAAAAAAATTGTATTTTCGAAAATGAATATATTTTGAATGTGGAGTCAATATATAGGACAAATCATGATCAAAATGCCATCAAACGTGAAAATCGGTTCACTTTTGACAAAGTTATGAGGGTTTGATATATGGGAGCTATGGAATCTGACAGCTTTACATGTCAAAATTTTTGTCGATTTTGGGATGATTTTTGACCAAAAATTTGACCCCCCCAAAATCATGTTTAATGTTGTTTTTTATGCTAATTGTGACAAATAAAATTGATTAAAACTATAAATTCGCAATTCTAAATTTTGAAAAAATTTTTTTTCCAAAATTCACAAGGGGGAGTACATGCTTTTTTGACAAAAATATTCAAAAAAATTGTATTTTCGAAAATGAATATATTTTGAATGTGGAGTCAATATATAGGACAAATCATGATCAAAATGTCATCAAACGTGAAAATCGGTTCACTTTTGACAAAGTTATGGGGGTTTGATATATGGGAGCTATGGAATCTTTTATTTAAGAACGTGAACGAGTATAACGCAGTCGGTATTGCCCGACTGCAATGTTCTTGTTTTAATTCTGGGGTTGTGTCTTTTTGTCCGCAAATTTTTTGCCGCAATTGCAGCTACAGACTTGAATTAATGAATAATTACTTAACTTTTTACTTGAGTCAGATAAATTTGCAAATTTTCTTATCTTAAAGAGTTTTAAATGGAGTTTGATTATAATTTAAAAACAAGCTTAAAAATATATTCTTGAAACTGGCGATTCGTTAATATATAAAGGTGTTGAGTTATGAGTAAGTAATCCATATTTATTGCTTTGATAATTGATAGAATTTTGCTGAGTTCGATGCAATTAACATTCCCAAGCCAAATACGTAAACTTAGCCACCTAGAAAAGCCACGAAATAAAAAGCAAAAAATCAAATCAAAACCGAACGAAATACTTACAACTCTCTTATGACAGCGATGATGCCAAAACTGAGAGTTGGACTCCATAAACGGAAGCCCGAGCTCATCAAAGGCGAGCCAAACAAAGTGGCTCTCAGCATAGGTGACATTTTTCAAATATCGAACGAGATGCAATATAGTGGCTAAAATGCTTCGTTGCATACGGAGGGACAAAAGCTTTCTCAGCCATTGGAAACTAGTTTTCTGGAGACATACAAATCAATTTAACGATGCACTAGCCCAGTTCGAAGATCGGTCGGCGATCTGTTGGCTTAGATCAGGTTCGATGCTGGGCAACATCAATCGCAATCGCTGTTCATTCACTATCTGACTGGGAAAGCGACTCGCATTGGCTGACGACGGCAACTGGCGGCTGTTGTGTCCACTTGGACTTCCTGTTGTCGCGTCATTATTGTCCATCATCATTTCCATTCGTAATGAGGCGCTGGCTGGCTAAAATGAAGTCCATCTGCAGTTCATTTAGATGCCGCCACAGAGCGTACATAGCGGGGGCTGTTTTTGGCCCTGCACGATTCTGGCCACCGATCAGCTGAGCTTCATTTAGCCGCCTGTGACAATTTCTTGCTCTGTGGCGTATCGACACAACACACAAAAACTGGCCCAAGGAGCCAGCCAGCCAGCCAGCCAGCCAACCAGCCAGCCAGCCAGCCTTATGTACAACATTTACTATGTTCGCTGACATTCTTCGCGTAATTCTTCAATTTCAATTGCATACTACGATAGACCAGCTCCAACTGTGGCTTCAAGTTGTTCTCTGTCCTCCTGTTGGTTTTTGCTACCAGTTCGTTTGCTGCTGTTCGTTTTGTTTCGTTTTTTTTGTTGTTTCTGTTGTTTTTCTGTTTTTTTTATTTTTTTTTCTTTATTCCATTGCTAACAATTGTCGCGACATTTTTCTAGGTAAAACTCACGATCAATTGGCGACACGCTTCTTCTTGGCAGCCAAACCTGTCGACGGCTGCGTGAGTTGTAGCCCAAGTCAAAGTCTCTCAGTCTGTCTCTGTCTCTATCTGTATCTCAGTTGCAGTTGCAGTTGCAGTTGCAATCGCAGCATCCATCCTTAACCCGTCCTGGGCATCGCTCGGCATCCAAACAGAAACATCGGCGCATCTGTTGTCGCATTGTTCTGGGCAGAACAGCGCAGCGGCGATAAAAGTGTTTATCATGTTTGCAATTATATGCTAAAATTGTAATTGCAAATGTTTGCCCAAGCTGTAAAGGGCTTTACTTGCAGATAGACCGTCAGTTGGCAGCCACAACTGCAGTCCGAGCTGCAGCAAGTGGGGTTCACTTTGAAGTGTTTCGTTGTTTAAATGGATTTCTTAAACGGTTCCACTGAACATATTTACCATTTGAATGCTGAGAACCGGATGTGAAAGCCTTTGACTCGAACATCAGCTCACTGCTGGGTGTGAACACCACGGAAGCATCGAGAGTTTTGAGAGTTACTGTACCCAACTAACGGTTGATGGAGTGAATCTTAAGAAGCAGATCTCCAAAGGTTCTGTTAAGCATGATTTGTTTTCAAACATCAAATTTGCTTATTATGCTTAATGACATCAACTTTAAAAACGGTAACAAGGTAAATATTCAGTATAATTATTATTCAAAGTATTTACCCGTCAACTGTCTGGATATCTAATTATTTCAAATTTGAAAACTTAAAATGAAAACTGTTGCAACTTTATTTTTATCATTCTGATTAGCCTTTTTTGAAGCCAACTTATGTTGAATTATAAATACAAATAATATGTTATTTGAATGAAATATACCTTTAATTGATACGTGCTTCAGTGTTACATCAACAATTTGATAACTGATGATAACCATCACCAGAAATTGTGTGAATAACCAACAGAGAGAAGGCCAGTTGGGCGAGCATTTCTTTTTTAATTGTGATTATGGATTTGAATGAAACGCGCCCACCTGAAAGTGTGGCCATGCATCATGTTGGCATCAAGTGGCCATAAATTTACCAACTGACCTCAGCTGCATCAACACTCCATCAAAATCTCGGCACTTAATGTTGTGTGCCCACCCAAAAAAGGCCATGCAATGACGATGACGATGAGGACGATGATGATGATAATGATGACCATAACACTATACCATCGGTCCGGTTTCGTCCCATCTTAACCAAGCATAATGCACCATCCGAAGTGTAGCTAATTTAAGGAAATGCTCACTCAACGCTTACTCCAAGCTCCAAGCACCAAACTCCAAGCCGGCCAGGCCAAGAGGCTCGAACAACATGTGCATGTGTCTGATACCTACACCAATATGGAGGCGTTTGCTGCGACGGCGCGTGACGTCCACTTTTGGTTGTCAAGCAAATTACATATATGATTTTTATGTGACAAATGAGCTTAAGATGTTGTCGTTGATGGGACAGTTCGGCTTGGAGTTGGGAGTTTGGAGGTTGCTTTGCTTTCGGCGCGGTTCGTTTTGGTTTATTTTGTTCGGGCTTAAAGATGGACCCGTGACACGAAAGCCAAATACTTGTAATAAACACGAATTAAAGTTAAGCTGAAATTTTCTAGTAGTTAAACATATGTTAAATTTAACGTGACGTTTTTGTATATTTACTTGTTTTTTTTTTTTTACTATATTTTTTTGGGTTACTATATTTGCCATAGCCCTATTATTAAAAATAAATAAATTATTACATTCGTTATTACTAGAAAAAGTTGTTAAAATTTGTAGTCTATACAACCATACCAAAATTAACAAATGCCTTAAATTCTTTAGGCTGAACTATTCTAAATATGATTTCGTGATTGAATCATTCCATCACGAGCCCATCATCAGCTTGGTTTTACCGCGTTCCAAATAATTTCTAGTCACACTCACGCAGATTGATACTCTGACACATATCGGAGTGTGTTTTTGGGAGGCTGTTCCATCTGCTTTTGAATTGTGTTTTATGATTTCTCAGAGATTTGCATATAAATGCCGAACATGTGTTACGCCCGCGCTTCTTGGCTGACTTATTGGAAAAGTTTTGGAATTAGTGGTGAAAAGTGAGAGTAAAGGTCTCCACCGGGTATCATCAGCTGCCAAACGCTGTCGTCCCATTGATTTATGTCCAGCGTGTTTTTACGACGTGTTAACTCCCAGGTAGGTGTCTATCTTATTTGGCAGTTACATGCAACTGGGCATTCCAACAATGATTTCACTGCATTAAAATAGCTGCAGACTGCGTGAGTGCATTCAAAGTATTCCCCCAGCCGTTGTCATAAGCAACCGTAACAATTGTGCTTCAGAAATGGCTGGGTGACGGACAGACTGGCCGCCGGACGGGCGGAAAACTTGATGCAATCGTTAAATTTGGCAAATATGGTTAAAGCGACAGTCTAACATGCTTTCGGTCTCACTAGCTTGTCGCTATGCAGCAACATGCTTCAAAAAAAGTATCTGAAATTTCAGTAATGTATCTGCAATAGAACCTGTCACTGTGGTATGCTCAAATAGCTCTCAAAACTTTGTGTAATTAGAACATTGATCAGTGTTTGTGTAAGAATACCAGCAACCAGCAAATTTTTAATTGTTTTGCTTGAACTAGATGAATTAAAGATATAATTAATACGACTTAAAGACTTAGGCTTTAGTAAATTAATATTATCCATAACTAATATTAAGCCAATAAAATATTGTATTAGATAAAGCTTTCCACACTTGAAATTAGATCCACCTTTATCAGATGGTGACAGAAATATCGAATGCATAGCTAATAAATATAAATATCTTAATGCATAATACTTAAATCCATTATAGTTTTGACATGTAACTGAACAAAAGGCTGCAGCCAATCTGCATGCATCAAGCATCAGGTAGGCTAATCTAATGTTGCCTGCAGGAGATACGCATGTTTGACCCTTGGCTTATTTCAGTGTTGACATCAAAATTCCAAACTGCTGGACTGTTTCTGTATCCACTTGTAAGTTACAGGCAACTCATTAACTCGAACAAGTGGCGTCCGACATGCCTAAGCCATGGCCATAAACAACAATTTATCTGGCCAGCAGGCCGACTATATCAACAGAGCCAGAGCTATGCAGAAATTCCATATGCGACATTATTCTCATAACCGAGGCCTGCCCCAAGTGCCTATTAGCTAAGCCAATACACGCATGTACTTCAAAGTGCAGGCCCTGGCTAACTGCCTGGATGGCTAACTGCCTGGCTGGCTGGTTGGCTGGCTGACCATAAATCACAGTGACGACGATGCGACTAATTAAAAAATCGACACGCTAAACTGGCAAAAGACAGAATTAACATTTGCTGTTGGGGTGTTGGGGGGGATGGGAACGCGAATGCGAATCCGAATGCGAATGGCAAACACCCGCAGACTGACATCCAGTCAGATGGGAATCAGTTTCGGTATCGGGAGGAAGGGGGCAGGGCACTGAATCAGCCGCTTCGTCAGTCGACTGATTGGCTTTGTCTCTTGGTTTTTTGTTTTTCTCTTTCTTTCTTTCTGGTGTGTATTTCTTTTTCATTTGTTTATAGGACTTATAAGCCTGTGCTCTGTGGCTTGTGGCGGCGATTCGCCAGTTAAAATTATCGACAATAATGTCAACAAGTTTTTGCGTAAATTTGCACTGCGATTCTCTGGGATGCAGAAGGATGCCCGGGTTTGGCTCGCTGATGGACCTGCAGTTGCTGGTGATCAGCTTTGCTGGCGTGCAGGTGATCAATGTTTGCGATCAGCAGGCGCAACCGGAAAGAACGACTCAAAGTCGACTGCATTTAAGCGCCCAAAGTACACTGTGCAAAAAAAAAATATAAAATTATGAGCATTCATTTACGCAAAGAGATCAAAACTATTATGCTGATCCTTATTTCAACAGGAACTTGAAATGGGAATTTTGAACTAAAAATTTAAGCATGTAATATATAAACATAGGTATTACTGGTATTAACCGAACCTCAATTGATATAAAATTATATTCAGCTGTATTTAATTAAACTATAATTGAATGCTGATAAAATACCAAATAAATGATACATTCAGTTTCACTAGATACTGTTAGTATTATTGATTATATTAAATTTGGCATAGTTAGTTACAACTTTATTCTTGAATTTACTTTTTTAGCGAATTTTGTAGCAAAAGGAATTATCACCTAATTTCTCTAACTGTGCCAACCCACATGCACCCTCTTCTTCGCCAGCCAAGTATGTCGCTGTAGAAACTCTCTCATCCGGCTCCCTCTTCCTCTCTGATTTTCTTATTATCTCAGTCAAAGACGAGGCTCGTCATCAACGCTCTGTGCCGATGGCATTAATTCGATAATGCATAAAAATAAGGAATACGCTTCATTGGACTCTAATTGCTAAACGCAAACAGAAACAACAACAATAATAATACCAACAA
This sequence comes from Drosophila paramelanica, assembly GCA_035043915.1. NCBI lineage: Eukaryota > Metazoa > Arthropoda > Insecta > Diptera > Drosophilidae > Drosophila > Drosophila paramelanica. The sequence goes on along the minus strand of JAWNMO010000354.1, from coordinate 4,976,398 downwards.
CAACAACAACAACAACAACTCGTACTTACTGTGAAGATGACAACGACAGTTGAAACGGCCACAGCTGGATTCTCAAGCTGGCCAAAAGCCGGCTGACTCTGTTGCAAGTGCAATGGGACGTTGCATTTGATGGGCCTCGGGTCTCAAGCATCGCACGGCGAACTGGGGGCCCTTGGCCAGGCGGCGGGCGGATGATCGTTGAATGCCCCAACAACGTTGCGTGTAATTAAAACGCAAACTTGTACCCGGCCTGGCCATGGACTGCAGTGGCGTGGACTTTGAGAAGTCGGGCCGAGTAGGTGAAAGACGACTTAGCCGGGCGCAGGCTGATTTCTTGAAAGATTTGTAAACGTAAACTTTCGAAAAAGCAGAAACACACCAGAAGTAAATATCGACAAACAGCGTCGTGGTCGGAAAAAATTAAGAAAAACTTAAATGAGTTAAAAATTCCACACAACTGCGTGAGAAGTCGCCGCCATCGACGTTGAGCAGCAGTCAAAGCCGGAGTCGATGTTTGCGTTGTTGTTTTGTTTTGTTTTGTTTTGTTTTTCGTTTATGCATTGGCTCAAACAACACCAACAACAATGCTCGTAACAACAACGTTGCATTTATTGATCGCCGCGTACCGATTATTGTTTAAACTGTTTTCAATGCGTTTACTCTGTGTAAATATTATTTTTTTTTTTTCAATTTTGGAGCCACGTACTTTGCGCTGGCAACGAATGGGCACAAGATGCCATCAGAGCTGAAGCTCCCCATTCGCCCCCAAAGACTGTCTGACAGACAGTTTGTCTCACTGTTTGTTGTATTGCGTTGGCGCGCAGACAAATATCAATTGAAGAGCCCATGAATCGAAATTGGAAATCCTCAAGATACAAAATGAAATGCACATCATTAAATTGATTCCTGACGTTAAATCGAAGCTTGAAAAGTGCCGAAATATTTTCATTTAACGGCATTTGCTGCTCAAATTACTCATAATTGACATTTTGTGCGTTGCAATTATGCATTTAATTTTGAAGGAATTCAATTTGCGATTATAATGCAAAATTTTCTGAATAGAGCAATGCATGAAAATACTATTCGTATAAGATTTAAATTGTCTTTGATTTAACTATTTTACTGTTCAAATGCTAACACCTATTTAAGTCGTCATCGTTTACTTAAAGATATCCTTGCTACTGAGCTAGTCTTAAAAATTCCTACACAAGGATGGTGGAGCAACATCTGTATAAAAAAAAAGTATCTTCTCTGATTTTTTTATTTCTGACTGTAATTTCGTTTTTAATGTTTTTTCTGTCACATAAAAAATTAAAAACGGGCTTAGTTCTAGTCAATAGTTATGTTCTTTTAGAAGCCAACTAACTAGCTTGAAGATAACTCAATTAGGTGAGCTTAAAAAATAATTAATATACCTGATGCATATGCAGACGTTAGTTGGTTGGTTGCATTGGCACAGCACGCTATGCTCATTTGGTGAAACGAACATTTGTGGACAGGCGCCATCTAACGCCAATGTTGAAGGCAAAATCAGAGTTGGGGTTGGAGTCATCTCCAGCCAGGAGGCGCTGCGTGCAACTTGCTGGACATGCTGGGTGCGACAAGCTGCCAGAGATCAAATGTTGCTGTGAAAAGAGCTGATGATGATGATCATAATGATGAAGATGATGTAGATGCGGGCGCGCACTACCGACCAAATGATTTTTGTTTACGTTCAATCGACATTGGCCAAATGTAGGCACGTTTTTAGGAGCCTACCTGGCAGTGCCACCGTAATTATCATTATGACAACGTTGGCCAGTTGGAGATGTTGCAACAACAGTTGGCACGCACAGTCACTGGCAAGATATATGTCTGACCATATACTAGCTCTGATCTAATTAATAGGCTACATAGTTTTTTGCACCTGCGTTCGCTGCGTGGAAATTTGTTAAGTTTACTTTCAGTTTTCCAATCGCCATCAACTCCGATGCCCAATTGATGTGGCCAAACACGATCCGAGCACGATACGTGCGTTTCGGGCCCACGTTCATGTCCAGCTCCATTATTAATGTGTATGATATAATCGCTTTGGGGAGGCGTGTTTCCCCCAATTCGCGCCATGTGCAAAAATTAGTTGCCGTTCGATCTGATTGATGGAAAGCCATATTCAACGTTAAAACGTTATTAAAGTCATGTATCGTGTTTTGATTGCCACCAATGAGCGCAATTTTACTTTAGTTGACTTAAACGGCTACTAAAATAAAAACCAAAAATTTAAGAATGTTTTGTACAACCCAGATTAGCTGAATGTATATTTTGGGTGAAGCTGTGATTAAAATTAATTAAATTAAACTAATCAAATTAATTTATTATAATTATATATAAATTTAAATTAATGTTGGAAATTGAGAAACTCTGTTGAATTCTTTGACCAAATTTTTGCCCTTTTAAATTATACGAACTAAACCTTCTATGTAAGAATAGAATATAGTTATGGTGTTAAATTTGATTAAGAATATAGACAGATTAAAGGGTATTCTGAACCCTGTTTGCTGCCTTACATACATATACATAATAAGTATTTAATTTTAAACTCTTTTCTTTCTATTTTTATACGAGTTGATTTGGAAAACGATCATTTGACTGTACGATCACAGATTCTAGTTTAAATGGCCTTTCACCAACATTTTAGATACGCGTTGATTGAGATATAAAGACAATGACAGTTAGTACGCGTAAATAGTTAACTGATCGTTAATCTACTTAACGTAAGTTGGACCGAGACTGCAGTTTGGAGCTCCATTGACCATTTTGGTGTGGAGCCGCTAATTGGATATTCACACTTTTACACATTTGGGGCGGCGTAAATGAGCCAAAGAAAAAGCGCCACTCCCTAAATAGGCAACCGGTAAGCGCCAACAGGTAGAGAGAGAGAAAGAGAGCGAGAGAGAGGGAATGAAAGAGAGTGAGCCACAAAACCAGCTCAACTCAGCTCATTGAAGTAAAGTGCAGTACATGGCCAAGATGGGAAATGGTAACAAAAGCGCTCCACAGAGCCAACGGCTGCTAACAAGAGCGGGTATACGAGATCCCAAAAATAGGCATACCAATGTGTGCGCATGCGCGGAATTTATGGTGACATTTGAGTGATTCGCGCAACGTGTCATGAGCTGCTCTCGAGGATCTGGTCAGCAGCAGCAGCAGCAGCAGCAGTTTGGTGTAAAAGCCAATTAAATTGGCACAGAATTGGAACATTGTGCGGCGACTGTCTGACTTATGGCCCAGGAGCATGTAATTGCATTAAAGAAGGCCAGTTACCGTTTCAACTCTGCCGATTATCCCAGCTGCTGCTATTCCAGGGTATTCACTCCACATAAGTGGCACACAAAATTAGCGTAATTTTCGGGCAACGCCGACGCAGCGGACAAGTGTCAAAGTGAAAGAGGCGAATTCTCGCACAGGTTGAAATTCTTGAGAAATGCAAAGCATTCACAGTCGGTCGCTCTGTCGGTCAGTCACACACTTTCTGATCTTTGCATGGCGATAAGCAGGCTCGACCCCTTTGCCCATATGGCACACATAACGATTATTCCATATTTACTTATATTGTATACAGACTTATTGCCAGCTCCCAGGACTCAAGTCCAAAACCAGACCCAGTCACAGTCACAGTCGCAGTCACAGAACCAGACCCAAACCCAGACCCAACCTCAGACCCAGGCATATTATTTGCGCGATTAAATTGATCGCGGCTGCCTTATTGGTCCGGTCTCCCCTTCAGGCTTTGCGAGTCAGGGACTGTGACTCCTACTGTGTCTGTGCCTGGTTGCCTGTTTCGAGGCTTCTGCGGCAGTCAACTTCACGCTTCGCTCAAGCATCACCAAATAAATTTCATTCAGCGTCCCTGAACAGTGGTACAGAGGCTATAATATTGTCTTGTTACAATATTAAATGCAACTGTGCAAAATAATTAAATTGTGTAAACTAGTCTACAATTCAATATCATCATGCATACAACTATTAATTAGTTAAGTACACTACACTACACAATTTTGAATGCAGAAAATTATGATAATAATAATTTTGTGTCCTTTTTTTATTTGTTTCAAATTCATTTTGAATAAAAATCATTTATAATTGTTTTATTATTGTCTTAGTCCTAGTCGTGCAGTTTTGCAAATTGCTTTTGTTTCGGGACACTGTGCGTGGACCAGAGTTACTGTTGTTGCAACAGCACTTTGTGTGATGCGCGATGCGCTGTTGAAGCTGCAGCTCCTTTTGCTGGTGCGCATTCCGAGTGCTTTACCTTTACCTTTACCTTTAGGTTTGCCGTTGCCTTTGCCTTTGCCTTTGCGCTCACCTTTGCTTTTACCTTTATGTTTAGCTTAGTTTTACCTTGGCATTTTAGGTTTGAGTACTGAGTGCGCTGCATGCCGCAGCGCATGCTTCATCTGTTGCATGTAGTTACCGCTTTCATGGCTAAGTGGTTGGCTGGACATGGTCATCTTATTTCTTTTGTGTTTGGGCGCGCAGCCCCCACCTCCGCCACCGCCACCGCCCTCGCCCCCCTCCTGGCGATCGCTCCTCGTTCTTGTCGCCGTCATCCTCGTCCGCTCCTTTTGGCTGTTCCCTTTGCTGTTGCGTGTCACGTACAAGCAATTCGCATGTTTCAAAAATGCTTTGGACATGGCCCTCCGTTTGTCTCGGTGCTGGTGGTTTTTAGGTGGCTGCCAGCAACCACATCGGGCGGTTCTCGGTTTGATAGTCGCCGTCAATTCGGACTCGGCTCTCCACTCGGCCCGAGTGCGATCGGGGATGGGGATTGGGGATTGGCCGAGGCACATACTTGAGCGCATACTTAAAAATAAATGTTAATTCTTTTATTTATTTCCTTTGTCAGATTAAACGGTTTAAAGGTTACATACTCCCAGCATCCTCCCAGACACTCAAAGGCTGTCCACTGTAATGGCTGCTGTTTAAATCAGTCACGATCACATATTGTGCGACGTAGCTGCTATGAAATAATTCGCTTAATAGCTCTACCATTCTGTCCAGTACGTAATAAATAAATGCCGCAGGAACTCGAACAACAGAAAATGTCAAAATCCAACTAAAAATACCAGTATAAATAATAAATAAATACACAAGGAAATTTAGCAACAATTCCAAAATTATCTAAATATAAATACTAGTATATATATAGTACTTAATAAAAATGCACTGCAGTCAAAGAAAAAATTATTTAATTATTATTTTTATTAAAAAAATATATATATGGATTTTTGTAAACAAAACTGTTTGCCAAACTTGGTTATTCTCGCTATAAAATGATAATAGATACGAGTTTTCGCACCAATTTTTATCTTAGGAAAATATATACATATATAAATCGATATGTGATACTCCTGTGGATTAATTAATTATAATTGTTATTTATATTAATATTATTATACATGTATATTTTCAATATTTTAATTTTTTAACTTCATGTAAACAGTCCTTTGATGACCTTTCTGCATTTGTATTTGACCCCGGTCTTGCCAACCTCTGCTCCGAGTAACTAACTGAAATCCCACTTGGTCGCACATCCCAATTAAACAATTTCAGTGCTCGGCCCAGCTCTGATATACCTGCCAGATTGTGCACTCCTCGGGCAACTCCCTTGGGGCACACACACCCAGCGACAGAGTTGGGTCCAGTACTAGTTCTCACGCTGCGCCTGATCACCTTTTGGTGACCAGCGCAAACCAGTACACATCAATCTGCTGGTGTCAACACCCCGGCTGGCGACATCCGCCAGTCGGTTGGCGCTGTCTAGGAGCACCGGCAACGACAACGACAACGACAACGGCAACGGCAACAACAACGGCAACGGCACCGGTTACCACCAACTGTTACTCCTGTTGACGTGCGATGCCCTAAAAGGATGTTGCACTCCTATTGACTTGTTAATGTGATCACTTTAACTGACCCAAATATAGTCAAACGTTTCAATTTGTGCAACGCTTTTGGGCAATTGATAGCCATGCAGCCAGCAGAAGTCAACCCACAGTCAGTCGCACTCCATCTGCACACAGACTCGGTGACTTCACTCCAACTCTCCGTTTCAGTCCATGTTTCCGTCCCAATCGCAGTTCATCGTCACCAGCGGACAGCGCGTAACGCGGTGCAGAGCGCCTTAGGCCTTAGGTCTTCGTAGTCTTCAGTTTTTGCCAGTTGAGTTGTAGGTTGGCTGCCTGGCTTCCCCTTGTCTTAGATCGTCTGACGCCAGTTGACAGATTGCCCCGCGGCTAAAAGTCGCTGTCGCTCTCGCTCTCGCTGTCTCTGTCTCCATCTCTGTCTCTGTGTGTATTTTGGCTTGGTTGGTGTTGATGAGTCAGTGATATGACCGTTGTGTTGGGTAATGGAAAAGACCCTACTAGGTATTATACCCTGTTCGGCTTACGGCTAAACGAGGGTGCAATGGTTTTAATTTAATAGCAGAAGGCAGCATCAAAAGAGATACCCAACTGCATAACGTAATCTTTATACTAGTATAGTAATCTAGTGTATGACTATGGGAAGAAGAAGCATGTGTAATGTGTGTATGTACAAATAAATGTTGTTTTTTAAAGCAGTTCCGAGCTAGGTACAGAGTATATTCTAGTCGGGCACTTCCTAGTAAAGCACTATTGCTTATTTTAAACTACGTTATAGTTACATATAAGGAAAAAGGAAAGATATAAGCGTCTTTAAGATCTTTCAGTACTATAGCAATTTTTAATAATTTATTTTTAAACTTTCTGGAATATATTATGCAGTATAAATAAAATTATTCCAGGCTAATTGCTTTTTAAATACTTTTTTTAAACCAAAATTTTTAATGCACATTTTGAACTTTGAAGTATAACTAATTTTTATTCTTGGGTATATATTATTGAGATTAAATCAAATTCAAAGGAAAAACCTAACGCACAATCAAAATAATTTAGTAATTACTTTTACATTCGACACGTGGCTCTTTAATCGGTGCTACTGATAGAGATATTTGGAATTTTTTGGTTACCATCATTTTGGGTCTTTAAGCTTCAAATACTTTATAAGCTTAATTTACTGCAAGGTGGAACAATTTATTTCTTAAACATGCTTTAGCTTATTACCTGAACCGGAGGCCACACGCTACGCCAACAATCATTGATCATCCGTAAACTTAGCTAACTTATATTGAAACATTAAAGGAAGAGGATAAAAAAGTAGAAGGAACGCGCAAAGAGCGAGCAGAGCAAAAGAACCTCATTGAAGACTTTGTTAAAACGCATTTCATTAACCTGCTGCAGTGCAAGCCCAAAACCGGGCGACCGGGCCCACAATATGCGAAGTTTTGAGCGAACGTGAGGCGCAGCGTGAAGCTGGGCCCAGTGGATGCCAGCTCTGGTGTAATTTTTGGCCAGCCAGCCAGCCAGCCGACCGCCTGCCCATTTCTAAGATTATGAAAAGTGGCTCTCGCTGTTGCGTACGCTCGCATCTTCAAAGGCTCGAATGCAGCCAGTTCGCAATCAGGCTGCGACGATCTGCGACGCAGTCGGTGCCACCATCCCAGAGACGCCAACTAAATAACCTCAGCCCAAGTGCAGCGCTCAGCATGTGCAGTCGTTTCCCAAAAGCCGAGTCCCGGCCAGTCATTTATTGGAGATTTTAAGGGCTCCAAACCAACATAGAATCAAATTGTTGCAGTCTCCGTTGAGTTTCTCAAACTAAAACGCTTCTTGCGCTGTCTCCTTTGGTATGCCGTGTGTGTGTGTGTGTGTGTGTGTGAGTGTGTGTACTCTATAGGTGGTCATTATCACGACTTCGCGTCCTATGGGCCTGGGATCCGCTGCATTATTGGTGCAGATAGCTGAAAATAATGAAGCGATGCAATCTTGCAGTCTTTTAATAAATTCTATGAGTAGCTTCATGTTTACACTAATTTTTTGTATACCAAATAATTTAATAATAACAAAATTAAATAAATTGTTTTTATGATAGATAATTTAAGTAAGTTAAGTAAGATCTATTTTGTATGATGAATAAAACCCACTTAAATTTCTAAAATCTAGTATTTTTCTAAGCTTTTTCGAGAGTTAGGCAACCAATTTAATGTATTATTACTTGAAAAGAACAAAATATTGTATTTCGTTCCTTAACCTTAAAAAATTACGCATACGTCCTATTGGCCATTTTACGTTTGAGTTTGTTGTTCCTTTTGTATTAATTTACATTAACTAAACGAAAAACTTTCGGTTCTTGAGCTGCCAAACAACTGCTGTTCAGCTTATTACAGGGTAGAAAACACACATTTAAATGTTCGTTGTTTTTGTTGCTGTTAAAAATTTGAGGAACAGCAGCAGCAGCAACAGCAGCCGCGGCCAACCGCATTTTCAACTGCTGTTCTACTTAATTTGCCGCTGCGTGCGTTGCCGATTTGGATGAGGATGCTGCGCCAAGCCAGTGCCAGAGCCAGAGCCAAAGCCAGAGAAAGGGACAGAACGAGGGACACCTTTGCACTCTTACTCTCGCGGTCGGCAAGCCTGCAGCACCGGGCATCATCTGCTGACCAGCGCCGGTTGCGGTGCAGCAACAACAATTACCGCATTACCAACGCGCCGCTGACTGACTGGCTGAGTATGAGGATGGGGACGTTGGGGGCGTCGTGACGTGGTGGGTTACGGTGGCGGTGGCGGTGGCGGTGCCTGAGTGACTTCTGCGCCACTTTTGCGGGGCTGCGGCTCGGCTTTACTTATTTGATTTGTTTATGCAGATTAAATGCAAACGATCTTGATAATGACATTAACCGACAGAAGAAGAAGACGACAGCGTAAGGGACACGAAATGAGAGACGTTTTGAACTGGCAGAGCGACTGGAATTGGGACTGGGTCTCAGTCTCAGACTCGGACTCAGACTCAGACTCCGAGTCAAACTGGGACTGTGTTGTCTGGTTTGTTAACTTGACAGCTTTTGAAGGCAGTTTCGTGAGCCTCGCACCGCAATCGTCATGCGGCGGCAGGAGAGGGGGGAAGCCAAGTTGGTCCAACCTGACCCAGCGCTGCTTTTGGTCAATGTGCTCAAAACGAATGCCCCAAACCAAAACGCGTCTGAACTTTGGCTGCCTGTGGCTTTATCTCTCTTGCACCACCCCGCCACCCTGGCCAGCGGCTTAAACAGCTTGTAGCCTAATTAGTTGAAAACGGATTACGCTGCCAGCTACAACTGGAGCGCGTCTGATACCCCGTCCCGGCTGCCCACCTGTCGGCCCCAAAAAAGCCAAACGTCGCTGCTCATTAAACTCTTACACCTTGCCCGCTGATACTGATAGTGGTGCTACCACCAAATGCAAAATTGAAGTTCGTAAATTGCAAAGTCTTAAAAATCGCGGCAATGCCATAAACTTAATGCTCAACGAGCTTTACAGCACAATTAACATTAAGCATTAAGACACTTGGCTTTATTGTCCAACAGTGTTTCGGCCGAGCGTTAAAAACGGCATAAAATTGGCCAGCACAAGAAAAAAATAACACGTCGTTTTAAATTGCTGACTTCATAAATTTGTTGGCTAAAATGATACAAAGCAAAAAATTAACACGAAAAAAAAACTGAATGCCTGCCATATTTTTATGCTTGACGCATGCGCAAACTGCTTCCGTGGCGTGTGTTTTTTTTTCAAGCTGGATTTCTATTGGTGCGATCCATCGATCCAATACTCGATCCGAGTCGCCTGCTGCATTATCATTTAGCGACGTTTTTTGCGGCTTTTCTTTTACATTTCCGGTGCAGAGTCAAAATTAATCAGCAGCTTCATGGCTATCGTGCTCAATATCATCAGCGGACTGAGCCGCCAGAGTCAGCGACCGCATCGAGACTGTTTATATATGGAGAAGGAGTCCACAGTCCGCATCGTTCTGAGAGCGGTCTCATCATAATTATCGTCGGCTTCCCTTTTTTCGCTTTCGTTTCGATGTTGCTTTATTTTGGTTTTTGTTTCTGTCGCCGCCACCTTTAAATGAAAGGATTTAATTTTTTAAGGACTTTTTAGAGCTTAACTCAATTATGTGCACAATGCCTTTTTTTTTTGTTTTTTATTCTGTTATTAGTTATTATCTTACGCTCTGATTTCAAAAATTATATGAATTTTTCGCGGACATGCTTCTTTTTATACTTTGAAAGATTTAAAAAATGATTATATAATCAATCTATCGAAGAACTTAATCAATTTGTTCCTGAGATAAAAATAAAAATAAAAATATATTCAAATAGATCTAAGTAATTGATTTATAATAATACATTTTATTAATTGTCAAAATATAAACATTTTCGGTCATTTTAGAAGCATTTTTTTATAATAATTGTTAAATAAATGTTTGATTACCGCCGCCAACGCATTTGCCTAAGTCAGCTACACTGTTAGTAATATCCGATCTGGTCTATAGCCATTTCAATGTTTGTGCCCGCACCAAAAACGAACAACGTGAATATGCCAAAACTGAAAAGTGAAAGCTTCGGGACAAAGTCAGTTGAAATCAACCGAATGCCTGCATTTCATCTTCATCTTAGAGACAACTGGCTGGCAAGCAGCCAGCCGACAACTCGCAGTTATTGAAATTCAATGTAAATCTATGGTGATATGTCATACAGGCGTAGAAAATGCGCCAAACATAAGCCGAACTCGAGACCCAGTCACAGGCGCAAGCGCGGGCTCCAAAGCAGCTTGCGATTGGGAGCCTGAGTCAGGTGCTCGGTGGACACGCTTCCCACCACTGAGTCAAGAAAATTTCAAAACGAAAGGCAATCGCGCACGTCATCGATATTTTGTAAATGCATTAAGTATATGTATTTAATTCGAGTTGGCCGAAACCAAAGCAGCCAACAAGCCTGCAACAGGTTACCGTTGCAGTTATTCGTTTGTGCCTGTCGCAGTTGCATTGCAAAACTTGTCAAACGCAAACGCAATCGATACGAATATCAATCAAATCCAATGAAAAGAGAAACAAAAACCAAGCCAAATACACAAAACGAATAACGAATAACGAATAACAAATATCCAAACTTCTACTCAAAGCCGTTGACAACCGTAAGCACCGGCGGACAAATAAACGATTCGAAATCGATAAAGCCAACATTTATGCATATGATATTGAACAGACTTTTACGACATTTGAAAATCCGGAAGCGATAAATATTTTGTGTGTATGCTACCTTATTTTTTTATTATATGCCTTTTTTATACCCTTGGTGAGGGTATTTAAATTTAGTCAAAAAGCTTAAAGAGTAAACATTTAATTTCGTTTACTGGTTTATTAATTTTATTTAATATTAGATCCAGATATGCATTATTGCTGTTTAAAGTTTCAAATATATCTCTGTGTTTTAAAGATATTTAAATGATCAGTAGAAATCAGTTCATGTTATTTTTTATATATAATTTGAAATTACAAATATGCTAGTCTATAATGCGGTTGGAAGGGTATTAACTCTTCGGTAACCGAACTGTGCAATTCTGTTTTGTTTCGATTTTCTTTTTGTGGTAATTTTTTTAATGCTCAAAGGAAATTCGTTGAAAATTGTGACTCAGTTGTGCGTTGAGGTGTCTTCCACGGCCTCGGACAGGGGATCTGCGGAGTTTTGTTGCTTTTGAAGCTGGCATTTAGGTGCATTTTATGTAGCTATTTTGTATTTTAATTTATATAAATATTGTAAATGCTCTTTGTCTTCGCCTGCGAATGAGACTGCGGCCCTTCTTACAGCGGCTTAGTATTTGGGTCAGCTTTGGGTCTTTGTGGTTTCCACGTTTCGTTTTGGCCTTACTCGTATTTTTATTTCTGCGCCGCTGACCGTTTTGTTACCAAATGGTCTCCCAGATGCTACACAAATTAATTATGACAGTTTATTTATTTAATTATTTTAGCTGACATCAAAAAGGCGCCGCCGCCAGCGAGATTCTTGCGCTAATTATGTTGTGACTCAGTCTGGGATTAAATGTAAAATGGTATTCGTATGGAAATGGATTAAATATTTGTATTTGTTTTGCGAAATGTTGGTCCAACAAAGCGGTGAGTAAGTACCACAAATAATATTTTGTTTGCATGAGATATTGAATTTAATAATAAGTAAACTAAAAAAAATTCTGTTGGCATATATCAAACGGGAATTATATATAAAGATAGACAGATAGATAGATCCGAGGAGTCGCTTTATCCGTTTTAAGGAACTTGCAAAAAGCAGCTGAAAAATATGCGTGCATGTTTAATATATTTAAGATCTGGGCGTTTTTCTTAGGTAAGTGCCAAATATTTGCAAAAAATAAAAACATTTTTAATAAACACACATATGTAAAAAATATTTATTTTTTTGTATCTTTAAAAAAATCTTTAGTCAAAATTTGAATGTTTACTTTTACGTTAACGATTCCATATTGCGCATAATTTTGGGTTATTTGCAGCTAAATAAATATTACCGCACAGCTTGCAATGCATTGTTTATGACCACGTTTGAATGATGTGCGAAGCTTGCGAGCCAAGTTTCGAACAGAGACACAATCCATTACGGCAATTGTTGTCCCGCCCAGGTTTTTGGGCAAATGCATCGCTAATTGCTAGTTCTGCACAACTATTTGCACAAACTTTCAGTTTCGACAAGCCATAAACAACAACAGCAACAGCAATGTGACACAAGACAAAATGAACCTACAAACTTTCACCTTTGGTAAATATTTTATCATCATTTGGCAATATTTATGCGCATTGCTTGGGAGTCCATTAGGCAAAACTGCAGAAAATGTCATATTTTGAGCACAAGCCGAGCAGAGTCGAGCCCTATTTAGTCAGTCAAAAAGCCGAACGGGCAACAACCTGTTGCCAGGGGGTACTAATTACCCTTTGGGTACCCGAAACAAATTTTCAAGCACATATTTACATGGCGGGGATCAGCCTCCAAAACGGCATACCAGATAATTTGTATGGCAAAAACAACCAACTAAATACTAAACACTTTATGCACGATAAACAAAGACTGAAGCTCTCTACTAGGTCTAAAGATGTTGTCGTCAGCGTTCCAGACTGCCAGGAAGGCAGGCAGGTAGGCAGGCAGCAGAGCTATCAACGTGGTCTCATCAACAATAACAATATCGACGCTTTGGCTAGAGCTTCATTAGCAAGACGAGACGTTCGAGTGAGTCGAGTGAAACCTTTTAAAGAGTGAAACCGCGACTGCGACTCTGCAGTTGACCTCCGCGGGTTGACCCCAGATTGTAACGCCCGCCCAGCTCTACGTTAACTATGTATGGCAAATCAACATGCAACATAAGTACGTACAACACACAGACAGATAAGAGCTCGAGAGCCCAATCTGCTGCTCATCTGGCCCGGACCAGGCCCAGGCCCAGGCCCAGACCCAAGACTTGGCCGTTAGTTAAATTAGCCGCTCGGGCTACTTACCTTAGCCTTACCTTGACTATCTGGATGATGCATCTTTCAGTTACACATTTTGCTGATTTAATTTTCGTGTTGCGAGCGCTGGCAACACTTCCATCAAGCAGCTGACCAACCCAAGACCGAGCTCATCCTCCCCCCTCCCCATCCAACCGCCTTTCACGTCAATGTTGCGGCAAAGTGCATAATTGGTTTATTATTTTTATTTTATTTGCTCTACCGCTTCCTGCCATATCGCGCGCATCGCTGAGCAGCGCAACCCTCCCAACTAGACCCAGCTCCTCTTTTCCTTGGCAACTCCGCATCTGTGGGCGCTTTTTGCCCTACCCTATTTTTCTGCTGCTGCTCGTGGCACTTGATTTTCATTGAAATCGTCGTCATCTTGGTTTTTTGTCATCTTTGAAGTGTGTCTCGACTCGACTCGACTCGACTCGTCGCTTTGTGGCGTTTTTGCTAGCAAGGCGTGATTTACATTTTTTTCTTTTTTTTTTTGTTTATAGCTGTTTTGTTAGCTTTTTTTGTAGTTTGATAAAATATTTGTGTCTACTTTTGGCTTGTGCACCGACTGAGTTTTCCTTTTTATCGTGCCAAGGTGTGCCATCAATTGTGTTTAAGTTTTTCCGGCTAGTTTTCTATTTGCCTTGTCGTCGTTCATAATAAGCGTTTTCTGCATCTGTTGGCTTTAGCAAGAAATCGATGGCAAAGAAAGCAATGCAACTAACCCAATTGTAAGCCCTCAAGTCTAGATCTTTTCCAGTGCAACCACAGTTAACCTTGAAAAAGACCAAGAAATTGCAATTATTTCAAAGAAAGTTATAAATGTAACCATTTAAATAAATAGAATTTTAATAAATTTCTTGTTTATATTTTATCTACAAAACAAACAACTAGCTTCAATAGTTTCACAGATTTTACCTATAGAATGTATATTATTATATAATATCTTTAAATATTTCCTGATCTATATTCTTCGGGTTCGTCTTACGGTTTATGGATAATTATTTAATCATGATTCATTTAATTCGAATACTCCTATGTGTATGTAACTCACATTTGCTATAATCAACGATTATCGATCCCATGTTGCCCACTGCAATAGCTTTGCTATAATTTATAGCACAATTATTATATGATAGCAACCTTGAATAGCGGCATGTTTCACACGTCTATTGACCCGAGGGGTATGGTTAAGCCCATAATTATTTGGCCCACACCCACGGTGACCACCCAGCCTAAAGCTCGATCCAAATTAAACGTGAGCCAATTAAATACCGGAAGCCGGCAAAATTATTGCATTAGCTGGTAAGCCCTTAATTACAGAGCGCCGAATGATTCATAAACGAAAGTGAGGCCCGCTCTTGTGTCAAACAGTCAAAGGAACCTCTCTCTGAGGGTTACGGACATAAATCACATGACGAACAGACGCCAAGTTGGCGCAGAGAGTTTACTTTGAATTCGAGAATCAAAATCAAAAACGTATTAATCGACAATATGACCCATGGCTGACTGAGCTGCGGTTCCAACAAAATTAACACCCGTCTAATGCCAAATGCCGACAAAATAAAAATAAAAAAAAATTACGAAAACGAGCATTAGCTGAAAATCTTCATTTTCGGGGTCTTACGCCTCCGATTCTGATTCCGACACCCGGCCCCGTCTGTGTGTGTCTTGTTAATTGCGACTAATAAGCAGTTTGGCGTTGTTCTCACAAAACGCCAACGCCAACAACGCTTTAGCCAGACGACTGACCATTCGAATACCCCATGATTCAACTCGTCCTCATCACCTCCGTCTTGTGTTGTGCGGCATGTGTGTGTGTGTGTGTGTTGTGTGCTCATTTGAATCTGTACGAGCTGCCGCCTGTTAATCTCAAGATCAACACATTGTGCAGTTAGCCACGGCAGCGGCTTCATAAAACAAATATCGGTTTCGTGTATGCTAACTAGTCGAGTTGGTCATCATCATCGTTATGATCATGATCGTTCGTCGTCAATTATGTTTGGGGCGCAAAAATTCTTTTTATTGATTTTTGGCGTTCATTGCTGGAAATCTGAAAAATCTAATCATGCAATAAATTGGCCAATTGTTTTGCGTTCAACCAGTGGAAACAATGCCCATTGAAGTTGGTCAAAACACTGGTCTAAGCAACTGATTCGACAATGGGCTTATCTTGTTGTTGCCTCTTTTTTGCACATGCTTGATTTATTGTTTTGAGCACTGAATGTCCATAAGCTAGTAATTGATAGTTGGAATTTGTAATTAATACCTGTTGGTTGTTTTTAGCTGCCTGGGTTCAATCTAAAAAAAAAACCGATTAGGGATTCTGTTTATTCTTCTTTCAGCAGGACATGAATGTTTTGCATAATTATGAACATAATATTTTACTCAACTTACATCGAATATAAGCTCTTGAACTACTTAAGACTGTCGTTGCAACAAGGTATATTAAAATACCTACGTACATATTTTAAATATTTCCCATAAGAATTCCGCACAGATTTGTATCTTGCCAGAGACTTGTAGTCGTTGTTGTTTTCGCCCATGTAATGCGCTTATGACTAAGCCAAAGTCTAACCTACTTTGAGGGAGCAAAGACGGCCCCACATTTGGCCAAACCCGTTGCCGTTGCGAGCTCGGGCTGGAGCTGGAACTGGGGCCGGTCGACGACAACTGATTGTCAGCGCTGCAACTATCTTAAAATTGCTTGCACTTGTTGCATGTTCCGCGAGCGGCAACAGATGCTGATGCCCCACAAAATGCAGTCGCTCTAAACTATTTATACTTATAGTTTATTGAGCCGGCACCGACTAAGACCCAATACTGCAAATGTCAACAAGTTGGACGATGACGATGACGATGCCATTGATGCCGCCTATTTTATTCGGTTTGCTGTATTCGTATACAAAATCGATTGGCAACAATTTCTGTTACGACTGTTTGCGATTTGTGCTGAAGTCACAGTCGGAGTGGGCCAGCCAACACGTCCAAAGATTATTTTTAAGGTGCGCACTTTTGAGGTTGGTCCTCCTGATTTTCCAAATGCAACGCCTGTTAGTTTACCGTTTTCGTTTGCTGCCGCTGCTGCTGCTGCTGCTGCCACAGAGCGATGAGAGATGAGGTTGCATGCAACGGGCGTGCAACGTCCAAGTCGATGTTTTCGAATGCTTTGAATCATGACTGCCAACAATCGAATATCAGCAGCGTTTTTGCACAGTGGCTACATTGTATTTAAAATTTTAAAAATTTGTCCAAATATAATATTCACATTCTTTACCATTAAATTAGTTTCCGATCAAGAGATTATATTTATAAACAAAATCTAATAATTTAGAAAGAGTATTGCAAGTAATTAAATTTTTTAAAACAAGTAAAATACAATTTTGGATTTGAATAAATTTAAGTTGTTTCATCAAGTGCCAAGATCTATTTAGATATTCAATTTCAAACACACTTTATTTTATGAGCTCTGGTTCCACTGTGCATCTGTTGCGGCGCGTTCTTTTGACAATTTTCAACGCCTTCGTTGGATCGACATCACCGCTGCCTGCATGAGATGGCAACTGTTGTTGTTGCTGCTGCTGGTGGTGGCGGCGGTGCTGATGCTGCTGTTTGATGGCTGGAAGATTTTTTTTTCGGGTTTGGGTGTTCGGCATGGCTATAGGTTTGTTTTGCCAGCGGCTTGTTGCCGCTGCTGTTGTTATTGTTGCTGATGATTTTATTATTTTTTTGTATGCACTTCCTATTGGGTAATATTTGATTTGCATTCCAGTTGAAGCGCATCACGCTGCTGGGCTGCAATGAATTGCATTTTAATTAGATTCATGATTTTAGGCGGGCTTTCAGAACGAACCCATTGCATGCCAATAGTACCACTGTGCTAACCTTCACCAGCGCTGACCTTTCAAGCCAAAATATGTTATACAAGTTACAGCCAAAAAAAATATAGATTTAAAATTCCAATCTATAGTCTCTGGCTGCCTAACAATTGTTTTGTTTATTTGTCTGTGCTGGCCACTTAAAAATGTTACTTGTGTCAACACGATGTCAGCCTAAAACAAAATGCCTTCGGGCTGTTCATTAACACCTTTTTGGGGCCCAGTTGAGATTTCACAGACGGAGAATGAAATTCCATGTGCGGTTTCATTAATTGTGTTTGCCCATGCCAAGTGGTAATGAGATGGACAGGTCCCCAATGAACAATACTTGTTACAGGTTCTCTAGCCGGTCGCACAAACAAAGACATCAGAGTACCCCGCTCCCCCGAGGCAGTCATGAGTTGTCTCTCTCTCTGTCTCTCTCCCACTTTATTGAATGTAGGCGGTGTCTATTGGTTCAAGCTGGTTTCTAATTTCAATAATTGATAATTGCTTTGCTGAGTGCTTTTAGTTGTTTCGGCCCAATTGATTATAATTTGTTTTGCATAGCAGATTCTCAATTCAAAATTTTAGTGGGCCCAATTAAGATGAATCGACAAAATTATTTTGTGCGAATGCTGGCCAAATATTGCAAAATCCGTCAATTCGTTAGCCAATTCGTTGATTAACTAATATTAACTCATATTCAAACAAAGGTAATAAATACTTTTACTTTAACACATAAATATTACTTGTTTGCGCCATTATTCATAAATGTTGGTTTTACCAAAAACCCTTCCAAAAACTTTCAAACTAGCTGTTAAAATGGATCATAAACTGCACATGTTACAAACATCTTTCGTTGCCCGTGGTGATCATTTAGGTTTTTTGTGATATTTTTGCAAATTAGACAAGCAAGTTTACAGTGTTTTTAACGACACACAAACCAATTGATTGCCAATTAGGCCAACATGCATATTAACATAAAACTAAAATTTTAATGATATGTTATTACACTACATTAGTATATGGTAAAAAACCAAAAACTAATTTTAAACAAATTAACTTGTACGCATAAAACTTATTTAATGATAATGAAAACCGATCCGATATGCAATATTGTGTACATATACATATATGCAGAAATTATACATGAAAAATCAAAGCTTACAATTTAATTTTCCAAATTAAATTATTTTTTTATTGTTTCATCATTGGTGAAATGCGATTATCCCTGTATCCCTATGGATCACTGATTGATGTTAATTAAATTTCCCAGAAATGCATGGCTTTAACTCTGTGACAGTCGACTTGGCTAAAACGTTGTGTAACTATTGATTGTTGTGGGCCACCATTAACCTGCTCTACTTGGGCCAACAGGCACTTGAACCCAGCTTGACACCAATTGGCAGCCAGTCAGCCGGCCACCCACTCGACTCGATGAGCTGCCTCCATGTCCATAATGTCTCAATCGCAATAAGGCTGTCGGCTTAGCGCCTTTGAATTCGTGTCATGGCACAAATTTCCAAGTCAAGCCAAACGGAAGTGTCGGCACATAACAAAGTGGCCTCAGCCCCATGCACTCGATAAGGACTTGGGGCCCCTGCACCCTCTGCCGACAGACCATATACACCATATACCATATCAATGCATATAGTAATTGCCCGACCCACAGGTCTGGCTCAGGCAAGGCTGTTGTATCCTTGTAAATCAGCACGCCAAAACTTTTGCAGTTGCCTTTGTTTTGTCACGTCATTGCTGTAAGCGACAGGTCCCAAAAGAAGCACTTGCCCCCACCTATCCCCGCACACAGTAAACAATGATGCAGTGTTCCGACTGCGTCTTTTCAGCCAGTTTCCTGGCTCACCTTCAAAGGTGGCTCCTGATTGCATTTGGCAGGCTACCAGCAAACGGTGCCAGCCAAAAAGTTATTTGTTTATTGATTGCCGTCATTTTGTTTTCGTTTTCGTATAATTTAGATTAAAATTGTTTTTTGGCTTTCCTGTTTCATCAAGGACTTGCTGATACGGTTAGCATTGGAAACAGTTGCAGTTGCCGCAACTTGATCGAATTTATTGCCATGTCTGGCACTTGTAATGGGGTTTATAGAGCACCACATGCAGGCAGTGGGCCCCACAAACAATTTTGTATTTTACATTTTAAACATCTCTCTTTCGGTTGTAGATTAATATTTATTATAAATTCATATATATTTTATATTTTTAAATAATAAAAACATTTGTGTTTGTTTAAATAGAAATAAGTTCGAAAGTATGCATATTTACAGGGTAGCCTCGTAGTCGAGCACTTTCGCCTGCACTCTTACTTTTTCCCTTTGACAATTCTCAGCAATTAGAAAATTTCATTTACAGTTTCTAATCATCATTATAATGTCACTCTGCTGACGTAATTGCACTTTTGAGTCATCGCATCGCAACAACAAACAATGCATCAGGTTTTACAGCTTCCGTCATTGTTGTTGTTATGTGTGTGAAGTATCTTCTATCTTCTGTTTTGCATTTTTCTTTTTACAGTGCACATCAAGGGAAAATTTGCTACTTAATTTTTATGACTGGAGTGAAAATGTTGCTTGCGGTTACTTTTGTCTGCTGCAGCTGATTATTGTTATTATTATTATTATTATTATTATTATGCTCTGTGCAAACAAAACGGAAAGCCAAAGGAAGGCAGCTTTACTGAGCGAAAATTAAGAAGGGGCGCCATTGGGATATAAAACGTAGCGGAGAAATGTCAAGTGCATAAATACAAGACAAGGCATAAATACTTTATTGGCATTCACTCGATGGGCGAATGGGCAGGGGGGGTAGCGGCGATAGGGAGCAAGGTTCTCATTGCAGCGTCATCATGCACAAGTTGCCGCTGGGCGAACTTGCAACACTCGATGATGCATTGCTGTTATTTTTAATTACGAACATACATTGTCTTGCAAAAGTATCTGACAGATACATGCTGGCGAGTAAGTGCTCGTAGTCGCAGCCACGTTTATTAATTGCGCTCGCTTTTAAACTTGACACACTCGCATGTATTTGCATATGACGTCATTGGCCGCGCTGTTGACATTTACGGCTATCGGGGGTCACTTTGCCATTCATTATGTTTCGTACTTATGCATCGAGCATGTTTCTGAACTTTTTCGTTCTTTGTACGCTCGCCCATTGTCTGCTCAAGTGGCTGATGAGCAGAGGAGGGGCGGTGTGTCTGGGCTGTGTACTCTACACACTATTTTCTATGTATGGCTCGGGATGTTTGGCGCCAAATGTCAAGGAGCTGTGGGCAAAGCTTTGATCTTGTTTGCCATTAGTTGGCTCGCAAGTGCTTTGGGCAAGACTCATTTGCAATGTTTGTGTCGAAATCTGGCCATAAATTTAGACATTACACAAGCATAAACTGATTTAAGTTATCTCTTACATTACAAAATTCGTAAACTATAAAATTTTTTAATTTTTTACTATAAAAAAAAAATATTTTGCCTCATTTCTTGTCTTTTTCTTACACTAAATTTTCAGAATAAAATGATTGTTTTAGAAACTTTTTTTAACTGCTCACATTTTTACATTACATTTTTAACATCAATTTTTTGACTCTTTTGGAAAAAATATCAACTGTTGATCAATATTCTTTGATCTGAAAATACGAAAGCAAAAAAAAAAAACCAAAAAGTCTTCAAGATATTGGAAAACATAAAGTTTCTAATTACTTGCCGGCTGTCAGGTTAGAGGGACATGCGTGGCTGGTGGGTGTGGCTTTGTGTGCAGCCACATAAAATTTCATTTTTCTATTTAATTGCCAAAGAGTCGAGTTCGCAAATGAGCAGAGTATGCAGTCAGGGAGCTGAAATCTGGGAGCAGTAGCGGCCATAAATGAGTCAACGGCTGGACAACAACGCGGCAGTTTCATTGCGGTGCTGACCACAACCACGACCAAAACCAAGTTGGACATGCAGTCCTGGCCATTGGCGGCAGCTCATAAGCCACGCAGTAAAACGGCATGAAATAAAGAAACGAGTTAGCCAACATCGACCCTGTCGAGATGCTAAAGATTCTGTAGAAATGTTTATTAAACTTGAGGATTTTATGATTATGCCGCACACAGCCAAGAACCTGGACAGCGCATTGGTAGCTGCTGCTGGTGGTGTTGCTGCTTTTGCTGCTGCTGCTGCCAGTGGCAGTCATTGTAGTTGTTGTTGCTACCGCCACCGCCACAGCCATCGTCGCTGCGTTGGCAATTAATTTGGCCAACAGCCACATCGATGAAATGCCATTCATATTGCCTGCCTCGCTGCCTTTCAAAGAATTGCAGACGGAGACTTCAACTCTGGTTGGCTATTCAAATTTCAGTTTGGTAATTTGCGTTCCAGCTCATTCGGTAATTATGTGAAAATTCATTTTGGTGGTTCAAGCTTTTCCAGCCACTGCCATTTTGGCCTTAACCGAACACCTGCCCCCGCCAGCCCGCCTGCCAACCGCTGTCAATGCATGTCAACTTATTTCATTTGCAGTCAAGGAGGCTTTTTGGAATGGCCGACTGGCAATTGGTTCCTTTACCAACTACTCACAACCTGCCAGCCGTTTTGGCCATTTCTGTTATTTAGGTGCTGGTTGTTGCAGGCCCGCCTGGCAACCGGCTCGCATGTGTGCCACTCTTTGCTGTCAAATTGCTCAAAAATGCTGCGACGCGCTTTGAATACTACTGTTAGAATCATGCTTGACCTGTCGTGGATCCATACGACGGATTTACTGATCACTGGAGAGAATATGTAGGGTATACATATATAAAAATTAACCAAGAATTAAGCACCTTGAAAATCAGTTCAGTTTTGAAGTTATGATAGTTGTGAAACTTTAAAATAAAATTAAAATATTACAAAATAATGCGTTTTCTAATAATTGATATATATATATAATATATAAAAACTCTTAACTGTCTTAAAGGATAAAACCAAAACCACTCTTTACTTAAAAAATAAACAACATTTTCTTTTTGTTTTGATCACAAGCACAAAATGTACACGAAACGCAACATTGGTTATCACACTCGGCGACAAGAAAATGAAAAACGGAAAAACATTAATTAACCGAAATACATTTGGGAACATGACGTGCTACGAAATGCGGGAAAGAAGAAAAGTTATGAACTATATATAAAAGCTGTACTCCAGCCAAGTGCCAGAAAACATTTTCACCAATTTTTGCATATCTGCAACGACTCAACGGCAACGGCAACGGCGGCAACAGAAACCACAACAGCAACCACAACTGCAACCACAACTGCAACTGCAACAGCAACAAATCAAATAAGGAAAAATGTCGCCAAACTTTTCAATTCAACTGTCAATCAGTTTGAGATAGCGGCGGTCTGGAGAGCCAGCGGCAACAATAATGACATTTATGCAAAATAGCCGTCGAAGCAGCCTCAGCATACTCTGCAAGTTTTGACCCGACAGAGAGACGGACGAACGGAGGAACGGAGGGAATTGCTGCTCTTGTTGTGAGTGAGCGAACGGGGCGAGTCTGACTGAGCCAGGCCGATGCCTTTCCTGGTCACCTTTGCCATAATAATTGCACTTGCATTGCATGCAAATCAAATTGTCATCACGCTGCCATCCTCCAACTGGCTGTGGGCTGCAGCGTCCAGCGGCTCGCTTTATTGGCCCCAAAGGAGCCCAGTCCAACCCGACATTGACGATAGGCAGCCAGTCAGCCAGTCAGGCAGTCAGCCGGTCTGGGCACAGGCTGAATGATCGATGACAGAGTTTGTGTTTGATTGAAAGCAATTGGTGGCACCGTCACTTGGTCTTGCGTTTCTGATGGGCGCGGATGGCGGCGGCTTCGTTTCGGTCTCAGCCTCAATCCTCATTTTGTTGCTTGTTTTCCTTTTCTTTATTTCGCTTTTGCAGCCAGTGCATTGTTTGCTGTTGTGTCTTTTTCGGTAGCGCTCTGTGCGAAAATTATTGCCACACGCGGCCTGGGCGCATAAGGAAAATTTATTGCCTGGCGGCTTTTGCGTTGGCGATAAGTTTATCTTTACCGCATAGCGCGTCTAACGGCAAATTTTGATGCAGTGCAGCCATAATTGTCATTGCGTTTTTACTGTGCCTTGCTGCATATTAGTTACCTTTGCTGACAACTCATAATTGTCTAAGAAAATGTACGACATTTTCATCTGCATAACTAAGACACATTTGAGGTGTGCCTCAAGTTGCATCATGTTGCAAAGAAGACAGGCACAAAGTTGCATAAGGACATAAAACAGTTTTTTCCATTAAAAGTTTTACAGTATTTGCAGAAGTACATTTTAAAGCGCGAAATTTATAAAAACTTTTTTCAAAAATATTTTTTTTTATTATAAATTTAAAAAAAAATTTTTTTTTTAAAGAAAATGCAAATTGCAAAAGAAATCAACCCTATCATGTCCATCCCCTCAAAGGCAGGTGTTTAAGTCCTTTATATAATTAAATAATTGAACAGACAGATAAACACACACATACACACACACACACTTACAAAAGAGAGGTGCAATGGCAAATCCGGGTAACAAATTAATTTGTCATATTAACAATTGCCACATAAAGTCACACGGTCGCCATACCCACCAGGAGCTGATCATGATGATAGCTATGCTCATCATCATCTGCATGATGATGACGACAAAGCGCAAGGGCCAGGCAGACACCAGTTACTAACTAACCAAGTTGACTAACTGCCTCAACTGAGCCTTAGCCCCCGGCACTGACACTAGTCCCAACACAAGCTCCGGCTCTGGATTTTACTTACATTGAAACGATACGCAAACTTAGCGAAGCATGTGTTTTCTTGTTGTTGTTGCTGTTGTTGTTGTTGTTGTTGGCTGTTGCATTTCGTAGATTTTTAATTGAAAAAACATGTTTTACGAGCATCGCTAACCACGACGATGACTACACCAGCAAAAACAACTACGGGGCGCAGCCGCAGCCGCAGTAGAAGATGACGCTGTCGTTAGTTAAGCATCGCGTACTTCTTAAAACTCGGTGCTTAGGTGCTGCCTAACAAGTCGACTTTAAGTACTTGCCAGTTGAGTTTGCATCTGAACACTCTTAAGTGACTTGGGTGCTGGAATGCCTTCGCATGGAATGCATCGTGTCTTAATCTGAGTAGTGCTAATCATTCAAAATAATACATTGTGTAAAGCAGAATCAAATCTACTAGCGGATTAAAACTGTTTTTGCCATGATCATTCAATTAATAAAATAAAAACAAAAATTTATAAATATTTAATTCAAGACACAAAGGTTGGTTTCGTTCACGAAGTGAAAAGAGTATATTGGTTATGTGCAATGTCCGTCCGTCTGTCCGTCCGTCCGTCTGTCCGTAAAATTAAAATTTATTATTATTTTTTTTTTGCTTACTATAGCTTTAATATACAAATAAATACATATGTAAGCTTTTCTTATGTAAACAATTGCCATTACATGTTTTATTTTGTATATTTTCAGATTGGTAAAGAGTCTGCCAACACAAAGTGCGAGCAACAACATTGAAGTGCCGACGAAAAATATTAGTAAGTATGCATTTATTTAAGCAATACCTAAAAACAATTGGTAAATATATAAAAGTCGTAGATTTCACATGTTCGTGTTGAATTTAAGTCATTTTTAAATGTATTAACGAATTTTAGGTATATTTATATAATACAGTATAAGAACAATATATTTGAGTATTGCAATAAGCTTGCTTGAAAATAAAATAATATAATAAAAATATGGTGTAAGAGCGATACGCATACAAAATAAATATAAGAACATAAAAAGGATGTAAAGAGAAATGTAATAAATATATTTTTAAAAAAATACACAAATTCTCTTTTATTGCTGTTAGGAGAAACTTTCTTTTTGTGTAGTCGGTTGGCAAATTCTCATAAAAATCAATCTCAATCAAATCAAAATTTTAAAAATGTGCAAAACTTCATTGCATACCTCTAAGGTAACATTTTTGGCCACCGATGTGCAAGATTTCTAGTGCAAATTCAGACTCAGACAATACAGACTTAACCCTTAATGCTAAAATCGACGCAACAGCTGCAGCAGTTTCTGGAGGAAAGGTGTGAAAGGGATGGGGCAGCTGAAAAAGAAGCATACATATTTTTTGAGCGTATTCTTGCGCATTTTTCAAGGATACAGCTCTTTAGGTTCACCAGGACTATACCTTTGGTATAATTACCAGAGATATAGAGGTCATCTAGGAACCAATTTGGTTTGAAAATTTGTTGTCCAAGGATCTGCGGACTCGAGTCTAAAAAGGTATATTAATCGAAGATATGACCTTTTTTGTCCGAGATATGCAAATTTTAGTTCTTGAATAAGCTTTAAATGCCTATATTTTGGCCAATTGTAGTCCGACTTGAGAAAGATATACATCGTTATACTCTTTGACAAAAATTGTGATGTTACCCCTTGTCATTTTTGTCAAATTTGGTCAAAATTTGGAATCAGTATTTTTTAATGCCATTTGATGGTCCTTATCCGTACGAGTCTAAAAAGGTATATTAATCGAAAACATGACCTTTTTTGTCCGAGATATGCAAATTTTAGTTCTTGTATAAGCTTTAAATTCCTGTATTTTGGCCAATTGTAGTCCGATTTGAGAAAAATATACATCGTTCTACTCTTAAAAGTCTATAAAATCGAATTTTTTAATGCTATTGGTTTGTTCTGATCCGTACGAGTCTAAAGTGATATAGCATTCGAAGATGAGACCTATTTTGTCCGAGATACAAACCAAAAATATGTTTAATTCATTTAATTGATCAAAATATTAAACTGCTCTTAAATTTAGCCAGGAAGAAGAGTAAATCTCATCCAATACCAAGCAAACAGAACAGAAAGAAGATAAGATAAAAGAAAGCGTTCCCCAATTAAATATCCATTTGTTGCTAGTAGTTGGCGTCACAATTCAATTTGTTTAAATTGTAAGTTTTTATATATGTTGTTATCAATCAAGACTTGTTGCTTTCTCACACAGCATTTCAATCTCTTATACCAATGCTTGTATTTTTCTTATCAACACTATTTAGAATGCATTTAAAAAGCACCTTCCGTTAATGGTCAAGTTTTAATTACCAATTACTATGGAGTTGCATAATCTCAAACGGCAACTGCAAAGCGACTACTAAATGCCATGTCAGAGGCAAAGCCAAAGTAGCTGACTATTAACTTTAGCAAGAGCAACAAAGAGCCAAGAAAAATGCAATAAATAAACGAAATACAAATTAAATAAATGGTCAGCATTTAAACGCAACTTGCCAGCGCTTTCCGCTAATCTTAGGCAGTCGGAAAGCCAGATTCACAGAAAATTCCCGGCACACGCACATTGAGCGCAGTCTGGAAGTGGGAAACGGAGATGGAGAATAAAAGCGACTGGATCTCCGACTGTGACACTTGGCGCATCTTTAAGCGAATGACCGCAAACGGCAGATGGGCGATTAGGCTGAAAGTCAAGCTTGAAGTTGATAGCCAAAAGACGGAGTTGCAGGAGCTTGAAGACAGAAAGATAGAAAGTTTTGCAGGTGACCCAGCCGGGTCTCAGTAGCCACTGAGCCAATGAAAAATGCACGCAGCGACTTAGCGAGAAACCGAGAAGCCGAGAGACCGAATGAGAGAAATGCAAAGTAACAGCCATAACCGAATGCAAAAATCAGCCAAATGCTACGAGTAATAAAAATTAAAAACAAAAAAAAATTCCGAGAGTGGAAAACTACTTGCCCTCGCTCTTGCTCTCTCTCTCTCTCTCTGCCTGTCTCTCGCTCGCACACACACTTTTCCTCTGTTTCTGTGTATATAACTAACGGATAGGCGCTGTGAAATTGACGCTGACAAGCCTAGTTGGCCAGGTTGTCCAAGTGGGCAACACTGCGTATGCTTAATCTGCGCATTCGCATCGTCAGCTGTGTATGTGCGTGCAACTGTTGCCATGCTGTGACTATCATTAATTTTTCATATTCATAATCATCATCTAGTCAACGTGTTTTAACGCACTGCCAGTTAACAGCCACCTTTTGCTTTGGTGTCAAAATGCTTTTTTCTTTCACATTTTTCACGCGATTTATGCGCCTTTTGGTGCCATCAGTGCCACAGACAGTGCCCACATCCTCTCCATTTTCAAGCAGTCGCCTCCTGTCCATGCCAGCCGCCTGTTATCGCCCCATTCTCGTTACTCCATTCGGCCTGGTGTCGGTCGCCTGCCACTTGGCCAAGATCTCTTACATGCAATGCATTCTGGCGCCCAAGCAGCAAGCAGATTTTCGAAAGGCTCCTTTTTTGGGTGAGTGTTGATATTTTGATGAATGCACACGAAAGTGTGCGATTATTGTGTATGTGCGTGTGCGAATGAGTATCCGCTTATGCGAGGGCAATTCAAATTCTACAAAAGCTGAAGCAACGATTAACTGCGATTATGTGCATACATGCTAAGACTCGGCAGAACAAGCGATGATGACAGCGGAGATTATGGGAAAATCGCTTGAATTAAAATAACTTAATTAATATAAAAGAAAAGTATGTGATCACTGTCAATCACAGTGGATTTAAGGGGTACAAAGTGAAAATTAATTATACAACCCAAATAGCATAATGTGAACATGGCAGATTATTCAACTTTATTTCATATATTTAGTTCGATCACGAAATTAAAAGAGTATGTTTTGTTTGTGAAATGACCATCTTGCTGTCCGTCTTACGTAATTTTTTCGACGCTAGAAAAGCTATAAGCTTCAAATTTTAGATATATATACTTGTGATAACCCTTGTTTTTGTGTTATTGAGTCAAGTTTTAATATTTTTCAAACTCTCTTAACTTTGTCAAAACTGCACAGATTTTAACATTTAAAGGCATTTTTTGCATGATTTTTCTTTTAGATTGATTTTCAATGATTTTCAAGATTTTTAATTTTTAAAGTTCTTGTCTTCAAAGCACCCATATTTTCAAATTCCATAACTTTGATTTTTACGTTTGATGGAATTTCAGCTATGATTTGTCTTATTTATTTATTAATTATTAATCAATTGGTCTTTAATAGATTTCAATTTCGCGCAGATTCTTTACACTACCCCTTGCAGCAATATTAATATAAATAGTTAAATTCTGAAACAATATTCACAGACGTCCCCTGTAAACGCTTTGGGTCTAAGATGTTTTCAATTTTTAGAATAATTCAAGCAGAAAACAATGGCTGAGCCCGGGCTCTACCAGGGTAGAGCAAAAAGTCTCTCATGTGCTAATTCCCATTGTTAGTTGAAGAGCTACAAACACTTTTAATTTTCATACCCAGCATGCAAAATATATATATTTCAGGGTTTGATGAAATTGAAAAAACATGTTGTTAATACCTGGAAAAGATCCGATCCTATAAAAAATTTAGAAATAGAGCTTAAACAGCTGTATTATTGGATAGGTTCTAATATTGGCATGAATAGTATGCATCTTAATATATTGGCACTGGGTATTTTGTGGTCGAGAAATACAAATTTCTTTCTTCATTTTATACATATGCAAGTAAATAGGTATGCAATAAGCCAACTAGAAGACGTTCCTCATGGACTTCAAAAGAGTGCTAAAAGTGCGGCAATAAAAATCACGGCATTACGTTAAGTCGAACAGAATCGTTAAATTTGTAGAAAATAGTGTGAAAATCGACACATACATATGCATGTGTGTAAAACGCGTATAAGGTATAAAAGCGATCGTGTATGGGGGCTTTTATGTAAAATAAATGAAACTCGAAATGGCACTGGCTGAATTTTGGACGGCTTAATGCTTGAACGCTTATACAATACAAGCGAAGACAGTTTAATTACGGCGTGAAGTTGTGCACAGTCCGTTGTTTTGAATTCAGCCGACGAACACATCGTCGCCTCGTCCCTTTTCCATTTCCATTTCCAGTCTCCCTTTTAGCTTGTAGTTCCATAAGCTGCCAACAATTCGCACTACTTGGTAATTTAGCTTTTGGCTTTTGTTTCATAGACTTTAGCGCGATTTGTTACCCTAGTTTGATGGGGTTTTAATGCAAGCGTGAATCATAAAATCACCGTTTAATGGTGTTGGTGTCAGCTGTTACAGCTATCCACAGTATAGCAATTCTGGCTTATAATAATGCATTGCGAATTTCACAAACGTTTCGCACTTTGGAGATCAGGTGTCATCCATCGGCTATTTTGTCAAGCTGGCAACTTCTTAAGGCTAAACTATAGCTATTTTGTTCATAATTTAGCAAGCCGAGTTTTAGATAGGCAACCATGCTTAAATCAATTTCAATTTATTTTACCTCTCATTTGTGACAAAGTCATTTACTTTATGAATGCAAAAGTACATTAAATTTAAGTGCTTAAATTATGGATTGCCACTGCTTCCCAATCCTCACAATCCACAGGGTACATAAAGGCTCTATGAACTGTTTTTGCCTACCCATTCTTCTATTCAGCGCTTCATCAATTCTTCAAATCAATAGCCGGGCCCATCACATTCACATTGCCAGGCAAGGCATTTCATTAGTCAGCAATGA
Source organism: Drosophila paramelanica (assembly GCA_035043915.1). NCBI lineage: Eukaryota > Metazoa > Arthropoda > Insecta > Diptera > Drosophilidae > Drosophila > Drosophila paramelanica. The sequence goes on along the minus strand of JAWNMO010000354.1, from coordinate 4,946,567 downwards.
CTAATTACTTTGAATTACGATGGACTGCCAACATTTATGGCACTGCCGATCGAGGAATTTGAGCGCATCGGCGCCAATCACATCCAAATCGCAGTCGATGCAGAAGAGCGTCTCTGGACCGAGGACCCCATGCCGTTTAAAGACCCATCACAGGTCGGAGACGGGGCCAAACGATCAACTGCCAAACAGTCAAATAAATTAATTGCAGACGAGCATCGCAAAAATGCGGCAGGTATGAAAATTGCTTCATTAGATAACCAAACGATAAGCAGCAACAACTCTATGGGCTCTGCAGTTGAGCCCGTGTCACGAAATAACACAAACATATCTATATATATATATATATCTACATATATACATTTTTAGAATATAACAAATATAATTTTTGATCATATATACTATGGCTTATCGTATTGAAAAAACTGTGTAACAAATTGGGTGAATCTAGCTCTAGAAATTGTGAGAAATACCAATTTTCGCTGTTTAATTTTTATCTGTTGTCTCTAGGCGGACAGACAGACATTGCATTCAATATGCACTTCGTGAACAAGTATAACAGGTATGCTCGTGCCCATCTCTATATACACAAGAGATCAGGCCAGCTATTGTCCAGCTGATCGCTTTATTAAGCCGAAAACAAGTTGGCAGCAACTTTGGCTGTATTTTAAATCAATAACCTGGCAATTAAAATCCGGCCGTTTAATAAAGTTAGCATTTGTATAATGTCTTGTCAAAAATTTATTGGCATTTTTCCTTAACGTTTTAGCGTTGTTTGTTGTTTTTGTTGTTTTTGCTGCTGCTGTTAATGTTGTTGTTGCTCTTGCGATTGTGATCTCTGGTATGCCGCCCGAAATGGCTTTAACTGACCGGCAACGGCGATTGTGTTGGACATATTGTGCCCGTTGCTGTTTTCCTTATTTATTTATTTATTTTTTTTTTTTTAAGGGGGGGTGTTGACAATTAAAAGACATGAAGCGATTGCCGAATCGACGATCGTTTTTTAGCATTCATTTGGCTTGATTGCTGACAGTTAACAATACGATTGCGATCTGATAAGCCAAGCAATTGCACAGTTTTCACCTTTTGCCTCATTGCGAATTGATTAACTTATGCAAATGCTCAAATGTTGCCACAGATCTCAACACACCGACAAAAGGCGTTGCCAAACACGCTCTGCCGCAAATATGCTCCTCTGAGCCAAAAACCAAAACAACAAAAAAATGTATATAAATATATACATATATAAAAAAATATATATGTATGTTTGTATATAAAACCTCTCCGAAAAATTGACTAAAAAGCTTTAGCTTTGGTTTTATTTATTTATTTATTATTTCTTTTTTTTTTTGTATTTCTAATTTCCATCAAGCAACGCTTTTCAGTTTTGTGGCCACAGACATCAGCGACTGCTTGGCATGGCAAAAGATTCTCATGTTTTCCTTTTAGCCCAGATCGGAGCCGTCGTCGTCGTCGGCGGATTTTCAATTTCTAATGTAGTGCACGTTACGCCCTGAAGGGATTTTTATTTTATACTTTTCGGCTTTACGGTTTCATTTATTTATGCTAGAGTTGGTCGGCACTGTGGTAGGAAATGAGTATAATTTAATTAAATTATTTTGCTAAATAAATGTAAAACTTCAAGATATATATATTTCACTTTTCAAATATAAGTTGAAAAAAAATTAATCAGATTGGAATAATAATATATTTATATAAGTATGTTTTATTATTTTTTAGCCACATTGGATTTATTTATTGTCTGGATTTAATTTATTTGTAAAAATAGTTGCATCCAAATATCCTTAGGCATATGAATAACATTTTTTCCCACAATCTATCCATTTGTCATATTATCAAATGTACATAAACTTATATCAAGTAAAGCTCCATTCCACTCCACTGTGCCACATGGCGCCCTGTCCAAAGCTTCATGCACCATTTGATGACAAACTTCAAGCTAAAAACGTTTGCATGCAATATTTGTTGTTGTGTGTTTTATGATTGCTAGTTGTTGTTGTTGTTGTTGTTGGTGATGGTGGTGCTGGTGGCGCTGCACACTTTTAGTCATCACCATGTCAGCGGCGCAGACAGCGATCCAAACAATCAAAATGATATGCAAATATATGTAAGAGTACCGCTACGAAAAAGGCGTGGGTTAATTGTGACTTTATCAAACGACGGCCAAAAGGTACAATGCAAAAATTCGCAATCGAAAGGAAAAAATCAAATTTATTACAAATTTAAGCATAGAAACCCAACACGACAGCGGCATCGACTCCGACTTTGACATGGACTCCAACTGCAACTCGAACGAGTGAGAGACGATGCGGCAAGTTATAGATTTCGTCATAGTTTCGGTAAGGCTAGATATGAAAATCTGAAAATAAACCTGTCAACTGACACCAACGCCAACCGACTGTGAACTACGAACTTGCAGACCGCCCAGTCGGCTGGTGGGCGGTGCCAAAACTAAGCCACCAAATCGCTGAAATACATAAAACACATTAACACAGCACTGGGAACGGAAATGGTCGGATGCATGTTCCATGTTTTCCCATAGCAACCAGCAAAGGCCCCGCAGTCGAGTCGATTTGAGATTTGGACTGAAGCGTAACGTATTCTCAACTTTAATGCAAACAACGATTGCTAACAGTAAAGGTAACCATAATCGTAATCGTAATCGCATCCATGTCAGACACACAATTCCTGTCTGTAGACCAAACGAAAACCGCGACCCACATATTCGGCATCAGTGCGAAAGGGCAGCACAATTGGCCCAGCGGCCAAATCCCTCACTGTGGCATGCATAGTGAAGTCCTCGTTCTCGATGCCATCGTTCAGTCTCTCCCCGCACAGTCGCACCGAATTGATGGCTATAAAGTCATCCGGGCAGTTGAAAATGCCAGCGCCCGCCTGCCCATCGGCCACCAGATCGTTTTCGGCTGTGAAAAGATCAGCTCCGCTATAGATCTCTTAAAAAAAGCTCTGGCAAAGCAGATGCTCACCCTCATCCTTGTTGATGAGCTGAAAGTCGGGCTGATCGCCGCCCAGCAGCTCGGTGTTGTAGCTAATGCTGCAAACATTTTTGGAGCGTGCCAAGCATATTGCATAATTGAGATTGTTCTGCGAGATATAAGGACACATCAATAATGGATTTGTTTAATATTTGCTCGATTCACTCACCATGTAGGTTGCCTCGCGATTCGCCACAATGCTGCCTTCCACATCGTAGTTGAAGGACTTTATTATACCCTCACCGTCGCTGAAATATTGCAGGCAATTATCAGGCGCAAGATCATCTTCGATTTGAGTGATCTTGATATTAAAGGATCGTCCGCCGTTCGAGACCTTGACAAACACAGAAAGATATACCTTGCTCTCGTTGGAATCACCGACATGCACATAAACTAAAAGACAAAAGATTAATCTACAGATAAATCAAAACTTTACGTGACAGTACTCACTATGTTGACCCGTATTAATGCCGCAGAGTGTGGGTATGTGGAAATTGGCATTGTGTCCAGATATAATGAATTGATCATCTATACAATCGCCATTTGTGGGGCGACTTAACTGAAAACATTGTATAAAAATAAAACGATTTCATAAAAAAAGTTAATGGAGTAAGAACGATAACGATAACGATATCGATAACAAGACGGTCTTTAGAAAACTGTCTGCCAAATTCGATAAGCCTAGCTCTTAGACTGTGAGAGAAATGGATTTTTCCTGGATTAAAATCTCTGGGATATTGTGCAGAAAATACTAAAAATTGACTTTTATCTATTTAGGATTTATTTTGCAATTATTTTGAATATATTTCATGCGCCTCATTCTAAAAAATCAAAACTGTTTTCTTCTGATTTTAGCAACATTATATCTCCATATATAATAGATAGAATAACGTAATGAATGCTTTACCAACTGATTTACTTAACTAACCAGAATTGTGTTATTTTCAATAGCTTTGCGGGTACCTCAAACATGTGGAAATCCAGTCGTAGCTGTTGCACTCCTTTTCTCACATTAACGATCAGAACACAGATCATCATTTCCCGCACCGCCTGTGGATAGCTGGGGCTCTCGAAGTACACGGTCTGCTGGCTGGTTACATCGCCGCAGCTGTTAACGACTGAAAGCGCAAGCAATGATCACTTGATTACATTTTATTGATGATCACACTCACAGATACAGCAGGCGCCAACACCCTCGGCACAGCTTTCGGTGGGTATGCCACCCAGGCTCTTACACTCGAACTCGTGATAGCAGATACCCTCCATGACGCGAATCTCGCCCATGGAGACGCTGCACTTTGTGTTGGGGAACTTGATCACCTCGAAGAGGCTTAGGAAGCCCTTGCCCTTCGATTTGGGTGCGCTGGGCTGCTTCAGTATGAGATTCGCTTCGATCGGCGAGCCATAGATGAACTGTTTCAACTTCTGTCCCAATTTACCGGAAGATGTCTGCGGTCGCATGATCGATGTCCGCGTGCTGGACGGACGGGGCGGCACAGAAGGTCTCATTGTGGGTCTTGGCGTTGGCATCATTTCCGTGCTGCTCGGTGTGGGCATCGTGTCCGTAGTAGGTGGTGGTGTTTCAGGCGGCTCTGGCGGTGGTTCCATCGAAGTTGGCCGCATCGGTATCGTGGGCTCGGGCCCATCGGGTTCCATGGGCTCAGGCTCAGTGGGTGCTGGCTCTGGAGACGTTTCGGTCTCTTCTGACGGTGGCATCATGGTCATCTCCTGCGGCTGTGCGAGTTTCTGCAGCCGAAAGCCCGGCTGGTAGCGCAGCGTATAGTGAAAGCCAATGCCATCGATGGCCATGCCACCAAACCGTTCTGTTGTCCTTGTGGCGCCTCCGCGCTTGCTTTTCTTCACGCCCAGTGTCACAAAACCGCGTCGATCATCGGCGCCGGCCACGCCCACATAATAGAGCGTCAAAACCAGAGCGCTTATCAACGCATCGCGTTTTGACAACATTATTAACGGAACTGCACTCAGCGACTGCCTGCTGATCGTCCCAAGTTCCGATCGCTGCTGGGGCTTCATCTGGCACTTGGCTCTGCCTGCTGCAGATGGTGCATGTTTTCTTTGGCTTTATTAGAGCATTAATTGCAGTCCCCAGCAACGATGTTGTCAGCTGTCAGCGTTGTCATCGCAGTCGGCTTTCCAGCTTTTCCCATCTTGGCTGCTGCACAACCTTCACTTTTACATTATTTTCTTACGTTCCTCGACGAGCCAACCACAAAGTCACGCCATGGTGATCGCACATGTGCTTGCCGCTTGTGGTTATTATTGCTGTTGTTTCTCGACTCCAGCCACAATTGAGCTGCCAACAGGCCAAAAGCAGTGTGAACTATTTTAGCAAAATACATGAAAATTGTGAATTTTTAAGCAACACTTTAGTCGGCAACTTTCGGGAGGTCTGGCCTAAAGAATAAAATCAGTTGACACGATGAGTTAGCAAAGCGGAAATGAAAGTGGCACAGCTATGCAACAAAAGATAAACAAAAATAAAAAATAAGAAAAATAAACAAATGTGAATATTTTGAAATTATAACTTGGCCAAACTAAACTTATTTTCTTAGTAGTTGAGAAAATTTCTGGTATAGAATAATGTAGTCATAGTGGTTAATTTTTCTAACAAAATCATATTTATATAATTATTTAATTTTTGTAATGTTGGTTTCTCCCAAGTCAATACAAAATATTATTTATGACAACAAATATTTTGGATTATTTATTTTTTTTATTTAGTTTAGTTTTTTTCTGTGTTTTCATTATTTTATTTTTTCATTTATGTAACATTTACTATTAACAATTTTTTTTGTATATATCTTAATATATATTTCTCACACAACACGAACTCAATATCATGAATGTATTTTAATTGGTGAGATTGGATGAGCTGCTTGCCAACCGATTGTATGTAAATGCATTTTATAGACTTTAAACTATTGTGCTATACAAGTATATTTATTATATCATCATTGATCACGACGTGGAAAACCGCCTTTTGCTTCATTAAAACTAACAGCTCATAATCATAATATTTAAAGCTAAACGCCCGCATTGTCGCTTCTAAAAATATACCTCATATATTTTTCTCTTTTTTTTGCGTTTTTCTATTTGTTTGTCAAGTGCGCAATTATTTATAATTTCTGTACTGCAGCTTGGATGATGGCAGCAACGAGTTGTCTCGCTACAACAATAAAATGCTAACAGCTGCAAGTGGTTGTTGTTGCTGTTTTTGTTGTCAGCAGTGCATAATAATACCAATTGCAGTTGGCTTTGTTAACAATTAACAATTTCAACCTTGTTGTGCATGATGCATTTGCTTCTCCAGAGAGCTGCTCAGATATGATGCTGAAGCACTCAGGTGCATAAAATGCTGCTAAATGATTGTGATTTTGAGTTTGGTTTTCGCTTGTGTTGATTTTGCTTTGTTTTGCATAGTTTGAGACTCTCAATCGCTTTTGCAATCAAAGTGATTTCGATTTCATAAAAAACCGAGTCGAGACTAGTCGCAATGAGCCAGCAAAAATGTTGGACATTGATATTACCTGATGTTACCGATTTGCATACTCAATTGCCGGCAACACTCTCATTAGGCGCTATTAATTATGAAAGTTTTAATTGATTTCGAATCGTTCGGCAGTCACATCGAATTTTATGCATCAATGTTGCAATCGCAATCGCGGTCGTTACCATTTAATTTATTTGAAAGTAATTGTCTTAAACGCAACTGACATCGATGGGGTTGCCGGTATTTGCCAAGACGATCTATAAGTACCACATGTACGCCAGTTGAAACCAGGAAAACGGGTTCGCATTATGTTTTAGAAAGTTATTACGGATCACAACATTGTGAAATGATATAAGTGAGTAAGTAATTGGTGCTTCAATTAGAATACTACGTTAATGTTGCTATTAAGAATCAAGAGATATTTAAGTAAAAGAAAAATTACAGCTTGTAAATGTTTAGAAAAAGTAACTACTGTTAACAATTTAGTTTAAGTAACCTGATATATGGACATAATGCCAATGAATATTAATGTAAATAAAATTTTTAGTTCCATAATGTTTCCCATGTTTTATGCATAAGACTCTGATGTTTACACAACACTTGAACATTTGCATTCAACTGTTCCTCAATTTGATCTGTGTTGGCTTGAAATGTACACTTTGGTAACACGTACAGACGATTCCCATCCATTAATTGAATCAAATCGAACGTTACGCATGCGTCACGCCAAATGACAAAGGGAGCCGCCAATGCTGGGTGAGGCTCACACATGTGCTCCCTTGCCGTGGATGATGGCCATGTTCGAGACCTGGGCCGGGGTGTCCACTTCAGACAGCAGCATTATTGTTATTGCCATTATGTTATGTATTTGTATGGGCAAAGTGGGAATCGCAGTTGGAGCGCAAGAAGTTGCCGAGCGGGTGTAGGAGTCGGTGGGGAAGTTGAGGTGGGGTAGCTGCAAGTGATCAGTAAACTGGGTGCTGGGTGCTGGGTTCTGGGTGCCGGGCACTTGGCAACCGGCAAATCAAACCGTGGTAAAACCCACTTAATTGACATTTAGTGGACACTCGAATGCGAATCCAAATTCAAATGCTGGGGAATGAGCAGCTGCAGACGAGTGCAATGCGAGTGCCAAAGAGAAGCTGCGTTAAACGGCGGGCGATGCACATCAGCGCTATAAGTAGTTTTCCTTTTGGACTTCTGTCCATTTGCCGAATGGCCTGGCATTCTAATGCGAGTTTAGCCCCAGCAGTTGCAGTTGCAGTTGCCGCCACGCCAATGATGATGTTGATAATGAGCATGTTGCCTCCTCGTTGCTGCCGCTTTTGTCGTTGTTGTTGTTGTTGTTCTAGCCATGATTTCTGAAGATGCAGCAGCAGACATCATTACAATATAATTGATGGCTTATAAACCAGCAACGGTAAATCGAAGTTTTCCTTTTGCATTTGTGCTTTTTGGCCAACTCTCTCGCATTATGAACAGCCCGTTTTCTGTTTGGGCATTATTATTGTTCCGTTTGACAGCTCACAAGTTGTGCGTATGCATAGGCATATATATGGGACATAATGCCACCAATGCGAATGGAAAATGTGCGCATTTGACATAGAAAACTACTTTGCATATGCGGCATGTGGCTTGTGTGGTGGCGGCTTACCAATTGACCAATGCAGGACATATCCAAGTACACATAGTTCTCTTGTTACACGGTTTTGAAATAACAATTATAATATGATATATATTCTATAAATTGCTACAATTTGTCAATAATATAATAATATACAAAGATATTAAATTTTTTAATAGAAATAAATTTCTGATATTATTTACTTGCCTCCAAATCAAAACATATTTTTTACATTATATTTAATGATTTTAAATGCGTCAACAAGAAAAAAAGCTCTCAAGGGAATTCTCTTTTTTTTTTATTGCATCTTAGCCATTGTTTGATCAGCATGGCTTATGATCACCACTCAGTCGTCGACTAACTCAACTCCATTGCAGTTTCAATGCCAAACTGTGAAACTTTGAGAACTCGACCTGGATGTTTCCTAAACCAAAACGGCACCAATTGCTTCCAGCCTCTAAAAATAAAATAAATACGATTCGTTTCAATGCCATTTTTGCTGAAACAAAGCCAAAGTGTATCATTTATATCGAACCATTTAAGAAAAAACTTCAGAAAGTGTAAAGCAATTCTTGTGGTTACGGATGTTTTTATCTTTTATTTTTGTATTATTTTTTTCTTTTTGCATGTGGTCTTAGTTATAATGCCGTCTAACCACAGCTGTGTCGGTATTTTTTCATCGTCTCCAACCTTGCACGCACAACAAACAACCGAACCGACGATCGATTTGAAGCTTGCCATAAATGGAGCATTAATTAAATGTTTTATTATTATAATGAAAAGGGTAAAAGTGTGGGGAAATAAGTGCTGACTGTTGCGCTACAAAAAAAAATTAAAATAAATATATAATATATGATTGACAAAAAAGTGTCTTTAATTTTTTAAATCTGAATAAAAATAAAAAGAAAAGGATTTCACATATTGTTATAATTTAAAGCAAATTCCAGCTGGGCAGGGGATACATTTATACAAATAAAATAATAAACTATAAATAATGTTCTTTGTTTGTATTATTAAAAAATATTCAACTATTATTTTATTATTTGAATAATATACACTATCCATTTAAGCATTCAAAAATAGCATCTAAGGAATAGAATAAATTTAAATAGTTTTCAGCATGCGATATTTATGGTAGCGCTCAGAAAAGTGCGTTGTGGCCCATTAATGCTAATGCTGGCAAATTCTGTGCCATGCAAAATGACCGCAAAAGGATGCGAGACGGAAGCTGGGCAGCATTAGCTTCATTATTGACGCTGCTGCGGCCATTGGCTTTTGGCTTTTTTTGGCAACATGTTGCGGCAACACTTGTTGGCCAGACAACGGAGCCAGTTCCTTTGTTTTGCGCTTGACTCCTGTGCGTGGCTTGCGGTTTTTTATTGTTGTTTATACTAGTTCACGAAGTGAAAAGAGTATATGAGGTTTTCCCTCTTTCTGAACACACAGTATTTTGCCGCTATTCACGGTAGAGCCACAAAATTTAAAATATACACTGTATATACTGTATCGTATATAATCACTGCGGACATGGCAATTTTATCAAATCTATTAACCCTCTCAGTTTTAATGTTAATTTTTATATTTGAAAAGAGCAATAATAATTAAGACGGCTTTAAGCTGTTTTCATCTATGCACGAGTATTGGGCCGCCTGTTATACCCGACTAAAACGGTCTTATTTGTTTTTTGCTTTCGATTAGCCATAGCGCTCCTCACACGGCTGCACATTGATCAAGAGCCATAATGAGCGATAACTGCAGCAGGGTTTTTGTTACGAGCGCTTTGCTTTTGTTTGGTCCTGAGATTTAGCGCGCTTTTTCTCGATGCATTAGTTACGTATCTTTCGGATGCAGAGCAAACATCCGCATATCCATGTAGCGGCATATTGTTTTTTTGTTTGCTTGTGTCTGTGGCGCTGCAAAATTAAACTGTTAACTTGCCATGTTTAGCTGCCATTGTTTGGCCTGTCCAGACATTATTTGGCTCAGTCTTAGCTCGTGGGCTACATATGTACGGCTTGTAGCTGTGTGTATCTACATATCTGTATCTGTATCTGGTATCTGTATCGCTATCTAATCGCTTTCTAATGGTCTCAGCTCGCATGGCGATCTATGTTACCTGTCAGCGGCGCTTGTTTGCTTAATAGATTTCTGGCTCCCATTTTTTCTTTTTATAAATTTATTTATTTTATTTTTATTTTATTTTTTTTTATTGCTGTAGCCAGCAACCCATTTTAAACATTTTAATAAATAAGAAAATCTTTTTAGCCGCCGATTTCCTCTCTTGAGCTGGCCTTTAAACTTTAATGCATGGAAAATTGCATGCTGAACGGTAGATCGGCAAAAGCAACCTTCAAAATTAAGTTGTCTCGGTAAGTTATTTATTTTTAATTACTTGCAGATCCAATCGCAATTTTTTTTTTGCTTTTGTGCAGTGTCCGTAATTAATTACCGTTCAGAGTGTGATGAACTTTAAGCGAATATTGATAATATTTACCTGTCTAGATTTAGGACTTTAGCAGACAAATTGTGCATAAATCAACTGTTGGCCGATGACTTAAAATATCGTGAGAAATTAGTATAAACGAAATAGTTCAAATCAGAATATATTTATTTTACTTTTTTTTCCAACGGATATTGTATTTGAGTATATCAAATTACCGGATGCAGCTAATTAAACCTTCTACAATTATAGATTCCTATGCAGCTGCCAAAACTCTGACATATATTAAAATAATTAATCTTCAGACTTTCCAGACTTTTCATATCATCCTAAGCATTGGCTGTAGTAAATGCATTTCCGTCAGGTTGTTTTGCTAAATTATGCAAAACTGATTACATTGAATATGTTAGAGCCATACATCAAGCATTTAGCAACTTTCTACATCTGCATAATAAATTGAATACATCAGAAACTATAAATAATTGCCAACAACTGCAAACAAGCTACAAGTTCAGCTGGCAAATGAAGAAATTTTGTTAGAATTGCGATTTTTAAAATATGTCTGTGCGTCCGTCTGTGCGTGTGCATGTGCATGTGTGTGTGTGTGTGTGCTGTGAGTGCCTCGCAGCGAAGGCTAATGGCCCCACAGACAACAAAACACCAACAACAACCACTGCTTACAAGTTGCCCAACTGTGCGAGACAAGTGCAGGTAACACCATCACCCAATTCACCTGGTGGCACCCCGCACACAAGCAACACGAAACGAAAAATCTTACAGGTAAATCACAAAACAACGGCAATATTAATCCAAAGAGCAGTTACAAAAATTATTGAGCTCTTCTAAAATAAAAAATATATATATTCATAAATTCATATTCATATAACAAGCAAATTAGTTTTTAGTTAACAATTCGGATTTTTTGAAGAAAAACTAAAGTTACAAATGAAGTTTCCAAAAACATAGAAAATTATATTACTTTATCTTGTTCGCAAAAATAATTTATACTTTTCTACATACTTTAGAAATTGTTGTTAATAGACAACAGCATCAGCTTAAAGTAAGATCCGTGGGAACTTACTTTAAATACTTAATGCACGTTATTTTGCTTTTTTATTAAGCCAAACATAACAATTACAAATAAACTTAATTCTCTTTTTATACGATAGATATGTTTCTAAAATTTTCCTGTATAAAAGGAGTTATTTAAATGGAGTTTCCGAATTCAGTGGAGAATTTATTATTAATAATTTCAATATGTAAGTATTATAAAAAAAGAAATTATGAAATTTGGAAAAAAGAAAGCAATATCAGAAATTAAAAATGTAAAAACAGTAAAACTAAAATAAGCATTAAAATATTGTAATCGGTATGACTGTTGTCACTCAAAACAATTTTGTGGATCAATTTGAGATATTATTTCTCTATATGCATTGTGAATAATTCATTATGGTGAAATATGCAAATCGTGTTTAAGCAATTACTTAAAAATTATACAAATATGTTTATGTTTAAAAATTAAAAAAAAATGATTGTAGTGTGCTTGAAGATTCTACCAAGCCGCTTCAAAGTGACACATGTGTGTGCCACAAGCCAGGAGATGACCGCGACCGCGACAGCAACGCACGACAGAGGCAGAGGTAGACCGAGAGGTGGAGGCCAGGCAATCGGCCAAACTGTCAGGCACGGTGCGTTGTGTGCCAAAAGAGCAACCGCAGCAACAGGCAATTGGCAACTGGCAACTGGCAAGCAGCAGACAACATGGACATGGACAGCCGACAGCCGACAAGCAACAGGCGCAAGTCAAGTGAATGGCCAATGACCACCAAATTGGCAGTAAAGCATACAAAAATAACTTCAAATGGTCAAAAGGTTAACAGAATCAAGCAGAGTGCGCGAAGAGAGAACACGATGTACAGTGGATACCAGTAGGGGGCGACGGGCCAAATGCAGACAGAGTTTGTTTGGGGCCTTGCCAGCCGCAGCTGTCCCCGCCAGTCAGCGGCATGCGCAACATGTTGCCAGCATTCCGTCAGTGGCGGCTGCTGATGTTGCTGCTGCTGCGACGCCGGCAACATAATCCCCCAGCCGATGCATTTTTGTGCACACAACTAAAAAATGATTAATGAGTTGCCTCATTACTTGGCGAAATCAATGTCGCGCATATGCTCCCAGCCAGAAGGAAGTTGGCGAGAGCCAACGAGAAGCCACCGCTTGGCCATGTTGTCGCTGTTGCTGTTGCTGCTGCTGCTGCTGCTGCTGTCAGCCGTCAATGTTGCCATCGCGTCGTCGCATAATAAATCGATCATATTTTTAACACAGACTCAAATATCAAAACGTCAGCGCTGATTCTGATCAACCGCGACAATCTGCTCCTGTCGCACACGGCGAGGCGACGCCAAAGATGCCCACATGTGTTGCCGGCAACCTTGAAGCGCCGTGTGCTCAGTGATCGACTGACTAACGCTGACTCCGACTCTGGCTTTAAATCTGACTCGAACTGATCTCTGGCGCACTTGCAGTCGCGCTTCGTGATTGTGGCTTTTTTAATTGCGGCTGTGCGCCTGCTACCAGTTCCCCGTTTGAGCTCTCGATCTGGATCGGATCTGTGCCTGTTGTGGTGCTGACTGATTTTATTTATTAAACTGTTGACATTCTGTTTACTGAGCTGGCGCTGTGCTGCTTTTGATGCCATCACCCGATATCGATATCAACAGCTTTACTGGCGCCTGCAACGGTTAAATTTATTGCGGCACGTAGTAATTGATTAACTTGATGCCAAACCGCGACTTATTGTCAACGGTTCTGCTCTTAAGCATCAGTCATATAAACAGAAAAACACACAACTTTCTTGACCTTAGCCAGTCGGGTGTAACCATTAAATTCGAGCAACATATTGGCTTCTCAAAGCCTGATTTAAATTTTTTGTTTATACTAATTTTGACAACCACAATTGATTAAAAATAAAATGTGACACTTTTCTATTAAACTTCTTTTTTTAAAGGAACATTATTTTGTCTAAACTGAATATATTTGATATTTTTACTAATAATCAATAGAGTGCAAATCATTTCCATAATGCTACTAACAAAATTATGGGGGCTTGAAATATTATCGATGATAAGTTACAAAATTCATGTAAAGTTGTCAGATTCCATAGCTCCCATATATCAAACCCCCATAACTTTGTCAAAAGTGAACCAATTTTCACGGTTGATGGCATTTTGATCAAGATTTGTCCTATATATTGACTCCACATTCAAAATATATTCATTTCCGAAAATACAATTTTTTTGAATTTTTTGGTCAAAAAAGCATGTACTCCCCCTTGTGAATTTCGGCAAAAAATATTTTTTCAAAACTTAGAATTGCGAATTTATAGTTTTAATCGACTTTATTTGTCACAATTACCATAAGAAACAACATTAAACATGATTTTGGGGGGTCAAATTTTTGGTCAAAAATCATCCCAAAATCGACAAAAATTTTGACATGTAAAGTTGTCAAATTCCATAGTTCCCATATATCAAACCCCCATAACTTTGTCAAAAGTGAACCGATTTTCAAGCTTGATGGCATTTTGATCATGATTTGTCCTATATTTTGACTCCACATTCAAAATATATTCATTTTCGAAAATAAAATTTTCTTGAATTTTTTGGTCAAAAAAGCATGTACTCCCCCCTTGTGAATTTTGGAAAAAAAATATTTTTTCAAAATTTAGAATTGCGAATTTATAGTTTTAATCGATTTTATTTGTCAAAAAAAAACAACATTAAACATGATTTTGGGGGGGTCAAATTTTTGGTCAAAAATCATCCCAAAATCGACAAAAATTTTGACATGTAAAGTTGTCAGATTCCATAGTTCCCATATATCAAACCCCCATAACTTTGTCAAAAGTGAACCGATTTTCAAGCTTGATGCCATTTTGATCATGATTTGTCCTATATTTTGACTCCACATTCAAAATATATTCATTTTCGAAAATAAAATTTTTTTGAATTTTTTGGTCAAAAAAGCATGTACTCCCCCTTGTGAATTTTGGCAAAAAATATTTTTTCAAAACTTAGAATTGCGAATTTATAGTTTAAATCGATTTTATTTGTCACAATTAGCATAAAAAACAACATTGAAACATGATTTTGGGGGGGTCAAATTTTTGGTCAAAAATCATCCCAAAATCGACAAAAATTTTGACATGTAAAGTTGTCAGATTCCATAGCTCCCATATATCAAACCCCCATAACTTTGTCAAAAGTGAACCGATTTTCAAGCTTGATGCCATTTTGATCATGATTTGTCCTATATTTTGACTCCACATTCAAAATATATTCATTTTCGAAAATAAAATTTTTTTGAATTTTTTGGTCAAAAAAGCATGTACTCCCCCCTTGTGAATTTCGGCAAAAAATATTTTTTCAAAACTTAGAATTACGAATTTATAGTTTTAATCAATTTTATTTGTCACAATTAGCATAAAAAACAACATTAAACATGATTTTGGGGGGGTCAAATTTTTGGTCAAAAATCATCCCATAATCGACAAAAATTTTGACATGTAAAGTTGTCAGATTCCATAGCTCCCATATATCAAACCCCCATAACTTTGTTCAAAGGAGCTGAGCAGTTATCTGAGCACAAAAATCTGAACACTTTGTCTGAAGAAGATAACTACAAGTATATATCCAAAGTTTCAAGTCTCTGTCTTTAATAGCGCTGAAAAAGTTGCGTTCATCCGGACGGACAGACGGACAGCATAACGGACATTGCACAAACCCAATATACTAGTTTCACTTCGTGATCTTCTGTCTTCTGGTATCGATTACAGGAACTTAAACGGATTTCTTATCGCTTGAAACCATTAATAGAGGTCAACGTTCATAATTCATATCTGCTTGGTTATATTGAGTCACATGCGATATCGTAGCTTCGTATCGTGATCGTTAAAGTGAAAGTGTGAAATGGTAAAAACGCATTATCAATGCGCCTTAAACACACAAAGTCGGATATGTTTAGTATCGTTATACATAAGATATTTATATCAAAAAGAGCAGGGCGCTCGGCTTGTTGCTGCCAAAGGGCCAATAAACCAATGCGATTGAACTCTTTATCGCTGGATAAACAAACTTGTACTAAGCAAATATTGTAAATCTATCAGGCGGAGAGCTGTGCCAAATTGAACTATCTTGAGTTGGGCAATATAATTTATGACTTTATTGGCCTCTTATCGAAGTACGCCTGGTAAAAGTTTACCTTTCCCACATGAATCAACTAATTCGATATCTATTAAATTAGACGAAATATTAAACTAAACAGCATTGGATGGTTATGTTCAGTAGATGTTGTTGTTGTTTTTGCTTCTGGCGGTGCTACAAACAAGTTGAATGGCATTGCAAATGCGCAACAAGAACTGCAGCTGGAGAGATGGTCAGGTTGGGTGGCTTTCCACTTCCTCATCGTCAGTGGCAACAGCAGCAGCCAAGTGCCAGCAGCAGTTTGATTGTTATTGCCAATGAATGAATGCACTTGCTGCCTTTGTCTGTGAGGATTGTCTGCCAGACGAGCCAGCAACTCCAGCAACCGGCTCCGGTGAGCAGTTTCATCTCCACAACAGCGCCAGGGGGCATGCAACACATTTTGCGGTCTGCTGTTGCAGCTTCTGCTGCCATTGTTTTCACTTGTGCCCTTTGTTGTTGCGTAAGCCCAGGGGGTGTCGATATTATTGTTGTTTTCCTGTTGCTGCTGCTGCTTCTGGTTATTTGGTATTTACAAATGTGTTGGCAATGAATTTACCACCATGCCACAAACAACAGTTCCGTTTGGCATTATGGACCCCAATCTTCACAGCCACACACCCGTTAGGTCCCGCCAACAGCAACTCCGAATCATTTCCATTTTCACACTTGCATTGGAATGAGAGACAAACTCGTTAGCTGACTAGCAGATGCTCCCCGGCGCGACATATCCCCGGTATTAATCCTTTTTTTCTGCTCCTGATGATTTATTGATATCTGACTGCTGCTGTGGCTTTTATGACCTTAAAGCATCCATATAATAGAAATTTTTAAAGTTTTGTAAGCCATTTTGTAATTTAATATGAATGAGAATGTTTTAAGCAGAGAAAATTAAGGCATTTTCATGTTCTAATAAATTAAACACTATATATTGTATAAAATAGGTATTTTAAGAGGGACATTAAATTTCTAAAAATTTTATTCTTCTTTTATTATTATCGAGGTTTTCATTTCCCATAGTGTGTGGCTGTTAAGAATTAAAGAAAAGTAATTTTCGGTAATTTTGAATAAATATTTAAAGCTTAAATGCTCCACATTTTTTACAATGGCAATTGGTTGAAATTTCAACACCCTTTAAATAAAGCAAAAAATTGATGAGCACTGTTCGCGATTGCCCATTGTTCTGGCATACAGCATAACTACATAAATTAATGCACATACAATACTTGTAGGGAACTCGTACTACAACCGTAATAACAACCGATACGAGGCAGTGTCGACAGCAGGAATCGCCACTTCTTCAATTGATTTTGAAAGAGGCAGCACGAAGCCGCTTTGTTGGTGGCCACTGGTCAGCGCAGAGGGAATGAGAAGGGAGGTGGAGGCACGTAGAGAAAAGAGAAACAAGTGTAAAAGACCGTTGGAGTAAGGTGTAACCGACAGCGCAATACTCATTCACAGCTTATAAAAATAGTCGAAAACGTTATTAAATATTGAACTATCGAAATTTGCTGTAAATTGTGGCAAACATGGTTTTTTACGGATCACCCACCACGATTTTTGATTTCAGTAGTTAATCGACAATAATGTATTTAAAATTAAATCGATTTGGCACGATTAAATCGATACGAACATTCGGACTGACGAACATTACAGAAACCCAGTATACAGTTTTTACTTCGTGAAACGAGTGTAAAAAACAAGAGCCAGGCAGCATTGGAAACAATGGACTAACGAATAGCCCGGTGGAGGGGGGTATTGTGAGGGACATATTGAATGAATTGATATTGGTTACCATTGGTATTGATATCGGTATTGGCCAGTATTGTGTCCTGCAATCGCAGAGAGGGATGCAAGTTGAAAATCGAATCAATTGAAACCAGTTTCGATGTCGTTGTTAACACATGTTGGCCGGGACCAAAATCTGCTGCCAATTGGCAGACAAATAAATTTTCAAATGCCAGCAGCAGGACATTATGCTACATAATGTTGTTGAACGAGTTTTTAGTAGGCTCTGGGCTTAAAGTTGAAGCTGTTGCTGTTTAACTATTTAGCCAGATTCATTTTTATTTCGTAAGTCAACGAGCTGCAAATAAATAAAAAAATTTGGAAAATTCAAGTGGTTGCACAATGTCAAACCTTCAAGATGTACCGCTTGCTGAGCCAGAAAACATGCCTACAACTGAAGAAGACACAGCCGGACGCAAATCCAATTCGCTAAAACGCTTCTTTAAGCTGGGTAAGAAATCAACCACAGGCCAAGATTTCAGCGAAGATGTGAGCGAGCTGGAAGACCAGGAAGAGGCCAAAAGGAAGCTCCCAAGTCGGGCAGCATTGGTCGTTTTCTCACCCGATTCAAGGGCACTTCCAAGTCAGGTGACTATCCACAGAATTACAGTTTCAATTGTCGGTGACAATTCTACTAAATCATTTAGGAAATGTACACTTCGGTGAGTCCGTCGAACCCACTCCCAGCACAATCAATACGGCCGAACAGGAGGCAACTGGCAAGCCGGTGCCAAGCGCAAAGCCCACAATAAGGACATCGATATCTGGCTATTGGAAGCAACTTTTCCACCGCCAGAAGGCGGCCAATCGGCTGGAGGAAAATCTTAAAACAAATGAAATGCCGGCCGAGTCGCAGGAAGTACAGCAGGAGCAACAAACTGAACCGATTCAGGCTAAAAATGGACCCATATTATCAGCGGAAAAATCGAGTGAGGACATAAAAATGATCAAGCCCGGAAAATCGATGGAAACTTGCGTACCCGAGATACTCGAGGAAGTTCAAATGCTTGCCATGTCGGATGAGATTGTGGATCCGTCGCATGAGGACAACAAAACAGAGGACTAGGTCAAAGTTTCAACCTACAAAAATTAATTGTTATCCAATTTGTAAGAGCCTACCAGCCTTCTGCCCTACACTGTATAACACACATTTTGAAGAATCGAGACTATATACACATACAAACATACACATATATATTAAACAACTTAGTTGCAGTTCAGCTTAAAATTGACTCCCACATGCTGAATAAAGCATTTTCAAAAATCAACGTTCATTTTTATTAAATACCATCCTCCCACATTCCCCGTTTGTAAACCGACTCCAACTTGGCTGACAGCCAGATCACAAAGTTCAGTTAAATCTGCTGTTAAAGTGTCTTTTGGTTTTGATTTCTCCCTTTTGGTTTTTTTGCAGGTTAAAAGGTGCCGCATAGGCCAGACAAAAGTCCGGGACAACCCTTAAACATTTTTGCACACAGTTTTCACTTTCCAAAGAAGCCCTAAAATAAGACACCCTTTAAGCTTAACAAAAAATGTTGTAAGCGAGTAGTAAATTGTTTAACAGTTCCCAATTTAAATCAAATAAAATCTGACGATTTCACTTAATGATTTTCCAGGTTTATTTTTTATATTTTTAAATAAGCTAATGTAAAAGATATTTTTATTTTGTTTATATATAACAAATTAAACGATATAATATGAAAAAATTAAAAAGAATTAAACAACATTTTTATTTTCCAAGTAATTTTATAATAAAAGTGTATTGAAAAACATAAAAGTATACCATAGTTGTAATACTCATTATGATACCGTTACAACTTTTTTATATCACACCTTTAAGTAAAAATATCCATTTTCAAAATTCAGCATATTTACGGTATGTTTGGACCAATCTAAAAAAATGGCTTTATATACTGCAAAAGTCTCCAAACGGAAACTTGTTGCATTTGAGGAAAACAGCTGGGAAATATTTACAAACATTGCCCGTCAACTGCGCAAACTCAACTCAGAGCCGACTGATAAGAAATACCGTAAATATTTACATGCGAGCAGGGCAAAACAAACACTTGTTGTACTGGCCGCTTAGTCGGAAAAACGGAAAACCGCAGCAGCTGCGAAAATGCAAAGTAAACAATCGATATGCGCATGTCCCAGTTGCAGCTGGTTTCGCTCCAGCCATTTTCGGGGTGACTGTTAATCAGCAGTGAAAAAGTGGGTCAGCGCTCCACCCACCACGAAATTATCCGGCGACAAATTGATTTACATTTTAACAATAAATAAACAAAATTCAAAATGAAAAATAAAATCAACTACAGGTAAACTAAATAATTAAATAAAACTTGATTGCTGATCTAAAAAAAATCGCTAACCAACGTTGTTCCATTGCAAAGAGCCTGCTGAAATCAGGCAGATAGGACGTTCCAAACACAGATACACACCCAGAGAACAGATACAGAAAACAGTTTAGTTATAGAGATTTTTCATTGTGGTCAAGGTGCGACGTCAAACCCGTAAAAAATTGCAAATTTATTGAAAAAACTAACAAATTTCGAGGTAAGCTCAATAGATACACAAAGTGGCAGCTCTCATCTATTGGAAACCAATGAAGTTTCCAGTTTTTCGATGAACTCTGCTATAATCGAAAACATTTTGCAGCATCAGCGAGAAGCTGACACAGATTACGTAATATAAATAACTAACGCTTAATATATTTTGAAATACAATTATTTGTATAAACCTTTTGTAATTGCTTACACCATTTATGCAGAATGCGAAGTCCCTCGGGAGCAGTTTCGGCAATGCAAAGGAGTTGTCTGATATAATGACTGGCAGCTTCAGGGTGCAACTCATCAACATGGGCACTCGCGCTGCCGCCTGTAAGTATGCCACAGAAGTCTCAAGTGGCAAGTTGTGTCTCAAATACTCTGTACTCGTTAGGAAAAGGTATAACGGGTTTTGTACAAATGTCTAATTTTCATTTAAGCCATTTTCATCTGTGTGTCTGTCGATCGATTTAAAAAATGAACAATGAAATTATTTAAATACGCTGGCTCTAAGCTTTCTTCCCGAAATCATAATTTTCTTAGTTCAAAATTGTATAGTGATTTGAGTTTAAAATTTGTTGTCTTGATTCTTGACCCCGTCAGAATCTGCTTTGATGTTAATATCAATATTAATTTTGACAACCACAATCGATTACAAATACAAATTCGCAATTCAAAATGTTACCAAAAACTAAAAGAAAAATATTATAAAAGTTGAAAACTATTTTAGTTTCCACAAAAATATGGTAGTTTGAAAAATGAAGTCAAGTGTATATGTAAAAATAAAAAAAAATCCCTGCTCTCTGTATACACAAACATTTGGAAAGATATCTAAACCAACAAAAATTCTATAATCATTCTATAAGCATCTTCACCAAGGAGAACGGGATACAGGGTATCTCCAAACACAATTTAACTATGTACAGCAAAATGCTACAAGGCAGCTGGATTTTAGCAAATTTGAGAACGAAACCGAAATGGGTTTCAGAACTCAGATTAGCCTTATTTGGTATCTTCTTACTTATTTTCCTATATTAATTATATTGTATTTATAGTTCAGGCGAAACTGAGAGCCCTTCATGAATACCATGTACGCCTATTGCACAACGTCTTACCTGCGCCCTCTGGCGTCGATATTGCTAACAATATCAAATACTTCTCTCAAACTCTACTAAGTAAGTCTCAGATACAGAGCCCCAGATCCCACGCATAACAATAATTGAATTATTTGCAGCTGTCCTTAAAGATGTGCGCACCTCTCCGCACGAGCTTATACGCGATCCTCTCGAAGATCCCACTCGCATGTCTGCCTATCCAAACCTTGAATATGGCAACCTCTATAATGCATTAACTATGCTCATTGATGTTGCACCTTGCATCCAATATGGCCAAATCGGTATGGTGTATTATTTAGATAGTAAGTATAACCAGTTAACAGCTCCAAAATATTTTCAGTTTTCGGCAAAGCTTTGCTGCAGTGTCTCAGCTGCATATTACCCTTTCTCGACAAGGATCTTATCGATAACCTGCCCTATCTAGTCAGCTCCACTATCTCTGTGCTACCGCCAGCCTTGCATCAGGACATTGTCAATGCGCTGTGCTATTATATTCTACCCTTTACTATAAGTATGCTCGACTTTTGAAATTATTTTATCGGCAAGTTAAATGCATTTTAATAATAAACGATAGCTCGTCGCAGCTCCGATGAGCAGGAATGTCAGGCCTGCCAATCTGTCTCCTCTGTCATCATGATGGTATTACAGTACTCGAAAAATCCAGGTAACTATCCACGAATAACCATCGTTTATAATTATGGTAACGTAAATTGACCCATTCTTTCAGCACACCATTGCCAACTACTCGAGTGTCTGATGACTCTGAAGCATAACGTGGTCAAAGATATACTCTGTGTGGTGGCCTACGGCACGGCCGTTTCCCGTTTTTCCGCTGCCAAGCTGCTCTTCTACTACTGGCCCGCCTTCAATGCCAATCTGTTTGATCGCAAGGTTCTACTCTCCAAATTTACCAGTAAGTAGAGAAAAAATTATATATTATTTATTATATTGAATATTTTATAGATATACAATTTTTTTATATTATTTTATATTTTTATTTTATATTATATTTGCCAAAACACAATTTTCACTTCATAAACGAGCATATATTTAATAAGTATTTGTTTTACTATTCCGAATAGATGACTTGGTTCCATTTACCTGCCAGCGCGAACATTGCCCCAATGCCGGTAATGCTGAGGCGGCGAAGGTCTGCTATGATCATAGCATCAGCATAACCTATGCACAGGACTGCCCGCCGCCGTTGTATCTGTGCATCGAGTGCGCCAACGAAATACATCGGGAGCATGCGAACCTCGAGTTTGGCGATATACTGCACCCCATGCAGCAAGTATCCATGGTGTGCGAGAATAAGAACTGTCGCTCCAGCGAGAAGTCGGCCTTCTCCATTTGCTTTTCGACCGAGTGCGCCAGCTTCAACGGCAATCATCCCATTCGATATTGCGCTCAATGCCACAGCAATCGCCATAATTCTCGCCGGGGCGGTGATCATGTGGTCCACCGCAGCCTCCAGCCGGCTTGGCAAATGGACCCCGAGATGCAAATGCACATGGTCGAGTCTGTGGTCAGTTTGCTCCGCGAAGCCAAACCCCTCAACTTTGAGCCGGGCAAGGAGTCCGCGTCGGATGCAAAGAAAAACGGCGCTGCCACCACGGCGGACAACATTTCGCTCGAAGAGCGCCAGATGCTGGGTCGCTATGGGATTTGGCTACTGGTGGGTCGCTGCACACCCACCCCCGACACGCCAGTCGAGGTACTGGGACGCATCCTCAGCATGCTCTTCCACTGGTTTCATGTCACCGCCTATTCCTACGATGGTAAATTGATTTATTTATTTATTTACTATTATAAAAATTGGTGTTTAATAGAAAGAGATAAGTGTGAGATAGCAAAGATAATGAAAGTAATGATTATAGGATATTTAAAAGGATTATTTAAAAGGAAACAGAAAAGAAACAGGGCAATCCGTGTGAACAGCATTTAAGTCATGTAGGATGACATCACCAATGATTTTTATATGCTTGCTTAGCCAATGAAATTTACAAAGCTATTTATTATATTTTTTTCTTTAGCTGCCGGTCAGATTGAGAGCGCCATAGAGAAGCTCAAGGTCGATTACGTGTGCGACTGGCTAAAGGAGATTTGTCGCATCCACTATAACGTGTTCATCTCCTGCCTGCTGCCGCATCCGCCGGAGTACGCTCGTGTGGGTGGCCACTGGGAGACGCTGGCCTCGCGCACCAGCCACCTGAAGGAGGGTCTACAGCGGCTGATTTGTTTGGTGCCGTACGAGGTGATCACCTCGGAGATCTGGGACTATGTGATGCCACACTGGATGGAGGCCATTACCAATGACGTGGCCGAAAAGGAGCTGAACGAACTCAAAATTGTGCTCAGCAAAATACTCGATCCAGAAATGTCGCCGCTCGGCTTCGATGCAAAGACCATGTACAATTTTGTGGCCATACGGTTCGAGAAAACGACAGCCAAAGTGCAGCAGCAGGCGCTGCACTGGCTCCAGATCCTCAGCAAATTGGAAATACTCATTCCACTCGTACAGCTCTTCGCCATGTTCGGCGACGGAGTGCGCATCATGAAATACGGCATACAGCACGAACTAATGCGCGAGAAGGAGAAGGAGCCGTCGAGTCAGAGCCTGCAGCAGGCGAAAGCACCCAAGACGCCGTGCAAGGAGAGCAAGGCGGACATGGCCAATCCACCCAGGCGCAGCTCCATTTGTATGTGCCGGACAACATTCAACGGCGTTAAGAAATTAACACCCTGTTCTTGATTACTTTTAGCGCCTGTTGTGGAGGATGACTCGGGGAACACCTCGGCCATATCGGACGACGAGGCGCCCACCAATCGCCACACGGAGTTCTCGACGGATGCCGAACACAATCTGACCTGCTGCATACTCATGCTGGATATCCTGCTCAAGCAAATGGAACTGCAGGACGTGGAGCAGCACATGGGCATCCACACCAGCGTGTGTGAGAATGTCTCCCGCCTGATCAAGTGCATGGTCACCGCGGCCCGAGTGGGTCTAAGTAGTCACGTTTGTGCATTAAAGGTGCGAATATTCCTAACTGGGCGCACTGCTCGAATCTAATGACATCTTCTGCGCTTACAGGTGGCGGAATGTGCGTACTGCGAGGCCTCCACAATGTGGCATCAGTTGTCAACCAAGTTGGTCGAGTTTATGGCTCCGCTGAACCCCGTTCGGCCACCCGATGTAGGTGCTCCTTAGCCAAATGCACTAGACATCTGAATCTCTTTTTAAAAGGGCTTTGACAAAAACACACACACAGACACATATTTTATACTATAATTTTGACCCATTTTCTCATTCAGCCAAAAATTTAATTATAAACAAGTGGTTTAATTTCAATGCCGCAGGTGCCCATTGAGGATATCATAGAAGAGGAGAAGTCGTCAAGAAAGTCGCCGCCAGAATCCGACAAGGAGAAGTCCCGCGACGTTTCACTCTCCATGGCGCCATTGCCCATTCCGCTGGGTCCACTCGGCGGCTTTGCAGGTAAGCCGAGTCCGTTCCGAACGCATTTCAGTTGATTTAGGAAGGCCGGTGGTAAAAAATTACTGTCGCAGGGTCTTCAAAGTTTTATCACCAATACGATCCCCACCTCTTTTAAATACCCTGTAACTAGCCACCGTAAAAGTAATGCAGTGAAAGTCACCCAACTTGTAGCTAAAACGTAGACTGTACATCATTGCCTGGACTATATGCAGGCGAATGAATGGTATGACGTCATTGAAAGCGTCCTGTAAACAAGTTGCCTAGTCTAAATCCACGTTTAAAGCGCATTCAAGCCGAGTTTTGAACCTAGTAATATCCTGCACCTGTTATGCTCTGTAAACAGTTTGAACCCAATTTTAAACGACAAACAAACTTAACTTAAACAAGGTCGAGACTAATCCCGAAACTGAAACACTTGCCATAAAGAAATCTGCAATTAAATGAAATCGTTATTAAATACATTCCAATTATCATAATTCTTTTAAAAACATTTTCCATTTAAATCATTTGGCTTTTATTTATATGTCTATCTTACTATCTATCTCTACATAAATATGTATATCTTTCTCTCTCTCTATCTCTAACATATTCTGCGCGTCCACTGTAAAAATATATAACTAACGCTCGCTCGCTGTCTCGCTCGCACACGCACTTTTCTCGCGCGTACCAACTGTCTGTCTATCTCTGTCACACACTGTCGCTCTATCGAAACTATCGGTCTATATGATGAATTATTAAATTACTCTTATACAATAACAACCTGAACCAACTACTCATCAAATACTAAAAACTTAAATTTACAATCTATCAATCATTATCAGATATCTTTAAGCTAGATCAATTCTTTTCAGACGATGGAAAAATTATTATAATGGCAGGTGATGCACCAACAAGCAAATTTTTCATTTGTTAAAAAGATAAAAAATAACAAAACAAAAAACAAAAAAAAACACAAATCCAAAAAACCACAATTTAAAAATATAACCAAATATTTGCATTACATTATTGACATTGTTAATAACGTTAAAAACATTTCTTTACACCAATTCAAATCAATTTTAATACTTTATCCACCACACGAAAACATTCCATATTACAAACACAAAAATAAATATAACAGTTAAAAACTTCGCACACACTATTTCCCAAAGAAACACTCGTCAACCCAACTATCTCTGTTTGGCTTCCTAGATTATTAAGCATACAAGCCTTTAAATACAATATAGTAGATGACCTTTTAAGTAATACCTTTAACAGCAACAATTGCTGAATTTATTTCCATTTTCTTTCGGTTCGGTATAACTCTTCACACAAATGCGACTTGTACAACACAATTTAATACAAAGTCCACACAACTTTTCCACACCAGAGTAGTCATGAGTGCCTTGATGACCTATAATTTTTGAAAGAATATATTCTATAGGAATTTTCTAAGTAGAATGTGCGTCTGTGTGTGTCCAGTTTAAGAGTTTCAGAAAAATTCGCAATATTTAAACTAAAAATAACTCTTTACTTGCTATCCTTCAAAAATCTTGCTCAAATTGAGATTATTAAACTGCACACACACCGACATTGGCCCAAAATTGGCAATTGAAAATTTGGAAAATTAAAAACTTGCATGTACCAAATTTAAAAAATTTTCCAAAAATTATGTGAGCGAAACATTTTTAGGATTTATACTTTTAGTGTATGTACTTCGATGCATGCCCGAATTAGTGAATGCCATGAGTTATCTTGACCACTTAAATGATTTCAATTTCATTTCTAGCAGAGTTGTGCAATTGAAGCCCACTTCTGAATGCAAGCGATCACTAATCTATATATTATATTTTCTTTATCAAGGTCCTATGCCTGTGGCCGTGCCCCAGCCA
Organism: Drosophila paramelanica; assembly: GCA_035043915.1. NCBI lineage: Eukaryota > Metazoa > Arthropoda > Insecta > Diptera > Drosophilidae > Drosophila > Drosophila paramelanica. Next base: position 4,919,925 of record JAWNMO010000354.1, on the reverse strand, counting down.
GAGCCGCACTCTGTGGGCGGAGTGCTCGTCCATATGCCCCACGTTTGTTCCGTATGTATTTCGAAATATAAAGCATAAGTATTAGCAAACCTTATATCTTATGTTCTTTGGTTGACACCCTTAAATGGCGATTAATATCGAACTTTAAAGTTTTCATATATTTACAACACACCTTAATACCAAAATAATAATAATAATAATAAGACAAAGCAAATAAACAGCAATTATTATGCGTTTAAGTAGGTATTTAAAAAACAACACCCCCTTACTTTATCACATACCAAATATAAATATTTCTAAATAATTTATTACAGCAACAAAACCAATAACTCAGTTAATTTATACACGCGACTTTTTATTTTCTTTTGAAATTCGATTTAACAATTTTAAAATTGAATTTAAAAAAAAAAAGTTTTATTTCGAAAGCAAACCCCATTCAACAATTTTACAAAACTTTTCATTTCTTCATATATTTTTTATAGAATAACGAAAATGGGCATTCAGTTGATAATAATGAATTGAGAAAAGTTCACGCCACAGACGAGGTACTTTGTGCATTCATTAACAAAACCGAAATCAAAATCAAACAAACAATATTTTTAATATTAGTTGTATCATTTGGCTGATTCAAAACCCTCCATATGATTCGATATTTGTATATTTCAATTTCCTACACATATGTTTTTATGTCCAGAAAAAATTGTACTCTTCGTGTTAAATGTATATAAATTGTACAAAGTGTTTATTCTTTTTACTTTATTTAAAAAAATTCTTCCAAAATTATTTACTTTTTTGCTTACTTACTTTCTTCAATACAAACATAAGTCAATAATCACAACAAAAATAAATCAAATAGGATTTAGTGCGATGTTTAGAAGCTTTTCTTCACATAGATCACCAAACAAATTTGCAATTTTTATTATAGAAATATCAGTTTATGTTCTTAACTTAAATGGGAAATAACATATTTTTAGCAGTCATATCAAATATGCGAAAGTACTAGATTATATTGAATTATATTAAGAGCATTAAATACATAGTACAATGTCTTTTGAAAATTCTTTTAAATTTCTTGTCGTGTGTTATTTTTACGACATTAGGTGCATAGAAAATAGGAGTTTTAGTCTCAATAATCATAGAAAGTTTCAAAAGTTTTTAAATAATTTTAAAAGATCGAAAACTTTCAAATAGAGCATATATACAAATTTAATTTTTAGAACGCGTCTGTATATCCTTAAAAAGAAAAACATAGTTTTTTAAAGTTTTTTCGAGTTGCTCTTTACTCCTGTGTCTCAAAGTATCTTGTATGTGTGTGAATAAAAATTACAAAATACCGCAAATGAAAAAATCGTAAACGAAAAGTTTTTTTTAATAAATATAAATTTTATTTAAATATATCTAAATTTGTTACATTAATTTATTACATGTAAATAATACGTTTAATTTAACATTAACTCTTCCACGTACTTCAAATAAACTGTTTCCTTTCGTTTCTAATTATTGTTGAAGAGCATGTTCCGTGTACCAGCACATTCACAATTTCTTAATGCCTCCTACACCAAGCAGTTGCCAAATGTATAAAATACCATTAATGCACAAATACCCATACAATTTTATGCATTATTACATGTTTATGTGTAAATAATTGATGTAAATTACAACATTGTTCTCTAAACGATACCAACAAACACACAACAAAATCAAACAAATAATGGATGTGTAAGTTTCAGCGATCAACGTTGCATTTATCTATGTACACGTGTACTTTATGTGATGAATGTAATCTACCGTACACCCATTTTATATGACATACCGTGTAAATATGTAAACTACTGACTGTAAAGATCTGCTAACAATGAGACAGACGCTTCACCTTAATGCTGACACCTTTGCTATCTAATGCAGATTATGACGGCCACCGTAGAAACTGTTTCAGAGCAACTCGATCTGGCCTCCATCCTGCCCACGGACAGGGCTACAGCCCGCTCGATAACACTGTCCGATGCGGATGTGGGCAGCGCCAATGCCAGCGTCACCAAGGCATCCGTTATGGGAGAGAACGGCGCAAATGGCAGCACAGCTGGTGGCGGCGAGAATGGCAGCGGCTCTGAAGACGATGAGGAGGAAGAGGATAGTGACGATTTCTGGCACACATCGGTGGGCAAGTTTAAGTTTACGCTGGATCAGCTGCCACAGACGCTGCAATACATACACCAGTTGCTCACGGTGCGTATGTGTAATCAATATACATCACATTGGTTATGTAATTGGCTCAATGGCTTGGCCTTGGTTTCTTCATTTCTATACTCATTCGCAAAGTTAAACAAAATAGAATGCAGTTGCAGACTTTTTAAATTTTTTTGTCATTTTGAAAATTTTTGATATTTGCGTTGTGCGAGTGACTAGCTTTTAAACTTTTTAAAAAAAAATTTTTTAAAAAGAAAATTAGCAACAGTTTTGCCAAATTTATGGATGTTTCACATATGATACCGAGAGCTTTACATGCCCCAATTTTTCTCAATTTTGTCATGATTTTTGACAACAAATTTGATCCCCGCAGAATCATATTATATGTTGTTTTTATACTATTTCTGACCAGAAAAATCGATTCAAAAAAATTGTTCCACAATTTGTAAGTGGAGTGTGCATTTTTTTTTCCAAAATTTATAAGGTTTTTAAAAAAAATGACCTGTGGGTCCGAGAGCTTTGCATGTTCAAATTTTGGTACCGATATTCCAAATTTGGTGTGCGTGGCCGGAATCAAGGATTTAATTAATTTGCGACTTGAATTATAGATAATAAAATAAATGTCCTGTGAAAATGTACTTTTTGCTGATATTTTTTAAAAATCATTTGATCTGTCTCATTTTTATGACCCGAGTGATTTTTGATTATGTATTTAATGGAACCCAATATCTCTGCAGGAAATTCCCACCATTAAGAAACCAGAGATACTCTATTATGTGTTGCAATGCCTGAAGACGATGGCGCTGCACGGCGACGCCTTGGCCAAGGCAGCCAGGGAGCAGCGCGGCTTCTTTATATGGTGCCAGGAGAATTTGCTGATCAAAAAGTGAGAAACCCCCGCATAGAGCTGCGAGTGCCAATTGTTGAATCTGTGTTCGTTGCAGCCTGTGGGAGCTGTGCAATGCGGAGCACTCACACATCTGTCAGGTGGGCGTGCCGCTGCTGCTGCACTGCATCACGTTGCCGCTGGGCTCGGACGTGTTTTGGCGGGTGGTGCAGGAGGCCTTCCACGACGCCGATTGGCGGGTACGTTTCACGGCCGTGGAACGGGTAACCGTGATTACACGATTTATGGATTCGACACCGCTGCGCTCCGAGGTGGGCCTCCAAACGGCGCTGGCCACCGCCTTTTGCCACCTAATCGCCAGCATGGACGACATCAACGTGTATGTGGCGCAACGGGCGACTCTCTATATCGGAACCATACATGACACGGCGATACGATCGCTGCTCTTCTGCTTGGAGTCGCAATTTGATCTGTTCATTGTCGATCGGCCGGTGGTTCTCCAGTCGGTCTACCAGCTGCACAACTCCCTATCCGATCGCAAGATGCTCGGCTGGGAGTTCTTTCTCAATCGCTTCGATACACTGTTCGTCGAGGCGCAAATCAATATGGAAAAGAGCGGCGACATTTCGTATCTGCGCGATCTGCGCAACTCGGACAACGGCAGCGAGGCACTGTCCGCCAAAATACTGAAGGCCAGGGAGGCGCTCAGCCAGTCGGACACCAGCGGCAGCATGGCCAAGACCCTAAGCGCCTCCTTCGGCACCAAGTGGCCCTACAAGAGGACCATGTCAGCACCAGCTAGCATGGCGCCGCGTCAGGACTCCAAGTTCGGTGAGTTTTAAATCCATATATACCATCACTTTGGGGACTCACAAGTTAGTTTGTCGGTTACACCAGACTCAAACGTTCATACATATTTTTTTTTTATTGCATTCACAGTGCCAGAGAAGGAGAAAATCTACAGTCGACAGGTGTCGGCACCCATACTCAAGCGGAAGACCTCGCGCTTCGGACTGGGTCAGTTTCTAGGCAGTAGTAGTGGCAATCAGAACACCAGTACAGCTAGTCTCAGTGTGGCCACAACTAGTAACACATTGCATACAAGATCTAAAGTACCGTCGCCCTGTCCCGTACACCAAAACCCTCAGACGGCATTTCCCTATCACCCGACACAACATCAACAGCCACACACAGCCACACACGCACACCACACAGTCCACCCAGTCCACCATCCGCATTCACATCCACATAACGCTGGTAGTAGTGCACAAGTAGCGACGTTTGCCTCGGCTCACAGTCAAAGTCACCAGTATTTAGTGCATTGTGTACCGCCTAGTCACCACAGTCCAATGCCCACGCTGCAGGAGGCGGAAACATTGCTCCGCTCCCAGGCTGCACAGCAGCCGTTTCAGCAGTCGACGACGATGACAACATCGCACCAGAAGAGCGCAGAGCAGTCGTCGCGCACAACGGCCTCGGCGGTGGCAACAACAGGAGCCAGCTCCTCCGGTGGCCACACCTTTGCCACCACCCTTCACTCCCATTTCCAAAAGCATCCCTCGGCGCCAAACCTGCTGCCGCCACAGCCAGCAGTGTCCGCACCCAGTCCCAGTCCCTCGGCCTTGGCCTATCCCATGCATTGCACTTGTGATGTCGCTCCGCAGCCGGGTGCCAACAATGCTGGTACCACGGCCAACAGCACAGCCAATCGAGGTAGGTTGTAGAGCATGTGTGTCCACGTACCAATCCAAAAATCATTTGTTGTTTTCTTCTCCCAACCCATTTCCATTCAATGTAAATGGAGCTTTATGTGTCGATTGTGGAGTTCACGAATAGCTATAGCATTAAAATTGGATCGAAATCTCATTTCAGTTATTTTCTGAAAATTTACTCATTTAGAGAGTCGAACCAATATTAAGCATAGTCTATAAAAAATACACCTAATTCACATTTCACTAGAACTTTTACACGCTTTCAAAGTCAAAGTTTGAATTGAAAATTAAAAAAAAATATTCTATTTATATTTTATTTTATTTTAATTTTATATTAGTTTTATTTTTTTATGTTAATTAACTTCCAATGAAATAAAATGTGTAAACAATCGAACAAAATTTTAAAGTAAAGAATTATTTATTATCGTTAACTTTACTTTAAAGTTAATTTCGTAGATTAAAAGAATTCCATTAGCCAACATCTTTTTTGGCACAAATTTTTTAGGAACATATCTATAGTGAAAAAGAGAATTATTTGTATTTACCCATTGTGAATGATATAATCGACCATATTTTTTGTGTTACTTTCGCCTTTCGATGCGAGGTTTCATTCAGATCATTTCTGTTATGGAACCTTCCGAATGGCCAATTTAAAATTTTCCGTTCAAATTTCGGCACGTGTTTTCTAAATGTTTATTTGTTGTACAAAATTTCATTTTAAGCAAATCTTTTAGAAATGAATGTCCTTATACTTAAAAAACAGAGATCTTTTTTTATTTTAATGATTATCCAGAACTGCCAAAGAACTTTTTTAGTATAGTTACGCTTAAAAACCTAGAATAATCGGGTTAAGCTAATAAAAATTATTGTTTTTATACTCGTTCCCGAAGTAAAAAGAGTATTTTGTTTTGTTTATAAAAATCTAATATTTATAAAAATCTATGAACAGCAAATGGTGTTATATACTAATCATAATCTTTAAAAGTTTCGGTATAAACATGTAAGTGCTTAGTTAATCTAGAGAGATAAATTTTATTTTAGGAAATTATAGTATCTTTTGCAAATTAATTAGTAAATTAAAATATAAACAATCAAATAACTTTTGAATATTTATTTATTGGTAGTATAGGATATAGTTATATTTAATTTGAATTTTAAAATTTAACAAGTAGCTAATTGTGTATGTGTACTCTGTTTTTAGTAAATCTTTATTGATAAATGTCTCGAACTTTGCTTTTCATACAAAACAAAATCATTTTAAGTGTACCCTTCCAATCTGGTATGTATGCCCTCTATTGTATACTTCTTGTATACTAAACATACTATAAACTGAAAACGAAAATCAATAACTCAACGAAACTCAAATTCTACAAACATTTGTGTATATTTATATTCGTACATACACACTATAGTATCTATCAATTTCAATCTATTTGTGCAATTGGCATGTGGCTGTACTGAAAAAAAAATCAAAAAAAAAACAAAAGAAAAACTATAAAATCGGTGTTTGTTCCATTCTGCATCTTCGAAAAGTTAAGGACTGTTACTAACTAATTAAATTAATTAAATCCGATTAGATGGACATATCCACTCGTTGGGCGGGCTAAACGACGACAACCTTATCGGCCTGCTTAGTCGCATTACGGAGCTGGAGGAATCGGATCGGGAGACAATTCATTTGCTTGTCTTTATGCTGATGCAGTTCATGTCCCGCACAGATCAGGCCTTTCCATCCGAAGAGAAACCCGTAACCAAGACGCAAAACATTGTCTTGAAGCACCTGTTCTTACTTTTGGGCCACAATCAAATCGACAAAACGTTCCATACCACGCCCCAGTCCCTGCGGTGAGTAGATAAACACAAGGTTAAATATATAACTAAATAATAACTTAAAAAACTGTCGAAAACGATTTTCACTCTTCATTCTTTTCAGAGTTTCCGCCGTGTTTAATGCGTTTTTGGCCAATTTGCCGCAAGTCTTGGATCAGAATCATCTTATTGGAGGTCTCATACTGCCGTCTGTCATGCAGATCGTCCTATACGCACCCAATCCGACAAACACATCGGGCGAATCGTATCAGAATCTTGTCTTCAATTATTCGTTGTGGCACCTGGAACAGTATCCGCGCCGCAACTGGCTCTTCACGCTGCTGGTCGTACTTTATAAGTACTCCTACACACAGCCACCGCTCAGCGGCTATATCATCTCGGCGATTCGGATGATCATGAACAGCCTGCGCGGCCACTTCCATCAGTGCCGACGCATTCCAACAACGACCATACTGGATATGCACGTTGGCGTTAGCGGAGCGGCACGATCGCGTGATGTTAGCCAGCCATCGCTGGGCACCGATCCCGATGACAAGGAGGCCAGTCCGCCGGCTAGTCCCATGTTCCCGTCCGAAGGCACCAGCGCTGCCTCCAAAAGCAAAGGTCAAAATGTCGCGTTCACACCCAAGCTGCAGCACGCCTTTCGCAAGTACAACGACTCCAGCCTGGACGCCGACGAAACCGAATCGGAACTGGTGGCCATACCCGAGAGCGATCTCTCCGATAGCACACTGCACGGCAGTGCACCGGTAAAGCATACTCTGTGTGTCACCCATTAACATTTCTAATTTTCCGGTCTCTTCTAGGGTTCCTTTGATGACACCATCCACTTTGAAGATATCCTGCCACCGAAAACGGAAACGCTGCGCAATCGTCGCACCATGGAGTACTCAGAGGAGGTAATTCCCATCTAACAGTGTTTTGAACTCTCATTAAAAGAAAACAAAGCAAATATTAAGAAAAAAAACCATTAAGCAAATGTGATTATAGTAAGAGAGGAACGAAGACGAGGAAAAAGATCATATATTTTAAATTTAAAATCAATCTATAGGACAAATCATGACAGAGATTCCATCAGACGGGAAAATCCAAAACTTTTAACAAAGTTATGCAAATTTTAATTATGGAATCTGTGGACTCGAGAGCCTTATATGCTAAAAATTTTCGTCAATTTTGGCTTATTTTTTATGAAGCAAATTATAACTTCTAACTTCTTCTTTATTGCTTCACAAGTAATCAAAATTTTGAAAAAGCAAATTTTTCGAAAATGACTACATTTGTTATTTTGTGTTTTTTGTTTACCAAAATCTGCAAAAAACTTATTTTCAATCAATCAATCAATCTACAGATCAAATCTGTACAAAAATGGCGGGGGGAAAAATTGCTTTCAAACGGACAAACGGACGGACAGCAAGACGGTCATATAATATATGTAATTGCCGTTGGCAAATTTGGTGAAAGATATAGTAATTTATATTATATTGTCATTGATTATTGTCCGTTTTGAAATGCAGAAATCGATCAAGTCGCACAAATCGCTGATCACCACCAAAACGGGCGACACATACGCGACAAAGATTAAGGCCAGCAGCGAGTCCGTCAGCACCACCGTGGTGACGACCCACACGCGTCACAGCCTGCAGGAGGGCGTGCGCATGATTGTGACGCCGCTGGTGGGCTCGGAGACAGCGGAGACGGCTGTTGTTAGTCCGCCGGTGGATGTGCATCGCGCGGTGACTGTGCGCAACAAGTCGCTGGAGAATGCGGCTGCATCCACATCCAAAATGTTTGCGGCGATTGCCACCAATCATCTGAAGGCGCTGGGCGCACTGCAGGACATGCCCGCAGTGGGCAGTAAGCCGGGCTCCAGCAGCGGCAGCGGCAGTCGCTCCACAAACGGCAGCAGCGCAGCCGCAGCGGCCACAGCATCAACCGGCCTGGCGAAGCCGATTGGACGGCACAAGACCATTGTGGAGTGCAGCGCTGGCACCTCCAGTTCATCGGCGGATGAGTCACGCCAGAAGAAGCTGCCGACCAAGTCGCTGAGACGCACAGACAATGCATACGGATCGCCCGATTCGCCGCTATCCAAGATGAGCGTGATGCCGAATCCATGCGATGAAGTGGATGCGGCACTGCTGCCACCACCGAAGAACATCGCCGCACTGGAGATACCCACACCGGAGCGACTGCTGCCGATTGGCACCCAGGACACGGTTGCCGCCCTGGTCGAGCGAGTCCGTGAAGGGCTAAATCTGCCGGACATAAGCCATTTGAAGCAAGACAGCCTGGATGTGTCCGAGAGCACCAAGGATGATGTGACACCGAGCAGCCGGAACAACTCGCCGCGTCGCCTCATCAAGCAGGTGGCACTTGAATCACCGCCCAATCCAAACGCGCCAACTTCTACGGCCGCCAGCACCCAGACAGCAGCACAGCCGCCCTTGCAGTCACAGCAGGCACAGGACCTGCACACGTCCATATTAAAGAATGTGACACAGGATCTGAAGCAACAGCCCAGCGAGCGTCAGCCGAACGTGGCCGGACCGTCGGCGGCATCCAATGGCAACAAGCGACCCCGACAGAAGTTGGCGCCGTTCAACGTGGACACCAATGCCATACCAGATATACGATCTCGCTTCGCCGGCTCCTGGCCGCCGCCGCCCTTCCAACCGGCCGAGGAACACGACGAAGACGGAGACGAAATAACCGAGGCTCCAAATGGAAGTGCAACGCACGCCACAACAAATGCACAGCGTGGGGTGAGTGTAAATATATCTTCTAACCAGCAATCCTGGTGGTGTACAAAACAGATAATCCTGAAAGTGCGAAATACCTGGAAAACGCTTGACCCAAACTTTCAGCTTGAATCTAATTCCCTATAAGCATCAGTTTGACAAACATATATCTTCTGCGTGCCAATCAAACCCTCAGTGTCCTTAAATTCATTAAGCGAAGAACAATTCACTTGAGTATGAATCTAATAAATGGGCACCCAAAACTATTTTCAAGAGGCTTTAATAATATAGTACATAAACAATTTCAGTTGTAAATCAGTTATAAACCCTGCCTGCTTACCTTGGTAGTCTAATAAATTTTCCTACACAAAATAATCAATTGATCCCTCCGAATTAACCAGTCAAATCAGTTTTGCGCCTTCAAGAAAAAGTGTTTACCGCGTTTCCTATAAATTTTGTAATACTCACTAATCTATCCCTTTTTACCCATTTGTAATGGGTTCAATGATTGCCCTTGGCTTTTATACACCAAATTGGATGTTGTTTTTATTGTGTTCGGGCACAGTTAAGAATTGTGGAATCTTGTTAATTATATTTTTAATGAAATGAATCACTTACTTAGAGCTCCCGGCGCGTCGGAGACTATACTGTTGTGGAACGCTGCTCGGATTGCGGTGCTGTCATCGAGGAATACACGGATGAAGAGATTGGCATATTCATTGTCATCCTGAGCACCTTCATTCACCGTGAACCGGCCATGGCGGCGCCGTTTCTGCCCGAGGTGCTGACCATGACATCGCGGTAAGTGAATTGGGGCTAATTGAGTTTGTTGTTCGACTGCTGATTTTCGTACCACCTGTTGCAGGATTTGTCTGAGCAGCACGCATGCCTGGCAGGGCGAGAACGGTCTGCCCCTGGCCAGCAGTGCCCAGGCCGTGGCGCTGCAGTTCATCCGCTGTGTGCTGCATCAGCTGGCGCCCAATGGCATCTTTCTGCAGGTGTTCCAGACCCAAATGAAAGGTGAGTTGGCAGCAAATCGGCACAAATACTCTTTAACGACGTCTTTTGCTACGCAGTCAAAATACGGCACAACCATTTTCGTAGCATTGCAAAGGCGCTGCAGGACTTCCAGGATCTGAACGCGACCAGTCCCATTTATATGGTCTGCGAATCGCTCAGCTCAAAGAAGGCGCTGCCCATCGATCAGCTGCCGATCATCTTCCGTAACATGGCCGAGTATCTGCAGTGTGTGCCCACGGAGGCCGGCGTCGGTCTGGCCGTCTGGTCACAGGCCATGCAGGCCATGGAGTCCTTGCTGCGCCAGGTCATCGTTATTATGCCCAGCCTGAGCAACGCCGAGTATATGCTGGACCTGATTGCGGCCACGTTGCGCTTGAACTGTGTGCCGAAGACGCTGCTGGATCCGTATTCCAAGATTATGGCCTACTGTGTGCAGCACACGAATTTGGACTACCACACTATCTACGATCTGTGCACGCTCAATACGCGCTCCTTCAACAAGGATCGCGACAAGAATTTGCTTTGTCGCCAAATGATCTTTGAGTTTGTGCAGGCGCTCAAGTTCAAAACGAATATACCCGATCATAATCTGCTAATGATCATTGGATTCGTCCTGCTGGATGCCGGCGGCACTTTACCGCCTGGCGCATTGCCCGGCCTGCCGGACGCAGCGCCCGGACTGACGACAAACGCCGCCGACTGTTTGAGGCAGTACATCAACGATGTCATCGATTTCCTGGCAGATTTCCACACGCTTAGCAAGATCAAGGCAGGTCCAATCCAGCATTAGTCACACTTCAATTATAATCTCCACTCCCGCAGAATTTCAAAAACGGTCAGCCCAGCAATGGCCTTGGCGAGGACACCCTGGGCGGCGTGCTCAAAGGCGCTGTGGCCCAGTATCTGGCACTCGAGATGTCGCGCGGCAACTCCCGGGACAACAAGGCAGTTTCGCGCTACCTTCCCTGGCTAAACAATGCGCCCTCGTCGCTGCAGCAGGGGTAAGTAGAGTAGACGATAAAAGAGACAAGCTGAGATCCGACTTGAAAAACGTAGTCTTTTAAACTAGTCAAAGGATATTAATGAAATTTTTAGTAATTGAAAAGATGTGCAAATCAAAGTGCCAGGCTATGGTACTGGCATCGGGGGAGATATCAAAAGAGAAAAAAATCTTTACGTTACATCTTATGTCGAGATTTATCAGCATTTATCGATTTCTTTATAGCCCCAAGGAGTTCACGGAATGTGTGGGCCACATGCGTCTGCTGTCATGGCTGCTGCTGGGGTCACTTACCCACATGGCGTTGATGCAGCGACGCCAGGAGACGCAAACGCTGCCACCAGCCATGCCGAATGTGTCGTCTGGCGGTGGTCAACCGGCCAGTGTGCATTACCAGCACCAAGGAGTCACGTACTCACAGCCGGTGCCACAGGAGGCATCCTGTCACATAGCCGATCACATACAGGTGATCTTTGCGGGCTTTGCCGAGCAGTCCAAAACTTCGGTGTTGCACATGTCGTCGCTGTTCCATGCATTCACCCTGTGCCAACTGTGGACCGTCTACTTGGAGCAGATGGCGCATAACACCAACAGCAATGCCGAGGGCAGCACCCTGGGTGTGCTCTTTGAGTTTTGGACAAAGGTGACGCCGTGCATACTGCAACTGGTGTCGCATGCCAAGCCTGTCCACAAAGAGCCGCATGGTTCGACTCCCGGTGATTTTCAATCTCAGAATGTTAACTCCAAGCTATCGGAGATGGTCAATCTGCACTTTCTAAGCCTACTGGAAGCTCTGAAGGAGACGAACTCAACGGTGCTGGGCAAATTGCTGCCCATGTGGAGCACAGTGCTCTCTTCGCAGACACAGTTATCGGACACGCTCCATGTGCGACTGCAAAACGTACGCGACTATGCGCCGGACTTTGAAGAGCAGCAAGCGCACAAATCGGAAGCGCTGCTTAAGTGGCTTCAGCGTCTGCAATTTAAAATGGGCCAAATAGAGCTGCAAGCCTCAACAGCAACACAGTTTTACTCTATTTAAAGAAAAAATAATTAATAATTGAATGCAAACAAATACATAGAAATGATTGCCAATTAAAAGTGTTGGGCATAATAAAATAATAGTTGAAATACATTAAATACATACGCAAAATATAATAATGCAACTGTTATAATTTGATTTGTTGAGAAGCATTTTAAATCATAATTGGATTGTCTATAATCAAATCTAACAGATATGATTATGTAATACACGAGAGCCGTTTAACAGCTGCTTGATTTATTAGCCCCACACATTACCTAAAGGTAATCTACAGGCGTCTCTTTTATTGTCGGATCGAGCACTTCGTTTTTTTCAGTAGCACGTTGCCTGCCCTCGATTAGAAAATCACTTGTTTGATCGCGGTAGTTTTGAAATGAAGGTTTGGATTTCAAAATGGCATCCTCCGGCAAACGCATGGATTTTATTGTTGTAGCTTGCTTGGACAGACGTTGTTCCGCCTGCAGAACGCGTAGCTCCTGAATACGGTTAGTAAATAAGTACAAAAGTAATTGTATTAATATTTTGCCGTACTAACCTTGACCTTTTGCATATAATCGATCTGCAGGCTGGCTGATTCAGCCAGCGGCACCAGCTGTATCTCCTTGTGTTGTATGAGTGGAGGCGTTGCAGCGGTTACCTCCCAATGCTTGCCTTTTCGACGTGTGCGCTCCTTGGCAGGATCGTGCACATTGGACACTGTTGTGCGAAAGGGTTTGAATTTTTCTCGTACCACACCCTCGGTGGACAGTTCTGTTTTTCCAATAAGATACAGTGCGTGTTGTTCCAATGTGGATTCTGATGGGAGTCTACCAATCATTGTGGCCACATCGATTTCTATAATTTCTGTTGGCACCAATTCGCTGCTCCCATTTCCACTGGAACTGCACATTGCGCTTTCTGATAAGTCGGGCGTATTCCTGAACAACTCTATGTCAGCCAAATCTGCGGGAGTGATTAGAGTTGCTGGCGGCGGCAACACTTTAACCTGACGCTGGTGCATTGTTCCCTGTGCAATGACACGTAACGGATCCATCTCCTGTTCATCGTCACTATCGAGCACATCGTCCAAGTTGGAGCTATCATCAGCCGTGCGACGATTCCATTCCAGGTTGTTGAGCGTTACTTTACCCTTCGACACAATGTTAAGCTCCCCGAGAAGTTTGGCCGTAGCGTCAACATCGTTCCGACTTTGAATCTCAGCCAAAACCTTCTCATAGGCATCCTGTAGGCGTTTCCCTTTGTCCGGCAATCTCTGCAATCGATTTCTAAGCGTCAACATATTGATTAAACGTTGAAATCACAAAAATACCAATTGTTGGGACTTACTTGGACTCCAAGAGATTCTTTTGTCTGTCTTTCATTTCGAGCAGTTCATGGTACCTAAGCGTTTTAAGGTCTTTGCTATACTGCTCCTTGACCTGAGCCGTACCGGGAATCCTATTTAGCGGTGGCTCGTGCATTTTTTTTTTTAATTTTTGTTAAACAAGTTTATAATAACACAATATTTACATATGCATGCACTTTATTACCGCCATATGCAACAGAGTTGTATCGAATCTTTCTGAACAAGTTCAATTGAATTAGTCACACAACGATAACACATGGCGAACGAACGTCGCATCGTTCTTTCTATTGACTCTTGATGTTTAAGAGTAAGTTCACAAATAAAATATGTAAAATGAATATTAAGAATATGATTAATAATATATTATGAAAAAAGTGACCACCTGTTCGTTCTATTATAATAAAACTGAACTTTTCAAATGGTACATTGATATCTATCGATATTTAGTTCCACATTAATCTTTCGCTGATATATCGAATATTACAATATCCTTTCGAATTCGATATATTTACAGAATAAAACTTAACAATATTTCGTGGAGCAAATATCCAAAATCGGTGAAAAGAGACCGTAATCATTTTAAGTAATCTTATTGAAATCCTTGATTATGAATATTTTTGAAATTTAATTATATTATTAAATCCCAGGCTATATACATATTTAAACACTACCAATAAAACTTAAAAATAATGTTTTTAAACGTTTTTTTAAACTTATAGCACCTATATCTTTGAAAACAAAGTAAACAGTGCGGCAAATGGAAAGGCAAATAAAAATTCATACCAATATAAGAATTATGTATAGAAATGCCCAGCGAATTGATAAAAACAAAAGGCGACTACGAGGTAACTAGGCGATATCGACGTATAGATCAACGCAAAAAAGATCTGTTAAATTACCAAAGCCGTCGAATACATTTAACACAACCGGAGTTCTCGCTATTGAATTTTATTAAGCTAATTGGATTATATTTGGCACTTTATGTGCTTTGTGCACTTATTTTCGCTTGTAATTTGATAATAGTATACAAGTTTCGAGTGCCGGCAAACGAACCTCTCGTATATAAATCGACGAGTCTGTCGTCTGTGCCAGGGAATTTTGTGGGGGACAGAAAAATGATACGATACCAGGCAGATCAAAGGAATCAAATTACGCCCTATGTCGAACAAATGGATAATTTCGTTAAAAAATATGGCGTTCAAGGAATTCGTCACCTAAGAGGCTGCAATTTAGATAATAACTGGGGATACAATAGCGGACTGCCGTGCGTACTGTTGAAACTGAATTTTGCCATTAATTTTATTGCTGAGACGTACACCAGTTCAATTTCGCTGCCGAAGGATGCGCCCGATGATTTATACGATTATATATTGCAGTTACCATTGGAGGATCGTATAAACCGCATATGGGTGGGCTGTATTTTTTTAGATAATGCAACCGATGCGAAAGTCGAATATGTACCATATCGCTTTTACGATGCCGAGGGCTTATTTGAAAAGGAGAACATCTTTTTACGTGCTCTCTCGGAGAACTTGACAGCAGAGCCAACCTACGAGAATCCCGCATTTCGCCGTGTAATTGGCGCCCAATTTCAAAACCTGCCAATGAATCGAGATGTTCCAATAAAATGCACTGCATGGGCGAAAAATATTCCTTTAGAGTTAGCATCGACCATTATTATATTCCGTATTGAGGGGCATGAGGTGTTTCCAAATCCCGATCCAGATTACTACGACGACTAATTTAGTTTTACGAATGTATTCATCTCAGTAAACATTTTGTTTTATTTCGTTAAATTAAACAATCGAGTAAGCGTTTCGGCTGCAATTCTAACGAAAAATATTAAGTTAAATACCTATTTTGTATATACACTTTTGTTTATTTATAATCGCGATATGCCAGAAGATTTTGTTATTCCTGCTGGCAAATATAAAGTGCGGAAACGATTTCGAAATACTGAGGTCCAGCGGAAAAAAAAAGACATGCCTTGGTCGAAGAAAATATTAGATTTGGATGAACGTAAATTGTTTTCACGCACCGCTTTGGGGTGGGCAAGGATTGTTGGCTTATATCTTGTGTTATATGGCCTTATCTGCCTTATATTATTTCTTATGATTCTAATATTTTTTGCCGCCTTTAACAAATATAAAAACCCAGTTTGGCTCAAGGGTTCACCCGGTATTTCAATTGTGCCTAAAGGCAATTCGATTACCTTTAATACAAAAATAATATCTGAAATTTATCCGTTTACTGATCAAATAATCGACTTCCTAGAAACATTTGATAACGGCTCTATAATATTCAGCAATTTCAGCGCAGACAATCAATGGGGATATACCATCGGAAAGCCGTGTGTTTTTATAAAAATCAATAAAGTAATTGGATACACGGCTAAAACCTACAACAATATTAAAGATCTGCCGAAAGGTTTCCCAAGCGATATGGAAAAAGAAATTGCACAATATGGTATTGACAAAATTTGGTTGACATGCGATGCCAGTGGCGTCAAATTTAGATATCTTCCTGGCCCGTATTTTGACACCCAGAACAATCTGAAAGGCATTGATCGTGTTGTTGGCCTGCAGATAAACGGCTTGGAGAAAAATAAGAATGTGGCTATCATTTGCAAGGTTTGGGCAAAGAATATAGAGATCGATGAAAAATTTAACGGCTGGGGCAATATCAAATTCGAGATAGCCATATTTGGCTGATAAGGGCAGCTGCCGGTTTCTATATTTGCCAGGGTATCCAATTCAAAACTAAATTTCAAATGCACACAAAATTATATTTTATATAATTATATACAGAAAACCTTGCCCGAGTTAGTTGGTTTTCCATAAATCCTTTCCTGGCTTTGGCTTTTATTACTTATACTTAAACTACATAGGATATTAAGAAAAACATTTTCCAATTACGACTGCAATATGAACAATTTGAATACGACTGTCTATATTTTGAACGGTGCGAGTAATTTTTTGCTCATCTTTATTTGATTTGGCATCATTTATTCTATACAACGGATCTGGAATATAAGCAAAAAGCAAGATTGCATTTTACCAGACAGCTTTCGACTTCTGTTACACGACTATCGATATTTCGATTGGTGAGGGAATCTATTGCTCATCTGCATTTTAATTGACATCACCATTTTTGGTTTCGTTTCATTTCATCAAAGCAACGGTTCTTGTGAGGATATGGCTGGGGAGGATTTGGTTGTCCAGTTTCAGGAGCTCGGCATGAGCGAACAGAAGGCTAAAGAGACGCTCAAGAATGCGAATGTGACGCGCAACCTGCAACTGGCGCTAGCCGAGACAAGCAAACCGCTGAGCGATGGTGTTGGAATGCTGCTCTACCACATGGCTACCAAGCTGAAGCCGCAAATAGCGGACCACCTGCCACTGTTAGTGCGCTATATCACGGAGCGTAAGCTAGATAATACACAGCGTGTGGATGCGGCGCTGGAATACTTGCTGCGGTGCGGCCAGAAGATGAACGCGACTGTCGATGTGGCCGCCTTGGAGCAGGAATGCGGTGTTGGTGTTGTGGTCACACCGGAGCAGATCGAGCGCGTAGTACAGCAGAAAGTTCGGGGCACCTACAAGCAGGCATTGCTAGAGCAGCGCTATCATTTCAATGCATTCAAGATCATGCAAGAGGTGCGAACTGAATTGAAGTGGGCAGACGCCAAATCCTTAAAGGCAGCCATCGATGTGGAGATATTTGATCTGCTTGGCCCCAAAACTGAGGCCGACCTGATGCCATTGCCGAAGCAGAACGAGAAGCAACCGAAATCCAAGGCCAAACCCGAAGTCAAGACCTCAACGACGGCTGTAGCAACAGAAGGCGACGGTGCCAATACAATTGCTGAGCTGATGAAAACGAAAGTGCATTTTCATGCACCAGGCGAGAACTTCAAGACCGATGGCTACGTGGTCACCGAGCACACGGAACGGCTACTGCGCGAGCATTTGCAGCGGACGGGAGGTCGCGTACAGACGCGCTTCCCACCTGAGCCAAATGGCATCCTGCACATCGGGCATGCCAAGGCCATCAACATCAACTTTGGCTATGCGGCAGCGCAGAAGGGCGTCTGCTATTTGCGCTACGACGACACCAATCCCGAAAAGGAGGAGGAGAAGTTTTTCGTCGGCATTCGAGACATGGTCGAGTGGCTCGGTTATACGCCGTACAAGGTGACCTACTCCTCAGATAACTTCCAGCAGCTGTACGAATGGGCGGTGCTGTTGATACGAAAAGGCCTGGCCTACGTGTGTCACCAGCGGCCGGAAGAGCTTAAGGGCTTCAATCCGCCGCCGAGTCCCTGGCGCGAGCGACCCATTGAGGAATCGCTGCAGCTCTTCGAGGATATGAATCATGGCAAGATCGATGAGGGTGCGGCTACGCTGCGCCTCAAACTTACACTGGAGGAGGGTAAACAGGACCCGGTTGCGTATAGAATTAAGTTTATAGCGCATCATCGTACGGGTTCCGCCTGGTGCATTTATCCCACGTACGACTACACGCACTGCTTGTGCGACTCCATTGAGCAGATAACGCACTCGCTCTGCACCAAGGAGTTTCAGTCGCGCCGATCCTCCTACTACTGGCTCTGCAATGCCCTGGACATCTACTGCCCGGTGCAGTGGGAGTATGGCCGCTTGAACATGAACTATGCTTTGGTGTCCAAGCGGAAGATTGCCAAACTAATTAGCGAGCGCATCGTGCACGACTGGGATGATCCGCGTTTGTTCACATTGACGGCGCTGCGTCGCCGCGGCTATCCCGCTGAGGCAATTAACAACTTCTGCGCCCAAATGGGCGTCACGGGCGCACAGATATCTGTGGATCCCTCCATGCTGGAGGCAGCGGTGCGCGACGTGCTTAACGTGACCGCCCCGCGGCGTCTGATTGTGCTGCAGCCGCTAAAGGTGACCATCAGCAATTTCCCGCATGCTGGCCCAGTCGAATTGCAAGTGCCAAACTTTCCACAAAATCCAGCACAAGGTATGCACACGATTACTTTAGATCGTGTCATCTACATTGAGCGCAGCGACTTCAAACTGGAGCCGGAAAAGGGTTATCGCCGCCTTTCTCCCCAGCAGCCCGTCGGCCTGCGCCATGCTGGTCTGGTCATCAGCGTACAGCAGGTTGTGCGTGATCCGGCTACGGGTGAAGTAATGGAGCTCGTTTGCATCAGTGAATCGGCGGAGAAGGCCGAGAAGCCGAAGGCATTTGTACAGTGGGTGTCGCAGCCCATCGAGCTGGAAGTGCGTCTATACGAGCAGCTGTTCAAGCACAAAAATCCCGAAGATGCCAACGAGGTGCCTGGCGGTTTTCTCAGCGACATCAACGAGAACTCAATGGCCGTACTGCAGGCATACACTGATCGGTCGCTGAGCGGCGTCAAGGTGTACGACAAGTTCCAATTCGAGCGCATCGGCTTCTTTTCTGTGGATCCGGACACAACCAGCAAACGCATTGTGTTCAATCGCACCGTAGGACTCAAAGAGGACTCGGGCAAAAAGTAAACAAGCGATTTGAATTTCTTATAACGAAAATATGCTCACAAAAAATATAATTTTTTAAATCATTATTCATTTCTTGCCTTCAACCATTATTATGTGATAGCCAAACTTAGTCTTTATCGGTGGATCCGTGTATACAGGGTTGTTCACTGTGGATATGGGCAGTGCGAAGGCGGCATCCTGGAACGGCCCGACCATAGCGCCTCGTATTTGCCAGCCCAAATCGCCACCTTGGCGAGCTTTGTCCTCACTGTAAGCGGTTGCCACTTCAGGGAATTTCTGACCGGCCTTCAACTTCTCCAAGGCCTCCATAATCTTGCCCTGCTTCTCGCAGAGAATGTGTCGCACTTTCACCGCGTTGCCACCTTTCTTCTCTTTGCCGGCACCTGCGATTGATTGAATCCAGTTAAAAAATGGTTTTCTGACAACGCCTTCAATTTATACCTTTGTCCTCGGCGGCTGGTTTTTTACCACCTTTGGCGCCATCCTTTCCGCCCTTTGTATCCTTTTTAGGTGGCATATTAAATTACCATCAACGTTTTGGGATTTGAGGAACAGCACTGTGTTGACATTCACATGTGTTGCCAGTTGTCAGCGGAGATCACGAAACGAGAGAGCGACAGGTTATGCAGAGTTCTGAGCTTAAATTAAATTGTGACGTCACAATACCGGAACCAAGAAGAAACTTGGCATAAATCCAGTTTCTTAGTGCACACAACACATGTATCAAAATTGTCGTAATTGAACCTCTATATACTATAGCTTTATTAAAATAATTGAATGAAAAGGCATTTTTGTTGTCTTATCTAGTCCCAGTGCTGTCCACACTTTTAATTACCACATATTGTATGGCTGCCAACGAGGTTTCTCCATGTCGATTCATATATCCCAAAAACGTCTCAAACGATTTTGATAGATCTTCCAGATAATTTAGATTAAACAATAGGTTTTAATCGTGTATAGCTGGTAATATTCGGCATTATCTCAAAATGTTGATATTTTTGAAAATTGTAAGAGCCCAATTTTAAAACGCCATAGTTGGCGCATATGATAAACTTTAAAATTTATGAGAATGTATTTATTAAATACAGAATTTAATTCTGAACAATTTTGCATTTAAGTTAGCTCACTTTGTTGCTAAAATATATAAATAAACGCAAAGCAAATTTCTGGTTCCGGCCCGTGAACCAAGTTCCGAACTTGACGCACATGTAACCGTTGCTAACTTGACGCACATCATTTTCGTGAGTCTTTCGATTAAAATTATACCAAAAGATACAATACAACACTACAATATTTGCGTGTGCCTATTCAGAAAAAATAAATTACTTCTTTAAGTTATAAATTTAAGCACAAAATATGGCTGAAACCGCAAATGCTGCCGCAAAGACCGAGATGATTAATCTCACAAAACTCAGTCCGGAGCAACTGATGCAAATCAAGCAAGAGTTCGAGCAGGTGAGAGTCAATCGCGTGTGGGTGTTGCTCACCATCATGCTCGTGGGCACACTGCGGAGCGGGGGCTGCAATGCCGCAATAACACATGTTAATGCTAATTGCTTTTAAATGCGGCATGTTTAGGAATTGAACAACATACAGGACTCGCTGTCGACCTTACACGGCTGCAAAGCGAAATACGCTGGATCGAAGGATGCTCTAGAAGCATTTCAGCCTGATTGGGAAAACCGTCAAATACTCGTGCCGCTGACCAGCAGTATGTATGTGCCAGGTCGCATAAAGGATCTCAACAACTTTATCATTGATATCGGCACTGGTTACTACATCGAAAAGGTAAATTTAACTGCATAAATTACTTTGCTTTCTTAATATTATCTGTTTGATTTTAACAGGATCTAGAGGGCTCCAAGGATTATTTTAAACGACGCGTCGAGTACGTGCAGGAACAGATTGAGAAAATCGAAAAGATACACTTGCAAAAGTCGCGTTCTCTGAGCGCCGTGATATTAGAGCTGAAGCAGGCGACCGCCGGAAAGACGGCTGAGGAATTTTATGAGCAAGAGCAGCAGCGCAAGCAGACTGCCTAGTACTCCTAAAAACTGCCTGGAGCTCGGGGAAGATCAACGCAGAACAAAGATAATTAAATTATAAAACATAAAAGAACAAATGTTTGTGCATTTAATTAACGTATGTAGTTTATTAAATTGTTCAACAATTTGTTGCCCTTTTGCAATTTGACGGCTAACACCGTCCTCTTTTGCTCATTGGGTCAAATAAGTTGTTGATAACATGTTGTTTCTCATCTTTAATATGTTCGGCTGTATGCCTGCTGTATGCCTACCTTCCTTTCGGTAAGCAGGCATTGTCCTCGGTTTTAAGGCAAAGCTTTTTTCACACTTAGCACATATCGTATTGTTGCAGTCTTGATCGAGCAGTGACAATAGCACCGGCTACCAAATCGGACTTGTTCCAATGGCGTCACACCCATGCAGGCTACCTCATATGTTTTTTGGCACTTCTCCACCAAGCTGTTATCCTTAGTAGCACTGTAAAATATTTCCCGCGCGGAGACAACAAAAATCTGTTTGCTGTTGTAGGAGACGAGGCCAATGGAGCAGCCACCTTCTTGCTTCTGTTCACCAACCAGCGCCTTCGCAGTCCCTTATATAGCAATACGTTAAACGGATTTACACACATTATTAATTGAGTTAAATCCACCTAATCGTAATCCATGTTAGCGCAGAGCAATGATTGCAGATTGCTGGCAAAGCCAGCAAGGTCAGAACGCGTGTGTTCCACAGCAGCAGTTACAGTCGCCTGCCATAAGACAAATGACATTGTAGCGTCGCGTCAAATGAATAAAAAATCGCGTCAAATCAAAAAATAAATTAAAACAATTTTAAATGCCAGTTTACTTTATAAGATTACCTAACACTGAATCTCAGCTCCTATGTAAACTAGACGTTCGATAGACTTATTGAATGAGCTAGCTTGAATTGATTGGTTCTCTCGAAATTTTCTCTTAAGCTTTACTAACAATTTCTTTTAAATGTAGCTTCAAATTTTTTAAAACCATACATGCATGCTTAAAAATATCAGAAACTTTACGATTTTGATAAATCTTCCGGGATAATTTAGAAGAAACTACCGGCTGTAATCGTGTATACCGGTTTATGTAGGGCATTATGTCTAAATGTTAATATTTTTAAACATTGTAAGAGTCCTATTATTTAACCTTGTATTAGTCAATTTACAATTCATTAGTTTATTTAATTTAGTGCTAAAATACATTAATAAAAGCAAGTCAAATTTCTAGTTCCAGGCCGTGAACCAAGTTCAGATAATCGACGCTAAGTGACCGTTGCTAACTTGACGCACATAGCTGATGAGGCTACGAGCTGCTTCTCGGTCGTGGCACTTATTTACAAATTGTTTTGATTTTGAAATTTTAAGCTGCCATGCATGAGCCCGCTAGAAGGCCATCCGTATCCGGCGGCACAAGCACGGCCGAAAAGTTGTGCTTTGACAAAAATGAGTTTATGAAGGTATGTAGCATATTTTTGAAACAGGAAAACATTTTAACTGAGGAATTTTTTTCTTATAGGAAAATTTCTCTGTGGATGAGTTTCTACACAAGAACCGCAATGCACCTAGCTTGGAGCAGCTGCGCGACAACCTGGGCCTTTATCTAAAAGGTCTGCGCGCTGCCATGATCGATCTTATTAATGAGGATTATGCGGATTTTGTAAACTTGAGCGCCAATCTGGTGGGTTTGGATCAGTCCATTGACACTATACAGCGGCCACTGGAGCAATTTCGTAGTGAAATTGCGGGCATACACAAACTGATTGAAGACAATGTAGTCGAGCTGCGCGATCAGCTGGAAGAGAAGCGTCAGTTGCGCGAATGCCAACGCAGTTTGCAAAGCCTTAAAAAGGTGTACGAGATAATTTTCAAGCTGCAGGAGCTGATCAACATAAAGTTGAGCGGTGTGGAGGCGGCAAAGGCTGTGGATTTGGAGCGTGCCGCTCTCGATTTGATTCAGTTAAAGTTTCACGAGAAACACTGCTCCGCGCAGCTGGGTAACGAGCAACAGACGCAAATCCAGCAACTAGAGGAGCAAGTACATCAGCAATTGCGTCGTTTCTTCAACGATTCACTGCAGCGGGGGCGTACTGGAGCCTCCGAGCACTTGGAACGCGCCCTGCGCATCTATATTACCCTAGATGCCTGTGGCCAGGCGGAACTCGCCTTTCGCGAGGATGTTGTGGCGCCCTACATGAGCGCCATTATCGGTGAGCAGCAGTTACAAAATTCCCCACAGGGTCTGGCTGGCATCTATAGCAAGATCCTCAACTTTATATCGCTGCACATGACGGATCTGCTTCGCCTCACTCTCTATTCGGACAAGCTGACCGGCTTCAATTTCGTGGTGAACAGCTTTTGGGCCGATGTGGAAATGCGTCTGGAGCTGCACATGAATTCGATATTTGCACCAGGGAACTCGGAGGTGTTTTATGTCAAATACAAATGTACACGCGATTTTCTCGGCAAGATTGAGGAGCTGCTGACGAGCAGCGGCGAACGAGCAGTCACCTCCTATCGCCAGCACAAGCAAACCAAGAGCTTTGAGGCGCGTTGGAATCTGCCGGTCTACTTTCAAATATGCTTTCAGGTAAGCTGTTGGGGTTCAGAGAATTATAGTTATGTTAACTTATTTCAATTACAGGAAATTGCGGGTCGCTTTGAGGCACAACTGGAACCCTTGCTAAAGGATGATACGCTAAACCCCAGTCCAGAGTTAAACGCATTCCATTTGGCGCCCTTTAATGCTGCCAAACAGGCTTTAGTGCGCTGCTGGGCTGAGGGCATCTATCTGCCTGAAGTCTTTCCAAAATTCTACAAGCTAAATGTGCAAATTATTTTGCGGCTCTCACGATGGATCACAGATGCTATCGGAGCAGCC
Organism: Drosophila paramelanica; assembly: GCA_035043915.1. NCBI lineage: Eukaryota > Metazoa > Arthropoda > Insecta > Diptera > Drosophilidae > Drosophila > Drosophila paramelanica. Next base: position 4,895,755 of record JAWNMO010000354.1, on the reverse strand, counting down.
AAGAGCAGCAACTTCTCCAAAACATACACCAGGAATCAGTTGCTAATTGCTTTGCATGTAGACACGCGCAAGCTGGAAGCCTATTTGCCGGAGCTGCAGCAGCTGATCGTACAAGCGGCGCCCAAGACCAAGAATCTGCCACTATTTAACAATGTCTTGGGCAAATCCATAGGCGACTTGGCTGATACGCTTGGCGCCCATTTGGTCAGCATACAGGAGACACTTAAGACGCTGCTGATCACCGAATGCGGCACGGAGAACATGCGACAGGTCAATGATTTGCCGCGACTCTATCGCAAAACAAATCGTGAGGTGCCTACGCGCTGCTCTGGGTACGTGGAGCAAATGCTGAAGCCGCTCAAGGCGTTTGCCGCACAACACGACGCGCAGCTGGGCACGCTGGTGGTGGAGCAAATACTTGCTGAGGTGTGCAGCAACATAACCAAGGCGTAAGTTGCGTGCTATGTATACAATATATTTAGTTGTAACTTACGTGAATTTGCTTATTCGACAGCTACTTTAATGTGGTCAGCGAAGTGCTGACTTCTGTGCAGAAAACCGAGGAATCTTTGCGGCGTCTACGTAATCTTAAAAGCGGCGCCGCGTCAAGTACGCCAGCAAGTGGCGTCTCCGATGACGATAAGATACGCCTGCAGTTGCGCGTCGATGTAGCCGCCTGGACGCTGGAGTTGAACAAGCTGAATTTTCAGCCCACGCAAATTGACAAGCTGCTGGAGTTGTCCAGCATAGTGGAGGAGAGCATTAAGCCAAAGGATAATGGCAACAATTAAACGCAATATATTTAAAATATATACATTCTTCAATTTATTTAAACGATGGCTACTGTTTCTTTAGGCACAATTAGTATTGTAATAAAATATATTTAAACTGTATATAATATATGTATATATATATATTATATATAAATGCATCAAATTTCACATTCGTTATAAGTGAAAATACATGTTGGCCACGATTTAGTCGCTGTTGGAATAGAGATAAAAGAGATTACACAGATTTAGCAGCAATCGCAGCAACTTCTTGCTAGGATTTCAGGCAGAAATGCATGCGCAACGAAATGATAATATTGGAAATGTTTATGTATATAGCTTTTGTAGAAAGGTGCAGCATAACAGGAAGACATAGGGATAAACGGAAGCGGAAATAAAACAACGCAAGCATCAGCTACATTACAGTTTAAGTTCCTCAGTGTCGGGTAACTTGTTGAAGAACCATTGCAAATGCTCCTCGGTGACCTCGGCCAATGTGGCCGGTTGCCATTTGGGTTGCTGATCCTTGTCAATGAGCAGGGCACGCACGCCCTCCTTAAAGTCGCTGCGCGGCTCCAGATGACGAACGGCCAGGCGGTACTCCATGATCAAGCATTGGGCTAGGGACAGCTGTGCACCCAGCTCCAGCTGTCGAAAGGTTACCTTCAGAGATGTGGGCGACACCTTACAGAGGATCTGCACAAGATAAATAAATAAATATAAGTTCGTTGCAAACAAAAAGCTGCTAATTAATATGTCTTGGGTGCGAAAATGTGCCCGCAGCAACAAGGCGCTAATTAACAAAGATTCTTTATATAATGCTATTTAAATATTTATGCGCTTTAAGCGCGTGGTATTTGTGATTGGCCCAGCCAATTAGCAGTTGAGCCGCGCAACTCTTATCACCTATTTATGTGCTAAGTACTGACCTCCAGCTGTTTTTTTGCCCAATCGCTGCCGTCTTTCTGCAAGGTCTCGAGTATGCCCTCAATGGAGCTGGCCGAGAAGCTCTTGTTGATTTGCTCCAGCACGGGCTGCAGTGAGAATGGCTTCTCCGGCTTAGTGTGGAACTTTTGCAGCAGATCGGGCACATCATCGGCGTCCGGGCAATTGAGCAGCGCAGTTTCCAGTTCGGCAATTTTGCTGCTGTCGCAGTAATGCGTGGCAATGCCCGCATGATAGACATCGGCGCCGCGCAAACGATGCCCGGTTAAGCCCAGATAAAGGCCCAGTTTGCCCTGCAGACGTGGCAAAAAGTATGAGCCGCCCACATCCGGAAACAGCCCAATGGCCGTCTCGGGCATGGCAAAGAGCGTACGATCGGTGGCCACACGATATTTGCCATGCACGCTGAGACCCACTCCACCGCCCATTGTAATGCCATCGATGATGGCAATATAGGGTATCTTGTAGTTGCCAATCAGTGCGTTCGTTGTGTACTCCTCGCGAAAGAAGCTCTTTGACTCGTCCGTGGGCCCAGCGTCAACAAGCGCCCGTACATCTCCGCCGGCACAGAAGGCCTTTTCGCCGGTGCCTTTGATGATCATCAGTGATTTGGACTTTTCGCACTTTTTGAGGTGTTTGTAAATTTTTCGGACCATCTCCAGATTAATGGCGTTCAAAGCCTTTGGCCTGTTAATAATGATCATGCCCTTGTTGGAGGACTCCGTGGCCAGCACGGAGGACGATGAGAGGCGCGTAGAATTTACCATTGGCATTTTGGTTGTTGTTATTTGGATGGCTGTACAAAGCAATGGCAATTGGTTGTAGGTACGACGTCCGGCCGTGTGGAGCAACCTTTGAATTGGATTTTGCTGTCGCGCGTTTAGTTAGAATCTAATTGGAAATTTTAGAATGTGGTCATTTGCATTATTTACCATTTTGATTTTTTGTTTAATGTTTTTTGTTGCCCCTCCTCACAGCGAGTTGCGCAATAACAAAACCGACGATGCGAGCAGTGTTGCCGTATGTAGCAATAAAAGTTTAAAATAAATGTTGGTAATTTTATGGGTATATTTCAAGCGAATGGTGATTCGTCGTGTGGTTTGCTAACCGCAGTGTGATTTTAATTCCGCTGTATTTATACGAGCTCTGGCATTAGACGGAATGCAACATGCGGATAAACAGTTTAAAATAGAGTTGTATCCAATAAGAGCAAGGTGGCAACTCTGCAACTGAACAATGCAAAACGCAAATAAAAACGTTTATGCCCTGACTAATGTTTTGAATATTATGTGTATGAATTTTACGTGTATTTATAGTTTTTTATTGTGGCTATTTTAGATAACATTGTGTAATATTATTTATTAAAACTATGAAGTTAACATATAATTAATTAAAAATACGACTGGAGTATATAAAATTTGGTACGAAATGTTAGCTTCAAATATTCGTAGATTGCTAAAGCTTTTCTTGTTACTCGCAGTTTAAGCTAGGTTTGTTATAATCAAAAAAAATTTTATATTTTATAATCGTAATCAGGTATCTTTTCACTTATCATGATTTCTTGGTTTCAAAATAAGCAGTAATCGTTGACTATCGCGTTTGCGCCGCGCATAAACGTATGCGAACGAGTATCAACACGCAGAAAACTAAAGCTTAACTTTATCATTATCATATTTAAACAAATAAACGGTGAGTAAATATGGGTAATCAGCACCACACGGCAGCGCAATGCTTATGATTCAGTGCTATTGGAGCCAGCAAGTGGCCAGCATTGAATTCGCTTTGGTGCTATGCCCTCGTTCTTTAAACTATCCAAAATACGAACAAAGCGCCGTCGCGCCTCTGTTTCCAAATCCAAACAGATGAACTATGATGGACTGCTCTCACAGCTGACCGACGACAAGCTGGTGCTATATGAGGCCAGCGGCCAGGCAGTTGCCGGCGTCGCTGGCCTGGTCGAGGTGGACGTCCCCATCGAGGAGGAGCAGGCAGCGCCAATACAAACAATACCACATGCTACCGCTGCCGCTGCCGCTGCTTCTGCTGCCGCCGCTGCTTCGTCAGCAACAGCACCTGTGTCAAGTGCAAACCTAAACCCGAAATTGGAAAATGCTGGCACAGCGACACCACAGCGCAAAATATCGACGTCATCACGTTTAATAAATGTCTTTAGTCAGCTTTATAGCGGCAACAGTCACAGTAGCAATAGCAACACAAACAACATCAGCAGCAGCAGCAACAACCACATATGTAGTCACGTGGAGCAGCATAATGATGATCCGGAGCTGACCGCCAATCGCACACCGACCAAAGGCATGGAGTCCAAACTGGTTGCCATGTGGCACAACGTAAAGTACGGCTGGACGGGCAAAATGCGTACTACAAGTTTTTCTAAGGAGCAGCCTGTGTGGCTTCTGGGACGTTGCTATCATCGGCGCTATACGCCGCCTGTCAGCATGGAGAGTTCCACCACAGAGTTGCCCAGCGATGCAGACATTACGCCGGACAATGCCACCTCAGCGTTTGATAGCATGCCAGCGGCAACAACGTCCACATCGTTGTATCCCACACTGAATCCGCACCAAATCGATGAGATTGTGGTGCCCCAGGAGCTGGGCATGGATGCGGCTGAGAACCAAATGGCGGAAAGTCCCTGGGAAGAGGGCATTGAGGGTTTTCGCCGTGACTTCTACAGCCGCATCTGGATGACCTACCGGCGTGAATTCCCGATTATGAATGGCTCAAACTATACCTCGGACTGCGGCTGGGGCTGCATGCTGCGCAGCGGCCAAATGCTACTGGCGCAGGGCCTGATCTGTCACTTTATGGGTCGCAGTAAGTAAACACCCCATTGCTTCTGGGATCGCTTCTAATAGAGCTTCTTGTATTTTGCAGGCTGGCGCTACGATGCGGATTCACAGCTGCACTCAACATATGAGGACAATATGCATAAGAAGATAATCAAGTGGTTCGGCGATAGCTCATCCAAGAGCAGTCCATTTTCTATACATGCGCTAGTCCGTTTGGGCGAGCAGCTGGGCAAGAAGCCAGGTGACTGGTATGGCCCCGCCTCGGTCTCATATTTATTAAAGTGAGTGCTGGAACTATTTTACCATTTTTAATCTATTTAACGAACGTCCACAGACACGCCTTAGAGCACGCTGCTCAAGAAAATGCCGATTTTGACAATATAAGCGTTTATGTGGCCAAGGATTGCACCAGTGAGTTAACACTAGCTTCAAATCACCGACACACAATCTGACTTCTGCCTCCATAGTTTACATGCAAGACATTGAGGAGCAGTGTAGCATACCCGAGCCGGCTCCGAAGCCGCACGTGCCTTGGCAGCAGGCGAAGAGATCGACCAGCGATGCGCCCAAGCTGGACCAGCCGCTGCAGCATTGGAAATCCCTAATTGTGCTTATACCGTTGCGTCTGGGCACGGCTAAGCTGAATCCTGTTTATGCGCACTGCCTGAAGCTGCTGCTCAGCACGGAGCACTGCCTGGGCATTATTGGCGGGAAGCCCAAGCATTCGCTGTACTTTGTGGGTTTTCAGGAGGATAAACTCATACACCTCGATCCGCATTACTGCCAGGAGATGGTAGATGTCAATCAGGATACCTTTCCTATGCACTCATTTCACTGCAAATCGCCGCGCAAATTAAAATCCAGCAAAATGGATCCAAGTTGCTGCATTGGTTTCTATTGTGCCACCAAAACGGATTTCGATAGTTTTATGGAGAGCGTGCAGGTGGTGAGTTGAGAATTTGGAGCTTATGATAATGGTATTCTTCATGCAAGAATCAATCTTCTTTCTTATATTGCAGTACTTGCATCCTATGCGCTGCGCCTCCGGCGTCGCTATTGACAAACCAGCTGCGCCAATACCGCAACACCATCAGCAGCAGCAGCAGTTGCAGCTACAGCAAACGGAACCTATCGAGATGAACTATCCGCTGTTTACATTTTCGCGTGGCCGCTGCATGGATCATGCGCTCGATGAGATGAGCGATTCCCTGTACAAGCCGCTTATCAGGCAGGTGGCCGCCTTGAACCAGGAGCTGGATGGTGCCCCAGCGCCGCAGCTGCATGGTCATGAGCATGACCCCGATGACAGCGAGAGCGAGGAGTTTGTGCTGCTCTAAAAACAGCAATATATATATATATATATATATATATATATATATATATATACATAAATATTGATTGCCCTCTCTCTAACCCTTATTGAATTCGCAGCCTTAGTTACTGTGCAATCTGTGTTATTTATATTTGCCTCTTTAATTATTAGTATGATTTTGATTATGAAAATTTGTGTTAAACGTTAAGTTGTCTCGCCGTTGCTCGCTCGCTAGCTCGCCCAAAACTAAACAACAAACGTGCATCTCAACATCAAAGACTTTGTTATTATACATTTACAAACCCATGCATATACATAAACATATATTATATACATAAATATTGTTTATTTTATACTTTTATGAATTCTGATTAATTTACGATTTGCGACCTTTGTTCAAATTGATTTCAATTCACTTCCTTTCATTTTTGCCTATTGTTTGTTTATGTGTGTGTGTGCCTGTATATTCCTATATATATTTGTATAAATAGTTTATGTAATTCTCGGTATTATTATTTTGTAATGCGATGACTATATGGAATTGATTCGTTGTAAATCAACTGTTTCGTTGCTCTCGAAAGTATTTTATTTTGTAATCTTGTATGTCTTAGATTTAAATTAATTTATGTTTCACTACTAGTTGTTCGATCATTGTTTAATTCTAATATTAATTGTACATACCCTTTGGAAATTAAAGTAAATAAATCAATCAATCAATAAATAAGCTTTATATTTAGTTACAAACTTTACTTAACTACTAACTAATTGTTTGATGAATTTATATAAACTTTAGTCTATGGACATCTGTGGAATAAGTCGCCGCCGAGATCGGTAGTATTTGAAACGTATGATATGGATAACTTTTATTGCATAGAACCCGTTTCGCTAGGTTGGTAAGGGAGCGTAATATTATCCAAACAAATCAAAACATGAGAATAATCGATGAATACTAAATGATTTGTAACATTGCGAATTCTACATTAAATTTGTCAAATCAAATCTTATGCTGTATTCGTAAGTTTATCTTATATTAAAATATAGTTTAATTTACTTTCTCAAGATTTTATCAAGATATATGGAATACATATTGAAATTATTATTATTATTTTTGTTTTTTGTTTATAGACAACTTGATATAGTTTTACAGATTTTTAAAATACAAATATTTTAGAGACCTTTTTGGGGGCTTATATTATATATCAATTCTTCATTGTGCCACATTGATAAACATTTTTCTAGTAGGTATTTGAATCAATTAAGTTACACTTTTAAAAATTATACTAAAATATTCAGTATATTAGAAAATTAGACTCTTTAAAAAAGTATTCGAAAAAAATTATAAAAAAAATATAAGAAACCTAAACCTATGACCAGATGTCTTTAACTTAGAGGATATTGCTTTAAGAAGGCAACATGTAAATTTCATCCCTACTTACTGTGCTTCTTTGTATGCTTCACGTTCCAAGCGCTTCTGAAGCTTAGCCATGTTATCCCGCGCCGTTGTCGCTCGCGAGAAATTGATGCTCATGGCAGTTTTATAGCATTCGATGGCTTCCTGCACCTTGTCCCAGCGATGGTAGAGCACACCAAGATTTGTGTGGTATAGCATATTCTGTGGATCCAGTTCAATGATGCGCTTGTAGAGCGTCTCCGCCTCCAGGTAGTGCTTCAGCTTGCCCAGCACATTGGCGCGTATAAACATAATGCTCGGCTCGTTGGGCAACTGGATCAGAGCCTGCGTCGAGATGCGCAGGGCATCCTCGTACATGGCACGATTATCGAGCATGGTCAGAATGTTGGCCCAGGCCTTTGGCTGACGCGGATTCATGGCAACCGCATGCTGCCAATGAGACAGTGCATCGGCATATTGATGCTGTTCGATGAACAGATTGCCCATGTTATAGTAGCAGACGGCGTAGTCGGATCGATATTTCAGGGCCTGCCTGTAGCTGTCCAGCGCCTGGTCATACTTTTTCATTGCCGATTGCACAATGCCGAGATTCATCCAGGCCACGGGAAAAGCGGGATAGACAGCCAACGCGGTGCGTATATACTTCTCGGCTGTCTGAAGCTGTCCATGCTCGCGATATAGATTGCCCAGATTCATGAGCGCCGACTCGTACTCCGGATACAGCTCGATGGCCCTGTGGTAGTGCAGAAATGCTTTGGTGCTGTTCCCGTTGTCGGTGGCCAGCCGGGCAATGTTGTAGTGCACCTTGGCATTGTTGGGACACACCTGCAACGCCGAGCTGAACAGCTGCTCCTCGTTCAGCCACTCCGCGGCCCGCTGACGCGTACGCAACATCATCACGGCAAAGAGCAGCATAAGCAGCGTCTGGAGCGTCGTGCGGCAGTAAGTGTTGCCCGCATAGTTGTGGTAGCAGTAAAGGAATCCGTACACGGACAGCAAACAAAAGCCAATTGAAGGCACGTACAGTGTGCGCTCGGCAATAACGAAACCAACGCGTATTATGCCCGATGCGGGCAGAAACGGAATTACCATCAGTGCCAGGCCAAGCATAAGACCCGCGAGGCGTCGAAAGTTCAGCAGAGAGACTATAATGAAGGAATAGAACGCGATGACCGCCTGCAGACGCATGTCCCAGATGCTGGTCACCAGATTTACACAGCCCAGTGCCCAGTCAAAGCACAGCCATTGCGGGCACAGCATCAGCCAGAAATTCACCACGTACAGATACTGTTGGGACAGGCCGCGCGTCAGCAGCTGCTCATTGTGGGCAATCGGATTGTCCACGGCCTTAAATTCCGGCGCCTTAAAATTCTGCCACCAGAGACGCAAAACCAGCAGCATCACCGTGCCACACAGGTAGAACGAGTAGCGCAGGCGACTCGTGACCACGCGCTGCTGCAGCTTCAGGGGCAACATGTAGGTGCCGTTCTGAAAGTAGTCCAGCATGGCGCAGGACAGCGGTATAGTCACGGCCGACTCCTTGAAAAGTATGCCAACGGCTGTGAGGAGCAGGATCAGGCTGACGCTGCTCACGCCGCGTTTGTCCGCGCTGGCCACTGTCAGAAGCAGGCAGAGCAGATGTATAAGGCCAAACATAAGTTCTGCTCTGCCCACCACTCCCGATACCGCTTCCGTGTGCACCGGATGGGCGGCAAAAAGAGCCGCCGAAAGAGTGGCCCAGCGCTCGATGTCAACATCCTCCACGTACAGCGAGCGCACCAGACGCCACATGAGCAGCGTGTTGACGCAGTGCAGCAACAGATTGAGAAACTTCATGTGGGCGGCGTTCAAGCCGAGCAGCGCGTACTCGTAGTGAAACATGAGTGTCGTAAGAGGCCGAAAGGACTTGTGGGAATCCGTACTCAGTAGCGGTGCTCCCCAGAAATCGTGGCTAAAGATGGCCGTCCAATTTGTAGGTAGTGTGTTCACATTCTTGTTTTTAACTATGGCCACAGTGTCGTCGAATACAAACTTGGCGCCGCTCAAGCCGCCATAACCATAACAGATTAGGCACAGAAGCACCAAAATTGACTGGCAGACCAGACTGTGCAGTGTTGAGCTATGCCGCAGATCCAGGCTCACCATGTTCCCGAGTACGACGAATGTTGCTAACTTATTATTATTTTATTTTTTCTTCTATTGTTGTATACACCGACAAGCGCGGGGTGTGTTTACCTCAGCCACCCACTCTGACAGCTGCAAACAGTTACTATTGCCATTCGGATGTCAACGTCGTTGTCAGCTGTTTGGTGTAACTAAAATGTTGTACATCATTTACACTGCACTCCGAAATAGTCAACTATTGCCTTAAAAGGACCATGGGTCACCACGTTGTCAAAACATTTACTGCATAATGCAAAGTCGCTAACTGCTTCTGGTGTTGTGTGCATCGCCTATCGTGGGGTGGCTTTATATATGCCGCCTAATAACAGCTGCAAGCGGTTACTGTTAGCATTCACATGTTAACGTCGCAATCAGCTGTCGGGCGTAACTAAATATTCTTCACAATAAACAGAATTTGTACACCATGTCAGAGGAAATTGTTTTTGATTGTCTTCACGCCGAAATTGTCAACTACTGCCTGGACAACAGCAAGGTATACGCATAAATATATTAGAACATCACTTGGCCACATCATCAAAACTTGCCTCTTTGTAGGATCAACATGATCTGGCCACCTTGGAGTACATTGGATTTACGACCGGCTATCGCCTAATTGAGCGTCTCACACGCGATGTGCAGCGCTTTAAGGATGAGCTGGAAACCATGAAATTCATATGCACCGATTTCTGGACATTGATTTACAAGAAACAAGTGGACAATTTGCGCACCAACAATCACGGCATGTACGTGGTGCAGGATAAAGCATTCCGTTTCCTGACACGCATCTCACCGGGAGCCAAACAGCTGGAGCAAGCGCCCAAATTTGTGGCCTTCACCTGCGGTCTGGTGCGCGGCGCACTCAGCAATCTGGGCATTAACAGCACTGTTACCGCCGAGGTGCAGACAATACCTGCCTGCAGGTTTCACATAGAGGTCAATAGGAGCTAGATTTTGTATATATTTTCGTATTATTATTGCTACTATAATCAATTAAACTTTATATGTATAATTCGATTATGTTAATTTCTCATAGCACGCTACCACATTCTGTTCGGTCCAATGGATCAACTTACGCAACTTCCATTGCTGTTCGGGCAGCTGCGGTTGCAGCGGATTGGGATCTGTGTGTATGCCCAATGCGGGCTGTGGACCTATTATTATAAGCCACCTGCCTTCAAAAACACTGAGATACTCCACGAAGGCGCTGCGATTGTTAAAGTAGCAGAAAAGCAGAGCACAAGGCGCGACGCCAGCGCAGCAGCTGCTCAGAAAGCTGGCTGTTAATATGGACTCTACATCCTCTACGTAGTTTAGGGCAATAAAACTGCGCACAGCGTACTTGCTGCGCCACCAGTTGGGATCCCTTTCCAGGCCATAAATGCCAAAGTCTTGCTCGCCAACTACACCCAGCAGCCACTCGAGCAATCCACTGCCACAGCCAATACTCAGTAAGTTACGTATTTTCAGTTGCGTCAGCATTTGTCTCAGCTTCTTTAAATCCAGCGGTGTGGGCCAAATCCAAAGCAACTTGCGCTTAAGCTGTGGCTCCAGTACATCGCCCAGTGCGAGCAATTTGCGCCAATTCTGTTTGGCTGCGTCTGCCTCGGTTAGGGTATAAATCTCACGCAGCTTCGTTTGCTCGTGCCACATATTGAACACTGATTGGGCCGCATAATTATATTATTTGTCCATCCCTTGGCATTGAAATATATGGCAAGCGGCCAGCGTTTCACTTAGCTATATATAAATAAGTCTGGCGTTAGAATCTCGTAATGCTTGCCGCATGCTTTATGCCAACTAGGCAATTGACATATTGTTTAAGAGTCTAAGGGGTCTAAAAATTCGCTTAACCTATTAACTAATACTATTTAATTGGTATGCCCGTTTCCGCCAGTGCATTGCGCTAAAGTTGGCGCCGCCCTGCCCGGGCACATTTTGATGTGCTGGCTGTTCGTGAAGTGACACGTGCTGCTCATTGGCGACAGTTACGGGCTCATCCATGTCAAGCCCGCTGCTTAGCTCATTGGAGTATTCCTCGTTGTCCAAGTCTAATATGATTTTGCGATAGAGTTTAACATTCTCCTTTTGCATTTTATCCGGCAGCGGCACCGCTGCAGGCGTTGGCTTCTCCAGATCGACTTTGGGATGTGGTATGGGCAGCACCACTGGCTCCACATTACCCACGCTCTTTATGACGCTGTTGTAGCGGAGATTCTGAGTTGATGCTTCTGCTGAATCTGGTGTCGCCTGATTGCTGCCTGGTGCTTCATCCAGCAGTTGCACGCCTCCTTCAAATTGAATTCCAGGATGCATAGTGCGCAGATGTCGCAGCATGTTGTCTCGCCGATTGACAGTAACTTCGCATTGTACGCAACGATATCGCTGCATGGTTGTATGCTGTTTAAGGTGTCGCGTCAGGGCGTGCGTATCGTTGAAAGTTTTGGGGCAGCGGGAGCAAGCATGAACCGAATGCTTGAAGTGACGTTGCTGGTGCAACCGTAGCGTTGACTTGCGCGGGAAGGACTTTTTACATACGTTGCAGCTGTGCCGGGCGCTATTTTGGTTGTGCTTCAGCTGGTGTTGCTTCAAATTGGCTTTGGTCAGATAGTGCTTCGCGCAGATTTCGCATTTGTGTGGCAAGCTGTCGCCACTGTGCAGCAGCGCGTGCGTCTTTAGCGCGCTCTGGCTGCGGCACAATCTGGGGCACTCTGGGCAGGCAAATGCATTCGAGTTATGAGTGCGCATATGTCGCTGTAGGACAAGCTGCTGCTTGAAGGATTTGCCGCAAACGTTGCAGCTGTGGCAGGCATTGTTGCCATGGCTGTTCTGATGGTACTTCAGATGCGAGCGAGTGGCAAAGTGCTGCAATTAAAGATAATAGATTAACACTGATTTCCCTAGGTCTTGCTACTGCAACTTACCCGTGGACATTGCGTGCAGTGGAATTTTTTGAGCAGCTCATTGCCACAGGCACGGTGATAATATTGTTGGGTGCGACTGCGAAACGATTTTTTGCACACGTTGCAGTGATAGCCTTGAGCTGTGCTGGTAATATGCTTATCCGTGGTAGCCCCTTCGTTCGCTTGCTGCGCCGTATCAACTGCTGCAGATATTTTCCTCGTCTCCTGACATTCCAAACAATCGGCCACATCCGCCAGCAGGCACAAGCGGCATTTGTTGTGGCCACAGCTATCGGTGACCAAGCGATTTTTCCCAGTTGCCTCACAATTACAACGTGGACACTTGCTCATGCTAACATTTACGTTTAATGCATCCTCGAAACTAAACAAAGATGCATTTCTTCTCGTGTTGCACTGTGCTTCTTCTACAACGCCACTCAAAGAGCTGCGAAATAGAGGTGTGTCGCTTGGTTCAAAATGATTCCGATTGAACGTGTCATTCATATGAACTATTGCATGTATTTAGGAAACAAACCAAATGGAGTTCGTCAGGCATGAACGATGGATACTGTTGAGTTATTCGGTAGCTTAGCTTAAACAGGTTTATCTTTTATGATCAAATAAAGACCTAAACGAGTTAATAAAATTAACAAGTTCGTAACTTAAAAATGAACGATTGAACTTATTCAGCAAACTGAACTGAAATTCTCCACTCTAATGCGTATTAGCTGTATTCACAACGAAACGTTGACAACTAAATGCAACTGTTCGATTGAAACATTGAAAATTTAGTTTTTTTTTTAAATTTCGCTTAAATTTAATAAACTTTTTTACTCTTAAATTTAATTCGTACAGAAAATGCTTTATATACCAGTATACAATAGTAAGCTGAGAAACGTTAAAAATATGTTTATTACTATTCCATTAGGTATTCCAAATCCAAAGCAGCCACATGCCCGGGAAAAAGATGTGCCTTATGCATCGGCACCTGCACAAAATAGCGCTCGCAGAACTTGGGATTGCGTCGGATGAGCACCTCGCTGAGTATAATATTATAACTGATCTTCTTAGTAATAAGCAACCGACGCAACTCCCCAGTCCCATAGCTAGTGGAGCGTAGGCCAAATTTGCCAGCGATCCTATAAAATATAGAGTTTAAAAAATAATATAATGAACATTTTGCAGTATATAGAACTTACTGATGGAACGCGGCGCGTTCTTCCTTGGAGAAGGTGGGCTCGAACTGCATGTCGCGCATATCATCCGAACTGACATAGTTCTCTATGAGCTTGCGATAATCTTCTAGATTCGAACGAGGATCAGTTGAACCCAGGCCCATGCGATTGTTCTTGAGCAGATAACTGTAATTTAGTTAATAAACTTCAAATAAAAGACAGCTGATCTTATTTCTTTGCACACCCACCCCACGGGCTCTTCGCGTCCTTGTTTTTGGCGTCCCAGGCCGCCGCCAGTCCAGCCCATTAGCCGCATCATGTGATAGCCCTTATTGTTCGCACCTAACTTAGCCTCACACACGTCCAGGTTGTCCGCCGACTCCTTGGTAACATTTATGTTCACGCCCTGCTTGCTCTTCTCCACCTTGATCGTCTCACGCGACGCATTCAGCTAACCAAATACATATGTTAGCTCTGAATATTGTTATGTACATTTTTCGGGCCTACCTTTATGCTATAACAGTGCGTCTGCAGCAGGAGCACCGCTTGCCTGTACGCGGCCAGCTTGGCTGCTTTGATGTTCTCACCCATGCCACTGGCAATGACCTCGTCGTTGATTAGAATCTCAGCCTTAGGCACATCATCTATTTGCTGTGGGCTCGCGCGCTCGTCATATTTTATTTTGGCTATGTTGCACGAATTGCGCAGACAGCTGCGTCCACCGGCTAGGTAAATGATGAGATTACCAAAGCGCAAGCCCTCAAAGAGATCAATTGGCTTGCCGCCGCCGAAGCATAGACGATCTCGGCTGCCGCTGAACGTTTGTATTGGCTGTGGTTTGTTGTTGGCGGTTGCTCGTCCTAGTTTTGGTTTGGAATACGTAATGATGTAGTGTGGTCTCAGGCTCATTTATAGTTACAACTTAATATAAAACATTCTCAGCCGTCCCAACTGTTCGTCTTAGTATTATTTGTTGTTCCTTCTACCTTTGGCGCGCTGTTCCGCTGCATCCGATGCCGAGACAAATGTGCGCTTCAATCGCATCGCGCGACTCTGGCGGAACTCTTCGGCAATTTCTTTGGACAACTCGGCAACAAGGAGCATGGTTTCCGATGGATATTTGCAGCCCATGAACTCCATGTTTATGAAGGTCTGTGCCAGACACACCAGGCGGTCCTCGTCGAAGCGATCCTTGTGGGCAAGCATAAAGCTGCGACGCAGCTCCCAGTGCTCCTCGCTTTCGTATTCAGTGCGGTAGTCGTCCACATCCCAATCGTTGTTTTGCGCGGATTTCTGTGATTTCTTTTTATTGCGATTTTGATTTGAGGTGCTGGGAGTTTCTTCCTCAATCCTTTGTCGCTTGGCTACTGTGGCCATTTTCGTTTTATATTATTTTTAATTGCTATATATATGTATATATATTCTGTATTATTTACTTAGTTTTTTCTAAAACGAAAAAACCTGGCACGCTTTACCACACACGATAGCAATGCAAATTAATCGACAGTCGCAGACAATCGCAAACATGCGGTTATCGATAACAATTTCTCCACCTGGCTCTCTCTGCCAGACTTGTGTGCCCGTGTTGTGTGTTTTTTTGATTTTTCTGGTTTTGTTAATTTCAATTTTGTGAACCAAGCGACAATAAACGTCGTTAAAGTCTGTACGTTAAACAAGCCTGCTGCTAGTTTCAACGTCGGCACGGAATAACGCAAAAATATAGCCGAAGCAGCCGCCAATATGAGCATACCCAACGAATATATTACAAAAACGGAAGATGTGGCCGAACAGGTAAATTCTAGTAGGATCATAGCCCGTGAAAGTAGTTAGTAAGGCAGCCGCAATCAGTCGAAGATCGTTTGCTATTGGTCTAGGCTACATTTTTTGCCATCCAATTGGAAAAAAGATCATCGCCCCTCTAAGCAAAAGGCAATAGAAAACTGCCAACGTCATCCAAACGCGGCAAAGTTCGAAGCTCAATTGCAGTGCCAGTGATGGCAATAAGTGCTCCAAATGGGCACTAAGTAGCCACCTACTGATAAGCTCATAATTTCTCATAATTTCGGTAGCGTCGTAGGTGAAATGCAGCTGGAAATACATATCTAATTGGCAATTGTTGAGGGAACGCCATATGCGTTAACGCATTGTATGTGTATGCGTGTATGTGTGTGTGTGTGCGTGCTCGTGTTTGCATGTTTATGTGTCCATACTAGTGAAAGTGGTGAGAGTGAGCGGCATGAACATTGCGTCGTCCATCTCAAACTAAGCAAGTTCCGTAATAAGTTTAGTAAATGAAAATCTGGCAACCCAGATTTAAATATCCAAGTGTGCATGCGTGTGTGTGTGTGTGTGTATCAATATATTCAAATTATGCATTGAGTGATCAACTTGAGCTAGGCATGAAAACCCGTTATACGCCAAAAGAGATGGAGAGATAGTGCTATAATAGATATTACAAATGTAGCGCGGAGAGCAGCTGAGCGACACGTCATACCCCGCCGCTGTCTTGCCAAATCAACACTGTCTTGTCGAAAAAATACAAAAGTAAAAAAAAAACTAAAACAACAAAAGCCACGCTCTAGTATATTGTAAATTTCTGGGCTCTTATCACAATTTATTTAAGTAGACTCCGTCTTATCGATGTTCAATAGTCTCTCATTCCATTCTCCCCCATATCAGTTGATTTTGCCGGCGTACGCAAATATCTCGAGTAAGAGGATCGTTTTTAAAATGTTACACTGAAAAAGATAATTCTTATATTAATCACGGTGAATCACGTTTTTCACACATAATTATATTTTTAAATAGTTACAAATCAGACATTAAAAATAAAAACGAAATAAATAAATTCATATCATCTAAAGACAATAAATTACACAAAATGTCTGAGTATTGACTTATAAATTAATCATTTAGAAATGTTTCTTATGTGTTTGCTATTTCCAAAATTAAAAATTTCTGATTTCGATGTTTTTCATAGTGTAAAAAGCGGGGCAAATTAGCAACTCATTTGGTATTTGATTTCGTTGTTCAAAACATATATTACAGCACTATCAGACAAACGAGCACAAAAGTACAGACACACTAGTGAATAGATTATGCACTCAAAAATGTGTTATCAATTAGTTTTGATGTTTTATGTTACCTCGCCGATTAGGTTATCAAGCGCGGCAAGTATGTGCTGCCAACTGTTGCACGGCTGTGTCTCATTGCCACCTTCTTCGAGGATGGCCTGCGCATGTACTTCCAATGGAACGAGCAGCGCGAATACATGGACATGAGCTGGGGCTGCGGCAAGTTTCTGGCTACCGTTTTTGTGCTGACCAATCTGTTTGGACAACTGGGCGGCTGTGGCATGGTAATGGCTAGATTCAAAGTGGACATTGCGGTCGGTCTGCTTTTTTTCATCGTAGTGCTACAGGTGAACATTTGATTAGAAATCATATTGTCTTTCCATTTGTACTAATCAGCTTTTGTATAACTAGACAATAGCCTACTCCATACTGTGGGATTTCCAGTTCTTGCTACGCAACTTTGCTTTGATCGGTGCTCTGCTGCTGGTGCTGGCCGAGGCTAGAATAGAGGGACGCAGCCTGTTTGCGGGCGTTCCATCGCTGGGCGACAACAAACCCAAGAACTTTATGCAGTTGGCCGGCCGCATCCTGTTGGCGTTCATGTTCATCACGCTCATCCGCTTCGAGTTGAGCGTTTGGAATGTGATTCAGGACATCATTGGCTCCACCTTGATGGTACTCGTTGTGCTGGGCTACAAGACAAAGCTGTCGGCGTTAATTCTGGTGGCGCTGCTGACGGTGCTCAATTTGTACCACAATGCCTGGTGGACTATCCCATCGTACAAACCACTCCGAGATTTTTTGAAATATGACTTTTTCCAGGTAAGTAAAATTTTGTTTTACTTTTTTTCGATTTAGCATTTGTATTATGCATATTACAGACACTCTCCGTCATCGGTGGCTTGCTCATGATTGTCTCCTTGGGCCCCGGTGGCGTCTCTATGGACGAGCATAAAAAGAAGTGGTAGAGATCGTCTAGAAATTCGCTGAAAAGTAAAACTATTTCACTTTTACTGCGATTAATTTTTACTGAGAACATTTAGTTAGAATTACCATAAAATGGAACAACAGGAGCATAACAGCACAACACCTAAACACAAACAAAACAACAAAAAAAAAGAGAAAATAATAATAAACTTGACTTATTGATAAATTCAAAAGGGACTTCCGCAATATCCAGGCTTTACCTTTATGGCCCACCAACAAACATTCGCGCACGTTTAACGACAAACTTCGTATACACATATATAAGACATTTCGTTTTGTACATAAAATGCGGCGATTTTATGCCCCAAATGAGAGACATTAACTGATTTTATATATGCATTATAATCTGTCCACGAACATGCATATACATATTATATATTTTGTGCAACTCTTTATTTTTATTAATTTTTACCTTGTATGTCCAATTTATAAGTTGTAATATTTTTTGTGTGTTTGCGTTTGTTGTTTGATAAGAAGTTCGGATTATGATAACGATGTATAAAATATGATGAATTGTACCAATTGACGATGATTTGTTTCTTTCGTTTTTAAGCAAAAGTGTAATAGAATTAAATTGTAATGTTTTAATAAACAACTAAAATTAAATATCTATTGCGGAAGTTTTGAAAATACTGCCAATTGCTTTGATTTGCTGCTGTCTATGCTCAGTGTCTGCCAGGGCTGCTCAAGCTATGTTAATGTTATCGCTTATCGATTGCAGTCAGCTGTCAAAAAAGTCAGCTATAAAATGCAACAAATCCAAGCCAAGGTAATTCAAAAAATTTTTGCACAAAATTATATGTGCTTTAAATGTATATTGACCGTTAAAGGTTACACCAATTGTCGTGCCTGTGTACGAGCTGCCCGAATACATAAGTGTGGAAACCTGCTGCATTACACGGGAGTTCGCCCAGGAATATAGCATCGAGGCAAATTTTAAAATTAGAAGAAGCCTTGCGAATATGCTAGAGAATGATAAAAGCGACAGCGAAAAAAAAAATTCCAGCACACAAACAGCTGCGCCCTGCAAAGTAGCAAGCATGGATCAAGGAACGATGACAACAGATAGCTATACACCGGCCATCACCAAGCCCAGTCGTGGTCGTGAGGTACAAACGGAGCTTCCACCTACGGCAGATGTGGGCATACAATGCCAGCGGGATTTGTGCGACGATTGGTTTCAGCCGGAAGCGCCACAATCTGTTGCGCAACAGCGTAGCCAGAGCGATGACAAGTTCCTGTCGTATGTTAGCCAGCACACCAGCATGTTTCCTAATGGAATGCTCGAATGTTGTATCTGCGGCGAGGTGGCCAACTCTTTGAAGGAGCATCAGTATCACATTGCGCTGCACTATGGACCGCCTGCGTTGTGCGATTACTGCGGTCAGCTGGTCGAGCATCAGCATTTGCTCGCCCAGCACAGCTATAGATGCACAGCGCGACCCAATGCCCGATTACGACCACAGATGCACAGACAGTGTCCGCATTTGCATTGCAGCCTTATGATCACCTCAAGGCAGCAGCTCCGGCGGCATCTGAGAACACATGTGGGTGTTAGTGTGTATTACTGCTTACAGTGTCGCATAAGCTTTGACTCCTCCACGCAATTTCTGGTGCATCGGCTGTTGCATCCGGTTTGCAGTAGGGCCAAACACATCCACCTAGTAAAAAATCCGGTGCAGTCTCGGGCCAGTATTCATCGTTGCAGCGTCTGTCTGAAGCGCTTCAGCACCGCCTCCCGCTGTGTTCTGCACAAGCGTCGCTGCATCCTAGAGCATCACAAGCGATTGCTGCAGCAGCTGACGTCAGTTTAAGGATCATATAATTCAAATTAAACTTTTCCTAATTCGTATATTATTTAAGAACATAACAGTAAAGAACATGTGAACGTTTATGATGCCTGCACGCCGTGCGCCTTCTTGAGACCCTGGTACAGCTGCAACTTCTCCAGGTTGAGCTCCTTGAGCGTTTGAACGGCCAACTCCAACTGTACCTTCTTACGCGAGTGCTCGCTGCCAATGTATTGCTCGATAAACTTCAGGCAGAGCTCGTCGGCGGCAAAGTCCTGCTCCGTCTTGCCAATGGCTGTTTGGATTTCATGCTGTATGCCCTTCTCCGACGGCTTTTTCAAGCAGCTGCGCAACTCGGCGAGCGCACGCTGAGCGGGCGTTGGCTGCAGGGCAGCCAGCTGGTCAAGCGTCTGCTTGTACTCCACGGGCACTTGGTGTATCTTGTAGCTGAGAGCAATCAACTGCACGGCATTGTGCAGGTAATCACGGCGTATCATGTCGTAGAGCAGATCGTCAATGCAGCGATGCCAGGCGTAGAAGAAGGCCATGGGTCCAAAATGGCGGGTAGAACGCAGCAAATCAAATTGCTTGGACTCATTTAGATGCGTAAAGGCTTTTGCCGATATGTTGTGGAATTCGGACTCATATGGCTCGTATTGGACTGTAAGGCGATCTAGCACGAACTCGTACTGGTGCTTATCAAGGCAGCTCTGCAGCAAGGCATCCTCTGCGAACATGCGCGGCGTATAGGAGCGCCGGCCATTCAGCGGAAAGTACAATTGATTCATACGCTTCCTGGTTTCTAGCGTGGCGTACGATAAGGTGCCGTCCACGTCGCGCACGACCACCTTGCGCTCCGAATTGCGCAGACCGAAGGTGATGTCCGTGAACACGTATTTAGTGTCGTCAAAGTCTTTGAGTGCCGGATCTTTGGATATAATGTGGTCAGTGTCGTGTTTCACCTGAACAACCGGTGGCATTTGCAGCAACTTGTTGGCCTTCTCGATGGTCAGCACAAACTCTTTTTCCAACTGAGCGGAGGTCATAAACTTCGTCTCCGTGCTGTTGTCCTCCACGGTCCTCTTGCGGAACACCTTGTCCAGCTGCAGTTGCGTCATGGACTGAAGCAGGCATTGTGTTTCGGCGTCTGTGAACAGTGGCTGGGGATCCTTGTCGTACTGAAGACTGGCAGCGGAGAGTGATCGTCGCGTCTGCTCCACGCTTAGCTGCAGAGCATTTAGCTTACGAAGTTGCCTCAAAATAAGCATTTTTTAATTCAATAAAACCGCAAACTAGAAGCAAAACACGAGAAACCTGCACAGTACTGAAAAAGTCTTAGCGTTGGGGACTCTGCAGCACTGGTAACTATCGATTGCTTCGACTATCGCCGGTTAGAAATATACATCGTAGTTCAACTTAAAAAATTAATACAGTTTAATTTTTGGCGAACAAGAATGCAATAAATAAATTATAGCGTTTAATATATGCTTTAAATAAAACACTTTATTTTACATTAAATTTTTTGCTGCAACACGAAGATTTATTATATATTGCGCCAAAATAAAGCAAAAAGAAAAAACTCGTATATAACAAATCGTTGGAACACAAACGAAAATGAGAATGCATGCGTCTAGTTGAATGAGTAGTTCACTCCAATTAATTGAAATTGATTCGATACATCTGTTTATCGCTCATCAGCTGTTTGCGCGTCCCTGGTAAAAGCAAATGAAGAATTTTGGAAGGTTTGACGTTTTTTGTTGCTCCTTGTTTTTATGTTCACCAATAAAGTTGAGTTTAAAAAAAAAAATTAGCTTGCAGAGCGATAAGAAACATGAATAATGTACAGAACGCTTTTGTTGCTGCGCAAAAGCGACGCTTGTCCGACTGCGAGCGTAAACAAGCCGAATCGACCCCGCCGCCCCAAGAGCAGCCGGAGCGGAAACAACGCAAAACAGAGCAACCGTCGCCGCAGCCGTCGTCGTCCCAGCAAGTGCACAACCTGCTTAACTTATGCGATGAGCTGCTCTACGAGATCTTTAAGTATCTGGACTCGGCCTCTATAATGGCGGTGATGCAGTGAGTAATCCTCAAAATTTCTATATCCAACCTTAATCCATATACACCTAAACGGTTATTTCTTTGATCCTGGCGCAGCTGTGCGCCCCGCTTTGAGAGTTTGCTTTTGGATCATCGCTTTTGGCATAACATAGATCTCAGTAATGCGCCGCTGCCGATGGGTATTTTGGAAGAGATACTTGGTCGTGCCACAGAAAGAACACACACCATTAAGATATGCGGTCCACCCTCATCGCAGCATGTTGCCGGCGAGTTCAAGCAATTTACATGCACCCTTACCTCTGTTTTTCCCAAGGTGGCCACACATCTAAAAGTATTGGAGCTGCAGGGTGTTAGCTTGGACTTTGAATATGTGCGTAGAAAACTATAAATTGTTTAAAAATATAAAATTTATATTTACACATCTTTTAACGTAAAACACAGATACATATATCAGAGTTTCCAGCATCGCTGAAGCGTCTAACGCTTAAGGATTGCAGCGTCAAGGTTGTAGATCATATCAAGAGCATATTTCATACTATAGAAAAGCAATTGGTTAACCTGGAGGTAGGCTGACGAATCCAATTGGAAAATCACTCGTATAAAATCTCTAATATTATTCCAACAGGATTTGAGCATTGAGGATAACAACTGGTTTGAACCGTATTATATAATGGCGCTTTCGAAGCTGCCGTCGCTCCGCCGGCTCAGTCTTAAGGGTTGCCAAATGATGTGCAAATTTGTGCCTTACGGCAGCATGGCAGCGCGATTTGGCTTTCAAAAGCTGGAGGTTGGCTCTAGTATTCCATTGAGTACAAACAAACATTTATTATCTTATATTTTTAACACAGGCACTCGACTTGCGCCTAACGCCAATTAATAACTCAGATCTGCAGTGCTTTAGCGCCATTGAGGGGCTCCGGGAACTGCTGCTGGAGTCGCCACCAAATCTGCCAGAAAAAATGATGTCGCCGGCGAAAACAAGCAATGGAAATGGAAACGAGGAAACCATTGCATCACAGCCGGATGCACTTAAAATGCTCAACGACGATGAGCCGTCGACTTCACGCGCGGCCATGGAGCATTTGCGCGCCTGCAAGATAGCCCAGAGTAACGATCCCACAGCGGAGGAGGCCAAGTCGGCTACCGATACATTTACCTCGGACAATTGCAATGAGAGAAAAGAGGCGGGTGATGTCAAGCGCGTCGCAAACACAGTCAGGCCCAGTGGCTGCGTTTTTTCGGAATCCGATGATGAGGACACGTCGTCCACGTCTGCATCCTCCACCGATAAATCAGACAATGCTGCCGCGCAGAGCAATGGGCATAGCTCCGATGCGGATGCCAATGGATCGATACAGTCACCGCTGGTGGTTATAGCGATGCCCAGTGTGGCGCGCGATCGTTCCCCGGCGCCGGCAGAGAATGCGGAGAATGCTGAAAATCCTGAACCGGCTGCAGCAGCCGCTGCAGCAACACCGCGCGCGTACATCTACGTACAGAACGGTGCGCCAGCCGATGGCCAGCGACCGCATGCAATGGCCTCTATTCTCGAACAGATGGTCGACCAGATACACACATTTCGCGGCAATCAGCCGGCGCACAGTCGTTTCTTACCGCGCCGCGACCAGGTGATCTACATGAATCCGCAGGCCATAGCCGAGCCAGTGATGGTCATGCACTCGCGTCGCTATCGCACACAGTCGCGCGGCAATTTCGAGCAGGTTGTGCATCATCCGATGTTTTGGAATATGCTCGATCCGCTCGACAGGGATTTTGCACGTCGCCTCCGCAGTCGCCCCCAACCAAGCACACAACCGTCACAATATAATAATGTCTCGGATCGGGCCATTTATACATTTGGACGTCCCAGCACTCCCGTTCAGCCGGAGGTCGTCTGGATACGCAACCTGAATCGTGCGGCCAACAATCGACTCGAACGCATCCTGTTGCGCAACTATCCGCACATCACAAATTATACGCTGCAGCATCTGGCGCAGTGCTCGCCAAACCTCATATATATCGATGTGAGCGGCACGACCGTAACCCTACAGGGTATGCTCAACTTCAAGAAGCAGAAGCCCAACTGTGAGGTGATTGCAACGCATTTAACCACAGAAGAGCAGCAAACGGTACAGACAGAGACTGAAGTGGCCTTTAAGACGGAACAAGAAACGGCAAATCAAACTGTTGGCATAAATCTAAGCAGTGACAATGACGAACAGAAGTCGTCAGATGAACAACCCGAAGGACAACCCGACGAGCTGTAGATATTTGAATACGGGCATGATAAACGCATCCTCTACTGAAACCTTTACGAATCTTCCACGCTTGATGGGCGCATTGACCAACTAATGGGTCCGCCCCATTCCTGTCTGTGGCACCTTCTGTTGTGGCGCAGAGTTATTGAGTATTATGTTTGGAAACTGTACTATATATATATATATATATATAAATATATATATGTATACATCTTATATATATAAACGTCTGCCTGCTTAATTGAATGTATAAAAAAAAGAACGACCACTTGTTAAGCATTAAACGATAAACCTTTTTGGAATTGATAAACTGATGAAATGTTTATTTGGTAGCCGTAAAGAGGACAAAACAATTGTTCAGTTTCGCTTTCAGCATAAGTGTGGAAAACTTAATTCTCAGTTAACTAGTGTATTAAATTTATGTTTGGTTATCTTTTTTATCATTTGGTTTACTTATTCTCATTGTTGGAAGACTCCTCCTCCTCCTCGACATCCGAGTCGTCTTCGCTATCCTCAGTCTCGGTGTCCGACGCATCCGTGCTCTGGCAATCGGCTATTTCGCCTGTAAAGAATATCACGGCTTTGGGTATGACGCGCTCCTTCAAATAGAAGCCCAGCTCAAAGTCGTTTTGCAATATGGCCTATTGACAAGTTGGAAAATATTATAAGCCTAAAATAATAAAGTTTTACATGAAAAATCAGTTTACGTTGATGTCACCGAAATTGGGATCCTCAGGATCATCGGGCAGAGTGGGTGGCGTAAAAAAATCAAAGAATGACGGTTGATCTGAAAGAAAAATAAATTAACAAAATAATGGCATCTATATAAAATTTAGCTATTTTGTTAAGCGAAAAATTGAATTTTCGTTTCTATGATATATGTGAATGACTTCGATATATAAGCATTTAAGGGACTTGCCCATAAATTATTTATAGGATATACTATAAAACTATAAAAATATCCTTTATAGCTCACCATTTTTCTCGCGCTCCAAGGACTGTTTCCAATCAATGTGACAGCCCTCGCATTTGACTATCTCGGCACCATCGTAGGACAATGGATCCTCCGTATCAGGCACACAGTTCAGGATATATGTCTTGGTTAGGACGCGATTCTTGAAATAATCGTTCTTCTCGAAAGTAAACTCAATAACAAATTTAACGGTGTCATCGTTATAATGCTTGGTTCTAATATCGCACAGATGCTGAGGGTATAATAAATATATATATATAACTGTTATATATACCAATATCGTGTATATACACGATTTTCAAATCACACCGATAAAATTTTCTCATCCTCCCTGCCAATGAATTCAGTATAGGAGGCTTTAAGGACCTTTAGCCAAAAGTTGGACACATTCTCATTGGCCGTTGCGTCACCGTGATTTTGTTTCTTGAACTCGCTACGAATTGGATGGTATACATATATATATACACTATATATGTATATATGGAAAATTGATTCTTACTCAAGTATCTTCTTGCGCTTGTCAAATATTTCGTTATGTTTTTGCTCGTATAATTTTTCCATGTTGTAAATTTCGCGTTGCATCTTTACATCCAGATTGATGGTTTCCATATACAGCTGCTTTAGTTCACCTATAATTTTTTTTTCATCTTCTGTAAATGCCTGCACACAAGCAATAAGCATTTTTATATAGTAAATCTGAATATGTTATCCGCATTTTCGCTTACACTCTTTTCAGCCTTCACAATCTGCTGCGGCATGCTGACCTTAAGTTTGGTGTTGTTTCGCGAACGAAGTGGTTCCATTTTGATTAATTATTGAATGTTCAACTAAATTTTCGTTCGCTCTCAAAATTTTTTACAATATTCTAGATCTGACGGGTATGTATTGTGAGCTGCTGTAGCACAAATGACTTTACACTGAACTCTGAAAGGTCTGACAACAAATCTCGACACTAAAGTCATCGCTCACTGATCACTTAACTCGATTTTCAATAATTGTAAATTATTTAAGTGTATGCGTAACCATCAAAAGTAAGTATCTTATCACTCGATCGTAGATGCAAGTATGGTATATATTTAATAATATTTATAAAACGCGTCTAGACTTAAATATAATTTTAATTTTAAGCAGTTAAGTTCCGGTATAAAAACGAGTTGAATGAAAAAATTTGTTTTAAATAATTTAAAAAAAATGTTATTTTATAAATGCATCGAATCAATGTTAATGAAAAATCACGACCAGAATGCCATCAAACATTAAAATCGGTTAAGTTTTGGCAAATTTATGGGTGTTTGAAATACAAGACCTATGAATTCGAGAGCTTCACATGTCAAAATTTTTCTCAATTTTAACATGATTTTTGTCAAAAAATTTGACCCCCTCAGATTCTGGTTTAATGTTGTTTTTATCACTATTTGTGCTCAGTAAAGTCGATTAAAAAGAAAAAATCGCAATTTTAATTTTTGGAAAAAAAATTTTTTTGAAAATGAATAAGAATAAGGGGGGACTACATGCTTTTTTGCTTTTTAATGGGTTGCGTTTCCCAATTCTTCTCGGTTTTGGCAAGGTTTTTGATATAAAATCTGCCAGCCTCAAAATCACGTTAAATGTTATTGTTTATAATATTTGTGGGCAGCAAAATCGATCACTCAAAATCGAAAATCGTATTTTTTTTTATATAAGTAACAAACTAAAAATTGCTTCATTGTTTAGGTATATACATATACCTGAAAAAAAATAAAAAATAATTTTAAAAAGTTTAATAATAATTTGGTAAATTTATTACTTAGTAAAAAATAAAAAACTGTTAGGTAAAAAAAAAAAATTATTTTTAAAATTATGCGCAATTATATACACATAAATATGTATTGTTAAATATATTGTAAGATAAATATATTATTTAAGCATTTTCCGCTGGCATTTAAAGAACCCTTTACCATTTTCCATATTTCCTTTTCTGTTTACTTTAACGCCCCCTTTTTCGCTGGCGTATATTTTAGCGCCTATTAAAATGCTGGCCATGTTTATTGGCAATTTAACGCACATTTAATTTTTGGTTTTTTAAACTTTTCATTTGGCATGCAATTAAGTTCGGGCCTGCTTCGTCTTGTCTTTGGGTGGCCTAGGAGGGGGTGGCGCTGGGGGAGGTGTTGTATGTTTTCTTGCATGCAAATCACGTGCTGTGTGTTGTTCAAGGGTTCTGTAGCTGGTTCCATTTACGAGTTTGTTAAATGAGCCGCAAGGCAGAAGTTGCCAGTCGCCAGTTGCAAGTTGGCCGTTGCCGCATGAGGCAAGTTTAATAATGTGACAGGCTTAGCGCCATATGTCAGAGCCAGGAAACAACTTTTGGAACCGCCGTTCGTCGCGTTGACAAACATTTCAAAATGAAATTATGAGTGGGCAGCGCACTGGACACAAAAAGTGTAAACAAATTTGGCCAAGCGGAAACCGAGACAAGCATTCACACACACACACACACACACGCACACACAGAAAGCGAGCCAGCGAGCGTGTTGTTTGCTAACAAATACATATGAAATTACATGTACGCATGTCCGGAGCCTGGGCGCGGCTGGCCGGCCCTGTGGACTGGCGTTCGTCATATTTGATATTATTAAATTTTTTCTAAATACCTTAGGGAAATTAAAAAAGAAATCATAAGGCAAATACAACGATAGCAGCTTCCATATAGCAATGACAAGCGGAATGACTGATGACCGCCTGTCCCGTCAGTGGACGGCGACGGCTTTAAGCCTCGATCTTAAAGCGCAAACCCATTATTGGCATTTTCAATTAGCATTTCGGGCACTCAATTAGCAGGTGCAGCAAATAGTGTACTGAGAGAAAATTAATTGTAAGAGATAACAATTTGGAAAAAAACAAAGAAAAAAATAAAATAAATAAATATATAATAAAGACACAAAATGAATATTATAATAAAAATAATAATAATAATAGTAATAATAATAGTAATAATAATAATAATAATAATAATAATAATAATAATAATAATAATAATAATAATAATAATAATAATAATAATAATAATAATAATAATAATAATAATAATAATGCGATTGAGTATTTGATTATGTTTTTTTTGTATTTTTGGAAATTATTAAAAAAATTTTGTAAATTTTTGAATCGCTCGTTAAATATGTAGTTTGACCTATGAATGTAGGCCAAAGTATTTTGATTTTAGTATATAACCATATAATAATGTAATTATGCACTTATTTTAAACTTATTACTTTACTTCTAAAGGTTTTGAAATAAAAAGGTTCTTTAAAAAAATAGGCGTTCCCAGACTTAACAAATTTTAAAGGTTTACGATTTTTATATAAACATTTTTGGGATTAACTTGTTTTGAATGTTATACTTTGGCTGTATTTTGTTTTTTTTTACGACGTTAAAATGGCCATTGAAATTATTATCTGGGCGTGGAAAAGGTTTGTATTTAATTTAAGCGCAAAGTCCTTTTTTTCGAGTGTGCTTCATAAGTAATATGAAGCTGTCGCCTGGATGACATCGTCAGCGCGTCAACATAGTTTGAATTTAATTAAAACCAAAATTAGTGAAAACTCAGAAAGCAGAATAGAGACCGTAGCCCGTAGCTTTACCCGGAGTCGGTGCCGTGCAACAGTTACTTGGCAGGGATTAGAGCTATGCTACGGCAAAAGTGCATGTCTGCAGAAAATCGAATCAGCAGCTCAGAGTGGGCCGGGGCCAAGGAGTCTGTGTGTGTGTGCGTGTGTTTGCGTCTGTGTGTGTGTCGCAGTAGGTGTTGCTGGGGGCACCTAGCAGCAATTCTATGCCAAAAATGTACAACAAAAGCGTAAGACGAAGTGCAGCATTTGATGATGAAACGACGTGTTAATTAAGGTCATAATAATTCAACCTAAATTGAAAACTTGCCCCGGCAATGCCTGTGTGTCAGCTTCGGGGTTTGAGCCCCAACCACCCACATATACCCCCCAACCCCTGTCCCGACAGCAGCAGCTACCGGCTAACAGTTTTGCCGTATAGTTGCCCCAGCTTTTAGCTAAGCTGATTGCAACAAATTATTTTGCACCTTGGCTGAACTTTCCTTACGCTGGCGTTGATAAACGAATTTTGTTAGTTTACTTTGCTTATTTTAATGCTAAGGGTGCAATGTGGCATCTAACGCTGCCACATCTTCGCTGCGGCATCTCATGGCATCTGATGTGGTCCAACTCCGCCTGTCCGTACGTCCGTCCATCCGTCCCCATAGCCATTGTTGCTTTTGGTTTTGCATAGACTCGGCTCGTATACTAACTATTTCTTGCAAGTTGCAGCTGCTATTATTTTTTGTAGCTAGAGAAAAACTAAACGAGAGATATAGAAACAAAGAGAGAAAGAGATAGAGAGAGAGGGAGATATACTTAAGTATGCCACTGGTAACCTACCAGCTACTCTTCTTATATGTCTACTTCTCCCTGTTAATGTCTAATTAAGTCTTAGTGTAAATTAAGGTTATAGCTTTATTTCCATAATCATGCAATTAAAGCATTTTTATGTGTTGATTTAACCTATTTGCTCTAACAATTCGCTTCTTCATGGGAAAACCTTAAATTCTGTGACCATACCCAGCCTGCAAACTGGTTGGTAACATAGAGGTTCGAACCTATTATATGTTTTTTTTAAATGATATATTTATATTGCGTTATGAACAATAAGTATTATTAACTTAAACTAGCGCCGGGTTTTTAATTGTTAGCAACTTAAAACTATTCTTCATTTTTGTTTTTAAGTTAAACAAAAAATATGCTTCAATATTCAAAACGTATGATTTGAAATTGATCACTTATTGACAAATTTTGATGAGGCGTGATTTTTTATTCATGTCTTCTTTTATTTGTTAAGTCTATATTTAAATCTGAAAACACATATTTTTTTTTTTTTTTTTTTTTTAGGAAGATTATTTTTCTTTTTGGTTTGGTTTTCAGCATAATTCTCAATCTGAAACTGAATACAAAATTGAGGGTTCCAAATTCGTGTTAAATTTTTGCTTTATCAAATTTCATATAATTTTGTCAAATGTAAAGCGATTTAAATAAGTAATTTATTTCTGAACATGGCTTAGATAATAGGTAAATTTGAGTTTAGCAATCAATTTGTGGTCTAAATTTCAATTCGCAATTATTTGCTAAGAGCATTTTCGCCTGCTCACTTTTAAATTATTTTTAATTTAGCTTTGCTCATTCAAAAATTATTCCGATTCCCAAATGTATTGCAACCTTGGTCAATAAATAAAATAAATATAAATTAGGAAATTTTCATTTGCTATCACTGAGATAAAGTAGGGTAACTGGATTTGGGTTATAGTTACTGAAAAATTTCTTGCATTTTAGTTTTTGGTCTGTTCGCTTTTGTCTGTCAGCGGTTGTTGAAAATTTGAAATTGCTTTGGACTTGTTCGAAGTGGCAAATTGTGTTGACTATTAAATGTTATTAGTTGGTAAAGCGCAATTTTGTGTAGTGCTTAAAACTTGCATAATGTCTTAACTAATTTGCATTTTAAAAAATTGGCTTAGTCGGTCATTGCTCAAAGTAAATCGACGGCAGTTTTCAGTTGCCAATAAAACAGCTTTTGGCCCTGGAGATTGCTCATAATTATCACGCACACAGCCAAATTGACAAATGCACATAAGTAGAGGCTTGTATACCGTGCATACCTGCTATACTAATTCGAACGCTATTCATATCCTCACACACACACACATATACAGTTACATATCCTTGCCTGCCGCAGGTTAGTTTCTGCTGCGCTTCCTTTCCACATGCGAAACGCGCGCTACATGAAAACTTTTTACTAATTTACATTCATTACACACATTTGCAATAAAACTAGGAGCCCAACTCAACTCAATACACACACACACACACATGCGAAGTGTTATACACAACTACATTGACATTTTACATGCTTCATTAGCGTGTAAGCGCGGTAATAATGAAATTTCCTTATGGCTGCATTTCCCCAACTTTACATACACACATATGTACATACATATAAATGTACATACATGTGGACGGCCTCAAATCCTTAAATTTTCGAATAACCACTGTGATGTTTTTTTATTTTCGGTTCAGTTTGGGGTTGATGCAAAGTTTTGCGGCAGTTTCTAAACTTGAGGCGTTGTTCCACGTAGCTAACCACAATTTATGTTACTTGTGTCAAGCAAATACAGCTACAGACACGGCAATATGTGAAAGGGTCTTGGCCGAGAGTGCCTGACTCGTAGATGCCCTGTCCTGAGTTGCCTCAGTATAATAGATTTTCATTTTTGATAAATCACTTTATTATTTTGCATTCAGACCAAAAATCATGGCTGCATATCTTTTAAATGTGTTTGGTTTTTCGATTGTGGGTCGAGTGGATCAGGGTAAGATATACATATATATCTTTTTATAAAACAAAATTAAAATATTACTTATCTGTTACTCGAGAACTTACATACCAAATTTGATGGCTTATAATCAATTTATGTGCAAAACAAGCTTGTAATCGATATGTATCGATTTCAGAAAAACATTGCGACTCATAGTGAATTTAAATTTAACTTAATTTACGATATTTATCTTAAACACATTCCGCTCTAAAAACATTAAAAAAAAATGCTCTGAAAGTTGAGGCTGAAAATCGACATATATCTATTTGTAGAAAACACAGCAATGTATCCCTAATTTAACGAAAACTCCTATTTAGTATATACTTTCAAGTGTTAATCTTAAAGTATGTTTCTTCTTTGAAAAATAATGATACGAGCATCGATAATTTATCGATATTGATGTGATGCACAACATCCCATCGGTTCTTTATAATCTTGTTGCAGCTACACAACACCAATATACCCGATTCATAATGGCTATAGGGTATAGCAATAACAGAATCTACTGCTGTGAATTTAAGGTGCATCTATTTGAAATTTCCGTTAAGAGCTGATTGGAACTGATCAACTTCAAAGGTGGCTGACAATCGAAACGAATAAACAAACAAAGCGACACACATAAGCATAAAGAGAAAGAGAGTGATGGGAAGAGCACAATACACACACACACACACACACAAGCAGTCAAAAATGAGCAACGGAAATGATGGCGCAGCAGGCGGAAATGTGGAACAGGGGGTAAATGGGGGGGTAAAAGGCTGCTTCAGTTGTCGCCTGCTGTGCAGAAGAAATTAAAATTGCATTACGAAAACGAGGCGGAGACGGATCTGCAGTCTATTTATGTGTGTGTGTGTGTGTGTGTGTGTGTGTGTGCAGGTTTATGTGTGTTTGTTTGGCATAAATATTTCAATATTTGTGCACATTTGAAGCTGCTTAGAAAACGCCCATCGTTCTGGCCTGGCTTTAACCCGGTGCTGTCCTGGTCTCTGGAATGTTAGCATGTCGTCCAGCCAGGAAATAGTTTAATTAAAATACCTTAGCATAGTCATTAAGAACATTACATTTTCGAAAAGGTATTCAAACGTAAATGGGCTGGGAGCCGCCTGCTCCAATAGGTTGCTTTGCCCTGCTGCTGACCATTTTCATTGTTTTTCCATGCAAATTTTCGCTTGAGGAAAGGCAAAACAAAAGACGCGCATTAAAAAATAAAGCAGAGAAAATATTAATATAGTCCACAAATAGCTAAGCAACAAAAAAATTTAAAGAGCGTTCAGCATGGAACCTTTAAAAAGAGGCCACAGCACATAATAATAGCAACAACAACAACAATATATAGACAGCATTGGCATATAAAACATGCAAATTTCACAACACGCCCCACGGATGATGTTGTTCAGCGTAGGTCCTTTATCAAATAAAAAAACCAAACAAAAACAACAACAAGCACATAAAAAATAAATGCAAATAGCCGTTTCAAATACAAGAACAAGCAAATACAATTTATCTTAGGCAATATCGAAAGCGGAATATACTAAAACGATATATACTTATATGGTGCATTATTTGATATTTCAAAAATATTGTTGAACAAAAATTGTATATTATAAATTTTAATTTATATGCGAAATAAGAAATTTAACGGCAAGTTAATTTTGTTTTTATTTAAGCAAGCGTATTCTAGTTTTAAGCAAAGATATTTTCAATACTTTTTTAAGCTTTGTTTTACTATTGAAATTTGTAATTCCATAAATGTATATAAAAGAAAAAT
Source organism: Drosophila paramelanica (assembly GCA_035043915.1). Taxonomy (NCBI): domain Eukaryota; kingdom Metazoa; phylum Arthropoda; class Insecta; order Diptera; family Drosophilidae; genus Drosophila; species Drosophila paramelanica. The sequence continues at coordinate 4,862,949 of JAWNMO010000354.1, read as the reverse complement.
ATTCTATTGAAAATCATATTTTAAATAACACACCTTCTCCTTTTTTTTAAAATATATTATCAATTATATATATCTATATTCACAGTCGAAATCGGTTGCATAATTGCTTAAATAGTCAACGTAACCTTCGGCGAGTGTATTTAAAAAAATACATAAAAACAAAGTGGGCAAACAAAGAACAACACAAAAACAAGAAAAAAGGAGCAAGTAAAATAAAAAAAAAAAAAAACAAAAAGTCGAACAATAAGATTAACATGAAAACAATCATGACAATCAGCAACCGCAAATGTCAAATTAAATTATCAATAAATTTACACGAAGAAAACAGCGTAGAACACTGTAGAAGCCGTAGAAACAATATATCCTCCCCCCCACCACCATCCATATCTCTCTAACCCCGCGGGCTGTTCGGAGTCTGGCTGTCCGCACGGACGCAAATTTGTCGTTTGGCGGCGGGCACAAGCAATATCAAGTATACGAACCGTGCGCTGGACACGGACCGAGCGGCGTCTGCAGCACATAATGAAATCATTTTCGAAATGAAACAAGTGGAAGTGGTTTGGCAGGGACAGCCCGACTAGCAGATACACTGTAAGTATATATACCGAAATTTTACATATCGATATTATTAATAAAATAACGGAATGAATAGGATAATAAACGTATTTAATATTTCTAGCTCTCAAATTTTTTCAAATATGCTAAAAACATAATTTTTTAAAAATAAAAATTCAATAAAAAAAAATAGTTTACGAAGTTGGTAAGGCAGAATCGATTTAGCGTGTATTACTGATCAAGAATATATAATTTTTTAGAGGGTTATCTTTTGCACACATTGCCAACATACCCATTAGCAATGTGTGCATGGTATAAACAACAACAGTAAGAGCTGCAAAAAAAGCAGCAACAGCAACAACAACAACAACAACACACACATATTTAAAATGTTTCTTCCCGCCCCGATAAAGCGCCATCTACTTGAGGACAGTGTCCATCAGAGAAACTTTGCACACCATTGAATTGAGAGGTGCTGGCAAGGAAATAGAGACGGGCAGACAGGCATGGTGAGAGAGGGAGGCAGAGGGAGGGACAGTAAAAGAGAGAGAGAGAGAAAGAAACACTTGCAAATCATAAAACAACAGAGGCGAAGAAAATGTTTTTTAAATCTTCATAAATATTCATTATGAGAGGAGGGCGACTGGCAAATAGTTTGAGGGCAGCTGCGAATATTCCATTCCAATGTGGCCAACGGACTGTGGCTAGCATCGCGGAGGGGGGAAGGGAGCGAACACTCAAGTATGGATGTGTGTGTGTGTGTGTTGTGTGTGTGTTTGTGGACAGTCGCTAAATTTAATTTTACAGATGGCTCTACATGAAGTTGCTAACAAAACAAAATAACAATAAAGCGTAAAATGAAAAATGAAAAAATAAATATATACATACATACATACATGTGTATTTATTATGAGTGTGCTGCTCTAACGGAAGTGTCCAGTGGCCTTGAAGTTGCTGCTGTCGTCATCCTATTGACCGATCTGCGTTAAGCACCAAACCCAGTTAAGAGAAAATTGCCCTTAAAAGGGGAAGCTGCATAGTGCAAGCGCATGCTCTTAAAAAGGGAATTTTATGCAAACAAAACATTGATTACAGCCAAAAAATAAACGGTAAGCGCAGTGCAGCGACTGGGCCAAAGGATGTATATTGGGATTTTTAATGGCGGGGAAATGCAGCTTGAGAATTCTTTAGGCGAGTTTAATAAAAATTATTATAATTATTTTATTAATTGTTACTTTGTTACTTTTGTTAATTTTCTTTTTTATATACATTATCTTCAAGAAAGAATAATGAATAATTATTATTTTCTTAATATTTGAGCTATTCGAGTGCTTCTACAAATATTTTTGGAAATTTAATCAATATTATGTTTTTGTTATTTTTTATAAAATTTTTTTTAATATCTATTATATTTATTAAAATGAATATTGCTAAATTCCTTTTCAGTTACAATGCACGATTTCCCTTTTTTGGTTTCCTTATTACGTTCCACATGAAAATATCCCACGCTATCAAGGAAATTCTCTCTTTGTGGCACCCATTCAATTCACAACGGAATGCCAAACGAAAAGAGCAAACGAAATGTTAGCATCGTAATGGCAATTACATTGGGTTAGTCTCAGAGTTCGCGGTTCGTGTTAACAAACCAGCCTGCCAGTCACCCCCGACCGTCTGCCAACAACAAGCAAGCAGCAACCCACACGCTTCGTGTGTTTATCGCCTCGTGCAAACTGTTGAATCAACGAGTGGTTGCCGAAGCCACTGACCCATTCGTACGCAACGAGGACGCGCCGCAGTCTTTAACCAAACGCGTAACGAGACGGTTCTGTTCAGCGCCAGTTCGCAACGGGCCCTTTTTACAGCTACTTGAGAAAAAAACAAAAAAAAGTGGAAAACAAATAAGAATTACGTATCAAGAGTTGTGTGATTAATTGCGCTACAATCCAGTGCAGTTTTGCGAGATTAGCACGTAGGGTGCATGCAGTTTTCCCAATTTGGAGGTGCCAATGCGTTCCGTTAATTTCGGCTGATTTGAATCTTTGCCTCTCGCGTCGCTAGACAAAGCTCTCGGCTTTTCGGCGCTCTCAATTTGCGGCCAGTATTTGTGACATAGAAAATTTGTAGAAAAAAACGTGCAATTTGAATTTTGTCCCGCAAGAACAAGACTGTGTGCACAGATCACAAAAAAAAAAAATTGGCGCCAGACGCAGAAATTGCAGCTTAAAAACAACTGTTGAATAAATACCAAAAAAACCAATAAACACTAAATAAAAATATAAAACCAAAATTAAATCTAAATTGACAAACAGCAAAATAAAATAAAACACAAAAAGTTCTCAAAAGAAAAACCGAACCAAAGCTAAAAAGTTAAAACAAATCAATCGAAATCCATCTAAATTAAATTTTAAAAATAAAAAGAGATCTTTAACAATATTTAAATTGTGTCACACTGCAAAATATTCAAGTTGATTTTTCAGCGTTTCTATTCGCGTGTGCGTGTCGTGCGTGTGTGTGTGTGCGTGCGTGCGAGTGCGTGTGTGCCACACACGTGTGTGTATAAGTACTTTAGCTAACTTGTTGTGCGTGGCGGCGGCAAAGCGAAAATTTCCATAAATATTGGCAAAGCTAACAGCAGAAAACTCAGACTGCATTCCAGTTCACAAGACCCTGTCGGAAGTTGAAAACTTGGCTAAAAACAACAACAGCAACAGCAGCAACAAAAACACACAGCAAATAACGTGCGTGAGTGTGCGTGTGTGCTTGTGTAATATACCATACGCTGGGTAAGTGTGTCAGTTAGTCACCTGTTGAAGGCTCAAAGTGCTAAAGATCATAAGGAACACTTTTCGTATTTACCAAGAAAATTATTAAAAACATATGTTATGTTGGTATGTTTTCGTCCCATTTCATGATACTTTTTACGTTTATTCATGGTTTTCATATTCGTGAACATTAAATGCATGAATTGCACTCATTCATCTGCATAATTAAAATGAAATAAATATCTGAGATTTTCACAATCACTTCAACTTAATTTTTTAAATTGTGGTAAAGTTTTATTTTATTTGATGGTTTTTTTTCAACAATTAATTAATAATAAATTTGAATTTTCCGCATCATTTTGACATTTGTTTTGTTGCCAACAAATTGCTGTTGCATAACAGCTTTTCCGGTAAATTGAAAAGCGACGGTGTAAAAAATGATTTATAAAGATTTATAATATATGTAAATGTATATATGTATATATGTAATATACGTGTATGAATAAAAAAGTGTTAAGCCAACAAGTCCGTAAAAAATGGCATTGTATATAAGTACATAAACCTATTAAATATTTCATAAAATTGAAACAGTCGCTTCACAATTGTCAATGTCAAGAGAATATAAATATTAAAAACATTTTCGAATTTCCAATGAGCCACAAATTGTTAATTAATTGATCTGAAATTATGTTTTTCTTTCGTTTTTCTGTTTGTTTTTTTATCACATTGATTCAATAATTTTTGAAACGTTTTTAAAAACTTTAACCAGTTAAGAAACCAAAAAAAAAAAAAAATAATGAATATATAAAAAAATAAAATAATCAAACATTTAAAATCCGAAGACAACTCAATTCAGCAAACATTAAATTGTACTAATTGTAGTTTGTTATTAATTTGTAATTTACTTATGTAAATTTTTAAACAATTGCTTTAAAAAATTACAATTTTTTGTATATGTTTAAGAGAGGGAGGGAGAGAGAGAGATACAAAGATAGCGAGAGAGAGCATTAATATAATAGTGTACTATAGTTAATATGCTTAAATTGAAAAATTAATATTGTTATTGTTTAAAACTATGTTTATCTTAAATTAGTTCACATTCCAAATTCTTTTTTACTTTAGAATTGCACTCGAAATTAATCAATTGTCCCATGGTAAGGCTTTATCATTGCAAACAGTTGATGAAAATGACCTTTTGACCTTCGTCTTCAATTGCATTGTCCATGTTATTTGCGGCACTCAAATTTGCATGATATGTAACTACATAAATAAATTAATTGTTCAGATAATTGAGTGGTTGAATACATGAGTATACAGTTAATTGAAATAGTTTCGTAGTACAAAAGCTTTCGAATTGATTCCCTTAGCTTACAACTTTGTTTATTACCTAATGGGAAATAATAAATCTCTCCAAAATTGTTTTTTTTATTGTTTAACTAATTTATTATCATATAAAGAACCTATTATATGATACTTTTTCAAAATAACTTTTAAAAAAGGGTATTTGCAATACTAAAATGCTAGAATTCAAATAATCAAATAATGAAAATAATAAAAAAGTTAATAGTTTTGAAAGTTTTCAAATTTTTTGTAAAAAAAACTTTATAAAACACTGTGTCTTGAACTTGGAACTCTTTGTATGTATATTATGTTATCCAAAATATAAAAGTATCTTAATGTTTTATAATTAGTTAGCTATCAGCAGCATGCAATAATAAATGGACGCACATAAATCTGGTTTTGTGTCGGCTCGAATAATGCGAGTAAATAATATAAATCAAGCCGAAATGCGCATTCCAAAAGGCAACACTTAATGATAATTTCTCTCATATCTCTTTCTCTCTCTCACTCTCTCTATCTTTGTCTCTGTCTATTTCTTACTGTATGTGTGTGTGTGTGTGTGTGGCGGTTGCATTATAAATACGTATACACATTGTAGCCTTTAATTTTCGTTTAAATGTTGCGGTTGCCCGCTTTTCAAATGAAACTCAGATCAATAAATAAACATTGCGGCGCGGGGAAAATATATGTATATATATATATATATATGAAAATATATGCATATGCGCATACTTGGAACTTGAATGAGCCACTACAATCATATGCTTTAACAGTTTCAATCATATAAATTTTATTGAGCGAAATAGCTCGCAGCTCCAGAGCCCTAATTAGTTGACCAAAGTCAATAGCTATTCACATGTTGCACTCACATTATTAACATTGCCCCACGCTAAACTGACTGCACTGAGCGAGTGCGTGTGAGTGTGTGTGTAAGTGGGTGTGAGTGTGTGCGCTACCGCGGCTAATTGTTTTAGAGCATTCAAACATGAATTTTGCTAATTAAACATGCCCGCAAATGATTTTCTGCTAAATAACGACAGAATGTAAATAATATCAGCTAACTGGCAACTGGCAACTGGCAACTGTGGCCAACGAATAACCAAACAAATACGCACACACACACACGCACAGCATTTGCATGCGTACCGCCATCTATTTGCTTGGCTATTTCTATCGATAATAATTCCACCAAAGCAATGGCAAACCAAATATACCAAAATGCTCGACTTGGAATTGCTCTGTAAATAAAGAAAAAATACAGAATATACTATTTTATCCTTTCGTTAAGTAAGTAAAATTTGAGAAAAATTTTGTAAATCTCACAAAATTACTAAAATAATATAATAGATGTAGCCTTATTTTATGTTAACTGGTTCGGTTGACGGTTCGATTGAATATTTCGTAAATTTGGGAGCGCCGGTTAATATTCATTTGCCTAGATATACAGAAGACTAGCTAAATGTAGGGTATAGTGAGCTGGTAAAATATTTGTTCGAATTTGTAGAGCATTTTAGAAATATTGTGTCGTTTGCCAAAATTTGTGCATTATGCGTTACGAGGCAATTAATAAGCGATCGGGCCAACACAGAGCGAAGGAGAATGAAATGGTTAATTGCAATTTAACATTCGGCGTTAATAATAAATAATTCATCAAAAATGCGCGCTCGACAAATGCGTAGCAAACAGCTGGCGCTATCATAAAGCATTTAAGCCATTTTCGCTGGCAATTATTATGGCGCGTATAATAAGTGTACAGAATACTTTTATTACTAACTGTTGGCCATTGCCATTGCCATAGCAATTCATTTGGACGCGTGCACTTTTCACTTACACAGTCAATTCTCAGTTTATTTCCTCTCTCTCTCTCTCTCTTTTCGCATAGAATATTCCAACTACTCGACAGTTTCTTATCGTGGCTTTCCTTTTCGGCTATTGACTAATTAAAAAACAGCAGAATTCGCTGCTAGATGGCATAATAAGCAACTGCTGCTGCTTCAGTTTTTCCTTGCGCAACTGTTTACTTCTTTGCGCAAAAATATAAAAAGAAAGCATACGAATAAGTGGAGTGAAGTAAAGAAAACATAGAGAGAGAGAACGAAAAATACGCAGACCTAAAGTAGATTTTCACTCGTATTTTCCAAATGACCCAATAAATTTTCACTCATTATGACGCCAAGCCACGAACGTTTTGTTTGCGGCCAGTTGAAAAAGCAAAGGACCCTCTCAACAGAAAGTAAAATAAATGTTTCTCAAATCGTAGCACAAATAAAACCCATATACCCGGTCCTGCAACGCCTCTCGCCCCTGCTGTCCCCTCGCCTATCGCTAACTGCCAGGTAATTGCGCTAAGCGCCATTGAGAGCAGACCAGCGCATAATGAGCGTGAAAATACTTATGTAGTGCAAATATGAAAACCTCCTCAGGGCGCTGCCGGAAAAAATCGTATATATGTATGTATAAGGCAAAATCTTGATTCGTGCTCCGTTGGCTTTCTTAACAACGTGTAGTTTTTGGAATGAGCTGAATATATATAATATATAATATATATATAAATAATAATGCATTATTTCTAATGAGCTTGGATTTAAAAAGGTTGCTTGAACAATATTTAATTTACTAATAATTATTTTAAGATGTGCTATTTGATACTAAACTAATAAGCTTTCTGATTTAGCTATTTCTCTTCAGTTCCTATGCTTTGCTCGTAATAATAAAGCATTAAATAAACAAATGATTTTAATGACGACAATGCGACAATGGATAATAATAAGTTGTATTCCTTTGATACGACTTTTACCTTATTTGAGACATCCTTAAAAGAAAGGATGAAATTTTGCTTTTCAATTTAAAAAAAAAAAGGAATTTTTTGTTTCTACTAGTTTATTTTCAAAGGAATTACTTAGCAAGAATGATAAAATATTTTAAATGATTTTCAGTTTCTTTCGAGAAATTATTGTTTTCAAGCCATACTAAAATATTTACACAGATTAAATTTCCAATTTCATTAGATAAGTTTTGTAACATTTTGGAGATTGCTCGACAAGGAAATCGGGTTTTATAAGAAACATATAGTTAGCCTTAACGAAATATATGTATTTTTTAGATATGTTGGAAAATATCATTACGACAATCTTAAAACAAGTATTTCTTCCTAAGATTTCTTTCTTAAATTCATTACGCTGGGCTCTATTTGTGGTCAAGTCGCCGTTGTTCAACACTAAAGTGAATTCAAATCAAAATCTACTAGCATTGCCTGGGACAAAATCTCTGCTTAGCCGCTTAATTATGCCTAATTAGGCGTACCAGTTGCAATTGCATACACACACACAACCACCCACACCCACACACACACATACACACACAAAGACACATACACACACCCTTTAGAAATGTAGCTCATCCTTTGCATGCGTACGTGCTGCAGTCTCTCTCACTATCTACCTCCGTCGGCCTGCCCTCCCTTTTGTCTGTTTAGTCATTCAAGTGCCGCACATTTTGAATAATTAATTTGTGCCCTGCTAATTTACACGCTGGTTCACTGGCTTTTTGGTTAGAATTTTGGACGAGAGGCTTTCACTTGCAATTGGAGCTGCTGCAGCTTCGGCCCCTAACGCCTCCTGCTCCCCTTCTTGGCCACGCCTATATTTGCTGCATGTTATTTGATTATTTTGTCGTTGCAATTTTCGCTCTGTGTGTGCGTTATATGTGTGTGTGTGTGTGTGTGCGTGTGATTGTGGTATGGCCTGGCATATTTATGACACTCGTAATTAAATTTAATTGTTGCACTTTTGGAGCACGAGCACACAGCGCGTCGTTAGGCTGCGGCTGGGGCGTTATAAGCCGCAGCCTTCCTCTTCCCCCACACGGCACACATGGCGCCCCGGCACGCAAGAACCTTTTAACCTCTGCTGCATAACCTTCTGTTGCTTTAAATACCCTAGATAATACCCTAACAATTAGCGAGCTCAATTTTTACCTTTACATAATTATAAAATTGTATTGTATTTTGAGGGAGTATTGCTTTCAATTCTTCTTTTCTTAAATTTATGCATGCATCAAATCAAGATGTAGAAGTGCTTAGAGGGCATCTGGAAGTCGCACATTTTTGGTTTTATTAAATTCTCACACTTATTTTGTTTTCGTTTTTAGTTTAGTTGTCGCTTTTATAATATGGCTTACTTCAATTTGAGTTGCGTGCTGCTTTGATATGATAAACCTATTCTTTTGCACCAGCCCCAACCCCAATTCCACCGCACGCAGAGCCCCTTTAATTGTACTGATAAACGCTAAATCATAGCCTCACGTGTTTCACGTAATTAGCTTAAGTTGTAAGTCCCTGTTATAGAATTTCACTCGTCTCATTACGCTGGTGTCCATAGCTAATGTCCATAGACATATGCACACACTATAAAAATATATGCATAACTATGGGTATGTGCGTGTGTAAATCGGTGGGTACTCAAATATTTGCATTAAAGTTGAATAATTTAATTTAGTTCGCTGCCATTTTAATGTGTTTTTTCTATGAACTATTTAAATAGTTTTTTATTTTTAGCATATTTTGAGGATTAAATATCAAAATATTTGCTTACGCACAGAAATACAGAATATTAGTTTATTAAAGTAACTTTTATTATATATTTATATATTGTATATATACACAATATTAATGTTCATTTCTCTTAAATAGATTACCAAAATTTAAATTCATTTTGCTCACTCTTAATTTTGGCAATATTCTATTTGTTTTTGTGGCCAATTATTTTTAGAATTCATTTTCTATTTTGCCGCAATACAATTTGTCCAAATACGAACATACAGCGAAAATCATGAATAATAATATCGCATTTTCTACATGAATTATTAAGCAAATTATTTTGCACTTAATACCATATAAAGCTGACAATATTAGCAATTGAAGAAATTAAGTTTTCATTTGGCAATTTCACATTTGATTGCCAGCCAATATCAATATACATACATACATATATTTTATTTGTATAATCGCAACAGAGTTGATTATTTGCTTAGTACCAATATTTGACAGTGAACTCGAAACGAGTTTATTAATTTCAATAAAGTTATCGTGCATAAATTTAATCGAGCGCAGAGAACTATTAATAATAATTTAGTAAATAATATATGTATACGCGAAGAAAACAATAATGTAAATAAAACACTCATGAACACAGCAAATAAAACAGCCAAAACTTTCACTTTACCCGCTATGAAACAAAAAAATAACGACAGAAAAGTATGATGTAGGTGAAAAAGATATTAAAGGGTAGGGAAAAACCAAAAAGTAAACCAAAAGTGAAATGAAAAGTGTACAAAAGTGGCACCAGGCGCTTTTCTCCTTCTGCTTTTGTTTTTTTGACGGTACCATTGACTTTTGTTACTTTTTTAACTTGACGTTTTAAAGACTCTGAACTACCTGCCGCCCAAGATGGTAATGAAAAAGCGCCCTTTGTCCGCTCACACCAACATGGGAAAGCGTTCGCGCGGGCGTTTCGCCAGAAATGTTTGTCATGCCATGGTATAACGGTTTACCGGTATGCTTGCTGCTCATGTTGCTGCTCTTATAATACCCTGTACTTTTCAAAGAAGGAGAGTTGGCTATAGCTATGTTACATGCAATATAATTCGATTTGTAACTTGAACTTACTTACTTACTTAGTTTAAAAAATTATATCACATAATATAGCTTTATCCACTTCGCTATATCCTAGAGATTGACTTACCAACGGTTACAAAAAAATCCAGTTTAGAATTCGAATCCTTGCCACGACATTCGTATTTAAGTTATATTTTTTGTTACCTTGTTTCGATGAAAAAAATATTTACTGTTGGGTTCGAGCCTCTTTCTAAGAAAATAATGAAAGAAACACAAAAATATATTTTTAATTTTAACTTAATTTAGCTTTAAATTTTATATAACCAAATTAATAAGTATATATTTTTATATATTTTATTTTTTTTTTAGATTTATCACATCTATGTTGTCTGTTATATTATGCAAGATTTTCTATAGGGTATCTGCGTGTCAAGTATTATTTGCTGTTATTGTTATTTTTGTTGTTTGCCACTGTTGCCTTCTATTTTGCGCCAACAAACTTTTTGAGTAAATGTCTTTGTCAGCAGGTGTAGTCCATGCAGGTGGCAGTCTGCCTTCCTGTTCAGGGAAGCCCACCGCCCTCTTTGCCGCTCTCCCAGTTTTGGCAGGAAGGCAGGTTACCGTTTTGGCTGCCTGTTGTCCTTGCTTGTCTTTTGCAGTTTCATTATCCTGAAAAGAGATTTTTATTTAAAGTTGTTTGTTGAATAACAAAAAAAAAAAAAAGTGCCATATAGCATTTATGCGGTCTTTTGCTTTGTTGTTGTTGCTGTTGTGGCGGCAGCTTTTAATGCTAAAAGTTTTACGCCCTTTAGCCGGTGACCTGTGCAAGCAAGCAAACACTCGAATTATTTAAGTAGGTTTTTGTATATCGTATTTTTGCCGAATTATTCCATGCATTCGTAAAATACGCTGTTTAGACACATTTTTGTTAGGACATTGATGTCTTTTGTCTCACCCATGATTATTTTGTGCAGACACAGCACAAAATTTAGCACTCAATTACGAGTTGGCGATAAGTCGGCAGCGGGGCCAAGGCCAAAATTCAGAGGGTAAGCTTATGGCAGCTAGCTGCTGAAACATTAATGAAATGAGCCTCATTAAAATGCAACGAAATGTCACTTATCTCAAATTGAAATTGAAGCAGAAAACAATCTCAAAACGCACTCCAGGAGCCAATTACAGCAGCCGATTCGACACGGCGTAAATTTACTGATAAGCATCACTGTATAGCAGCTAAAACAACAACAACAAACAACAACAACAGCAAACAACAACGTGCTATATTAGAGTGCAAGCTTGTTAACGACTGAAGATTTCTCATACACATAGATCTGCTAGCATTCAAATGGGCGACACTCCAACCAGTTTGTTAACATATATCTATATATATATACATATATTTATTTGGGTTTGAATTCTGTAAGAAACCCATGTTGTGGGCGTAGGCGGGATTTGGGCTTTGAGCTGTGCCTTTGTTGTGTGTTTTAGTTGGAAAAAACGACTGTTGAACTTTTTGGCGTCTTAAAAATGGGTTTAAATGCTGTTTCCTTAAGTATATACTTTTTTCTGAAGTCTTCAATCCTGTTTTTTTGCGGCTAAGTGTTAAGAGAATTAACACGAAAATACGTTTTATTGTAAACCAACTCTTTTGTACATGACTAAACCAAACGAAAAACGATTTGGCAACACTTAACATGACTTAACAGAAATGAGCATGATTTATTATTTAGCGCGTGAATAAAAGGGGCTTGACAGATTAATTAATGCGACTAGGAACACCTTCATATAACCTTTTAAGTACTTGAGCCAGTTAAGCACCATTTAACACGATCAAACACGACTTAGCACGACTTGAGTGCTTATTGAAACATAATACTGATTCAGTATTGAATCAAGATTAATTAAAGATTAAAGAATCTAAGCACGAAGAAACTTAAAAGAACTTAATTGAACATTGTGTTGTTGTCAAAAAAAAATCAAATAAAATATTTATTTATTATTAATTCTGCTCAAAAAAGTATCGTTTCTGAAATTTGGTTTCTCATTAGTGTCGTGTCATGCTGGCTAATTTCGGCACGCGCCCATCTCTAGCGAGAAATTGGTCCAAGTAAAGCCATATTAAATGGCCAACATACACAGCTAGAAGCCCGAGCGATACAAGTAATGGCAATGGGAATACTTTTGCTGCCGAAAAAATGTAAACGACGAGAAGAATAAGAAGGTGTAGCAGAAGGAGGAGCCGTAGCAAGAGCAGAAAGCCACAAGCACTGAGAAGCAGCAGGCACTTCAGGCAGCTGGCTGCCTTGGCACCAACTTTTGGTTAACTGCAAAACATAAGCCGGTCACAGCATTCATGAAATGCGATAAAAATGGTCCCGGCATTGTGCGTTGTAGCCTTCAGTGCCATATTGTCCAGAGTCGCATACTGGCCATCACCCCTCCCCTCCCCACCGCTTCCCGCCATTCACATGGCCATCCAAGCTCACACCCACTGGTCCTTTTGTCTGGCTGCTGTGTACGCAAAGTGAGGAAAAATTGTGGGAAATTACATTTCGAGCAATGCGTCTAGGCTTAAGCATTGAAACCAATGGTGTACAGGACACGACGGGCGGGGGTTAGCTGCTGTGCTGAAATCCAGACTTAGCCTATTAGCATTCATATTAAAACGAAAGTGGAGCCATATTGCGTATACGCCATGGCATACAATGTACATAGTACGTACAATGCGGCCTGTACGCAAAATGCCTTACAATGTGTGTTTGTGTGCGTGTGTGCGTATGTGTGTGTGTGTGTGTGTGGGTGTGTTGCCTCGAATCCTGCTCGTCCAAGGCAAACAATCTGCTTTTTTTTCCCATTGCCAGCACTCGCTAGCACTTGGGCAGATTTAAGGATTAACGTGCACGGCCCAATAACAAGAGACAACAATAACAATAACAACAACAACAACAACAACATCAACAACACAAACCACAACAACAAATGCCATAAGTCCTGGCTACTTTTTGATTTGGCTTCGCCCATTGCTTGAAGCTTGTTTTTGGAAGCTTGGCCGGGAACGCCGAGTTAATTCCTTTTTGAGTAATACGCGTGTCCTTGCCATATACATAGAAATTGCATTCGCTGCGTCGTTTGCTTTTATTTTTATGTCAATCCCCCCTCCGTTAGAGTATCCCCCTCTGCCGCTGGCTTAGCAGCTGTGTTTATTAAAAGCCATAACTTGCTGCGGGCCTTCACAAATTAATTAGATGCCAGGACATGCATATATATATATATATATATATATATATATATATATATATATATACATAGTTATTTCTGCCTGCATTTCCTCGCAGATGTCCCGTTGTCAATCGAGCATACAACCAAATGTTTGTGTGGCGGCGCGTGGCTGGCTTTTTAGGTTTTTAGGTTTCATTTTTTTTCCGTTTTGTTTTTGTGAGCTTTGTTTAAAACATTAACAAACAAGCCACAAAATAGCAAACAAAACCCTGGTTCGTTGTGGGACAAAGCAGGTTGCGGCGGGGGTTGGGGGCCGTTTTTAAGCTGCGCAGCGCTTGTCTTTTAATCGATTAAACAAAAGCGCACGCTAATGTCCAGCTGGTCCAGGTAACAAAGAGAGTCGTAGGCCGAGAATGATCGCCAAGCAACTACCCTGTAAACAGCGTACAAATATTTGTAGGATAAACGAATGCTTACTTTAAGTGTGTTTTTCTTTTACACAAAATAAAAAATCCGTGTTAAACATCGATATTTATCGATTTCGGCTCAAAACTACCAGTCATTAAAAATGAGCTGAGCAAACGGCAACCTGTATGGAAAATCTCGCCTGGTGGTTATATGTCCAAAAATACGGTTCTATATTTACTTGAATTGTGGGCATAATCGATTATTTGAAATGAATTTAAACTTTAACAATTTGGAGGTGTTTTTACATGCAATATTTGCCTTAACAACGCAAAAAATCGAGATTTATCGATTGTAAAAGGAGAAAAGTATTTTTACCTATGTTTAGCAAAGAAAAATTAAAAATTAATATATGAACAGCGTTTGTTAAAAAATTTACAGATTTATCATAAAGCAGGAAAAGGTGTTTAACTTCTGACATGCTAGTATTTCCTTATGAAACGTTATTTTTGAGACAGATTCACGATCAGAGATAAATGGCTATGTGTGTCACCTTTCACAGTTTTTTATAATTATTTTTAATTGGGTACAGGGTATAGCCACAACGAGAACAATACGAGTTGCGTTCAAGTTCTCTGTCTCCGTGTTTGTTGTTTGCGTGTTTTGTAGGTGTTGGCGTTTATGTGGCTTTGTCAATGCCACTGATGCCGCAGCATGTAATGCCACACAGATCCCCAGGGCACTTAAGGGCACTTTAGACGTGTGCTAAACACACACAAACACACACACACACACACACACACATACACATGCACAATTACACATACGCAAGCCAGATAGAGAGTCTGGCTCTCTGGCAAAGACAGGCATTGGTCAGTTCAGGCGGCCCATGACGATGTACAACGTGCTTATCTGTTGTTGTTGCTGCTGTACGGGGCGAAACTAAATAATGCGCTTAATAGTGCAGCCCACCTGTAACAACAACAACAACAACAGCAACAATAGGAACGAGAGCAATGACAACAACATGGTCAGCGCGTTTTTGCCATTTGCTGTGCTTTGTCTTGGCCATTAAGCAAAAAAGCAGCAGCAGCACAGACAAGTCACGTGTTGCCACGGCTGTTGGGCAACACGTTGCTCGATTAGCATATCAATACAGAAACACACATACACACTTTACACACCCATACACCCACGCGAGTGTCACTTCATTATACAGCGCATATAGCGTCACATTGCGCATACGCCATGTTGCACGTCAGCATCAAGTGCTGTGCGTAACTTAATGAAATGAGCAGATTGAATAGTGTGCATACTCAATACAAATACCGCATACAAATACACACACAAACACACACACCACACACACACACACTTGCGCTTTATTATATTAGAACTTTCTTTTGCATTTTATGCCATTGTTATACGCGCTATCAGGCAACACATGCCGCCATTTACAGCGGCAAAATATCAAATTACTATGGCTGTGCGTGTGTGTGTATGTGTGTGTGTGTGTGTGTGCGGCACACTTTTATTGCTCCACTTGCTGCGCCACACCTTGTCTGTCTCTCTTCCTCTGTGTGTGTAAACTACTTAATGGTGTGTAAATTTGCCACGCGCTTGGCGCTCGGTTTCAATTTTGCGGCTAAGGAAAAATTAATTTTGTTGTTGGACTTATTTTCGCTTTGGCTCTTTGGCAAAGCCGGTTTACAATTTCATTTGCAAACAATGCAAAATGCTCCCACAGAGCGTATACGTAATGGAAATGCCTGTGCGCAATTATACAGAAAACAAGAAGCGCACACAAATTTAATAAACCAAAAACCGTACAACAAGCACATACACACACACACACACAAACATAGACGTACACTAAGGAAAAGCAAGCCAACAACTGTGGCTCAAGAGCGAAACAGCCTATCATCGGGTGCAAACGGGATAGTTAGTCGGCCGATTAGGTAGTTAGTCAATTTGAGTATTTTGGGCTGTGCAGCAAGCTTCATTACATTGATCAACATGATTGCCTTGTGGTATTTCTGTATTGACTAGCCTATCATATTGGGGAACATTGAGGAGCGCATGTAACATATATCACTTTAATTTTAATTGAATTAACATGAAACATAGCAGCATTTTATTCAAATGTTTTTTTGTTTGATTATTTTAGGATGCACAAATATGCGAGTTGATAATTGAGGTAATCCGTTGTGCGTCTTGCCAAGTAGTGTGATTATGTTCAGTTGGCCAACTAGTTAAATGGAATTTTGGTCATTGGCCAAATAGAACTTGGTTCACTGTGTAAACGCAAAACGGTATTTTTGCCAAAATCAAAAGCAGATACGTAACCGAAACCTTAAATCGAAACTGAGACCGAATAGTAAGCAGATAAATTTTCCATTAGAAGAGTAGAAAATTTAGATGCCTTTTCGCAAGGTGGCGCATAAACAATGCAACTGCTAGTTAGCCAGGTTAGCTGAGTGACATTCAAGCCTTTGGCAAAGAACGAGTAACGAGTAAAGAGAATTTACAATGGGCCCACACAATAAAATTGCCACACAACGACAAGGAGCTATCGGCACATGCACCTGGCTGCAGCTCATCCAAAACAGAGCCGTTCGAAGGTGAGGGGGTCGAATTGAAAATGCTGTCGAATGCCGATGGGCTGTTGCCTTCTGTCGGCTTCTTGTATTGACTATAAATTTTCACTTACAGTTGCAGTTGTTGCCTGAATCTTGGCATTGTCAATGCACTGTCCTGCTATACGTATACGTAATATGCACGCTACGTATATGTAATGTATATGAATATATATATATATATGTATGTATATATGTGTGTATATATATGTACAAATAAAATGGTAAAGGCCAAAGGGTGAAGAGCAAAGGGAGCGGTACATGGTTGCGTTGCCTGTCGGGGCCACATTTTAAATGCCAACATAAATTTCGTCCAGTGTGTGTGTGCGTGTGTGTGTAAGGGTACGCCAGGGCACTGCAGGCAATCGTTTATAATCAGAAAACCAGAAAATTTCATGTTGCTGGCTGGCCCACAAAAAAATAGTGGCCAGGGCTACTCTCACACAGTAACCCATGTTGCCCAATTGTTTCTTCGTCTCATCCCTTTCTCCTTTCCTTTCGCTCTTTCACTTTGTGTCTCCTTTATTCTGACTGTTTTGTGTTCTAGCTGAAAATCTTTGAACTATGAAAAATTGATATTAGCTAAAAATACTTTTAGTCCTTCAGCTTACACCCATGTTTGTAATGTGTGTAATGTGTGGCATATGTGTTGCACACAACCTCCCTCTCTATTTTCTTTTGTGCTCGTCCCTTTTGGCTCCGCTCTGTTTGGCCGGGGCCCCAGTTGGAGTGTGTGCACAATGATTAGGACTGAATGCCTGACCATAGTGACATCGCACACATTGTACAATTTACTTGGACTGTGATTCTCTTGCTCTTAGCTATTGTTTTTTTTTTGTTTTTTTTTTTTTTGGTTTTGTTATTTTATTTTGTTATTTTTTTCACATGTTGTTGTTTTGGTTGTCGGCTCGTCTGGGGACTGCTTCATTCGTTGCGTCCTTTTGGGCATATCCCATGCTTACTTTGGCTGCGTTTTATTTAATAAAGCAATTTACGCTTGACTAACATAAGTTATTGTCCAAACGCACTCATTTTTCCCACAGTGCCACAACTGGCAGGCACAGATAATTTGTGGTATCTAAACCACCCAACCAGCCAATTGGGGCTATTTTTATGGTCATATGTACACAAGTGTGTATGTGTATGCGTGTTTGTAGACATGTGTGTGTTTTTGTCACTTGTTACAAATTGGTGAAATTAATTTACATAATAAAAAATGAATTAGTTGTAAGTACTTGTAGTTGCTTTTTGCATTTTTCTTTGTTTTTCTTTCGGAATTGTTATAGAGTTGATGTTTGCCATTTCTTAAGTTGAGCAGCTTATAACCATTCAGGCTAACCATGATTCATTGTGATAAATTGAAGGCTAGTTAATTCAAGGATACAACGACAAGTCAGCCAAAGTCGTTAAGGGAGATAATACGTAAGAAACTGTTGTCATTTAATAATAAACTACGGGAATTTTATTAGCTCAGTTTTAGTTGCACTTGTAAAAAAATTCGCAAATGTTTTACTAAAAAGTGTTTTGAATAAATTTTAAGCATAAATATACAAATATTCGTTTGTAGTAGCTGTCTAAGCTGAGGCTCTTCTTATTTCTTTTATTAAAACATTTTACTGGCATTTTAATATTTGTACATTTTAAATAAGTAACTTTATTTAGGCGTTCTATTCAACTCTATGTCCCTTCTAATAGTTCGCTGCTTATATTGCTCTTTCGCTTTCACTCTCAATCTATATTGCTTACCCTCTCTCGCTCCCTCTGGCATTTCCTCAAATAAGAGCACAAATTTGACTTAGTTTTACGTTGCATTTTATATTCACAAATGTTTTACCGGCCGTTTTACCATTTAATTGTTTAGTTTTGATGAAAGCTTTAAGGCCGAGTTGAAAATGTTTTTTCATAACGGCTATTAGAAAAGCATTTTCCGGCTGTTTTCATCGCATCGCTGATGGTGTTTTAAAAATCACGAAACGCCAATCAAGCCAATTAGTTTTGTGCCTCGAACAGTCTATGGCATACTTTGAAGTAACGCTATCAGCGGCAGCTGCCAAACTGCTCAGGATTCGGATGCCCGGTGTCAGTTGTGGATCTGCCCCTGCCACGGCGCCTAACCGTGCTGCTGCTGCTGTTGCTGCAACCTCCGTTGTGCCGTTGTCGCTGCCGTCAACACCGCAGGCAACGCTTGCACCTTTCTGCATTACAAATGAACGTTGCAAACATTTTTTCTCACGCTTAGCGCTGCGGCACATTTTCTGTGCCCTTTGCGGCAACATTTTTTTTTGTTGTAGCATTTCCATTTTTGTATTTTACATTCTACTTTTTTTTTCGTTTTTTTTTTCGTTTTTTGTGCTGAAGCGCACATCCGCAACACTAACGCCTGCAGCTCTACACGGCTGAGCTGCTGTCTGCTGATGTTCTTCTTCCTGTTGTGCCCCACGTATCCCACCTGCCCCACGAGTTCCCCAAGCCAAGCGCTGCTGTTTTATGCGTTTTGCCAAACTGTCAATCAATAGAATTGTGTGGTTTTTTCTGATGCGTGTGTGCGGAGAGGCGTGGCATACAGAGAATATTCGCGTTGTAGGCGGCGCTG
This sequence comes from Drosophila paramelanica, assembly GCA_035043915.1. Taxonomy (NCBI): domain Eukaryota; kingdom Metazoa; phylum Arthropoda; class Insecta; order Diptera; family Drosophilidae; genus Drosophila; species Drosophila paramelanica. The sequence goes on along the minus strand of JAWNMO010000354.1, from coordinate 4,843,824 downwards.
TGAGCGGGATGGGGCGTGGCCACGTGCAACGTCAAAGTTAACGTGCATCACGTGGCGTGCGCCTAAAGTGCTGCAGTGTTATTTTTCGCTTTGTGACTGCGCTTTACCGTGGTTACATTTGCATGACGGAGCCAAAAAAGAAAAACGGTTTCAAAAACAGCAATGCTTCTAATTGAGAATCCCGACTCAAATAATACTCTATACGAAACTTTATAAGTATTATAAGAACTTAATATGATAATTATACATATTAGCTTTCAAGAAAGTTCTTGGTTTAAAATAAACATTTCTTTACTAAAAAATATTTAGATTTATGCTGGATCAGTATATCAGTTATTTGTAAAGCTACATACAATTTCATATATTTTTATGTAGTTGATAAGATACTTAGACGCTTTCTCTGAAAGGCCTAATATTGATTCACTAGTTTAACTAGATTCACAGTGTATTGAAAATTGGAAAATGCGCCTTTTTGGATAAGTGTCGTTGATGTATAGCCACGTCAGTTGGCTTATATCGAAGTCGGCGCAAAATATTTTGGCAATAATTTAAAACTGCGTACGCCTTCCAATGGGCCCAATTGTGGTCAACAGCCGACGAAAAGCCATGCAAAGTGAAAATGTTGCCGTTTTTTGCCGCTGCGCATTTCCTTTGCTCGTTAGCGCGACGAGCCAAAAAAAAAGAAGAAAAAAACGGCAAAGTCGAAAAAAGGACACACAAAATAAAGGGAACCAAACAAAAAATCTCAAGTGAATGCGTTTTGCATGTGGCTTGGATTTTTTGTTGGTCTTCTGCGCTTTATTCTCGTCCTTGACGTGGCTAGGAGCCGGCAGCAAAATAGCCGAAATCAATACATCTATTCCCATTTACGTTTTACTTTAGTAGACGACTTTGGGCCCAGGCAACTAACGGAAGTTGACTGTCTGCTTGCTTAGGCATGCAACGCCACACATACACACATGGTGTGTTCGTGTGTGTGTGTGTGTGTGTGGGAAAGTCATGATTATGTCTAATAGATGTCCAAGTCAATCGATGTTCAACCATTTGACACTTGAGCTCTTGCCTTTGGACGTGCCAAAGTCAAGCGTTAGATAGCGATTTACCCTCTTCCACCCACCGCTTTTTCCAGACTTTTCCGAAAATGCATTTTTATGCGTAGCTTGAAAAAGGGGTTCAAGTAGCTTTTCACTTATGGCCAATTTTTAATGTACTCGCATAATAAATGATTGCGACACTATTTGGACTTAATTATATATTTAGCAAAATGTTTAAATTAATGAGCTGAAAAAGCTGTTCAAAAAAACAAAAAGAAAACAGTAGAAAAACTACAGCAGGAAACGCACTAAAAAAGCGCCATTTGCGACAATCAAAATGATTAAGTGCCTCCGATAAGAAAGCAACAAAAACCAACCAAAATATCATAAAAAACAACAAAGAGAAGCTTTGGTTTTTGGTGTGACGAAAATTAAATACTCTAGCGGGAATGGGGAATGGTGAAAAGTGTAAAACAAATAAAAAAAAAAATGGAGAATAACCTTACAAATTATGTTTTTATGATAGTTTCATGTTAATTAGAATTTATTTATATGTTTAAAGTATACTGAATTGGTGAATTGCTTTTTAGGTATAGTTTTTTTTTTCAATTGAAGAGCTTTCCTCAATGAGAACTGTTTGATATAGTCGTTCAATTGGTTTAAAATATTGCCTATGCATTATAATCATTATCAAAATCGCCATATGGATATATTAAGGAAAACTAATAGTTTTTGAGTTGTGATAAACTGTGACATATGTACACATGATTAAGCTTTGGTTCTTCAATAGATCACAACCTACGCGACTTAGGTAAAATACCCTCAACAACGCTATAAAAGGTGAGAAAAAAATATTGCGTATACGCAACGTGGCGCGTCTTCGCGCAATAAACACACAAAATGCTGGACGCGGCAGGCCAAAAAATATGACCGTTGCGTCGCTTAAAACAATTTAAATCGAGCAAGTGTTTGCTCGCATATGTGTGTGTGTGTGTGTCAGTGTGTATGTGTGTGTGTGTTCAAGCAGATTTTTTGTGTGCGCATCTTAAAAATACGTTTAACTGCCTGCCCGCCCGACTGCTTGGCAACAACAATAACAATAACACCCCGGGGAGTGATTAAAATATAATAAATTTAAGTTGAAAAACGAAGAAAGGCAGCGGCACAAACCGTAAGAGATTAAGTGCTACCCACAGCATAAAACCGCACATGCAAACGCTGCCCGCCACCCGCTTCCCTTCCCAACCCTGCTCGGTCCAACTAACCGACCAGCCACATGGTGCTCCCCACTTTGGTCCGGCTGTGGCTCAAATGTGTGAACATAATTTAACATGCAGCCGCTTGGCTCGAGGTTTGTTTTTCTTTTTTTCATTATATTTTTTTTTTGTGTACTCGGCCCGCATTTAGACAACGTTCAAGTTTTTGGCCAAGTGGGATGCGAGTGTTTTAAAGCCGAATACGAATTTGATTTGCGGCATTTTAATTTATGAACTGGCGCCACGTCAAGCTGCCAAACATTTTCGGTAACAGAAGAGCCCAGCCCCTGCCCCAGCTCCTAATCCCAGCTGCTTCGCTTCAATCCCAGCTGCTTCGACAGCTTTTATACTGAATGCCAAATCAAGCAGCTGGCCCATCTTTTTTTGCCTGTATTTTAATTTTTCTTTCTTTTTTTCTTTTTTTTTTTTTGTGAGACTCAGCCTCTGACTTTGCTTCGGGTTTTTACCAAACAGCATTTTTGTTATGTTGCTTACGTTTTGTTGCTGGCTTATCGGCGTCTATGTGGGGCTCGCATGTGGGCGTTTCTCGGGTTATCAGCGGTGGCATAAATCTTTTATCTACCAGCCGCAGCTGGTGCTCCTCCGGAGTTTGCTGTATTCGTTGCCTAATGAATACGCACAAAGTTGCTAATGAAGCAACCAGTCGATGTCGAAGCCACATACACACACACACGTAAACACACACATGAGTCTGTTTTCGGGGCTGGCATATGAATACATAAGTTACGTACTGAGAAAGTGCATGGCTGTTGGCTTATGAGTATGCATAAGCGACAGATTGAATAATTATACCCAGGGGAGAGGGAGGAGCAAAAAAGATGCCACAAAAGATTGCAATAAACAAGGTATGAGGTATAATATAAGTATAAGCTGAATGTAATCGAGGCATATATTTATTTATGCCAAAGATTTGAGTAGGCTCAAGAGCGTGTTATACAGAGCTCTGGCATTAATATTAACCTCTTTTTTGAATCCCTTTTACTAGCTTAATGTATATAAACATGCTAAGATCTGGATTATTAATTTATAATTAAATTAATCTAACGGTTTATCATGGCATTCCTTAATCCTTAGGTTTATTATGACTCAATTATAATGACTAGCTTGAAAGAGAACATTTTTTAATTATTAATATGTTTGAATATTACGTTATATTACATTACTCATTAGTCATGATTGATGATTGATATATCGGTCAGTCATTGATATTGTTTGTTAGAGGAGACTCCATTTCATTAGCCAAATAAATTATTCAACTCGCAGCATTTAAATCAAATGACTCTCAAAGTTAAGAGCTCTTTCGAAACTTCGAACTTAATTAAGAACTATGCGGCTTGAAAAGTTGCGGCTTATGCAACCAGCTCAATTGCAATTGTTTGGGGTAGGTAAATTGATTTTGACCCTTTTTTTTTGCTTACTGCTCTCAAGCGTTGCACTTAATGCGGCCAGAAGGTAGCCGAAAGAAGAAAAAAAGGGAACTGTGAGGCAATTTTGCTGGGTTCAAATGCTTATGGCGGGGCTAACGTCGTGGTCGTTAAGGGGACAGGGACGGGGACGAGAACAGGGACGGGACGGGACGGGATAAAAGTAGAGTCAGGCTAGGAAATGCGCACGGACAGCAAATGGTAAATAACGATAAATAGGAAAAAGTTGGTTTGAAAATTGCTTGGCCAAAGGCAAAGTCAATGATGTTTGGGCCACTTCACTGCAGTAGTGGCAACAACAACAACAAAAACAATAACAACAAAAGTCAAGTATAGTGGCAGTTGCGTGCTTAAAGCGTAAAATTGTTTGTTATAAAATTCAATTGAGCCTGTGGTTGTTGTTCCAGTTGTTGTTGCTGACTTAATGCGCCAATGCAATGGTCTAGATAAAAAAAAAAAAACATAGAAGGCGGAAAAACTGGTGAATGCTAAGAAAGTTTAGCTTCAAAGTTGAGTTTGTTCTTTTGTCTTATGCTGAGATTGTGTGCTGCAGCGAGTTGCGCTATCAGTTGCGGGTTCAGGGGGCAACAACAACACCACCAGCAGCACCACCAGTCAGCAATACATGCAAATTAGCTTTGGCCGCGTCTACAGATATTTTTTTCTTTTGTGACCAGAACATGCACAGCACTTTAGTTAAAAAAAATCTGTTAGCTTACATAATAACAAGCAAGATCGACTATGTTATGTCATATGCCTTAGGGATCTAATTATTAAAATTTGATTTGACATTTTCACGTTTATATCTAAATGAGGTAAATACCACAATCGATATTTTAGATATGTTCATCATATGTGTAATTTTCCCACTGAAAGTAACAAAAAATCAGTTTATAATAAAATATACAAATTTTTAAAAACTTATTGTAATGAATTTAATATACTTGTTTTATATTTAATATACTTGTTTTTTCTTTATTCGCCATAATCCGTATCTGTTGAATGTGTGCGTCCCATTAAAATAATATCAAACACGCGCTCGACTCTTATAAACTATCCGTGCGCCTGAAGATAGGCAACATTTTTTTGCATTATGTAAACCTATACGTGTATGTATGCTCGTATGTATATGCATAACAATTTGCTAGTTATTTTGAAATATAAATGGTATGTATTACCTGGTCATTATCTTATATAAGTAAGCAGCGAGTGTGTTAGGGTAATGCAGCTGTCAGGTGAACTCGCATTAGCTTTTACGATGCGGCATCCCCTCCCTGCTGTCTCGGTTGCTATAACAAGGACTCTCTCAAACAGAGGGCAAGTCCGTGGAAAGTAAAAACAACTTGTTGCCGGGGGCCCCAGTTATAGATCGTGCCTGACGTCGTTTGACAACAAATTGCGCATATCAAATTTACGAAAATGTCTGCGTGAAGGCTTGACAAACTAATAGAATTTGTTGCCTGACTGGTTGACTGCCTGCTTGGCAGACATGTCGGCTGTGTCCTGAATGTGTTGCTCGCAAAGTGTTTGGTAATGGGCCGCCCCCCCACCCACCCCCCACACCACCTCCCCAAAACTGTAGGCGTTGTCAAAGGACTTCTACTAAGCTCACTTGCTAGCTGGCAGCTGGGGCTAATGCCGCAATTTCGCGCTTTATACGCGGTTTGCGTGACACACACACACTCAACCTAATACGCACTCAAATGCTGGGTGATAGAATACACTTAGAGAATAAGCCGTGCTCTCAAATCTATACTAAAATGTGATCTGATTTTGGATTTTTCTTTACGATAAAATAATTTTAAAAAAATTAATATTGTAAGCTTAGGGATTATATCAAAAAGAAAAAATATTTGTTTTTAATAAGAAGTTATTTTACGAATAGGCGAAATCCATCTAAGCCCAATTTTTCTTTAACTGCATTGACATAAAGAGTCCTTTGCCCGACATTTACATATTTGCGGTATTAGAGAGGCTATATTAATGATTTTTATAGTATAATAATGCGTTATAACACCGTAGTTCACTCATGAGCATAGATATGGCTAATTCATTTGTTTTACTGTTTACTGTTTTTATTCTGTTTTGGATTTTATGTCTGTTTTGTTTGCCAGGCAGCAACATTTGCATATGTATTTTGAATTTTGATTGAGTTGTTGCACATAAATTACGGACGTAGCTTCGTCCAGTGGAGCGTTCATTTTCGTTTTTGATATTTTGTTATAGATTTTCATTAGAGTAAACATTAATAAACATTTTGTTCGTTGATTTGTTGTTGTGTTGCATTATGCAAATTAGTGTCACGCATAAATTGCTAAATTTATTATACTCTCTGCTTCCCTAATTAAATGACAAAACATGCCAAATTTAAGCTCAAACAAAAGGCAACAAAATAAAACAGGAGAAAAAAATATATTTTTAAACTAAAACAAAATTTCATGGCATTTTTTGTCTATGCCATAAACAGACCGGTCTCTATTTTGTGACTTATATGAGTTTTGTCAGAAAAGGGAAATTGTTATACCAAAAACAAAACAAAAAATCAATAAATCTACATAATTCATTTTAAAATACGAACAAAGTGTTTTCACAATTTTAAATGTTGAAGGGTTTCGTCCACTTAAAAAACGGTTGTAATTAGGAAAAAATTGTTTTTGTCCTTTGTCAAAACTTTGTTTAAAACCAATAGATAAAAATGCTGGATGCCATTTTAGCAATGCAATAATAAAGATTCTCAGGAAGTAAAATTGTATTTTTAAAGTTATGCCAAATGTGGCAAATAGGCATTTTCTCCTTAATTGATTTTCCAGTAAAATATATATAAAAAATATACAAAAAACTCGTTATTTTAACCTTTTTTCATATTTTTACCTTCAATAACACAGTAAAAACTGAGAAAATTTTAATGCATTTTAAATATTTCATTTTAAGCTTACAATAAAATTTGCAGCTTTTTTTAAACGATTAGAATAACAAGCTTGCTGTTATCCAATATGTGGCAACAGTTCAATCATATTATATGAAGGCTTGGCCAGGCTAACTGCTAAAATGCCCACTTTGAGCCAATTAAGGAGGAGGTTTGCAAATGAATAGCGCCAAAATGTGTTGGCGTGCATCAAAAAACTGTTCCAATTAGGCGAATAACACTGCATTGTGTTATCAACATTTCGTTAGTAAAGATATTTCCAAGGTATTTGAAGCCCATTGAAAAAGATTCTCTTTTAAGTCAGTAAAAACTTCTAATTAAGTCATTTTGTCTATAAAATACCATTTTCACATTGATATTTTGAATTTAGAATTAAAATGCCACTGGCCGACATTACTTTTATTTCATTTTTGGCTTCTTTTATGAAAAATTATGGGCTGAACTTTTGGTGCCTACACAATCTTGCCTTAGAATACCCTTTAAATGCAAAGTGTAAGAAAGAGTAGCATATATTGTAAAAAAATGTCAGGGAAAAACAGGGAAAAATGTATTCGGTATGTATTCAGTAAATGTATTTGTATCTGTATATCTAAATATGTATTATTACTGTGCAAGTATCCGTGACTGTATTTCTACCTTTATTTGTACCGATTATACTGATTACATGTACTGATATATATAATATATATTGATTATGTTTTATATATGCACAGGATATCTAGGATATCAAGCACGCACCCCACTTCACATTTATCCTGATTTGAATGGTGCTTTATTTATCCATTTAGCTGAGCATGATTATTACATAACATTTTATGCTTTTAATCAAAATCTCAGCGTTGCGATGATAAATGTTCTGACAGGCAGCCAGGTCTGCTGCGTCTGTCTTGTCCGCCAGGTGGGGCAAATATTCATAATTCAATGTTTAAACCGCAATTCATGTTCGTCTTTTTTCGGTTCGTTTGCTGGTTCGCCGGTTGCTTGCTGCCAGTTTTGCTTTTTGCCGCTTGCTGCTATTCATATTAAAATTGGTGTTGGCTGTTGCAACAGCGGTGGCGGCAGCTGCGGGTTGCACCAGCTTACCTGGGGTAAACCTGAAAAATGCTTTTGCATTTTCATAAATTTTTGGCTTTACTGAAATCGACCCCCGGTTCCCCCTCGACAGCCCATCGCTGAGCATAACCGACTGCATAATTTACCCTCTGTTGAGCTCGACCCATGCCTTAAGTTTTATTTTAAACATAGCGTGGCCTTTGCCGCTTGCCGCTTGCCGCTTTCCACTTACCACTTGCCACAGCCAGTTTACAGTTCATGCTCTATTTTTGGTAGCCTGCTGCTGAGGGTTGTAAAGTGTGCTGCCCCTTTATGCAATAAAATTGAAATTAATTTTTAGTGATTGCGGATGCGGTTCAATGTTGTTCCGACGCCTTCTCCAACCCGTTTACCAACGCATAATTTTTCCACGCTCGTCGTTGGTCAGTTGCGGCTTGACACCGCATATGGTTAAGGCCGCAATTGAATTGTAAATTTTTTGGGCTGGCATATGGCTTAAAATTCTTGTTATTTTCATTTCATACGCTGTGAGAAAATAAATAAGAAAAACTGAAGCTTTAAACGTTATAAAAATTGGGACAAGATGAAAATATCAGCAACTGGGCTTCAATGAGAATATAAAACTTAATCACTATACTGTATTTATGATATGTATTTGTATTTAATTTTTAGTCTAGCAATTTTACTATCAGCTTATATTGATAAACATATTTTTAAATGTTTGCTTCAATTGTAATTATTTATTAATTAATTAGTACTTTTACATTTTTAGGCTACTTCAAATTGACGATAGTTCATTGAAAACAGGTAATTAAATTCACATTTCCACCTGACCGAAAATTAACTCTCTATTTTAAATTTGCTGAAAGCTGTATTAATTACAGATCCATGTCAAGTATTTCATTATTACAAAATTTGACAGCAAAGCGTATATGAATGTATTTTTTGTTGTTGTGCTTGCTTTTGTATTTGTAAGTCCGTTAAATCCATGTATGTTGTCAAGATGATTTTAGTTCCCGTATCGCTCAGTGTTGTGATGACAGCTTACAAGAAAATATCATTTAGAGCGCTTAAAAGTCAATTGATTGACTGAATAATTGAGTAATGGAAACGTCAGCGGTGAATTTTATAAGACTTAACTGACATTTATGCATGAAATTGAATTGAGTGACTAATTAATTGAGTGATGAAATCAAGGTAAAACAAAGAACATAAATTTAATAAATTATTTATGAGGTTAAAGCTTAAACATTCTTTATAGTTGTGGGGTAAAATCCTTCATCTTGATCGATAGTATGAATATTTAAATCTATATATTCAAAATAAAACAGATACTTCCATTTATACTTTCGTTATAGCGACTTGGCTTATAAATGAAATTATGCCAAAATAAATTTGATAAGGTCAAGTTAAAGTTCTGGCATTGGCTATCGTTATCATAATCGTTATCGCCTGGCAACTTAGCCTTAACCATTTAGCAATTAACTCAATTAGTCAGCCACAAAACTTGGCCTTAAACGTCTTTGGTTTGAAATGTCAGAAAACTCAAATTTTATCTGAGCCATGTTTACATTTGGCCAATACAAGTGTCAATGGGTGCGTTTGTGTGAGCAAAGGGTTACTCGCCAGATCAAATAAATTTCGAACAAAAGTGTCGTTTATCTTGGCAAAGGGGGGTCAAGTGGATGGGGCAGGGAAGAGGGTAGTTTGTATGGCTTTAATTAGTCGCAGCTGCTGTAGCCTTGGCAATGCTTCAACGTTTGACCAAGTTCGACACAGTCGCCTGGCAAACCAAATGAAATTTCCGTTAGCTTTTACAACAGCTTCCTCTTGCTGCTGCTTCTTTCGTTTTTGGCCTTATTTCTGCTTTTGTCATGTTGGCTAATTGAAACGTTTATAATGAAACTTAATTGTCTTTGTTGCCTCGGCCTTCGGCGTTTTAAGTTTTCGTGTTTTGGTTTTGTTTAGTCTAGATGATTTTCGTTTCAGTTTTTCAACTAGCTGTTGTAATCATATTTTGACCAGATTGTCACGTAGCCGAAATACAAACAATTGATGTTTGTTGACAAATGCAAAAACTGACCACGCAAATATTTGACAAGTTAAATGCACTAGACTTAAGCTTCATTTAATTTCAATATTTGTTGACCTAAGTGTTTAAAGATTCATTTAACAGCTACTTGTTACTAAAACATTAATAACTTATATGCATTTGACGATGTCATTTTGACAGCAGCTCGTTAATCAATCATATTATTAATAAAAATTCGACATAACAATCAATAACTTTGTTTACACAAGCTGTGAATATTTTTATATTAATGAAAATTGGCTTTTAGATATGCTAAGTTTTTTTCAAAAACGTACTTGGCTTGTGTTTTTGTTGCCACATATAAAAAAATAAATAAAACTTATAATAAATATAATAAAGTGATAAAAATAGCTGGAGTAAATTTGAGGACTACGATTTCATTTTTTTCTGCAGGTATATATATCACACATAGCTTTAGCCCATACCTCTCATAAAAAATGTTGGATGAAAAAACTTAATAATAATAAATGTCACTATTCTGTCTAATTTATTAGAAGATGCTACAAAAGAGCGAATTTTTAAATTACGTTGCCATTTTGAGGGCTAATTTTTTCTGCTGTCATGCACAGTTTTAAGGGGTTCTATACCCCCTCCTTCCTACATAATGGGTGTAGTTATATTTATTCTCTTACCTTTATGCACAGGCTTTCTCTCTGGTTCTTTTTTTCGTTTGCTTTTGCATTTTTTCACTTGATTTACTTGACTGCAGCAATGTTTTTATTAGTTGTAAAATATTTGCAGGATTCGCTGCTTTACAGGATTCGGTTCTTTGCCTTCTGCATTTCCGTTGCCATTTTGTTGCTTTGTTTCACATTTTGTAAGTATTCCTTCTCTTCTCTTCGGGTCTTTCCTGCTGGTCTTCTGTTTCCATTTCATTGGCAATTTTCATTTGCCCGTTTGGCGCGCAATTAGCTCTTATATTTTTTATATTTATTTTTCTTTCTTCATTTTTGTGTATTTTTCTTATTTATTTAATGTGTTTTATTCTTTCGGGGCAGTTGGTTCCGTTTATTTATTTTATATTGCTTCTGTTCTTGTTTTGCTAATTAAGCACAACATTTTCCCATTAATCAAATTACATTTTTCCACTGTTTGTTGCCGTTTAACAAAGGTCCTTGCGCTAAACGTTATTCCTGTTGCATCTCTCATAATTTTGTCGGGTGTCAGGGTGGGTGTGGTACGCCCCCCCCAACTTGCCGTCCGGGCACTTAATTAAAAGATTACTTCTGAAAACTTTTGGGGCACAGAACTTAACGTCAACAGCTAACAGAGCTGAGCGCACTGTTTGCCCAAAAAACTTTAAACAAATAAGTGGAAATTGCTAAAGTAAACACATTTAGACGCAAACACACACACACACACACACACACACACACATCCATATAAAAGTGCACACACGCACACTGGTAAACACTTGTAAAAACTGTGAGTAGATATATTGAAAAATTTTGAACTTTAATTTGCGTGCAGCTGGGCTGCATTCAACAAGATTGCACTTTAAGGCTAACACTAAGCCCCTCCTTGCCAATACTCTAGCGTACTACACTCTGCTACATGGCTGAGAGTTTCATACGGTACGTGTTACCCATACGTTTCAACTTTTGCCCACTTGATAAATGCTAGCAGAAAAAAAAACAAAAAATTAAAAAAAGTTCTTCATCTCAAAGCTGCGTAGGTAAGCATAATATTTTATTATATCCCTTGTGTTCTCTGAGAGGGCAGCTTAAAAAGTATGCAAGCTTGTTTTGAATTATTTTAAAAATATTATTGTAAATTGAGTTCATTCATTTTAGACTTGAATTTTTATAAAATGAATTGTAAAATTCATAGTTTATTGTAATTGTTTGGCTTTAACTCACTTCTGACATTTGACACTTGAAGTACATTAATATCTTAAGGAACAATATCATAACATTTATGTGGATTATACAGTTAACATTCCAAGCTATTAATGTACTTTTAATAACACCGACATCGCCCTTAGTCACTTTTCACATATTATAGTTTATTGATTGAACAGCCCTCGCAGAAGTTGCTAATTTGCAGCTCATATAAAGCAACTTTTAATACCATCTTCTGTTCATTTAACCTTATTTATATATATTTATATAAATATTTTTTTTATGTCTGGCGGCGTTGGCAAACAAATTTACAAAGTTTAATTTCACGTTAATAATGTTATTTTTGCTGTTTAAATTTATGTTTTTTTTTCATATGAATTTCTTTTGCTTTATGTGACAAAGTTAGAAGGCGGTCGTTGCACCTACCAACACACACATGGACACATGCATATACTAAAATTTATTTATTTTATTATAAATATTTTTATGAAAAAATTGTTGTTTGACGCTTTTGGTGGTTTTTGTTACTCGTCAGACGCGAACTTTGTGCTCAAAAGGCGAACACACACAAACGCCAACCCACAGCTTTTCATTACCAAACTGATTTTTAACATATGTGAGTGTATATGTGTGTGTATCTGTGTGTGGGTTCTAGAAATTTAATTGGTTTTTGAAAAAGTTCAACAAGCCATGCTAATTAGTTGCACGTTGCTTTCCCTTTGACTGTGCTGCATACCTATCTCGACAGACGGTACGGAATGCTTTATATGAAGTTAGGCGAGTTACTTAATCCGTTTAAACTTTTCAATCGTATGAATATTTTGAAAAAAAAACACAAAAATACTTTGTGCTGCAGCTTTGCAATTAAACGCTACTAAAAGTTGACAATATTAATTGGACACTGGTCCATTTCTGTTCCTCTTGTTCATAATATGAGAAAAACAACTATTTTAAAATTAAAGCAAAGTCTAATTTACAAAGCTTTTACTGTATGCTTGTCTGAAAATTTAATATTATATTATGGTTTTTGCTTTCGGTTTTGTTTTGTTTGGTTTTTATATATTTAATAATATATTATTTTTAAATTTAATTTTTTTTTTTCTGATTTGACTTGCATCAAGTATGCGCTGCGTGTGACAGAATTAAATGCCAGCGAAGTCATTTGCAATCCTCTTATTTTGGCAGCTGTTTCGAAAAGAAACTAGTGTAACTATGGATGTAGGGGGGGAATCGCCAACTATTGTGTATCGCATATATTGTGTAATGTGCAAAATATTGGGCCCGCACGGACTCAAGTTGCCATCTCAACTGCAAAATAATTAAATTCCAGCGCTCCAAGTTTATGCTGAGACTTTTGCCTTCTCTAATTTCATGCAAAATGTGTATGTGTGTGTGTGTGTGTGTTGAGCAAAAAGTTATGCCCTTAGCTTATTGCTGCGTTCCCGCTGTGCATTTGGTTGTTGTTGTTTTTGTTGTCTGCAGCGTTCAACTGTTGTTTGCTTTCTTACGGCTTGTCAGTGGCTCAGCGGCTCAGTGGTGCAGCGGTGTAGTGCTGGGAATTATATCGTTTGGCTTCAAGTTGTTATTGTTGCTATTGTTGTTTTTTTGTTGTCATTGGCTTTGTTGCAGTTTTCTTGCACATACCGGAAGGAAATGAGCAAAATGACAAAGTTAACGGATGCGCACAAAACACAGTGCACGAACACAGACAAACACCCAGCCACACACACTCTCATGGCAGCAGCTAGCATGATGTCCTGCGTGTTTGCCCAATGCCCTGGCACAGGATATGTGTGCGGAAAGTACAAAATTTTACATGTATTTGATTTATGTGCCCTCTCAACTCTTAAGCAACACCAATGTGACCTATCAGTGTGTATGCGTTTGTGTTTGTGCGTATGTGTGGAAAAGTTCCAATATACTCACACACACACACACGCACACACACCCCCGTACACTTGTGCATATTTCAGCACTTTTTCCAAGCAAATTTCCTGGCAAGTAAGCAAATCATAGCCTACATTTCCGTTGTTGTTTTAAAAAACCAAATGCGACTTTGTTTTCAGCCTTTTTTTTGTTTCAGTTTCCATTGAAAATGCGTAAAAATAAGGTATGTTGCAATTCTGAATAAGTATGCAAAAAAATCTTAATTAATTTGTAGAGCTTAGAGTACATTAAAGCTCAAATACTTATAAATTAGCTTCTTATGTAATTATAGAACGTTAATTGGAATATCTCAAATTCGATAAATATCGATAGGTAGCCCTTTTTCATTTTGCAGTAAATCTCGTAGATATGAAAAGCGTTAAAAATATGGCTTGTAGAATACGACAAAACAAAGATAACAGCCATCTGAGCTGAATGTATATGTGTATTTGCAGGGTATTTTCTCGTCGTGCAGCATCGGTTAGATTGATTTTTATTCCCTTTATATGTTTCCAGTTTCTTTTATTCCACTTTGGATGCGCCTGGGAGTGCACATACTTTTCCTCAGCTCGCCAGCATTAAGCCCTGAAAAAGTTTCTGCATGAAATTTCCCATAAATTTGCCAAGTCTCTCCAGTCCCCCCACCATCTTGTTCAATTGTCCTGTGGCCAAATATGCATTTGTCGGCGTTTGAAATTTGGGCCAAGCTAAGTTTCTTCGCACTCTTTAAATAATATCGATTTTAGCTGAGTATTGGCTATTTAATGAGCTAAGGGGCCACCCTGAAATCGTACCAAATTTTTATTTGTACATATGTATATATAAATATAATTAAACTGAAGCGAGACAAAGAGAGCAATATAATGTGCCTGTTTTCATTGTTTGGTTTTCTTCCTTCGTTTTCAAATTTCATTTATCAGCGCCATAAAACGTTATTTACGTTCACCCCGTTTTCCTCCCTCCCGATTGCCAGTAACCCGAAAAAGCGTACTCAACTGCTAACTGGGCCCATTGCCATCCCGTGTCAACAGGCAATTATTATAAAAGCTTTGGAGTGAGTACTCGGGGCTTTAAATGGCTAGCACAACTGTTGCCTTAACCCGCACTGGCCTGCCCTGCCTTGCCACGCCCTGGAGTGCTGTGCACCCCAACGGGACGCTCAGGTATGGGTCGCGTCTACAATTACGAGTATGCTAAATGCCTGGCGACTAAAAAATGTGGCTTTAAATTGCATGAAATCATCGCCGCATTCCACAAGTAATGAAATTAGCGATACCAGTCGCCCCACTTTCCTCGCCCCGCAACACATACACTATCCAGGTCAATCGGGCGGGGTGGGGATGTTGGTGTGGGAGCAATAAAAATGTCAGCAAGTCAACCCTTTTAAGTTTTGGCCCCGGGCTACACTGTGTTACCTGTTTAGACCCCTATACCCATTGCATTTGGGTAAAAGAAGCTATAATGTTTTTGTGGTAAACAGTTTAATAGTTTAAAGAAAGCCTTGTCGATCATATAATATGTATTTTGTCCGCTTCAGCAATGTCGAAAATTACAAATTTGGAATGTTTATTCAAATATTCCATAAGCAGACCAATTTATTTTTTTATTATTTCGATAAATTGCACTACTTTCTTGATACCGATAATTATCGATTTCAATAAAATTAAAATAATAAAATTTAGCGATAATATATTTGGAAGATATGTTCGCTTACAGCGTACACAGCTCAGTACTATATTTATTTATTTCATATCCTTAAATAATATCAATAAATATTATTGTTATAATTATTTTGAGGTCATAAACTTAGAAATTAAGTAAAGGGCCCTCAGTTATTTGCGTATTATATAAAAGCAAACAAATTCAAAGCAATGTTACGACAGTTTACGGCTGCGTGCAGGGGGTCTTTTAGTCGGATACTCCCATCTAAAACACTTTCAGTTTTTTCTGTCGCAATAGATTTGCTTATCGTGTCAGCGACTACAAAATTCTCAGTATGACTTTGCCTTTTCGAAATATCAATTGGCTCTTATTAGGTATTTCGGCGGTAAGACCTGAAACCAAATATATATAATATTATAACATATATTCTTTATAATAGATATTGGAATTGATTACGATATATTTTGTTATTCAAATGCTCGGGACTCACTGTGTGATGGGCGGCGAGTATGCCACAACTGTGTGGACCCATATTTATTTTTTGCCTGGTATTACGGCCCAAGCGCTGACCTTGACCATGTTTAGATTTGTGTGTCGCACTGTTGGCCTGGATCCAATTGTGCGTATTGCTGTGCTTAGCTACAATTGCCTGCATTCTCCCCACCGCATTTTTTCAGCCAACATTCTTACAACCAAGTGCACTTCACAGGCTGTTACATTCAATATCGCCAGCGGTATCTTGTTGATAATTACATCGCTTATCCTGCTTATTTCTATGATAAGTCATTGCAAAAACGAATTTGCCGATTGGTTCTATGTCTCCGGTAGCTGCGGACTGATCGCGGGCATTCTTCATATAATTAATGGTGTCATGTGTCTCATCTATATTCCCCAGCAAGAGGCGTATGTATTTCGTTATTTCTTTATTATTTTTTATCGTCTTATCAACTCAAAAGCTATTTGCATTTACAGGCCGTATATAAAACCCATAAGAAGATCCAACAAAGCATTTTCGTGAACATCAGAGTATCTAATACAGATTAATTAACATATATATATACATATATATATATATAAGAAAGACCTAATTCTTTGATTTCGAAAGCTGGATCAAGCAAATTGAGTTTTGAATTTGCGCGCTTGAAAATTAATGAGCACCGATTTGGTTATGAGCTTAAAACTGATCGGGTAAATATATAAAAAATTTTTTATATATTTATTTTACTCAATGAGAAAGAGAGCCTAATAATAGTGAAATTCTCTAATATTTTTAACCGAATCTGTAATAGTTGCTAACATGAAAAAAAAGAAACTTGTTGCCTGTTCTAAATTGATTTCTTTTAATAGTAAATGTTAACTTTTACAAATAAGTTTTTCTGTTAAAAGCTTGTGGCACTTAAATTGATTAAACTAAACTCCAACCGAATGATTAAATTTCCTTTTATTTACGTTTTTCATTTATTTTATTCATGAGCAACCGCAAATATTTCTCTAGCTTGTTCGTTTCGCTTGCAGCTTAACAATTTCACTTAAATATTTCAGTCGAAACCCTTTTGTTCCACTTTATTGAACTGTTAAGATAGGCGGATGGCCCCCGTTCATTTATGCGTCTCGCTTTGCTATTGTTATTTGTTATTGCTGGGCCTCTGGCCAGGGGCAATAATCAATATTTTGTATTTTGGCGACCTTTGCGTGTTACTTAATGGCTCGAATGCCAAAAACTAGAACAACAAATTCTGTCGACAGCTCAGCGACGAGTTGAGCAGTACTTAACTAAACTCGATTGAACTAAACTGAGCTGAGCTGAAGTGTTGTGGAAAGTTCTTATCGAATATCGTTTACTCAGCGGGCAATCAATAAATTGCTTTTCGCCAATCGCTATTGGGCCAAAGAGTATTATGGACTTGACTGAACGTGTGTCATAATTGTTTGGTATTTTCATCAAATTGTCAGCTGGAATTAGAAGTCTAAGTGAAGCCAATTAGTCGATTGGTCAAATAACAAAACGTGTGGAAACCGATATATTTTGGGTTTATTTTCATTATAAGATTGTTCAAGCCAATAAAGGAATACAAGTTATGAAAGCTATCAAAACAATAAAAGAAAGAATCTGTTTATTAACCACTTTTAATAGAATTACATGTTGCCAAAGAAAGGTCTTAAAAAATTATATAAAATATATTAAAAGCATAATGCAAATGTATTAAAAATCAACTTTATACATTTTTTAAGCACATTTACAGTATGATTATTCTAGTCTCAGTGCAGTGTGAATATTAAACTGAAGTCTATATCCTGTGTGTGTGCATCAAGTGCATCACCAAGCGACAAGTCATCACGCTTAAGGACAGCGCTTTCACTCAATTTCAAGATTGACAATCATGTGATTCAATTCAAAAGTGTACGAGCATATTCATAAGCATAAAAGATTTGCTTAGCTGCTCTGATTCTAACTGGCAATCAAACAGACAATCGCTTAGACAGCTAGATAGACTGACAAACTGACAGACGCCCGTCTGTTATGCACATAGATACTCACGCTGACAGCCACTAATACATGCAATCAGCTGTTCGAGAATCAAATGAATGCGAATGAGCGCAATCTGCAACTGGTACATGTAAATCTGCTGTTGATGCTGTAGTTGCTGCTGCTGTTGCTGCTATTGTTGTTGATGTCGCTGTCAGTCAATTGCCGTTGCTGATGATGAATGCAAACAGCCAGCAACATAGACTTGCCTATATTATAAAATACCATTCTAGCTCATCTAGTAGTTGGTTATCCATTTTATCTTGTTTCCCATACAGATTTTTGCATTTCTCAGTTTGACGATTTGACATGCGATTTCATTAAACTCATAAATATTAAATCCTAACATTCCCACTTCAGCTGTGATTACATTTTAAAGTTTTTTTTTATATGATATGAAGAGCCAATGCGAAATTCTGGTAATTATTCATGTTCCATGCATATTCGAAAATCGATAGCGATAAATAAATATTTGCATACAACAATTTTCTTGTAAGTCAATCTAACATTAATTTAAATTTAAATTTATTTACAACACTACTCAAAATATATTTGATTAAAATAATTGAAGCTTATCTATAATGAATATCGATTTTTGAAATCGTATTGATGATCATTGAGGCTTCATCATATTTTTATCATATGTATAAAATTTATCTTTTTTTTTTGGAGTTTTCAACTTTCGCTTTAATATTTATCAAGCCGATTTATTTGCAAGAATCGATCGATTTACAACGAAATCGTAAAATAAGAAAATATCATCACGATACGCGCCTCTTTTTGGCTCTTATCTAATGAGTAAGTTGCCGTGTTATAGCTTTTTGGACACTTAATTAAATACTAGTACGCTTGATTAACTGGGTTTTTGCTGATTTGGACACTTGGCCTAATTAGTGCCAGTGCCATGTCATAAATTCGGTAGCAGGCACTAGCCACAACGGCAACAAACCGAAAGCCTCGACAAAACTAGCAGGCAACATGCGTCATTTGTCAAAGTGTGTGCACTGCATGGAAATTGCAACAACAGCAGCAGCAATGCCAGTAAACAAATGTAAAAATATTTGGCACTTAAAGTACTGCCAGACAAATACGACAAACGTTGAAGAGTCATTTACAAGAAGTGCAACAACAACAGCAACAATAGGATCAGCATCTGTAACAGCAACAGCAACAGCAACAGCAACAAGGGGCCTTGCAAGTCAAGCGCATGGTTTGAAAAACGGCGGATAATGCCTGCAAACAGAGCAGACAGCGTACGTCATCGGTGCAAACAAAGCACATGATGATCATGATGAGTGGGCGGGGTTGGTGGTGGTGGAGGTGAGTGAAAAGTGGTTAGTGGGTGCGTCAAACAGTAAAACGAATAGCGCAGGAGATAAGCGCAGACGGTGACGGCGACTGCAGCTGCCAGTCAAAGAGTCAGTCAGAGCACACTGAGTGCAGTCAGTTGGACAACGGAGCAGCGACGAAGCGCGTTAGTGTTGACGACAATTGCACAATTCATAATAGGCAACATGACACCAACTCACATACACACACACACACATACACACACTAGCACATCCAGCAAGTGTTAAGTATTTGCATGTGTGTCTGTGCCACGGCAAGTTGCTAGCACAGACTGTTGCATACTTAACGCACACACACTCACACACACAGTTGCCGTCCTGCTGCTGTAGCCTTTTCACTCTCTGTCTGTCACTCACAAAGTTCACATTGTTTATTTGCCAACACTAGCCTCTAATGTTCCGGGCAGAAAAGTGCGTTCGCTGTTGTTGCTGATTGCAAATTGCATGCAACAAAATGAAAGAGCAGCCGTCCCTTAAAGCACTACGCCCTCTTTACCCGTAAATTACTTGGGTAATAAGCATTATGCACAGTCTCTGCGTCAGTTTGTTGCCAATGTCACTTTCAAATTAGTTTGGCGCTTTGACCTCCCTGACAAACAAAACCCCAACCCCAGCCAGCCCTCAACTCGTTTGTACTCTTGACCCTTTTGGTCAGCTTTGATGCCAAGTATTTGATTAAAATGGCAAAACTTGTTGAATAATAAAAAAAAAAACAACAAATGCAAGACTGCTCTTTGGAATATACCCTGTGACCAGGTAGAATGCGTTTCAAGCATCTTTAAAAACTATTGAAGATTTTATTTCTATTTTTTTAAAATAAAAAGTGGAATAGAAATAGAAAATATTATAATAAAATTAGTATAGTTTATTAGTACTAAAATATGATGATTAATATTAATAAAAGCTCGATACAGAATCCTTGTTGTTACAAAACTCATCTAGATAAATACTCAAGTTATGCCATTCGGCATCGTTTGTAGCCATATATAGAGACCAATGAATATATAGATTGACTGGCATTCCTCAAATTCATAAATATATATTTATAACAATTTATCTATTTTGTGTTACTTTACACTTCCCATTTCTTACCTAAACAGGGTATTTAAATGCAAGGAACTTGTCAACTTTTAGATGAAATAACTTAAAACAACATCTGAATGACTTTGCTTTGATATGTGCATTAACAAACTCCTGAGATTAACAAAAACCAATGAGCCACAATAAAGAAAAGAAATAATAAAAAAAGACAACGAAGAGCCAACAGAGCAAAACAACAATAAATAAACACAAGCACAAAGAAACCGGTCAAGTGTGACTAATGCCCACAAGTGACTCAAAGAGTTAATATAAGTAGGCCTTAAATAAATATGTGTGTGTGCGGTGTGTGTGTGTGTGTGTGTGTGTGTGTGTGCATATGCGCGTGTGTGTTTGTTAGTGCACATAAAGTAATTTAGGCACGGCTCAAGCACCGCCAAAAAATTATGCTGTACAAATAATTAAAATGATGGCGTTGCGTATACGCCACGTAATTTAATGGCTAAAAATTAGTTCAGTAAACTTATCATGAAATTGGTAACGCAACTAAAAACGTCCAACAGTTAGTCTCGACGTGGTCTAGCTAGAGTGGAGGGGAGGTGGTGCGTGTTGGCTGTTATGTAGTCCTACAAGTGACCGGCCGCTGCTTGGCGCAGGCATTAAAAAAGGCAATAAAAAGCTCGTAAAAGCCATACAAAAATAGCATTAAAACAGTCGAGCAATGGCAGCAACAGCAATAGCAACAACAATAAGAACAACAACTCAAACATTAGCTTAAATGCAATACACATTAAATTACTCGTGCCAACAACAATAAAGTAGAACAAATAAAACAGATTTTCTGCTAGTAAAGCAATAAAAAAAGAAGAAGAATAAAAAAAACTAAACGTATCGACTGCCAGTTGGTGGACTTTAACTGGATCACACAGGACTCAAGCTTCAAGCTAAGCATAAATTGAGCCAAAATGAGTTTTTAATTCGATTTAAGCAACAGAAATTTGCTCGTATTTTTTTTGGACAAACGAATGTTGCACGTGTGCCCCATAAGAGAGACGCCTCATTCAGCACCCGCCTTCTCTAATTTCCCGTAAAATATGTCAAGGCAAATTTTTCGTTGCGACCCAAGCGAGTCACGGACATGCTGCACTGAAATATGACCGGTAGATAAAAAAAATTATATTTGCCCTGTCAAGTGGCCTCAGAGAAAATTCCTTAGATTCGCATAGTTCAGTTTTCAGTTTTCAGTTTTCGTGCTTTCGGTTTTCGCTTCGGCTCTGTTTGAGTTCTGAGCTTATCAGTTGGCGCCGGTTCAAAAGCCGAGGCGACGAAAAATTTTATTCAATTTTGGTCAAAAAAAAAAGTTGGAAAAATAACTTATAGAGATATTAACACGACTACGTAATGCTCTGTAGTCAGAACTTTAAAGCGTTTAAAAAGACATTTGGTTACAATTAGAATTAAAATGGGCTTAATGGAGTTTATCAGGAATTCTTACCATATTAAATAATTAAAAAAAGTATGTATTTCTTAATATTTTTGATAATACCGATTTAAATTATGAAAAATTACAAAATGGCAAGTTTTTGTTTTTGTTATTAGTAGTAAGAATTGAGTGATACTTGTAACCAAAAAATAATATACCCTCTTTGCTTAATGTCGTATAGTGTATAATAAGGGACTCTTGTGGGGCAGCTGCATATAGTTTTGGGATGCACCAATTTTTTGGCAACAGCATCGCGTGAGCCGCTGCTTGTTTATGCCACAAGTGCCACTTATTGTGGCTTGCCGTCTAACATTTCCACCAGAGTTTGAAGTTTTTCCTGTGCCTGGCACGAGCCACAGCCGCATCCCAGACCTCTAAGCTCGAGAGCCTTTCCGTCTATTTGGTCTATGTTCTTATACGCAAAAACTTTAGTTTACAAAATGGTTGCTCGCTGCTGGGTGCTGCTTCTATAAACTCTGAAATTGAGCGGCGTCAGTTGTGACGTTAATGTTGTTCGTGATGTGGCACAGAATGGCGCGTGTTGATGTTGATGATGATTATGATGATGATGTTGATGAACATAATCATAATACTGATGATGATGACTGTAATGAGGATGAGACGTGTGCGTGGACAGTCTCAAAGTTTGTTTTGGTTCCCAGAATGAAATATGAGAGAGGCGCTTAATTAAATTTCAGTTCATTTATAAAACAGGTTTCACGGCATAACAAAATTTATTTTTGACTATCACCTATAGAATGAGCGGCTGCCGGACCCTTTTTCCTTATGAAACGATATATATATGTATATAATGTAAAAGCTTTATATATATTCAAAAGTTTACTTGCACGTATACCTACAGTCCATTTTTTATTTATCTTTTCTTACAGTAACGTTTCGCCTTTTTTTTTATGAATCTGAAATAAATGCTGCTCGCACAAACACATTTTCGAGGGCCTTTCTATGCGCTTCTCAGACCTTAAACTTGTTGCGGCCATAACATATGCAAACCCATTGCCGCACATGTTGTGTCGCTGTAAAGTGTCCTTTGTTTTCGGGGCACACACATGTTGCCATTAAGTTTTGTCCTGCAGTCAACAAGGACTCTGCGGGCGCCAGGACTCTAAGCCTGATTGCAGCCGATAAAGTTTTGTAATTGTTTCATTTCCTGGATTTAAATTGCAAATATGAGTAGCAACTAAATTATGCCGAATGGTCACAAGCGAAACACACAGCCACACATACACACCCACACACACACACACATACACTATGCTTGTACCTAGAAGAAACTAAGGCCTGAATGCGATGTTTATATCCCTTTTTGTGTGAAGCAGCGTGCGACACAGTAGATTTAACCTAATTAAGAATGTTCAGCAGGACACAATGTTTCGAATACAAATGAAATGTCGGGGCGTGGCCGCCAAAACCGGGTAAAGGGGTTAGGAACGTGTGAGGGAGCCTGCGGGGGTGGCATCCTGACTGGCAGCGCAAAATGAATGAGCTGCCAAGCAAATCTGCTGTCATGTTTTTTGTTGTTGTACCCAAAAGGTTCCCAGGATTCGCTGCTGCTGGCTGTGGGGTTACAAGAGAGGCCTGTTCTTGTTATTGTTACTGCTGCTAGCAAGACGAATGTTAATTCTATTTAAAAACACACACTCAAAAAATTAGTGTTCTAAATTCAGACATGAATAAAGTCGAATTTAGATCGCTTTGTGCTTATAGAGAAAAATTATATTGTAGTATTTTTAACAAAAACTTTCATGGTTCAAATAATTTTAAAATAATTATATATATCCATATATATTCAACGCGTTGGATTGTGAACCAAATGCTTTATATAATTAAGTACTCTATTCAATTTTTGGAATTGTAAAAAATATGCATATACATTTCCCAAAACCTAAATTCAGATTTTGAACGCATTTAAAAACATTCCTGCCTTAGACACAGAATTCAGAATTTTCTCTGAGTGTATGTACATAAGCAAGCTGCTGCCTTTTGGGTATCAAAGTCACAAAGATTGTCAACGTTTTCATTTTAATTCAAACAAATGTTACTAATGTTTTCATTCTTGTTGTTGTTGTTGTTCTTGCTATTGCTGCTGGGCGCTTGTTGAATATTTTATCGTTTGACTTGGCGCCTGGGCAACATTTGGCTGCGTAATTTGCACTGAAATCCTTTTTCGTCATTTGCCAAACCGTCTTCTGGGCTGTCTCTCCTTTCTTTTTTGTTTTTTGTTTTTGGGTGCCGAACAACAGGTACAGTTGTTGCTCATTAAATTTGCTGAGAATATGCTTGCTCGAAAATTCTGATTAAAATACTTTCATTGCAAATGCAATATTTATGAATACTTTTGTTGCCCTTGTCGCGGGTAAACATTTAAACAATTGCATATTTTCATCACATTCATTAATAAAATGACAGCAACTGTCACTCTGTGAATATTGTCTATATGCTTTGTTTTTGTTTTTCTTTGCGAGCTTTTTTCCATTTTGTTTTTATTTTAACTGTTATTTTTGTGTTGTTGTTGCTGCATCTGGCGCACCTGCGACATCAACAATTGTTGTTTCCCGCTTTTGTTTTCATTTGCATTTAACGTTGTATTCTATATTCGTTACTTATTTTCGGTGCACAACATTTGCTTAAACGGCGCCAACAATTTGCAAACTACTGTCTTGTGGAACCCTCTTCCTGCCAAAGACAAAAGGATTTTCCATCTGGAGTTGTATGAATTTAAATGCTTTTACGACTCCGCCGAGTGCGAATTGTGCTCGTCTTACGGTATGTTAATCTGCTTGAGTATAGCTTGAAAACTCTGCGTAAACGTGAAAATGTTTTTTGTTATCTTACTATTATTTTTAAATTTAAATTTTTAAAGTTTACCTAGTGAACAAAAGACTAATAAGAATATAACATTACAGATACTTGAATAATTAGAGTCATAAAGAGTCATTAAAATAATAACAAATATTTATGTATATATAAAGCCGAGCTGTGTCTACAGTTATTTAAATACTCAACTTACAATTTATTTTTTTTACGTCATTATATATATTGTTTTTCAAAACGTACCTTAAAATTTGCCGCTTATTGTACACATGACTCCGCAGTTGTACAAAAATTAAGGGCCAATCTCTGCCGCATGAATGCGAGCTTTATACGCAAGACTTTAGCCGTCAATTCAATGAAATCCAATTAGCTTTTTGAGCTCTTATCAACGCCGTTTCAGTTGCTGCTGCAGCATGTTGGCAAAGGAGCAGCGTATGGCGCTTGAAGTTGGAACAACAAGCTGAATTGCCGAAATGCTAGCTGACATTTGATTGTCTTGGCCCAAAAGCATTTTATTCACATTGTTGTTGTTTTATTTATCTTTTGTTTTCACTTGTGACGTTTTCTTCTGTTTGCTAGTTTCTTGCCAACTGGACAACATGTGATGAACTGGGCAACATAACAAAAAAACAAAAACAAACAAAAAAAAAACTCACAACATATGAGTTCACTTCGGGTTCGAGAGGCTGCTCGAAATGTGAACGTGTCTGTCTGTCAGCGCAGGGCAGCAGAAAATATAAAAAAATATAAAAAACTGTGAGCTATCATTCTCAGTTTACAGACGAATGTATCTTTTACAGTGTGTGTGAGTGCGTTCGTTTATTGTTTGTGTGCTGGCCTATCAGTGTGACCGTATCTGTTGTAACTGTAACTGTAACTGTAACTGTAAATGTAACTGTGCGATTGGTAGTGGGGCCAGCCTGGCCCAGCTGCATCCTGTTGCTGGTATTGCGTATCTCTTACGCTTCGTTTATTTAATGTTGCTGCGCATATTTTTCCACAACATACACAACAGCCCGCCAGGCTCATTGTGCCAATGTTTTTGTGCTTGTTGTGTTTTCCAATCCGCTTTCCTTGCCGGCTCTAGGGTACAAGCTAAAAACGACAAACAATTTGATTAACCAGCCAACAGCTGGTCCGAAAAAAAACAAAAAAAAACCTTGAAAATAATTTGAAAGCAAATTTTAATTAATTCGCCAATGCCCTTCCCTGGCTTCTCTAGTCCATCCGCGCAAATAGACAGTCGTGGGCTGTTTTTGTCGACCGCATTAATAGCAGCAACAGCAACAACAACAACAACAGCAACATTTGGTCAGAAACGACGACGAATGGCGACGTCAGCGCCGGCGCTCAAGACCGCAACACGGTGTAAATCCCTTTATCAAATTAATGAGCTCATTAAAATTCGTTTAGCAATTACAGTTTTAACAATTTCCGCCCCTCATCCCTACCCATTACGCTCTCGGCTGAAGCGCTGAAAATATGCTGAGCCAGCAGCGCCTTTTGCACAGGTGCTGGCGACTCGCGGTCGAACTTCGGTTACAGGTGCCTCTGGCCAACCCCCAATTGTATCATGTGGCAAGCAGCACGTGGCAGCAGTGGCACCTGCCACATGGTACAGTGTCGGCCGAGTCTCTATATAATATTCATAAAAATCATGGCAAACAGCGGCGAGAGAGGAATTTTTTTTTTTTGGATTGCTACGGATTGTTAATAGCGAAATCGTGTGGCCGGGAAATAAGTGCGTATATAAAAGAAGAAATATGCTTTAAAAGTAATAATAATTGCGCTTAGGCTCGTTGGCAAAACCTTTTCCGGACACAGGCCGCTGCTCAATCGCGGGTAAAACAATAAAAAACCAAATAGCAATCTAATAATTTATGATGGAATCCATTAAAGCAGCTACCAAAGGCAAGCAAAAGAAACGCAAAGAAATCGCAACGCAACGCAATGAAAAGCGAAGGGAAACTTTTGCCATTCGAAAAAGTATTGAAAGCTTGGCGAGGGGACAGAGGCAATAGAGGGGGTAGGCGCACCTCACATTGATGTGGATTGCAATAAAATGTTATTATTTCATTTTATTTATTGCGCTTTTGCCAAAATTTATGATGTGCCCACATTTTGATACATTTTTAAATGTAATGCTTTTTACTGTTGTTCTTGTTGCTGCTAATGCTTTTCTCTTTGTTGCCTTTTTAATTTTCATAAAATGCCCAAAGTACAATGGTAGCTGTCGCAATAACCAAACTGATTAATATGTGCCCAAAATTGCGCTTTGTCATGGGCCCTGGCTAAGGGTATATCGATTTGGTCAAAAAAGGAGGGAGGAGGAAGGAGCAGAGAAGTTGCGACATAGATATAATCACCTAAATGAGGAATATATTACTTAAGGTTCCTAATGGAAGTTTTATAAAAAATGATTTTAACTAATGAAAATTGCTTGTGATGCTCAGACAGTACTAAAGTCGAAACCGGATGAAGCGGATATCTTTAATTTTTATAACCGAATATAATGTAAAGAGTGCCCACCAAAGCAATTGGTCTTGCTATTCATCCGTTTATCCGTAGGAAACTATTTTTTTGCCGCTATTGAAACTAGAGATCTGAAACTTGCAATATTTACTCCCGATAACCTGAGTTATCTGATAAAAAGTGGGCATAAATTTTAACATATGTATGCAACGCCAAATGTTGACATGTGTAACTATAGAATCCATAGCTCCCATATTTAAAACTTTATAACCTTGTCAAAACTGCAACGTTTAATAACATTTTAGTTGTTTAGTTGTTATTAGACTGCGAACGAGCATTTCGCTGTCGGTTACATCCGACTGCAACATTTTAACTTGCTTTTCTTTGCCTAAGAACAGGTAACTATATCTTTTGACAGAGGCATTAAATCTCAGGGTGCTTTTAATACACAATCGCAAACACAACACTTGCAAACACAAACACAAACACACACACACACACACACACACACAGCTGAGGACGAAGACGAGGCCGAAGCCATAACTGACAAATTTATATTTTATTTGACATCCGGCTTAATGTTGAAATATTTCGCTTTACACTTTATAGGGCGCAGCTCCTTTTTGTGTATGCCTGTGTATGTGTAAGGATATGCTTTTCATTGTGCTTGTCGCTGGTCGCCTGATGGCTTGAATGCTATTGATTTCTCATGGCATTGTCCTTTGGCTGGCTGCCTGCGTTGCGGCTCCTTTTTGGCCTTTTACTGTGCGTTCTCTCTTTTGTATTATTTTGCCATTTATTGTACATTATGCAGGCGACTAATATTGACATTATCAGCTCCTTCCTTTTCAGCCTTGCGTAAATCCTTTTTAACGCTCTTCCTGGCCTTCTTCTCCCCTTTTCCACACTCTTGGTGAGTCGTTAAATCTGGCCAAATGCCTTTGCGCTCGCTGTATTCAAATGCTTATAGCCGAACGCAGTTGGCTTTAAGCCCAAAACTCTTTTGTGCCTCAAGCAAGTCGAATTGCGATGCCCTTTCTTTGGCATCGAATCGGTGGAGTAGGTCAAATGCCTTGTCAAGAGTTCATAGGTCAAGGGTGCGCTGCCACGCCCATTTTTACGCCTATATTTGCGTAGCTGCAATTTATGTTATTTGTACTATGCGCTGACATATGGGCAGGCGTTTTGTGCGCTCATTTTTCTAGCCAGACTCCCGGCTGTTGACCTGGCCCATACATCAGTCGCCAGCTGGACGAGCCCTTAAAATGTGTGTGTGTGTGTTTGAGTGTGATGGTGTGTATGTGAGCGTGTGTATGTCTACGCAGATTACAGGCAGGACATGGCGTTGATGTCAAAAATACTGTGTTATTTGCTTAGTTGCTGTGCTTGGACCAAAATGCACTCAGAGAAAAAATTTACAGCTTTCAATTTTTCAGTTCAGGACATAAACTAAAGTTGTTGTCTTAACTAAAGTTGTATGTTGAATTTTAGCATTATGTTTATATCAAAAAATTAAAATATTAACAATAATCTTTGAAATCAAGAAAATCAGTAATGTAATAAAACGAATTCTCTCCCACTCAGGTTAAAGCCAAGAAGTTTTTTTTTGAGTGTTGGTTCCTTCAACTGGGTGCTGGCTGTATAATGTGTTGTTGGGATTTCGTTTGTTAGCATGACTATGCATTTTATTTGATATGACGGCCGCACGTACACGCGCGCGAACACACACACACACACACACACACACAAGCACGCACACACAAATATATACGCACAATGATGTATTATGGCGGCCGAAAAGGTGACTTTCATATTATTCACCGTTGCAGTTTACCCTGTGTCAGATTTATCTATGCAGAAAATTGAATTCCATATGTGATATCAGGCGATATTGTTCGATTTGTGCGTATCCGTATTGTCAGTTATTCGCAATAATAATGCGCTGTCACGTGTTGGGTGCGGGTGGGCTTCCTTTATCCCTCGGCCAGCCCACAAATTGATTATATAGATTTGATATTAAGGATTAGAAATCAACGCAGCTGCGCATCCTTTTCTGTGTGGGCGTTTACGTAAGGGCGTGCCGGGTTTTGTGTGCGTGTGTGAGTGTGTGTGTGTGTGTGTGTGTTTGAATAATACCTTTTCATTGTGTTTCGCTCACTGCGTTCTTCTTCTTATACGCAGCTTATATTACCTCACAAATTGTTGTCCAAACATTTTCCAATTGCATTTTCTTCAATTTTCTTTTTATTTTCCAACTTTAACGCTTGTGGCTTGAATTACACATACAAGCTACCCAAAGGCCCTGTACTTAGGCCAGCTGTATTAAATTCTCTATATATATATATAGATATAGATTATATGTAAGTACAGTATATATTTTCTTAGGTTTATTTTGTTTTATGTCGTGTATCTCTTGGCTTGAACTCTTTACAAGCGGATGGAGTGGGTGGTGCGGGGCGTACGACAAGCGCCGCAAAAAGGCAATTTTCGTAGTTGCATCTTTTATATTAGACAATACACAGCTACATACACATATACACGGAGTCACAGTAAACCGCTTCGATGTTCAACAAAATTGAATTTTTAAAAATTGTCCTGGCTCAGGAGGCACCCGGAAATATGAAGGCCCCTGTAGCGGCGCCTGCCTCACCCTAGCATTGCACTGAAATACGCTTCACTACGTTTTCCTAACACATAAACACACTCACACATACATCAATACACACACACACACACACTCCTTGCTGCAAACACACTCACAGTTTCTTTGGCTGGTGCACATCATCAACATCTTCGGTTCTCCACTGTACAAAATCGATGCATGTTGTGCATGTTTGTCAAATACTCTCTAAAAGTAAGGGTCTTAGCGAGGATTATTTTATGTGAACTATATATTATATATATCCGATAATTATTGAAATACATTTAATTCGTAAATACAATAAATTAATAGAATGAATTTATTTCGCAGTCTCTCGTTAATTATACATAATTTTTAGAGCATTTACTAGTTTAACATGCTTGACAGCATATAAAATTGTTTTTTCTTGATTTTTTTTTTTGTTTTTCGCTCTTTTGTTGGGTTTAGTTGCACTTCATTGCATTTGCTGTAAGCAGAGCATACAGCACATGCCCTTCTGTTTATATATGTTAAAGCGAATGTATGAGTGTGTGTTTTGTTTGACTATATCCAGTTGGATTTTGCTTAATTCGTTGTCAGAAATACAGGGCCATTGTCTGTCTGACTGTCTGCCTGTATGCTGCTATTGCATTGGACTTCGCCTCTAATATCTGTTGCAATTTGTTAACCGAGTATATTTTGTTTGGTGTTTTTTTCTATTTTTATTATTTTTCGTTTTGTATTTGTTGTATGTTTTTTATTTTTATTCTTTTGCTTGTTGTATGCGTGGGTTTTTTTGCAATTTATTTTTATGTTTTACGCTCTTTTGTTGCATATTTCATTTTGCGCCTTTTAGTTATTGCCATTGTTACAGCCATTGTTGTTGCCGTTGTTGCTGCTGTTGTTTCTGGCGCTACAATTGTTTTTGGCACTCTGTAAAATATGCAACATATTTTGCCTGTTGATTTCGTTTGTTTTTTGCGAGGAAAAGCGGCAACAAAAGTGCTAATAAAAAATAAATTGCTCGTGCGGGCGGCCACAATGACGCACACACGCTGCAAGACAGCAATCGCAACAAAGCTTCTAAATATATATGTATGTATATATATATATATTTATTTATATATATATTTAAATATATGTATAGCGCAATTACAGTTGCTGACACATTTTCAAGCGGCTCTTAAGAGCATTTTATATATATTAAATGTGAAATATCGAAATAAAGACCCGTTTTGAACGAGTTTAGTTTTAAGTTTTTGTTTTGTTTCTGTTAGAATCCTTAAATAGGATAGCATACATACAACATAAAAATAAATAAAATAAATATGAATAACACAAAAATGTGCGCCAAGTCACAATAATCTTGTACTCCCACAAAATTGCCAGTAATATGCGTAAGAAATTCCGATAGCTAAAATTCCAAAAAAATAAGCTGATATTCCAAGCAAATGAAATACTATAAAACTGTGTTTAAGTTTTGCGGTTGAATTTTCAGCCTGTGGGAAGCTCCTCAGTGGAATGGTATTTTAATTTATCGCGCTGGCAACGCAGTTTACCAGAATTTAAGCTTACGTCAAGGATTGCCAGAGCAGAGTTAACTTAATTATGCAATAGGTTCCGTTTCATTAAATCTGCTGGCCAAATATGCAACCCAAACCACACACACAAAGAAAAACGCCCACCGACATACACATGTTCGTATATGCCTCTGGGCCAAGGCACTTAATCGCTTAAAGTTGTTCAACAAAAGCTCAACTTGTGCCTAGCAGCAACAACAACAACAACTGCCTGTTAAGTGCTAGTCGGTCTCCTAAGCATATACATACACATACATATATAGTACATATAAATATACACCCATGAATGCAGTATGTGCCATGTACTGCAAATGCAAATGGGCGTAAAATTTTAATTGAGCCTCTGCTCTCAAAAGTTGGCAACGCCCATTTTTTTTGCTGCTAACAACAAGCAGCAACCTTGAAATTGCAATTGCCGCAAACTGAATAGAAACACGGCAGCAGAAAAAGGGCAAATCAATCAACGCACACACACACACACACACACGTGTGCGTATGTAGTGTGCCTGTGAGAAACAAAAATTGTGTTGCATTGTTGTTGTCACACTTTATTGTTGCCGAGTGCAATTTGTGTCGCCAGTTGCTGTTGTTGCTGCTACTGTGAAATTGCTAAAAAGAGTGCGCATCAATTATTTATATTCAATTTGCCGCTTTCGATTAGACTACTCACATCTGGCATTCACATTCGTCTGCCGCACATTCAAATAAACGAAAGCATGTATGAATGAGATTGAATAGGCAAGGAATATAAAGGCAGCTTTTTTTGTCGCCTATTGGCATTGATTGCTGAAAATATTGTCCTTTATTGAGATGGCGGCGGTGCCTCTTCGGTCGCTTGATTTTTTTCTTCTTTTTTTTTGTATAAATGTAATTTTGTTGCAACGCACAAAGCCATCATCCTTAACCGTGCCCCCTTCTAAAAGGCTCTCTGTGTCCTTGTTTGCCCGCATCCATGTCAGCTTCATGCGTGAACAGCTCCTCGTGTTGTCAAGAAATTGCCTCTCGCAAATTCTCTGTGAAATTGCATTTTGCGGTTTAAGCCAAGCCTCATGTGCAACCAAAGCTATATGTGCTTAAAGTACATAAACATGTATATATATATATATATATATACAAAAGTATGTACTGTAGTTCAATGCTTTTGTTTTTAGTGCAAACAATAATATTGTTGCATAAACAGTATCGTTCACCATTTCTTTTTTTTTTTCAAGCTGTCAACACAAATATTTACTTTATTCGCCAAAATCAATAGGTGAGTCTTTTTGTGCTGAAGTCCATCGCAGCTATGAAAGAATCAGGTCACAGGCTGCTGTCTTAGGCTAGCTGCAAGGCCGTAAAACTCAAAGCAGCTAAAGTCGATAGTTCACGAGTATAAACTTGATATGAAAACATATTTTTTATGGTTAATAACCATTGATATTGGTTGGGGAGAAAGTCTATTGCATACGTGTCGTAAAAATATAAATAGAAAGAAATTATTTACTATTTATATGAACTTTTTTGAAAATCGAAACATTCCTAAATACAACATTGAAAGCAGTTTTAATTTGAAAACATTTTTAATTACAAAAATTTTAATTAGAACTGTGTACCTTGATACAAATATTTTTTCTTCTTTATGCCTATATTTATATATTTGTTCTATATTTTAAAAGCTCAAAGGTACAATCATAGCTTGATCTGCAGCCACATGACTTGATTGGAGTCACCTTTGGTGTTTTTGCTTATTTGCCAGATGGGGTGGTTCTGGCCAAAGAAAAACTCTGGCTGTATTTACTATTGGTGGCTATCTTAAGGCCTGCCTCAACATTGCATTCAATTTTAGAGCTGGTATTAAGTTTTCAAGCTGCAGCTTGAAACTTGATAAATAAATTACTTGCCAGCCTGACAGACAGCTGGCTGGGTCGGGTAGTCGATGGGGAAGGGAAAGGGGAGGGGCAATAAAGCTGGCGAACAGACGGACAAAAGGCAGCAGTAGCAGCAGCCTTCGCACTTGCACTTTACACTATTCTTGGGAATTATTGCAGTGAATCGAAACTCTGGCAACGAGGCAATGGAAGCCCAGAGACGGGGCAAAGGCTAAGTGATGGCTAGGATGAAGGGGTGAGGTACGGTGGACAGCTGGCTAAAATTGCTGTTTGCTGTTGTTTTTTTTTTTTCTTTTTTGTACATGATTACAAAGTGAAAGAGGGTATCTTGGGTAGTCACAATTGAAGTTAAAGGCCCTTAGTTAAAAATATTTATTTGTATATTTATTAATTTTTTCTACACTGTGCTAGATTGCTTTTTAAAATTAGGTTCATATGATTAATTTAATCTATCTGTCCGTAAAAAATATTCAACGTATGGTGTAATCGATTACACCCGATTGCAGCGTTTTTGCTTGCGCAACCATTGTAATTTCCTGAAGCTTTAGGAAATATTTGTATTTCTTAGCAACGGCGTAAATATCAAGTGCCACAATCGCAAGTTGCTAGTCCCAAGTCCCGGATTCTGTTGCCCATTAACCGAAGGGCGGCGGCCCATTTGGCCTGAAAGTTGTTAGTCGTCAATTGAGCCGCTGCGTGGCATTTCTGGTCTGAAGCATTAGCATTAGCATGCCGCCGCCGAACGATTGGCTGACTTTGAAGGCTTCCACTGTTTGTCCTGGAGTAGTCTGTGCAACAGTTTTATTGATTTTGTGTTCGGGATTGATTCTGTGCCATAATTCAGGGCAACGCCTCGCTAAAATGTGCGAACTGACTTTCAATCAATTTAACGCATAATTCCTGATGGATTTAATCGTAATTGATGATTGATTACGGCTTGAAACTTTTCCTGCTTATTCTCTCGGGAGTACTAGGCCAGTCGTGAATGAGTGGTTGTGTGTGTGTGCGTGTGTGTGCGTGTGCGGGTGTGCTTTGCTCTCTCAGTCAACAAATTGCCGTTTCCCCGCGGCACACACTTTTGGCGGCCATTTAGCCGTAATATTGTGTAATTTATTTTCGCTTAGCTTAATCGAACTTAATGCTGGCCATCTAACAGCTACCTGAGGCGCGTTTCAGGCAGCCAACCTCAAACCTCTTTGCTCCCTCCGCGCCAGCTGACACTCAAAGCGTTGGCCTTTTCATTATGTCTGTGGCATAAATCAATGTCGGATTCGCGGTATCCGTGCTGCCGCCTGAAATGCCTGATGAATGCATTCATCGGATCCTGGACAGCGGTCGACATCAAAGCTGCACTCGATTTTAATTAAATGTATGACATGCCATGAGCTCGCCCTCTCTCCCATCGTGCGGCTTTTCCCTTCTTTGACAGCGCCATTTTCATTTTCAATTGCTATGCAATTTCTTAATGCTTTTTTTTTCAATTTTTTTATTTTTTTATTTTTTATTTGTCGCTTAGATCGTTGTCCCCGGCATGTAAATAAAATGCAGAGCACTGCCATTTGCTGTGAATGCGAAAGCATTTTATATAACTTACCAAGGATTTTCGGCCTTTGAAGCGGCCAAATGGCGGCATTTGCCAAGGGAGTGACTGTGGAGTGTTATACTTCTTTAATGCAACTTGTAACAGGCTTGCAGAAAGGAATATGGGAATGCAGTTATCATAATATTTGTTTAGGTATCACACATTTACGGAATATTGTTGTTAATATCATCAAATTTACTAAATTTTTTAGCAATTTTCACTTTTCAATTTAAAAAAAAAATAATTTTCGAAGGCATTTTGTTTACAAACTGCTATTAAATCAATTTCAAAAACTATAATTTTAGCCAGTTTCTAAATAATACTTTTATTAGTTATTAAAAGCTATAATTTTGTTGTTTTTTAGACAAAGAAAATAAAAAAACAAAATTGATAAAGATGCATCTAAAAAAAACTGGAAAACTTCGTAAAATGTGTTTAATTTTTTAATAAATAAAATATTAAAATGTAAGAAAATGTTAAGAGCATTATATGTTCGACTTTCTGCCATTAACATTTCATGTTTGCTTGTGTTTCCTTTCCCCCTTTTTTGTTGTATTATTTTAAGCTTTTACCGGAACAACTTTTATGTGAATTTTCTAGAGAGTCTGTTAAAATCAATGTGAGCTGCGTCGAGGCAGGCGCCTTATTTACCCCAACAACCATTCTCCTGTCATCTTCCTTTCGCCATACTTTCTCCTCTTACTGCGCACGCTGCTGTCCAGCTGCTATCTGTGATTTTGCAAAGTGCGGTGATGTCGTGTTTGGTACAAGAACATTTTATTTAAACACATGTTTCTATACATACATATGTATATATCTACATAAAAATACGTAAACACATATATTTGTATATTTGTATGTGTATCTGGCTGGTGTCAGGTAAACCGTAACGGTTTAAATCTGCTTGTCCAAGCCCCTAGCTGTTTTCCGCTCCCTACCGTTGCCCTAGTCTCTTTGCCTTGATACTTGCCTGTGCCAGCCTGCGCAGATAGCTTACAGTTGGCATAAAAAGGACTCGTTTTGTATATACAAAAAAAAAAAAAAACCAACAACAACAAACAGCATGTTTAAAACAGTTTTATGCACTGCCAGAACAAACTGAAATAAAATAAATGCGCTGGCTATCCGGATTTTTGTCTGTCAGCCTGTCTGACTCGTTGGCTGGTTGTGTGGCTGGCTGGTTGCTTGGTCGCTTGGTTTGTTGGCCGAATGGCAAAACGCAAAAGTGCCCACGCTTCAATGCGTGCAGCTATCGTCAACAGTCTTCGGGCCAAAAATGCTTTAAAATGTCAGTTTTACATGCGTACGTTAAAAAATTACAGCATCAACGGTTGGAATCGACACTTTCACACAACCACCTCCTAACTTGCCCGCCATTTCAAAATACATACAAAGAAGGCAAAACAATTTTTTTATTTTTAGAGCGTTGGCAGCTTTTATCGTTTAGCTCTTTGAACGTGCAGCTATTCAATTTGGCTACACACTGAACCAAAATAAGCAAAAGGTGGATAATTATAGTAAGTAAATTGTCCAAATACCGCTTAAAGTTAGTTTTTCAAAATAAAATCATTTGAAAGAAAAACTGTAAAGAATAAGTTAAGTTATAACATTTATTATTGTTTTTTTATTAATTTTTTTATTATTTTATTTTAATGAATTTCTTGAATGTCTTAGTTGGGCTACACTTGCAATATAACTTTTATCTGGACTTTCGATTAAGTTTTCTTCTTTTTCTTAAATATTTTTGAGTGTACCGCCTCTTCTTTCGCCGCTGTGCAATTTTCAGTATTGGCAAAACGCTTGATTCCATGAATTGAGGCTGTTTACCCAAAACCATACTCGGCCTTTATTTAGTTTTTATTTTTGCCTTTCAAGCTAATCCTCATGTTAGCTAACTGGCAATTGAAGTTGATTGCATTTTTTTATTAATTGATTGATTGAGTTCAAGAGTGTACGGGAGTGAATCTGTGTGTGTGTGCGTGTGTGTATGTGTGTTTGTCCGTTGCTGCTGTAGGCTAAAATGTTAAAAACTAATCAAAATTCAGTGCAACTTAATTGAAATAGGGTACGGGCAAATATTGTTGCGGTTAGGCCTAAAAAAATTGGTAAAAAGTGCGATTTCGATGCGCTTTACCGATATTTGGCCTACCTGTGGGAATTCTCGCAATTACGCTAAAAGCTATTGAAAAGAATGGAAAGAGGAAGCAGCGAAAAAGACGAGCAAGCAGGCCATCAAATCCAAAAAAAAAAAAACACTGACTCAATCTGCCTTTGCTTTAACACAAAGAGGAGCCAGGACAGTACGCAGCACAATGTACACACACTGACGCCCACCCACTTCTATACTTAACTAAACAAAAGGTATGTTTGCGCGAAATCCCCCAAAGAATATATATGTATCTTGTACTAAACGTAAGAGCTTTGAGGTTAGCCACGAATTGTCGTTACTGAAGCTCACTTTGTTACAATTTTAAGGGCTTAGAAATAATATTGAAAATAATATGCTGCAATATTTATAGGGTAAAAGTTCTACTTATACGAAGATGCTCGGTGTAGTT
The DNA here is from genome assembly GCA_035043915.1 of Drosophila paramelanica. Taxonomy (NCBI): domain Eukaryota; kingdom Metazoa; phylum Arthropoda; class Insecta; order Diptera; family Drosophilidae; genus Drosophila; species Drosophila paramelanica. The sequence goes on along the minus strand of JAWNMO010000354.1, from coordinate 4,806,680 downwards.
CTAAGGAAACAAAAAGTTTATCAATATCAATATTCCAATATAGCATTATTTTTAAAGTCAACTAATAGTCGTACTTTCTAGAGTGTCTCTGATGTATAAAATATGTGATATATATTTTCTATATATTCTTTTTTATATCATTGTACTCTGTTTTTAATTTTGCATATTGTATCAAACTAACATTTTAACAATAGAGCAAAGTTAACCCAAAGAGAATCTGCGAGTCGATCATTGTTTTTTTCAAAGCCATCTACTTCAAATTTTTTTCTTTATTTTCTTGGGCCTGTCTGAGTGTTCTACAATCAACTTAAACTAAGATTACAAGCGCGGCGACGCTAAGCTCTGGAAAAATGTGTGCCAGAGCCACAGAAAGCAGCTCAAATGTGCAAACCACAGCGTTTGCCACGCCCCCAAAGCAGCATTCAGAGTGTCAACGACTGTGGTTGTTGCGCAGAGGGGTGGCAATAGGGGAAGGCGTGCAGGCATTTCGCTATTTGTATTTAAAATGGGATTTACCTGGGGTTTTCTCACTTTGCACACTTAGCGCACTTTTAATTTGATTTAATGTGTCTACGCGTGCCGCATCAGCTACTATTTGGCATCTCACTCGCACACTCTGCGCTCCTCTCACTCGTTCCCTCTGTTTTTTAGTGTCTTAACATGTGTTGACTGTCTGGGGCGTTGTGTGCTTTGGGCAAATGTAATAAATGTTTTGCCTGCTGTTTTTCTTCCTTCTACCTTTAGTCCATTTGTGTGAATTAAATTTTGGCGCCCAGAAGTAGGCAACAGTTTTTTGTTTTCCCAAACGAAAACTCTATACAAACTCTATTTGGTATGCCTAAGCCAGTTGGGGATTTCCAAGTCGCTCGGGTTTACTTGCCCAAAATTTAGATTAATTTTTTCCACATTAAATATAAACATTGTGGTATTTATTTATTTTTTTGTGTTCCTGTTGTTGTTGTTACTACCTTGGCTTGTGTTTTATGCTAATTTTGTCTTGGCCCTATTTGGGGTCCGCCTGCCAAAGGCGCACATCAAAGCAGACAACATTTTTGGGCCCGAGGCACTGCTTTGAACTTTGCATCGTCTTGTCTGGAGCCCGTCTTTGCTTTTGGCTTAACCGCAATTAAAACAGATTTCTTGTTGATGTTGTCTTTCGCAAATTTGTGTAAATCAATTGTATGCGTAGTTTAAACAATTAATTTATACGAATTTAAATTGAATTCCCGTGCCACGAGCATGTTCTTAATTCTGCTTAAATTTAAAGTGCAATGAGCTGGTGAATAGCTTACAAGAAAATAAGCTAGGACACGGTGTTTTAGGACCAATAGGTGACGATTACATTAATCGTCAGGTTTTTAAGATTAACAAACAAACTATTGTGACAAAAAGTAAAGGTAAATAATTTATTTTTTCATTATATCACTATAATTTACCTTAGACATACTTTTGTTTATCATACATTTATTTATTTGTTATTTATTTAAAGCAAGGACATATAGTTAGCAAAAGCCTTTTTATAGTAACTTTGAATGGGTAGCAAGCTCTTGAGCGAAGTGTGAGCTAGGAGCTAAGAAAATATTTTCTCTGGAACCATGGCTACAATAATAAATAAATCCTTTGAGTTGTTTCAAAAAGTCTATTTATAATATCAGCTTATAATTTGAGAGACATTTTCTGTTTGGCGAAAGCAGCAAAAGCTTATTTATATTTATATATTTTCTTTAATTGCATAACGTTTACATAAATTGGCTTAAGCATTTCAAAATGCTTCACTCATTTTAAAAGTGCTTATGTTTGAAAAAAATACAGCATTTTATTTCGTATGTTTAAAAGTTATATTTAAAAGTAAAACAAAATTATATTTTCTATGCTTTAATATATATATATATAAATATATAAATGTGTGTGTGTGTGTGTTTGACATAATTTAATGTAAAATAATACATATAACTAAAATGGGGAACATTGAACACCAAAATAAAAAAACTAAACAACTAAAGCCCGATGCGTGACAATAAGTAGAGCAAAGGTTGTGGCAAAGCGACGAAAAAAATTAAATAAATGACAGCAACTTTATAATGAATTTTTCTAAGAGAATATCCAATGAGTAGTTTGCTGAAATATTTAATTGATGTTCCATGTTGGGACATACTAACATTAGCTGACTAAATAAACTAGTATCTTTAAGGGTCTCCACATATGTAAATACTTCCCATAAATATAAACACACACATTGGTTGACTTATGAATTTTATTGCTGTATCGGCGTGACCTTTCTGTGACATTTAGAGTGTTATGCGCAAATACCTGTTTAGTTAAATATATGGCTCTAATAGGGCACCCAAGTGGTCTATTAGCATATAATATTACATTTATTATCACATATAATATTTATAAGTATCGTGAATAAGAAGTAATAAATGGTTGAAATAGGTCAGAAAAGGGTTGAGGTCATTGTTAAGAAAATGTCAGACTATTATATCAATCAATAAATTGTTTAAACAGTTTTCAAAAAGGGATAAAAAGACACAGTTTAATGATTAATTATTCAATCAAGTAATAGTTTTCATAACAGAAAATTTATTTCGTAATATTAATTGGTTGACAACAGGTTGGGACATAATAGCAAGTGGAAGTTGTATTTATTTTTTATACTTTTTTATACTACTTTTATACTGAAACTAGTATATTGGGTTTGTGCAATGTCCGTCATGCTGTCCGTCCGGATGAACACAACTTTTTTCGGCGCTATTGAAGATAGAGACTTGAAACTTTGATATATACTTTAAGTACCCCCACCACAAACCACGAATATCTATATCTCAAACAGTTTTGAAGCTATAGTCATCAAATTTGGGAGGTAGATTACTGGTCAGCTCGTTTGAAGATCGGTAAAAAAATTCCCAGCCACGCCCTCTTTCGCCCTCGCATATATCATGTGACAAATATAATCGATAGAGTACATGAGTGCATGCTTTTTTGACCAAAAAAATTAAAAAATTTTATTTTTGAAAATGAATATACTTTGAATGTGGAGTCAATATATAGGACAAATCATGATCAAAATGCCATCAAACGTGAAAATCGGATCACTTTTGACAAAGTTATGGGGGTTTGATATATGGGAGCTATGGAATCTGACAACTTTACATGTCAAAATTTTTGTCGATTTTGGGATGATTTTTGACCAAAAATTTGACCCTCCCAAAATCACTTTTAATGTTGTTTTTTATGCTAATTATGACAAATAAAATCGATTAAAACTATAAATTCGCAATTCTAAATTTTGAAAAATTTTTTTTTCCAAATACTACACAGGGGGAGTACATGCTTTTTGACCAAAAATTTCAAAAAAATTGTATTTTTGAAAATGAATATATTTTGAATGTGGAGTCAATATATAGGACAAATCATGATCAAAATGCCATCAAACGTGAAAATCGGTTCACTTTTGACAAAGTTATGGGGTTTGATATATGGGAGCTATGGAATCTGACAACTTTACATGTCAAAATTTTTGTCGATTTTGGGATGATTTTTGACCAAAAATTTGACCCTCCCAAAATCACTTTTAATGTTGTTTTTTATGCTAATTATGACAAATAAAATCGATTAAAACTATAAATTCGCAATTTAAATTTTGAAAAATTTTTTTTTTCCAAAATACACAAGGGGGGAGTACATGCTTTTTTGACCAAAAATTTCAAAAAAATTGTATTTTTGAAAATGAATATATTTTGAATGTGGAGTCAATATATAGGACAAATCATGATCAAAATGCCATCAAACGTGAAAATCGGTTCACTTTTGACAAAGTTATGGGGGTGTGATATATGGGAATATGGGAGCTATGGAATCTATTGACAACTTATGTCAAAATTTTTGTCGATTTTGGATGATTTTTGACCAAAAATTTGACCCTCCCAAAATCACTTTTAATGTTGTTTTTTATGCTAATTATGACAAATAAAATCGATTAAAACTATAAATTCGCAATTCTAAATTTTGAAAAAATTTTTTTTTTCCAAAATTCACAAGGGGGAGTATGCTTTTTTGACCAAAAAATTCAAAAAAATTGTATTGTTGAAAATGAATATATTTTGAATGTGGAGTCAATATATAGGACAAATCATGATCAAAATGCCATCAAACGTGAAAATCGGATCACTTTTGACAAAGTTATGGGGGTTTGATATATGGGAGCTATGGAATCTTTACATGTCAAAATTTTTGTCGATTTTTGGATGATTTTTGATCAAAAATTTGACCCCCCCAAAATCACTTTTATGTTGTTTTTTATGCTAATTGTGACAAATAAAAACGATTAAAACTATAAATTTGCAATTCTAAATTTTGAAAAAATATTTTTTTCCAAAATTCACAAGGGGAGTACATGCTTTTTGGACCAAAAAATTCAAAAAAATTGTATTTTCGAAAATGAATATATTTTGAATGTGGAGTCAATATATAGGACAAATCATGATCAAAATGCCATCAAACGTGAAAATCGGATCACTTTTAACAAAGTTATGGGGGTTTGATATATGGGAGCTATGGAATCTGACAACTTTACATGTCAAAATTTTTGTCGATTTTGGGATGATTTTTGACCAAAAATTTGGCCCCCCAAAATCATGTTTAATGTTGTTTTTTATGCTAATTGTGACAAATAAAATCGATTAAAACTATAAATTCGCAAATCTTAATTTTGAAAAAAATTTTTTTTTCCAAAATTCACAAGGGGGAGTACATGCTTTTTTGACCAAAAAATTCAAAAAAATTGTATTTTCGAAAATGAATATATTTTGAATGTGGAGTCAATATATAGGACAAATCATGATCAAAATGCCATCAAGCTTGAAAATCGGTTCACTTTTGACAAAGTTATGAGGGTTTGATATATGGGAGCTATGGAATCTGACAACTTTACATGTCAAAATTTTTGTCGATTTTGGGATTTGGTTGATTTTTGACCAAAAATTTGACCTCCCCAAAATCACTTTTAATGTTGTTTTTTATGCTAATTGTGACAAATAAAATCGATTAAAACTATAAATTCGCAATTCTAAATTTTGAAAAAATATTTTTTTCCAAAATTCACAAGGGGGAGTACATGCTTTTTTGACCAAAAAATTCAAAAAAATTGTATTTTTGAAAATGAATATACTTTGAATGTGGAGTCAATATATAGGACAAATCATGATCAAAATGCCATCAAACGTGAAAATCGGTTCACTTTTGACAAAGTTATGGGGGTTTGATATATGGGAGCTATGGAATCTGACAACTTACATGTCAAAATTTTTGTCGATTTTTGGATGATTTTTGACCAAAAATTTGACCTCCCCAAAATCACTTTTAATGTTGTTTTTTATGCTAATTGTGACAAATAAAATCGATTAAAACTATAAATTCGCAATTCTAAATTTTGAAAAAATATTTTTTTCCAAAATTCACAAGGAGGGAGTACATGCTTTTTTGACCAAAAAATTCAAGAAAATTTTATTTTCGAAAATGAATATACTTTGAATGTGGAGTCAATATATAGGACAAATCATGATCAAAATGCCATCAAACGTGAAAATCGGTTCACTTTTGACAAAGTTATGGGGGTTTGATATATAGGAGCTATGGATTCTTTTATTTAAGAATGTGAACGAGTATAACGCAGTCGGTATCGCCCGTCTGCAATATTCTTACTTGTTTTTTTTATAGTACAAATAAGGAAATTGTTTCTAAATGCCAAATTGATGTATTCTATCACAGAAATTAAAAGAGATAATTTTCAGCTTGACTCGCTTTTTTAATTGGATAGTCTTTCATTTAGACGAATTTATATACCGAAGCAGCTGTCCAATATATATTCCGATCCTTCTTAACTGCTAACTTTAAGGGTACAATAATAACAATTTATCATTTAAACGACTTGGTTATGTAGTGCTTAATCGATTTTCGAGCATATTGTGCACATGAATTATAGTTTAGCAGATGCCTTCAAATTTTGGTCAGCTCATTAGCTAGTGGGAACGTGTTGTCCTCTCTGTGAGTTTGTCCTGCCCCAATAAGTAGGCAATTGTTGTGCACACTCGTAAACGCTTTGCAGCATGATTAATATGCTTGCGCGCCAGCTATAGACACGAACGTGTGTGTAAATGTCTCAGTGTTTGAGTGTGTGTGTGTGTGTGTGTGTGTGTGCACCCCACATGCTTGGCCTCTATGCAGACACTGCGCTGTCTGCGAGTTAATTTATAGACTTATCAACACTTAATCACCGGAAAAATGGCATGGCGCCTGTGTGTAAAATTGCAGAGAGTATTACAGCACATATACGTATATAGCAGTATATAGTACCCAAATGGCAGTGCCACGCATGTTGATTACTTGGCCAAGACAAAGGAAGAGAGGAGGGACGACAGAGGCTTAATAGTTGTTAGTTAGTTGTGCGTGCGGCTTTGCAACTTTTGCTTGTTCTTCAGCGTGTGTCTCTTTCTTTTTGCGGCGTAACATATTTGCCGTAATTTATACTTTATAGCCTACCAAGATATGAAAAGTCACACAACAAATACACACGCACACCCACACAACAGCACCACACAGCATTATAACTGAGGCTATATTTTTTCCAGCGACCGTTCAACATGTTGACTTTTATGCCATTTGCTGCGGTTACCAAGCTAACTGTGGTCAGGCATTTTGTTGTTGTTGTTGCTGATGATATGTTGTTGTTGTTGATATTTATGCGTGCATATAAATAACATGGCCTCTGCATGCGGGTTTATATTATTAGATTTACGTTGATGTTGCTCTATAAACATGCCGCCCCTTGCCGACATATTTAAATATCTGCTACAAAAGAGTTGACTGCATAATTGTGCCGATGCTCTGCAGTGACCTTCAATCATACTTTTGGCCATCTTACCAAAAAGTTCATAACACGCGCCCGTCATAAAGTGGTCAACCCACACACACAGAGAGATATAAGTCCAACAATTGGCCGGGACAATTGTTGACGATTTGCTAGACGCATCAATTTCGTTGCTTTGACTTCTATACAGAAATTTATCCCCCATAGCCCTCGGCTGCCAATTGCACGCGCGCTCAATCTGTGGCAGATGTACGAGTACGAAGATTGTATTTGATGTTTCCAAATGCACACACACACACACACACGTACACAGTCGCACACGCTTTGCCTATCTGTTCGCTTTTCTTTCTTTACGTAATGATTGCAACAACGTGATGTACGGGTATTTGCATACCCTATAGACCCATAGGCAGGGAAGGACAGTAAAATTTGAAATTCAATTTATTTGCCGAAAAATCAAGCATCTAACAACATTAGATATACATTTTAAAATATATTTATTAATGCATGTATCTGATGATTAATGGCTTTTGGGTCTCATTATGCAACTCCTTGAGGAGATTTTACATAAGGCATTTATTGCTGATTGCAGACAATTATATGTAAACGAATATTACTTATTATATATATATAAATATTATTTGATTTGACTTTATTTTATGTATTTTATATACATGTACGATTTTAGATACAGGGTATATTTTTGTGTAGCTTTCATTATAGATATTCTATGTGTTTTTTCGTTCTTTTTTTTTCTATTTTTGTGGTTTTTGCGCAATATTGCTTGGGTATTGCATTTGTGCTGATCTTTATTGTTGGCCATTTGGCAAACATGTGCGTTGCTCGTGTGTTTGTGCTTGCGTGTGTGTGCGTGTGTGTGTTTGTCTGTCTCTCCTATGGCAGCTTGATGAAGTATTGTTTATGAATCATAAACTGATTTGCTTAGCCGTAAAGGCGCGTCTGGCAGTTGCCAATTGTGTTGACGTGTTTTGCATGCAAGTCGCACAGTTTGGTTATTGAATTTCGAGCGTCGACCGTAGGACGCCTTATTGAATTTGTGCCCGCCGAAAAAGCAGCACGCAACATTTTGATGCCAACTAATTTGTGCGATAATTGCTTCAAGCCCATAGAAAACAACAAACGTACCGCAAAAGCCCACGCATGTAGGCATTTCTGTAGGCTTCGCTCCTGAAAGCGCCATTAAAAATTGATTTATTTTTAATTATCAATGACGTGCCGCAAAATAATAAATATACGTGGAAATTTATTGCAACGTCAACGAGCGACAACCAGAAATGGGCCCAAACAATCGCGTTCGAGCGCGAAAATTCCTTTCGAGTTGCCTGTGTGGGTGCTTCCATATGCGATTTCTGTTTAGTGTATGTATGTGGGATGTGTAACAGAAAGTACACTCAGAAAAAACATATGTTGAACGAGTAAGATAACAATAGTCGTGCCTGCCCGACTGTAGATACCCTGAATCCTGCATACACCCAGTTGGTTTGTATGTGTTAAATGGTGGGTTAAGCGAAGTAAATTCCTACAAAATCGTAACAACATGATTATATTTTCTACAAATATTTTATTGTGCACTTGTTAAATGAAATTTATTGCAACTATTCGCTCAGTGTACGACTTTTTGTGTTCCCTCGACTATATATATATATATATATATATATATGCCTGCACATACTGCCAGCTGGTAGATATTTAAAATAAAACCATATAGACACACAAACACACACACTTGCCACACACACACACACACACAGTTTCACTTGGCAGCATATTTAACAGACGCTTTGCTAATTTTAACGGGTCTACAACATAATTTTGTTGTCCATGTCGTCAGTTGTTGTTATTGGTTGTTGGTTGTTGGTTGATGTTGGTACTTGTTAGTTGTTGTTGCAGCTGTCGCTTGCAGCTAAAAACTAAACAGAAATACATTCAAAATTTTATCATCGTAGCTGTTGTCGCGGCTGCCGCTCTCCTTCCGCTGCCTGTTGCCCTTATCCTGACGCCCATCATCGTGTTGGCCAACAAGCAATTTTACTAATTTATTAACTAAACCAAACAATAGGTGGCACGCAAATATTTGACCAGTTATCCACGTGATCACCCGAATATATACCTATTTTCCAAAACACATCCGAGCTGTGCGCCGCATGCGTTCCACAAAATGTTTACCCCGAATTGTGTTGGAAAAAGTAATTGCCAAATATAAACTCGAAAGTGTGGAAATATAATTTAATTTTCGTTATGGACATGGGCGCCTTTACACATATAGGGTAGATATATATATATATTGCACTGGTTCTTAATTTTTTTGCGGCTTGACGCATTTAATACATTTTTCATGTCGTCGTCATTTGGTTCCGGCAGGATGTTTAAATAATTCAATTCTCAACTTTGCTTACCGCATTTCATTCAAATCAATTTTTGATTTGCCAATGGTTTTTTAACAGCTTTGTCTACTGCTTTATTTTAATGTGGGCACCAATGAATGAATTTCCAAGCGACAGCAACAACGTTACTATTAAACTTTTACGTATTGTGTGTTGCATTCATTTTTCACACATTTCCCATTGCCTGCACTCAAAAATGTGGAATAATAATTTATTTATGGGCTTTTTCCAACATGTGGCTGAATGGCGTCGTAATTGATACGCTAAACTGCATAACGCTGATTATTACATTTACATGGAAATGCATAAATGAATTGCATGTACAAATATAATAAAAAAGAGGTGGGAATGTGCGGAATGAAAATTGTTGACTGTGAAATATCCTGCAATTGCTTTTCAAAGGCGTTTAACGATTGTTAGAATAAAGCAGAATAAAGGCAATGCAGCCTGATTGACTGGCTATTTATTTCTTCAATTTAACTCAACATTCAAATTCACAATTTTACAATAGCTCATGTTTTAGTTATGAACTTAAATGTAATTGGACTTAAGTCAAAGCATCATGAGATATTTTAAATATTGACTTAGTAAAAAGAAGGATATTTGTAATATATCGACTCGAAAAAACTCTTGTGTATAGTGAGTTGATAAAAGGTAGAGAATTGTTTGTTACAAGCAGAAAACCCTTTTACCACATTTGTTGTGTCCAGGGTGCATGTAAAGCTAAAAAAATTGCGCATTTAAAGGAATTTGATTTCATATATTGGTTAAAATGCATCATACCATGTAGATATTTTTATTTATATTTATATATTTTTATTATTATTTATTTTTATATATTTTATGTATATGAACATGTATTAGTAATGAACGATATGCACTAATTTTAATGGCTATATTTGAAGTTATTAAATAATATTTATTTTATTAACGTTTGCTTAAACTCAAATTTTTAATGAAAATTATTCGAAATATGCGCAAATGCTTATACAATATTTTGAAATTTTGTAATGTATAAATAAAATGCAAAAATGTCAGTTACAACAACAATAGCAAGTGATGCAAAGGCTGGAAAAAAAAGGTAATTAGAATTCATGACACGTGCTTTGAAATATCACACATACGCAGCGTGTTGCTTGGCAAGTAGAGCCGAAGGCAGGCAACGTCACAGCTAGCTAAATGTGTGCCAACTTGATTTACGATTTTCAGATATATATGTATACACACCCATACACACGCACACACAGACACACACACACATGCACATAAAGAAGCAGCAGCAGCAGTGGCAAGTAATTTATGACAATGCGCTAGCCGCAAAAACTTGGTAGCTGCAATCAAAGCCAAATGGCTAAGGCCAAGCCAGAAATCCCATATAAATGTCAAGAATCTAACGATAGATGCCTTAAGCAGCGGCAGTTGCATTACTGTTGCTGCTGTTGCTGCTGCTGCTTCTACATTTGTACTGAAGACGGCAGCAGTTGCATTAGTTGTTGCTGCTGCTGGCTTCTAAACAAGCCGCAACTTCAATGAGGCAGCATGGAAAAGTGTCGCATAGTTCTTGTTGTTGCAATGAAAATTTATGCAGCTTTTTCATGTTTCACTCCCTGTGTGTGTGTGTGTGTGTGTGTGTGTGCGCTGGTATTGCCGTGGCTTTTAATGGCGTGAAGTCAACGGCGCGTAAAACAGTCATGAGGCATCTTAATAAATTACTTTGGGGATTTTGGTGCACAATTTTTAATATTGCCGCAAACAGAACACGGCTCGCGCCACGCCAATGTTTACAGCCGCGTCGTGCCAGACGACGTCATGGCTGATGTAAAACCAAACACACAAACACACACACACACACACAATACACACGCCCAGAGCTAGAGAAATATTCATATAGTGCATAGGTTAAGGTGGGGAGGGGCAGTGAAAGCGGCAGCTCGTGGGTACACGACAGTTGCTTGACATTTCGAATTTAATGAAATTTATGCAATTTTTCTTATTTGCCAAATGCATTTCAGTCGCGCCGACGTCGGCGTCAGCAGCGATGCGGCAAAGTGCAAAGCAATGCATCAAACGGGTGGCACATAGCTCTCACTAGACCGGAGTGTGTGTGTGGGTGGGTGTGTGTGTGTGTGTGTAGCTTTGAGTGGTGCAGACTGTCTCAAATATAGACAGCGATGGCAGTTATATATGATAAATGCAAAATTCAATACATAAGACTTAGGCAGCTGGATAATCATAGTCAAACAGTTATATTCTTAAGATAAATGAACGGTTCATAACCATAATACGCAAAAAATACAAAAAAGTAAATCACGAAAATTTAACAAGTTTGATATTTATCTTTAAAAAGAAAACATTATCTCTATGATCATCCAATTATGGAAGTAAATAGGTAATAACTTGAATTCCTAAATATATCCAACGCAGCTTATATTTGAATTCACAAAAAAATAAAAACTTTAAAATATTTTAGTTAATCTTAAATAATTTGATGTAGTTTTAAAATATAAACGAAAATATGTTAGATTTTTATCAGATTCAAAACATAAGGATATATTGTAGCAAGCAATTTGATGTAACTTGTTTCCAAACAAATTTTATATATTTGCAGAGACCAAAACAAAAGTTTTTTCTGCCTTTTTTGTGTTCAACAAAACTTTGTTGAATTTCGTAGTCTCAGTGATAACATTTACATATATATATTTTTTTTTCATCTGCTGCTCACATTTTGTAAATTTGATTGAATTTTAACATAAAATTTTACATATATGTATTTTGTTTTTTTTTTTTATATTTATTTTGGTTTTATTTAATTTTTTGTCTTTATTTTTGACATGCGCCTTTTTGAGTTTATTAAATAAGTTCTGAGCGTTGAGAGTTTGTTTTAACTCAAAAAGTTTTGCGACTGTCTGACAGGCAGGAAAGCAAGCCGAAAACAAAAGTTTGCCAGTAGCTGGAAATTTAAAGTCAAGTAAAAATTAACTGTACATAATTGCAGGCACAAGGTGTAAAGAGCGAGTGAGTTAGGGATAGAAAACGAGAGGGGCAACCAGCTAGATAGCCAGATAGCTTTTGAGAACTTGTTGCTTAAGCCACGGGCTTGAGGTCTCAAGAGTTTGCCGGGGTCGTGCCTAATGATGATTATTTCTAGACCATTCTCATTCAGAGCCACTCTTTTGTTCTGTGCCAAGCAACCCCCCTCGCTGCCTGCCGCCCGGAGTCCGCGTGCGCTCAGCCCGCCGGAGACAACATTACATTTTCATTGTTGGGCAGCCAAGCGCAATGGCTTTGGCTTTAGTTTTGGCCGGTTGTGTTGTTCCTGGCTTATGCTTTCAACGGATTTTGGCCAACGGCTGGCCGCGCCAAATGTTCCGAAATGTCGCCGTGGTGGCATTTGGCATCGACATATAAAAAAATTGCAGCTTACTTCTGGGCAGGGACAACAAGGATATTAAGTAGGAGCAGCGGCGGCTAATGTGCTCGTAGTTGCTAAAGACTTGCCAGCCAAGTTAATGAAACCAATAAATTAATTTTAATGATTGCACACACAGACACACGGACATTCACTCACACAAATAGAAACACAATACACTCGAAAAAAAATTGTTTAGTTTTTTAGTTTTAAAACACTTTAAAATTGAATTTGAATCAATAAAAAAGATAGGTCAATAATTGATTCGTATGAAATTTACAAAAATTCCTGATTAAAAATATGTTCTTAATATACAAATATCTTGCGTATATTACGTAATTTAGATTTAATTCGTATTTTAACAAGACTTCCTAAAACGTTCTCTGAGTGTAGTTGGTAAACAGCAGAATAGGTGGTGCGCGTGGAGAGCGTGCACTTTTGCGCTGCGTCAGCGAGTGTCCTTTTTGCCTTCTTTGCGGGGCGTGGCAGTTGCCATAAGTAATTGACAAAATCTTAATTAGTGGTTGGCATGTCCATTCAATGGCTTCCCGTTAGTTGTTGAGTTTAATTAGCTGCGGCTGCTGCTGCTGCTTGAATTTAATCAAATTAAAAATGCCCAAAAGCGTCCAGCAGCTGTGCCTCAGTGTCCTGTGCAAAAATTAACGGTGCATATATTAAAGGACTATCACTCGAATTGAATCAAATTGGGATTAACGAAGAACCAGACCAATTAAATTGTGTGTGTGTGTGTGTGTCTAAATCGATGAGTGTCAGTGTCAACTTAATCAATGAACTGATTCAGCACGTGGGTGTGTGTGTGTGTGTGTATGTGTAAGGGTGTGTTTGTGCACATAAAACAAGCTGCTAGCTCCGGAATTTTCCACTTGCACTTGCCAACAGCCACTTGAAGCTATAAACTGTGGAGAGCTCTTCCGGCTGCAGCATCGACAGCATCTATGGCTGAGGCAGCTGCCCCATTGAGAGTCCTTGTAATTGACTATAGCGCTTTATATTTTTTATATATAAGCTTGTGTGTGTGTGTGCCAGGCTCAGGCGGCTTGTCTACAGCCAGAAGAAGTGTGAATCATTCAACTGAAACTTGCCATCGACATTTATTGGACTAGCTTGAGTTCTATTAAAAAGAGATATTAATTATTAATATGCGACTGAGTTAAAAGTTGACGCATTTAATAATTAAAACAATTGAAACAGTAATTTTGTTCGCATAAAGTCGAATGTTAAATACACTGACAGTATATTAAGAAATTTATGATATATTTCTAACCGCAGAAAATTGTTTATTAGAGAAATTAGTATTTAATGTAAAGATTTCATGCAAAGTACAGCTTCTTGTTTTTATAGAACAATATAAACAATATATATTGCTCAGAAAAAATTTCCTCTTATGCGTCATGCACTTCAAGGTCAAAAATTAAAACAACCTCTCCCGGGGCACAAAGAGATCCCGTTCAAACATTTCGTGGCATGTCCTTCCGGCCTTTAAGTTCGCTGTTGTCAAAGTGTCAAAGTAAGCCAGCTTTGTGCAAAGGGTTCAAATTAAATTAATTGACGAACACTTGTAAAGTAAATTAAAATTGCCCGACTGACTGACTGAATGACTGACTGACTGAGTGTGCGGCTGCCAACGTCTTTTTCTGCCTCTTCTGGCTGTTGACGTCGTTAAAGAGATTACAAAGGGTCAAAAGGGCTAACTGCGATTGCTCATAATTGCCTGACGCCTGCGGTCAGTCGAAAATTTCTTTCCATTGATGAGTTTTTGTCTGTGTGTTTTTTTGTTTTTTGTTTTTTTTTTGTCTGAAGATACACCCAAACACACACGTATTCACACGCAGGTCCAGTTGACATTTGCTTGTCAAACTAATTAAATTTTTGCTGGCCAGCAGTAAGAGCCAAATTGGCGACTCAAATTGGTAATTACCAGGGCTGAAGTGCAACTCAAACACGTAAAAGAAAACGAGACGAGAAATTGCAACAAAACGGAGACTGGTCTGATGCAGCACAATCTGCAATTAGCCAACAGTCGCACTGACAATCAACCAAAAGGCAAACGGCGCCAAGCGACTGACAGCGCGTGCATGTCCTTTGTGTGCTCAACTATGGAGAGGGGCTGGCTGTGCGAGGGGTGCTGCCTAATTACTTGTAAGTTGGCGAATTTGTGGCAAGGCGTTTGTCCTCCAGCAACCAAATTCAATTTGGTTCAACCCACTGCGGTCAGCCGGCCAGCAGTTGCAGTCATATTCACGCCCCCAAGCCCAATCCCGTCCACACCAGTGCCAACAACGCCCACAACCCACATCTGCCGGATGCTGACATCGCGCACATGCACATCCGTATCCGGTTTCCTGTAGCGACAACGATAACGACGCCTTCTTGATTGCCAGCGCGTAATTATTTTTTAAGCACTTTGTCTCCCTGCAAAATTAGACTTAACTAAGCCAATTTTGGTGTTATTTTTTTTTTTTTTGGCTCTTTCTATACCCTATTCACATATAAATGTTTGCAGAGGGTATCGTTCAGATGAAGTGTATAAGCACTTCTTGAAATAATAGTAATAATATGCTTATAATATGTATATATTAGAGATATGTTCCTATTGGATAAAAAGGAATTATAGATAGAAATTATTATTATTATAGATATAGAAATTATTATTGTACAAAATTATTATTTACAGGGTATCGTTTAGATCAACAGCTGTGTCTTTCCGATTGCTTATGCTTCACGGGCTTGTGTGGACTCTGGGCGAAATTTGACTAGCAGGCGGCCACACACACATACACACACACACACACAGACTCAATCACCATACTTGTTGGCGTTTTTGGTTCTCTTGGATTCCACTTATTTTTTTCGCTTCTTTTCATTTTGTTTTTTTTATTTATTTATTTATTTTTTTTTTGGGTTTTGTCGGCTGCTTTGTCCAATTAGTAACAGTTTGGGTTACGATTTCATTTCTTTTATTGTGCCTCGTTATCCTTTTTATTTCGCCAGCGATGTGCCGCCAGTGCGAAAATTTGATCCTTGTTATGGCAAATTGTTGTACGTACTCGTACAATTATTTTCGCTGCCAGCTGACGTGGTCGCCGTTGCCGTCGCCGTCGCCGTCGCCGTCTTGTCGCTGGGTTATTGCGTGTGCCGTAACCCGCTCCATCTCTCTGCCTTTGTCTCTATCTCCAATCTGACACTTTCTCTCTCTCTCTCTCTCTCACAATCGAATTGTATTTATGTTTATTTATGCTGTTAGGGAAAAACGTCAGTGCACTCGACGCGTTTCTCGCTGCTGTCCTTGTTCATATTGTCCTGGCGTTCAATATTGTCGCCCCTTCGATTATTTATGATGCTCGCTTGCATTGCCTCGTACTCCCAGTGGGGCCTGTGGCCAAGTTTTAGTAGTCATCGTTTGCCCAGTAATAAATTTATGCTTTTTTATTTCCTCCTGTCATAATTTTACCCTCAAATACACACACTCACACACACACACACATAAGTGCTTATATAAAGTGCTTGGGCATTTTTCTTCTTCGCCTCGTGCAGAATTTTCTGCCCCCCTCTTAAGCTCCGAGTCCTGTCTAAAAATTTTTCCAATTGATAAATTATTTTATGGCAAATACACAAATTTTCTCATACGCATGCTTTACGTGTGTTCCATGTGTGTGTGTGTGTGTTTTTGTTGTTGTGGTTTGGTTTTCGATTTTCCCTTTGGATTGACTAACCACCCCACTTTCTCTTCCCCAGATGCCTTTGCTCTTTGCTTATTTCCTTGCACACATAAAAAAAAGGAAAGAGAAACGAAAACTCTGGGCTTATGCGAATGTGTGTACATAAGTAATATCCCTGTGTATTCTTGCATATTTCCGTCTATATCCTATAGGCCTGGTTTGTCATTGGTGCGGCCTGTCGTCCCCACCATCAACTCCTCGACTGCCAACACTTGACTCTCCGGCACAGCTCAAACACATAAAATCAATCATATTTGCTGGGAATTTCCTTCATTTTTTTTATCCTCCTCCTGGTTGTTTTTTTTTTTTGTATTTTTTCTGCTCTCTTTTTTGTTGCCTTAACTTGTCTTTATCATTCGTTTTGTCTTTTTTGGTTTACTTGCGCCCCAATTTGTTGCTTTGTTTGTTTTTTCTTGGGCTTTAGTTTTTGTTTTTATTTTTTTTCTTGTATTTTTTTATGTGAACTTTAGTCTTTAAGACAGCTTGAACAATATGCTTGATATTAATGTTTACATTTGGGCTATAGGGTATCTGGCTATCGTGCTTGCGGCTCATTTTGTGCACCATTACGCAAACATCTAACAAATTCGAATCAATTTGTTTAGCATTTAAGTTTCTTTTCTACGCGCGGCCCTTAAAAATATGCAACATTAATTTTAATAGAATTGTTTATGGTCCGCATATGAAAAGTGGGCGTGCCTGGGCACATGCTGGCTGGCAAATGATGCGTAGTTAGTTTTTTTTTTCTCTCACAATTTGTGTGTCATGCATGCAGAACTGCCATGTCATATTAAATACAGAGGCTGCCAGCAAAAACAAGTAAAGAAGATGCAGAGCAAATACCGAGCGAAAAGCCGCGCCAAATCAAAGCCAACAATATTTTTTCGGATTATTTCAGTTGGCTTGCCGTTGACTGCACATAAATACAGAGAGCGAGAGAGAGATAGAGAGAGAGAGAAAAAAAGAGAAAGATAGAATGGAAGATAGAATAAGATATAGAGAGTTTTGGGTGATACACACAAAAAAAACCAAAGAAAAAAAAACAACGAAAATTTGCGTTTCCAAACATTTCTGTTAATTTGGCAGCGTGTTTTGTGTGTTTTTTTAAAAATTGTTTTACGCTTTACTTGAGTTTTATTCGTGAAACATAAATACCAAAAAGAAAAACAAAACAAAACGAACCGAACCGAAAACCGTATAAGCTGCATAACCTTCCGTTCCCCCCAACCCTGTTACGGATATGCAAAACGCAGCGCGCACATAAATTTTAGTGTTTGGTCTATGCTTATTTGCATAGGAATTATGTATTTGGGCACAACGGCTTAGCAGCATTACACAACACACAGATGCACGCACACAACACACACACACACACAGATGCACACACACATTGGCACACGTTGGAGTACATTGTGGTTATATGGAAAACTAACGCATGTATATTATTTTTGCTTCTATTTTGCAGCTATAAATTTGCAACGCCCCTGGAAATGCATTGCAGCAGAACAAGCAATTAAAAGAGACCAAGACCAAGACCAATACCAAGACCGAGGCTGAAACTGAGTGTGTGTCTGAGGCGGAGTGTCCTGTGCCCGAGTCCTGTTCACTGACTGGCTCCCCTCAACCCCGTTGGGCTATGCTAAAAACCTATTTTGAATAATTAAAATTCCGTAAGTGTTGCTGCAGTTGCAGTTAAAGAAACGACAACCAAGTTTTGCAACAATCTGTGGAACATAGTGCGCCAGGCGTGTGTAGCGTCAACAATGATATAATTAATTCAATGCACCTGAATACACCAGCTTACACAAGAAACTCTTTCAAATCCAATTGAGTGCAACAGCCGCAAGTGGCCAGCCGCAAAAACAACAACTTGAGAAACCAAAACAACAATCGTAACAACAACATCAGAGTCTCTTCAGTCAGCTGTAAAATGGCAGCACACAGACCAGTAACAGCAATTAGCCAATGCACAGACAAGCGAAGACATATCCGCAGCAGGGCACATCTGGCCGAGATCCTGCGCCGCACATTGCCCATCGTTACCATCGTCGCGCTGCTGCTCACGCAGCACTGGGATAGCGGTAAGTTTAACAACAAGTTAACAATTTGCCAAGCTTTGAAATACAATCGCATCGCGCTCGGGGACAGCTGTCAGCTGTGCAAAATAATACTAAGGGAACGCTTACAACTGGGCACGGGCTTGTTTTTGAGGGCGGGCTAAAACCACAAACAGCTTAGCACAATAAACATATTGAGCGAATAAATAAATCCAATATTCATAAATCTATAGATAAAGTATTCTATATTAAAAAAGTTGTTAAACAAAATATTTCATATTGCAAAACCTTTTTTGCAAAGTTTAAATTATGTCTTTCATCTTCTATAAAGATATCCCTTTTCCAACGAAACCCATTTAATTATCTTCATATTATAAGCTTAATATGATTAGTTAAATATTTGCCGTGCATATTTGGTAATTGTTGGATACAATGTCAACATAATTTGGCCGCAAAATTATATTTCGAGACATGCATGCTAAATAATTATTTAGGGCGAATCATAAATGAAATTTGTAGTCAAAATCAGTCTAGTGCAAGTTATGTAGAAATTTATGGGTAAAAAATATTTGGTTCTTAAATATAATTGGAATTATTATAGGGAGAAGAAGAGTCATGTCTCATATTTAAGCTTACACTATTTGTTCCACATTTACTCAATTAAAGCCTTGTTAAATTCCTGTCCAATTCTGTGTCGTGTTGCCAGATTCCGATACATATTCATCTCTAGATAGTTGAGATACTTTTTCTCAAGTCAATCAGCAACAAGGTGCAAGTGAAGAAGGGGTAGGGAGCGCTTAGCCGCAGAGCCATTCAATTGACAAGGCTACAAATTGTGCAAGCCATTGAATATCCTTGGCAATATCCTTGTTGAATTAATCTCACTCGAGCAGATAAATATTTCAAAAGCGAAACTTAGGCAATTAATTTCGCTAATTGCTTTTCTTCGTAACGTTTTTGTTTCGAGTTTGTTGACTGGCGGTGGCAAGGGTGCATTGCATGGGGAAAGGGGGGGAAGTTCACCCGCTCGTTGAGCTTTGCATTCAAATGCATTTCAAGGACTCAACTTTGGCGCCGCACAAAACTCAATCTGACATTTATGCGAATGTCCACGGTATCAAATAAGAGTAATGACATTGCAGTTCACCCCTCCCACCCTTCACAATCGCCCTGCTCAACGCAGGCCAAAAGGAGCCAACGGAACCGAAGGAAGCAAACGATGGTTCGTCTTGGGAGCTGTTGCCGGTTCACAGACAGTGCAATGTCCTTTGGCTACTCAAACATTCCAGTGGCTATTAGTATTCATATCTTGACTGAACTTAACTGAAGGCTTAAGCTGCTCCCAGCCTGGCGCAAGCGGTGGATTGGGGTTGGGCAGTCTCGATGTTTTTTAGGACCCTCTTCGAGCGTTTTGCATGCATTTTCATTTCGCGCTAGAATTGCTGAAAAAGATGCAATTAAATTTTAGGACAAGCGGCGTCAAGTTGCGCATGGAATATTCGAGTCCTTTTTTGCACTTCCATTTAAATTCGCTCCCTCTCGCTCTATTCCGTTTTCACCCTATTTTTCTCTTACTCTTACGTTAACGTTTTCGTATGCGGTTGCAGCTACTGTCAGTGGCAAGAACGCATTATTAATTTATTTTTCAACTTGCAAGATGAATAAGCAAAGAGCAAAAATTTTCCACAACTGACTACGCTTTTCCCCATGCAGTCAAGCAAAATTTTCTATTTAAATGTCGCTATGCAGCGTCCCAATCCCGAACTTCTCCCCGCGTTCCCTTTGGTCTGGCTACTGCCAAGTCATTTTGCATGCAGTTGTGCTTTGGCCAAGTTAACAAACGTCGACGTGCTTCGACATGGCCCGAAACGCTGCTTCAATCTGCTGTCCATCATTTTGGCATCGATCGTGCTGCTGTCTCGCTGCTTCTACCGCAAGGAAATAAAATCCAAAAGTGAATAATGAACCGCAAATAACTTTACTTTGTGCTGCCAAGTTTGCACACCCAACCGGCCCGCACCGCCCAACACCACTCATCAGCTTTGCCAGCACCCATCAGCATTGCATCCATTTCTAACCAAATCCAACTTGCCGCCGCCTCGCGCGCTGTTGTTTCAATTGCTGCAGGACGTTTGCATTAACAGCAGCAGCAACAGCAGCAACAGCAGCAGCAGCAGACAGAAGTTGTGTCAGTGTCGGTAACAATTATTTCGGTTTGTAGTTAGTTGAGTTGAGTTTGGTTTGGATTTGGATTTGGTTTTTGTCGGGTTTGCATTCTATTTCCATTTTATACCCTTACACTGGATATTCATGTTTTGTCTGTTTCTATTTTCGAGTCGACAGCTGATTCGTATGACAAACATTTTAATTTGAAAAAAAATTCTAAGCAATATATCATATATCTTACATACGCACGATCTGTCGAAAAATTTGTTTTTGTATTTTTCATATAATCTTTTATCGTTTCAATCAAACTTTACAATTGTAAACATATCTCTTATTCACATATGAACAAAATATTGTTAACATATATATATATTATTTAAATGTTGATTTATATATATGCACGGTGAAGGGTATTTAATCTTCTGCACACCGTCAATATCTGCTCGTTCTCGTTTTTATTTCGTTTGCTGCTTTTTGCTGTTGCTTCAAATATTTGCCCCAGGCCCCAAATTCAAAAACTCAACCACGAGTTTATCATTTAACATGCCGTTGATGAAGTGCAAATCGTTTTATGAATACGAGCTGATGCTCTATCATTGCAATGCAAAGTGTATATTTATTTCATTTTAATATCTGTGTCACAAATCGCACGCGTGCTTTTATCTGCTTACAGTCGTCCCTGGGGCTGGGCTGTCTAACCCCAACTAATCAACTTGACATAGGTTTACCTGTGAGCTACCTGGCAGAAACTTTGAACGAAACTTTCGATATTCGTAAAGTTTGCGTTGCTGTCCCAGATAAGAGTTCAATGTAACTGAAATTTATTAACTGCTACGCAAGCACATGCAAATAAATCAGCAAAAATAAAAAAATAAAACAAAAAAACAAAAATAAAAATGATAAACTCGAAACTTTGCGGAAGGCGTGTTTGAGCAAGGACCCAGATAAGCCAAGTCAAGCGTTAAAGTTACACCCACAAAAACCTCAAAGAGGATATTGACATATGACTAAAATGCCAACGTAAATGCTAGCAAAATCTATTAAAGATAGCTTAAAATTGAATTTTCTGTGAATTTTCTACATTAAATAGTTATAAATAGTTTGTATATTAAAGCACTATTTTACAACAGCTTACAATGTGATCATATCGATTTAATAAAAAAGAGACACTATAAAGACTCTTTCTTGCTGAATTATTGAGTGCGCGCTATTTATTCGTCTACAAACTTAAGACACTTATATACGATTATAATTAAACGTGATTTTCTAACTCATCAAGATAAGAAAAAAATGAATACAATGTATCACTACGTCGATTATGTGGGAATTTTATATTAATTATTAAAAATAAAAATTTATAGATTAGCCTCTTGAACTACATTTTTCGTGTATTATTTGCCAAATGTTTTTATCTTATATAAATATAATCTATTATGGGGTAACAGGGTATTATTTAGTCTGAAATAAATGTATATATTGTTAAACAGCATCATATAATTTGCACTAAAACGATTTTGCCAGTGCATACATTACCCAAGACCGTTTTTTTGTTTACAGGGTATTATTCTGTATATCACTTTGTATAATATGTTAATAGATAGATTATCACTGAAAGCAAAGCCCAAAAAACTATATTCCATGCATGTTCACGTTCTTTTCAGTGTTTACTTAGCTTGAACTTTCATTTGGATGTGTTTACAGGATATATTGTAGTCTATCAGTGTGTGCAGCATTACAGGCACTTGTTATAGGTGCGGCTGTGTCAAGTATTTGCACTTGCGCTAAGCAAAATTTACGCGCATTTGTTTGTACGACTCCAGAGAATTGCTCGGCGACGTTTCGCGTTTCAAGTGAAAATCGATGAGCTGTGTGTGAATCGGGGTTTGTGTGTGTGTGTGTGTGTGTGGGTGTGTGTGCTTGCATGTGTGTGAAGTGTGCGTTACGCTGTTGCCATTGTTGTTTGGCCACAATGTTTTCTTTTTTCCGCTTCGCATGGCTTTTTATTGCTTTTCTCTTGCTTTTTTCTGCTGTTGTTGCTGTCGCTCCTGTTGGTTGCTGGTGTCATGAGCAAACGAGCAGCATTTGAGCAAATAAAGCAGACCTCCCAACACACAAACACACACACACACACGCAGAGCTACAATGGCTATAGGAAAAATCTTAAGCCCTTGGCATCCTGTGGCTGCCATCAAAACTCTCAACATCCTTGCCAGTGCCATGCTCAGCGTCAACAACTCAACGTCATCAACTCCGGCCTCATATTCTCAACCCTCTCTCTCCTGGCACCAACTACTGCTACTATTACTGCCACAACGGGGACTTCTAGGACTTCCATCATTATGGGCTGCCGTCTGCCACTTCACAAAACTGCACACAAAAATCTTCAACTTTATCTCGTCAATAACTTGAAGAGCGGCTCTTCAGCTAAACCTCCTTTACAACCGCCATCCCCCCGACCAGGAATGTTGGTTCTGTTGCCAGCTTAACTCTTACGAGTTTGCCTGTGGTTTCTGTTGTCAGCTGCCACGCCCCCCTGCCCAACAATCTCAGCTCAATCACTTATTGATAAAAATTTGCCGCTTTACATACTTTGCTCTTGTATTTTTGGCACGTGCTGCGGTTGCATGTGGCAAAATGTTTGCAAATGATTATTTTATTGACAATTAAAAGATAATCATAAAACCTAACCGCACAAATCTAGTGATAGAACGAGAGGGAAACGTGCGGGGGTTGTAATGCAATTTAACACGCTGTAAGGAGTACAATTTTATTACCATGAATGCAAAGATTCGACATTAGTCACTTCGCACTCTGTTTGGCCGTTCATCTCGAAAGCCTGGTTCCTGAATTCTGTCAGCAATTCAAGTTTATTGCCTCACTTGGCACCAGACAATGCTCCGGCTCATGTCTCATATCGCACTCTCTCTCTCTTTTTCTCTCTTATTGGCCTTGCACTGCCTGGGTAAAAAAAAAAAAACACATGCGTTATTTGCAAGTTGGTGAAAGCTGCTTTGTGGCTGCCTGGCAACGCCAGTCCGTTGATAAGTAGTCCTTTTGGCTCTTGGCACTGACCACAGCTTTGATGTGCTCACTCTAAAGGCCTCCTCCGTCCCGTCCACATCGCTTTGTCGAGTCACTGGCAAATCCTTTCGTCCCTAATGACGAGCCACGTCCATCAAGCTCGTTGATTAGATTGATGGACACTTCAATTCACAGAACTCGTTCAGTTTCTTTGTTTTCCTTGCACTTTTTGATCGTTTAAAGGGCATTAGAACTTGAAATTTATCGATAACAATCTAGAGCTGATTGATCGACTTATCACTGTGCACTTTTTACCCAGCTTAAAATTGTTTTGCGATTGTTTATTGTGCGATTTCTTTAATTGTGGTTTATTATTCCCTTAACTTGTGGTTATTTCTTTGATTTTATTTTGCTTCTTTCCATTTGTCTATCTGTCTTGGTTTTATTCTTGTAATTTCTGTATTATATTTACATTTTTGATAGATTTTCTGGAAGTAGTCTTGACCTTTTTCCTATCCACATAGTTAGGGCTACTTTAATAGCTAGTTGATCAAATTTAATTAAATTCTTATTTCATTAGCTACAATTTTTTATCGATTCTCCATATCCCCAAATAATAAAAGCCGAAAGTTTGGTAAGCGTATATATATTGGATACATATCCTCGAGTAAAACAAGTTTGACTTAGTTCAATGTGCTGTTGATTGCATAATTTAGTGCCACAAATGGTGAAATTGTGTTAGCACGATTAACGTGCCGGGCTATGGCGATGTTCGTCTGTTAACTGGGCTAATTGAATTTGAAGTCATCAGCAGCTGCAAAGAACCATATTTAGTTTTGTGTACAAAGACTGCACAAACAAGTTGGTAATAAAATAAAGTGACTCTCATGCCCATTTGGCCGTCTGGACACACAGATGGAGAGGCAGCCAAACGGACTGACCGAGAGGCAAGCAGACAGAGAGAATGCAGCACTTCATTAGAATTTTTGTGCGTCGAGGCACTTTCATTTTGTTGGCCCGCTTCAGAAAGCCATTTCATTAGGAGCCATTGCTTTTGGCTTCAATGCGGCCCTAACTAAGTAACTGAAATGACTCTTAATGCTGACCAAAGGCATCGTAATTTTAATTTTCAGCGTATTAGCATTGGATTTGTTGGCTCTTCAGACAAACCAAGTGCGTCGACTGGACGAGATTGACATGAAAAGTGACAACAACATCAAAAATAGCAAACAAGTGCAGCAACTGCAACAGTTTAGTGGCTAATCCTTATACCTACTCCCATTCAAAATGGCAAAAAAGGGTTACTAAAACTATTTTTTTAACCAAATGTATTCAACAGGCAAAAGAAGCTGGGGTCCTAAAGATTTTTCGGCAATAAAAAATTAGTATGTCAACAGTCGATAAATTTAGATTATGTATCTATGTTTTCTAAGCATATCTTTGACATTAACTGTGTAGATATAGATATTATTGATCAAACAAAAATTTTATTGATTTATAATTTTCTAATTTTAATTTGTGATTGGTTAGTATCGATTTTAGGCCAGGATTACTTGCGAGTTTCTTTGATATGATAACAATATGGCAAAAACTTTGGTAGCAAGTTTCTTTTAACAAAAAATATCTAAATTTTTTTATTTTAATACCAGGATTAATTTAGTCTTTAAATACTTTCAGCTCACGAACAAAAAAACAAGTAAGAACGTTGCAGTCGGGCGTTACCGACTGCGTTATACTCGTTCACGTTCGTAAATATTGCTATTTTAAAAAATTTCCGTATTTTGCAATTTTGTGTTGCTGGGGGGGTGGAGAGTGGGGAGTGCGGGTGGGGGTGGTCGTCGGCAACATTTTGTTCCTCTCTTTAAAGGAGGTGACCAGCTATCTACCCACCAAATGTGGTAACTCTAGCTTGAAAACTGTGGGAGATATAGGCATTTCCGGCGGAGCGGGGGCGTTTGGGGCGTTATAGTGGGCGTGGCCGGGATGTCAAGTGTGCAATCTTTGGGGGAGGTCAGCAGCTATCTACATATTAAATTTGGTGCCTCTGGCTTTAAAACTGTACGAGATATAGATTTTCGCGGGTTGCGTGGGCGGAAGGGGGAGGGGGGGGGGGTACTGAACGCAAATATTTTTCTGTAACTTCTGGAGGAGCTTCCCACTAATATATATCCCGAATTAAGTGACTGTAGTTTAAAAACTCTGAGAGATATAGGCATTTTCGATTTTTAGGGAGGGGGCGTTGGGCGTTCTAGTGGGCGTGGGCGGGATATCAAGGGCGCAATTTGTGGGGCAGGACACCAGCTATCTACATACCAAATTTGGTGGCTCTATCGCTTAAATTGTGGGATATATACACGTGTTATCGATTGGAACTGCCATATATAACGTGTTTTGCGATTACGGGGGCGGGAGGGGGCGTGGCCAAAAATTTTTCCTGTGATGTATGGAGGAGCATTCTGGTAATATATCTGCCAAATTTGGTGACTCTAGCTTTAAAATTGTTGGGGATATAGCCATTTCCGATTTTTCAGGGCGGGGGCGCTGGAGGGCGTTCTAGTGGGCGTGGCCGGGATATCAAAGGTGCAATCTGTGGGGAGGTCACCAGCTATATTCATACCAAGTTTGGTGACTCTAGCTTTAAAATTGTGCAAATATGCAACACTTATCGATTTGACCTTTCAGGTTTATCGGTTTTCGCGATTATGGGGGCGGGAGAGGGTGTGGCCAAAAAACTTTTTTTTAATATTTGGGGGAGCATTCCTGCAATGTATATGCAAAATTTGGTGACTCTAGCTCAAAAACTGTGGTAGATATATGCATATCCGATTTTTGAGAGCGGGGGCGCTGGGGGCGTTATAGTGGGCGTAGCCGGGATATCAAGGTCGCAATCTTTTTGGGAGGTCACCAGCTATATACATACCAAGTTTGGTGACTCTAGCTTTAAAATTGTGGACTTTAGCAATATGCGATTTTAGGTGTTATCGGTTTGCCACGCCCCCAGTGGGCGGAGCTCAAAATCCTTAACACTTTATCTGACGCGGGTACACACGAGTATATATCCAAAATTTCAAGTCTCTAGCTTCAATAGCGGCGAAAATAATTGCGTTCATACGGACAGACGGACAGACGGACAGACGGACAGACGGACAGACGGACAGACGGACGGACGGACAGCAAGACGGACATTGCACAAAACCAATATACTCTTTTCACTTCGTGAACGAGTATAAAAAGTATTAATAAAGAAACATAATTAAAAGCTAAGTCTTTTCTTTTAGCATAAACAGTCAAATGAATACTAAACATTAAAAACATGTTCCAGGGTATCTCCCATTCGAGTTCGTCAAGAGCACTCTTAGTTGGCTTTTGTTTTTTTTGTTGCTGTTATGCTTTCTACTTTGCCTGTTTTTCAGGCAGCTCTTAACTCGTACATAAAATATGAAAATTTCTCACACAAAAGACTTTGTTTAGTGCAGGTCGAGGCTGCGGCTGTGGCTGCCGGACCCCTTACCGACGGGACGCACTGCATCTGTGGTTCGTGGAGTGGGGGTGAGGGCGTGTGCCGGCATGTTGCCAAAGGATGTTAAAATATTTTTGCAGCTTTATCTTTAGACATTTGTCGAGGCGGGGATGGATGGGTTGAGGTTTAGCCGAGGTGAGTAGCTGAGGGCGATGTGCGGAGGAGATTGCTTGTCGTAAAGCAGCGTCGGGATTTAACTGACATTGAGAGCTGCCTGGCAATGTTTGGCCCTAGCTGGCCCACTGGGCCGGCAAATAGATTACCTTCATTTTTGCTAGCTGCAACAGCAACCGGCGCTCGAGTGTGGCCCCTGGGATGTGGCCATTTTGCGGGCAACCCTGAAGTTTGCAGTTGAAAGCAGCCCGGAGATAGCTGCACCGGTCAGCTAGGGGCACAGATAGTGGGGGGCTACAGCTCCTTGATCGGGTAGCATCGCTTTGTGCCAGTGGCAGGCACCTGGCAAATGCTTCAAATTAATTTCACCGCATGCCGAAATTGCTTGGCATTGTTTTCGGGGCATGCAACAAGAGCAACAGCAGCAGCAGCAGCAAATCGTAAATCAAAGCGCAAACAGTGATTGGGGCAAGTTTCTGGCTTATCGGCGTTTAATCTCCTTATGATAAAATGTTTATTTTTGGGCGACAGCAGCAAAAACACTCGAGTCAACCACTCAACCACTCGTCCGCTTGTTAGTGGTTGCAGTAAATTGCCAATGCAAAGTATTGCGTGCCCACAAGCACTTGCCGCACGCTGCCTGCCACACGGCCCTCAGCGGCCAACACTTAGAAGTTTCGCATTGCCATATGAAAGATAAATTCGTTGATAAGAACTTTGGCTGAAAAGCGGATTGTGTGTACAGGCTAATTTAAGTTCAACGCCAGCTGTCGCACAATGGGCGTAAACGATGGGGGCGGGGCCAGTAGCCGCTAGCCAGGAGCCAAGGAAGTGCTCGCACACAGCTGCTGTTAAGGCGCGGCGACTTTATTATTATTATCCTCGGCGCAAAACTGGCAATATACCAAGGACATGGACACGCACATGGACAGACCTCTGCGGAGGCGGGCTTGGGCCGGGCAGCTCTTTTGACGCGTTTGGCCGTCAGCAACATTTGTTCAGCTGCTTCATTTTATATTCAGGAGATATTTTTTTCGTCATTAGAATCCTGCAAAGCTCTATGAAAAGGCAGGAAATCATTCAAGTGTTCTTTTGATATTTATGGCTAGATTTGGTTTGTAGGTTTTCAAAAAGAAAAAAGAAACAAGTAAGAACGTTGCAGTCGGGCGTTACCGACTGCGTTATACTCGTTCACGTTCGTAAATATTGCTATTTTAAAAAATTTCCGTATTTTGCAATTTTGTGTTGCTGGGGGTGGTGGAGAGTGGGGGAGTGCGGGTGGGGGTGGTCGTCGGCAACATTTTGTTCCTCTCTTTAAAGGAGGTGACCAGCTATCTACCCACCAAATGTGGTAACTCTAGCTTGAAAACTGTGGGAGATATAGGCATTTCCGGCGGAGCGGGGGCGTTTGGGGCGTTATAGTGGGCGTGGCCGGGATGTCAAGTGTGCAATCTTTGGGGGAGGTCAGCAGCTATCTACATATTAAATTTGGTGCCTCTGGCTTTAAAACTGTACGAGATATAGATTTTCGCGGGTTGCGTGGGCGGAAGGGGGAGGGGGGGGGGGTACTGAACGCAAATATTTTTCTGTAACTTCTGGAGGAGCTTCCCACTAATATATATCCCGAATTAAGTGACTGTAGTTTAAAAACTCTGAGAGATATAGGCATTTTCGATTTTTTAGGGAGGGGGCGTTGGGCGTTCTAGTGGGCGTGGGCGGGATATCAAGGGCGCAATTTGTGGGGCAGGACACCAGCTATCTACATACCAAATTTGGTGGCTCTATCGCTTAAATTGTGGGATATATACACGTGTTATCGATTGGAACTGCCATATATAACGTGTTTTGCGATTACGGGGGCGGGAGGGGGCGTGGCCAAAAATTTTTTCCTGTGATGTATGGAGGAGCATTCTGGTAATATATCTGCCAAATTTGGTGACTCTAGCTTTAAAATTGTTGGGGATATAGCCATTTCCGATTTTTCAGGGCGGGGGCGCTGGAGGGCGTTCTAGTGGGCGTGGCCGGGATATCAAAGGTGCAATCTGTGGGGGAGGTCACCAGCTATATTCATACCAAGTTTGGTGACTCTAGCTTTAAAATTGTGCAAATATGCAACACTTATCGATTTGACCTTTCAGGTTTATCGGTTTTCGCGATTATGGGGGCGGGAGAGGGTGTGGCCAAAAACTTTTTTTAATATTTGGGGGAGCATTCCTGCAATGTATATGCAAAATTTGGTGACTCTAGCTCAAAAACTGTGGTAGATATATGCATATCCGATTTTTGAGAGCGGGGGCGCTGGGGGGCGTTATAGTGGGCGTAGCCGGGATATCAAGGTCGCAATCTTTTTGGGAGGTCACCAGCTATATACATACCAAGTTTGGTGACTCTAGCTTTAAAATTGTGGACTTTAGCAATATGCGATTTTAGGTGTTATCGGTTTGCCACGCCCCCAGTGGGCGGAGCTCAAAATCCTTAACACTTTATCTGACGCGGGTACACACGAGTATATATCCAAAATTTCAAGTCTCTAGCTTCAATAGCGGCGAAAATAATTGCGTTCATACGGACAGACGGACAGACGGACAGACGGACAGACGGACAGACGGACAGACGGACGGACGGACAGCAAGACGGACATTGCACAAAACCAATATACTCTTTTCACTTCGTGAACGAGTATAAAAAGAATGCAGACGTTTATAAATAAAATTTTGGTAACACAGTTGGGCATTTGTTGATCTGAAAATGAATATAATTATAATTATCTGTATATGTATTTAATATGGCTAGGAATATAAATTTGATCAAGTTATATTTTATAGCCAAAACATTTTGACTGCTTTAGGGTTATTTACCAAATAACTGAGTACTACAGGGTATCTTTTAACATAATTTACTGTCAATGCTTGCCAAGAATATTAACTGAACTGAATGCAGTGCATTTTTGAGTGAAATATTGTGTTGGTGATGTGGCTCATTTTACTGTATTTAAACTAACAAAATGAGTTTTAAGCGTATAT
Source organism: Drosophila paramelanica (assembly GCA_035043915.1). Lineage (NCBI taxonomy): Eukaryota > Metazoa > Arthropoda > Insecta > Diptera > Drosophilidae > Drosophila > Drosophila paramelanica. The sequence goes on along the minus strand of JAWNMO010000354.1, from coordinate 4,776,357 downwards.
TGGTATGAATTACAGGGCATCATCTGTTCTCGGTTCTTGGATCATTTCGCTTGACAACTTTCGAAAAAAAAAACAAAAGGCAAGCGCAAAGTTTTCGGCGCCGTTGCTGATGTGCCGCCCCCAACTCTTCTCGACTACTTTTCAGCTGCCTGTCAAGTGGACGCCTCATCAGTAGCTCATCAACGCAGGCATCTAAATGTTCTTTTTAATTTTGTTATTTTTTTTTTTTGTTTTTTCATTTTTTATGCTTGCGTTTTTTCTGTTTTTTTGTGTTTTTGTCACCATAAATGACTTTAAAAATGTCTAACAAAGTTTTTAAATTACTTCTTGAGTGGGCAAAAGCGTCGAAAATGAAATTACTTATAAAAGGGATTTTGTCCAAGCTCCTCCTTTTGGCCGACTGCAGCTGTCGCATTTGGAGCGTTGTTAGCGCTGCTAAAGTTTTACCCTCAGCTTATTAACATTGAAAGCTCATTATTAGTTTTTTCCGGGCGCCTGCCTGCTGGCCAACGCTTTCGTAACTTGTCTTTAACTCGTTCATAAAAGTTTTTGTTGAAATTTCCATTGCATTAAAAACAAGGCGCAGGTGTCCGTTTTTCCAACTCAAATGAAGTAATGAGTGTGAGGCGCTGCAAGTTTAATGAGACGTGCTCCGAGGCCAGTAGGCACGGCACGGTTATGGGTTCAAAGTCACAAGTCTTGATCTTTTGTTTTAAATTTGTTAAATATTAATTCAGGTTCTGCCTTACGTGAACATAATATCGACTAGTGTCGATATGTGTATTGTTGATTCTGAGATCAGACAGATTAACCTAACTTGTCGTCCTGATCTAGAATATACAACATATGGTACATCTGCACCAAATCATTATACCTCTTTTTCCTTACTTTTTTTTTTACATTTGCAATGGGTTCAGGGTAAAAAAATATAATCTTCAGTTTGAGAGGACTTATAAAAGAAGATTAAATATTCGTGCTGATAAAATTTTGAAGCTATCGTGTTTTTATTTGAAATCCGGAGCTAGTTCCTGTTCCTGCATGAAGGCCTGCCTTGGCAACATATTCAATTTGCTTGTCCCAAATTTACCCAAATGCCCTTCACATAGCACACACGCACACGGCATAAATCATGTTTAGCTTAGCAATTTGTTGCTGCAAATATTTGCCAAGTGTCACAGAATGCAATTGGGTGACAATTGCAGCTGGTTCAAGTGGTGCTGCCAGTGGCGGTGGTGGTGGTGGTGGTTGTCATGGTTGCAGTGCCAGTGCTGCAGGGTCATCTAGCCATATGGGCGCAGACTTAATGATATTGACATTAAGTGCTGTCGCTGTAGCAACCCCTGAGCTAAACTCTACCCTGCAACCATCGCGATGACGCGATGCGTAGGTGAATTTGCGGCAGGACTTATGAGCCATGATATATATACATGTATATGCGCATCGATTGTAAACTCGGCTCAACGCTATTGTCGTTGTCATTGTCAACGTGTTCGTTGTAGCTGTAGCTGTTGTTGTTATTGTTGCTATTGTCTAACCGGCTTCGGCTTTAGATGTGGGTCTGGCTCCGCCTCGCACTCGATGGGCCTAATGAACCATAACGCTTTATCGTCGTTTTGCCGTTACCCAAGTTCCCGTCTATGCCTGTCTAAGTGTGCGATTGGGATTTAATTTGATTGCTTCAATGCCTGCCAACTCAGTGTGTGTGTGTGTGTGTGTGTGTGTGCGACTGTGGCATTAGCTTGTGATTTACTGTATTATTTAGTCTCACTTTGTTTTACCGCTTATTACTTTACGCTGCGTTCACTGCTTGCTTGAGTGTGTGCTTTGTCATCGCAGGGCCCGCCCCTTTGCCGCCACCTCTGCGGCCAATGAGGCGTTGACATAAAGGAAAACTCATACAAAATCCTTTCTGCATTGATTGATAAAGTGCCTTATGTGAGGATTACGGCGACATTGATTTACTACGCTTTGAGGATTTACTTTTCTTCGCCTTCCTTATGTCCTTTTTTATCGCTGTTTTTTCCCTCTCTATATATATATTTTTTTTGTGAATTGAGCAGCTGCAGTTGATTTTGTTGCCCTGCCAACTAATTGCAAGTGAAAACTGCAAACAGACTTGTTTTATGGCGCATTAACTATTGTGGACAGCAGGGAGAAATGAGTTGGAAGTGAAAATTAAAGTTGAAATGGACATACTTGGGCTACGAGAACTGTTTTGTTAAATTTTTCGGTACATTTTTCGATTATCGGAAAACGTAAATTGTGACGGATTATTTTGAAATGTACAAGAATATTACCTTATTTTCATTGTAGATCCTTGGGGTCATACAAACCAGTTTCGATACTTATTTTTTTTAACACGAACTTATCCTGTTGCCTCGTGTCACGCATTCAGCTTTAGCTGGTGGCTGGGATCTGCTTTACAGAGAGTTCATCGGGCTTTGTAGCTTCGGAAAAGTATTTAAAAAGTAGCTGAACAGCAACCTTTAGGGCAAAAGGTGTTGAATTGCATTTGAAAACTTTGTTTTGTAGCTTCAAAAAATGTTGCCAATTGTATAATCAACTTGGTTTGGTTTTGCTTTGGCCCTGTTGTCCTTGGCCAATCTTTGGAGGCTGCTGCTGCTGCTGCTTCTGTTGCTCTGGCTCTGGTTCTGTCAATTAACGCCCAAGTTGTAAACAAATTTCGCCCAGTTGCCGCCGCGTTGCACATTGCACTCATAAATTGCACTTAGTCAAAGTTTGAGTTTCAGCTCTGACGCGGGGAAAGTTTGTGGCAGGGGCTGCGTGCCGCCAAGTGAAAGTACGAATTGCTATTAGCAGCAGTTGCACTAAACAGGCAGCTGCTGTTTACTTAACTCTCCGTGATTAATTGGCCAAAGCGGTCGAAGGAGATGTTGGCTGACAGCAAATTGGTCGAGACTTCATAATAAAGCGGCTGCTGGCTGATGCCTAGCCTAACTGGCTGAACTCTGACCTCATAATGGGTGTTTGCCCCATGAATTATGAAAATGTAATCAGCCTTCAAGCCGGGCTATTTGCTTAAAGCCACTTTGGCTTCAGCTCAGCTCAGTTCTTATTTGGCCGCAAATCTAAGCAATTAACTTGGCATGTCCTTTTGCCAATATCCCTTGCCAATCCCCTGGCCAAGCAGGAAAAACTTTGACACGATTTCAAATTTGTAGCTGAATTTAAAATCAAATCGGATCATGGGTGAGAGGGGGGTAGAAGTATTAGCTGGATTATGTAGCAAATAATACTTATGAACTTATTATCTTGTTTGTGCTTTATGCCACGCCCCGGTCCCCATTTGAAACTCATGACCTCATGCCAGCTGCTGTTTAGCATGCACAGCACGCGGCATGTGGCAGCGGGGCATGTGGCATGCGGCAACTTTCCATGCACTGGGGATAGAAATTTAGTAGCATAACTTGGCGCAGTGTTTTGGCCCGATATTGGTCTTGGCTTTGGTTCTCGATTTTGTTGCTTGTTGCCATTGTTGCCACTTGCCACATGCCACTTACCGCTTGCCGCTTACCGCTTGTCGCTGCTGCCATTGTTGCCAACTTCAATGTTGATTCTGTGTGGCATAAACTCTGTAAATAAATTTCAACAAAATTGTGTAACAATACGAAACAAACAGGCCTCAGGGGTAAATGGGACCGTTTTTTTTTTTTTTGTTGGTCAATGGACCCGAGCAGCCAAAAAACAAATACTACTCGCAACTTGACGTGGCCAGAACAATAGCAAGAACTGAGAATTTGAAGTCAGGCAAAGAGTGTCGGAAAGCGAATACTCTTGCAGGACTGTGCACAAAAGATATGGTTAGTATCTATAATATATAATTATAACTGTACTAAAGTATTTTTATATAAAATCTTTACTTCCGGGCTAGATAACCGAAGAAGCAAAAACCAATTTTCATTAATTTCAATTTATTAATTTATATTAAATTTAAAATATATTATCATAGGTAAACTGTATTCAGATTTGTCTTACTTTATCCTGTAACATGTTACTGAAAATAATTATAGTAGCCTTTGCAAGGGCATAAAAACCCACCAATGGAAAGGAAATAGCGATGAGAACTCAGGAAATATTTTAGTGAAAAGTTGAAGCGTTCTTTGGCTTTAAAGACATTTCTGATGGTTGGTTGGGCCCGCAGGCCGGATGCTAAAGAAATTGTAAAAGAGCCGCCGGTAATTGTGCGTTGAAAGATCTGAAACGCTTTTCGGTTGGTCTCTCTCTCTCTCTCTCTCGCTGTCTCACTCTCCCTCACTTTGAACCCTCTGTACGCTCTACCCTGTGCCTAATCCAATAAGCCAACAACAGTTTTCTTAAGTAATTTGCTACCCCTTTTGCACGTCTGTGCCACATCAGAATCTCCTTTCCCCATGTTACTTTGCTTTATTATGGCGTTTAGTCTGGTAAATGGCGAACAATGTAGCCCCATACAGCTGGCCAAGCGAGGGGTGTGGGGCGGAACTCACAGCCTGCAGCAAGCTGCTGCGGCATAGTTGCGTCAAGTATTTTGTAGCTTTTGTTTGGCTTTCAGGCTGGCGGCGGACTTGCCTTTAGCCAGCACGCCATTGTGCTGTGCCACGCCCCACTTAACCGCAGCTCGTACGCCAAAAGTTTTGTTTAATTTGCAGTGAATCAATCAAACGCCTGCCTTAATATCAACATTTTTAATTAGAAGCCGGAACAGCAACCACAACAACTGGTTAAAGGCACAATTTTTTCCTTCTGGCACATTATCAATTTGCCGGGCATTACGAAAATTATTTAATTCTTTCTAATATGTTTTTTTTCTTCCAGCTGCTGCTTCGTCCTTTGCTTTTCAATTGAAAGTAGGAAAAACAGAAACATGCACATAAAAGTTAAGAGCCAGAGCCAAGACTACAAATTGTTTTCAGTTATCTCGAGGGGTCTTTTGCGCTTATAATAGGGTGTGGGCGGCGCGGGGCTTGGCTCGATTTTGGCTCGACTTTTATTATTGCTTTTTTATTGCGTATTAATTTTGCGTGCTTAATTTGTCGGCGCTCTGTGTGGTGTACAAGAAGTGGCGTAGACCTTGGGGTGGGAAAGGGGCGCGGTCATGCCCCATTTGTTGCTGTTGCCGGTTTCCGGTGCGAAGGGTTTTCGCATGTAATTGACGCTGTTGTTGCTGCTGTTGTCGCTGCTCATTTTAATGGCAAGAAATTGAATTTTAATTAGTAACGAGGAATCTGTTACGCATCAGTTTGTATTTAATTTAATTTCTTAATTAAAATGCGCGGGCATGTCGGCATAAAATCCAACGACTGGCCAAGCCCAAACAGCCAGCCAGCCAAACGACTCTGTTCTTTAACATCATCAAAGTAAAAACAAAAACGCATAAAGAAAGGAAATATGAAAAAATTCAGCAAAAAGAAAATTATAGTTAGCTTCTGGTATGCTGCAGCTGAAATACCCTTCATTAAGATAGCAAAAAAGAAGTGTTCTTATCTTAAATAAAATAATGTCAAGTAGCTCTAACTAATCAGAGAGTAATCACTTTTCGAAAATTCTTACTGATGTGTTTCTGAGCTGAAAAGTTGTTCGAATTCAAATTGAATTAATTTTGTTCATAATATAAGAGGTATTAAATACTCTATGCGTGGAGAATACCAACAAATTATGATGGCCAAATATAATTTTATTTAAATACGGTATAAGCTTTGAGCAGGTTCTTAAATCTGCCCACGATTCAGCCTTTTGACCAGACGCCGTCTTTAGGCTTAGCATTTGAAAATGTCTGCTATTGTTTTTGATCGCTACTCGCACCATCAGCTGACCTACTGGGTCGTCGGGTTGCTCTGGCAATGAGTTTACGTCGCTTGGCAACAATTTGGTCTTTAAACTTAGCCAGCTTTTTGGTGCACAGATTTTGGCTAACTTTTTTTTCTCATTTTGCTAAGGACTTATGCCAGCAAGTAAAGTGCAGTCAGCGTTGCCGTATCGCAGCCAAACTCAAGTGCCACATTGCACCAGGCGACGTGTGCGTGTGTGTTTGAGTGTGTTAGTATGTCGCGAGTCCTTGGCGCATCCTGTGAGCAGCAGCCGCTGTAGCAGCAGCTGAGGCAACAAAAAAAGACGACATGCATAATACAAGTGCCTTAGTGTCTGGCACAGCACATTTCTTTATGTGCTGCACATAAATTGCATTATTTATATAACGTTTATGTGGTGGTCCTTAAAGCGGCTGCTCCCCTCCTGTGCCAGTCTATGACAGCTGAACACATTTTTGGCCAATTCAGCGCTTGATTTTGATACTCGTCCACGAAATGAAAAGAGTATATTCGGTTTGTCTTTGCGGTCGTTCAAGCTATACTCTTAAAACTTGTAATTTATACTATTGCATAGCTGCGTCGGATAAAACAATAATTCATTGGATTCGAATCGAGACTATAGTTCCCATAACTTTGTCAAAAGTTAACCGATTTTCATGTTTAACGACACTTTTGTAATGATTTGTCATATAGATTATTTTGCATATTGTATTATTAAAATACAAGTTTTATTATGTTTACTGTCATTTTTTCATGATTTATCACTTAAAGCAATTCTGAATATTAAGTTATTTTTTGATTTGTTTGTTGTTGCACGATAGTGGTTACACCCGATTTAAACTCAGTTTTCTAAGCAAATGCATTTTAATTAAGTCGACAAGTCGCATTTGGGTTTTGCCTAACTGCTCAACGTGTCGCCGTGTGGCTGGCTTGTTGCTGTTGTTGTTGCAACTAGGCCACTAATTTTTGAAGGGGTAAAAGTAGGAGTGGCGGGGTGTGAGAGTCCTGTGATGCCGCAGTGTGTTACAGTTTTGTGACGCCAACTTTGTTTGCCAAACTTTTTATTGGCACATATCCTGCAGTCCTGCCGCTGCCTGTTTGTGTTGTTGGTTGGCTTGCGCCGTGTTTTGAGGCAGAAAACTGGGCTAAAATTAAATGTGCATTGTTTTGCGACCAGTGCGCGCTCACGAAGAGTTTTCAAAACAGCATTTGCATATTTTGTGCGCAGTCAACGAGATGGGTGTGTGTGTGTAGTGTAGTGTGTAGTGTGTGTGTGTTTAAATCGGCTTGAATACTTTATGAAACCACTTGCTGTCATCGAGCCAGCCAGGCAGCCGGCACGGCCTGTTTGGCTTCATCCTGCTGGCATGCGGTTACAAAAATATCCTTGCACGCATCAAAGGTCATAGAAACGGATCGATAAAGCAGCCTCTGCCTCAGCGTCCACGAGAACGCTCAAGTTCGGGCAATTTGTGCGCACATTAGTCGCTGTGCTGTGCTGGCTGAATTATACTCTTGAGCATCATTTAACAGAGAAAACAATAAATTAAATTATCCGGACCTACAACAAATTTGGCTTTTCCTCAAGACGTTCGAGTTTTCTTTGCCTTTCCGGCTGCTACTTATTCTTGGCCTGGCCTGGCCGTTAAACTCATAAGTAAGATCTACACACTTGATAAGCGTTTGAACTTCGCATCCGAGTCGAATTTCTAAAACACTAACTCACACAAATAGACACGTACTTGCCACGCACACACACGCACACACACATTCACACACATTTCCGGCAGCATTTCCGCTTTATTTTCGGCTGCCAACGTATTCCAATTCATTTGTTTTCGATGTGCCTTTTAACTGTGCGCCTTCACACAGAAACAAACACACACCCACACTTACACACACACACACGAACAACTGCCACTTGGCATACAGAAAAGCAGCAGCCAGTCTGCGATTTGGCCCTGCATCAAAAATTTATAACATCGATTATTTCCTTTCTCCACACTAAATACTAATAAATTAAATTGTTTTTTATTTCTCAATAAATTTTTATTATTCTGCTACTTTTATACTTCATTTCGCTTTTGCTATCGTACTAGGTGTCGATTTAATGGTCGCCCGAATCAACCAATTGGCCAACCCCTCCCCTGCCCCTTGCTGTGCTGTTCATTCAGCATTCGGGCTTAAGGTCAATTTTTGATTTCCGTTTTCGAATTGCTCAACGCACACGCATCCGTTTCCGACAGCGATTACACCTATCGTGCGTGTCTCTGTGTGTGTGTGTGTGCGGGAGTGACTGTATCTGTATCTGTATGTGTATCTGTATATGTTACTGTATCTGTATCTGTGTGCGCTGCCATTTTGATTTGTTTTTCGTGCTTCATTTGATTCGAGTTTCGACTCCTGCGTAGTTTCTGACAGTCGTTTAATGAGTTGACGCTTTGAATATGAAAAGTTTTGCGCTTTTGGCCCAATTTATAGCATCCAACCGGTCTTCTCCCCTATATGCCCAGCAGTTTTAGTGTGATTGCTAATTTGTAATTTACGCAGTCGACCCACGGGCGCTTTTCCGGTTTTACTACTCCACAGCAGAGTTTTCCAGCTGGTGTTGGTGTTGCTTTTCTTCTTGCTGCTGTTGTTGTTGTTGTTGTTGTTGTTGTTGTTGTTGTTGAACTGCCAAATGGCCGTAAGTGATTCATTTTGCTGCTCGGCCACTATTTAGGCTCTGGTTTGGCTGTTGAGTTACGTTTCTTTTTTGGGCAGCGCCCTTTTGCACGTAGGTCATCAGCAAATAATAAACATAAACAGTTTATTGTCGGGCGCTGCTAATAAAAGCGAAAAGCGCCTCATAAAATTACGCACTCAAGTGCAGAGCATAAAATACACATTCCACTAGTAACACCCTCCCTACCTCCTACCTCCTACCCCCTCCAGTCACACCCCCACCCACAGCACCTACTTTCCACTCCACAGCACAGGTTGTCTTTTTCTCCTATAGTTGACCGGTGCTTAACTTTGAATGTCTGACCAATTGACATTGGTGCTCTTCTCGGTGCGGCCATTCACAGTCATGTACTCGCAAATTGCAGGGTATTTCGTCAAGATTAGCATAAATCGAAGGCAGTCGCTTCTTCTTCGTTCTTTTTTTTTTGTTTATTTATTATTTGCAACGCTTTGCAACAACATTTTACGCTATTTACACAGCGAAGTGTGCATAAAATTGACGCTTATGCACAAGTTGACAATAACCACCCAGCAACCCCTGCAGACCTGGCTTAAAAAGTCGTAAACATGCACAACTAACAGATTTATTTATATGCGGCATAAAAATGCACAGCAGCAGCAACAAAAACTACAACAACACAAAAGGCAACGAAACGGCGCGAGTATAATAAAATTGGCTGTGAAAGTGTTTCCAGGACACAAGGATAAAAACGTAATCCGCGTGCTGCTACCCAAATGACTAAAAGAAACGAACGAGCTGCGCGAATTTTAGTTTGTGCAGTAGGGGATCCGGGTGAGAATTGGCAGGATGTGTGCCCCCAATACACACAGAACATGCAAATAAAATGTATCTTCGAGTTGTGGAAAATTAAATACTCTTGCACAACATATTTGGCAATTTGTTTTTTTATTATTTTTTTATAAGATTAAAGATTGTTCCTTAAATAGTAGCCTCAGATAATTAAATTTATTTAAGTTATATTAAAAACCATTTATACAACAACTAAATTTTCTTTTAAAAAATATTTTAAATTAAATTTAAATTTTTGTCCGTAAGATATTTTACGTTTTGAGTGACTTCTTTGCACAAAAGCAGATTGAGCAATATTTGTATAAACATAATCTTTTATTCGCGTTGCATACACAATGACATTATTATAATACTCTTTGTTAGGGTGCAAGAAAAGTTCCGCTTGTTCGTTAGTCGTTGTCGTTTGCTGTCACTTGAGTGCAAAAATCTTAAACTGACTTAAAAAGCATAAAAAGCCAGCGACAACAAACGATGTGAAACCGCTTGGCAGCAGTTTAAAGCCAGCTAAAAATTGTCAAGCCCCAACTCCCAGCACACACACACACACACACACACACACAAACACTCACACACACAGCATACACCCCTAGCTGCTTAGCCTAATGGTGAGAAGTGTCAAAACAGCGCACGTACCCCTGCCCATTCCCCTCTTCTTCTATACAGCAGCCGAGCGGCAACAACCCTTGTTTTCAATTCCCATCCGCCAGCACCAGCCCCCTGCTCAGGTCTGCCCCCTTCCACATAGCTACTTGGCTTGTTGCCACATTGGGTAAATCGCTTCAAATCGCACATTTCAATCTTTTTAACGAACTTTATCGATATTCCCAAATAGGCGCCCGCCACGCAATATGCTAATGAGACAGTGTCCTGGGCCCGCTTTCTACACAGACCCTCCCCTCACTCTGTGTCGTGTTATTGTTAATGGCTTTTTGCATGTGCTGAAATACAAGTACCAATATATATATATATATATATATTTATATATATGTATGCAAATGATATTCATATATATATATATGAAAAATCATAGATCATCTCGGCGCTCGCATAAACTATGAAATATCATGATATTTATATATCGCATGTTGTTTTTTCATGTTGCTCATGAAAACACGCACACATGTCGCCCGTTCTATGTCCTTGCGCAACTAAATTTTTTACTAGCGCAAATTTACGGCTGCAAGCAAACAATACGCTAAATGAAATTTCCAAAAAAATAAAATAAAAAACTGAAAAAAGCTTGCAGAATAATAAAACAATAACAAAAACCACATGCTGCATGCCCACACAAATAAACAAAAGACTAGATTTTTTGCCTGAATATTCGACGGTTAAATATCCTTTATTTTAAGAGGTTTCGACTTATGAATAATTTTGTAAAGCGTACTTTTATTTTGTGTTTTATTATTGAACACAATTCTATAGTTTAAGAAGAAAAAAAATGTTCTTTCAGCATAAACATATTCTCTCTGTGTTCATATGTGCCACAGTTTGTGTGTGCAACAACATACCCCATTTAACGTGTTTATACAGCTGAAGGGTATACAAGTTTTCCAGCTGTTATTGTAATCTATGCATATTTTTTTTATAAATTATTCTAAGGGCTCGCTACAAATTGATGCAAAATGATATTTGCGACGCATTTAAAAAATTGTACATTCAATATTTGCGTTGTAAACGATTCCATATTGGAAAATGAAAATATCGCAACTACATTAAAAAAAAAAGTAGCAAATACCTCTAATGGATAAAGCTTCACAACATGGCGAGAAGATAGGGGGGGCGAAAGTGCTCCATTAGCTGCAGCTGCAAGCCGCTACCTGCCATCCATTAAATCATGAGCAACTGTTGGCCATCATCTTGCCCATAATACTAAGTGTCATTACCATTGCCAGCCAACCATAGCCATATCCATATAGCCATACGATTCGCCGTTGCTTTTGAGCTTGGCTTTTCTGCGGCTTCCTTCGTCCTCCACATTGTGCCCGTGCCCGTGCCCGTGCCCTTGTCCGTGCTGGTGCCGTGCCCGTTCTCGTCATTCGTTTTGCGGACAACTAATGAGACTTTGCTGTTCTGGCGCGTGCACAGAGACGCGATGGGGCAGGCGAAGGGGGGATAAGTTTCCTTGTAATTGCCATATGTGGTAATGGCCGTAATTGGTTTTCCTTTTTGAGATTTAGTGACTTTTGTATTGGCCACTGTTGCAAATGTGTGTGTGTGTGTGTGTGAAAATGGACATGAATGGAATGGTCGTCGGTCTGCTTTCAATGAAATCTTGGCAACAACTTAAATGTCACTCTGCAACATACACCGAATACGTTTTAGGCATTAGCTAACAGGCAAACGCTAACAAGCGCCAAAGTCGCAAATTCAAACACGTGACTTCGTGTCATTTACAGCATTTAACACAGCTGTAGAGCAGTGTTAAACAATGCTAAAACAGTAGCCGGCGGCATTTTGAACCTGTCTGTGCTGACGTCAAACTCAACTTAAAAAAAAAAAACAACAACAAAAAAGAAGCAAAACACAGAAAGTGAAAAATATATATATATGAACATGTAATGTGAAGCGTGAAGCAGCTTAACAGCTTAAACGATAGATGAAATTCGCGAAAATTGACTGACAAAAAATAAATATATTTGAAACAAATTAGTTGATTAAATTACGCAATAATTATACCCTTTATCAAATTAATTAACTAGCTTAGCTTTAAAAATCGTTTATGTAATTATATAATTCAAAATCAAAGCTTTTGTTGTGGCATTCTAATTATATGCTAAAAATATATATATATATAAAGTATCCAATGTAATATAAATTTCAGCAAATAGTGTGGAAAACAATTTTCAATGCTGCCTCAAATTGTTGAAGCATTTAGTTTGAGTTTGGCACATTTTATGATTTATTTTTTGATCGTTTGTACTTGGAGTGCTCATATTAATTGCCATTGCCCGGGGTATCTGATATATATTCTAGTTGCAAACTAAATACCTAAAATATGTGACACTTTACACAGGAACTTTGCTGGCCAGCAAATTGAATTACTGCGAAGGCGTACTCATAACTCCATACTTTGAGCTTTTCAATTTTATGTGCAGTGTCTGAGTGTGTCCTTGTTGTCAGGGCCATTGTCGTCGCTTAGGCGAAACCTAATAAAATCCTATAGAATTAATTTAATTTTAAATTTTTGCTGGCCAAAGTCAAGTGTGCGACTACGTGCTTTTAAACATGAATTTTTGTCTTGGCTCTTAAAGCAATATATGCAAAAACACCAAGCAGGCTAAGCCGAATATAACACACCGAAGAACACATATCCTTACGAAAATTTCTGGAAATTCGTATAAGCGAGATAATCAAATTGCCATCTATTTAAGGCTAAAATATAAACAAAATATATTTAATATATATTTACGTAAATTAACTATTATTTTTGGGGAATCAAAATGATCTTTATATTTAAAATATATTTTTAAGAACTGTATCGGATAGATCCATCTAAACTTAAGCTAGCTTTGGCTAGTTTAACTAAAAAGTTAATTTAAATTTTTATTAAAGATGATTATGCAAATTGAAGTTAAAAATTTTCTGGCTTTAAACTTTATGCACATCTCTCAAAATTATTAAAGCACCACAATCAAATTTGGTATGCGCATAAATGGTATGTTAGCGGAATATATTCGCATTTCTTCAACTTTCGACAACTTTTTGGGTTGCAAACTACACGACAAAGTTGTGCAACTCTGCGCTTAGAGTAAGGCCGCAACTTGCGAGTAATTTGCTGTGGCATACAAAAAGCTTTAGGCGCTTGGCAAAACAGAGGCATGCATAGATAATACAAACACATGTATGCAATCTGGGAAAACCACCCGTTTCCCACATCTTTTCACAGCCAACAGACACATGTGTATTGTTGTCGTCTGGTGGGTTCGGTTTCATATGCTATGGCTGAGTTCTCAGCAAAGCAAGGCATAGCATGGTATGGATAGGTTGGCTCGGTTCGGTTTGGTTTGGTTGCGGGGCTTGTGACTGAGCCGGCGTGCAGGCAAAGCTTAAAAGCAAATTGAAAATTTAACCTCAGGTTAAAAGCGTTAGCGACAGTTGAGTTAAACAGCATTAAGGCCGTGTTAAGCTGTCTGTGGCACACACAAATACACCCACACACACGCTCACACACACACACAGAGACACATATATGGTTGAGATTTAGCTGAAAGTCACGCCTTTGCAAAATGGCTACGCCCACATGCGTTTCGCTTTTGTCGCCGCCCGCCGGCTGTAAATTTGCTAAGCAATTGTTGTTTAGCTTTTTGCTAGGCGCCGTCTGCTCAAATGTTAAAATCGTGTAGTTCATTACAAGGAGAGCAAAAAAAGTGGGTGGCCTCGTTCCTGGCGAGAGAGACAAAATACGCTATAAATTTTGAACAGCCATCAAGATGATTACTTCCTGCCATGTAGCGCAAACATAAAAATAAGTTGCAGCTCCGAAAGACGCACGCAAAATAAACAGCAACAACAACACCAACTGGCAAGTATGGCTGTAAAAGTGGCTCATATCCTGCACGCATCCGGTACCCAAAACGCATATGAGTCGGAGCCTCCAGTTGAAATTATCACATAAATCAGGCAACAACAACGGCGACTGGCAACAGGCAACAGCAAAAGAAAAACAATGAGCTATCAGGGCCAGGGTAACAGGCGGGGCATCGGTAAGGGGCAGGCGAGGGGAGGCAGCGTCGGAGGCAAGGCCAACTTACAAAAGAACAGCATTAAAACTTTTACAATCGCATAATGAGAATCTGCTTTAAAACTTGCGGCAGCGACAGCCGCCAACAACTACAGCTATAACAGAGATTCATACAACAACAGCAACAACAACGACAACTTGAACAACTGGAACAACTTTAGTATCTGAGAGCTGAAACTTAATTGACGCTAAAAATATACAAACTTACGCACGTATTACGTTGCAATTAAGCTTGACGGCCGCGAATGTGGGCGTCTGCCACGCCCAACAGCACGGATACACGTCGCACAAAGCGCCACCTGCTTGCACCGGAACACATAGATAAACTTTAATTCCAACTCTTTTTTTCGCAATTTGCACTTTTTGAATACACTGCTACCGATGTGAAAAATAGGCTATTCGTTTCCGGCAATCCGTGTCACAATAAAATCTATAGTTTAGAATATATTTTTCTGTATATAAGCGTCTGACTAAATGTAAACATTCTATGACCACGCCCATTTAAATGTCTTAATCTTTAGTTTTAATAGCTAAGTGGTTTGAAAAAGATCACACAAATTGCTAAACTCTACCAATTTTTAAGTCACAGTACAAAAAATAGCTTAGAGTTAAAATCCTTTAATCAAAAATGACTCTTCTCATCTGTTGGAACTACAGAAATAGAGTATTTGGTAGTTTCTTGCATTCGAGTGCAATGTTCCTTTCTTTCTGCCCGCCCACTTGTCCGCTTGTTGTGGGCGTGCCAAGTTTAGAAAACGTTTCGCTTGGCTGTCTGCATAAATGCGATAATTAAATGCAAAATATATTTGATATTATTTTCAAGGCTTATGCAAATAAAGTCTTAAGCCCCAGCTTGGAGATAATGAAAAGTGCAGACGCAGCCATTGCCTGCCTGCTGTTGCTTTTCTTGGGTAAATCGTATTTGCATACATTTCCGGGCAGCAACAAAGTTTGAAGTTAAGCGCTGACAAAGTTAACAGTTAACAGTTGATAAAAAGTATTAGTAAGTAGCCTAAAGCCTAAGAAACCAGGGTCCCCAGTCGAGTCAAAAGTCTATTGTCGTTGCTGCTGTTGGGGGTCTTAAAAACAAACTGAAGCATCAATAAAAATCACACTCGTGAGCAGCCTGTGCGATAAATTCAAAGTGCCAATTCGATGCTTTAATCCCATGGACATACTCGTAATGTCCGCCTGATGACGACGTGATTTCATGCAAAGCATGTAGCCGGCTCCTATCAAGCCCAAAAGCTGTAAACAATTGCCCGGGTCATCGCAGCAACGGCAACAACAACACACTTTTCAAAATGGCCAGCAAAATCGAAATAACAACTCAGCTTACGATTTAGTTGGGCTTGTTCGATTGACAAATACTTCGTAATAGTTTTGGCTAACGATAGAAACACAAAAGTTTCCAAACAACAATTTTTTTTGTTTAATTCGTTCTAGTTGTTTATTCTTGACACAATTTTATAATTTAAATTAAATTTGAATCTCAAATTATTTCTTGTGCTTAGCGACCCGAGTTGTCTCAATCTTTCTGTTGCATATATTTTCACAACTTGTGCAATTTACAGGGCATTCGAAACAAACGGTAGATGGGCCCCAAGCTGAAACAAAAAATGTGGCTCAATAAAATCAAACAACAAACGTGATGCCAAGTTGCTGAGTGTTGCTTTTGCCTATTTGGCCGGAGACCCATGCATCAGGATCCCCGGGTCCTGGCGGGGTGTGGGAATCAATTGTGTGTTGACATTTTTATCAGTTTCAGCCCCTTAAGAGTCACGCATAGGCATGTCGTAAGCTAAAATTTTAATAGAAAGAAATCAGTGCCAAGGCGGCCATCAGAAAATGTTGACCCTTTTTTTTCTTCTCTATTCGTTGGGGCTCCGGAATGTGACCCCGTTTGCGGCTGTGGGGCAAGGTGCGTCGTGCAAAATTAAATATGTAAACAACGGGCCGTAATTTCTGTTGTAGTTGCTGTTGCGTTTTGTGTGTTGCCATTTGATGGAATTTTAATGCGCGTCACACGCGGCGTATGCGCACTTTTCACTGAGCCTCGCCTTTAAAGCTGGTCTGCGACATGCATTTAATTATGCAGCAAAAGCCGCTCACTTAATTACATATCCTACGAATATCTATCCAAAATACACTTTGACTGCACACACATAAGCCTGAGTCGTATACTTATGGCATGTACTGTGTGCTGGCATCAATGAAAATTGCCAATAAACGGATACAAAGTCAAAATACCTGAACGTATATTACCATGACAACTATAATGAGATATCACAGAGCGTGTGTGTGTGTGTGTGTGTGGGATAAGGGTATTAGTGTCAAAGGCAAGCAATGAAAGGTCTATGACAGCATTTTCAGCGAACTCATCAACAACAACAGCAGCAGCAACTGTGGCTGAGTTAAGCGCCGCCGATTGTTACCGCTGCTGTGGTTGCCGTTAACTTAATAGTAAACAATTACAGCGCACACCCACACACATACACACACATACACACACACACACGCAAACACATATACCAACACAAGGCTATAGAAATGCAGACGCAGATAGTGGCACCGAGAAACATGCGACAGCCGCAGGGTTTTGCGGCTTCCGTCGCAGCTCTTTCGCATTCTCTGTCGCAGACATACAAATTGCTTTTGGTGTGAGTATATTCGTGGGTGTGTGGATGTGTTTGTATGCTTTTGTTTGTGCATGTGTGCTTGTTGTCCTTGTAACACTTAAAATTTAACACCAAGGCTGTTTGTTTGCCTATCTTCTCACTTTGCATCTCATCGCATCACCCACATCCCGGCACATCACACATATCTAGTTTTCCCACACATTTTTTCTCACACCTTTGCCTGTCTCCTCATCTTCTAATGCCTGGCAAATTTTTATTTGTTTGCCTTTTTTTTTGCTGTTTCGCATTACAAGGTTAATTTGAGCTTAATGTCAGCACCTGCCTTAGTTATGTGGCCACTTGAATGCCAGACTTAACGCAGTTCAGAATGTGTTTTTCCTGCTCGTTTTCTTTTGCGTTTTCTTCTGCATTTTTTATGCATTTTCATTTCCATTTTCCCTTTTGTCAGCTGCTCTCGAGACTTGAGCATTCGTTTAACTATTTAATTGTTGTTGCCTCTCCATGAACTATGCAAAATGCAACTGCCACACAACTCAGGAATTTCTCTTAAAGAAAACGATTTAAATGCTTTGTTTTTCTTCATTTTGTTCAAGGTTTTCCTTTAAAATATTGTATAATAAATGAATAGAAAGTTGTCAAAAAAAAATAGTTGATTATTTATTGAAAAGTTTAAAGTTTTATGCAAAGCTTTAGGGTTTTTACAATATTCACATAAAATGATAAATTTATATATAAATTTCATTTTCATGCATTTAATTTTCTAGCATTTTCAATAAGCTAGCTCATCTGCAAGCAATGAAAGGACTGTTTATATATAAAAAAAATAAACAAATGTAAAAGACACGTCTAACAATACAAAATAGTCAAAAATTGTCATAACGAATAAAACATATTTTATTACATTTTAATAAACAAGCAATAAACCTACGATTTTGTAATATAATAAAACTTTCAGGAATTGTGGCACAAAGAAATACTTTCCACTTGATTTAATTAAATGTCAAAGACGGTTTTAGTTTATGAAATGTAATATATTATTGCTTTACCATTGAATATTAAGTTTGATAAATATATATTTATTTTAGTTTGATGTTGTATATTAAATATTATATTTAATTTGGTTATATACAAAAAGTTTTAATATGTATGCATATTTACCAAATAAATGCCATTTAATAACTAGGCCAGTCTTTGCCTGACGCTTTTTTGCTCTTGTTGACAAAAGTGCTGCAAGTTTAATTAATTCTCGTTTTCCTAATGCACTTATTGCTTGTTAATTTTGCATGTGCCATAAATGCTTGCAATGCAAATTGTAATTAATAAACGACGTCGAGTTTCGCTTAGAAATTCAATACCGTGTCGATGTTGGAATGTGTTTCATGTGTATGTGTTTATATATATTCTGCTATTCTTATGCAACACAGGGCACATTTTGCATGTAATTCTTGTGTATGTTGAATGCAACACGTAACATATTTTGTACGCAATTGGGATTCAATAAACGGATTTATTAGCTTTTTGGGCGTTTTTTACTGAATTTTAAAATCAGTTCCCCAACTAAACGTGGGTCAGTGGAGTATGTCTGCGGGCAGACATTGAGGAGGGGTTTGTCTATTCACGCAGCCGCAAGAGGCATTCAACAGAACACAAAAGCGTCTAATTAACATGCCACATAACGCACTGCCCACTGGCAATGCGTTTGTCTACTCGCCCTTCTGCTCACCTTGCCATCACATCCTGTATATGGACTTGTGTGTCCGTCATTTGTAAGGCATGGCCTTTGCCCTCAGCCAAACATGTTTTGGACACTGCAGACATTTCATTTGAAAACTGGGCCAAACCAATGGATCTCGCTTCTAGGTCCCAGTCCCAGTCCCCGTCCCGAGTCCAGTTCCTTCCCTTCGCACCAAACACATTGTTTTTTTTTTTTTTGGTTTCCTTCTCACGACTGCCTGCAAAATTTGCATACACGCATTTTCCGGCTCGCAACGGGTGCAACGGCAACTGCTCTGGAAAATTGTGTGCGCCTCGAGTCCGAGCTGCAGCATTTATGCAGCACCGGCTGCCAACAATTTTTCTAGATTTTTTCTACAACATTTATTTTGCAATTCCCCAGACGAGCACAGGCAAAAACGAAAAAGTGTGCGAATAAGAGAAAGTGTGTGTGTGAGAGAGAGAGAGAGAGAGAGAGAGAGAGAGAGAGGGGGGGTGGAATGGAATGTAAGTGACATGAAAATTTCCTTGGCCTCGTAAATTAGTTTGTAGCTAAATATTTAACCAGATTTTTCGTTTGGCACAAATTGTGTATATTGCATTTGACACTGGCTGAAAAAATTTCATTTGACACGCACAAATATTTAATCCCAACTCAAATGAAGATACAGATGAGACAAAAGAAAGAGGCAGAGCTGTAGACAGAAATATGATAACAAACATAAATTTGCTCGCTCTTTGATTTCCTGTTTATGTCAATATCTTTCCAGATCATTTTTTCACGAAATGTGTAACACATATAAGCAGAATTATTTGACTAAAGATATATATTTAAATTTTGAACTTTAAATTCTTATACAATGGAAGAATCTGTAGAAAAAATTAAATATTTATTAACAAGTTTTTGATTTTATGGACATCACTTTAAGTCAGGGTATTTTATATTTGGCAACCCCAAGATTGTTTTTATTTTTTGTTTTTTTTTAAATGTTTTTCTCTGCTGCTAGCTGCATAAATTATCAACGAGATTTTTATCATTTTGTTAGGCGAATTCAATTTCGCTTTTTGTCGCACACAATTTACATGCTGCTGTCCATTCTGACATCATGATTGATGCCGCATGCTGGCGACACTCAATTATCGTCAATCACTGGCCAAGCGCGAACCATTTTCTTGTTGCGCTCTTTCTCTGACTTTCCTTTTCCTTTTTTTTTGCTACTTTTTAAGCTGCTGACTTGCAGAATTTGTCAGAACAAATATAAAACGTGCGGATATTACTCATACGCACCGTCGCATGTAGCCAAATATGAACTCTTAATAATGCAGCCGAACTAACTCTTGGACCCAAACAAATTTGCTCACCTTTATGACTCAATTGCTCAAAGGATAAAAGCCAGAAAAGGGAAATGAGTGTACAGTATACATTTAAAGTACCGATTTTGTTATCTGCCTTTACATTTCCCTTGTGTTTGGCGCCCTGCGACATGTTTTGTTCTGTTTGTTTTGCTTTTATCGCAAAATTGAAATCATTGCCGTCATTTGGTAACCATTATGCATGATATATGCGCTAATCTGATATGCAGGCACACACACACGCACATACCAACATCCATACAGTGAGTGAATAAAAATGTCACCAAAAACCGGCAACAACAATAAAGAAAAAAATAAAATAAAAAAATATATATGTACAAAAAAAATACAATTTATATACAAGACGCTGCACAAAAGGCTGGCAAAAAGGGAAACTAACAGCGCTGCCTAAAAGCACTTCAGGCCGCACACACACACACACACACACAATCATACACACACGCTCGTATCGCACAACACAGCAACAAAAAAGGGCGCACTCGAGCGTTTTCCTTTGCCGCGCCGTGTTGTATGCAACACATACGCTAAGTAGCTGGCAGGCGACTGGATGGCTTGCTTTAAGTGGGCGGTTGGGTGGTGCGCCCTGACGCGTGATCCTGTGCAAAAGGTTGCCAGGCAATTGAGTGTGAAAAATGTTGTAGGCGTGAGCCGGGGTGGCCAGGCGAAGAGGCAACCAGCAGGCAGGAAGTCGCGTCCGCGTTCATAAGTATCGCGCCTAAAGTCAGACGGCATAACCTTTGGCTAATGCACGAGCAGGCAGTCAAATGGCGTGGCCAAGCGACAAGGTGTGCAGGGGTGCGAAAGATGTCCTGACAGCATATGAGCCGGGTCAAAGGACGTAAGCTAAGGCAACGGCGACGACAAGTCAATAAATATGCTTCCAGATATTCATGTACTACAAAAGGGGCGTGGATCTTATGTTAACTGGCCAAAGTCAATCACATGGCAACAGTTAAGGGCCAGTGCTTGTCGCACTTGGCTCGCAACTGGCATTGATTTGTTTAGCACGATTCAGGCCAAACAAAAATAAAGCACGGCAAAAACTTTGCGTCCCACTTATTTGGGGCTACCTGTAATACGCTTTTGATTTGCACCAAATTCCATTTTTCACAATTTAATGCGCATCTAGCTACGTGTTGTCGACGCTCTGCTTCTACGGCAAGCCTGAAACGTGCTTGTTGTCCAGGCACAGACTGCCTTTCAGGAAACAAACACACAGACACACGCACACACACGCACATATACATTCGCACATATATCATTACATTTGTCACGTGAGGGACAACGTGATTTCATTTTCCTGTCGCCATAAAGGTGACACATTGCAATGTTCTGTGTAAGCGTGTGTATGTGGGTGTGTGTGTGTGTGTGTGTGTGTGTGTGTGTGTGTGTGTGTGTGTGTGTGTGTGTGTGTGTGTGTGTGTGTGTGTGTGTGTGCGTATGTCATTTTCTTGTGAGTATGCGTGGGTGTATGTGATGCTTGTTGTGACTGCTTATCAGTGCGTATGCGTAACATGTAAAACGCTAGTCATGGCTCAGAGCCCATAAACTGAAATATATATTCTATCCGGTAATACACGACTTGCCCAGACAAAGTATATTCCATAAAATCAGTTTTTCTTTTTCTGCCAAAGGATTTCTTATTAAATATCGATTCATTTTTTTTATACTCGTTCACGAAGTGAAACTAGTATATTGGGTTTGTGCAATGTCCGTCTGTCCGTCCGGATGAATGCAACTCTTTCGGAGCTATTGAAGATAGAGACTTGAAACTTTGGATATATACTTGTAGTTAGAAAAAATATTTTTTTCCAAAATTCACAAGGGGGGAGTACATTCTTTTTTGACCAAAAAATTCAAAAAAGTTGTATCTTCGAAAATGAATATATTTTGAATGTGGAGTCAATATATAGGACAAATCATGATCAAAATGCCATCAAACGTGAAAATCGGTTCACTTTTGACAAAGTTATGGGGGTTTGATATATGGGAGCTATGGAATCTGACAACTTTACATGTCAAAATTTTTGTCGATTTTGGGATGATTTTTGACCAAAAATTTGACCCCCCAAAATCACTTTCAATGTTGTTTTTTATGCTAGTTGTGACAAATAAAATCGATTAAAACTATAAATTCGCAATTCTAAATTTTGAAAAAAAATTTTTTTCCAAAATTCACAAGGGGGAGTACATGCTTTTTTGACCAAAAAATTCAAACAAATTTTATTTTTGAAAATGAATATATTTTGAATTTGGAGTCAATATATAGGACAAATCATGATCAAAATGCCATCAAACGTGAAAATCGGTTCACTTTTGACAAAGTTATGGGGGTTTGATATATGGGAGCTATGGAATCTGACAACTTTACATGTCAAAATTTTTGTCGATTTTGGGATGATTTTTGACCAAAAATTTGACCCCCCCAAAATCACTTTTAATGTTGTTTTTTATGCTAATTGTGACAAATAAAATCGATTAAAACTATAAATTCGCAATTCTAAATTTTGAAAAAAATTTTTTACCAAAATTCACAAGGGGGAGTACATGCTTTTTTGACCAAAAAATGCAATAAAATTTTTTTTTAAATTACTATATTTTGATTGTGGAGTCAATATATAGGATAAATCATGATTAAAATGCCATCAAACGTGAAAATCGGTTCACTTTTGACAAAGTTATGGGGGTTTGATATATGGGAGCTATGGAATCTTTTATTTAAGAACGTGAACGAGTATAACGCAGTCGTTATCGCCCGACTGCAATGTTTTTGTTGTAAATATTTTCGTGCATTAAATGACATTTAAAGCTGATAGGATAGAAATTTAATATTTGTATCTTAACACGGAGGGAGCGAGTTCGATTCCCGGTTGTGGAGTATTTATTTTTTCGTTGGCAATTATTATTACATTTTTATTTTATTTTTAACAGGCTCAATACTCATCAACTGCCGAGAGTTTGATGTGTGTTCATTTCTGTGTTCAGTGTATCTACTAGTCGGGCGGTCCCGACTTGAGAAATCAAACTGGTTTTTTTTAGCAAAATAAGTAAGCGTAAAACAAAAACATTTATCGATTTTTAGATTTGCAGTATAACAGATTTACACAATTTCACAACATTTTTGCAAGTACAAGCGTCGTCGCAGCGGAATATTCACTATTCAAAACCGCAGCCGATGCTGGCAAACAAATTTCCGACAGCTGCTGGCCAACAATTTTCGACATAACTTTAGATTTTATGGGCCACATGTGAGCGTGTGTTACGAGCTCGGATTCCACAAGTCAGTGTACTATCAATTTGGCCAAGTCGTGTTGCCTTTTGCTTGTACTAGCGTTGTTGTTATTGTTGTTTTTGGAGTAAAATTAGCGATTCGCTGGTTAGCAAAACTGAAAACCAAACGGAGAACGTCGCTCTACCGTAACGGCTGCATTTACGAAGGGTAAGCACACAAACACCTTTGAGTTGGTCATTGTTGTTGCTGTTGCTGCAGTTAGTTGCAAGAGCGTTGTCTACGGATGGCCAAGTTGCAAGTTGCGCGTCTGAAGTCTTGAAGTACTACACCTCATGAATATTTCACTTGCAATCACATTGTTTTCCCGCTAACTTTTCAGATTGTTTTAGCATGTGGCGGAAATGGGCGTGGGCGTGGCATTGTCGGTTAGTGGGCGGTCGTTTTGGACGTCGCCGTTGCTGCCACACGTAAAGTTGCAACAACAAACTTCGGCTTTCACTCAATTTCGCTTGCCGGAAAAGCAGTTTGAAAGCATGCACAACACTCTTAGCGTGTGTATGTGTGTGTGCTATAGGTAATCCTTGATTCCGCTGCATTTGGTAGCTCATTTTCCTGTCCTGTTCGGCAAGCTGCCTCCCCTCCACTCCCCCGACTGGTTTAATACTTGCTGAAGCTTTTTCTTATTCGCCTCTTTTTTCGTCGAGTTTCGACTGCCTCGAATTATGGGAGATTTATGCAGCCGTCAGGGGCATCGCCAATGCCCAAGCCAACTAGTCAAGAAGTAGCTGCAGCGCAAGTGAGTAAGAGCGCGAGCGAGGGGGTCGGGGGAAAGGGTGACAACCATAGCGAGAGCGAGCGAGATAAGTGGCCACTCAAAGGAAATTACGTGTTGGTTTTGCAAGTGGCATGAGATAAACTTCCACTGCACTTTTTTCGGGATATTTTTTGTTTTTTATTTTCGTTATTTTAGTTACATTCTTTTGTTTTTTTTTCATAGCATTCTTTTCGGGCTGTTACTTTGGTGGCCGCCGCCAGCGCCAGTTGAGAGCGTCTTTTGCAAATGTGCGTGGATTAAAGTTTGCCACGCTTTTAGTTAGGTCTTCTTCATCTTCTTCTGCTATCCTCTACAACTTTTTGCCTATTTTTTTTTATTTTTATTTGGCGGTGTTTAATGAAATTTTTGTGCTTCCTCGCAGCAACAAACACGGTCAAAACCCATTCCCAGCGAGCCAAGAGGTAAATACTCAGCCAGGTGAACTGCGTTGCTTTACTCTGGCTGCACCTGATGTTGTTGTTGTTGTTGCTGTTGTTGCTGTTGTTCTCGTTTTGTGGGGCACACACTGGCACAGCAGGTGGCACCACTGAGCCGAACTTGCAGCTGCAATTGCAATTGCAACCATTTTCATATTTTATGTACTTTGCGTGCTTAAAAATGTTTCATTTCTCTACTTTTCACGTGGCGTGGCGCTTTGGGTTGAAAGGTGCTGGAATTTGGGCGGTGGATTGAAATTTGGTGCCATTTCAATTTCATGAAGGTCAGCGGGCTGGCCAAACCAAATAACTGCCTTGTTGCACAAGAGAATAAAAAGAAATTCACTTGATAATTTTCTACTCAAATTGAATATTTGCAAATGTGTATGGGTTTGTGTATATGTGTGTGTTTGCATGTGTTGGCGAGCCAAACTTTTCTTATTCTCTGCGAATAACTTTAATGGAAAAACTTTGAATATCAAACCGCAAAAAACAAAAACGTTGTCCGAGTCCAGTCACAGTCTTAGTCTCAACCAGGCACTCAAATTGAAAATTAAGTCTGAGAAGTTGCTCCACATGGCAACACCCACCTGAATGACCAGTTGGGCTACAATGTGTTTTAATATTTAGAACAGACAAAAAAGCCGCACTAACTTTTTAGAGTATTAGCAGTAAACCAAAGATATATAACAAAAATGTACTATATATTAGATTTATAAATTTCGAATTTTTCATTTTTAAAAATTGAGTAATGATAATATATCAGAAAATAATCGAAAAATATGAATTTTTCAAAACGCCTTTGTGAACTTAATAAATTTTAATAACGCGTCAAGTGGAGTCAGAGAGAATATGATTTATGCAAAATAAATAAATATACTTTTATGCAATAGAACATATATAAAGAATAAATCATGACAAAAATTTCATCAAACACGAAAAGGGGTTATTTGTTGACAATGTTTAAAATTATTGATCCAAGAGTTTTATATGTCAACATTTTCGGCAACTTTAGCATGGTTTTTGACAACAAACTTCCTCAAAATCAATTGCAAAATTAATTTATATGTTTATATTATTAATATAATTATATTTTTTAAAATTAAAAGTCTTCAAAATAAATTAACTTGTTCATTTTTATCAGGCATATTTTAAATTAAGAATTAGTCTAAATGGAAAACATGAAAAATCGATTAAATGTGAAAATCTGTTAAGTGTCAACTGACTAAAGCAGATGGAGTTTTGAAGGAAGTGTTTATTAATGGATTTGGAATTCTAGGAAGGTCGTTTCAGTAATGACTTGGGAAGGGACAGACCGTCAAACCAACTGGACAATTATAAATAGATCGAAAAATACCAGTGCCAAGACGATGCGAAATAACATCTACGGACTTTTACTTACGCTATTATTACACCGGATAGAAATTCCGGCGCTGAAGTCCTCGTGCGGCGTTCCAATTAGTGTGGCTCTATTGTATGAGGACACGTTTGTCCTCAAGATGCTTCTGCATCTTTGCCGTATATCAGTGCCCAAGTGACAGAAAGTCATTTGGGTTATTAGCAGTCGAGTGGCACGAAGATGTCTGTGGGGAGGGAGCTGGGCAGGTCGGCCGGAAACCCTTCTAAGGCGAACTTCAAAAGGAAAATGCCATAAGAAATAAGTTTCTTCAGCTGACATTATTTCGTTATTATCCGCATCAAGGATTCGATTGACAGGCTGACTAGCGCAGACATTGGCGTCGGCACAGGCACAGGCACGTGCTACAAACGCCTTTATCCTTGCGAAAATATTGTCAGAAGGACAACAACTGACAGCCGCACCAAGGCGCTGCGGATACAAAAGAAATTATATTTACTTCAGCTGGCGGCGAGTGCGGGGGCCAACGAAGGAAAACAAAACACACAAAAAATAGGCAAGTGGCAAGTGGGGCAGACAGCGGGCAAAATCAAATAAAATGCCGGAAACATGGAAACATCGGGGGCCCCCAATGCAGAGAGTCCGATTATGGTAGATGGAGGGTCGCCCCTCTTTCGCTTACCTACTTTCTTCTGTTTGCCAGCCTGACGCTCTCACGCACTTGGGCACTCACTCACTATTCACAGTATTCACGAATGTTTTCGCAGCAGATAAATACAACATTTGACACTTCATTATTGTGCCCGCAGCGTAATCGAATCAATTTCAGCTCCAGTTCCATGTCCACCCACCAAGTCTTGTCACAGTGTCAAAAGTGCTTGGCCATTCGTCGTCTCTGTTGGCCTTGGTAGTGGCCGTGGTTCGTGGCCCCGCTGCCCGAGGCTCAAGCCAGCTTGGCCTGTTGACACATTCGCTTAAACGTATTAAATTGTTTGCCATCGCTTCTCGCTATTGTTCTTGTTGTTGTTGGTATTGCTCCTGGCCAGAAAGCGAAGCCTGGCATTTTATTTATACGCACTTTTGCTAGCGCTCTTGTTGCTGTTGCTGTCTTCTCCTCGAGGACCTGATGCCTGATGGCTTTTTATTTTTTTGTTTGTTTGTTTGCGTGCGGAAGTGCGACCAGCTCTGTCCACTTGCCCGCTCGTTCGCTCGTTCGCTCGTTTTCATGTTTTTTGCACTGTCACACTAAAAGTAATCGATTACAGGCCGGGTCATGTAAACGGATATGTTCGCTTCCGTTTGGTATTTGACGCTACAAATGTTGCGAGCGCCACATAATTGCACGCCAGCTCAAACTGTCTGTCGAATAATTGTGGCCTAATTACAAAATCAAATAAAACGTAACCGAGAGCTTGAGTAGCCGAAAAGGCCTTAAACTAAAGTACCTTAGCAATTTATAAGAATATAATCCAATAAAACTGGGCAATTGAATTACTGCAAATCCCAGTGAAGCTGCTGACCTGGTCAAAATTTTAATATTTAAGTGCATTTTAACACTTTTAAGCATATTTTCTCTAACACTCCCATCTCTCTGTCTCTATCTCTATCTCTATCTCTGTCTCTATCTGTATCTCTGGTTAGCTCAAACATTTTATGTGCACTCAAACATGCATATTGACATTTAAAATTGATTGGCAAATCAACAGCAAATGCTCTAAATTATTTCCACTCCCTCTATATCCAGAACTGCCAGGATGTGCATAAGGATATTGCAAATATCTGGTGCTTGTCCGAGCTTAATTTGACAACTTACATTAGCTGGGCATAATAAAATGCACTTTATGAACTTTGCGACATTTGACAAATTTTCTACAAAATGCCCTAAACCAATTAGCCACAAGACCATACACACACACAAACACACACACAAACACACACACAAACACACACACAAACACACACTTGATGATGATGGCTTAAACTGCAAGCACGTGACGTATGTCCGTTAGAGTAATAATATTTGCTGTAATTTAGTTGATATTGTGAAGCGATGGAATTTCCATATTTCATATTTAATATTTGCATTCCTTTCGTTTTTGCAGCCAGCGCCCAGGGCCTGATGGCCAAGCATGAGCCCATGTTCATATCACGTTCGGAGACATTCAAATTCATAGCTGGAGATATAATAGTGCTGCCCTGCGAAGTGGCTAATACGGGTGAGTGGCTCGATAGAGTAAGATTTATTATTTTTGTTTATTTATTTCTTTTTGCACCATGCTATCAATTTAAGTCAGTTGAGTTGTAAATAGTTTGAGTTACATTTCACTCAGAAGTTAATTTAAATACCATCTTCGATTGTTTGGTAATTTAAATCGAAATATCTTTAAATTCATTTAATTATTAAAAATCCGACTATTTGAATTAATTTTCTACAAAAAATAAAGAAGAAAAAACACGTTATATTAGCATTATATATTTTTTTCATTTATTTCATTGTTTTTTTTTGCACTTAATTTAAACATATATTTTGCAGCAAAAAAGTTTTTAGTATGCGATTAAAATTTACAATTAAACAATAATACGATTAAATTAACAAAAGCTCGTTTTGTAAGTCATTTAAATGAGACTAGGATAATGAGATTAAAACAAACGAATTGAAAATATGAATAACTGAACGATCAATAAATGAGATGAACGATTAAAATAAGTTATATATATTCGCCTAGCGAAAAGTGAACTTCGAAACCACCTTAGATATGTGAGCTGGAAAGCACCAGCCTCGAGAATGATTACTTATGTGTGGTTAGGAATTTGTGTGTGCTCTTAACTCAGTTGTCATTCAAATGTTGCGGTCTGTATATTAAGGCATACATCTTTATATATATATATATATGTATGTGAGTGTGTGTGTATTTGTATAATTAACCCTACAACACATAATGTCTTCTAACGGACCGCAACTATGCATTAATCCATGCTGGCTTTCCTTAACAAAAAAAAAAAAAGAAGAAGGATGACCGTTTGACGAGCAGCTGTCCAAGATGCGGGCAGTGGGCGTGGCCGAAGCACACGTTTTTGTTTTTGTTTTCGCTTTCAGTTTGGGTTTTGGACCCACTCAAATGGTGGTTACACTGATGGCATGTGCCATGTACGTTTTTCAATTTAAATGCGGTCGTGTGTGCGAGATTATTTGTACATAACAAGGATTTAGCGTAAGCAGCATGAGCATCAGCAGAGGTAGGCGGTGCGAGGGGGCAGGCACAGGCATATACATACACATGTATATACCCTACTCGTTAGGTTAAGGCTAGGAGCTGCGGTCGTCTGGTCATCGTGGACAAGTTTGCGGACCAAATGGTACATAAAAACTTGGACCCAAACAATTGGCATATATATAACGTATGTATGTAGAGGTCCGACCATGCATATATATTTATGTATGTGTGTGTAACTGGTTGTGGTCATATCAACCGTTTATTAGAACCAGCATAGACAGAACAAAGAACATGGAATTTTCTTTGGCATATCTCATGCACTTCATTGCCTCAACGGAAAAAAAAAAAATGAAGAAGTACAAGAAAACGAAAAAGAAAAACCAGAGGAAACAGGACAATGGCAACAACATTTTGTAAAGTTGTATTATAGCCCAAATGCCTGTGGGTTGTAATAAAGAAAAAAATAAAAGGGAAAGCAAGCAATGTAAAAATTAAAAGAAACTCATCGCTAGAAAAAATGCATGAAAATTATAGATACAAGATTCCAGGTTTTAAGCCAGTTTAATGCCATTCTATGCTAATAAAGTGCCACACCATACGACACTTTAATTAGAGGCATTCCTTAGCGCTCAGGGCTCAGCCTTGAGCTCTTAAATGCAATAATTAAAATCATATCCGTGACGTCTTTTGCCCGTGTTCATAAGGCGCAGTTTATGGATCTTTGGAAAATATGTTAAGACCGGCAGCTGCTGCTGCTGTTCTCCGCTGCTTTTTATGTGTTGGCCATAAAGTTAAAAATATAATTGATAGAATTTTTAAAACCGCACACTAAACAAAGGCACTGAGACTGATGACTACCTCCCGCCCGCCCGACCTCTCCCTTGCTCCACTTCAGCATTTGAATTCGCCGTGATGATGAGCAAAATATAAAATTTATGCACATTTTCATTTTATTTTATGATGAGTGCCCATAAAATTCGAAAGAAAATCACATGAAAATGAACCACACACTTTTCTTTTTCTCTCCTTCTCTCTCTCTCTCTCTCTCTCTCTCTTTGTTGACTGTTCATTTGCATATTATATGAAAATTCCTTTAAATACTTATTGCGGTGCTTCGCACTTTTACAAAAGTAATCGTATGTCTTGGTAAATAAGAAATATAAGAACATCTTAATACGCACACAAACTGTCACACACAGACACACCCACAAGCAAAGTTTAAGTGTGTGCGAGCTTGTCTAAACAAACATTGAAGCATTTTATCATTATCATTTCATCATGTTATTTGAATTTTTCTGCACATGTGCAAGGCTGTGCGAAGTGCACGCCAGCATGGTTTTTCATGTCCTCTATGCGCCCCATATTTCCCTCCCTGTCTTTGCTCTGTTTTTATCCTTTAGACCCAATATTCTGCTGCCTTTGTTTATCAGCTAGTCGCCACTTACGCCTGAGGCTTTGCAATATAAATGTGATTCCGCTAACATAAACACACGCAAGGGCATTGCATTACTTAAAACTAAAAAAGCCACACCAAAGATATCCTGTAATTTTTGAAATACAATAAAAGTAAATAAAAACTGGCATAATTTATATTAACATATGAAAGCTTTAAATAATTACGGAAATCGCATATATTCGAAATCCAACTTTTTATATATATATATATGTATAAATATCTCTCAATATTTTTATTTGCAATTTTTCTATATCTAATTACAATTGTTTATAATTTCCACATCCTAATTAAAAGCTTTTAGAAAATTAAACAGTATTTTTAAATATTCTTACCTCCTTCTTAAGTCTTATGAATAAATATTTAAATGCCTTAATTTCTTATATTAAATCAAATATAGCCAAAACACTCAAAACAGAAATTGAAGTTGTTTGACGAACTCCTCTAATTAGTTCACAAAAATTTGAGCACATGAGTTCCGCTCACAAAGATGAGAAAGCTTTCAAATACGCTTTATATTTGCTTAAGCAAATTTGTTGTTGTTTCCTTAATTATTATTTTTTTAATGAATTTATAAAGTACTCATACGTTTACTCAAAGGCTTACTTTTACTTCATTTTATTCCACAAGCACACAATTGCTTAAGAATATTTGAATATTTGCGCATTCATTAAATTTATCAAATAGAAATGAAGAGTGTTGAAGGACTTGTCAAGTGCTTGGTTGTCTCTTTGTTTGCGTGTGTCCTATTTCATTAATACCCTGTGCTTTTAAAATGTTGAAAAAGTGTATTTGCTACTATTAGGTATAAATGTACACAAGAGAAGATAAAGTAAAAAATAATTTTCCCATAAATTATATCTCTAAAAATAATATATGTGCAAATAAATAAAAATATATGCCTTCAGACTTCAAAATATGAAACAGGATATATCTCACTTAACCAATTTGCACTAGAACGCATCAAAATGTATGAAATGTTATTTATTTATGCATAAGAGAAACAAATCCTTTCACCCGTTGGCAAATGTCATAATGCGCAAGCTGTGAGAGAAGTTCCAGAAACTTTGCTGTTGTTTAAGCTCTTAAGTAATTTGCAATTATTAATGGATGGGCCAAAAACAATCGTATATCAAATCTGTGAATGCATTGTGGATTGGTTTCGGTTTAATTTTCATTTGTTATTTTGCCGAGTGGATACAAATAATTAATTGTTGTTGAAGTTGTGTAACCAAAGGCCGGTGCTTAACTTGTCAGCACGCATAAGACCTTTTCCTGTTGATGGTTTTAGCCGCAACAATGGCACAACAACAATAACAACACCAACAGGCAGCAAAAAGTGGCAACTGCCAACGAACAAACTCCGGCAAACTCGAATGCAATAAAATGCAAAAAAGGGCACAAAAACAAACCTTAGTCACGGCGGCCACAGAGAAAACGCTCATTACGCTTTGATGGAGCGCCGTAGTCAGAACCATAGTCGGTGTCGGCTTTAGAGCTGGAGTCGGAGCCGGATTCGGAGTCGAGGCCAGCGGCAGCGCTTGAAACTATTACAGAGTAGCGGAAATGGAATCGTGCCGCAAAAGTTGAAGTTGTGCAAACAGCGGGACAGCGATACATGAAAAGAGAGAGGGAAAGAGGTAGAGTTGGGGCATGTTGCAGCAGCAACAAAGTTTCAATATTAATGCCATTTACAGTTCTAATTTCGCTTTTTACGTACGCGCACAACACTTAACACACACATACACGCACACACATGACATAAAAGTTGTGCAAGGAGTTGCAAAATAATGCCTTATTGAGGCAGCTGCCTGCCTCGCCTCTACGCCGCCTCACCACGCTCCTCTACAAGCACTTTGTGTATATACGTATATACTTGGGTCGGCTTAGCCGCAACATCGTTTATCTTCGGGGGTCATCATCTTATAATATTGGCCTTTCCGACATGCAATAAATTGCGCTCAGACAAACAACATGTCGGTCGGTCTCTTGTCTCTCGGTTTCCAGCTCAGTGTTGCAAGTGGCATGCCTCCGCCTCAATGGCGGAACGGCAAATTGCGCATACGCACCGTTTGGCCAGTGCAAACAAACTAAGCTCGACAACAAAAGCGAATGTCGGCCATATTTGAATAGCCTCCGCGGTGAGTGTGTTTATATGTATGTGTGCGTCTGTCTGTTTGTCTGTTTGTCTGTCTCTGGCCAAAGTGTAGAAAACTAAAATTTCGCTTTAGCTCCACACACACACACATGCACGGCTGGCCATGGCCAACAATTTGTCCAGCTGCAGCAGTTGTTCAAGCCAAGTCCAGTTTATGTGAGGCCGACATACAGAAGCCGAACTGCTTTTACTCTGTTTCCGCCTTAACGGATAGCCTCAGCCAGCACACCAGTCACTCTCTGTGTTTGTGTGTGTGTGTGTGTGTTTGTGTCTGCGAGTTTGTATTTAGTTTAGAACACTTAAACCGGAAATTGAGGCGTTTTGTGTTTTGCTTGTTTTCGTTAGATGGTTGTTATTTTAGTTAACAATTTATTTAGTTGCAACCAACACAATTCCACACTCGCACATAAACACAACTTCAATTTATATGGCTCATGCATTATTTGTACTGCATGCATCGCACAAGTGACTGGCCGCACTTTAAGCGCCACTGCAACAACTGATAGAACATTTATACTAGCCCATCTCCCTCTTAGCCTCCACCCCTCATCTAATTCTACATTCTCTCACTCATATTAGTTTCCTGGGCTGGCTTTAAAATCACAAAAACCAACAGCATCAACTTGTGGTTGGCTGTGGTTAACATTACATGAACATTCTTTTCATTTAGTCCACGCCACGCCCACAATAGCATAATATGACTTAAAAGAAAGCGAACCATTTCAGTTTTTATATACAAATTGGCTTTTGGTCGAGTTTTCTTTGAGCGTCTGATTTCCTTTAGTTTCTGCTACAGTTAACTTAATTAAGTGTAATTTAAATTTCAATATGCAAATATTGAACATTCATCGCAATGTTTTCAAGGCTGAGCTCTGTATTAATGCAATTCAAAAGGAAAATAATGAAAAGCAAAAGGGATTTATGCCAATTTAGAGTTTATTTCAATGACAAAAAAACTGTTTCTTGTCGAATAGGAAAGATTTTTATTCAGAAAATGAATTTAAAGGATCAAAATAAATCAAATTTTATAAGAAAAATATATGGTTTAATAAAAATATGTAAAGACGTTACAGTCACGGTCTTAAATATAATTGTTATTTGTAACATTTTCGGTAGTTTGTAATTGTGCGATGCACTTTGCCTGAAAAGCATAACTACAAGAATATACTCAAAGTTTTGAGACTCTATCTTAAACAATGCTGAAAAAAGTTGCTTTTATACAGATGGACAGACGGGCAGCATGACGGACTTTGCACAAACCCAAAATTTACTAGATTCACTTTGACTCACTTCGAGAACGAATATACAAAATATTCAAAGCCTAATTTGTGCCGAAATAAACATGTAACCATCGATATTTAGCTTGTATAAGACTAACATTTCTATTATTTCGACATTCGTGCCTGACACCAATTCCGAAGAACTCGTGTTAATGTAGCATTTTAATAAAATCAGTAGAGTTGCAGCATTAGGTAAATTACAATTACAATTTGCTAGGAAAATCACTAGGTAATATTTTTGTGGGGTATATTTTTCTTCAGCCAAAATGCTGTCTGCAATTGTCTGGCTGCCTTTAAGTAACTGTTAGACCAAAAGAAGCCAAACTACTCACAACTTGGTAGCGCTCTTTCTCCTTTTTTCCTACCCGTCTATGTTCACGCATATACTGAACACGAATTATGCCTTTCCGCTCTGAAGGCAGCTGCTTGGATAGCTCCATGTTCGTTGTGCACGCTAACGATAGCAGGTGGCGCTAGTTTATTTATTTGACTATGTGTGTGAGAGTGTGTGCGTGTGTGTGTGAGTGAGTTTTCCACATTGCTGCCTGCTGCGCCATCTTCCTGCCTAGCCCTATTCCCTCTCGCTCTCCCGCCTCGGGTAACATGGCTTGTTGGTGTTGTTGAACTCATTGCAAATAAATACGCTTTTTGAATGCGCATGTAAATGACTTCATAAGCATTTTATTACCACCAAGTTTCACCAAGTGTCTGCACAGACACAAATATATATGTATATATGGCTATCGTGTATGTGTTGAAATCAATTTCACCCCACTCTGGCCCTTTCTCTCTCTTTCTCTCTTTTAGTCTGTCTTCCCCGTGGCATAGGCCGTCAATAATGAGCGTTGAAGCTTTCATTTACAGCGCGCGGGCATTTTTCCCCAAAATACTCAAGGCATGCCCGTCTCGCCTGAGTCCCACGCGTATTACAATTTTTGTTTTAATTTTTAATGAGCACCGTTCGCGGAAGTCGTACATCATTAGTATCAAATCCGGACAACTTCAATTTCAATTTCAATACCATTGCCGCCGTTCATTGCCGTACACAACATGTTGCTGTGGCACGTGATGCTCGACTCGGCTCCAACAACAGTCAATACAGTCAACACGTAAATTGAACAAGTCACGAGTGCTGCTGTCGAGTGTGCTTGATTGGCAGATACCCTTCACGCCTATGCGATTGGCTATTGTTACCTTTTGTTTTGAATCATTTCTAAGTTTTATAATGACCTAACATATGGTCCTGGGAAGAAGGTTTACCAAAAGTGCCAAACGTTTGACAATGGCAGTAAGGCAAAGAAAATAAAATAAATATATAAAACAAAAAAACAAAAATTCGATCTCGAACCAATTTCTGTTTCTGCAGCTTTGTTTTGGCTTCCAATACATATTTCAGCTTTCTAAAAAATCTTATATATTGAAATTTCGAGTAATTAGAAAAAAGTTTGTTCCCAAGTTAAGAAATTAAAAGCTTTGCCGCATAATGATTTGAACATATAATTCATGATGATGTTAACAGGAATAATAAGTAAGACACAGATGGGCTGTTCGCCTGATGCTGATCAAAAATATATTCAATTAACAGCTGCAGCAACAACATATCTTGTTCAATGGTTACAGGGTACAAAAAGAAATCACAATTAATGAGTTCGATGAATACGCCACGGAGTGTGTCTGTCTGTTTTTCTCTCTGTCTATCTGCCTGTTGAAAGCCGCTTTGCATTCGCTTTTTGCTGTGTCGCTCGGCATATCGAGTGCCTAGAATATGATTGCAAATGCCGCATATTAGCGGATATCAAGTGGGTGTTACTGAGTGTATGTGTCGCCACACAACAGCGCCCGCAACTCCCCTCACTCACCCTCGTAGGCTGTCTCTATGCGGCTGTTGTTGTCGTTGTTGTTGCGGATGTTGTGCGCGAGTCCATGCCAAATTGAATTTCTAGCCTTTTAGATCTTTTGAAATGCCTTGTAATTGAGTCATTTGAATTCTGACTTTTCAATTTATATTGCGAGTGTACTTCTGTGTGTGCTTAATTCTGTGTACGCGTATGTGTGTGTGTGGGTTCAATCTTTTCAACTTAATTTAAGTGATTGCCCTGCCGCATTTTCCAATTAACTTACAGCAGACAAATCGATTATAGCTCAAGCTTAAAACACTCAAACTCACAGTTCATATGCTGACAAACTGATTGACTTGATTTGTATTTCAATTGCAGAGCCCTATGTCGTCGCCTGGAAGCGTGGCATTGCAATTTTAACCGCCGGATCCGTAAAGGTGACGCCCGATCCGCGCGTCCGCTTGGTAAGCGGCTTCAATCTCCAGATCCGCGACGCTGTGCCGCAGGATGCCGGCGATTATATTTGCCAAATTGCGACTATGGAGCCACGCGAAATCACGCACACCGTCGAGATATTGGGTAAGTAGGCCACAAATTTTCGATAGTGCTCATCATTTTGGACGAGTTTTTTTTTTGCACCACATTTTTATGCAAAGTTTTGCAAAGGAATTTCAGCGTGGATAGTTCGCCTAAAAATTTTTATAGCCAAATTTATGCGGCTCGCACACAAATCACTTGGGTCCATTGTTCGCCGGGCTACATCATTTGGACACCTCCGCACAGTGTGTGGATGCGTCTCAAATTAACATATCCTTAGATTCCCACTCAAATATGCAAAATAGCTGAGCTGCAATTTGGCGGCTTTCAATAGGGAATCTCTTTTATGGCCAGCGGAAAAATCAAAACTAATCTGCCATTTTCTACTACAGATTCCCTTCATATATATCTTTCTTCTTCTTCTTTTTTTTTTTGTGGCTGCGGATGCAAATTTAACGAATGCCCTTTTGTGGCAAGTCCCCCCAACTGTCTGTCTCGGCCATTCCCGATCTCCTTAACTACTTCCTTTGCCGACAACGCATTGTGTCTAACAAGCGTGCGTTTCGTTCTCTCCAGGCTCTGCTCTTTGCTTTGTTTTGTTCTGTTTTGCTTTTTGCTCTGTCTCCCATCTTGTTGCTGCCTTTGTATACTTGCCCCCTCCCCTCCCTCTCCCCCTATCAATGCTTTTGGTGGTGCGTCTTCTAATCAGCAATGATGAATAATTTGCATATATTTTCCCCCCAATTACAATGTTGCCTTTTTATTTGCATACGCTTGGCTAGCGGGCCACACCCCCTAAAATCCATCTTACTCCCCTTACTGCTGCTAGCCTTGTTAACACTTTTGCTGACTTTGGGCCCTGTGTGTGCGTGTGTGTGTGTGTGTGTGTCTGTGTGTGTGCGGCGCATGCAAATTGCGATACAATTCCCAAAATCTCAAAAGTGTAGCCTCGACTTCAACTCTGCTCTGCCAGCTGAGTGCTGGGCGCCAATGGGCTTGTGATTGGCAAATAGTTGCCTGCAATTGTTGTCCTTAAAGATGTCCTTAAGCGCGTGTGTAGATACTTTAAAGCATTACACTCCACTGGGCCCTGGCCTATAAAAAATCCGTATTTATTTGAGCAGCTCTCAAGGAGCAAGAACAACAAAAAATCGCCGCACACAACTTTTTTCATTTGTCATTGAAACTTGGTCCTGGATGCCGATGCTGATGCTCATCCTGGTGCCGCCGTTGCCCACAAACAAACATTAAACAATGACTGGGGTCTACTGGTCTACCCAATGTTGTTGGGCGGGGTGGAAGGCAAAAAAAAAAAGTCGATTATTGAAAAGTTTTGTTTATTTTATGTGTTTATTATGCGCTCCGTTTGCCAAATAATGATCATGGCCAGAAATATTTCGTTTATTGAACTTTAGCAGCGCACGTAAATTGCTGGCCTCCCAGCTCTCCGTACCGCCCCTCAACCCCTAACTGCCCGGCAAGCTCTGTTTCTGGTACCAATTCCCGCATTGTTGTCAAAGGAGAAACAAGCAAAAATAATGCGCTGTCGAAGTTTTTATAGGCTTAACAGCAGACACCCCAAACCAACAGCAGCAGCAGCAGCACCAGCACCAGCAGCCTCCACCCTCAACATGTGCGCGAATATAAATTTCATAAAGTTTGCCTCGCTCTGGCATTTTGGCTCGCCAGCTTTTACGAGCGTAAATTACTTTCAGTTTGGCCTCCACACTAAAGATGAAAAAATAATGTGCGCTTGCCAAACTTTTGCACTTGTCCTGACTGCGGCGTCAGCGTCGCGCACTTACAAAGACATTAGCCCAATGACGCCCCCCACCCTCCGACTCAAAAAAAACAAAAAAAAATCTGACCACGTGGGGTAGATCACAATAAACAGCCGAGCCTCCAGCCAAACGCGTCCAAAACTTTGCCAGTTGACAAATCTTTTAATACTGTCCAAAAAAAGGGAAAGCGAAAGCAGCCTAAATATTTAGACTATGCTCTAACGGTTGTTATATATTTATTTATACTATGCTCTGTTGCAAGCATGTGTGGCATGCCTCTCAATTTGTTTGCGAAGCTTGTGTTACAAATTGTTGATTAACAACTGTTTCCATAATCCGAAAAATTAGTTGATTGTCAAATTTAGAAATCCCATTTGAAGTTTCTGCAATTATAATCAAAAGTGTCAACATGCTGCTAAAATATCTGCAAAAACTTAACAACATCGTACCACAATAATATATTATGCTTTTCTTTTCTAAATTTCTCAACAATTGAACAAAAACAATCGGTTTAAAATGGAGTTCTGGTAGCACAGTTTACTATAGATTTATACCACATACTTTTAAGTTAGGTTTAAATTCTACTTTTTACTAAACTATTGAACACTTCCTGCAAATCGTGCCTGCTGCTTAACTCTAACTGGCTGTGCTTTTTATTGACTTTTTGCAATTTAAAATTGAATGAAATAAAAAATCAGAGTTGTTTTTTTTTTTGCCACGCATCCTGTTGCAGCCTGCTGCAGCAACTGCCGCAATTGTGGCTTTAAGCTTGCGAGTTGTTGCATTTAATGGGCTGTGCCTGTTCACATTATTTAAATTGCGAATCGCGTTTAATAAAAACCAATTTGGCATTGACATCTGTCAGCCAAACGTCCATTAGCCCTCGGACACAGTTGATGTCCGTTGACCCCCGGCGCTGTGGGCGACCACAAACGTGCCACAAAACATTAAGTTTTGTGGCTGTCGTGTGGGTAGCCAATGCGGTCATTTGGTCATTTGGCTATTTTTATTTTTATTTATTTTTTTTTTGTATTGTTGATGGATGAACATATGTAATGACATAATGACGTCATCATTACGAGTCCTACCTCAATTGACAACTGCAGCACGTCCGCTTAAAACCGCCAACTGGACCACAAAAATTGGAATTGTAAATACAGAGGAGGAGAAAGAAGCGGTAAATGAAGGCGTATTTTAGTCTAATAAACTGCTTAAAGTCTTTGACATGGTGCTTAATTTAAGTGGCGTTTGCGATCGTGGACACCAGTCGATTGGAAAGGATAATTATTATCGGGCTATTAATGCGGAAAATAAAGCCACACAATTGTAAGCTATATGTCCAATATGTGTACAAATGCAAAGACAGATGGGGCGTAGGGCGGGGCTGGAGGTAGGCTTTATGAACCGTAAGGCTGCATTTAATTATGTGCAGCAGCACAAACAATAACAACAACAGCAACAACAATAATAATAAGTGTGCAATATTATAACAATAGACACAAAGAGAGACAGATAGCAAAAGAGTGAGGCAGAAAGTATGTTGTGGCACAATTTCATGTGCATGCCACAATATGCATAAACAAAAGGCCTCGACAGGGGAGTCACTGAGTGAGTAAGAGAGCGAGAGACAGATGGGGTGTGAGAGAATATAGAGAGAGAGAGAGGGATAGACGGCAGACGAAGTGGTTGGTTGGCCAACAACTTTCTTTGGATACTTGAGACAAATTACCAACACAATAGCAAGCAAATTGCAGGGATATGCCTGGATGTGCAAGGATATGCCGCAGTCCGGTCAGGATGCTTTGGGCAAACGAACCAACAATTAAACATCTTAGGCAAAATATACGCATGAATTTGGGATACCGTTTAAGTTTTAGCACTTAACTTTGCCCTACTAGCTATGGATTTAAATTACTTAGCAGATGGTCAGACTGTTTTCTCTCCACCACAGCACCACACCCAGCCCGTTTACCCCTTTAGCACTGTCAAGAATATTGCACTTGTGTGTGTGTGTGTGTATATTTGTGTTTGGGTGAGTGCTGGGCTTGCTGCATGCTTCAGTCCAATCGAACTATTCAAGTTTAAAAGCCGCAAAACCAAGCGCTAAACTTGCATCTAGCGAAATAAGGCATATAATCAATAGATACACTCACAGAAAAGAGAACACGAACGATAAAGCAGAAATCTGACCAATTGAAACCAAAATAATAGTATATGGATAGATATATAGAAAATGTTTGCTATATAAATATAATTTATACGCATACTCAAATCAAAAAAGAAGTTAAATTTATTAAAGTTTCAATTATCTTCAATAGAATACTCAATCTAAGTTACTGACATTGTTTATGTTATTCACTTTAACGCTTAAATCGGGAGTAACTTATATTCAATTTATCCAGTTAGATAAGAATCAGACTGCCAATTTTTCTTTGAGTGTACTGAATGTGCGTCTGTGTAATCTTGCGAGCATGTATGTGTGTATGTGTATGCATTTGCCAGCTTGTAAATGCCAGCAAGTTGCCAAGCCGGTGCCGCTGGTGCTGCTGCGGATATTGTGGCTACTGCGGCGGCGTTTGCCATGAAAGAGCTCGCTTATTAAAATTGTTGACTACTAGCCCCCACTGCTGGTCCCGGGCCCAGTTCGCCCCCGCCCCAAGTCGCATCCGCCCGCTGTCGCCAATCGATTGGCATCGCATTAGTAGTCATCTGCATGACATTACATGCCGCAATCCACGTATTACATGCCACACACACACACACACGCGCAGACAAGTCAAAATGAACTGCTCTATAAGTCGTCAACTGCCTTACAGTTATGACTATGAATCCGGATACTCAAACGAGTACTCATATTTATTGAATTCAATATGCGACTTCGGTCTGCTGACGGCTGTCGGGCATAAAGTCTCACCAAAGCGTGAAATTATTGAAAATATATATATCCATAAATATCTATATATATATATATATATATGTATATATATGCCAGTCTGAGCCTCTAGCAAGCACACACAGTTAGATGTAGATACAGATGCAGATACAGATATAGATATATTTATAAATATAGAGCTACAGTTAGACAGCGAGTCCTTTGGTCTTGTCTGCAAATAGAAAACGACTTCATTGTGAGAAGCTGCTCCCTGGTCCCTGGGCGACATCTTCGTTTTCCTCTCCACGTTTTTTCTTTTTTAAATTTTTTATTTAATTCTTTTTTTTCAGTTTTGTGGTTTAGTTTTGGCTGTGCGCCACAGTGCCATGATTTATTACAGTCGCATGCAGATTTGCCGGCATATCATTTGCCTGCACTATATATATATATACACACATATCTATATCTGCATCTGAGTGTATGTATATTTGTATATCCATTTATATCTCTTTGTTCGCCCTCAGTGATCAATTGTAATTTTCTTTCAAATGCAAATACTCGCACATCACCGCATCGTGTAGCTTTCCTTCTTTTTTTTTTTGTTTGTTCCTGCTGCTTTCTATTTGTTTTGGCCAACACAATCGCATATACGAATATCTGTCTATTATGTTGCAAATTCGATACCATTTCAACCAGAAATTGCATCAATAAAATGCATTTTGTCACAAAATATTGTCGGAATTTTGTAGAGAACCTCTCGCCTTTAATTCATATGTTATCCAATTCGATTGAAAAATGTACTTATAAAGCACTCTTACTTGTGAGTGATGCACTAAATAATACCCTCCAATCAATAGTTACAAAGCGAATAGGCGCTCTCTGGTAAATAATGTGTAACTAGAAGTTACTATTCCATAATAACGCAGACAGATTCGTAATATAAATTCTGAATCAAATTTCATCAACATTAAAAATAAACTATAATTTATATAGCACATATAGTCATTCTAATCAAACTTGTTGCCTTCTACAAAGACCCGCTTAGATAAATAATATCCCTTTTTACCATTCATGCAGCTATAATGCATGCAATAAAGTTTAAAAAATGCGTATTGATGATACCTGAAACTCATTTAGACAGCATATTCAACTGTTACGTACATGAGTTTTAATTTGAGACCCGATTTGCCCATCAACAAATCCAAAAATCAAATAAAATCCATAGACAAAGCCACTAAACTCTTTAAATCCGGTCATAATTTGGCTCTTTTGGGCTCAGTTGTTCACTGTGCGTTGGCACAGAGCAAAGTCAGTTGTTATTTTTCTAAACAGCTGTAAAATAATTTGGCCACAAATATAAATAAATTCGGAGGTCAAATTAAATAAAATGGCCCAAAGCTGTTGGCCCAACCGGCAATTGGCAGTTGAATCAGTCGCAAACTCAGTCTCAACCTTAGCCTCAGTCTCAGCCTCATTCTCATTCTGGGAATGTGGCTGGTTCCACATGCGTAAACGCCATTTTGCACTCATTCAATTTGCATTTGTGCGCATATTTATTCAAATTGTTTGGCGTCCTTGGTCCTTGATCCTTAGCCAGGGAGGCTGAGCTTTGCATATATTTCGAGCGATGGTCGCTGGACAGTCATTGTTGTTTTTTCTCCTTATTTTCTTTCTTTTCTTTACTACAACTGGCCATTTCTAATGTTTTTTTTTCTGCTTATTCTTTTGTTTTTCTTTTGTTTTTTTGTGCCTCTATACTGTACTGTTTATTTGGCTGTGTTCTTTTTTGCAGTGCCACCGAGGATTCATCACATTAGCACCGGCGGACATTTGCAAGTCAAAAAAGGTTCATCAGTGCGCATTGAGTGCTCGGCCTCTGGTAATCCAACGCCAAATGTGACTTGGAGCCGCAAAAACAATATTTTGCCCAATGGTAAGATTTTGCATAAATAGCCCAAGCAAGCTAAAGGATCCCAACCAAGCAGACAGGAAAACTGGCCAACAGGCGACGCAAATGAATAGCATAAAGAATAACAAAAGTGCAAAAGTAAATGAATATAAAAAACTTAAACAATTTCCATAAAAATGAAAAGTCAAAGAAATTATTCGGAGTCCTGACGTCGCGACGCCTTTTCCTTTATTATTAAATACAATGGCCAGCATTGCCCGGCTGTCTCACTCGGTCTGGCTGCTTGGTTGCGAGTGCGCCGGTTGTAATTGCCTCTGTTATTTTGTCGATGGCCGCATTTTTATTGACTCTTTGCTGCTGTTTCACTTCGTATTCTTGCAGGCGAGGAGAAGCTTCACTCGCACGTCCTGTCCATCGAGAATGTGGATCGTCATAAGGGCGGCGTCTACATATGCACCGCCAACAATGGGGTTGGCCAGCCCGCATCCAGCCAGGTCGTGTTGCACGTCTTATGTAAGTATACATCAACCTTATATCTCTGTCTTTGTGTGTGTGTGTGTGTGTGTGTGTGTGTGTGTAAGTGCCAATGCAAGCGAAACAAATTAATTTGATGCCAGTTGGCAGCACCAATTGGGCAGACACTTTAATTTATTTCACAAAACTGATTTCAATGGTTCAAATACTTAGACGTCGTGCATGGCAATTGGCAATTGGCAATTGGCGTTTGGCATTTAC
Organism: Drosophila paramelanica; assembly: GCA_035043915.1. Lineage (NCBI taxonomy): Eukaryota > Metazoa > Arthropoda > Insecta > Diptera > Drosophilidae > Drosophila > Drosophila paramelanica. The sequence continues at coordinate 4,732,927 of JAWNMO010000354.1, read as the reverse complement.
ACAATGTACACACCGTACGGTGCACAAGTGGGATTGCAATTATGGAAGTGCTTCGTCGAAATGACTTTTATTTAAAAATTTATATGCAATTTCGATGAAAGTATGTGGCAAAGGTTATTCGAAAACACAATTTTCAGAGCTGCCAAGCAGCTTATTATGTAGGGCAACTCTCTAGAAACGCCCATTAGAGAGATATGCCATTGATTTTTATTTTTGTTTTTTTTTCTTATTATATTCATTTCTTTTTTTGTTTCCATTTTTCACTTTTAATTTATTTTGGCATGTTGTTTACTAATTTTCTTAATATTCTACCCAAAAAATTAAAAAAACAAAAAAATTGTGTTCCCCTTACAGACCCACCAGAAATCTCCGTGGAGCGTCCCGTTGTCTTCTCGGGCGAGGGGCACGAGGCGATGCTGGTCTGCATCGTGCATGGCGAAACACAGCCTGAGGTATGTTTTAATTAAATTTGCCGCATAAATTTTCATTTACGCGCTGGCGCTCACTTGGACATAAAACAGCAGAATGTACCGCAAAACCCATTAATATAAATATATATACAGATTTATACAGATACTTGCACGCATACACATACTTATTTACAGCACTGTTCTACAATCGATGAGAATACCACAAATTGGAAAATATTTTCATTTCTGTAGCATACTTTTTGGGGCACGTGTTCACTAGTTATCTATTTTAAGGCAATTGCAACAATTGTATCTTGATGTTGGCAATGCAATCAAGCGTATTTTATACGAAATTGGATTTAAAAGATGAAGAAGACCTACTCTTATCTTCAGAAGAGTTTTCCGATGACAAAAACATCTGCCAGCATATTAATTAAAAAGTCTGCCAAAGCAAATTGAAGTGCCAGACAAAGCATAATTTTAATCAAACATGAACCGAACCTTACACAATAGAGCTGCATAACAAAGAGCTATTAAATTTCACTTTATAGACGAAGTTTAAATGCTCTTTAAATAAAAATATATAAATAATTATTTGAATTTGTAATATTTTCTTATAGTTTACTTGAGGCTGCCTTGCATTGAATTTTATGTACCTGACACAATGGCAGATTTTAAAGTATATTTGACTTAAGTTATTATTTCTCTTTATCTTATGACAAGCTAGTTAGATGGTAATACAGGGTATATGCTGAGAATATCTTAAAAATCAATATACCTTAGCATACAAATTTTTCCTTTTCACTTTTGACTCCTATCGCAAGCAATTTTAAGCCAATTAAAGACCAACATCGAAGACAATGAGTTTATTTAATACAGTAAAAGCTCGTTTATTCTGCCGTCCGTTGAGTATTCAAAAATTCTGTGTCCCCTTTCTCCGTAGAAAAGCACAAAACAGAAAAAGAAACACGTCGCTTTTGCATTTATATATCCTATGGGAGCAATAAGATATGGTGATATACTTTAACCTAAACTGTATCGAATTAAATGACGGGTACTCGGCAAGCCCGGTTTAGGCATATGTACATATATAACAAACAGCACACTTATGGTTAAAAGCAAACATAACAAACAATCTGATTTTCAAATGCAAACAGTTTTAGTTAATCATTATTATTCACTTCTATATGTTAAACGTTAGCTTGAACTAGTCCAAGACTCAACCCTGAATTTAAATTAAATGAATTTAAAATAAACTTATATACTATATATGATCATACATATATATAACCATTTTAATGCGTAGCACTTTTCGTCAAAAAATTTATAATACCCACAAAAAGGGTATTATAAAGAGACAGAAAGATGATCCTTGGATATGCCCGCAAAAACAACAACACACACACACACACACACATACTCATGCAGCACACATTTTTTGCTGGGAAATTTTTTCTTATAGAGAAGTATTTATTTTTATGCTGTGTGCCTTTGCCGACATTTAAATTAATACGCTTGGCTATAATTCAAAGTAAAATTGCGGAAGTTGCCAAAGCGGAAGTGTGAAGCGGCGAGCAGCCAAAAGAGAGAGAGACGTCATAGACAGAGAGAGAAAGGAGGAGTGTGTGAAAAAATGAAAAGAGAGAGAGAGAGAGCGACACAAAGTTAGTACGCCAAATAATGACTGGAGACCGCAAATGTCAATGCTTAAAATTATACAGCGCCGGTTCGCTGCACTCGGACGCCGAGCATCTGCCCCCTTGCAGGCCCCGTTGGTCGGTCCCAGCCAGTTCCACGAATTTTTGGGGCGTTGCATTACGTTTTTTATGCTATTTAATTTTTCAGTTTGCTTTTTGTTTTGTTTGGCAGGCACTTTGTGCGCTCGTTTTGTGGCCGCAAAAGAGTTGACTATGTACTTTCCCAGGAAAAGCGCCAACTACTTATTTACTTATTTTCGTTCTCTCACAGTCTTTCCCTGTATTGTAGAACTCATTTCAGTTGCAGCTCTTTGTTTGTTCTGCTGGACACATTTCATTATACGACAAGTTGCACGCCTTACGCCTTTCGTCTGCTTTGCATGGTGCATGCCAGTGGGCGTGGCGATTTCGGCGGGATGCCGAATTGCTCGGTGATGGACATGACATTTGTAGTCTGAGAGAATGGCATTTCCGCATGCAATTTTCGCTAGCTGCCACCCAGTGGCCTGCCGCCCCCCCGTTGCCCCATTCGTCATTTGCTGCGCAGCTGTTTTATGACTCTAGTTAAATGTATAGAATTTAACGCTTCGGTCCCCGTTTCATGCTACCCGGCAGCCAACACGCTAACAAGCCAGCAACTTGCAACTTGCAACACAGCTCACAGCGTGTGTCTGAATACATTTTTATGTTTCGTAGCCAATGTTGTGCAACTTGTTAAAGTTTCTGGCCCTACGCTTTTGCAAAAGTATGTGGTAAGAGGCCACTAGCTATAAAACTCAGTCAAAGGAGTATTATAAAGTTGTTTGTAAAGGTGAAAGTCTAAAGAAGTCAAACTTGTAAAGTACAGATGCATATATATATAGACATATATAGTCGATCCATTTTTGTCCATTTCAAAAAGTACATACTAATTGATTGATTGATTGGCTCAGTTTTCATTTTATTATATAACAAAATTGTTTCAATATTACTACATTAGTTTCGATTATAATTTTTTAGTGCCTGATTGATTGAAAGATTGACTGATTAATAAAATGCTTGATTGATTAAATAGTTAATGGAGCAAATTAACTAATTTGTTAATTGTCGGTCTGCTTGATTGATTTGTAAATTAATAAATTCATTGCCAAATTGATTGACACACTAATTGAGTGATTTGTTAATTGATTGATAGATTGCGTAACATGCAGATTATTTGCTATTAATGAATTACAAGTGCATCAATATGCAACTTAATGCCCATTTACGTAACTAAATCAATTCTACTTGTATTTTTCGGTTTTCTTAAAAAAAAACAAGTGCAAATTGGCGACCAATTTAATTTAATTAATAAATAACAGATAATAGATCATTTGTAAATATTTTTTCAAGTACCTGAGCTACTCTGAATCAGATATTATATATTTAATTGCTGCAGATCTATTCATAGAAGAATAATGGAAAATGTAACGATATGAAGGCTTTATAAATTGATGAATTGCTGAATTGATGAGTGGCAAATGGCCATTGGATATTGATTGATAACTTGCGGCTACGCACACAGATTTGCACACACAAAGCTGCGGCTTGGCGCATTTTTAATTATGCTTTGACAATGACTGCCGCAATAATAAGCCAAATGCGGCAAGTTGTAGAAAACCCGCTCTGCACCACAGGGAGCTATTAATTATTAAGCATGCATTAAAAGGGAACTGCGGACACATACATATACAGGCACATAGTCACTTATACACCTGAATAATGTGTGGCATTCACACGGATTTACATGTGTGCATATTTGCATATTAATTAGGAATTGTGGCACATAGCTTGGCATATTCATAATCCATTGATAGAAATTGTTGATTTGTTGCATAATGAATACCATAAACAGGCACTAAACCACCACCACTCGCCCCCTTGTGGCGCGACATCAATGACAGGCGGCTTGCAACGCGTTGCAACGCCTGAAACGTCGGCCTGCAACATTGTCATTAGAGCAATTGTCATTAACATGAGCGACAGCAATGCAACAACTTCATCATCAACGTCATCATGAGAGAGCCCAGCACTGTTGTTGCTCCATCTAATGGTGTTGCTGTTGTTGTTGTTGTTGTTGTCAGCGTCATCGATGTCATTGATGTCGATGTCAGGCGCATTAAACATGCAGCAGCGTTTGACAGAGCTATCAACAGCTAACAACATTAATGGGTGTTACCCGTACAGGCGCAGCAGTCGTCCCCTCCACTCTTTCCCACCCCCCCTGCCACACAACGTACTGCAGGGCATGCCGCTTAATGCGCTGTCATCGCTGGAATCCGGCCGTAGTCATTGTCATTGCTTTTAATTATTTTGCAAATTAATTTCCAAATTGGTAATTTTCTTCACATTTGCACACACACACACACACAGACTCTCTTTCGTATAGTTTTCCCTCTTATCAACGTCAGGCATAATGAGTTTTTATGTTGGGTAGCACGAACTGACGCTGTAATTGACTACAAGTTGGCCCCATTTATAAACAGAGGCCCCCGGCGCACGAGCACTCGTATATTGTAATCGTAAATTGCCAGAGCTGAACCAGCCACTCAATTATAGAGATTTTATTAGGCCCAAATAGGCATTCAAAATCGCTCGATTTGCATTCAATTACAGATTTATTTCACTCAAACCACACATTTTTCGGCTAACGAGAAATTTTGGGCACGTTTGCCGCTAGAGTATTTCTACAGACATTGAAAGTAATCATATACTAAAAATATATTTAACTCATTTTCGAAACATGCACTCATTATTCAAATATATATTGTTTATTAAAAGTTTATAACTTAGAAAAAAAAAAAAATTATTTTTTAATTTTATTCTACCAAAAGTACAAAAAAATCCTCATTTATATTGTTTTTTCTTGTTTACTTCGAATGCAATTCTTTCAATGATTTATTTGTCATAAAAAATCAAATATTATCAACATATTTAATGATGCACTTATACCTTTTGATTTATTTACTATACCGTAAAATATGTTCATAAATTCATCATTATTTATATTTCATTATAATTACGATTGGTAATTATGGTGTCGCTGAAGAGTCCTCTTCAAGTTTAATGAAGTTGAATGTATTCATTCACTCGCGCTGGCTTCGTTTGATTTTTAATTGGAGGCTCGACACTTGGCCAGCTGAAGGGCATTGGCGCGTACGATTATTGTTTGGATAATGCGGAAATTGACAGACATTTCGAATGATTTGAGTTCAATTGTAAATTACTGACGTGTAATTAATTATTTATTAACCAATTGCTAAAAGAGTGATTTCTAGCTGAATGGCAAGAGGTGTGGGTAAAGGTGCGCTCAATCAGGACACAGCAAGCAGCTGGCAGCAAATTAAGTCAATCGCTAGCTATTAGTGGCGACACTAGCAGCACACACACACACACACACACACACACATCTAGGGACAGAACCAAAGAGACACGCAACACATATTCGGTATTCGTTGCGTATGCGTAATTATTTGCTTTAAGCCCGATGGACACACTGCGGGGTAAGTTGAAAGCTGACTGTAGGACAAAGGCAAAGCAATCGACACGCAGCTTTGTCGCACACACACACATATATACAGACACACGCTCACGCACACACACACACCTAACAACACTTTTCCGTTAACAATTTCCGCTTTGCCACCCAATTGGGAATTGCAACTTTGAGCGCCATGCAAACGAAAGCAGCTCATAAGGGGGAGATGGGGGCTGGCCTGGGAAAAGCACGCAAATTTTCTTCATCTCCTTTTGGGCTGATTAGTGTTGATTGGCATTTCTCGCTTTGCTGCTCATCAATGCTAATTTTTTTTTTTCTTTTTACTTTTTGTTGCTTTGCTCTGCCACGAATTTGTTGTCTGCAAAGTTGTTGTTGTTGTTATTGCTGGTGTTATTTGCCACATAGCCCGGAACAAAAGCAGTTTACAAATGAAGCGCAAGTGCAAAAGATTGATTGACGCAACATTTTGCGTTGATGTTGATATTGATGAAGTGCATTGCATGGGGCCAATCAATCGCCTGTCCAATACTTAGCCCAATCTTTCCAAGTTACTCAAATGAGCACTGTTTAATAAAGCAAAGTAATTAATGCGCTTAGCCAGACCTCAGAACGCTCAAGCACAGAGAAAGAAAATATGAAACACGGTAATAATTTTTGGGCATTTTTGTGCCATGTCAACACTTACGCCTCGTTACGCACGGCTGAGCGACAGGGCCCGTATCCAGATTCAGATCGAGAGACATGATGCTGACGATGTTGGCCATGGCTGATGAGCGTGGCTGAAATAAAGGCAAATGCGTAAAATCAACAACAGCTACAACAGCTACAACGTGGCCAACAAAAGGCATGGAAACGCAAACATCAACATTTTGCACAAATAATAACAAACATTTATGTCATGGCGGCATAACTGTAACTACACACGTACCCACGTGTGTGTGTGTGTGTGTGTGCCAGTGGTGTGTGAATCTGGGTGTGCGCCTGATATATATGACAACACATGTGCAGCGTTGACAGCCATTTTAATGGAATATGCGCCAAAACAGCGCCAAACTAAATGGTCAAAGAGACAGCCAGAAAATGTGTTTGCCACATGGTTGGACAGCAAATATATAATCCTAGTCAGATAAAAAAAATATATATATATATATATATATTTATATCCTAGGCTACAGTATAATTGAAGAAACCAGTTATATTAAAATAGTTGACTATCTATAGTACCAAGCATTGTAAAACAAATCTAATTATTTTAATAACTATTGAACACAAATTAAATTTATCAGAAATGAGCTAAACTTGATGGATTTATCTATCGACCTTTATCTTGTATAAATAAAATATCAATCGATTGGTTATAAAATTTTTTTAATATAATTTTTTTGTAATTTCTTATTCACATTTTTTAAGTCAATGGGTATCCCGAAATTTTAAATACCTTTTAAGTATATCTTTCTTTAAGTTTCTTTAGTACATACATTTTGGAAACATATTGACTTATCTAACCCACTGTAGCATAATCAGTTTCGTAGACGTTTTCTATATTTGTTTTATATATAAAGAAAACAAAAAAATAATGTATATATATGTATATATATGTTTATTTCGTTTATTTTTCTGTTGAGGGCTTTTTTGTCTCTGCTCCTCTTTTGGGACCCGTTTTGGTATGTGAGTCATGCGTGGAGCACCTGCTGCTACCCGTTTTTTGTGTTAATTCGTGCGTTGTGCCCTGGCGCGGTATCTACCCAGACCCAGGTTGCCTGTCTGAAGCCTGTCAAAGCCGCCGGTGGAGCGCACATGTGAACAAACAGCAAACAGCCGTCGGCAACCAGCAACTGGCAACCGGCAACCGGCAACCAGCAGAGTCGGCAAAATTTTCAGGGCCTAAAGCACGATTCGTTGCCAAAACACGCACAAGGCGCTCCCACTTCCCCTTCTACCCACCTGTCTGCCGCCTGTCAACGGAACGCCGCAATACTAGTTAGTCCTGGCCATATTTGCTCAGGATATGAGCGCACTTGACATACGAAACAGGCTCTTGAAATATATTCTTCAGTTGTCAAAATATTCACTTCAATTAAGAAGCTGCCAAATCAAAATACACTGCGTTTTTTTTATATACTTCACATTTGATTTAAACCGGAGACTGGTACAAAATTAAAAAAATATTAAAATAAATGAAGGATTTTTTTTAAATAAAATGATAAGTTAGTTGGAATAATTTAAAATATGTCAATAAGTAATATCAAAGACCAAGAGTTACTTGTCGTGAAATTATTCAGAGTAAATTTAAATATTTATTTTATATTAATAATGAATAATCATATATAATGTAAGTTTTAATTTAATTATATTTTGTTTATACATAAATGAAAACTTTATTAAGTTCATATTTCAAATATTAATTTAATTATTAAAAAGATAAGCTATTAAGGCTGACGCTTTGCCTGAAACCAGATTTCATTATTTTATGTCATAATTAAATCAACAATTTGCTTAAATATTTTTGTAACATTTGTTACAAAGTGCATGCGAATTTGCTTTTAAATTAAATTTATTAAATTTATAATTTAATTAATTTGAGCACGATGCATGTTTCCTGTTCACATTGATGACTTTAATATCAACCCAATAGAACTGTCCGGGATATGCCGGACTTTAACTCTTCAAATTCAATGCTCAACTTTTTGCGTTAAAGTTCAGCAATTGCAAGTGGCTGCAATGCGATAGATGTGATAGCGTTCGCTGCAAATCACTTGAACTCTCTCACACCACGCAGTTAACAGCTCATCCCGCACACACACACACACGCACACACTCACCCTCACACTGACACTCACACTCACAGACAGAGAGCCAGTCAGACGCCAGATACGCCAATTTACAGCTACTCAAACACACTGACACTCATTGGGTTCGCATTTCGAAGTCGAGAATCGAGAATCGAGAGAGAGAGCCGAGAGTCAAGAGTTTGGCAGTTATTTCGTGTTCGCTTGCTTCGATTGATAAACTTTTCAATTATTTACAGGTAATTTGGTTCAAAGATACCATGCAATTGGACACCACCGAGCGGCACATCATGGAGAATCGCGGCTCACGTCACACGCTGATTATACGCAAAGTGCATCCGCAGGACTTTGGCAACTACTCCTGCGTGGCCGAAAACCAGCTCGGCAAGTCACGCAAAACACTTCAGTTGAGCGGAAAACCGAATGTTGCCGTTTTTAATTCGCCGGCAATCAGTCAATACAAGGACAGGTAAGACCGGCGCCCGTTTCGCCCCAATTGCCCAACTGGCAGACAGGCGGATACTCGATGCGAACACGTGCCACACCATTTGGCCACGTGCCACACACTACTGGCCATGTTAGACAATTTGCGGAGTGCTTGACTCCAGTTCAGTTGAGTTAACGTCAGGTCAATTGAGTCGTCTACGCGGTCAGTACCGACTCAGTGTGCCTAATTAGCGCAGCTAACTGCCCAGATTCGCAAGATTCATATAAAGTATACGCTGTGTGGTATCAGTGTCAAAAATTTAATACAAAACATAAAATGACAACGCCAAATGTCAGTTTTGAACAGTGCAGCATACAGAGACAGCGGCTTTATTAGATTCACTTTGTTGAATGACACAGGGAGTGCGGGGTCTGGCCAACAATTGGACAACTGGTCGTATACGTAACAAATAAAACTTTTAATTGGATTAGCTGTCATCAGACGCACACACGAACAGACGGATATCTACAGACATAGAGGACAAGCAGCTAACCAACAAACAAGCTCACATCTCACTGTCACAGAACCACACAAACACACACACACACACACACACTCAGCCACACGCACAGCAGTGGCAGACAGTCAGAGACATAGACAAGCATTCGGATAGCTTTAGACCCAACAAGCCGCCAGCGACTGGCATTGGCACCTTTCCATAATTCGCCATGAATGAACTAGTTAAGAAGAGAAAAAAATGAACATAAAAAAAATGCTGAAATTGTCATTGCAAATGTCAAAAATTTTAAATGCCATGCAAGAGTACAAAAATCAAACAATTCAAAAAACTCGCATTTTTTAAATTTCCTAAATGTTTTACACAACTACAGTTATCGCATACTAGAAACTATGCAAGTTAATGGAAAAGATAAACAAAAGATGTTAACTTTTTCATTAATAATAAAATTGTTTAATATTTAATTAATTAATAACAATGTCATGTTTACAAATCGTTATTAACCAGCGACTACTGTACAACTAAAGCTGGCTAGCCGCATGTGTTACACGTACAGTCCGCATAAAAAGTTGTATCTAGACAAATACTAACATTGGCATTGGCAACGGGGCCTTTGAACAGGGGCAATTGGGTTTTTCGGCCAACTGAATGGGGATTCGGTTTGCTTTGCATGGCGATGTCAACGCAATACTGATTTCATTTGCTGCCTGCGCCGGAAACTGCTGCCGGCAATTAGGGCTGGCAAATTGCTGGCCCGCGGCGCTGGTGCCACAGTCGGACCACAGTTGAGCCTGGCGCCAGTCGTTGCCTCTTCAATTGTTCATAATCATTTTTATTGCCTGCCTTACTTTGATGCTATATGCGAAAAGTTGCTCTGATTGGCGTTTTATGTTTTTATTGTGCGCAGGACTTCAGGTTATTAGTTCATATGGCTCAATAAGCATATAAAGAAAAAAATAACCTCTACGCAAAAAAAAAAAAATAGTAATAAAAATAAAATTACAAACATTGAAACCAAAATAAATGCCAAAACACACAAACAAAGTTACAGGCAAAAATAGACCCAGATCCTTGTTGGCTAGCATCCGCGCTCTTCGGCATTTCTATAAGTTGGCTTGTTTATGGCCACACCCCGCCCTTGTATCCCCCCTCTCAGCTGATTAGCATTCAAATTGTGTGCCGAGTTTATCGCAAAGCAATGAACTAGCGCCTTTGTAATGCGAATGCCAGTGGAAATGGGGAATGGGGTGTCCGTATGGTGGCACAAGGACAACAAGGACGCAGCGCTTGCTTGTAATTAGTTGTTTACTTGAACGCTGCTTGAATAGTTTCGCCTCTCGATTACCGCTATAAATTCTGCCAAATCTTTTAGCTATTGTTGTTGTTGCTCTAATTGTTGTTGCCGTTGCTCTTAATATAAATGCGTTTGTTAATGAGCTTTTAGCTTAAAGCCAATACTTAAACGAAAATCAGCTTAAAGCTGATGCCAATGCCCAGCAGCTGCATTTGTCTGTGTGGGCGTATGGCCGTGGGCGTGGCATGTTGTTAGCTTTCCAGTTGAATGAACGAAACTGCATTGTGCTGGCGAAGGACAAACAAAGCACCAATAACAAAAGCAAAGGGAAGCCGCAACAGCAGCAATAGCAGCAACGCCAGCAGCAACGCCAGCAGCAGCAGCAGCAGCAGCAACTGTTGGCTGTGCGGTATCTTAAACCCCAGTCAGTGTCAGAATTGATTATGTTGTTGTTGCTGCTGCTGCTATTGTTGCGTGCTGCACGGCTTTATATCAAATTTAACAATTACATATTGATTGGGTATACCCTAAAAATATATCTGACGCCAACTGTTGCACGCAAGTCATCTCTCTCTCTTTCTCTCTCTCTCTTTATCTCTCCCATTCTTGCTCTTTAACTACTTATTTTTGTGCTGCTGGTGCAATTCGGTTTAGATACAACATCTCGTGGGCGGTCGACTCGCATACACCCATCCAGGAGTACAAGTTGTCCTTCCGCAAGCTGCCACAAGGACATGAGGTCGTTGACAATGCCATTGACTCGCAATCGTCGTCGTCATCGTCCTCATCATCCTCCTCCTCCTCGTCGTCGTCGTTGTTGTATGGCGCTGGCAGCCACAATCATCGCATTGGCAGCAACTTGGCCAACTATGGCGGCTATGGCAATCTGATGCGCTGGGGCCAAAACGATTGGCGCGATGTGGTGCTGCCCGCCGTCCCCGTCTCGCACCACTATTCGCAGGGCATGAGCTATATGGTGCGCGGACTCGATCCCGATCAGCAGTACGAGGCAACAGTGCAGTCCCGGTAAGTAAATCGTAACACAATCAAGCTAAACTAAATTAAAAAAAAAAGAAACAAGTTATGAGCCGAATTAAGTTAGTTGGTCTCATTTACATATTTGCGTTTAAGTGACATTAATGCAAGCCAAATTTTCAACCATTTCCAGCAATCGCTACGGCTGGAGTGACTTGACCAACAGCTTCTACTTCTCCACATCATCAAATGGTAAGTGCTGTCGGCACGTTTTAAAATTAAAATTTTAAAATAAATAAATTTGTTCTTGTACTTAATTAAGGCTGTTTTCGGTTTTTCTGAGAGTGTCAATCAAAAAAGAAAAAAAAAAGCATAAGTTTTATATTATGTGATAAATATATATAAATAGCGTATCAAATTTAAAGCCAGGCGGATGACATTCTATCTGTCTGCTTCACTGTGTGTGTGTGTGTGTGTGTGTGTGTGTAATAAGCCGCTCACTCACACACTCGCACACACAGCTCGTACAGTCATGCTTATGCATGCGCCTGGCGCTTATGCAACACTTTTTACATTTTGTGTTTTTTTCTTTATTTTGTATATTTTTTTTTCAAGCTTTTGCTGTGATTTTCCCTTTATTATTGTTTTTGTTTTTATTGCTGACTGCATGCATAATAATTTGGTATTAAGTGCTACTTGCGCTGATAATCCAGAAAAATCACAGTGCAACGTCATGAAAAGCTCTTTACATGCCACGCCCCGTCTGCCCGCCCCAAGCTCTAATTGACCAGAGTAAACCGGAGAAATTGTGCAAATTAATAACATATATATATATATATATATATATAGAAAAGAACATATTTAATAGACTCGTGCAATAAATTGTAGCATTAAACTCTCGCACGCACACAAGAAAAAAAGGTTTTCATGCATTAATTCATATATATCAAAATAAAGCATACGCACCGTAGTCTGTCGCGGTCATAGTTTAATTTTTCCAGAAATGGTCGACTAATTGCATGTGCCGCCTTGCTGAATTTGCATAATGAGCGTGAAAAATCAAAAACGTACACACACACACAACTACATACACACCAGCCAGGCACTAATTGGATGCACACACACACACACACACACACAGAAATTTCTTAAGAGTTGTCGCTGTTATAAATAAACAAAGATGCGGGGCGTCGATTGGGTTTGCGTTTGAGAGGCGGCCTGGTTGGTGGCGGTGGCATGTGGCAGGTGGTTGGTGGCATGTGGCATGCAGGTGGATTGCATTTAAATGCGCAAACGAAAACCATTTATATGCAAAACTATTGTTGCATTGCATACTGAATGAATGCCGCATTGGCAACGGCGCGCAAGTCGCGTCGTGTGGCAGCCACATAAAATGTAGCGCGCGCGCTCCGGTAACCGTTTTACCCCCCGATGCAAATGACGCATATTTGCCAGTGGCAGCCAGCACTATAGCTTGTCACCTCCTCAGCCCCCCCAGCCACCACCTCTCCTTGGCCGACCTGGCCGCATCTTTTGACTGCTGTGCGAAATGAACGCCAATGTGAGCGCAACGAGCGCCGTTCAATGCCGCCAACTGTGGCAAACAAACGGATAAATATGCAGACAGGCCAAGAGAAATGCGCAATAAACACGCGCGCACACACAGAAAGACATATAAAGTGTGAGAGAGGGAGACAGAGACAGCTATTGAGTGAGGACAAAGCGATACGGCAAAATTAAATCAAGTAAAACGTGCATGCAACACACACAAACACACACACACAAGCGCGCACACATCTGCAGTATCGATGTCACTTGCACAGAACGTCTTTCGCCTTTGACAGGTGCACACAAACACACACACACACACTGCACAAACGACTTCATTAAGCGCGATTGTAAGGCGCATAGTTCTTGCAACTGCTGCAATGCAACGCAGCGTTTTGTGGCAAGTCATTGGCGTGCATTGTGCTAATGGAAATGACTTCATTATATTTTCGAAACGTAAACAATTTACGCAATTAGCGGCAGGACATGCAATGCAGCAGCAGCTGCTGCTGCAACAGCAGCAATGCTTGCCACCTGGCAATCGTGGCAAGCGGCAACTAATGAGCCTAGAGTGTCATAACTACAGCAACAGCAGCCACAACAACCACAACAACAAAAGCAGCTACAAGAGCGGTTATGACCACAATGTCAACAACAATGCCAGCAACAACAGCAGCAACAACAGCAAAGCACAACAAGTATACTTGAGGCAACTGTAGCAAGGACCTGCACGCGCGCACAACACACACTCCAACACACACACACACACACGCACACACACAGATATTAGCAGTTCATTTACCTGGACGACGTGCTCGGCAAGTCGACCAGCTCGGACACCCAGCAGCAACAAGCAGCAGCAACATCAGCAGCAGATAGCAGCAACAACAGTTTACATTAGACTGGTTGCCCCACTCGTGGCACTTTGGCTGGCCGTGCCACTAACAGAAAACGCCAATTGAGCGCCACACACCAAAAAAAAAAAGAAAAAAGAACAGAAAAACAAAAAAAAACCGAACACAAAAATACAAAAAACATCAACAGTTCACATATCCACTCAACTGAAGGTGCACACATATTTACATAGTACCTAATGCTGCAGTGTGTGCGTGTGCTTGTGTGTGCAGCAATTGCGAATTACATTTGTGCAACCAAAAAGTAAAACAGAATTGCGGTGCCACAGGTCAGCATTTTGGCCAAGCCAATTGGCAGCAACAAGTCAAGTGTGCGAGATATGTTGCAAAAATTTGGCTTTCGTAATTTAATTTATTTTATATATTTTTATTTTATTTTTTTGGTGCTTAATATATAATACTATATAGAGAGGCAGACAACACTTGACTTGATGAATCATTGCATTAGATGCTTTTGGCATCTATTAGATTAAGGAGGCAGAAGTGGCCATTTCGTTTTGAAATTATATATTGATGTTATAGCATTTTATATATACAAAGCAATTTGATTGGTACAAAATATAAACCTGGGTTGCTGGTATCCAATAAATCAAATATTTCTAATATGTGGACGCAGAGCTGACTAATAATTTTTTAGACTTACAACGCGGTCAAATCTTTAAAAACAAAGTTTAAACGAAGCCATACAAATTTACATAAAGTTTTAAATATATGCTATAGTTTTTGGTTGTTGTTAGTATAATACTTAAGTACACGTTCACAAATTTCACACAAATTTCTATAAAAATTAATGTAATGTAATGTATATAGATTTAACATATATTTATTTTGCAATTTATATTTAGATGTAACCAAATTTTTATGGATTTTAATTATCTGCAGCTGCATTATCTGTATATATGTGTTTAATGTCTTTAAATTCTTTTTACCTGTTGTCTTATACAAAATACATTCTTATTTTATATATATATATATATATATATAGGATATCTTAGGGCGCATATTCACTTCGATTTGCTGCAGATACGTTGACAGAAGTCCGCACGCCCTTTAAGGGCATTTAATTTTGATGACACTTTTTTAATGCACTCGCAGAGCTCGACTATTTTCCAGGCCATAGCTGTTGTTGTTGTTTTTGTTATTACCATTATTGTTGCTGTCATCATTTCGCTGCATGTCGCGTAAAAGAGACAGCAATTGAGTCGACTGAGGTATGCAACTATTTACATCATATATACACACACACACACAAACACACACACACACACACAGATACTCGCAGTTAACGTTAGATACTCACGCTTAGCTTGGCTTAGCTGTACCTTTGTGGGGTCACGCCGGGCTGTGGGTCGAGAGGGGTCAACACTCCTAACGGCACATGGAGACATAAAAAATAATGCATTTTGTGCACGCGAAAAAATACTCGACATAAAGCAAAAAAAAAATGCAAGAAGACAAAATAAGAAGCAAGGAAAAAAGCGAAGTTAAATAAAATTACAACATAAAGTAAAGCAACGAGTGTGGTATGTGTGTGTGTGAGTTTGTGTGTGTGTGTGTGCCAAGCAGCTAGCGAATGCTAGAAGAAATATCCAAAAATGAAAGACTCGTTGAAAGTTGCGTAAAACTTGCTGAAACTGCCAACTGAGGACCAGTCAGCAATAGCAATAGCGCAATGGCAATGGCAATAGCATAAGCAATAGCATCCACAGCAACAACACGGACAACAGCAACGCGTCACATTCAAAGGATGACAAAGTGGACTCTTCCAGTGGGACGAGGACGCGAATGTCGTCTGCTCAGCGCAGCTCAAACTTTCAATTTACTTGTCTCTATCTCTGTTCCACCCTCGCCCCTCGCCCTCCCCTCCCATCCTCATACAAGCTGTGTCTGTCTGTGCGCTCGAAGCTTTTGTGTTGCCGCTGGGAATACTTTACCAAAGGCCCCAAACAACTGCAGCAACAAGGTTTATTTTTTTTTTATATTTTTTTTTTTGCTTGCATGTAAGTTGCAAAGTTTACCAAGGCACACGCACACACTAAAACGCACACAGCGCGCTATTTTTATAGTGGCAGCGTAATAAGCACAGGCCAGAGAAAAAACTTTATAAAAATATTATATATATATTCTATATGTATATACTTGTATACATATTATATAAATATGTATTAGAGTTGCGCGATATTATTATTATTATTATTATTGTGTGGTCACAGTGAAAACAACAATTACTGTTACTCTTAAATATCAGTGACAAGTGAAGAGTCACCTTAAAGCATAACTGTCCGAAAAGTAAAAAGTTACTTTCAAATATTAAATATTATTGAGCTGAAATTTCAAAATTCAATAATTTATAATTTATAATTCATAATTTATGTTAAACTGCTACAAAATTTAATTGTGTCTAATAATTCCATTCGTCTTTTATTTTAATTTGGAATAATATATGGAAAGGTGACTTTTACGCTCGGATCTGTGACTAGCACTGAATTCCGCAACGTTTGTCAGTCACAGTTACGCACAGCTCTAATATTTGTATACTTATATCCGAGAGTATCTGTGTGTGTGTGTGTGTGTGTGTGTTTGCAAGTGTTGCAACCGCGCGCTGTTGCAAGATGTGTAATGCGAATTCTCAACGTGAATGTTATGTTTATGTAAAGTGCTGGTCCCACAATGCGCCAAAAGGAAAAGAAAAGAGCAGGAGAGGGGAGTGGGGAGCGGGGAGCGGGCGGCCAAACGGAATGTGAAGCTGTTGCTAAAGTTTTGCTGCAATTTTCTACGCGAATGTTCAAAAAAGAAGAGCGAGCATTATTGTTAACATTAAACACCAACTGCGTCTATATATGCAGCTGGACATGCGCTTTAAGCCGGGCTTTAAGTAGCCAGCATGCTCGCAACTTGACCCCTAGTTAACTAAAAGTTTTCCATTTGCCGCAAGCAACAAATTGCAAGAGCAACATGCCACTAACCAGTTGCCTGTAACAATGCACTGCAAATCCGTATTTAGCCGCACCAAAATCGCGCAAAATCCGTGCGACCGCCACACCACAGACAACGCCAACTATTCGAGCACAATCGCAGTGCTCCAATTTGAATGGGAGATCTAAGTATTTGTCGCACCAGTGCGCACCAAAATGTTGGCAAAGCTAACTTACACTGCAAAATGTTAGTTAAACAATAATAACAATAATTTAGAAAAAAAAAGAATCAAATGCTTCAACCACAATTTCAATTTCCATATTTAAATGTAAATTCAAAGAAGAGCGCACATTATGGCAACGACTTTATGAAATTTTAAAATTTAAGCTCCTGAATTTGAATTGAAAATTGTGTTGTCTGATTTAAATGCAGTCCAAGCCATGAACACAACATATTCCTCATTTTAATTTAACCGAATTAAAGTAGCTAATAATATTAAAAAAAAAGTGTTAAATTTGCTCCATTTTGGGAAAAAGAGATGTATAAAAGAAATATTTTGCTTGCAATTTTTCTAAAGTTTTTCATTTTATTATATATCAGCACATAAACTTATTTTTATAAATGTATTTTAATCTTGATAGTTACAATTGCTTAAACATTTGAGTTTAAATTAAGTTGCTAGCCATAGTTTATTTCCAGTGTAGCTGTACATCCGTTGACTGATGTGACTGGCTTTGCCCAATGCTTGACCAGTGCTGCGTTGTAAGCTGCTTGTTGCTGTTGTTTGTTTCTATAGCAAATGCAAATGCAAAAAGAAAATAAAAACAAAAAACAAAAATCTAAAAAAAAAATTGCGCTTAAAATTGGGATTTAGCTGATGCACCGATCAGGACACAACTCTAAATGGGTGTTCATACGTGTGGATATGTGTGTGTGTGTGTGTGTGTATTTGTTGCTGAACCGCAATGCTATTACGTGAACAGTGCGTTCGTCCGGCGCTGGGCAGCAGTTGAAGCACAGCAGCCTATTTCACAACCCAACTGAAGCGTAGTGAACCGCGCCCGGCCAGGTGCTGAAATGTGGCCACTGCGGTAAATGCAACGTTGCAGCGCCGCCCATTTAGGTGAAATAAAACGCGAAACGCGAAACGTGCAACGTGCAGCGCACAGCGTGCAACGCGACACACAAAATCACAAGTGACGTTATGGTTTTGTGCCGCCAAACCGCAGGCAATAAAAGACGCAATGACAGTCGATGGCTATGACAAGAGTCGGCGGGGGTAACATTAGCCCCACTGGACGCCACACACACACACATACACACACCGATGTCTATTTGTATTACAAAATTGTTGGCATTTCTCTGGCGCCACAATTGACAATTTGCCCATAGTTTATGTGGACAGCAGGCGAATTTATATGGTAATTCGATGCGTTACCATTTTTCAAGTCGCTTTATGTGGCAGCCACACTAAACGAGGGGCGGAGCGGCCTAAATTTATAGCAAGTGCAACAGCATTTCTAAATTGAACGTGTCATGTTTTGGGGCGCTCGCAGCACAGATGCCTCAATAGATTAGCTGTCCTGTTGCAACATGCCACACACACACGCACACACACACACATACATACACAACATACAACATCCGCTGTCCGCTGTCCGCTGTCCGTTGTTGTCTGTCTATTAAAAGTGTCAGCAAATGACTTGAACATGTGCGCAGCAGCAAATGAGAACACGTCAAGGATGTCAGTAGCTGCCGGTGCGAAGGTTTCTCCTTTTGCAACACACGCTGCTGCTGCTGCTGCTGCTGCTGGCTGCTCCTGCTGCTGCTGGCTGCTGGCTGCTTTTGACAGTCGCATTCAATATGTAGCTAGTGCATGAGATTTGTATGTTTTAGATAATGTCGAACTAGTCAGAACTACAACTTGGACTACGGCCGGGGCAGGCACATCAAATATGAATACATTTTTGAGCGCCCATCGCACACAACTCTCATTGACAGCTGTCTTGTAACAGTTTTGCAATAAGACTCAATCTACAGCAGAGCACTATGGGAAATTTTTTACATTTTTCGATCGAATGTTTCGCCTACAGGTGCAGTCGGTAACTGTGGTATCAAGACACACCGAATGGGGTTTGAACATTTTGTATTTAGTGGGTTAACTATTATATCAATGTTAATATAGCATATGGCTATGAAGTATACAGCTTTTAAAAATAATTTCTTAGTCTTCATTTTATTTAAGTTGCTAACTGTTTTATCTCAAATAGATACTCTATATAGTTTTTATCCAAATCGAGTTCATGGTTTCTACTCAATATTTTAAAAACTTAATTTTAGCCATGGCGGTTAGCCGAAAACATTTAACTTTCGATCAGTTCAAAAATATTTCCAAATTATATAATATATAATTTTTTCTTTATCTTTATATTATATCTACGAAAAATCGAATTTCATTTTAATTAGAATAACTAATTAAGAACTAAAAGTAAAACTTTGATTGAAAATCTACCTTATCAAATTTTTCAAGAAACATAAATCCATCAGGCATTCAGTTACTTTTTTTTTATTGCCACAACTTTTTCAATCGTGCACATTGTACATTAGCAACCAATTGGAGCTAAAGCTGCCAGGCGTTTCATTAAAATCCAGCTGCTAGACTGATCTCAACGTTGCCTTGGCTATTGAGCACATATATTCAACCCGGCCAGCTTATTGCCCACCGTCACCCATTTCCACCCCTCCGCCTCATTTTGACTGCTGCCTGCGCTTGGCTTTATCGCTTGGTTTCTTTTACTTCTGGCCGGCTGGGCAACCAATGCGCCAGCCAGGATTGCAATTTCCATCAAAACTGAATGCCGGCCAGGTATGCACACTGAGTCTGGGCTTGGGCCGGGCTTTATTGGTGAAATGTTCATTTGTCATTATTGACAGATGTCGCACGTTTGCCATTTTAATTGGCGGCTTACGGAAAATGAGCTGCACACCAGCATGACCTCGCCAATCTGCCCAACTCTCGAACGGTCCATCTGTCCCACTGTCCGCCCATCCATCTGCGCATCAGTGAGCAAAGCAAACTTTCTGCCAGATTGTGCACTGCAGTTAAAGCGTTAATGAATTATTTGCGGCCATGGATTTGATTGAAATGTCAATTTGCGCAATTACAATTTGCTATTTTTTTTTAACATTTTATTTTCCACTTAAAATGCACCTATCTGAACTATCGCTATTGCAAACTATCGCCACTAAGCGTGCATTCCTTTCAAATGACTGATCCCACATATCAATTGCAGATGTACTTGTCGATTTGTCCACATTCTTAAATCACGGTCAGTCAGGTTAGTTTGCGCAAAGACTATCTCTATTTTAATTCTATCTTTCTCTCTATCTCTCTCCCGCTCTCACTCTCTTTCTCTCTGCTTAACTCTTGGTATTTCGCTCTCTCTCTCTCTCTCACTTTATATATTTTCCTTTTATTTGCATGTTTTTATCTGCATGTGCTTCAGTTTGTTTTTAGTTTCCTCCGTATAAAAAACTCAATATTTGTGATAAGTCCACAGCTTCTAAAGAGTAAATAAATAAAATTCTCCATAAAATGGCAAATATATCTACATCAAAATATAAATGTGTGTGTTCAATTGCATATGTGTGCGTATTTGCAGTTTATCAAGCATTTTGCGGGCTGAAATGTATTCATTTTTTCTTCTGTTCAATTTGCAAAGCTTCAACAATAAAATAAAAATAAATAAAAAAAATATAAGTAAAAACCATTTAAAAAAAAAACAACGAAGCAACAACAAAAAGCGCTATAAATGGATAACACGAATATAACGTTTTAAATGCATTTGTGTGTGTGTGTGTGTGTGCGTTTAATTTTTAAAAACCCATTGGCAACATTTGAAACGTTGCAACCTGCATGAGTCATGGCATTTCTTTTTTAACAGCAATATTGAAAGAAAAAAAAATATATATATACACACACACACATATATATATATATATATAGTTATACGCAATTTGATATAGATAACTGCATATATAAACTAATGATTGAATTTTCTCTTTCCATGGATTTATTGAAATCTATATTTGGAATACATTTAAACCATAAATGGTGCACGCAATTAAATGAAAATCGATTTATTTATTTTTATTCTTCTCTTCTCTACTTTTTCTTTGCTCTTTAGATAACGAGATGCGAGATCTGAGTGTGACCTTCTATGGCAGCGGTGCGGTCAATCGACAGAAATTGGGCCTGGTCACACTGAGCGGCGTTACGCTTTTGCTTAAACTAATCTTGGCTTAGATCTACAAATAGTTTAATTTGGATTTAAGTAACGAATTTCACCGCCAATAGCATTAAAAAAATTGAACGGGTTTTGGTTTTTCAGACTACTTATTGAAGGCAAAGGGCTTGCCACAAAAAAAAAAAACATTAAATAAAACAAGAAAGAAGAAAACAACTCTAATTGTAACTAGCTTAAGACATGAAACATTTTCTCACTTCAATTCAACTCAACTCAACTCTCAATTTTACAATTCTCAGAACATTCCAAGACATTATTCAAAAAACCAAAAGGCAAAAAGTGGAACCATATAAGTATATATACATACATATATACTACGATACAATCAATGTCATAGCATAAGCAACTGGTCATACTAAAACACACACACACACACACACGCGTACATACACGTAGATACATAAAATAACTCAACATTTCAGCACTTGAAACTTCAGTGTACATAGATTTTATTGCATACTTTAAGGCATAGATAACCAACTGCACCAAAGATGAAAATAAAGCAAAAGTAAGAAAACAACTTGATGAAATATGAAATAACGATACAGCGCATCACAATGGATACGCACACTCACGAACGTCATAGTTTGTACTTAGTCAAAGCAGCATTGCTTGAGTGCGTGTATCTTGTATCTAGTATCAAATATCTAGTTTCTTGTATGTGTTAATTTAATTAACATGCCACATGCATAGCCAATTATTCGTACTCAAAATGCATAAAAAAGAAGAAAAAACAAAACAAAATACAATGTGTATTTATTTGCGTAATTAAATGGAATACCATTAAAATTGTATTTCAATTCAAAAAATGCTAAAGCAAAACCGCAGTTTTTCTAGCTTATTGCTATTTTGATGTCTGTAGAACTAAGTAGCATAAATACCAGCAGAAAAATGAATATGCTTTGATTTATAAATGTAAATTACATAAATACACACACACACACACACACACAATCATAACACATAAACACACAATTAGTTTATAGATTACAATATCTATACATATATATATATAAGTGTAAATAATTTAAACTGAAATTGGAGCTAAGCAGCTTAAAAGGCCAATCAGCAAGCCAATTAAGCAGCCGTAAAACCCTGCATCTCTTGGATGCGAAACACATAAATATATATAGATGATTATTTATATCTATATCTTAGCGAAATTATGACGTAACGCGTTCAACTCGAACACTAAAAACAGGGTGTGGCATAGGTTGTTTTTCTTCCAAACATTTTAACAATTATTTCTTCTGTACATAAATTGCACCCAAGATAATTCCAGTTAAATAACACAAATATTTATATATATTTAAGAATAAATCGTATTACAAAATGTTGCAAAGGCACCGTTTCGAATTCAGTTATCGACAAGTCGCCGCACCCTGTTTATTATAATTTTTAGTACATTTAAAGCTAGGCAAAATATTCTATATAGTCAAATGCAGTAATTACATCATGAGAATACAAATTATTGATAACGTAAAGCAGCTGTTGCATAACTTAAATATTAAACGAAAAATAAAATAAACAAAAAGAAAACGTATATGTAAACACGCAAATTGATTTAAAAATAAAAATAAATAAACAATTTACTTAAAACAGCTTTTAAAAGATTTAATTAACAAAAGTCATTCGCCTGAACGAAGCGTTGCCAATAAAAACAAAGTGAAACATTAACAAAGAATAAAAAAATAAAAAAAGAAAACCAAAATCCCAATGATATAAAAAAATTATATGTTTAATTCAAACTGATGGCCAAATGCACAAACGGCAAGGCAAACGTACTTATAATTATATTAAAATAGTGCGTCACACACACATCTATATACATATATATGTGCATGCATATGTGTATTAATAGTAGCATATACTAAATACACGAAAAATATGCAGCAAAAAACAAAACAAACTAAAATTATTCAGACACTTTTCGCCATTAAATAAAATACATATATATATAAACAATTTTGTTATAATAAAACTGTCCGAACCCCGAAAACTTACCCATTCCCCTCCACTCCAATTGCTTAGAGTCCAAATGAGTATATAATGATATAATGATGTTCTAGTATGTATATGTATATGTGCGTTTGTATGTGTAATTTAAATAAATATAAATAAATATAATATTTAGTTATATACCTAATTGTATTTAGTTAATGCAATGCGAAAACCA
Organism: Drosophila paramelanica; assembly: GCA_035043915.1. Taxonomy (NCBI): domain Eukaryota; kingdom Metazoa; phylum Arthropoda; class Insecta; order Diptera; family Drosophilidae; genus Drosophila; species Drosophila paramelanica. The sequence continues at coordinate 4,709,440 of JAWNMO010000354.1, read as the reverse complement.
AACGAACAAAAGTTTGTACACTTTTACTTTCTCGATCAACACAGATCCACAGATCTACATTTATGTGCGATAAGTGAATATAACCCACAACAAAAATGAAACATTTTCTGCATTCAATGTATATGTGACTAGATACGTACTCATATGTATATGTAATATGTATATTTGATTATTTTGTAAACATTTTTCAAACAACAACTACATATAAATAAATTCTATATTAACATATAAATGTATATATCCGACTTTTAATGTGAAGAAATTCTTCATTTGATTGTTATTATACTGTGAACGAGTATTGCGCTGTCGGTTACACCCGACTTATTTTATATTGCACTTCAGCGAATAAAACGTGTACTTAATTTATAGCGCCATATATATAATTCTGGAACAGTATATCATCAAGCTGCTAGATACTTAAAAGAAGTTTCATGCCAAAAGTTTGTTAGTTACGGAGGCAGCAGCTCGATATTAACAGTGGAGAGCTCTACAGATTCCATTTCTGCTTTTACTTCTGCTTTGAATTTTCCACAGCATTCGCTTTCCGTAGTGCCAAGTGGGGCAATCAGACAGTACGAGCTGGAAACTTACATTCCTTTATTTACACAAACTCTTTGGTGGATGGCTCACCTTTTTTATGTGGCGTCTCGACAGCCAAATGGGAGCCGAGCTGGCGACGGAGATGTGGAAATATAAATGGAAAAGTTTACAATCTGGTACGTTGCGCAACCGGTGAGGTAACGTGTGCAGATCCAGGCGAAACTTTAAATGGAAAATTTGACAGGCGAATATAACGGTTATTTAAATATGAGTCCATATATGTTTTATCAGGCAAGGGGCAAGCATAACTGGTTGTACAAGCTGTTGACAATGGCACAGGCTAGACGCCAGGCATGTTAAATATTTGCATAGCACACACACACACACACACGCACACACACATGCCACGAAAACTAAATACAGGTCCATTCGCAGCCGGTTGAAATTGAAAAGTTGTGAGCCCCGTTTCGGAGTTGGCCGACAACAAGTTGCCAGCATCAAAATAGCAGAGAGGCATAAAAGCGTACAAATGGCCTTAACAAATACCGTTGGCATAATATTATTGTCAGGCTAATTTGACTGTGCCCCGATTGCAAAGGTGCAAATGGCATCAAATAACAGCTGGTAACCCAAAACGTACAACAAGCTGCACCGGAACCCTGCTGCCTGCAACTGCCAGGTGGTACGTGCAGCGCAAGTGAAAGCGAATTCGAATGTGAGGCGAGCATGGAATGCAAAAACAGGCCGATGTCATGTTCCATGCGTGTGTGTGTGCGTGCGTTCACCTCATTTCCGGGCATTGTTTTTATTTTGGAACTAGGCAGCTGTCGTTGCTTTTGCTGTTGCTGTTGTTTTGCTGCAGTTGTTTTGTTTTCACGTTATGAGCTACTTGTGGACCCAACACAAGAACACACATGTGAATAGTTGGTGCGTGTGTGTGTGTGTGGCATAGAGTCCTTTCGCCGCTTCTAATGCATTATGGCAACACGAATGCCACTCGACAGCTTGTATGCGTGTGCGTATGTGTGTGTGTTGCAATGAGCGCAGTCTAAAATATGACTGGCTGCATTGCACAATATACACGCACACACTCACACACATGCACGCACACCCAGCGAGTGTGCGACCACTACATAAATATTTGCATATAAAATTTATTATGCTTAAAATAAGCCAAGATTTAAAAAGAGAGACGAAATAAGGCCAACTTCAGAGACCCGGCCAAGCAGCCGCATAATGAAGCCAGACCCAGGCGCGGCAACAAATGTCATGACGACTCTCAACCTCCAGCAAAGTCTCCCCTCCACTCTTCTAGCAGCCCCGCACCACCTGTCATATCAGCCGCATTCACACCTCGACGCCGTCAGTAAAGCCTATTTATGTGGCACGGCAAGCGTAGTCGTCGTCGTCGTCTTCCTTGCAATTTGAGACCCTTTTGTGCGGCCGGAAGTGGGTCATATATGCAACCAAGCTGCAGCTGGCCAAGACAAAGCCCGAGCTGCCTGTAATTAAGACCGCGACGATAAATCCCCCCTCGCTCTGCGAATGGGCACAACATTTGTGCTACTCGAGTAGCTCCACTCGACTTGTGTGTTTGTGCTCATATTTCTGTGGTTCTGCGCAATTTCGGTATAAATTAACTTAAACTTAAAGCGGCTTTCGAGTCGAAACAGCTGCCAGCTTGTTAAGTGTTGGCTAAGACGCTGCTAATGCGTTTATCGAAGGCACAAAACATTTGCATGCTTTTAGGCGCACAGCACCAAACAACAAACAGAAGAAGCACAAATAAACAACAAATCCAGCAGATAAGCTGTGTTTATTCGACCAAAATAAAATGGCTAAAAATAAAACGAAATAAAACATACAGTTGAAAGATTCTACTCTTGAGTAATTAAAAAAATATATTATGAAAATATTAAAAAACAAGTGCGAATGTTGCAGTCGGATGTAACCGACTGCACAATACCAAAATACAGGCAATTAAAGCTTATACAAGAAGTCAAATTTGCATATCTCGGGTAAATAAGGTCATAACTTCGATTAATATACCTTTTTAGACACGTACGGATAAGGACCATCAAATGGCATTAAAAAATTCTGATTCGAAATTTCGACCAAATTTGACAAAAATGACAAGGGGTAACATCACATTTTTTCTGAAAATTTCGAAAATTTTAAAATTCAAAATTTTAAATGGATATTAATTTTTTAGACTTTTAAGAGTAGAACGATATATGTCTATCTCAAATCGGAATACAATGTTGAGTCCAAATATTGACAGAATTTGACAAAAAAAATGATAAGGGCTAACATCACAATGCTATAAAAAGAATGAAAATCCTTTCAGGAGTAAAGATTTTTCGTGCAGATCCTGGCGAGTCCTGCGTCAAGCAACTCGTATTGACCAAGTTTCTTAGATATCAACGATTTTGTGATTTTGGCAAGTTTCCTTACGCTCTACGCGTATCCAATTCCTAGATGCCCCAAAAATCTGCAAGGATATGGCCGAGTCCGCAGATCGTTGGATAACAAATTTTCAAACCAAATTGGTTCCTAGATGACATCCATATCTCTGGTAATTATACCAAAGGTATAGTCCTGGTGAACCTAAAGAGCTGCATCCTTGAAAAATGCGCAAGAAAGCTCAAAAAATATGCAGGCTTCTTTTTCAGCTGCCCCATCCCTTTCACACCTTTCCTCCAGAAACTGCTGCTGCTGTTGCGTCGCATTTAGCATTAAGGGTTGACTCTGTATTCTCTGAGTCTGAATTTTCACTAGAAATCTTGCACATCGACGCCCCAAATATGTTACCTTAGAAGTATGCAATGAAATTTTGCACATTTTAAAATTTTTCTGTCCACCTTCTGACGATTCTGTTCGCCTGGTGTTTCAGCTCGATTTTGCATTAAGAATCTTGCACATCGGCGGCCCAAAAATGTTACCTTAGAAGTATGCAATGAAATTTTGCACATTTTTAAATTTTTCTGTCCACCTTCTGACGATTCTGTTCGCCTGGTGTTTCAGCTCGATTTTGCATTAAGAATCTTGCATATCCACGGCCCAAAAATGTTACCTTAGAAGTATACAATGAAATTTCGCACATTTTTTAATTTTTCTGTCCGCCTTCTGACGATTCTGTTCGCCTGGTGTTTCAGCTCGATTTTGCATTAAGAATCTTGCACATCGGCGGCCCAAAAATGTTACCTTAGAAGTATGCAATGAAATTTTGCACATTTTTAAATTTTTCTGTCCACCTTCTGACGATTCTGTTCGCCTGGTGTTTCAGCTAGATTTTGCATTAAGAATCTTGCACATCCACGGCCCAAAAATGTTACCTTAGAAGTATGCAATGAAATTTCGCACATTTTTTAATTTTTCTGTCCGCCTTCTGACGATTCTGTTCGCCTGGTGTTTCAGCTCGAATTTGCATTAAGAATCTTGCACATCGCCGGCCCAAAAATGTTACCTTAGAAGTATGCAATGAAATTTCGCACATTTTTAAATTTTTCTGTCCACCTTCTGACGATTCTGTTCGCCTGGTGTTTCAGCTCGATTTTTAAGAGAATTTGCCAACCGACTACACAAAAATTGCCGAAAAAGATTCTCCTAACCGCAATAAAAGAGAATTTGGGTATTTTTTTTAAAATATATATAAATATATATTAGATTTCTCTTTACATCCTTTTAATGTTCTTATATTTATTTTGTATGCGTATTGCTCTTACACCATATTTTTATTAAATTATTTTCATTTCAAACAAGTTTATTGCAATACTTAAATATATTGTTCTTATACTGTATTTTATAAATAAAATTCGTTGATAAATTTACAAATGACTTAAATTCAACACGAACACCTGAAATCTACGACTTTTATAAAATTATCAATTGTTTTTAGGTATTGCTTAAATAAATGCATACTTACTAATATAGTGGGCGTGGCCTGACCAGCTATCTACATACCAAATTTTCAAATTGTGCTAATATGCAACACTTATCGATTTGAGCTTTCATGTTTATCGGTTTTCGCGATTATGTGGGCGAGAGGAGGTGTGGTCAACAAATTTGTTTTGTGATGTTTCAATAAAATAATAAGAGGCTTCGAACAAATTTCTGGATTTAACATGTGAAAACGTTTTCAAGAGATTTGTTTTCTAATAGTTTCGAAGGATAAAAGAGCTAAATGCGAAATACGGAAATATTGCATATGATATATCACATTCTAAGATTAAAGCACAGTGCATATAGTACAAAAGGTGTTTTAGAAAAACTTCATACAAATGCGAAAAGTTTTTTGTATAAGTCTAGTTATCCAGACAAATTACTGAGTATTGATTGTAGAAAATAATAATTAGAAATATAAAATATAAAATTATCTGAGCATGAATCTTAAAAAAAAAATTGTTATCAATTTTTTTTACAAAAAGGGTCAAAACCGGCGGAAAAACCTATCAGAAGTTGGAGATTTACTCCTTCCATGTTCAGTTTACAAATCACATTGACCACAAATGGCAACAATTAAAATGGAAATTGCTGTTTGAGTTAATGTCAAGTGGAGATTTGCACAGCTTTTGAGCTAAATTTAGCTTCCACCTTGGCAGGCATTAAACATGAGTGCTTGCAGCTTTTGCTGCTGTTTTTGTAGATACGCGTGCATATTCTCTACTCTATACAATTTGCGAGAAACCCTAATCCATTTTACAAGCGGGCAATAAGAACAACAGCCGACAGCAAGAAGAAAATCGCTCTGTGGGGGGCCGCCAGCTGCTTCCGCAGCAACCAAGCAACACCCCCTCCACTCCTACCTCTTTGGCGTGCTGACTTACAGCCAATGCGCGTAACAAGTGCCACTCAAGCATTGCACGCCCCACCCCCACAGCCCCCGCCAGCGATAAGTGAGAGAAGGAATGTAGGCAAAAAGCAACTTAATGGGCTGCCACAGCAGCGGCCATTAATACTCGTGTGTTGGGTCTCCTTTGTTGTGTGTTTGTCGTTGCCTAGCAGCCTTTTTAATTCATAATGCATGCCGCGGTGAAGGGGATCAGGATGGGTGCCAGGATCAAGTTAATTGGCAGGAAACAGCTCGGCGCAACGTGGCCAACACTATCTGCGAGCGGGCCAACAACTTGCTAGCAGCTGGCAACTGGCAGCTGACAACGCCTGACGGGTGGATAAACTGCTATAAAAAGCTCGCTGAGTGCAGCCAACTTCTGCCGTCAGCCGTCTTTCATCCATCATCATAAAGCTCAATGACTGCCATTCAACCAGATCAAAATCGCGTTCATTCATCTCAAATATTTCATTAGGGCAGCGCATTGTGCATTTTCTTGCATTTGTCTAAATGTAGAAATGCTAATGAAAGAATGTAATTAGGCAGATTAGGCAAGACTCAAAGCGTATCCTTAGCTCCTGAATGTCGAAGGCACATCAAAAGCAAGTTGCATTAATTCGGCTTGTATAGGCAGTTAAGTGATATGGGGTCGATTAATTTTTTGTGAATCAAAGCATGTTAAAACCAAATTCAATAAATAAAAAATACTTAAATTTTAAAAAATAAACAAATTTCCAATTTTTTATGACGAATTAATTAAAAAAAGAATCAAGAAAAAAGAAGTTAAAAATATATTTTAAAAAATTGAAGCTACGAATTATTAAAGTTACATTATTAAGTTTATATAGTTAACAAGAATAAAGTTAATATATTTTTGAACAGAGAAAAAGTTAATTGTATCCCACAGTCGAGTATTTTCACTTACCCTTTGCTTCACTGTAAGGGATAGCAATGGCTACTCAAATGACGTTGCCAATTATCTATAATGTTGTTGTTGTTGCTGTTCTTATTGTTGCTGATGTTCTTTCTCATCATGTCCTTCCTGTTGTTGTTGTTGTTGTTGTTATCTCGAGTGCGGCAAGTGGCATGTGGTATCGTTTTACCTATTGTTTGCCTTTAAAATTGGAGCAACGTTACGTATACGTAATAACATTTATAAATACGCCTAACAACATGCGCCAGGGCCAATGCAAACGCACACACACATACACGTATACGTATTGATGTGCAGCTAATGCGACCCCAGAGAATGGCCAGCCAGAAGTCAGAAAGAGGAGCAGCAGGATCCGAGGATTCGAGCCAGGAGCCAGCGGCGCTAACGAGCGGTGCCTTGGAGAGGCCGCCGCTTGGCTGCAATTGTTGCCAAAGCTGAATGCCAAAGCAAATAGCAGCGGAGGGACTTGGCGCGGCGGCAACGACGGGGCGAGGATGTGGACAGCTGAAACTAAATGGAAATTCACAAAAAGTAATGCAAAACAACAACAAAAAAATAGGAAAAAAACAACGTTGCTGCAGCAGCGGCAACAACAAAAACGAATAGCAGCCAAATCACAAAATCCGATTTGCATGGATTTGTTTTGTTGTCCTTGGATCCTTGCGCGCTACCGCCGCCAATGTTGTTGCCATTATCCTGCAAACTATTCATATTGTTGTTGTTGCTGCTGCTGCTGTTGACTTTGTTATTTTTTCTTAATGTCAGCTCAATAAAAAGTGCTGCCATCGTTTTCTATTCTCCGCTTTAGCTTGTTTCGACCTTTATTTTGTATACCCTAGCTCTACCAGTTGCATATATCTGTTTCCCATTTAGATCGGTCGACGTAAATATAAAATTTCCGTGAAAACGGTAATATCAAAAATTTACATTACGTCAAAAACTAAATGATGTCTTTACAAATCACAAGAGTATATTTTTATACGAAAACTCCCTTTTGTGTCTCAGTTATAGGGTATAAAATATTCGATACGCGAACACAACTTTTTGCTCTTCGGTTTTTTGCTATTATTTGTAGTTGTTTGTGTGTTGTTGTTTCTGCTAAATTGTGTTTTCCCTGTTCATTCATTCGTTGGTTAGGTTTTGCACCTCACACTCGCTCTCCCCCGCTCCACTTCCCTCCCCTCGTGCTCCTGCGTGCTCAGTTCCATAGCTACGGAATTTTTCAGTGATTTTACATGTAAGCATCCTTGTGAGCTGTGGCATGTCCGCAATTGAGGCAGCCAATGCCCCCACTGCAACTTGCCACTTGCCACTTGCCACTCGCCTTCGTCCACGTTGTATGTGTGTGTTTTTTTGTTGTTGTCTATATGTTTTACTGTTTGATTTTTTATGTTGATGTCTGTCTGCTGGCCTCGAGCAGCGTCAACGAAGTTGTCAATTTCGACGGTTACATGCTGCATGCCACATGCCGCATGCCCCACTCCTTCGTCCACTTGCCCATTGTTCGATTCCATTGCACTTTGTTGCGCATTTTTCGCTAACTCTCCAGTGTTTTCAGCATGTATGTCTTTGTGTGTGTGTGTGTGTGTGTGTGTGTGTGGTGTGCCTTACAAGAGTTTCTCGTGTACAATAACGTAATCTACATAATTCTCCTTTGCAGTTTGATTTCTCTCATGTTTCTCATGTCAACATTTCCCACAACGTTTTGAGTTGCCTTTGTTGTTGTGTTTGTTCTGCCCGCCGGTTACTCGCTTCACTTGTTGCTTGTTATCTTTGCCGCCAAGTGGCAGCCGCAATATGACCACCCACTCAAACACACACACACACACACACACACACATGCATCAATCCATATTCAGTTACATACGAAAACAGGTAAGAGTAATACCCCCGATTACTATATGCCCTGTACCCAGCCTTGATTTGATGTTGTATCTTTCAAATCCTATTATTATTGAGAAAAGTTGCAAGCAAACTGAATTTCCAATCTCTGCCAAGATTCATTATGCAAAATTCGAAATGTGCCCAAAAATCCAGAGCTAGAAAAATATGTTTATAAATTTAAAAATAATAATATATATAAACAAAAAAAAACTAATAAGTCTAACATTTATTCCCTTATTTGAACCATTCTAAAATTCTAAAGTTTTAAAATGTCAGAAATATGCTCAAAATAAAGATGGACATCAAAGAGATATGTATTATGTTTGAATAAATTCTAACGACCTAAATATTTTAGCTATCACAGCAAACATAGGCTGCAAATTGACTTTTATCGATTTTGCGGTATCGAAAATTATAATTTGACAAGAACTAATATGCACAATCGATTTTAAGTAAATGGCGGGAAGTATGCACATGTCTGGCTCGCATTGACGCCTCATTCTGATCACGGAAATATCCCTCTTTAATCTTTTCATTTTCCATTTTCAATGGATTACAGGGTATACAAAACAAAACAAGAAAAAAAAACACGCACAGACAATAGACTCTCACTCACTTCCACCTTGGCATCTGTTTGCCAGCTGCATCTGAGCCAGAGCCCGTTTCAATGAGTTAATGCGGGTGTTTTGATTGCTGCTGATGCTTTGTGTAGTTGGCAGAGCCACGAATACCGGCGCCGGTTGTGGTCACAGCTCTGGCTCCGGCTCCGGCTCTGGCTTCGTGTTGTGGGCTTTGTCGGCTGGGCAACCCTATTATTATGCACACTGCTCGCATTATGGCCAACACTGGAGTGCTGCCCGCTCAGTGCGGGCTAACAATGCAACATCTAGCAGCAGGGCCAACACGATAGCGTTACCATAATCCATCATAAGTTGGGCCGTCCTCAATTCATTTACGCTTCGTTCTACGGTCGAGCTTTTGTTTACAGCTTAGCCAGAGCGAGTGTGTGTGTGTGTGTCCATGTGTGTGTGTGTGTGTGTGTGCTTGTAAACCAATTGTTGAATAAAAATCCATTTCATTTTAACTTGTTGGCCACAATTAGTGCACATCCAGCAGCGCTTACTTAACCACCGCACCTCCCACCCCCCTTGCCCTAGGTCATGGAGTCATGGACTTCGGCCACTGACTGCCTGTCAAGCTCTGCTTGGCTTGCCACTTCTTCCCCTTTTTTTCTTCTGCTGCCCGCTCGCCTGGCATGCAACAGCGTGGTTATCCTGTCGGGTGTCCTGGCCGTTGTCCTGCTGGTTGTTGTCAACGTGGCCTCTTCCGTATCTGAACGCTGTCAGGCAGCTGCCAGCTCAAGTGGCATTAAGATCCTTCACCTCGCTGCGCTGCCGGACTTAAGTTGCTTTGCACGGAATTTCAGCGAACGCGGCTTTAATTTGCCTGCAATACGGCCGCAGCTATACAATAAAAATGCCCACTCGAACCGCGCCGGAAAATGGCTCAATTTAGCGGCTTTCAAAATTGTCGACTTGGCCAGCAAAATGCGCGCTTCAAATAAATATAAACAAAGTGCAACAATTTTCTAATTATAAAGTGAATGTGTGCGTGTGTGTATGTGTGTGTGTGTGAATGTGTTCAGTGCTATGCACGCAAGCAAAAGGAGACGCCGCTTCTTTTCCCGTCCCTGCCCCCGTCAACAAACCCTGGCAGTAAGCAGCGCAAAACTGGTGCATTAAATTAATTAAAAAATACTCAAAAAATGCAAAAAGAATAAATATACAGTAAGAGTGATCTAGTAGGGAACGCCCGACTAAGGGATACCCTGTATATAATTTAATTTATACAATTTGGCAACACGGATTGTTTAACTACTGCTTATTTCTTATACGATATTGATATAATAAATTCCTTTAGTGCTTTATTATATTAAAATACCCATTTCAAACAGTTTTGGTTGTTATAGATTTGTATCGATTTCAGAAAAACCGGTAAAATTCATCGATCATTTTAAACTAACTTTTTGTGTCTATATTCGAAAAATTAATATCTTGGACGGACATGGCTAATATATGTGTGACCAGTGGGCTCGCAAAAGCCGCCTTCATAAACATTAAACTCATTTTACCCCAATTTAGTTCAGGGTATAAAAAGGCGCTTGTAGCTGAGGAGGGTAGCGGGTAGCGGGGTGCCGGGTGCCGGGTGCGGAGGTTGGCCAAAAACTGCAAATTAAGAAAAATGCAGCACACGACAAAATCAAATAAACAGCTAAACCCAACGAGCTGCCGTCGGGCGAGGAGTCGAAGGCGGCAGTTGCATGCAACTGCAAATTGAAACGATGTCAGAGCGTGCCACGCCAAGCGGCAGCAACAGAACCCCCACCCCCTCTCCCCAGCAGCACTCAAGCGGTGGCAGGCACGTGAGGTCAGGTCGCTCGTTCATTAATCAAAACAATTAACGAGGCCGCGTTTGGGGAACGTTTCCGTTATTCGTGAAGTGCCCGCACGTAGGGCAGCAAAAAATAAGAAATAATGAGGCGACTTATTAAGCCTTGCCACGCCCCAAAGGCGCTGTACCCGAACTGTGCTGGCACTGTGATATATCAATGGACCAGCCGTAACAATAAGCAATTTGTCAAGCACATTGACCACATCCAGTCGACTCCGGACAAGGCAATGCGTCGCCACGCGGTGCCACTTACGCCAGGAAAACATAAATTTACCAGGATGAGGATGCAGGCGGGGCGTGAAGCCTCCCCATTGGTGGGCCAACTATCTCCTGGCTGGCTCCATTCTGGCTGTAGGGGGTTGGAGTAATGGCCAATTGTCGACCGGGGCTATTGGTGTCGCCAGGACTAAGCCGCTTTGCTTTGACGCACCAAAAAGGACTCACACAAAGGACAACTGGCTTCACAAGGATAATATTAATGCAGCTAGGCAACAGATTTAATAATTCATTCAACTTGGCAACAACCAATTAAAAATGCAGTGCAACTCATTCATTCCCGTAATGCACTTTTATATAAAAACTGTCTTCCAATTATTTCCACTCGCCATGTCGATCAAATTCCAGAACATTTGTGTGTTTATTACCTGATTGTTCAGAAATTTATTAGTTTATTTTAATTGAAATTTAAAAAATTTAAAATGCAATCTTGTTTGACGCATTTGGAAATCCGGGCTCAAATCTTGCCATATTGCATTATAATAATAATAATTATTCTTATAATAATAATATTCAAAATAAATAATCTTAGGTCTTATCACAAATTCTCTATAATGGATCCCTGCTGATCAAGAATTTCTTATATACAATTTTTTCTCTTCTCTCTTTTTCAAATTTATGAGCATATCGCATGTTTATAAAATACAATTCCGTATTGCCGAATCGGATTCAGCCGCTGTCCTCTCGGCTCAGCTGTGTCCTGATTGCAGCTGATAATCAAAGAGGAGCCGCATCCGACGCCTCTCTGTGCGACTGCATATTGTGGTCCTCGTCCTGTTGTCCTTGCGATGTCCGCTTCGTTTATGCAACAATTAAAATTCGCAATGAGCGTGATTGTAAATTAAAAAGATTAAAAAAATATACATATGAGACATGTGTGTGCGGTTTGTTTGTTTGTTTCGCCTTTCGACTGCAACAGCCTCTCCCATATTCAGGTGAGCGGGCCTGCCCAACTAGATAATACCCAAGAAAAGCCTGTTGCCTGTAGCCTTCACTCGTGATCTTTGTGTTTATGTTTAATTAGCGAATGGCGAAGGTATATTAATAAAAATACTAAATAGCGTCCTGTTGCTTTTTATTATACCATTATCAACTACAGGGTATACAATCACAATTAACCCATTCTTCAGTGTTGTTAATTTATACATTAATTTAGCTATTTTTGACTGTACAACATTTAAAATTTTTACATTTGCTTACAATTTTTTTTATAGCGTGCGTGTTACATACAACCTATGAAAACAACATACCCTTTAGCATGTGGGCGGAAAATCTGCCAAGGATTCTCATGAAATATGCACAACATTTTATTTATGATTTCCGTTGATAAATGTACACAGCGCGAACTCACAGCGCAGTTATTTAAAAAAACAAAGAGAATAAACAAAAACAGTAAGAAGGCGCTAGTCAAGAGTGCCACACTTGAACATACCCTGTAACCATACCTTATGTTTAATTAATGCATGTTTTGCTATACTTTGTTCTTTTTAGATAAACGAAATTACAAGAGTTCTCGACCCAAAGATACCCAATTAGTATCTTCTGTATCCTGCTGCTTTTTAAGGTTGTAACAATGCAAAAATGCTACCCTGTAATAATATTCTTCAATTAACGTTCTCTTCGATCTATCCACTCTTTTTTTTAGGCTCGTTGCCTCTATAGCGGCTGCCCTGTAATCGCATTAATCTTAGTTGGTATACCCTTAAACCTTCCTATGGTTAACAGGGTATAGAAACAAAAAACGAAATCTTATCGAAAATATGCAACACATTGAGCTGCCCTTCCGCTGGGGCAATATCGACTCGACTTGCGGCAGATGTTGCTGCTGCTGCTGCTGCTGCTGCTACTGTAAATGTTGCTGCTGTTGCACGCCAAGTGCAGCCCTGACACCTGCCGCTAAAAACAAACTTTGCAATTAACTGCAGCAATGCACCTGGCAACTTTGTCCTCAACTGGCACTTAGGTGGCCCGGCTACGTTGTCCTGCTGCTGCTGCTGCTGCTGCTTCTTCTTAAACTTTAATTATTTTTCAAAAACGCGAAATACGAAAATTGCATGTAGAGAAGCGAAAGCCGTCTCCTATTTTATTTACACAGCGCCATCCAATCTCAGCTAGCTGCCTAGTAAATCAGTCAGTCCGCAGTGAAGTGCCATGTGCCAGTTGAGGGGCTGGGGGCGGGGTAGGGAGAGGGGGGAGAGAGTCACGTGCCTTGCTAAGGTGAGGCCAAACTCCTGCTGCCCGGCTCGGCCGGCATATTTGTTTTGTGTTAAATCACAAGGAGCAACAGCGTAAATGTTGCTCGTTGCTGTTGCGCGTTGCTCGTTGCTCGTTGCTGTTGCCTGTTGTCGTTTGCCGTTTGCCACTGCAGCACCGCTGCACCGCTGCACCACTACACATGCCACTTTACACCCTGCGCAAATACGATTTTCATTTGTATTGCATGGCGTGCGGATCGGGGAGGGCTTGCGCGGGGTATTGACTGATGGGGACGGGGGGCAAGGGGGTGGCGGGGCTCATTCACGTTATTTATGCACGCCCCGGCACGCCCACATAGACCGCCTTCTTTAGCTCTACAGCGGAACAGCGGGCGCGGATTGCTTTTGCTTTGCGTTTCCCTTTTTATGATACCCTGTAAGCATTGAAAGTGGGTTTTATGCAGGCAAGATGCGGGAAAAAGATTGTTTATCTATTATCTAAGTAGAAAAAATATAGTTTTTTTTACACATCAGATACAAAACCACAAAAATGACATCAGACTAAATATTTCGATTGATCTTGCAGAGGATCGAGTTGACACTAGTTATGATCACTTTTGGAGGTCGTCATAAGATTCATAGGGTATCAACTGTTCGTTCACTTCCCACGCAAGCTTTCTTGCATTCGTTTTCTTCTGCTGTTGGCATATTTTTTATTTTCCTTTGGCTGCTGTTGCTGTTTAACAAAGCGCATAAATTCGCTTGCAACTGTGTCCTCGGGGGCTGCACACTGACCTGCAGACGTTACCCTGCCACGGCCTCTCCCCTATCAACCCCCTTCCCCTCCCCACACGCTTCTCCCGGTCAAAGTATTCGTTTCAGCTTGCTGCGCTGCTCTCATCTGCCTTTCGACTGTTTGGTTTGGATTTTCCCCCCACCATCTTTCCCTTACCGTTTTCATTTTTCTCGAGTTTTTCTCATTTTTGTTTGTTTGTTTGTTTGCGAGCTGGTCAAAACGATTTTGCCTTGGCTCCCTTGGCTACTCCCTACCCCCCTCCCTCCACACTGCCCGCTGTAAGCATATGCAAAATGTTATATTTTGCGCCCTTATCTGGGCAGCTAGCGACAAGCAACTGGCCCTGCCTCCCCCACCCCGCTCCGTTCAGTCCGGCAGCCCCGCATCCGCGGTAAATATAATAAAAAGTAACGCTTGCAACTTAATCTCTGACAGCTCGTTACCCGTTTGCATGAGCACAATATTCATGAGCTGCTAAGCTCAAGTTACACTCACTTGCCTGCCCCTAAAATACCGTTGCTGCCCCCTACACCCCCCGCCCTTATACCCCCTCAGCGGGGCTTTGCCATTGCAATTGTTTCACCTGACGCTTTAAAAAAATACAATTTATTTATGCGTTTGCACAATTTAGCAGCTTTTGTTTGTAGCTGTGGCATTTCGATTGAATTGCCAGCTGTTGTAAAAGGGGTGTGTGTGAGGGTGTGTGTGTGTGTGTGTGTGTGTGTCTCAGAGACATGGCATATTATATAATTACGAATGCGGACCGCGCCCGCGGCTCAAATGTGCCCGATAAGCGAACTTTCAGTTAAGTCCTGACGCGCACTGCGCTGATAAGCAGCTGCCACACACGCACAACCAGGCACACACACACACTCTCGCACACACACACACACACAATTAGCAGCGACTAATGCCCACAGCACAGTGGGCCACATATTAAGCATTCATTGGTCAGCTGGGAGCACTCGCATTGTTGTTGTGGCCAGCAGCTGCGTGCTGCCAAAACCGAATGAGCAATTGACTTGACTGCCACGCCCAGCACACACCCAACCACCCACACACACACACATACACACACACTCGCTTGGGCATTATCTTTGCGTTTTAATGTGTCGGTTTATAAATAAATTGCGTTTGCCCATAAATTATGCATTTTAATTTACATTTATTTACACAATTTTCAAGTCGATCCGCATCGCAGCTCATTTTACATTTTACATTTTACATTTTCCATTTTTGGCCATTTGCCATTTTCGCCCACCAATTGATTTATTATTGCTGCTGCATTCTTTGCCCTCCGCCGCTTCGCGCGGACCTTAAATAATTGTCCATTTATATGATTTAATTTGTGGCCAAGGGCAACCAAGCGGCAAAACTGTGCCACAAGCATTGACTAATTGCAAAATACTTGCCCGACAGCCAGGACGCATCCTGTCGCAGCTCCTCCGACCCCAGACCCGACTTCGAACCCGAACCCGAACCCTACTCATATTGAGGTTAGTAGGCTAGCGTGGTTCCAGCCGGAAACCAGCCGAAACCAAAGGCACACACACACACACTCACACACACACACAGTGTCATTCACACACAGCTTTCGTTGGGTCAACCAATACGCAACAGGGATCACCGAGGTTAAGGATGGGGGACTCTGTCATACGGCTATATAAATAGATGATGAATGTGCAACCACACTCGCATATCCGTAGCTCTGGCTGTTTGTATATTTATACAGCTTAACATGTGCATGCGTGTGTGTGTGTGTGTGTGTGTGTGTGTGTGTGTGTGTGTTCAGTGGTTAAGCATTATAAATAATGTCAATTTTAATTTGAAATCTTGCTGAAATTGTCACATATTGGGTTTCAATTCAGTTTCTACTTTGTCCATAAGCTGCAGTTAACAGCAGCTCTTAACGGTAAAATCCTTGGCAACGACTCTCTCTCTCTCTCTCTCTCTCTCTCTCTCAGTAGAAATGCAGTTTAGATTTTCTGCTTTGTTTCCACTGAGCTTGCAATAAACTTAGTATCGTCAGATAATTGTCATAGTTCAGATTTCCACTTGAAAGCTTATCAGTTGTGATTAGTTGGCAAAACATTTAACTTAGCGAAATTATAAACTTGACAAGTAAGCTTGCAGTCAGATAAAAAACATTGATACAGAACGTAAAAAAATGTTGTATCTGGAATTTAAAGCAATATATTTTGGTAGCTTAACTAGATTTCTTCAAAAGCAATATATTAACTAAAGTATACCTGAATAATTAAAACTATTTTACATTTTCATTATTCACATTATTATATTAATTGGTATTATAGGATATTCCTGAGTCGTGCACTCACAACCGCCTTCCTTCTCTTCATATTTCATAGTCGGTTTTGACCATGTTTGGCCTGCTTGAAGGTAAAGCGTTTAAGAAGCGTTTAGCGTTGGGCCTCAGATGAGACTGCAACTTGTGCTGCCGCCCAATGGACCGGCTTCAATATGTGTTTAAGGCAAAGACGAAAGGTGGGGGAGGGCATGTAAAGAAATTGATGCTGAAATGAAGCGAACTCAAGTGCGGCTCAACCGAGGACAGGCGATTCTGGTAAATGGCCAGCGAAGACTGCAAAATTACTTACGAATATAAGTAGAAAGTTGTACAAGTTTTTGCTCTTTCATTCTTTCTATTTTATTTTATTTTGTTTTATTTTTTTTTTTTGCTTTTTTTTTTTTTGTTGTTTTAGCTGTGGCTGCTGCACATGTAAGACATTTTGAGCTATGACAGCAGAGGCAAAAGTCGTTAAAACTTTATGAAAGTCAAACAAGAGACCGTGCCAGAACGCAAGAAAGAAAAAAAAATATGATATAAAATAAAATGGGAAGAGAACAAAAATGATGAGTATAACTAAGGGCAACGAAACGTGGCGACTGAACAGGCGGATGCGCTGGTCAACTACCATAACTGCCATCCACTTGCAACTCATCCAACTAGCAAGCCAGATTATGTTTCCATACGCTAACAAGAGGCTCCCTACTTCGTCGCAAACTGTGTAAAACATTATACTTATTAGCTGTGCTCTGCACAATGCAGTTATAAACATGTATTTCTTACATTATTCTGGCCAGATATGAGCTACGTATTTTTCCTTTAAAGTACGATGAAATGAAAATGTTGCAGAAAGTTTTGCATCAAACGTCAATTAAAATTTCCTTGCTGACATAAAAGAAAGCCAATCCAATGCATATATATTTACACATATCTTTTACTTTACATGCAATTTAATTTATTTTAAAGACTTTTTCCAATATCCAATTGAGAGTTTGTTTGTTATGATTTTATTATCTATTCTGATTCGGAATTGTGTAAGAAAAAACAAAGTATTTCATAAGCATTATGTTTGCTAAGAGTATTTAGACGTTGGCCAGGCTCTTTCCGTTGCCTGCCCTTGTTGTTGTTGTTGTTGCTGTTGTTGTTGCTGTTATTGTTGTCTTCGGTTGCTGTGGTTTATTGTGCATTATTTGGTTTTTGCTATGCATTTTGCTATTTTTTACATAGCGCCATAAACGCTGCCAATGACGGACAGCCACCAAAGCTAACCACAAAGAGGCTCCCAGTCAACAAACCTGCCCCCCCCCTCCCTCTCTCTCTCTCGCCCTACGAATAGCATTGGCGGGCCGCATCACATGCTCCATCTTGTCCTGCCACGCCTGTCAAGCGCTTTTTCCGCTTGCAAAATGATTTGATGGCAGCGCATCCGCTCCATTCCCGGAGTCAGGATTGGGCGGACTGAAGAGAGAAGAGCTGGGAGCGGCGCCTGGCGAGTTGGTTGGTTGCGCGCTGTTTGCGCTGTTTCTTGACGCCGCCTGCATAACATAATCTTTCATATTGCGCGCCATGTCATTTTTTTGCATTATGCGACAGTTGCCGGGCCAAGGATGAGCCAGTTCAAGTCTTTGGCCAGGCAGGCGCAGGCACAACGTTATCAATTTGCGCAGTGAAGTTTGTATTTAACTTTGGACTTTCCACTTTTCTTTTCCACTGGTCACCTGCCAGGCAAATGGGCCGACCGACCCGCCGCCACCGCCGCCGCCCCGCCCCATTTTAATTTCAACTGTCAAAGCCGAGCGTTGAAATCATAAATTTTATTAAGCGCAACCGGGCGGCCATTTTGGAAATTGACCCAACTTCAGGACCTCTCCAGCTCACAGTTCTATTAGCGCAGTTTAATAAAAAAGTTTCGGACGTCGCTTAAGTGCGACGAGTGCCCAGAGAGGACAGGAAGGAGCAAAGACCAGAGTGGCTGCGGTTAATATACAAGTATATAATACAGATACGAAGACATATACACATCCACATGTATGCGTGCCTATATAGGTGCGTATAAATATGCTTTGCTAAACTTTTTAATGCCCTGCCAGAAAAGCGGCAGCATTTTTATGATGTGCTTTCTTCGCTTTCTTTATTTTGTTGTTGTTGGTTTTTTGGTTTCGGTTTTTGGGTTCTTTTTTGTTGAAGAAAGGGGCTGTTCTGAGGGCGGCTGCTGCTAATAAAGTCATCATAATAACTTCATCATTATTGGCGCATAAAACAAAATTTATTTATGTTACGCTTTTATGCATTAAGCAAGAAAATACACAAAATAAAAGACAAAATAAATGATTTTATGCGAGGCCCTCGCCTCCCCAAGGCTTCTCCCCAACCCAGCCAGGCTTACCGCACTATCCTGCCCAGCCTATACATATGTATATATTCCAGGACGTTATTTTACCCTTTGCTGAGGCTATTATATTTGTCACGAAATGTGTGGGAAAAGAAGACACTTAAGTAAATAATATATTCTTCATATTCTTAGTCTGCAAACTCTCTATGCAAACTTGTTTTTCAGGTCGCACTTGCTCGGATCGAAACACTCTATAAAATAGATAACTGAGTTTTAATATAAACAATTTTTTTCAAAGGTATATAATAACTTATCATATGTATATATATAAAGCGCACATTTATCTCATGTTTGCCAGGGTATTTATTCTGCGTGTCTCTCACTTTTTTTTTTTTGGCGCATTTTTTATGCGTTTACGCATTTAATGAACTATGATGAGGGTTCGAGCGCTCTAAATCGAACGGTTAACGTGCGCGTTCCCTTGGTAGCAGAAATCAGCACCCTTTTTTTTGCTTTTCGATTTTTATTGAACTTTTTTATTAACTTGCGCATCAGACGCAATTTATGACCAAATAGGCTTGGGGGTGTTGAAGGGTTGCTCATAATTTTTAAATATACTTTTTAAATATTTCATCATTTCCCGGGCTTTATTTATGCATAACTTTTAAACGTGCCACACACACATGGAGAGAGGGTGTAGACAGGTGTGGGTAGCTGCTGTCAAATAAATTGCACAATGAGAATTCAACAACAACAACAACAACAACAACAACAACTGAGGCAACAGCAAGAAAAACGCCCCAACAAGACAAACTTAACTAACTGTAAAATTTCTTATTGTGATTGCGTTTGTCATTGCATTAGTTTACAACTCTGCACACAGGTGCCCACCCACCCACACACACACACACACACACACACATGCACACGAACACGAGCACAAGAACACACACACACACACACACACACACATATGTCACGGCAACTTTGCTGCCATTGTTCACAGCGCGAACATCTGAAAATCTAAGTTATGAAAATCTGTGCGAAAATGCTTGCAGCTTTCTCCCCCAACTGCCTCGCCCCCTGCCCCCTCTGCCCTCCCACTAAAGCGCATTGAACTGTGCAAATTGCGCGCAATTTAATTTTTACTACCTTTTTCCTAGTTTTTTTGTTTTTGTTTTTTTTTTGTTTTTACTCTTATTCCATTTAAGAAATCAGCTGCAAGCCACGCCCCCTGCCGCTAGCCCGCCTCCTGGAATTTATCCGCGCTCTTATCCCTGCTTTCTGCGTGAAACTTTGCGTAATACCAAAAAGTGCTCGCAGCACATTTCCGAGTGCAAACTTTATATTAGAGTTGAAGTGCCACAAACACACACACATACACCCACACACACACACACACATACGCTGTTAGTATAAAATTGTAAGTACGTGTCTTGGCTTGCTGTACCCTTTTTGGTTGCAAGTTCAGTTGCATCGCGTTATTTATGAGTTGCTTATGCTATAAGGAACTCCAGCAGCAGCAGCAGCAGCAGTGGCAGTGGCAGTGGCAGCTATATTTGCTGTTGCAGTAACTACAGCAGCAACACAAAGCATTGACAATGCTTAAAACTGCGCAAAGTCCTGTTCGACTCCTTTTGGTACAAGCGAGTCGTCGTCCTTTGGGCAAAGTTCGTGCAACTCTCAACTCGCCAACTCGCGGCAGCCCCGCCCCGCCCCATTATCCACTGTCGCCCCTACTTTTTTGCCACCTCACTTAGTTGTTGCAGCGATTTTTGCGTATTTTCATGTAATTTGAGAAATATATCTCGTAAGCAGTTGCAGCTCCCAGGCGCATGCAGCGTGCATTACTGCGACAATTGGTTTGAAAGTTCAGAAAACAAGAATCATTCCCACCCCACCCCGCAAGGTTCCCTTGCGCATCCCACACCACCTGTGCAAATACACATGTATTTTTGCTACAACTTTTTCCGTGTGTCTTTTCCCTCTTTTTTTGCACGCGTTTTGCGCAAATTAATACACTTCCGACGAAATATTCCTGTATTTTTTTATTCATTACTACCCCGCACCCCTACCCTTCCCCCCACCAGCGCACACTTTATTATTATTTGCGCTGGCCTGCAGGGTGCTTCAATTTAATTGCATAATTTCAGATATGTTATTAATTCAACTAGTTTCCAGTTGGCAGCCAGTTGCAGTTTCCAATTGTTCTTGTTTTTCATTGTTGTTGTTGTTGTTTTTTGTACACTTTGTTGTCGCTTGCCACAATAACGGCGCATTTGCAGAGCTCACCTTCGTCGACTGCGTGCTGCGATCAAGTCAATAAAAATAATAATAAAAAATAATTTCGCAAATTGCGCGCACTTAATGAGTTTCATATGTGCTTTGTGTTTTGTTTTAATTAATGCCGAAGCACAATTTCCGTCACACTCACACACACACACACACACACAGCAACATATGCTTTAATAAAAAATTATAATTCTTTATTTTCATAAGCGGACTATAAGCACATGATTTTTTTAATCACATTTTAGATTTGTTTCAATTAATTTGTTGCAGGGCAAAAATAAGCGAGAGATACTTTGGAGAAAAAGGAATAGTTCTAAATCAATATATATCAAGCAACATATTGGAAGTAAATTGATTAAAAAAAAACAAAAATATAAAAAAGTGGTTTTCTTTTTTATTGGTTCAAGCTTTTATGTTGGAGTTAATTAAAAAAATTATTTTAAACAAAATGGTTTCAATAAATAAGTTGAATATTTTCAATAACATTTGTTCTATATTAATATACACAAAAGCAAATGAATATTACTCTAATTTTATTATTATTATATTCTCCGTAAACGCAGCATATAGCGTATCTGTTGTGCGGCTATATAAAAAAGTATGCCAGCATCCGCTTGAACTGCCCTTTCCATTTCCCTAGGCGTGTTATGTGGCAAAGGTTGCAAAATCAAAACTAATTTAATCATGTTAATATAATTACAAAAATTAAGCCGTAATCATCACACACACACACACACCCACACAGTCAGATGGTGATGGTGATATGAGGGGGGGAGGAGGGGTACGGAAGACAGCAGCCAACACCTGGCAGCAACAAACGCAGAGCGAAACGACCCAAATTATTTTTAATTCCCCGCTGGATAAGCGCACACGAAATGAGCAGGAGACGCGAGGATACGGCAATGGCCTCAGCCTCACTGATTCGCTTCCACCCGCCCGCTACAAGTTCCGCTCCTGCTACCATCTCCCCGTGCCTCCGTCACCTCCGGCTACAGCAATTTATTCCAAGCGCCCGGCAATGCGTCGCGTGCTGCGCATATTAACAAAATGATTATGAAATTCATAATTACAGCACCGACTTGATGTGTGTGTGTGTGCGGGTGTGTGTGTGTTTGTGCTGGGCCCATTGTGTATTGTAAAATGCGTCAACACATTTGCCAAGCGACGCCTACGATACACAGCTGCCTGTTTCAGTTCCCAGCAGAGCGAATTCCATTTAGTTTGGGAGCTCTGAGGCGGCCTTGGGGCCACATGGCGTATACGCAATTTTCAATGCTGCTTAAATATTTGACGCTTACGGCACGTGATTAAATTAAATGCGCTGCCAAGCATTGCGACACAACTAATTAAAAACGCCCAACAATGCCACATAGATCCCCCCACGCGCCATTCTTCCCCTCTTTATATACCCATTGAGTCGATCCGAATTTTTCGTGCCAAATCCTAATCAAATTTCAGGCCAATGACCAATTGAAGTGTATGAGTGTGTGGGAAATTAAGAGTGTATGTGTGTGTGTGTGTGCTTATGCTATAAACTCCCCTCGGATTAAGCCGAATAATGCGGTTATTGTCTCTGGCATTTCGCACATATGTACACGTACATATATACATTACACACACACACACATATATATATATATATGTATAGTGTGTTTGTATATATGTTGACGTTACCACTATCTGCTCGTTTGGGGGCTTAGATGCTTAATCCAATAAATTGCAATCGAGCTCCTGCGCATTACGCGCTGTTAACCTGTGTCGAGGGGGCTTTTTGGCCCAAAATCAAATGCACTTAACTAAATGCTGCCTGCGCTCAAATGTAGGCAACAAAAAATATAAAGAAACAAACAAACAACAACAACAACAACAAAATACACAGAAACAACAAACTGGAAAAATGCTTGGGAAATAAAAATTGAGCTGAAAGCAAATTGTTCAAAAAAGGGCGTCGCCCCCTTTGCGGTGGTCCCAAAGCTCGTATATATTTTAAGTTAATTGAAAAGCGGCAAAAAGTGAAGAAAAAACAGAAAACAAGTTGGTAATGTTGCACAGTTAATACGCTTATGCTAGTGAGAAGTATGTGTAAGTATGAATATATGGTTGTTAATATTATCCAGCTAATAACAAGTCGGAGCTTATAAAAGCTGTATAAAATTAAATCATTTATTTGATAAATTTAAAAACTTATTTAAAGCGATTGAAAATACAAATATACAAAAACAAACATAAAAAAACCAGAAGCAATGATTTGCCTCAAAAAAAATGTATATGCTAGTTTTCCACATATTTTTTAAATTTGAAGCTGAAACGTTTCTACAAAAGCAAAATTTAAAAAAAAATTCTTTTAGGCCTTTTTTTTTTTATTGTCAGATGACCTTTATATAAATACAGTTGTGCTTGTATATAAAATCACTTTTACAGTATTTAATCCTTTCCAACTGACTATACTGAAAGACATAATATTTGGCATCAAATAAGCAAAATACCTTTGGTAAGTGTATTACAAAAAAGGTTTCACTTTGGGTATCGGTTTCAGTTTTCAGTTTCGGCTTAGGTCGGAGTCCTTGCGGTTGGGTTGCTCTCTTTTCGGATGATATTTATGATTGTGCGTATGCTTTTAGCGGTCGGGTGGGAGAGAACTTGTTGAATACCTTGTGGGTGTGTGTGTGTGTGTGGGTGTGTGTACTGGTGTGTGTACTGGTGTGTGTTTCTTTGTGGGGTTGAGATTGCAGGCGCTGGCTGTGCAATGCGCTTAAGCCTCATTTAATTTTCATGACTTGGCCAGCGAAAATTGTAATTTCATTACCAGCAAACAGGCAGCTGGACAGGCGAACAGAAGACAGACAGACAGACGGACAGACAGATAGATAGTCAGATAGACAGACAGTTGAACAGATCAGGTGAGGCAACGAGTGCAAACACAAAAAAAAAGAGGAGGAAAACAGAAAAAAAAATGAAAGCACACTTGAAAAATGAAGTAGCCAGGCGGCGCCAACACATCCTGACTGCTGAGTCTTGGCCGGGCCAACAACAATTTTATGAATTTTTAAAATTGTTGCTGGTTTAGCGGCTGCCGCGCTGATTTCGCAGTCATGGGCCGAGCTGGACGTGTGCGCCGAAGTAGACCCAAATGCTTGGCCACTTGTTACCTATTTTACGTGGCCACAAAATGGCGACGACCAAACAGCTACTCTCTGTCTCTGTCCCTATGTGTGTGTGTGTGAGAGACTCTGTGGCCAAGGTACTTAAGTTAAATGGCATATACTTGGCCGGCTCGTACCTGGCCCGGGTGTGGCTTGGCCAGTCGACATCAATTTAAATTGAATTTTCACTTACCACATTTTGGTATGCCACGCAGCTGGTCGGCAATTTGTTGCCTGAATTAGCCTAATGTAAAATTTAAGCCAGCAACTTGAAGCGCCAGTCACTGGCTGCCCAAAATGTTGGAAAATCTTAATTGATTAGGCGCCGAATTTAATTAGCAGCGAATATGAAAGCCAAAAACCGAACTGGCCTGGGCCCACAAGAAGAACACATTCATCTGGTTCAAATTCGGCGGCTGGAGGAATGGACGAATCACCAATTATGCTAATTAAAAAGCAGCGGTAGAAACAACAACAACAACAACAACAACAACGACAACAATAGCGACAATGGCGACAAAAGGTAAAAAGTTCATCAATGCGCGCAAAATTTGAGGCTATTTTTAAGGCAGCCAAATTGGCAGCCAAAAGGAGGCAAGCAGACATGGGAGGGGAAGGGGGTAACAAGGCTTAGCAGAAAAGGCAGCTCTATAAAAAGGATAACGATGCCTGAACCATTGACAAGCCAAGCGTAATTATCACAATTTAACAGCAATAAGTTGGAATTATTAGCTGCACAAAGCCAAAGATGAAATACCCTTGCGGACAATTAAGAATACAAAATGTTTTTTTATTTTGCTAAAAGAATACTGTGGGAATTATATTTTGTGATAATACTATGTGAATAAGACTTTGTTTATATTTTAAGAGTGAAGATCAAAATTGAAGCGTAAAGTCAAATTAGCTTTAAAGACAGTAAAGTTTTTTTCCTTAGGATTTTAATTTTTATCATAAAATAGGCAAATATTTTTTAAAATTTAAATATCAAAATAAATTATTTTGTAGTACCCTGCTGAGTTATAATAAATATGAAAAAATCACTAGTAAGCTTATAATTAGTGAATTTGTTTAAAAATCAAAACAATTTTTATAGAAAACTTTTGAATTAACAACTTCTATAGCAGTTATATGATTTATGTTCAATTCAGAAATAATACCGAATAGACAATAGTGCTTAACAAGAATATATATAGTTAATAAGATATATAACTCCATCATGCAATGCAAATTTCGTCACAATTTAAGCATACCCAATCAAAGGGTAAATAAAAGATACCGATTTGGGGTTTGCGGGTGGGTTTGGCTGCAATCGACGAATTAACATAAGAATTGGGCTAACTGTGTAGAAGGGCGGTGGGTGGTAGCTGGTAAGCGTCGCATCTTAACGAACCTGTTGATGAGTCGAGAAACACAATATTCAAATTTCGACAGACCATAAGGTGGGCGTGGCCTTGCATTGTCTGTTTAACGCTAGCTGCACTAATTCAATTAAATATTTGTCTTTGTAGTTTGGCCCCCCAACCGAAAAACAAAAACAACAGAAGATAAAAACCAAACGAGCGTATGACAAAGACAAGGAACGAGCACAAAAACAAAGACAAAGCCTGCCAGTCTAAGGATAAACAAAGCGTCCTACCAGCCAGCCAGTCCGTCTGTAAGTTATAATGCAAATATTATATAAGCACTATATAAGGATAGCCCCACGAAAAATGAAAAAAAATGAAGTGAAACAACAACAAAAACGAGAAAAGTGAGAGCAGACAGGCGGCACGTGGATGCGAACGTGGGCGTGGGCAGCAGGACGAGAACTGGGCGTGATCGTGGACGCTTGTGCAGCAAGCAATAAATTTATTGCTTTTGGGAATTTTCCACTTGATGGCATTTAATGCGATTTAGTATTTAAATGAAGCAGCCCACGGGCAACGGCAACGGCAACGGCAACGTGCACAGATACAATCCCGGGCACAGATACAATTGGGGACAACAAAGACGATAAACCCATTGGAGCGCATTAAAATAATCTTAGTCAAGGCCAGGCATAGAGTACCTAGCCCGAAATATTCGCTAACTAATCCCCATAATTTCGGTCATGTCCGCTGTAATGAACAGCATACAATTTCATTCAAGTCGGATCAAACTATCAATCCATGTATTCACACACATTTATCCAAATATGCATATGCCAGGAGTATGTGCTCCCATATGTGTTTAGTCAGCTTCCTTTTGCCATTTAAACTAAATGTAGACGGGCATCCACTCAAATGTCCCTTTTTCCGCCCGCCCCCGCCGTTAGTCATAGTTGCTTGCCCCTCACCCTCCCATTGTGTATCGGAGCGTTGTTAGCGCAAATATCATTGAAAATAGTTGATTGAAAATACGTTCGCTGCATGAAAATGAAAAACGTCTCTGCAAACGGTCACACACGAGTGCAATGCCCCGCACTGACTGACAAGGCAATCTAAAAAGCTTTTACAGCACGTGAACTGACACGAGGGCCGCCTAAACCTTTTTACAGTTTATTCAGGATATTTGTGTAATAGTATTTCGACAAAGTCTACTTTGAACTCTGTGCATTTGCCTAAAAAGTACAAGACTTGTCCTAACCTGTTTAGGTAATCAATAAACTTTAATAATACAACTAGAAACATTCGAGAAAATCTCTTAATATTAAATACCACTCGCCTTACAATAATATAAAATGCGCTTTAAATGGGCTTTAAAGAATTTTAGTACTTATTAAAATGCTTGGAATAAATAATATATTTGATATATTAAATAATATTAAATTTGAGCTCTAGAAGGCAATCTGAAAACAATTCGAGAAAAATAATAATGTAGGCTTTGTATTATTTTTTTTAAAGCAACCCCACAGTCCATGCTACAGGGTAACTCTTAGTCAACCATTCTCGTCTCATCTATATTCGGGTTTCATTGTCTGTTTTGCCGTGATTTTTTATTTGGAGAATATTATTTGAGCATGACAATATGTTAGTTAAATAAATAAATAAATAGTTGACATTGCATAAAAATGCTTACAATAATCAAAATTAATAAAATAATAATAATAATAATAATAAATTGAACGTAAATCTTGTGCATAATAAACGCTAAAGCGTTCGAAACAATATCATTATCATTATTGTCCTATATCTAGATGCGTACATTAATCTGTTTGTATATATCTATGCGTATGCAAATTTGCATTTATTCTACATCTATATAAATTGTATTCAATTGTATTGTATGTATATAGAAATTGTGTAATGCGCTTTGATATTAATGTGATAAAAATTACAAAAACAAATAAGCCAAGCCGCATGTTACGCAAATTGCAAATGCAAATTACGAAAAAACAAACATAAATAATTAGAAGCATAACAATTGACTTTTGTTTTAAAATTAACCAAAAATAAATAATACAATTAACTAGCTGACATGAACAAACAAACAAACATACAACCACACACACACACGTTCACACACACACACACACACACACATGCACACACATGAACCAACACCAATTAAACAAGATAAATAAAATATAATTGAAAATGCAAAAAGTGCCGAAAATAAATTGAGGTCGAAAATTTTTTCACTTTTCGCTGAGAGAAGAGAAAAAATTTTCAAGAATTTTACAAACTAAAAATGGGATTAAGATTGTGCTTATTTATATTCATATATTCATAATGTATTCATATTCATATTCGTTACAAATTGTTCGTTTGTTTTGTTGTTCATAGAACTTACTTTTGATATATCATAGATATATGGTTCCTAAAATTACCGCAACATCTTCAGCTGCTGCTGCCGCCAGCCCAAGGCTGCACATTCCCCCAGATACCGCCCGAACGTGAGCGACTGTGCTGGTCTTATGTGTGTCCTGGGACCAGGCTTCACCACGGGCTACTGGTGGTCGGGACAGACGCCAGCAACAACAGCCGCAGGATCAGGATCTGGTTTTTGGGATGGCACAAGGGCTTGGCGCAGTCAGCAATTGAATAAAGATGTCGCCGGTAAGTCAAACATATGCAGTAGCGGGTGCCACGCCCACGTGCAAAAATAAAAACTTGATTGATTGATTGATTGGTTGAAACTTAAAGCCGCAAACAGGACGAACTTACCTTCGCCAGCTGCCTTTGGCTTGAGCCTTAACAACTCAGACCGAACTCGGAACGAGTCCCAATTAGAGTCGAACTAATGCACGAACTTACCTTCATGCCTATCATTTACATTATATATATAGAGAGAGATATATATATATATAGATTGCTGTACTATGTACAAGCACTAAGACTCGCTAGACTCTGCGGCCTAGTCGAGCATAGTGGCGGGGCGTAGTTGATGGTTGGTGGGTGGCGATTGGGCTTACGGCTATCAAATAAATAGAACTTAGAACTAGTCAACCAGAAGCGGACTCTAGCTGGCTCACTGATGATACGGCTGACAGAACTGATACACCAGACGCTGCGAACGCTCCGTCTTCTTCATGATGCCCTTCTTGTAGTACTGGCGTATCGAGCGCGACAGTTTGTCGTAGTTCATCGCCGGGCGATTCTTGCGCCTGCCCCACAGCTTGGCCACGCGTACCGAATCCTCGATCTTGAAGATGCCCTTGCTCCGATCGATCCAGCGTATGGCGGTGCCATTGATTTGCGGCGCCGCCAGCAGCTCTTTCAGAAACTGCCACAGATGGATGTGAGAGCCGCCGCCGTTGCGGGCGCCGCCTGTACGCTTAGAGGGCGCGGACGTGTTCGTAACTGTAGGCGTGGCACTGAGCACAACCGGCGACGCAGTCAACTCCATGTCCTCATCATCTGTTAAAAAAAGAAAACATGAATAAGGCATTGATAATTTTCTTAAAAGCGCACTCTTCTTACGCACCTTCGCTCTCGTCCGGCTCCACATTTGGCACCGGACAGCCAACTGTGGTTGACCACAACGGCTCATTTGTTGGCGGCGCGGTGTCCATTTGATTGCCCAACTGATCGGCGTAGGCCATCTTCCATATCTCCAACTGTGCGTGCAATGTGCTGCCGCTCTAAAAGAAAGCGAAACATGCATATAAATTTCAATTGAGCCCAAAGTAAATCTCGCATAAATCTCAATCTCTTCCCTCCCCCACTCACTCTCCCAACACCCGCAAAGTGCCCAATCTAGACGGCATATCAATTCAAATTCTAACTGCTAACTGCTCGCATAAATTATTCGTCTACAGTGCTGTCTGCAGTTGCAGCAGCAACAACAACAACAACAACAACCACAACAACAACAACAGCAACCACAGCAACATCAGCAACAACAACAACTGCGACTTACTTTCACCTTGCAATGTCGTTGCTGGTCGTTGGCTCAATTCAAGTGCCGTCGTCGTCTTCGTGGCCGCTGTCATCCGAGCTGTGGCTATGGCTGAAGCTGTTGCCGTGCCTGTGCACAGTGGAGCAAATGCTGAATATTTCGGCAATAAATTGTGCTACATTTACCGAATTTATATGGCCAGTATTTAAATATATGCATTCAATATTCAATATAAAATAATATTTAAGTATTAATATATTATATCGAATATATTATGCTTCTATTCACATCGCAAACACATTTTCATTTCGATGACAGCTATGTTATGTAGTTGACATTATAGAGTTCTTCTTCTAATATCTAAAATAATATATATTAATAATATTATATTATTTTGTATCTTGTATTAATATTTATAATATATTTATTGTTTGTTATTTATTATTCATTTATCATCATTTTTGTTTTTGTTCCGTTCAAATTTCGCATTTGCTCCACTGTGCGTTGGCGCTGAGACTGCCGCTCGTAATCAGCCAAGTGTTGTGTGCAGTTTCACCAAACAACCTTCACACATTCTTTCACCTTTACAGCCATGACCACGGTTACTAATTTCGTGTGTGGCTGCTCTCTCGTTTCTCGGTTTCGGTCGCGTTCGTTGCTCAAGTCTTTTGTTTTCATTTTGTTGCACTCACAACAACAGCAACAACAGCAGCAGCAGCAGCAGCAGCAGCAACAAAATCTGATGCGTTGCCATTTCACCCAGCGGCGGCAGCAGGCAAATGTAATCATTTTTATATTTTTGGCAAAGTGCTGACTGGCATTTTGAGAGCTCGACCTGGCTCGATCACTGGTCTCTGGTGGAGCGCATTTGGAGTAATTTTTGTGTGCCGCCAGTTTTTTTGAAGTTTTTGTTTTCTTATTTTGCCTAATTGTTGGCAACAGGTTTGCTTTCCGATTCGGTCGGGCTCGAACTAGCCAGGCCTGTGCCGTGATGCCATGACGTCAACGCCAGTTACGAAACTTGTTTTGTTTTTGTTTTGTTGTTGTTGTTGTTACTTTTATTATTTGCTACCTCTCTCATTTCTCACCTTAGGTTGAGTTGGTTCGTACGCGAAATTCAATTCAATTCGATCGCATTGATTGGTATTTTATTTTATTTCTTATTTTATTTTGTGGCTTCATTTTGCCATTAGCTTTTGGCTTTTGCCTTTTGCTTTTGCTTTTGCTTTTGGCATCTGCATTGTCTCTTCGCCTCTTGTATATTATGCTTTGATTTGGTAATACACATTGTATTTGGTTGAGTAAGTCACACACACGCAATGATTGACAAAAGGGGCAGAGGGGCAGGGGGGCAACGGGGCGCACTTACCTCGGGCAGTCGACGCGTGAATTCTTCCTCGCTGAGTAATGCCAGCGCGGCGCCGTCTTCGGTGAACTGCACCTCCAAATTGGCAGACGGCGGCAGCTTGAATTGTGCCAAGGTGGATCGCAGCCAAGCGTGCACCTGGGCGGATGACCAGGCATTGGGATCTGTCAGACGGGAAAAGCGCAAAATTGAATCAGTGATTGATTGTTTATTTGTGTGTGTGTGTCTGCTTACCCTGCGATATTTGCAGCTCTGCGCATATGGCATCCGCCTCACGCTTGGCATGCTCCAGCGCCAAGGATATCACCGGCTCAAAGTCACCGCGCACCTCAGCTAGACCGCCAATGAAGGACTCCAGCGCCAGCGGCTTCAGATTGTGCTTGCGCTGGAACGTGGTATCCTCGAGACACTCGCGCAGCAGCTGATGCGTCGGCTTGATGTCAACTGGCTGCTGCTGCTGCTGCTGCTGCTGCTGCTGGAGCAGCGTATTAAAATCTATGAAGCTCTCCACGTCGGCATCCAGTGGCTCCGCTTTGATGCTGCTGCTGTCGCTGCAGGCGGACCGCGGCGACGGCGTCTCGCAGTTGGACTCCGGCGGCGAGGGTGGCAATATGTGCAGCTCCTGCTTGATGCTGGTCGCGTCCAGCGAGGGGCACGGGCTGCTCAGGCAATCGTAGCTGCCGTTGAACTTGCCGTAGGTGAATGACGCAAAGTCTGCCGACTGCTGCGGACTGGACTGCGGCGAGGGGTAGGCGCTGTGCGGATACGCGGGCGGCGGCGGCGGTATCAGCTGTTGGCTGGAGCTGGCATATGTCGCACTCACCGGCTGCTGCTCCTGTACGTCCCAGGCGCTTTCGATCTTGATTTGCGGCGCGTTATACTGGTAGACTGTGGTGGGTATGCCGGCGTCCTCCGGCAGCAGCGACAGATCAAAGTTATCCGCATACGCGTAGGCCGCATACGAGTCTGTCTGGCCCTGTCCCGCGAACTGGGGTTCTGTGGCGCCAATCTTGAACTGGCTGCTGCAGCTGTGCGGCATCTGCAAAGAAAAATGGATGAGTTGTTGTTCGACGCCACATTCCGCCGAGCTGCTAATTGACCATCAGTCCCAAATTTGAGCCACTGTTTAATTAGCACATTTCAAGCTTTGCTAATTTGATTTTATTATAAATTTACTTTTTTTTTTGTTTTGGAATCTCTTTTGCTGCCTTTCTAATTTCCAAGCTCGCTGGCTGGCAACCTACCTGCCCTAAAAGTGTGGCAATGTTTGTTTTTGACTTGCGATTTGTTTTCTTAATGTTAACCTTAAGTTTCCAAAGCGTTTGGCAGCGCTCTCCTATTCGCAGCCGACAAAAGCAAGATTTGTACTAAGCTCGGCATCGCATCGATTTTCACATTTATCAAGTTGAAGCCCCATCGACACTCATGACTTCACAGCTCAGTCTCTGTGTGACGTCACAACACAACTAAAGACTAAAAAGCGAAAAACCCAAAGCCCAAATGCGGCGCACAGCGCTCAGTTTATCGGGGAGGGCAAGACAAAGCATATAAACGTGAGTACGGAGTATCTACATGGCCAACACTGAATACAGTTGAATAAAGGGTATCTCTTATTCACAGTTTTAAAATGAATACAGGACGTATGCGCCTCACAAAGTAACTTCTAGAACTTGTACCTTATAGTAGAGCATTTTATAGTCTATATATACTAGATTTCTACCTGTTTTAATTGCTGTACTGCAATAATTTTGTGCAGCTGCCTTTGCTGCTGCTTTTAATTTAATTTTTGTTTTTATCATCTACGATTTTTGCCGCTGAGTGAATGCTGAATGCGGGTAAACTGGTTTTTCATTAAGCGCACAACAGGAGTGTACGAGACGGTAGGGGGGAGGGGAATGGCCTGTGTCTCTGTGACTTGTTGTTGTGTGTATTGTGCTTATTATTAATTTAACAGCTCATTCTGGATTTTCCGATTTGCTATTCTACCTCTGAGCCAAAGAGATCGACGTTGAGGGCTCCTGGGCGGTTGTTATCTGGGTGAGGGTGGGGTAGGGGGGCGTGACTAGTTATTGCCATTCAATTCCAATGGTCAATACAATATTGACGTTGGTGTCGCTGTTGCTGTTGCTTTTGGTTTTTGTATTTTCAGCTAGTCACGATGTTAATACAATTTTTATGTTTTAATTGCTGGCGCACAGGGCGTATGAGTGATTTCCGTTGTTAGCTTTTCTCGGCTGGCTGTTAATTGCCAACGCTAAAACTTTGTTTAAACATTGCTCTTGCTGCTATTATTAAATGTTCTGTGCTTTTCCATAGGCCCAATAGGGTGCTTCACCCGCCATTCTATGGCCCAGAGCGGGCACCCGAAGAACCAACTGGCCAACAAGTGATTCAGTGATTCAACAGGCTCCAAGGCGCAGCTGCGGCCAGCAGTTAGCAGTAAACAGTAAGTGACTCAATAAAAAACCCATTAAATCTGCTAAGAGTGCTAAACACAGTGCATTTCGGCGAATGAAGGGGATGCATGAGAGGTATTTGGGGTGTATGTCAACCAATTGCCGCTATTTATAGACCATAAACACTCGCTCGCCACTCGCTTAGCCAGCTTACAACATTTTTTTTATGGCCCAAAGCAATCTTTTATTTTAACTCATGTTAAAAAAAAAATAAAATAAAATATATAAATTTGTTATAAAGAATACAAGGCACACAAAGGAAATTCATTTAATTAAATTAAACCAACCGAATGACTGGAATGACTAATTGGTTATTTAAAAAAAATCTATACTAATTTGAAAAAGATACATATTCTTTAAAATAACGAACACGTGAAAAGTCTGCAGTTGAATACAGCTGACTGTACGATACTCTATTTGCCGTGAATAACAAGCTGAAACTACTGTCAAACTATTGGGTCTACCTCTTGCTAAATAGGCATAAATCGAAAACTTAAAGTTAAATATTGTGTGCAAATAAATGAAATGAATTTTCAATAAATATATCGATCTATTCGAGTTTTGTGCGTTATCCATTACGAAATGAGACATTGCCCACATCCTCTGAGAACTTCAATGTTGGTTCTTGTGGCAATTAGATCATTTGGGTTATTCCGTCTCACATTTCCTGCTGGCATCTCAGTGCGCTAACAAACTCCGTCAGATTTTAATTAAATCTTTCTGTGCCGCAACAATAACAACGCGCGTCGAACAAGCTCAATTTCTGACGGAGTTTCCAATAGCCTACAAATACGAATTTTTATTACAATGTCTGGAACCGAACAAAAGGCTTTTTTGTGCCGCATTTAACCAATTGCTGTCCAACAACCGCAACTGGAACCATATTTCATTGGCAGATCTGACATGAGACGGCTGTCAATAAAGCTATCAGTTCGGACTTAAATAAAGCAACACACACACACACGAGGTGAAGGTGTGTGTGTGTGTGTGTGTTTTTATGGCATATCACCCACAATAAACGTCACAAATTGGTAATTTGAAAAATAACATGGTATGCTTGTTCTTGTTGCTGTTCCTGTTTGCTTTCAACGTAGAGAACATACATATATGTAAAGAGAAAAAAACAAAGCGCCGACAAATTCTAAACAGCCAGCGGCTTGGGTGTCAAAGTTGGCACAACAATGGGCTAACATAAACCAAAAAAAAATCACAACCAACAACCATTTTAGCCACAATGGCAATTGAGCCTGCAATGGGAGTTGAACTGATGCTGTGTTTTTATAGACGCATAGTGGTATTTTTAGAAAAACCACAATTTTTAATAGATACATTTAACTGACAGTTCTATTTTTATAGCCATTTACAAAAGTACCAATATGCCAATACCAATAGTAATTACCTTCAATGCGATAGATCAATAGATTTGAAAATTAAAAAGATTAGCATGTGTATATTTTATATTTGCGTATTAATTGATCAATTGTATAAATATACAGTAGACTGATAGAAAACTGTTAGTCAACGCAATAATGTTAATTATTTAAAAACAATATTTCCTTAAGATAAGACCACTTATGCTGAAATATTTATCTTAAAGTGTGCTTGAATTCTTTCAGTTAAATGCTTCAGTTGTCTGATTAAAATCTTAAAGCAGTCGACACAATCTAACAAAACAAAAATGAAATCATAACTGAGTCATGTCAGAGCACACACACGCACACACACACACATACCATGTGTATGTGTAAATTTTGAACAAAAGAAAAACAACAAATTCAGAGCATATCTCAAGATGGTACAGCAAAAATAATTCACATACAACACGCAGAGCGGTAGCAAAAATTTTTGATTTAATTTTTGTTACTTGAAGAGCTTGAAAGTAAATAAAAGAAATACAGAATATTTTTATTTGTATGTTAAAATGCCTTAGAAATTAGCAACAATCATAATATTGAGCCAACTGTATAGGTAATAAACTGAAATTTGCTGGGCCCCGGCCAGGAAACAAGTTTAAACAATTTGTCTGACTTTTGGCCACAAAAAAAAATAAACAAAATAACAAAATTCATTAGAACAATTCCGAGACAAGAATGTGGCAAGTGACGCGCGTGTATGCGAGTGTGTGGTATGTGTGTTTGTGTGTGTGTGTGTGTATATGTATGTGTATGCTATGCTTTGCGTAATAATCAAATCAAGTTTACGATTTGCAGAACGTTGCTTTAAGCAGCGACAAAAGCTTTAATAAAGCGACGATCAGATAAGAAACTGTGGCCAAAAGAACCCGCCAAAAGCGAGAGCCGCGCACAGAGCCAGGCCGACAGCTTTTATAGACTGTTGTGTATTATTGTTGTTGCCAGCTTTTCTGTGCTGATTGTTGTTTAAGTTAATAATAAATGAAATGGCCAACGCCTAAGGCAAGCGCACGATCTATATAAATAAATTAGCCGCGGCTTTACACTGGGCGCGCCCAGGCCTGGACAAAGAAACCATTTGCCAGCGTTGGGGCCAAGCACTATATGTGTGACTGTGTGTGTGTGTGTGTGTGTGTGTGTGTGTGTGTGTGTGTGTGACAAAAGGTTGCCCCCAACTGGCCACCGCACCCCCTCACAGCCACCCAGCAAAGTGAAGGGTAGCCAGTTGCAATTGCAGCAGCCTTGAGAGCTACTTAGCTGCCAAGCCATGACCAAGTTGATGTTGATGTTGACTTATGGCCGAGTGTTATTTAAATTAATTTATATTTGTATTTCTTTGCAGCTTTGAACTAAAAAAAAACCAAAAGCAACATGACAAACCATGTGCAAAAGTCTCAGGTGTTCAGTTCGCTGACTGACTAACTGACGCAGCGACGACAGTTGTCAGTTAATCTATTCTAATCGCATTATGGCTATCGTGGCAGCAGAAACACAAAACCCGACCCTATACAAAGTGGTTAAAGTGCTGTCTAGAGGCTTGACTCTAGGGTAAAAAGCATAAGTGCACAAATCCACATGTCTAGTTGGGCTATACACCGTGCTCACAGATACACAGATACTAGCCGATGCACGTACTCACAGATACACGTACTCGTACATACTTGTGTGCGTGGGCTAAGCTGTCACAGCGAACAAGACTTATTTCTGCTTAGTTTTACATCGCTCGTTAATTATATTTATTTTTATTTTTTTTTTTTTGTTTATTTTGTTTTACTATTTTGTGAGAATAGATCGCAGTTCGTGACGGCGCAGTTTTGAGTTCTGTATCTTTGGATTTGTCGTTTGCATTGCATTTAATTGTCGACATTTCATGCAACAATAAATTGCAGTTGCGCCACACAAGGTGAATTACTAGTTGTGACACGGCAATTGCAAAAGTTCGAGTCTAACAAGAACGATCCAAGTATTTTTTTTTAACGACATTCGCGCTGGGCTTCAATGCTTCACTTGGAACTGTTTATGCAAATGCCGAATGCAAATATAGAACTGTAGCAAGAGATAAATATGTCAATTGTTCCGGGTTATTGAAAAGGTTGCAACCTTTAAGATACGTTAACAGTTTAAAGTTAAAGCACGCTAATTGAAAGCAACTTTATTTTCCACCATAATTTTTATATTTGGGAAATAATTTTACTCTCTTTACTCTCTGCTTAGGAAACAGTTATAAATTGTAATATGCAGACTAATTCCCAACCTCTTACTCATTAGCGAAATTAGCCTAATTAGAGCACGAATCAACGCCATTTTCAAGTTGAGGTCTAGAACATTGCATTAAGCATTCCCAAAGACAAGCCGAAAAGTGGTTATAGCCAGCCAGACACATCAGAAGGCAATGTAACCGCACTCAGATACAAAACCACACACACACACACACACTTTTATGTATATGTATATATATAATACACCCACAACGTGGCATACCCATGAGTACAAAAGAGCCCAGCCCAATGTCTAGGCACTGAACTCTATCAGACTCTTGACTTGATGTCTTAGCCCGATGTCTTGGCCAATGGCTTGGCTGATGGCTTCTGCTGTTGCTCATTATGCAATGCACGCATTGACAATTATTCTGTAGAAAAGACATTGCGCCAGCTCAGCCAAGTCAGTTAACTCAGGTTGCTCATTTTAATTTGCATAAGAGTCAGGCGACATTTACGCGATTTGCGAATACTTGCAACCACAATGAACACACTTAGCGAAATACCAGAATAAAGACTGCTTTATTTTGAAGTTGAAAACAGCTGAATGACCTAATTTAATTTTATTTGAAAGTAAATATTAAATAATATCATTGAATTTGTAATTGATTTTAACTGTTGCAAAAAGTAAACTAGAAATAACTTAAGTACAAAATACTTTTTACAAGAATGGAAAATTAATCAGAGATAAGATTATTAAAAGCATTTGGAAATTTTGGGATCAATAAAAAGTTCTTGAAAATAAATTTAAAATTCGTGAAAAAAAATCTTGTGATCAGGTTAAAATATTTTAACACCCACATTCCTAACTTTTTGATTATTTTTTCTGAGTGTACTGCATATATAAGCTTAAACAATTCGCAACCACACCCCAACATACCAGAGCCAATGCTGATTACATTGTGTAATGAGTTTGATTGATTCGCAAGTATTATTAGAAAATTGCCCAAGTGGCCATAAATGGTCAATTGGCCAAAGGGCCAAGTCAGCAGACGTAGACGTTTCATGTCTGCTTTGCTGCTTCCCAAATGATAGATTCTAGTGAAAAGTCTGTTGTCTGTCTGTTCGTCTGATGGCACTTGAAATATTTATGTCATGTCAGTTTTTCTCTGTTTGCTTTTCTATTTTTTATTATTTTTCTTTTTTTTCCCCCTATTTTCCCCATCTATTTATACATATATTTCCTCTCTTTCTAATGGCTGCGAAAGCGGCAAATGCGCTTGCATTTTTAATTGTTGCGCCGCAGTAGTATTTATTTTATTATGTCCATAAATATAATGAGGCATTCAGAGTGTCGACTGGCCAATGGACCACTCTGCGAACGTTTCTACTGGTGGCTTCTGTGTCATCTTGGCGAAATGGGAAAACGCGAGAAGGCCAGCCAACAAGTTGGCCAACGACAACAACAACGACGTGCAAAATCGCAGCAGACACATTTCCATCAAATCAATCAAAAATGGTAAATACAAGTTTTTTTCTATTTTTATTTCTTTTCTTTTTTTGTTGCTTTTTGCTTTTTGTTATTTGTTGTTGGTATTCTTGTTGTTGTTATGGCAGACGTCAAACTCAACGCGTATATAGCTTATATAGAGCTTAAGTAGGTCCAACAAAACTAACTGAGGCCTGATGTGCGTCTGTCAGATGCTGATGCTGATGCTGCTGCTGCAGCAATGGAATGCACTTTCCAGCTTGACATTGTTGCAGCTAGTTGGTGTTGCCATTGTTGTTGTTGTTGTTGTTGTTTTTATTGTTGCAATGCCATAGTTGACAATCATTTAGAATCACTTCTTGCAAAATGAAAGCATCTTTTGAAAGTTGCTGCCAGCGTTTGATGCCTTCTGATGGTGGTGGTGGTGGTGGCGGTGCTACTGCTGCTGCCGCCGCTGCTGCTGCTGTTGTTGTAATTAAAACGAAATGCCATAAGACAAATGGAAAATGTAACTGGCAAGTGTAGCAGCAGCAACAACAGCAACAACTAGTATATGACAGACAATGCGACGCAGAGCAGACTCTCACCTAGTGACACTCATTTGTGCCTGCTGTCAGTGCCACACACCTACATGGCTCTGTGTATAACATAACTGTGTGTGCGTGTGTGTGTGTGTGTGTGTGCTGCCTCTGCTACTTTTGCTAATTAAAAGTCATATGATGGCTGTTTTGGGGCGCCCTAATGTTAATAAGCAACGCATATGGCTGCCAAAAAC
The DNA here is from genome assembly GCA_035043915.1 of Drosophila paramelanica. Lineage (NCBI taxonomy): Eukaryota > Metazoa > Arthropoda > Insecta > Diptera > Drosophilidae > Drosophila > Drosophila paramelanica. The sequence goes on along the minus strand of JAWNMO010000354.1, from coordinate 4,670,467 downwards.
ATTATCAGGCATATGCTTCAGCGCAATTGCGCAAATTATTTAAGCATACATACAAACAAGCATACAACAAGATGCAGATACAAACTCACACACACTCAGGCTATTTTCACTGTTGATAAGCGCCAAAAGTGAATAGGTTATCAGCTGTCGCGATTTGTAGTTGCCCTACTCGACAAGTAACCCAGACGCAGGCCACAGCTTTTACACTCAACTGCCTGTAGATACGTTTGTATCTTGTATCTTTTCTTACAGTAAACTACTCACCTCGCCTGCATTGCTGATGTACATCATTTTCTCATACTCCATTTTTCTTGTTTACTTGATTTTTTCAATTCGTTAATCAGAATGAGAATCTGCTTGTAGCTCAACTTTGAGCTGTAACTGTATCTGTAGCTTAATTTGTATCTTTAAAGTGCGAATTTTAACGTTAGCTGCGAAAGTCTAGCTCACGCATAGGCTGTCTCGCTCTGGCACGCTGAAAACGATCTCTTTCTATATTTCACTCGCGTATTTTGTTTTTGTTGTTTTTCGTTTGTTTAAATGTTTAACTAGTTTTTAGTTGTTATTTCCACAATTTAACTTGACAATGCATTAAAAAGTTGTTCTTTTTTTCGGGACTTATGTTTTGCTGTTTTTATTATTTTATGCTTTCTGCTGCATATTTTGTTTTGTTTATGTTGAGCTTTATTTATTATTTTGTTTTATACGTTTCTTTGCCTTGATTTTGAGGCGAGTTTATTGTGTTTCACAGCATTTTATTGTTCAAGTTTCCACTTGCAAACTTGTTGCTCTCTTTCACACGCACACATTCTTTGGCTCACACTGTCTGGCTCGATCACGCTCTCCCACTATCTCACTCTTTCTTTCTTGCTCTTGCTTGTTTTGCTTTTCTTTGCTTTTTTTTTGTATCGTCCGCTGCGAACCGTTCACAAAGTCTTCACGCTCATTTCTGTGCGCGGCGTTCGCGCCGATCTCGCTGCTTACCTCATGCGCCGCGAGCTTTTGAGCCGCTAACCGGTTTGAAAGCTCTCCGGCGAGCTTTGCTTTTGTTGCCAGCCACACTTGAAAGCTTTTATGCAAAATCGATCAATCGATCAATCGGGCATGAAATTGATTGTTGCGCTTGAATTAAAATAGCAACAATATTGGGAAAGCTTTGTGCCATGTGCCACGCCCAAGCGCCCATACACTCAGAGAAAATGCCATATCGAATACAAGTATAACTGGAAGAATATTTACAGGGTTTCTTACATAAAATTGCAAATATTTTTTTATTTACTAAATAAATCAGTGATTACAAATTTAAAAAAAAAACCTGACTTCAATTCAAATAAATAAATACTTATTACTTATTTTTCGAAAGTACTTAATACAAGAAATTTCAAGGTTGCCAAAAATTCCGTTACATTTGTGCTTATATGTTTAATTATAAATAATTGATAATTAATAATTTAAAACTAAAATAGAAGTGAGAAAATATAATTTTATAAATAATTAACATTAAACTTACTCAATTTCCACCTTGTTTAAGAATATTCGGACACACTTATACTTAAATTCAGTGCAGAATTCTGGGCTGTTTTCTCTCAGTGTAGTGCCGTCTGATGTGCCAGTCATTTAGCAGACGCTTCGATTTCAGTTTGCGGCACATCGTCGTGGCAGTCGCCAGACCACAAGAAGCAAGCATCTTCCTTCTCTTGTGCGCTGCACGTGTGCGTGTGTGTGTGTGTGTGTGCGAGTGTGTGTGCAGCTTTATCGTTTCCGCTTCCGCTGCATAAGACTCAAAGACAACGCCAACGTTGGCGGAAACAGCAAAACACAATTTCAAAAATCTCTTTGACATTTATATTTCATTGCACAATGACAATTCTGCAATTTTTGACAAGTCATAAAAATCACATGACAACTGCAATGATGACAGCTCCAATTCCAACTCCAGCTCCAACTCCAGCGCCATTGTCGTTGGCAACTTTTGCTGCCCTGCGGCCTTCAATGCCGTCGCCAGGACGTATACATCGAAATGGAATTACGCTGCCCATCGCTGATGCCATTAAATTTTAAGCTGTTTTCAGTTTTTCAATGTTTTCAGTTTTCCAGTTTCGCCGTAGAATCACTTTAACTAGATGTTTGCCGAGCATACGCAGCGCTTGTAACAGGAGCAACAAAAGGACCAAAAAAAGACCAAGGACATCCAGCGAGTAGTAGCTTACGAAACTGAAATATGGACGGTAATGCACACAAACAACTTTTAGCACTTTAAAACTGAAAGACAAACTCTCTGAAAATCTTATTGATAATGCACGATTTAAAACAAATCTAAGCTTTTAGGTTAGCTAGCTAAAGACTTAAATATATTTCAGCTATTAACATAGAAATGAAATAGAATAAATAACATAACTTTACGTACATTCCGTACTACATTTTAATTTAAATCTATTTTAAAATCCTTTGTATATTTTATGTGCATAAACTTTACTTTAAATAAATGATCTAATAAAAAATCTTGGTAACCAGTATATATTTATACTTATTTATAAAATTTCAAATTAAAATAAAAAACTCAATCAATCATGTTTGGTGTATAAGAAAGTATTGTGTTTTGTAAAACATATAAATTTTGGTTGTAGAATATGAAAATAATACATCAAAGAATTGAATAAACAATTAAAAGAAATTTAAAATCGAGTACAAATTTGATAAAATTTCTAACATAATTACCCTTGCAAAAAGAAACCAAAATGTAAAATTAATGATTTTTTAAAGAATTTCAAATCGAAAAATTGAAATTTAAAGTAAAATTTGCGCACCTCATTTGTCCGCCCGGAGCCTTCAGATGCTTTGCGCCCTTGTGCCTGATGACATACTCCGTCCAGTAGACAGCCTGTCGCAGCGGCGAGGCCAGCTGGTCCAGCAGCAGAGCGCGCCGACGTCTAAAGCAAAACAGGCGGATAAACATGGAAGATGCTTTCACGAGAAAAATGGTAGCTTGCACACCTGACGGCGCGCCGATAGCTATTGTTGTGCAGGACATCGTAGATGGCAAGGTAGAGCGCCTCCTCAGTGAGCTGTCCCAGCTCCAGTCGCCTGGCATAGCCGTCCTGCTCGGCCTGGGCGGCGTTGGCATCGTGGTCACAGAAAACGGGCAGCATCAGAAGCGGCACACCGTGAAACACGGCCTCGTGCTGGCTGAGCAGTCCGCCGTGTGTAATGAATAGCCGGAGCCGTTGATGGCCAAGGATGTCCTGCTGGGGCAGCCAGTCCCGTACGCGCACATTGGCCGGCAGTGTGGGCAGCTGCTCGCCGCCAACATGGCCCGTCCACGTCCAGAGTACGTGATGATGCGGCAGGCGGGCAAACACCGCGACAAACAGTTGGCACAGCGCCGCCGGCAGCCGTGCCGAGCGCACCGAGGTGCCCATCGAGAGGTAGATGACGCCGGCAGGCGCTGCTGCCATAAACTGATCCAACTCGGCGTCCAGCTGGCCAAGATTGACAGCCGGACGACAGTGGAGGCAGGCCACCTCTGCAACGTTGGGCAACTGGGCGCTCGGATAGCGCACACTGGGATGGGCATTCTGCAGAATGAAGGCCACCTCCTTGGCCAGGATGTAAGGATGCGGCACATCCGCACCCAAATGCTGACGCAGCAGGCGATGAACACGCTGCATGCACAACTGAAACGAAAGCGGCTTAGACAAGACCACACACTATCACACACCAATTCACACACAGGCACACACGCACACACACAAACAGTGGCAGAAACTGGCAGACACTGGCCACTAAGCATCATTTAATCAGGCTGATGCATGATAAATCAGGAGCCAATCATGGTCAGGTGAGCCCGACAATGCTCGTTGCTACTTGATGTGCCAGCTACACAGTTACAAAATTATGGTAAGTAAAAGAATACTTAAATTAAAAATAAAACCAGCTCGGAATATAAAAATTCTGAATAAATAACATTTTGTATAAAAATAATTATGTGTCTGTTTTAATAAAAATTAACTTAAAATAATCAATATCATAATAGAAATAAAGAAATATCAATCTCAAAATTTAAAAGGAAATGCTTAAACGAACGCTTTTATCAGGTTTTCGGCAAAACGAATAAAATAAAAATAATAATAATTACTTAATATATGTATGAAAACTTTGAATTTGCTATGTATGTATTATGCTAAAACCGAACAGTGCCCGCTTCTCTCTGGTTTGTTAGACGGACTTACGCCGTGAGCCGCGCAGTTTTTGCTAAACTTTTTTTTGGTAAGCTAACAATGAGAGCATTTTAATTGAAAGAGTTGTGCAATTAATTATGAGCAAAGTGATTTCAATGTAAATTTTGTTGTTCGGTTTAAAAGCAAGAATTTAAGCCAAAAAGTTGTATTTGGCAAAAAACTAAAAACTTGAATTGCAAATTTAAATTATTTGAATTTTTATTATTTTATTAAAAACCATACGATTCTCACTTTAAACCATCAACTAAACGAATTTAACAATTTGTTTAAATAAACACAATGAAAACAATAAAAAAAAATGCACACTTTTTTCACTGTGTACGCACGCATCACACCAAATCGGCCTTAAATCAAGGAAAGGATTAATACGCTTGCATGCCACAGAGGCACAGCTATCAAGAGCTAACGAGAGCGGGAGAAAGAGATGTGTGTGTCTGTGTGTGTGTGGGTTGGGTTGAGTAGTGGAAACCAATGGGATGTCTATAGACGGAGACAAACGGAGAGACCCTTGTCCAGTACTCACCCAATGCAGCAAGTCGGCAATAACATGAGTTAAACAATTTGCCACACGCTGCAAGTAGTCCATGGGCAGGGTGAAGGCGGCAAAGACGTGAGGCGTGACAGCATACGCAACCGGATTGCCGGCCAACGAGACGCTTCCGGTGTAGAAGGACACCGTATTGATGTAGATGAATGCCGTTACGTTTAAACGATGCACAATGCCCAGCGCGCACTCCGGAAATGCACCATCCAGAATCGCCAACTGGTAGGGGCTGTCCGTCCCATGCGCTGTCTGCCCCAGCAGACGTTGTGTGGCAGGATCGCTGAGCAAACTGTTGCACGCCTATCGGGTATTGAGTAATAAACGTCAGCCTCAAGCTTATCCTTCTACGTGGCAACTATAGGACTGTGTTTGTGTGTGTTTGTTAACTTCACTTTGATGTGCCGCATATTGCAGTTACCTCAATTGGATATCGCATCGCATCGCCCATCGAGACTGGGGCGTGGCCAGAATAGCGTGCGCCCACCAAATCCCAATCAGTATAGTTTCGTATATATTGAACGAGTCGCAACGGCGTCACTTCAGCCAGGCCATCCACATGGAAATCCGCTTCAAAGCCATTCACAAACGTAATCTGATGGCCGCTGCAGGGATTAGCATCAGAACAGTACAGTACAGTACAATCCGGGCGAACTCACCGCCTGATAAGCGCTCGTCCCAATGCCCAGAACGGTATTTTGTGCGATTTCGTGCCGCCCATGGTAATCATCAGAATGTTCGAGCCGAAGCTGGCCGAACACAACATCAATGCCAGCATCCACAGGCAGCAGGATCTCGGCCGGGACATGGTGCCGCTCCTCACGCAACGGCTGCCCAGTGCCCAATGAGCCGGAGCTCAAAGCGTTATTTTTCAGATAAATAAAAATGTTAATTTTAAATTTCTCGTTGCATGACCGCTGCCTCTCTAAGCCCCACCCCCACTCCCCATTGCCCTTTGCACAGCCCCTGCGTGTTGCCCGACTGAAAATTACAGTTATTCGCTGTACGTGTTTAATTATTTTTAAATCACACGCAAAGCGGATGCCAGCAAGTGGCGACCAGGACTCAACTCGGGATTATTTTGGTCAGTCCAGTCACGTGCCAATTGCCAGCTATTTTAACGAACTGCGTCCTGCGTATCCAACTTGTGTCCCAAAAACTGCCCACTTAAAGTGCTATTTCCGTGGCGGCCCGCTTAATTACACAAGCCCCTCAACACCCCCCTCCTACCAGACAAAATTATAAATAACAACTATAATAATGCACCCGTCAACTTAACAGATACTGAATAAGCTAGTAATTCCTCGTCTACCTCTTTCTTAATAATTATGATAATAAGCCCATGAATAATAAATCTGACAAACACAAAATTTTACCATTTCCAAAATCGTTATGCATTTTCAATATTTCCAATATAAACATATTATTATTATACAAAATTAATTAGGCCTTTTGTTCGTTTCCTTAATAATATGTTTACAAATGCCTTAGAACAACAAAAAAAAACTTTTGTTCAATTTGTAGAACTATCACAAGAAGTCTTATATTTGCACTGCTAAGAATTTTCTCAAAATAACACTATTTGTGAATATGAGAATCGCAGAGAGAGGAAAATTTTAGTATTGTCTTTTTTTTTAATTTCAGTTTTAATCAAATATATTTCAAGCTTTCCAAGCTGATCAAAAATAAACTAAAAACCAAATAAAAGTAAACTAAAAACAAGTAAGAACATTGCATTCGGGCGATACCGACTGCGCTATACTCGTTCACGTTCCTAAATAAAAGATTCCATAGCTCCCATATACCCATAAACCCGCATAACTTTGTCAAAAGTGAACCGATTTTCACGTTTGAAGGCATTTTGATCATGATTTGTTCTCTATATTGACTCCACATTCAAAATATATTCATTTTCGAAAATAAAAGTTTTTTGAATTTTTTGGTCAAAAAAGCATGTACTCCCCCCTTGTGAATTTTGGAAAAAATATTTTTTCAAAATTTAGAATTGCGAATTTATAGTTTTAATCGATTTTATTTGTCACAATTAGCATAAAAAACAACATTGAAAGAGATTTTGGGGGGGTCAAATTTTTGGTCAAAAATCATCCCAAAATCGACAAAAATTTTGACATGTAAAGTTGTCAAATTCCATATCTCCCATATATCAAACCCCCATAACTTTGTCAAAAGTGAACCGATTTTCACGTTTGAAGGCATTTTGATCATGATTTGTTCTATATATTGACTCCACATTCAAAATATATTCATTTTCGAAAAAAAAAGTTTTTTGAATTTTTTGGTCAAAAAAGCATGTACTCCCCCCTTGTGAATTTTGGAAAAAATATTTTTTCAAAATTTAGAATTGCGAATTTATAGTTTTAATCGATTTTATTTGTCACAATTAGCATAAAAAACAACATTGAAAGAGATTTTGGGGGGTCAAATTTTTGGTCAAAAATCATCTCAAAATCGACAAAAATTTTGACATGTAAAGTTGTCAGATTCCATAGCTCCCATATATCAAACCCCCATAACTTTGTCAAAAGTGAACCGATTTTCACGTTTGAAGGCATTTTGATCATGATTTGTTCTATATATTGACTCCACATTCAAAATATATTCATTTTCGAAAATAAAAGTTTTTTGAATTTTTTGGTCAAAAAAGCATGTACTCCCCCTTGTGAATTTTGGAAAAAAATATTTTTTCAAAATTTAGAATTGCGAATTTATAGTTTTAATCGATTTTATTTGTCACAATTAGCATAAAAAACAACATTGAAAGAGATTTTGGGGGGGTCAAATTTTTGGTCAAAAATCATCCCAAAATCGACAAAAATTTTGACATGTAAAGTTGTCAGATTCCATATCTCCCATATATCAAACCCCCATAACTTTGTCAAAAGTGAACCGATTTTCACGTTTGATGGCATTTTGATCATGATTTGTCCTATATATTGACTCCACATTCAAAATATATTCATTTTCAAAAATAAAAGTTTTTTGAATTTTTTGGTCAAAAAAGCATGTACTCCCCTTGTGAATTTTGGAAAAAAAAATTTTTTCAAAATTTAGAATTGCGAATTTATAGTTTTAATCGATTTTATTTGTCACAATTAGCATAAAAAACAACATTGAAAGAGATTTTGGGGGGTCAAATTTTTGGTCAAAAATCATCTCAAAATCGACAAAAATTTTGACATGCAAAGTTGTCACATTCCATAGCTCCCATATATCAAACCCCCATAACTTTGTCAATAGTGAACCGATTTTCACGTTTGATAGCATTTTGATCATGATTTGTCCTATATATTGACTCCAAATATTTTGCAAATATTTTTCTGTGAATTTTGGGGAAGCTTCCCAGTAATATATTTCCCAAATTTAGTGACCCTAGCTTAAAAACTGTGGGAGATATAGGCATTTCCACTTTTTTGGAGTGGGGGCGCTAGGGGGCATTCTAGTGGGCGTAGCCAGGATATTAAGGATGCAATCTTTGGGGAAGGTCACCAGCTATCTACATACATACCAAATTTGGTGGCTCTATCTTTAAAACTGTGGGAAGAATTCACTTTTTATCGATTTGCGATTTGAGGTGTATCGACATGTTATCGGATTGCCAGCCTTCCAGTGGGCGTGGCACTAAAATCTAAACACTTAACTGAGGAGGATAGCTACAAGTATATTTGCAAAGTTTCAAGTCTCTATCTTCGATAGCGCCAAAAAAAGTTGCGTTCATCCGGACGGACAGACGGACAGCATGACGGAAATTGCACAAACCCAATATACTAGTTTCACATCATGAACGAGTATAATAAACTAAAAACCAAACAAAAGTTGCGTCTTTAATAAACACACACACACACACACACAAACTCACACACAAGTGCGCACACACCATACTCAATGCATAATAAATAAAGCAAATAATAATTTTCAAAAGTCGCCGCATTCATTTATGCTGTTTGCATAGCTCAACATAAATAAAGAAACTGGCGACCATCCAGCGACCAGTCACCTTAAAACCCTTCAATAAGTAAAAGGTTTCAGGACACAAAGACACACACACACACACACACGCACACCCGTGCATTGTTGATTAAGCAAAATTTATATTTCAGTTGGAGTGAAAGGCAAAAAGGACAAAAGTCGCCGTTGCATTTGACTTTATGCAAATTATGAATTCCGGCAGCGTATCCAATGCGTATGTCCTGTCCAATAGTATCCTGTTCTGTCCGTCCTGTCCTGTCCTGTCCGGTCCGGCGCTGTAGAACAAAAGTTGATTAATTTGCTGCAATTCTTTGCTTTTGCTATTTGTGTTTTCAGGCAGTCGCTATCAAAACCCTTTGAAAACATGTTTTTTTATGATTATTATTATTATTGGTTTTGTTTTTGTTTATTATCGTTGCTGGCATTTATTAATTAAAACGATGGCAAAAAGGTCACCAGGAAAATTAAATGTATTCTGTTTATTTGTACGACACAAAACTTCATAGCATGCAAATTGCCCGCCTACTTTTGCCCAAATGCAGCAAATGGAAATTGGAAAACTCGAGCAAATCCTTTATTAAAATTAAATGTGGCATCTGAAGATGATGTTCAATTCGATATCTAAATTTAAATTCATGTAATTGATACCAATTGTATTGAATTTCAGATAAATTCGCTTTATTAAATACAGAAATTGATACTCATTTTTTATTTGAATGCATCGTTTAATTGAAAACTTAATTCCAGAAATCGACAAAGGTGAGCATTAGGTAATAATTATTAATAATTATAATTATAATAATTATTATTATTATAAATAAATGCAGATGCAAACGCAAGGACTTAGATAATATAATTGGGATAATAGAAAACAGGTTTACTCGCGCTTTGGCTAAGAGGACAATTCAAGGAAATTCAGGATTACAAAAGTGTGCAGTGCCTTCCACGCAAGCCTTATGTTATAGAGTGTGGATGCGGGCAGGCGGGGGAAGCGTTAAGCTTCAACGAAGTCAATGTGGAACACTTGACAGAAAACGTAATAATGTAGAGCTCATTTGTTCGAGGGCTCAAGTGCAACCCATCGAAAAAGGCTTACAGCAAGTATGTATACATATAGATAAAAATATCAGAATACGTCATACGTGTGTGTGTGTGTGTGTGTGTCTGCCTGATGCAGGTGCCCGACTCTTCCAATGGATGGTTATTGCCAGCGATAAACATGATGAGCACTTTGTATATACATAATGTTGCCAAGAATCAATTGAATTATGGCACACAACGAGTGGGCCAGAACGAGTACAGAAGAGCGAAACGGAGTAAGGTTGAGGCGGGGGGGGCAGGCGTTGCCAAGACAATTGAGCAGCAAATTGTGTAGCTCGACAAATGCCCAAAACGGAATGGCAAATATGGATGACTGCGTTGCTGCCAGCGTTGAGAGTTGCCCCGAAAGTCCTTACCAATGCAAGTGACAAAAGCTTATTGAACGGTTCTTTTCTTTTCTATCATTTTATTTTATTTTATTTTTTTGTTGTATGCCTGGCATTGCCTTTATCATTGCATAACGTGCTTCTTGCCGGCTGCCTGGTATATTTGCATTTCTACACAGCATGCGCTTCATTGGCTAGCCCAGAAAAAAAGCACCCAATGCACAATGCGAGCACAGTGAAAACTCGATTTAATGGACATTGAAAATATTTTATAGAAATAAATGAAAAACTGCTTCTAAGCTCTACGTTTATTTTGTAATTTATATTTATTTATATTGTTAGTAGCTCTCAGTAATTTTAACTTAACTATATAAATGCAAATTTATTTATTTATAAAATAAGAGTTAAAGAGAGTTAAAGATTTTTATTAAAAAGTTAACTTAAAAGAAATAAATTACTAATCTCAAACTAAATTGAAATGAAAACTCTATAGTTTGAACAAAAGAACCAAAAGGTTGGTCAGATGTTTTATTTATTTTATTTATTTTTTGGTTTTAACTTCTCCTTTTATTTATGCATACAAAAAAATAAAGCTGCTCCCTTAATTTTTAAGATGGGAACAAAGAAAATGTTTCGGCTAAGGGAGGCAAACGGAGCTCGTTCGATATTCAATCTTTTACTGTATTTTGAAATGCTTTGTGCACTTACTCAATTGTCCTTGCGCAATATTTGTTTGATGCCTGATATCGAATTCATGATGCGATTATAAAAATACATGCCTGATTGCACCTTTTGAGGGTGCACGGTCCGGCGCTTTAATTCCTTGGCGACTTAAAGTCAGGCCTGATTAACGAGCAGCAGCCGCAGCAGCAGCAGCAAAGTCAGCAAAGGCAGCAGGATGCGAATATCCTTCAGCCACAGTCAATTAAACCAGCAGCAGGCAACCCGACGCCCGACGACCAACGCTGGCAAATAAAATGAAATCTAAATAAATAGCCAAAGTAGCAGCTCAAAATGAAACTAATACAAAAGAGTGTGTGGCACGCACGCAAGGGAATTCTTGCCCCTTCAACTGCTGATGCTGATGCTGATGCTGTTGCTGATGCTGCTCCTTTTTCTGCAGCTCTCCATGTCATTGCACGCGTTATCCTTCAAGCCAAGGAGCCAGCAGCAGCTGTATGCGCATAAGAAAATTAAATAGAAAAATTGTACATGGACAAGTTTTGTGGGGGTGTCTGTGTGTGTGTGTGTGTGTTGGCATTGTTGCTAGCGACTGCAACGAAGGTCCTTGCAAAGGCAAAGGGACATTGCTCTGCGCATTGAACTATAGCTAAGTAGTTGCCTCCTCGCGTGGCGCCTCTCGAGGCGCTTGTCCGTTATGGCAAATGACAAATGCCGCTGTTGTTGCACTTATAATTAGAATATGCAAATGTTGTTAGTGGCAAGCAGCTAGTGCCTGCCACATGTTTATACACATATATATGTACATAAATATATATATACATTTATGCAGCCGCGCGACTCCATTTCGTCTCCGCAACGCGCGCAACATTTTATTGCCACAGTTCGCATAATTTGCATGTAAACGCGCCATTTTTCTTCCACTTGCAGTTGCAGTCGCAGTTGTTTGTTGTTGTTGTTGTTGTTGTTGTTGCTGCCCCATTTTAATTATTTTGTTTTTGCCTGCGCGCTATTTATGTAAATGCTTTCACATCAATTTTCAAGTCTGCGCTGCGCTCATTAAACGAGTCTGTTGCCAGTTGCCAGCCCAAGATTGTAATTGAGTTTGCCAAACTATTTTGACGCTCAATTGATTGCGCATACGCAGCGTTGGCTGACATAAATATTATAAACACTCGTCATTAAATATGGCACAGTGAGCACCACAACGTTAAGCATAACGGTTTTAAACATATTTAGGTATATAAAGTACATGAATTAAAGTCGACTGTTGGCCTTAAATTTCTTTCATGCCGCATAAAGAATTAATCTACAACCAAATCATGTAAAGTGTATATATATATATATATACATATTTAATAAATGTATTTTTGTAATTTTTTTTCTTATCCAACATATTTGAAGCAATTCTGTGTTTTATTATATTCCTAGCATTAACATTTAACTTTTTTCGAACACTCGCAAAATTAGTCTTTATATAAACCAGTTTTTGGTTTTATTATTCCAACGCTGTGCTATGTAATACACGTCTCGTCTATATCTATTTATATATTTAGCTATCTATTTAACTACAAATACAGAACGCACATCATTAATCTCTGCAAAGGTATTTGTTTTGCGGCACTTCAAAACTCTTCTTTCAGCTATTATTTTTCATATTTTGTGAATATTGAATTTGAATACTTCACACGCAATTGGATGGGCAAATAAAATGTGTGTGCGGTTGTGAGTTCGGGAAAGTAAATCACAAAATGCACATGTAAATCAACTTATAATATTAATTGCAATTTAATTAATTAACCAGAAACATGAATGTTTTTCAACGTATTTTTCTGGTCGACAGACTTTTTGTTGGTTTATTTGAAGGCCAAACGCAGGAAGGTAAGTCGTTAAGAAAACGAAGCGTAAAGAAGAGCAAATAAATCCAAAAAAAAAAAAAAGCGAGGCGGGCTCATCTTGAAAACTGGGATAAAGATGCGGCCGGATGGACAATGTGGCCAACACCTTTGCCGGACAGAGCGAAGGACAGCGGAACGCGAACGTAAATTACAATTAATTACATTTTAATGACGCTTGTTTAATTCAGCGTTTACAATTACATACACAATTATGGCGTCAGTGAAGCGAGAGAGCAAATAAAGAGCGAGCGAGAGCGAGACGAAACGAAACGAACTTGCCGCTCATTACGGCCAAGGACGCGCTGCTGCACTTGGCTGCCAGCCCGTGGCCGAGACAATTTTTATGCACTTGCTGCCAAAATGGCTTTAACAAATTTCACCTCGCTTTCATGCGACGCCACACAGCCATACAATTAATGGCCAGGGCAACTTTCGATGCAATTAACTGACTGCAACATAAGCCCCCTCTGGTTTTGGCATTCTCCCACAGCGGACAGCAATCAGAGACAGAAACAAAAGCGTGAAGCGAACATTTATGCTGAAATATAATCGCATTATTTTGCTGAGCAGCAGCTGTTGGTTAAAGGAGGGGCATGAAGTGGCCGGAAGGGGCGCGGTAAAATCAGACAAGAGGCAAATTGAGGTGCGAATCCATAAACACACAAGTGCGAGAAGCTATAAAATTGAAATGCCCGCGCTGAAAAGTATGCTACGCCTGCCACACGGCACGCTCCACGCTCCGTGCTATCTTTGGCAGCAGCAGCCAATGGGGCGTATGCGCAATGCTGCATTGCTTGCTGTTGGAATGAATCGTGGCAACAGCAACAACAACTACGAAAGCAACAACAACAGCTGCCATTGGTAAAGTGCCGGGCAGCAATAAATATGCTTCAACTATTTGGCAGCCGGCGTATTTAAAAGGTCTGCAGCAACAGCAACGGAGCAACAACAAATAGGAATTTTTCAGTTAAGATTACCCGACTGCAAGGTATCCTGTATAACTATGAATTGCCATAAAACCTATAGTTATATCCAACTACAACCAAACCACAGAAACGAGGTTTCTCTTTAATGATATTGGATTTTGTGCATATTCCCAATGTCAAAGCTTAATGTTTTATCAATTGGAAGAAATAGCCAAAAAGCGATATATTTTAGAGTTCTAAACCATACACGTATATATAGTTTTTTATAATACAATTGAATTTTATGCTAAATTTATACCTAAATGTAAAGCTTATCTGATGATCGATAATTATAATTTTAAAGAACATTTGAGTTTTTATCGATACCTTAGTAAATATGCCAAAAAAAAAACACTATCCATCATCCCTCTTATATCAACTTTCAATGTTTACAGGGTAGATACAAGAAGCGGCAAGCAGGCAGACATTAAATTGCAATTTATGCCAATGAGTTCTTAATGTACAAGCGGCAGCAGCAACAACAATTGCTCAATGCCTTCTAATGGACCCTCTCTAACAGCGAACGGAGAACGGCAAACGGCGCCTGCCGCCAACTTGGCTGTAATTTATTTGCAAATTATTATTAAAACTTTTGCCAGGCCCGTCCAGGCAGTGGGTGCTGCCTGTTCCGTTCCTAAATGATTCGCACTTAGTTTGCTGTCAGCCAAAACAACAACAACAACACTAAAGCAACAACAATAGCAACATGAACAAAGCATACAAAACATGGCCGTAAAGTCGCGCCTATAAATCAAGTTGTTTCTGGTTTTTGGGGTCAGCTCTTTGTGTTAATATCCCAAACTGTGAATTTTCCCTTTGGCCCTATCTAACGCATTGCCTGACAGTTCATATAGGTGCGAATATACATCTTTTTAATTTTCTTATACTCTTGCCAGCTACATAGAAGCATAATAAATTGCAACTAGATGATGCATACCAAAGAACAATAAAATTCAATTCGGCTGAAAGGTACTCTAAACCCAAACGAACTACAGCTAATTGGAATTTTTCAGAATTTTGTATTTATATTAGTATTTATAGCTGTATATGTATCTGTATCTGTATCTGTATCTGTATCTGTATCTTTATCTGTATCTGTATCTGTATCTGTATCTGTATCTGTATCTGTATCTGTATCTGTATCTGTATCTGTATCTGTATCTGTATCTGTATCTGTATCTGTATCTTAATCTGTATCTGTATCTGTATCTGTATCTGTATCTGTATCTGTATCTGTATCTGTATCTGTATCTGTATCTGTATCTGTATCTTAATCTGTATTTGTATATGTATCTGTATCTGTATCTGCATCTGTATCTGTATCTATTTGTATATACATAAGTATTTATATATACAATTTAATTAAATTAAACCTTTATATTTAACTATGACTACACACATTTCTAAAATTATCTGGAATCCTGTACAATTAACCATTGCATTCGCTTGAAGGTAATCGCCTGGTCTACTCTCAGCATTTAGATAGGTTCGACAAAAGACAAAGGAACTCGCAAAACGGAGACAACACACGGATGCAGCAGCAACTAATCGCTGGAAACAACTGGTCCGTATTCAATATTACAACACAAAGCACCGTCTTCACCTCCTCTCCACACCCCATATGCAGCCAGGCGAGACAGTTTATATTAACTGGCTCTCAATTAGTTGCCAATTATTCAGCACGTGCCAGCTGCGATATATGCATTATATATGGACGAGATATAGTTGAGCGCATATGTATAATGGAGTAGGTGCTGATATATGCGAATAGCGGGCGTGGTGCTTATTCAATTAAATGCAATGCGCCAACTCAATTTCGAAATCACATTTATCAAGCCATTAGAGTCAAATAATCAGGCAGTGGCAGCAGCACACAGAGGAGTATGCAAAGCAGGCTGCAAGGATGCAAAGGACGCCCCGCTCACATTAAAAGCAGCCGCCGTTAGCTGATAACAGAATTTGCCTACCATTATATAAGGCAGTAGAGGCAGCCATGGCAGCCGAGGCATCGGTGCAGCGGTGCAGTGGGGCAGCTTTTCAAGTGTGGAGCCATCCAAACGATGAGTGCACTCGAGGGGCGCAGACAAGCAGTGGACTAGGTGGCATAAGATGATGACAACGAGCTCGAGAGCAGGCAGCTCAACAAAACCAAACGAAACCAAACCAATTGTTGTCCGGGCCCGAACGTAATGCACGGCAGCCATCGCATTAGAAATAGTTGAGAAACCAAAAGATTATAGACTCGAGTAGAAAGGAGTAGGGCAGGTTTGGGTGGGGCGCAGAGGGGGTTGAACCGCACGGAAGAGGAAAGGGCAGAGCTTGAGCCAGAGTCTCTGCACAATGGCAGGCAACTTGAATGGAATAAAAATAAATGCATTGAATTCACATTGTACTTGGATATGAAATGTATTCGGCATGTGGAAAATAGAATTAAATATACATAATACGTCTTCAAGTCCAATATTATGATATCATTTGAGTATTTCATTAGGAATTTTAAATGCAATGAAATCCAAATGTGTATCACAACTAGTTATGTTACAAAAGGACTTTTTTCAGATGTATTAAATCAACGTTCATTTCAATTTAATATCACAAAGCAAAACTATAAAATAACATAGAAAATATCTTGTTCTTATACTAAAAAATTTCAAATTAAATTTGATGTCCAAATTGAGTTGCATAGTTGTTCCTTGAATTCCTTTAATTAATTGTCTGAAAAGTATATATATATTTATAACAACAACTTTTTAACTACTTTAATTTTTTTTTAGAATTAAATTTTAGTTTGTGTATTAACTTCTACATGAATTGTGTGTTCATAAACTCCCCTTGAAACATGTCCATGTCCGTAAAATTACGTTATTTTTAGTTTATATGCACTGATTTTGATAGGAATTGAATTTTAAGCGCTTGTTTTTGAACATGTTTGGTTTCATTTTAAGTTAAGTTATTGTTTGGAAAAGCAGTATAGAAAATTTTTTTTATGTAGATATATTGCTTGTTGTATAAATTTCTAAATCTTTTCATTTAATTTCTTGCGTAATCCGTTAAAGAGTTAAAAACAATAGCAATTAGCTCGCTGCACCTGCAGGACCCATAATTGGGCCATGATATCATTCTACAATTTCCATTTAAATCAGATTACAAACGTTTAACCACAAAATTGCATTCGCTGTCGTTCCCCATCGCCCATCCCTCTACCCCCCTGCAATTCGTATATCTGCCACCCATAGCGTCCCGGCCGCCATTATGATAAATGTGCAGAGAATCAAATGAAGCTGAATGTTATTGCCATGGGTTAAAGAGCCGCCGACAAGGACGCCAAGAAGACTCGACGACATTCAATTGGCTGGCGGAATGGAGACCATGGTGCCCATGGCTCGTTTATGCCGATGGTACTACGAATTAGCGCCGTAAATCGCATTTAAATCGTAAAATTCTCACAGTCAGCCAGTCACTTTGCCTTTGCATATAGAGTGGCAAAGCCGCAGACAATGCCGGCAGGCCACAGTCACAGGGTAGAGGGTAGAGCAGAAAGCGGAGGATAGGACGCCAGGGCGCCATTGAGCCCCTTTAGTATGCACAAAGATTTTGATCCTATCAACTAAATTGCATTTGACAGTTGGCGAAAAAACTTTTGCCTTGGCCGCCATAATTTCTGTCCGCAGCGCACCGAAAAGTTAAGCAGAGAAAAATTCAAACAGAACAGGTCTAAAGCAAAGGATAATACTCTCAATTGACTTTCAATTTATATATGTGATGGCTCATTGGGCACCAGCAGCTAACGATCTTGAAGGCATCAATGTAAAGCATAAATAGTTTTATATGTTTCTACGTCTTTTTTCAATTATGTAAAATTATACCAAATTTGAGATATTAATATTTAACATTGCAGCAAACAAAATGTTACAATTATTTATTCAAATAAACATTTAAAATTAATTTAAACATATTTAATAAACTATCAAATTGCCAGCTTAGAACACAGATTATTTTTCGGAGTTGCTGTTATCAGCAACGATCGCACAGCTGTTAAGCGCTTCACAGCTATGTTAGGCGTTTAACAGCCCGCTGTTAACTGCCCCTTTAGCTCAGTGGTAGAGCGTTGGTCTCGTAAACCAAAGGCCGTGAGTTCAACCCTCACAGGGGGCATGTTACCAAATATCGTGTGAAATTCTATTTTTAATTAAAATTTGCAATTTTTACAATGTTCTACGATGTTATTTTTGGCTCGTCTTTAAGCTATTTGGTGGAAATTTCTAACAATTCACAGCCACCCACTGAGCCATCTGTCGGCTGCAATTTCCAATCGATTGCCGCCATGTTCGCACTTCATGCGATAACGTGGAAGTTTTGCAATTTGCGGCATTGGAAAGTTGGTCTTTATGGCTGGACAGTGCCGTGGAAAGGGGCAGTGAGTGGTGCGGGCTGTGCTTTGGTGTAGCCCGTGTAGCGTGTACCTCAAGAATTTTGTACTTTTTCAGATGCTTGCCGAAGCAGTTTGCAGAGTTTTCCATTTTTTGTATGTTTTTGTTCGACTTTGCCAAGATTTATGCGGCAAAGTCGCATCGAGTTGTGAAGTGTGTTTCCCCATGTTTCGATAATTTGCGTGATTTTTGCATTTTTACCGCCAGCAGTGGTGCCTTTTAAAATGGTGCATGCGTAAGTGGCAGCCGTAGTAGCAGCATCATTAAAACTTCCAGCCAACCACTACAAATGTGGGCCATGCCCTGCGCTATATGTGCAATATAAGTATAAAAAATAACTATATATATATATACAATTTTTTAATGATTTTGTATTTATTTTAGCTGGCAATTAAAAGCGACTTGCGCATAAATTATTTACTTGCAATTAGAGCAACTGCTTGCCAGGAGCAGCAGCCCAGCTCAGCTCAAGTGCAGCTCAGATGAACGCTTTGGCAGCTCTCGACTTTGCGCGGATGTGTGTGTGTGGCTTGTCGCGGGTGGTTGGTTGGGTGGGTGGGCTTTGTCTATGCGCCGAGACAGACACTAATTATGGATTTTACAATTTGTGACTTGCAGCTAACCGCAGGGCATAAGACATGCCAGCGACACGGGACACAGGACCCGCCGCAGTTTTGCCTCAGCTCACGCTGCCATTTTGCGGTCTCCTCGAATGCGGCGATGACGACGACATCGTCGGTGAGTGTGAGCCCAAGGAAGTTGCCTGACATCAACATTTCAGCGAGTATCTATGTGAGCTTGTCGCAGTGTTATCCGCAGTGCCAGCAACACACACAGACACACACACACACACACATATATGTGTGTAAATAAACATACGTGTGACATGCATATGTGCGCGCTTGTAGGGAAAGCAGCTGCTGCGGCGGGGCTCGCTGATGGTTGGGAGCGCATTGAAATCGCCACCATTAATAAGAAAGTTTTGCCTGCTGCCTCCACGCTTCTTCCCTTGCCAGCCTGCTGGTAATAAGCAAATTGAGATGACAAAGTTTATTGTTGATTTTATGTACGCTCGCACAGACAGCGCTTCACACACACACACACAGACACACATTGACTCTGACTCCGGGGATCAGGCGACCTAAATGAGTTATTTAAGTAGCACTCGCGCCCCAGTTTAAATGCGCTCGTAATTTGCCTTTGTGCCAAGCCAAGTTTTTGTGCCGCAAATACATGTAAGTGTACAGTTAATCAACCCTATAACGAACGCTTAGATAATAATTGAAAAAAATTCGTCTTATGACAAATGAAACCTGTTCACTTTTGACAACTTTATGAAAGATTCGGATTCGAGACTCAAATCAGAATTTTTTTATGCTAGTTGTGTAAAATAACCTCGATTGAAAATAAAAATACTCACAATTTTCAGCATTAAAAGTTTTGAAACTTTTCAGCATCACTTTTGAGATTCTTTTTTGTTTTAACTGTGGCAGCCAGAATCGATAAAAAAAAATATAAATTTGGAATTCTCTTCCAAATAAAAAAATTTCATCTAAGAAAAATAACGATAACAACTGATGAAAGCAATGTGTTTTTATCTTCTGAGATAAGAAAACATAGAACAGACATTCGATAATTACAATTGTACGTTAACAAAGATTTCTAATTATTAAAATCTTTTTCTGTTCTTGTTTAGTTATTAATTTTATTTATATGTGTTCATTTCTTCAATGGAATTGAAATAATACCTCAGAACTTGAGATCCATAAAAACTGATACAATATTAATAATAATCTATTTAATTAGAATATGAGAGTTCGTTGGAGAACAGATTCACTGTAGTTGTGGCCTATGTGTATCTGTTGCCTAAGCTTTTAATGCGCATTGCTTTGCCTGTTACGTTGCCGGCGAAGGTCCCGTTGTGGTGTCTCAGGACTCGTTTTCTTCGTACGGCATACTTTGTGTTGTGCTCCTAGTGCATGTGTGTGTGTGTGTGTACTTTACTTGGCTAAGTACGTGATTTGATTAGCGCCCAAAAATCTAGTCCGTGTCTGCGCCGCGCTTATGCCGCAGAGAGCCAGATGCCACTTATCAAGCATACGCAACGTTGCACAAGCCGATAACACAAAATTTGACAAAAATAATTTTAAGTCGACTTTAATGTGATTTTTCTGTTCTCGTTTTTTTTTTGTTCTTTTTTTGTTTTTGGTAGAAATCGCCTGTTGAGGTCAACAAATTATCGCAAGCATTTTTCATACTCATTTTGGACTGGCCACAGCTCGGGGAATGTCAACAGCAAAATACGTGCACAAACATAGAAATGGCTGCCATTGACAAACTAGTTGAAAGCCAGCACACACCCACACCCACCCACACACACACACACAAATACATATATATATATATAACACACAGATATGTGTGTGTCTTGGCACGACGTAAACGAGACTTTAATGCTATTATGCGTGTGTGTGCGTGTGTTTGTATGTGTGGGCGGCACTTGTGTAAAAAGCAACTAATGAAAACGGAAATAAAAACCGCTCGAGAATGCTGATGACTCTCCAAGGATGGCATTTAATATATATATATGTATAAACATACAAACATGTGTGTGCGGCTCGTTTGTAAAAGGCTCGACACTGCAACGCTACACTAAAATAAATTCAGTAAGAATAGGCTTAGATTGAGCTTGCAATATTTATTGCATAAATGCCTTAATTAGGTTGAATTTTAAATATAAAGTATAGCTGCCAGTTTTTAACAATTTTGGAATCAAATAGGAACACTTTAAAGCAAACATTGAAAAATACCAAGCTTAGCTCCATTTTAAATTTGGGTTGATTTTAGCATGAGAATCTTTTTTTGTGTACAAATTTTGGATAATACTGAAAAGGTATTTAAAAATTTCTAACTTAGCTGGACATTTTCTTCATTTGAGCACAGCATCAATATTTTATTTCTATAAGTGAAGCTTAAAATAATCGTAAAACAAGCTTAGTAACAGTACAATATGTCAACGCTTGGATACAAAAAATATATAATTATTTTAATTAATTTGCGCATAAATCGCATGGTTTTTCTTCAAGTGTAGGTGCCTGCTTCTGCTCCTGCTACCGCCTCCGCTTAACCCATATTGCACACGCGCCCAAGCACTTAGCATCAATTTGGTGGCTCGCACATAAGCGTCAAACAGAGACAGCCATGCGGCGAATGGAGCAGAGAGAGAGAGAGAGAGAGAGAGAGAGTGAGAGGGCCGTAGCAAGACAACTAAGTAAAAGCATAAGTAATGCACATAAATCAAAAATTCAGTGCTGCCAGCGCAGCCTGTCAGAATGGCACGCACAAATACTCAGTCAGCTCAGCTCAGCCCAGCTAAGGAACAGCAGGCACAGCAACCAAAGCCAGACCGATGCCCGGAGTCCAGAGCCTTTAGCCGGACTCGCTGGAACCGGTAAAAATGCTTAACAATGTGCTTGTCCAGTGCTTGGCAGCACAATTACCACCAAGTGCCTGGCCGCCGCCAAGCCCAACACAATTGAGAATTTACCCAGCGTGAAATATTGAAGCTGCCGCCCGAACCCAAAACGAGCCAACGGCGCACTCGACTAGTGACCAGGACGACGGCAGCGGCAGCGGCAGCGGCATCTTGCATTGGCAAATGGCACCTGCGGAATGCGCCGTCGGAATCTTTTGAAAAATATTTTCTATATTCCGGCGCCGGCTTTGCCGCTTCGACGCAGTCAAAGCCATAACTCTAAGCTGTATAGTAAAGCCAGTACAGTGAATGCGCACTTGAATGCACACTGGACAATGACCACAAAAAAATATGTGGATGATATAATAAAAAATATCCATTCAATTATGCTATATTAGTCAAGACATAACTAAAGTTTAATTTTAAATTAAATTTTTTGTTACTGTTTTAGCTCGAAAATCTGTATTTTTTATTATCTGACTGGTTTTTAACTAAAAGGCTGTGTTCTACTACCTAAGATTCGGTTTGTAAACTTAATTTTTTACATTAATGAACTTACATTTAAGCAAATTTTAAATTTTTTGTTGTTTTCTACTAAAGAACAAGTTTTGGGTTTCAGGTTCGGCTGAATTTTTGGACAATTAATTGAAAAAGGAAAGAAAATATTGGTCACAAAATAAAACGGGCTGGCCACAGGAAAAGAATCTGTCCGTTTGGCAGAGCTTTCACTGTACATATAAATTTGCTGTGGCCAGACAGGTGTGTAATTTATTGATTATTCCGCTAGATATGCTCGCAGCTATACACACAAACACACACACACACACACACACACACACACACCGGCGCTTGTTTAGACATTTTGTCATCTTCAATTTGCGGCTGTCATTCTGGCTGGCAGACAGGCTCTCGCACTCGCATTTGTCCTGGCAGCGGGACTGGCTGCATTTCCAAAAGTGGATTACAAGCTGAAGGCACTTGTAATCGCTGCGTTAAGCTAGCTGCCAGGAGCTGCCGCCTCTTATTGAACAGCCAGTCACCACAACCCACCACACCCCTTCCCCGCGCGCTTGCCGCACTTTTAACTTGCCTTCGGCATGGCTGGCATCTTCATTTCATTTGGGCATGGGTCGGGCGCGTTTATTGAGTTTTAATTGGATAAGTTAAAGACGCTCTCATGTTGCATAAATTCCACAGACATCTTTGTTTAGACACACACACACACAAACACACACACACACATTCCAGCAAAGGTGTCCCCTTGACGGCAACTTGGCCAGCTGCATCAGCTCCTTGGAACTGGGGTTCTTGTTATGTGGCGCATTCGTGCGGCAACAGCCGGCAACGGCGACGTGCTACTCATTACCTGACCAGCTCAGCTCAGCTCAGTTATATAATATCGACTAGCTGCTCACATATATCAGTTATCAGTTATCAGCACAATCTATGAGAAGTTCATTAACGAACTGAGTTTAATTAACTCATTGTTTGTTTGTTTGGCCAACAATTCAGTTCTGAGTTGTTTCGAATTCTCTCCGATGTTTCAAGTTTCCTTGCGTTATTTATTGATAATTGGAACGAGTTGTTATTAGAGCGCAATATAACATCATTTATTATTTATAGAGTTGTCAATCGAAACAATGTTTCAACCACAGCGATTCTTTTCAATTGCCTCCTCATCTAGTACCTCAGACTTTCTATGTTTATGGTGATGTGTGTGTGTGTGTGTGTGTGCTTGTATTACTTAAAAGTTTTTTTCTTTAATACTTTTTCTCTCTCCCCTCTAAGCTGCCTTACCCTTTCAATCTCTCTTTCTCTCTCTCGGGTTCAAAGCTGCTACAATAAAAGTAGTAAAAAATTTAAAAATTTAAGTATTACAATTTTGGAGTATTCCATTAAATAATAGTATAAGAAAAAGTCTTCAACATTATTTTACAAAATATGTTTTTTATACCAAAAAAATCCGAATTTGACTTTGTACATTTTTATATATTTAAAGTATACAAAAAAAAAAATATTCTCTTTCGGTAAGGAAATCCTAATCATACTGGACATACCGCCGCCTGGCAATTGTCCTTTTTTGCTTCTGCTGCTGCTGCACTGTGGGCTGAGAGGGGGATTTGGACGCGACTCCGCTTCAAAAGCAGAATCATCCGTCATGGCAGCATAGTTCATTATTGTCGCTGACATTGCGCTAGTTGGGTGTCTGTCCACCGCGTTCACCGCCCGCTTATAATTCATTTCTATTGTGCCACGCCTGAAAGCCCCTTTTGATCCAGCTGACTTATTTGTCTTAAAGGAAGCTCGCAGTAAAATTGCTTTTCCTACTACGCGCGCTTGCTTCCTGTTGTTGCCGGCGCTTGTTGCGCCAAGTCTTTGCCCCTGTTGCCGCTTGCCCCGCCCCCCTGCCGCTGGCATTTGTTGGCCATTGTTTTGCCGCCTTTTGTAGTGCATAAAGTCTGGAAATCGGTGTTAATAGTCGCCTCTTCTCTTGTCTGCCGTCTGGTTGCCTTTTGGCTCTTCATTTGTCGCTTGGCGCTTATTGTCAACTGCGCCGTGCTTCATTTTCTTGTGATTAATGTAGTCATTAACTGCAATTAACTTTTTCTAGATTTCTTTTTTTATTTGGCAACCGCGACAAATCTTTGCCAGTTTTTGCCTGAACTTTGGCCCGAAAGCCACTTTACTGTCATGTCGAGCAGTGTCAATTTGTGATTGTCATCCTTGAGATATCCTTGATATCCTTCAATAGACGCCATCATTCATGACTCTCTCTCTCTCGCTCTATGTGTGTGTGTGTGTGTAAATAGTTGTTTTTGCCTTAATTATTTGTCAAGCATTCAGCTGCTAATGGCCTGGGCTGACCTCTTGCGTCCTCTGGCCAAAAAAGTTTTCTAGTCTTTTTTTTGTTCTTTATTACAGCTAAGCACAAAATAAAAGCGCGACGTGTGTGTGCCACATGGCAGTTGCACGTGCAGCACGCTCGCTGCAGCTACCCTCACATTGTCATCATCTCCACTGGGGCGAGGGAAACTTGTATGTAAGTGCAGCTGGCGTTCTTCCCCTGGTGGCGTAGATATGTATGTCCCATATGTATCTATTACCAACTTTAGTTTTGGTTGCATGGTTGCGCCTTCAAGTGTGCCACAAATTTTATAATTTCACACTCGAAAGCCGCCAAAACGGAAATCGCTCGTAAGCCAAAGCCAAAATGACATCGAAAAGTTTATTCTACTTTTCACAACGGGTAGCTTGACTTTGAGATAAACTTCAGCAAGTTTTGGCAAAAGTAGAAACCTTAATTAAACAAAAACAATTGGATTCAATTTAAAAAAAAAATTGAATAGAATATGATTTATTACAAATTAGTAATATATAATATGAGTATATTAATTAGCCTATTGGCCTTAACTTTATTGCACCTCAACTCTATTATTATTATATTTGACAATTTCATTAAAAATTAGTTTGCTTTTTATACTCGAGTTAAAGCTACTTCAAATTTGTAAATTTCATATTTGATTGCTAATTTAATTTAAATTTAATTTGTCGTTGCTTTAAAAAAAAAAACCAACTAGAAAGTCAGCAAACTTCAAACTTCAAAATACAAATGCGAGGGCATTCAATATTCGTCGCATTTATCTATCTGATTTTTTCTGGAGCATGTGTTGGCATTTTTACTTTTGGCATTTTTTAAGAGCCTGATCACAGACAGACAGACCCACAGCCCACACCACACACCCCACCCACCCCACACACTCACACCTTGGCCCACCTTTTTGGACTATTTGACTTTGGCTTGCATTTCTGTGTTTTAACTTTCTTACAATAAAGTGATGTTATCTTGGGCTCCAGCTACTTTGCGGCTTAGGCAACAGGCGAAGTGCTGCGACAACCGGGGGCGAGGCGGGATGGTGCAGTTTGGGCCGGCTGGGCCGGCGACAGGATCTACGGGAAATTACTCTGTGCTTTATCGTGCATATAAATCTATTTGCTCAGGTGTTTTTCGCTGCTAATATGTTTGTGATGACTTTATTTTGCGCTTACCGCCGGCTTTTCTTGCCTGCTTTCTTTCTTTTTCGCTTTTTTTCGGCACTGCCTTTTTGCCGCCTTATTTATATATGTGGGCGGGGCTGTAGGCGGCGCGAGCTTAACAGTTTTATTTTTCGCCGGATGGGGGACTGGCAATTTCGGGGCTTGGCTCTAGAAAAGTTGTAAGAAGGTTTTTGCCAGCTTGCCAGCTGGTCTGTCGACTTTGTTCTGGAGCACGCATTATTTTCAGTTTTCCAGGAAGCTTTAATATTTCAGCGCTGTGCCAATGCGGCGTATGTGCAATTTGCCTAAATAAATACGTGACGCCTTCTACTCCCTCACTCCCCTCCCCCTCCCCGCCAAATTTCTTCTTTTGCTAAAAGTGCAAATTAAAAGCCAAAACCGTTAAGCTAAATGCTTTAAGCACTTAACTGGCACGCATGTGGTCCTTGTTGCTGTTGTTGTTATTGTCGCTGCTTAGCTGAAATATTCAGGAGCGCACATAAAGCGCGGCCCAAGGCGCAGGACAAAAGGCAAAGGACACGGCGCCCAAAACGAATGTAGGCAAGCTTTTAAGCCTTTTTTTAATGCCCTCAAAAACAACAGCAACAACTAGACAACTTACACGGTAAAAAATGTTCCATAAGCCATTTATGAGAACCAATTCAATCTATTTTGAAAATAGTTCGATTTAATTTCCAACGGTATTGATTTTATTCCAAGCCAAATTAGTTTTAAACCCCAAAAAAAGCAAGTTCCATTCAACACTTTCCAGCTTTTTGCTTAAAAAAAAAAGGTCACATCAAAGTTTAAATTGAATTTTCCGCTTGCAAGAAGGAAATCTCTACGACCCTTAAAGACACATTCATCGACAGAAAAATTAGTTTTTTGTATGAAAACTGATTTTTTATACAAAGATACAATTATCTAAGATTATATGACTTGGAAAAAATTTATTTATTTTTAAATTTTAATTTATTTGAAAATTAATCTATAAAATCATAGAAGTTAAACTTAGTTACTTCGTTTGTTCTCCCTTATTCTCTCTCTTTCTCCCTCTCCGGCTCTCTCTTTTTACCCATAACTTACCTAAGTTGCCGTCAGAAAAGTTCCTCGCCTAAGCAAACAATTCAATTAAAATCCAGTAATTTATTTCAGTTCAAAGTTTTTATTATTTTTAAATTAAATAATAGCCATACTAAATCGCTTTAATATCAGATGCATAAAATTGTGTACTTAATGCAGCTTTGTGCGGTTCATTAGTAATTATGCAAAAATCTTGTTGTTAAATATTCGTTTTTTATTATTTTAATATTATACTTTGTATATATCATTTCTTAACAGTTTTAAAGAAACTGCCAGGTTTCTTTCAATACAAAATATATGAATTTTTTACAGTGTACTTACTAGCTGCAACACACACGTACAACAATGTTGTCGCGACCACACACACAACGCACAACATTTACTCAAGGGATTAACTGTAAAGATCTTAATGCCTCTATTTCGACGGTCTTAAGTATACTTCCGCCTGACCAGGTCGCCCAATGTGTGACAGGGACAAGTCAAGCAGCACTGACTTTCCCCCCGCCAGCACTCACTCATGGTTTTTCTAGTTTCCTCCTGTGTGTGAGTGTGTGTGGGTGTGTACATGTTTTTTGTTTGTATTTGGGCTTGTGTTTATTTTGCACACACACAGTAGCCCCTGGGCAACCTGTGCTCCTTGGACTTCGTCGGCTCCTTCGGCTCCTGAGCCTGGGCCCTCGAGCGGCACTTGCGTGTGTTTTGTTTGCACTGTGTGCGGTCTTTAGGATTTCGGGCCACATATGCACATTGTCATTGCCAAGTACCACTAATATTATTTACATTTCGTTAGGTTTACGACGTGTAGAAACCAAGCCCCACCCTCCCCCACTCCCACAGACCTCCAACCACTCAATACAAGCATATATATATATGCGTGTATCTACATCTCAAAAGACAACCGTATGAATACGTCAGCTGTCCGCTTTTTACAACCCCCTTCAAGAACTCTGCCCGGCGGAAACAATTACTGCGAATTACTGCGGCAATGGCAATAAAAGTACAAAACTTTTGTCCGATTTATTCCTGCGTTCTCTGTGTTTCCTTTTTTTTTTTTGGACTAATAGAATTTCACGCCAAAAAAAGTTCGATACGGAGGAAAGTTTTGTGCGTTCTTTAATGAAATCTGGAGCGCCGTGACGGTAAAATTGAAAAACCACACCATGCAAATACTTGTATAACAATTACAGCAGCAGCCACAAAATTGTAAACAGATGTTGCCGCGGGCACGGACAACAGCCGCTGTTCGTGTTATTGAAAATATCAAGTACTGCGGCAATCTGATTAAAACTACATTAAAATAATAACAGAAACAACAACACTCTGGTAACGGTATTGCAGCACCTACAGGCGAAAAAAAAACAAGATAAAAAATCTTACAAAATTGCAATTTATGTACTTTTTTATGGCACCTGAAAAAAGTTTGTGAAAAACTTTTCAAAAAATACTCGTCAATAGATGGACGCGAGACTTGAAAAATACGCTCGAATGCAGCTGATGGAAATGTTGAATAGCTGGTAGCTTAATTTTGGCTTATAAATATTCTTCAAAAATAAGTAAAATTGTCAGTCTACATAACACTATATGCTTAATACTAAATACTATCAATAAATGGAAGAGGTTTTCACGGAATTCGAAATGATATGCACACAGATAAATAAGCATAGAATACAAAAGAATGCATATTAATATGTTATTTTTTTTCTTTTACCAAACTTAGTTTACTCCAGATTGTTCCTATTGCAGCAGCTTTAAAATTGAAAAGTCTGAAAAGGAAGCTCAACTACAAAAAAAATAACCCGTTCAGACGTCAATAATCATTTCAATAACAATGTCTCTCACACAGTGCGTTGGCAGCACTGCATTTGTACAATTTCGCTAGCTGATATTTTAAACATTTTACGCACAAGTTTTAACAACCCAAATTTTGTACTAATGCTTTAGATGGTAGCAATGCCACCGACCAGTTGTCGATAACTCCTTATGCTTTCAGGTGTTATAAGTTCTGCAAATTGCGCAAAATGCATTTCAAGATTCTATGCTCGCAAATTCCAGGCTGTTGGCAACGCCGCTAATATTTTTGGATCAATGCATTGGCAGCATTTACATTGTGCTTATGCTTTCAAATCAGCACTACTAACGAACAATATAGCTACAATTGGCTACGGTTGGCAGCGCTGCAAGAGCCGCAATTTTATGCATTGAGCATTGGCAGCACTGCAAACGCATACATTTCGACAGCTATAATTTTTGAGAGTTGACAACACCGCATTCGCTTTACCACTGAAGACTGGCAGCACGTGCATCCTTTTGACAGATCAAAATGTTATACTATATAATTCAGTTTATAATACTTGTATGCAACCAGCCATTGCAATTGACCGCACACTACGCGAAGTTGAAGCGAGAGTGGAAGAATCAACGCATCGCCGAGCGCGTCAATCAGACCGCGTGCGTGTCCTTTCAATACTTCAACGACTGCTTTGTGCGGCACCAAAGCTCCACGTCGCGATGCGACAAGCCCTACTGCATTTGGAAGCAGCTGCAGCGCATTATCATGCATTTGGACACGGCGCTGTACTCGATCGATGTGGCCATCTATGTGATGGACTCTCACGCCATTGGCGAGGCACTGCTTCGGGCGAGTAAGCGGGGGGTGCGAGTGCGCGTTATATGCTTTAAAAACTATGAGGTATTGTGGGCCAGATACAAGGACTTCATCCTCCTGCGTCGCCTAAAAGCCAAGGTAACGATCAAGGAGCTGACAATGCACCACAAGTTTTGCGTGATCGATGGTTACAGGGCCAAGCGTCTGGCGCATGCCCAGAAAGATTCATCGTTGACCATTGCCATGACTGGGTCCATGAACTGGATATCGTTGCCCAGAAGCTGTGATGATTACTTTATTACCAGCTCGCCGGGCATAGCCAAACGCTTGGAGCAGGAATTCGAGCGCATGTGGAAATTCAGCAAGGCCAAACCAAACGAACAATCTCTGTTTTAAGCTTATTATTTAATATATAAATATTGTTTGCGATCTTAAGGCTCACTTAGTGGATACGTTTTGATTCCAATAGTTGGGACAAAGGGGAAGTTAAACTGGGAACAAAGTTGTCTTACATATTACCAATGTATGTAATGCGCCTGCATTAACGAAACTGAACCAATAACCCCAGTATCTGTCCGCCATCCGGGCGCAGTTCAGCTAATCTTGTTGCGCAAATAGTACTTGATGAGCTGTATGCAGACCTCCGCATCCTCAGCGCTGTCGTGGCCAGCCTCTGCAAGAACGCAATATAAAATATCGTGCATCGGTTTTTAAGTCCAGCAATAGCTACTCACCATTTTCTTGAATAATACGCTTCAGATTTTCAATGCATAGTGTTTTGAGCGCTCGCTTCTTCGGCGGACCCATTTTGTGGGGGAACAGCACTGAAGTGTCCACGACCACATCGTGTATTAGCTTGAGTGCTTTCATATCGCTCTCCAGGCTGTGGCCAACCAGCACCGTTTTGGCATGAAACATGGACATAAGCACGGCCTGGACGTCGCGTAGCGTGCGCGTCTCCTTCGCCAGCATAGCCTCTGTTATGCCCGAATAGCTAAAGGATACACATATGAAGAGATTAAACAGATTACTTAACGGCAGCATTAGGCACAACTTACACGGTATTATAGTCCACAATTTGATTGTCCGGCTTGACCAGAGCATCGTAGACACTGCGCCCGTTAATGTCCACAACAGTCACGCGTGTCAGCTCGATGCCGTGCGTAGTGTAGCACATCTCGCAGTCGAGGGCATAGATATCCTTTTTGGTGGGCACATAGTCATCCGGTCTTTCGATGGTCTTAACAAAGCAGGTCAGTTTATTGGGATCATAGTAGTCGCTGACGTGATAGTTGGCATAGCTGCAGCCCGGCGTTCCCGCCGGCTGCTGGCAGCAGCGGTGCTGATTATCTGTGAAGCCGCGCCGATAGCCCGTGCTCTTTGGGTGATAGTTGCACATGTCCGTGCACTTGGTCTCATAGATGGACAGATTGAAAACCTTGCCGCAGCGTGTGCAGTAGCGTTCTGTTTCGTTGGGCCGACGATTGGGGCGGCAGGCGCGTATAACGGCTGTGCCGCGTCCGCTGCCCGGTCGTGGGTAGCCATTCTCCACCAGCTGCTCATCGGTCAGATGCAGATCGTAGACCATGTCGTAGGCTTTCACGGCGTCCAGCGAATCAAACGGCTCCGACGAGGATCCAAGTTTGCTGTGAAAAAGCGAGAATTTAATATAAAATTAAGAATTATATTTCAATACTCGTTTCTCATACTCCTTTTTCTCGACGCTCCAGGATGTGGTCAACGCCCGCTTCCCACCGAGCATCATTTCGTGTGAGACAGTCTTGTTGGCCACGCTTGGGCGGCTGCCCGCCTCGATGGCTTCCTTGCGCAGCTTGTTGATGGTCAGCATGCAGCTGTTCTTGTAGATGGCGGGCGTGCTGCACTTCTTGAAGACGGCCAGCTCCTCCACCTGCGCCCGCTCCCAAGCATCGGTCAACTGTGGATAGATGATGGTGCACTGCTTCACCATCATCTCGTAATACTGCATGCGTATGTTGTACGATATTTTAGAGTTTTGCGGCTCCAGCACCGGTGGCTTGGCGGCACCGGCATCCGTTGCCGGAGCTACCTTATCAAGGGCAGCCGTTGGCTTATGCGCCAGACGGGTGCCCCCTTTAAACGTTTGCGCTGCAGTAAATGCGGGCTTCTTTTCCGCCTGCAGCTCCTCGATCTTTTTCTTGGCGCGTGCAATAGCTATAACGTTGGCCACGGGCGTTATGGTGCGTGCTACGGGGAATAAAAGCAGCATCAATAGATGAAAGTGATCATAAACAGTTATCTTCGGATGGCCAAAGATTAAAATATCTTGCAGACATATGCTCTACAGATCAAAGGCAAAAACAAAATGAATCACATGATAGCCGAGTTTGGTATGAATATAATATATAATAAATAGCTGTTCATACAAAAACTAAAGCTGGAACTGCTGAAAAGCTGATACTGATAAAATTTTGCTAATATATATGTTATGGACTTTCTTAGTTCTTTTCGTAATAGAACTAAATTTTTCCAACTATGCCTGTGGGAGGTAAGCTATATGATATAGTAGACCGATCTGCATTTCATCCTATTATCTAAGGCTACTTTATATTGATACAGACAGACTATCAGAGGAAAAGAGAAACCGATCAGAAATATATATATAGTAGATCGGCTCAGAAACATTTCGGCATACCTGTGCGTGTTGGTGGAGTCAGTGCGCTGCGCGAGATAAGAGGGGTGAGCGTCTTGGCCCTCGCCTCGCGCAGCTCCTCCTGCGCCACGCGCACACGCTCCTGCGCCAGGCGCAG
This sequence comes from Drosophila paramelanica, assembly GCA_035043915.1. Taxonomy (NCBI): domain Eukaryota; kingdom Metazoa; phylum Arthropoda; class Insecta; order Diptera; family Drosophilidae; genus Drosophila; species Drosophila paramelanica. Next base: position 4,638,313 of record JAWNMO010000354.1, on the reverse strand, counting down.
CTGCTCGGCGTCCGCCTCGGCGCGCATTTTCTCCTGGCGACGCAGCTCGGTGCGTCTGTCGAATATTGCCTGCATGGCGTTGCGTATGTGGTTGGGCTTGTGCACTGCTGTCGCCGCTTGGGGCTTGCACTTATCCGCGTTTTCGTGGGCCACGCGACGCTTCTGCAAGGCGGCTGTCGCCGCCTCGGTGTAGGCATCGATGTCCGGCGAGGGCGCTTTCCGTTTACGCACGCACTCCGCGCTCGCCTCCTCCGCCTTGTGCAGCTGCGCAAACTCCTGCTCCACTTCATCGAAGATCATTTCACACTGGCGCACAATCTCCGCCTCGGAGGTGGCCACATCGATATCAAAATCCATGTCAAAGTCCTCAACGGAATCAGCATTGACCGCGGTGGCAACAGAAGTTGTCGTTGATGTTGCAGATGTCGTTTTTGTGTCTGTTGCTGATTCCGATTCGGGCTTACTTTTGATCTTACTGGAGCTGGAGCTGGAGGACGAGCTCTTGGACTTGGAGCTGCAGGAGCTGCGCGATGTTGACTTGGAACTGGAACTACTGTGCTGACGGCTTCTGGAGGATGATGATGATGACGATGTGGATACTGTTGCTGATTTAGATGAGCTGCTCCTTTCCCTGCTGCCGGTGGGCTTCTCATCGCGATGTCGATCGCTGCTAGAGGACTTTCTATGCGACGAGGATGTGGAGGATTTGTGCTTGGAACTGGAACTACGGCGCTCCGAGCGTTCCTTATCGTTATGTGATGAGCTGCGGCGTTGCTTTGCATTGTCGCGTTCCTTGCTGGACTTGTGCTCACGTTTGCGACTCTCGCTGCGCGCAGAGGACGATTTCTTTTCGCCGTCGCTCGACGCCTGTTGCCGCTCTGGCAGAATTTCAGTGCTTGTCTCTGGCAAGTTTGCCTCCGGATCCACCATCAGCTCTTTGTCCGGCTCCTCCCAGTCGCCGCCCGCACCATTTGTGCCCACTACCAATGAGGGCACATATTGAGGCGCACTGGCCACCTCCCCGAAACGTTTCTTTGCCGGAGAAGCATTCAGCGCCGGCTTCTCCGGATGATACTCTAGATTTGGCTTCTTTTTGGGCGCACACATCGTCATCTCGGGCAGCGGCAGGGAGAGCAGCTTGGGCACCGACGCTGGCTTGTACTCCGGCACCGGTTCGCCTGGTGGCTGCCCGTCGACATCATCTGAAATCAACTGGTGTTGGGCGTTTGCATAACTCAGAGCGCACAACCACTTACCCTTGCGTATGTGCTTAAAGTGACAGAAAGGACGTTTGCAGTTTAAGGACGCTTCTCCGCTGCCCTCTTTGTTACTGTTGCTGCCGGCGCTGTTGAAATACGGGCAAGCGAAGCTCTTGAAGAGGCCCGTCGATGGTAACATTGCTTTTGTTTTCGCCGCTTTCGCTCACTTAATTAGTAAACGCAGCTTTGTCAAGCAATCGTTGTACAAAATATAATGTTCTATTTTTTTTCGTTCTGTGTATTTGCTCATTTCATGAAATTAGTGCCAGATGTTTTGCGAATCGAGCAACACGGCGTTGCCAGGCATTCGAAAGTGTGGCAACTCTGTGACAACAGCTGAGCATATAAACAAAACCAGCCAGCAGCCCAGTAGAAAATATGACAACATTCTAAAATCTTAATGTACACACTGTAGATCAGCTGCAGAGTGAATGAGAATTCCTATCTGATGTACAATTGATTGAATTATATTATTGAGGAACACAAAGCTGTTTATGATGCTTAATATAAATTGAGACATTAATAGAAGACCGCATTCGCTACGGAGCAGTAAACAAATCTGATAGTTGATACAAGTCGCTAGTTTTGTAATTATAATTATGTAAGTGTGTATTTAATTTTAGTTGAGCTCGTTTGTGTTATATGGATTTTGAACTAGTGACGTTATATGCACCACTGTGAAAATTCGGGTGCGGGTACAAAGTCTATAAAAATCTCTCACGAGCAATTCACTCGTGACGTCACATTGCACATTGTACATGCTATTATAAATTGAGTTTAATGCAACAGTAGTTTTTCGCCTGTGTGTTTGTGTGTCTGTGTCAGGGCTTGAGCAGTTTTACTGAGTATGCGTTCATTCAACCGCTTTTATCGATCGCCGCTTTATCAACGGAGCTCGGCTGAACGACACACAAGTGGGCACAACGACGCCACGCCCACCGAACTTTGCTATGTTGTAAATTGCCAGCTGAGTCGTTCAGTTGATTAGCGGCACTTTGACGCTGCGGTTGGACGCGTTCTGCAATTGGATATCCCAAAAGGTCAGTAGAACATTTGGAAATAGGCATAACACACCGCACCCGGTAAAAGATTAACGACAGCATCCACTGTATTAAATATATAATATGCAGGCATATTTAAATGTGCGTAAATATATATACATATATACACTTATACATACGTACGTAAGTTGTGTTTGTATATGCGACCTTTGGTCGAGCGTCTTTGGACACTCGACTTTGGTACTTTTGACCAGGCATAAAATCAAAGCGTACGGGAGGGAAATAACGGCTACCTAAAGAGTGACGCACTTTAAATAGCCCTGTAGATTTAGGAAATTTGTGCGTATTATATTTGTAGTTAACTGTATTTGCGTACAAATACTTGATTTTCATCAATTGTTTTATAATTATCCAATTATTATTTATTTAATTGGAATATCCGTGAAAACAAGTTTTTATACAAAAAATAAAACAACTTTCGACCGATTATTCGTCATGTATTTTAGAAGCCAGTATTTTAATGCGATAACTTTACTAATACGTAATTAATAATATAGAATAGGTTTTTTTATGTATGTATATACTCTCCATTCATGCGTTGCAAATTTCATGAGAAATTTGTATACCCTGCGCAAGGGCAGAAAAACGTAAATCGAAAATGTTTTCATTTTGGCTTATCAGCCGCTTATCGTCCAGTCCCACCTGTATATATTCTTTAGAGGCACACGACCCACGCGGCTTATTTATAGTCGCGCATTTACCCAGTTAACACAAACTTGACACCTCTGCAGAAGCTGCTAAAATGGATCGTGCCAGCCTGTTTTTCGGTGCAGCGAATGAGAGCACCTTCAGCTATGATGAGACGCTGCCGGCGTTGCCGTTGCCAGAGCTGCGGGATACGATGAGGCGCTATTATGCCTGCCTGGAGCCATTTGGCACTGCCGAAGAGCTGGCCAATTCGCGAAGGGTTATCGCCGAGTTTGAGAATGGCATCGGAGCTAAGTTGCAGGCCAAGCTCAAGCAGCGTGCGGCCAACATGAGAAACTGGCTGGGCAGCTGGTGGGAGGATTATGCCTATCATTCGCTCCGTCTGCCACTGTTGCCCTACCAGATTATGTCGATGCCTTGCCAGCTGTCGCACGTGGGCGTGCCCGAGAGGCCGGACTATATGCTCAAGGTAATGTACTCCCCATTTATGTGGCACTCAATTGATTTTAACATTAATTTTAGAGCATCGCCCGGCAAATCTATCACGCGCTGCAGTTCTGGGATCTGATGCGCAATGAATCGCTCAAGCCCCTCTCCTCGAACGGCGGCAAAATCAAGTACACCTCGGCATTGTACAAGCAATTCTTTTCCACGTCGCGTGTGCCTGGCGTTGATCAGGATCGCATTGAGAAGCATTTCCTGACAAAATCGGAGGGACGCACGCCCACTCACCTGACAATCAGTGCCAAGGGGCGTCAGTTTGCATTTAACTGTGTGCACGAGGACGACACCATTCTGACGGCGCCAGAAATTCTGATTGTTGTTCAGCGTCTGCGCAGCATCCTCGACTATGAACCAGAGGGCGACGGTGTGCCAGCGCTGACGCATGACAATCGCACTAGCTGGGCCCACAATCGAAACTACCTTATGAACATATCGGAGGCCAACAAGGCGACTCTAAAGATGGTGGAGAGCTCCTGCATAGATATTTGCTGGGACGAGCATATGCCGCGTAACACAGAGGAGTCCTCGCAGCTGTGCATTTATGGCGACTACCATTCACGATGGGGAGATCGCAGCAGCTGCATGATTGCCTTCAAGAACGGACACTATGTCTATGCCGGCGAGCACAGCTGCTACGATGGCACGCTCAGCGCCAGCTTTGCCACATTTATGCAGCTCAGTTTCTTGGAGGTGCCCGAGCCCGACTGGAGCGAGATACCGCCAACGACGTTTGTGGAAATCCAGGAACTCAAATTCCAGCTGGACAACAAGCTTAAAGAGGAGATCAAACGCGTGCTGCACGAGATCGCGGAGCGGGTTAGTTCACGAAAATTTAGATTCTGTTTAATTTTTAAAATAAATTTAATTTCAATACAGGGCATCGATGTAACCGCTACCTTTGAGGTGTTTGATGATTACGGCAAGGAGTTCATAAAGAGCCAAAATTTGCATCCCGATTCATTTGTGCAAGTGGTCATGCAGTGGACATACCACCAGATGCACCAGGAGTAAGCAATTGCTTCCATTTGACCACAACTTGGCTTAATCATCTTTTTTATCAGGATTGCGCCCACCTATGAGACGGCACTGATGCGTCATTACTACAATGGGCGCACGGAAACGCTGCGCTCCTGCACCAGGAGCGTACATGAATTCCTCATGGTCTCTGGCAGCAGGAGCTCCACAGATGCCCAACTGATTAACGCCTTCCGCGCCGCCGTTAAGGATCACAGGTATCAAATGGACGAGGCTCGCAAGGGCAATGGCATCGATAGGCACCTTTTTGGACTGTGGTGTGCTGCCTTTGAAGAGAAGCTGGACGTACCCGCCTTATATGATGATCCGCTCTATGCAAAAAGTGGCGGGGGTGGCAACTTTGTCTTATCCTCTAGCACACTGGGCTTTACGCCCAATGTGGGCTTCGTGGCGCCCATGACACTGGATGGCTATGGCGTCTTCTACGCAATAACCTCGGACGCGTGAGTTGCCCGCCTTGAAAGTGAGCATTTATGTATATTACAACATACACTTTTTATCTTGCAGCATATACATAAACTCGACTGCCTATCGGGACAGCATCAAGACCAGCGCACGCAAGTTCAATGCCATTTTTATGGAATCATTCCGTCGCATCCGCCGACTACTGGAGCAACAGGAAAATAAATCAAACTTGTAAACTGCATCCATAAGCACTAGACTTCCATTTCACTTCCATCTGAACCAGTGGCCATTTTGTATGCATTTCGTTTAGGACTGAATCAGGGACGTTTTACCTTATCGCACATATCAGCACATAGCTTTTGCTTAACTATTTTATTTAAATGTTTGTGAAAATGAAAAGGAAAGGAATTTTATATGAGTATATTCTTGTAATTTATATGTGTTTATGCATGTGCTTTTGTATATATATGTATATGTATACTTATCTGTAAGTGGTATGTGTTTTAATACTGTTGTAGTGTGTATTCAAATTTTGTATAACGCATTTAAATAGGCGTCCTTGAATATTCAAATCAAAACTTTTGAAATGAAACATATTTATATGAAAACTATACCCATATTCGTGTGTACTTGATATGGGGAAAGACATGTCCCTCTTATCCAACTAAGCTGTTAATTTAATCTTGCAAAAATCCAAAAAAATGTTTTGCTTTTTATTTCTTTAGCCAAACAATGCGATGGTTTCAGTTCACGCTATTAGCTACGCTTTAACCACATTGAACTTTGATTCCTTTATTCATTTCTAAAAATAAGTTTACGTGTAAGATCGAATAAGCATTTTTACATCTTTGTTTGAAGAATGCTGAATCCAATGTATCCCCTGTCGATCGCTCACTTCTTCTTTAATATATTTTCCATTCAGGTTACTGGAAAGTAAATAATACAAATATTGTCCATGTTAAATTAAATTTTTTACATGATCTTATCACTTGCCTTCCTCCATCTAAAGTCTCATAATACCAATAGCCACCATGATATTTTTCTGAATAATTATTTTGGCTATTTTCCCTGTCGTATGTTGAGAATGTGACATTCACATGTGCTGTCATCCTGTCCGATGTGCCAGTCCATTGGCCCACACTCTTGAGTTTATAGCTTTCAGCCTCGCTACCAACAACAAAGTTATCGTACCAAGCCCGTTGAATTGTACCACTAAAACTCTCCACCTGGACATATAACTCGCAACGCTGATAGTTGGTCAACAGATATAGATTTTGTAATCCGATAAAGAACTCTCCTTGCAGTTTACCGAAACCATCTCGATAGTCAGACCAATTTCTATAAAATTCCTCAGATCCATCGAATCGACGTTGAATGACCATCCAGCCAGGACCTATTGTGTAACTATCGCAGAGAACTTGAAGTGGTCTTCCATTCGGTAGATAAATATCTCTGATACCTGAAAAGAAATTAAATTCAGCACAACTGGTTGGTCTCTGCATCTTTCGGGTCGGAGCAGCTGTTATCACGGTTGTCGTGGTCACTTGGGCAAGACATTTACTCAGCTGCTTTTCCAAGGATCTCCACATTAATTCTAGATTTTTATCATGTATGGATTTATAGATGTTGACACTGTTTTGTAATTTGATTTTCCGCATTTGCAGATCGACAATAGATTTATCACAGCTGCTCTCGCAATTTTGGGCTTTTAGAATTTCAACTGTGCCGCTTAAAGACTCAATTAGATCCTTTTCATGGCGAATCGATGCTTGTTTCAGTTGAAGCTGCAATAATTTGTCTTTCAGCTGGGCATTCAGATTTTTCTCGTTACCCAATATCTCTTCTATTTGCTCGAATGTCTACGATAAGTATCTAGTTTAATCAAAGTTTATAATCTTCCTTGTTTTAACTTGATAATTACCACCCATTCAGCATTTGTTATGCCCAGAATTGATCCGAAAATGGCTAATATAATGAATCCACCCATTTTCGGCTTTTGCTGAAACTGAACTGATGGCAGAAATATTTCTTTGTTAGGGTTCTTTTAAATGAGATCTAATGGGAGTGTCAAACCGTAACTGGAACCGCTTTATAACTGAATACAAATTTGTTATTCCAAACTAAAATTAAACTCATTAGCTTGTATAATGTCTGAACAGACAGACAGACATGGATAAATCAACATGATGCTGTCAAGGAATATATATATATAAGTTATAGTTCTCGTTCAACGAGAAAAAAAACCATTCAGGATATAATGATAAATATATAATCACAAATAATAATAGAAAATCCCTATATTCTTTCGTCCAATAACAAAAAAAAAATTATTAATACAGTTTGCTTTTTTGCGTTTTTTTGTGTTACAACGTTTATTGAAATTCAAATGTCCAATGATTAATTACAATTCACGATAGATCCAACTTCAAAATGCGACTATATGTCTATGTGTTTAGATTATAAGCGCCAGCGACATGACTCTGGTTTCAAATTCATTATACTTGCTAAATGAGCTACAACGAGATGGCTGCACTCGATTACTAGATATATTAATGTATGCGTATATATATATCTATATATATACATATATATATATATATATATATATATATATATTTATATATACGGATTATGTGAAAAGCTTTACGCTGAACTCGGGTTTACAGTAAGTCGGCTCGACGTTAGTTAGTTCGATTAGGTGCGTCTATTTACTAATTACAAATGGTGAGCGTGTGTGTTTGTGTATCTCCTGGTTTAACAAATAAAAAGGCTTCGTGGCAAGGTCACAGACCCCGCTGCAAAGGAACAAAATCATCAAAATGAAATCTTCGGTTTTTGCAACTGCTCCAATTGGCGCTCTAATGGGCACGATAGTAGCCAACCTGGGACGGCAACATGGCATAGCCACCAGACATAAGTTCGCCACTGTGGCCAACTCCTTGTCGCTGCTGATGTCGCGGATTGGCATAAACGTGCACTCATTCCTGCCCAGGCACTGCAACCGCCTGATGATTTTGTTCGACAACGGCCGCCTGCACAACATTCGCATTGCTATTGGACTCCTCGCCGGCTGCGACCGTATCGCTCGTTAACGCTGTGGACGTGGGCGGCGGCTGGAATGCCGGCCGCTGCACGAACATGTTGTCAATGATGTGATCGATGTTGTCGCCGCTGCCACTGCCACTGCCGCTGTTCGCCTCATCCAACTTGGCGCTGCGCGTCTTGTGCTTCTCGGATGGCGGCAGTATGGGAATCGCATTGGTAGGACGCCGCTGGGGCAGCACAGCGGGGCGGGTGGTCGTCTGTGCCGGCGGCACAAAGTATGTGGTGCCCCCAACAGTGTTGTAGTTTTGGTGATAGTTCATGGACGGCGGCGCTTGGGCGCCTTGCGTGGCGGGCTGTGCTGCTTGAGGCGCTGCCTGTGGCGGCACAGTGGATGCCGACTGCGCCTGGGCGTATGCCACAGCCGCTGGCGTAGGCGGCAAATAGGCAGCACTGGCCGGATTCACATATGGCGCTTGGGGCACAGCGACTGGCACGGGCACAGAAACGGGCACCGGCACTGAAACGGGCACCGGCACCGGCTCGCCGCCCGTCACATAGTAGGGTGCCGCCTGCGTTTGTGGATATGCTGTGGCTGGCGGCGGATGCTGTTTGGGCTGTGTTGCTGGCACCGCTGTCGGCGGCGCCGGGCCCAATTGAAGCGTCTGCAGCTGTGCCTGCAGCTCCTGCTGCTGATATGCAATCTGCATGAGCATGTGTGGATCCTGTAGCATTAATTGTGATTGCTGTTGTTGTTGTTGTTGCTGTTGCAGCTGCAACTGTTGCTGCATTTGCTGCTGTTCCGCCAAATGCTGCTGTTGTTGCGTGGCCTCGTGCTGCGAGCGTCGCAAACTGGAGTAGCGCTTGGGTCCGTTGCGCTGCTCCGCGGGCAACTGCTGCGTCTGCTGCTGTGCCAGATGCAACTGTTGCTGCTGCTGCTGTTGCTGCTGTTGCTGTTGGTTCTGGGAGGCCAGCGAGTGCATTTGCACGCTGCCCACATGGCTGGGATCATTGCGCTGCTGCACCTGCTGCAGGCGCTGCGACAGATTCGAGGTGACCAAAGGTTGTGTCGGCAAATGCTTCTGCTGCTGCTGTGGTTGCGGCTGCTGCTGTTGCTGTTGTGGCTGTCTCTGTTGTTGCTGCTGCTGCTGCTGTTGTTGTTGCTGCTGCTGTTGTTGCTGCTGTTGCTGCTGCTGCTGTTGTTGCTGCTGCTGTTGTTGGTGCGTTTGCAAATCAATTATCTGTTTGGGCCCGCTATTTGGTCTATTCACATGATAATCTCGCTCCGGATAATCTCGCTGTTCGCCGCGACGATCGTGCGCAGGGCGATTTGATTTTGGTTTGAACTCCATTGCATTTTGGCGACCGGCTGCATTGTGGCCTCCATTGGAACGTCCATAGTTTCGATTCTTGGGCTCACGCTCACGCTCCCGGTCACGTTCACGCCGATCCTCGGATTTGGCTGCACTTACAGAGCCTACAGCCTGCTTCTCGCCGCCGCCCTGAGCAGGTACCGGCATGCTGCGACGCTCGCCACGGTTCTCCTTCTCCTCGCGCGAGGTTGAGGTGCGTGGACGGCGCACTTTGCTGCTGGTGCCACTTCGCTCGTTGAGCGCCGGAAAATCTTGCGGGCGGGGTGGCTTGCGCTCCTTGTTGCTGGCCTTTAGGTACGCCTGGCCGTCCTCCCAGTTCCTTGAGTATTTCATTGGACCTCGCCCATAGCGACGACGTCTGCGTGCTCGTGGTGCCGCATCCTCGTTGCGTATGTCGTAGCCGTAGGCCTGCATTAGCTCCGCGCGTGTTTTGGGCGCTTGTTCACTGGCCTCGAAGCGATCGTGCGACCAACGATCGCCTCCCGAGGCGGCCTGCCATTTCTTCATGGTCTTGGAAGCCTGCGAAATAGTGGGCGTTTGACCGGCCGGCGTAGAACCGGTCGCAATGATGCCATTGGCCACATCGCCGCCGCCACCACCGCCGCTGGGCTCCACGCTGCTCTGACCGCTATCGTTGCCGGGATCGATGGCACCGTCCCCCTCCGTCTCGGCCGTGCGATCGTCATGCTCGTAGAAGGTGCCACGTTTCGGTATGTACTGTGGGTTGCTGCGATCCTCGTCGACCTTCTTCTGTGCCTCGCTGTCCACAGCGCTGCGATCCATGCCATTGCCGCTGACCGTACCGCTGCCGTGACCGTCCTCGTCATCATCCTCCTCCGTCTCGCTGCCGCAATCATCATCTTCGGTTTCGGTCTGCTCTTCACTTGCGGTCTCATCGTCATCGTAGTCCCCGTCGCCGCCCTCCTGGTCACTGGCCGTGTCGTACTCGGAGTCGTGCGGATGCGAGTTGCTCGATGGCTCTTGGGTGGGCGAGGTGCCCGGCTCGGCAGTGCTGCTGCTGGCGCCACCCGCCTCGCTGGCGTTGGGCGATGCGAGGGGTATGTCGGTTGGCGCAGCGGCCGTCATTTTTTCAACATCGGCCATCGCAAGACGATTCTTCGATTTTCTTTTCCTCTCTCTTTCTGCAAGTGTTTATCACAGAGTCTGAGTATGCTTAGCGCCGCTTGTCACACATACACATTCGCACTTACGTCGTTTGCTAGCTTACCGTCTTTTCCTGCGCTGTGTTTCGTACAAATGGTTTGATTGATTTTTAAAATGTTTTGCAGAAATTTCTTATTTTCTCCAAGTTTTCTTCGACAACAACGCAATCAGAAAATAGAAAGTATCCAGAGTTGACATGCTGCGTTGTGGTTATGATAGAGTTGTCAGCTGGCCGGTATGTCACCCATTCACAATATTTAAGCGAATGGGCTGTTTAGATAACACTGTTATACTCTTACATACAGCGAATTACATGTTACTTAACAGTGAGGCTACACACTTAACAGTGCTTTAACATTACTGCCAGCTTGGTACTTCCCAATTATATGCCTAATATACAATAACGGTAATTATTTTGTTTTATGCAAGGTGTTTAAGACATATTAACTCAATAATATATACTTTTTTTAAAATTAATTTCACATATTGCTTTCAATTTTAAACAATTGTTAAAACACTATTTAAATTATATATTAGTATGTGATACGCGTGGATGCGTATACAAATATACATAAATTCATATATATATGCCTCCACGTGTATCTATTTGTAAAAGTTTTTAGAATAATTTAAAATTGAAACTTTTAATTTTAATTATTCATATATATATATATATATTACACTGCAAGGATGACCTTGTTTTACATAAATAAAAGTCACAGAAAGAGAAAAAGTTACGAGAAATGAACAGCTGCCGCTTTTGATTGTTAGTTCATGCTTGCCAAAATAAATGTAAGCTTTTTGCATTGAGGCAGACTATAAAAAGCATGGAGTGCACTGGTTGGATTCACAGTTGACAGCATTTGCAATGGAGTCACCATGGTTCAGGCTTATAAGACCAGCGCAACCAACTGAACCAGCCAATTCCCGGATTGGCTGCGCCTACATGTATCGGACCATGTGGCTCATGGGGTGGTTGCCATCAAAAAACGGCCGCAATCGCTACCTTTACAAGTTCTGGTTCTTTATAACGTTCGGCTTTGCGACTTTCTATCTGCCCGCAGCTTTCGGCATGAGCTATGTGACTGAAGTGGCGAACTTTACGCCGGACGAGTTCCTCACTTCATTGCAGGTGGCCCTCAATACGTACGGGAGTGCAGTTAAGGCCAGCATTTTGTACTTTTATCTGTGGCGTCTAAGGAAAACATTGGATATTATGGACAAACTAGACCGTCGGGTGCGGAGCGATAGGAATCGCCAGAAGATACACCAGATAGTGGCGCGCAGCAATTTGGTCTTTTTGATATTCACTTTCATATACAACGGCTATGCGGGCTCCACTTTTCTGGCCTATGTGCTGAGCGGCAGGCCGCCTTGGTCCGTTTACAATCCCTTCATTGACTGGCACGAGAGTACGCGCAATTTGTGGATAGAGGCGACCTCTGAGTACATCATAATGTCCTTTGCGGTAGTACAAGATCAGTTAGCCGATACGTACCTGCTCGTATTTTTGATCCTAATCCGCGGACACTTCGATGTGTTGAAGGATCATGTGCGCAATCTGCGCACGGATCCTACAATGACAGAGCAGGATAACTATGAGGAGCTAAACAACTGCATTAGGGACCATAAAATGATTTTGGAGTAAGCATTACACTGAGTTTTCTTTTGTGTACTAATTTGTTCTCCCCGCTTCCAGATGCTGCAATACATTACGTCCAATTATATCGGGCACGATTTTCGTCCAGTTTGGGCTCATTGGCTCAGTTCTAGGCCTGACCCTCATCAATATCTTCTTCTTTTCGAATTTGTGGCGTGGTCTGGCCTCTTTCATGTTTATTCTTGCAGTGCTCATGGAGACATTTCCCTTTTGCTATACCTGTAATTTGCTCATAGACGACTGTGACGAATTGGCGTATGACCTTTTCCAGTCCAAATGGATCGATGCAGAGCAGCGCTATAAGACCACACTGATCCAATTTATGCACCATACCCAACAGCCGATTACGTTTATAGCTGGCGGCATTGTTCCTATCACAATGCATAGCAATATCAGCGTAAGTATATTTTGAATTTATGTTTGATAACATTTTTTTTTTTATTTTGATTTTTGTTTTTTTTTTAGGTGGCAAAGTTTGCTTTCAGCATTATTACAATCGTGCGGGAAATGAATCTGGCTGAAAAGTTTAAATGAGCTTGTAAAAGATATAAAGAATGCAGCTATATATATTTAAAAATGCGAAGCTTAAAAACAATGCTAATTATGCTGAATACCCAAAAAAAAAAAGAATTTGTTTATTAAATATAATGTTCAAAAATAAATCTGCGTTATTTTATTTACTGGTAAAAATGTGCTGTTAAGATTTGCTTTCGCTTAACAGCTTTACTCCACATCTAGTATAACTGCTCCACACTGGGCAGAAGTGCTATTTCCTTAATAAAAGCGCCGCACACTTCGGGAATTACTCACCAATTGTGTAGAAGTTCGACAGCACTGGCCGCAGCTGTTGATGAGACAACGGGCAACGTACAGAAAAAACAAGTTTCCGTCTGCAAATTAAATTTAACTATTTGTGCTATAATATACAAACCAAGAACAGACAACAACAAAGAACACACAATATGTCCAAGCTACTGGGTGTGCCACTGAAGAAACCATCAGAGGTAGACGTTATAAAGCCACTAAACAATCTCATACAAAGCACCTACAACGGTGCCAGCGCCGAAGAGAAGGCGCAGTATGCGGAGGCTGTAAATGAGTTTTCCAAGCAGCGCAATACGGCAATTTGGAAGTTTTTCGAAAAGTATGAGACATCGCTGGAAGTGGTTTACGCGTAAGTTTGATTTCTGAAGATAAGACAGTATTTAGGTGCGTAGGGTTTTTCTAATATAAATACTCATGACTCATAGCGGTTGATAGCAGTAAAGTAGCTGTAATTAATCAAGTGTGTGTGTGTGTGTAAAAGTGTGAGAGAGGGAACTTGGGCTAGACATAAACACAACACGAAACAAAAGAGAATGTCACGTCACAATTTCAACTGATGTGTAATATTATATAGAATGATCTTTTTCAAAAGAAGAAAATCACTGTTTATAGTTGTTCAACCAGAAAAATGAGAATCTCGATCAAAATTTTTTAATAAACAGAAAAAAAGAGTTTTTAGCCGATGACTGTTATATCAGCTATACGATATAGTGGTGCGAAAGGCCGATTTCAATATATATGTTAATTAAATGCAGATTTCTGACAAGTTTTATGAATTTTGATCCACTATTTCAATAGCAAAATAGTTCATACAATTGTGACGTCAGACAGCCAAGAAAACATTTCTCTTTGCGCAACCTATCACTCTCTAAAATCACATAAACACAAGTAATCGGATGACGTCGTCTTAATTGTGACGCCGCTGGCGTTTGGTTTCGCTTTTATTTATTTTAGCTACTACGATCAAATATGCGCTTTGGAGACAAAAATTTCGGCCGGCGAACTCCAGATACCCTTCAAGTGGAAAGATGCCTTCGACAAGGGCTCCATTTTCGGTGGCAAAATCAGTTTGAGTAAGTGCTGCGGATATATTATATGATAGATAACCGGTTTAACTATGTTTCTACTGCTTCTCCCCTTAGCTCATACCTCGCTGCTTTATGAGAAAGTGTGCGTGCTCTTTAACATTGCCGCACTGCAGAGCAGCGTGGCTTCCAGTCAGCAGCTGGACACGGACGAGGGCCTCAAGCTGGCTATTAAGCTGCTGCAGCAGAGTGCCGGCATATTCCAGTATCTGAAGGGTGCCACGCCCGCAGCGGTGCCCTCAGAGCCCACACCAGACTTGAGCCAGGATACGCTCATTGTACTGCAGGCTCTGATGGTGGCCCAGGCCCAGGAGGTGTTCATACTAAAGGCCATTAAAGGTTTATTAGAATATCGCTTATATTTTACACACTAACTAACTTTACTCTCCGCAGACAATATGAAGGATCAGATCATTGCCAAGCTGTGCTGCCAAGGCGAGGAGTTCTATGCGGATGTGCTCCGAGCCATGCAAAAGGAGTCAGTGCGCAGTCTTTGGGAGAAGGAGTGGATACCCACAGTGGCCGGCAAGCAGGCGGGTTTCCATGCGCTGACGCAGCTATATCAGAGTCTCGTCTGTCGCTCGGCGAAGAAGATTGGCGAGGAAATTGCTCGCCTCCGCAACTCCATCGATCTGTTTAAGGCAGCCCAATCCCGTGGCGGCAACGAAACCTATCTGGATGAGTACTTCAGTCGCGCCAAACGCAATCTGGCCGAGTCCACCAAGGACAATGAGTTTATTTACAACGAAATGATACCCGAGCTGAGCACACTGGCCTCGCCTGGCAAGGCGCAGCTGGCCAAGCCGCTACCCATTGGAACGCCCATGGCTAGTAACTTTAAGGATATCTTCACTAACCTGGTGCCTGTGGAGCTGCATCGCGCACTGACCGCTTCTGATATGCGCAAGAACGAGATTGTCAACACGGAGATCATGAAGTTGCGCGAGGCCACCCAAACCCTGAACGCTGTGTTGGCCAGCCTGAACCTGCCGGCTGCCGTGGAGACTACGGACAGCAACAGCGGATTGCCGCCGTCGCTGCGCGAGAAGGCCAACGAGGTGCGGGAGAAAGGCGGCATCGAGAATGTGCAGACGCTGCTCAAAGATTTGCCCGAGCTGCTTAATCGCAATCGCGAGATCTTGGACGAAACAGAGCGGCTGCTCGATGAGGAGCGCGACTCGGACAATCAGCTGCGTGCACAGTTTAAGGAGCGCTGGACGCGCATCAGCTCCGACAAGCTGACCGAAATGTTTCGCACCAACTCGAAGAAGTATCGTGAGGTCATCAACAATGCCATCGAGGCCGACAAGGTGGTGCGCCAGAAGTTTGAGGCTAACCAGAAGGGCATTGAGCTGCTCTCGCTGCCGCCAGAGCAGATACAGCAGTCGCTGCCTTCGGCCAGTGGCAGCGTGGATCCGAACTGCTCTAGTGTGCAGCGCCTGAAGCAGCTGATGGAGGCAGTCGAGACCATCAAGGCGGAGCGCGATGCTGTCGAGCTGGAGCTCAAGTCGGCTACGTTCAACATGAAGGACGAGTTTCTGCTTGCCTTGCAAAAGGATGGTGCTATCGATGAGCCCGCTCTGTCGCTCTCGCGCATCGGCCAGGTGTTAAGCCCGCTACAGGCACAGGTCAAGGAGAGCGTGGAGCGCCAGCAAACCCTTGTAGCGGATATTCAAAGCGCTCACGCCGCATTCGTCTCCGAGACGGGCAACTGCGGCAGTTCGCGCGATAAGCTCTACCAGGAGCTGGCCACGGCCTACGATAGCTATATCGAGCTGTCGGGCAATCTGCAGGAGGGCACCAAGTTTTACAACGACCTCACCCAGCTGCTGGTCGTTTTCCAGAATAAGATCAGTGACTTTGTGTTTGCACGCAAAACTGAAAAAGAGGAGCTGTTGAAGGATCTGACTACGGAGTCGAGTCGCCAGGCGCCGCCGGCCACACCAGCCCTCCCCTCACACTACGCCTCCACTTCGGGCAGTGGCAGCGGTTAGTTTATTTATACACCTAATCCCATTAGAAATTGAACTTACTTTGCTTCTTTTTCTCTAGATTTTCCGAATCCGCCCGCTGGTGCTCCACCCGCAGCAGCTGCCGCAAGCAATGTGCCGTATCCAGCCCAAGTGCACATGCCGGTGCCATATGGTGCCTCCGCAAACATCCCGTATCCCACATATGTACCAGCGCCCATGCCCCAGAGCTTTAATCCCTATGCCACGCTTCCATATCCCGGAAGTAAGTATTTTAGATCTTAGCCGAAAGGTGGAGGATCTAATAAATCTTATTCTTTATACAGACTATCAGTATGGTGGCTTCCCGCAAGGTCCTGCACCCGGCCACTACGGCACCTATCCTGGCAGTTTTGCCCATCAGCAGGGCGGCTATCCCAACCAGAAGCCACCCGGCTGGTAGAGAGCCAATCCCAGGCCCGCATCAATTATCTCGCACTGTGTTTGGCCAGCGGCTCAATTACATATTATGTTATTCATGACTCTAGATTCTATGGAAACCAAAAGGTAAAGGCATTTAATGCGCGCCCCTCTCTTGAGTTTGTTTCTGTTGTAAAATGTATCATATGACAGGTTGAATGCTTATTGAATTTTAATCTCATATACGTTTCACAATAAACGTTCCGTCAATGCGCTATAATCTCTCACTCTGGCCCAATCGGCGAAAGAACTCCCGCTTGATGGACGCAATGCAGCGCGGCGCGCACATGCTGTTGATGAGCTGCTCCAGGGTCGAGCTGATAATGTTCTCGTCGCGACGGCAATGGCTTGCGCCATGCCGTTTCGCATTGTTGGTGAGCAGCTGCATGTACGCCTCCTTGGGCATTATGTCCAGGGCGCGTACGCGCACCTCAACGCTGCTCAGCAGCTGGAATAGCTCGTTTTGGGTCAGATACCCGGTGTCCCAAAGTTTGCGTTTGCTCTCCGAGCTCTGATTATGCACAGCGCGCTCAAACTGGCTAAAAAGCGAGCTGGCCGAGTCGGCGATCTCGTCCAGCTGATTGGGATTTAGCAGATATTGCTTCAGCTGATCGCTTTCACCCTTGGCGAAGCTCTCCACCATATGCTTGACGATCAGCTCATCCAGCGTCAGGTCGAGGTCGCTCTTAAGCGGCACCCAGTAGTTCACGCTGAGGGACGTCTCCACTGCCTCCACGTAGTGCCACCAGTGACGAGGCACAATCAACACATCGCCCGGATGCAAGAGGCAGTGGTATGCCTGTGGCTGAAATTGTTCGTAGTAGCTGAGCTTGTCAGGCGCCGGTGCATAGAAGTTCTCCAGACTGTACACGCTGGACTCTTCGTAGGGAATGCGTGTGCTTTGCAGGGGCGTCTCGGGCGGAAAGAGCAGCCAAGATTTGCTGCCATATGCCTGCACTACAATGTTAACGCCATACGTGTCGTAATGGCACGGCGTGTTGGCGAACTTGGAGCCCAGCCACAGGCTGTAGTCATTCTGGTGGTCCGCAAATCCAAAGCACTTGAAATCGATGCCTGTCAAGCAGCTGGCAGGCAGGTCGTTCGCGCGGACATATTGATAGGCGGCCCACTCCGTTTGTTCCTTGTTTTTCGTCGCATCCTTCGAGTAGTCTCGCAAAAAAGTCTGCATCGTCATTTGGATACGTCGCCTTTTCCGCTCCCACTGCGGCGTATCGCAATCTGTGACGCCCATGCTCTCAAATGCCGGCAACTTGGAGGCGTCCGACTTCTTGTCATAGCGAGTGCACCAGTCGAGCAGCGAGTCATCGAAGCATTCCCAGTGCACGGGAAAGTCCTGTAGAACTAGAGGCACGTGTGTGTTTAGAATAATGTCGCGCAACTTGGCGCTTAAAACTGGGTCCATAAAGTAAATTTTGCTTTCAATTTGTTTGCCAACTTTACCGGTCATAAAATCAGCTGACTAAATACTAACCCGATAAGGTATCGATAACTTATAGTTGTAATGTTATCGAGGACGCAGTGGCAGCTCTTATTAGACGTCACAAATAATAGGCGCCACAATGGCGTCTAAATTTAAATTTAAATTTAAATCAATTATATAGAAGGCAATTAATATGTTCAATCAAGGTAAGCGCCAAACTTTTACTAGCACCGCGTGCTTGGGCAACGACAGCTGCTAGTTGAAATCGCCACCCATTGGTGAATTCTAGAAATGAATTAACACAAATTAATTATCACGCTCGAAAGTTATGTAAATACAATTAAGTGAAATGTTATTTTAATTACTGAGCATTTCGGAATTACATAATTGCAATCAAGATTGCGTGTAAAACAAGTTCTGCAGATCAAGTTGTAGTCACCAATGCCTCCTCGCACGCAAGCCAAAGACGCCCGTTACTGATTGCTGCTGTTGTTGTTGTTTTTGGTGCTGCTGCCGCATATCGTAGTCATGGTTCTTAGGACTTGGTCTAAGCAACACTTTGAGATAATTATTTTGATATGACAGGCGGAAATGGAATGGCGTTAACAAGTTGCAACTTCTGGCAGCGGCCTGCGTTGCTATCAAGACACTTTAGTTATAGTTTGGAGCCTGGTTTTACTTAGATTATGCCATGCCACATTTATCCCAATCAATGTTATCTGACTGCAATGCGGCATTTGATACCACGATATAACTGTTGTCACCGCAGATGCAGCGCGGCAGGCCAGGCAATTTGCATTTGTGAGAATCCCATACAAAAAATCAGTGTGGAAAAGGCAAAGGCAGCCTTTGTAAATTCCCCGCACAGACGGCTTTCAGTAAGCTTAACAGTTGACGGCATTTGTCATAAATGTGATTTATGTTTCATTTTTTGCCTGTTTTTTTTTGGTTTTTTTGCCCACAAAAACAACAAGTCATTAAATCTACTTAAGATGGGCACTCAATGCGCACAGAAACAGATACATGTACATGTACAGATAGAGATACATATGTATCTGCAGCCACGGGTGAAAAGTTCAATGTACGTGAGTCAGCGGCAAAGGAAAAACATAAACCAAAGCAGGAAAACAATTATGCGGCAAAGTCGCCAAAAAACCGAGTTAAAGAATGTTGCAGCCGGGTGAAACTGACTTTGAATATACTCTGTTCTCAACGGTATGTTTGCAACGTAATGTTAAATGAAGAAGTTATTGACATAAAAATGCACACTTTAATTGAAGCTGCCGTTAACTTTGAAAAGGAACAATCCTACTTTTATTATGGTAGCTTATATACCCCATTTCCAGTTTGTAAAGAGAGAGCATAATGAGCCTGGGGAATCAAGGGAATTATTTATGCGCCAGTTTTGAAGGTGCGCCTACTCCGACTGTTTTTTGTCGCTTGGAAACATATCATTATGATTGTTATTATTATTATTGTTGTTATTGTTACTTATTATTCCGCGCATGTCTTTGTATGTTTAACTTATAAGCTCGTATCTGTATCTTTGCAACGCAAGCTTTTTTTATCTACCAAATTAGATATTGCGCATGCGCGCGCTCGCCTCGCCTCGTTTCCGTTTCCAGGCGACTGCGCAGCTCTCTAGCTAAAGGCTTAGCCAGAGCACTTCCAATCCCGAGATCACGACCACGAGTGCGCGTACGAGCTCGCGTATAATTAGCAACAAATTCTGAACAAAATTGCGCACGTTACGCTGCTTGAGCAGCTTTGGGCAATTGCCAAAAAAAAAAAGATACAAACCTTATTTAGGTTGTGCTCTCAGGCGCCAGTTCAGATCCCATATCTGTATCTGTATCTCAAGCAGCTGTCACTCTGCTGTCACTTCTTTGTGGTTTTCGGGCATCTGTCTGTCTCGGTAAACTGCTGAAAGCGGCTGTCTCACACCCGTTAAGTATTATCTTTATTATTCTTATTAATACATAATGCCTCACATTCTTACTCAGAGAAAAGCCCCGTATTAATTTGAAGCAAAAGCTGTTACAAATTTGTGAATATTCCTAAGCTTAGCATGAATCAATTCTGATTTCCTAAGTAATACATGAGTAATAAGCTAATTCATCAAATAAATATCAAATTATTTGTAACCAAAGCATTCTAAACGAATGTAAAACCTTTCTAAGACATATAAACTGCCAGCATTAGCTTCTGCATTACATAATTCATTACATAATTATTGATCAATGGGTTTATTTTGTTTTTAAATCAGTCATTATATTTATTTATTTAAACAAAGTCGTACATGCTCTTAAGCATACGATTAGTTGATATTTTATATATATATATAAATTCCAGTTGATAGTCACAGTTTTATTTGTGGCGCCCAACGTGGGGTGGCACAAGCAAACCAGCTGTTTCGAAATATTTTATGTTTGCTTTTACGTAAAAAGAAAATGGATTTTCACATTATTTATTTATTTTTTTTTTGTTAAGAAATTGGACGGAAATTCTTGAAACGAAAGCAGCCCACATTGGACCGGAATTTGACTCGTAGTTAGTCGATTTAGCCAGGGGCTGATATATAATAGTTACACGAGTGGTACATAAATAAAATATATATATATTTAATTAGTAGATGCCCACACCACAGTCTTTTAGATGCATGCCCTTCTGCAATTGGCATGGTAAACATTTGAAGTGAAGGTCAAACTTATGATATGATATTCTGATAGAAATGCGGCTTCGTCTGATGCTCCTTGATGACATAGAAGCCCTTCGGCTTGCCGTTGCCTGCAAAGTATTTGTGGAAACTCTGCTTATTGACCGCCTGGGCGGGCGCATAATATGTCGGAGATTTCTGCTTCAGCGATTTCTTATACTTCGACTTGCCACTGCCCGCTGTAAAGGATTTCTCGATTGTGTCATTCTCCCACGGTTTGCGCCATGTCGGTATGTTCTCGATGTCCAGCAGACGATTGCGATCCTCCGGCGAGACGTGCGCAAAATGCGGCTTCTTGTGCAGCGCCTGCTTCAGCACGGGCAGGTTCCAATGATAAATTCGACCCGGGCGACCGTTCGAGCTAAATGGAAATGAGACCTGAAACGTGTCGGGTATATTGATTAGAAGAGAATTTAACATGTTTCATTAAGCATTTAAAGTTTCAATTAATTACAGTAACATTAACATTGACATTAAAAGTAACATTAACAGCAATGGTAATAAAAATAATACCAAAAATGTTAATAGTAACAGTCAGTAAACAAAATCATAATTAATTATGCTCTTAATTCAGTTTTGATAATTTCAGATTAAAATTAGATATATCAGCAACTCTAACATTAACATAAACAAAAGCTGTCACTTCATTCAGCTGTTCACATTTTAATTGCTAATAACAGCAACATTAACAGTAACATTAGCAAACACATTGTCTTTCAATTACCTGACTACATTTCATGAATGTTAACAGTAACAATAACAATATATTTTACATTACCATCAAGTTTCGAATAGACTGTAATTTGTCATCCAGCTGCTAGCGTTTCAATTAATGTCGGCAATAACAGTAACAGTAACAGTAACAGTAACATTTTCATTTACATAGGCAATATCTCAGGCTCCATAAATTAGTCAACGAGTGTCTCTAACAAATTGCATTTTTAATTGAAGCATCGCTGGCTTTTGGTTAATGGCCATGGATTGCATATTGCGTTTACAGCTGGAGCCGTGAGAGCGTAATAATTTCATATGCCTGCCGCATCCTACAGCACTGACATTGACACAACAACAACAACAAAAGCAACAACTGCAATGGCATTTGCTGTGCGTATATAAATAGCTGAGACTGTGGAGTGGCTGTCACAGCTACTGCCTTTTGCCTTTGCCACTGCCACTGCCGCAACAGTGTCTGGAAGCTGTTGCCAAAGTTGGTAAGTCGGTCGCCAGTTGGCTATGCATGTGCGCTCCAGCTATTTATGCCCTGTACCCATTGCAAATGTGTGCAAAAAATTGGGTATATTGGTTGTGCAACTTCACACATCTGAGGGTCAAGTCCGATATTGATAAATATCTATCATTAGCCTACGTGAGCCTAAAAGCTTATGCTTCTATATTAGTTACCTGATGTTGTACTTCCTAATATCAAGTAATATCGATTTACCTTTTAAACATATGTCAGAGGTCATAACAGCATTTAGAATTATCGGTAACTCGCTTCGAATTTTCAGATATTGAAAATATTGCTTTTCTTCGTATGCCATTTTTAACACATTTCTTATAAGAACTATCGATTTCTTATCGATATCGATTTTAGCTTAAGATACCAATTTGACATGTGAATGCAGATCTCCAAATGACACTTTTGAGATAACTGACAATTTTGGGGCAAGTAAAATAGGAAGGAGCTCAGCTATTGTGTATGCCTGTTTATATGAACAAGAATGGTGCTGATACAGGGTACACCCTAGTCGATCACTCCACCTAGTTGCTGTCTATATGGGTGAGCCATGACTGCGGCAGTTGACTATATGCATTGGCCCAAATGGGTAATCCATTTTCTGCTTGGCGCTGCCTCTGTTTGTCCACATGTATCTGTGTGTGTGTTTAAAAGTGTGTGTGCATGAGTGTGTGTGCGTGTTTTTTTTTGCAATTTGTTTTGTGCACATGCGCGCGCGATGGTTATCAACATTTGGCCAGAACAGAAAAGACCAGACCAGACCTGGCCTCAGTTTCGGTCTCGGTCTCGGCAAGAGATATTAGAGCCAGTTCTTTGTATTGTTTTTGTTGCCGAGGCTTTGGTGTAACCTAATGGAATCCCGTTTACCTTTTTCCCGTTAGTTTTCAACGCCGACGCCTCGCTTGCGTCGCCTGCCGCAGATGCAGAAACTTTTGTGCGTTGTCGTGGACGCTGCTGCCCATTTGATGCGACTGCTGATGCTGCTGCTGCTGCTGCTTTTGTTGCCCCTTTGTTGCAGCATCCAGCGCATTCCGCACATTGTTCGGCGCTGTATAGTAGTGAAGATTTGGCGGCAATTTGATGATGAACATGTGTGAATCATCCCGCGATGCGTGGCGTCGTGACTCAACCGCCAGGCGTTTCCGGTTGTGGCTGTTGGGCGCCTTCACCTTCATGAAGCCCATTTTGCTGCAAGTGCACCACAAAGAGAACCGAATAGAAACGAGACAAGAAATGGGAGAGTAAAGAGAGTTATACGGTGAGCACTCGTTATGAGAACCAACGAATTTAAAATCAATTATCGTTCGGTATTTAAAATTTTTTGCAATATATTAATAATAATTTAAAATTTAGCTTCTACTGAAAATTGATTAAAATGGTTTATTTCATTATTATTTAAAGTTGTTTTAATTTAACATAGTCAAATATTTTTAATAAATCTGTTGAGTTAACAAAACATTTATTTTATTAAATTAACCCAAATTTTAAAAAAACAAGAAAGTAAAAAAAGTATTGTTGTTAGTTTAACTTAGCGAGTGACTACTGTATTTAATTATTTAGTGATTCCAGGGCGCTGTCTGGCAAGTTTTAAACGTTTACCATGAATATTTCATAACATAATTTATGGCCGCTCAGACACGGCAACAACAACAACAACTAAAAAAAAAAAACCGACGTGCAACAGTTTTGCTGTTGTTCTTGTTCTTTGGCACTAAACACGTTGCATTAATTAAGCCCAAAATGAGAGTTGTGCGCCCTGCTTACCCCTGGTCCACGTCAATGCTAGCGATGAGCACGTGTCGAATTTGATCTAATATTAATCGAGCACGAAATTTAATTTAAAACCACCATCATTATTTTTGTGTTAAAATGTGTTAAACTTGATTTTTAGTCATTTAACTTAGACATATTAATAATAAGAACAATTTTCTTTAATTGATTAGCACGCGTTCGTGTCACGAATGCTAAAGCGACACGAGCCCAACTCTAATCGATACTCACTTGAGCAGCTTCTTGTTGAGTCCATGAGCGCCTTTTGTCAGTTGTTTTTGTTGCTTTGCGCCTGGCAAAGGAGCCGCAACAGCATCGCCCCTGATGCTCCTCAGCTGCTGTTGGTATTTGTCCTGCCTTTTGATTTTGTACATCTGTGCAGCATCCTTGGCTGTCGCTGGCGTGTCCGTTGCCAACGACTTGGGTGAGTAGTTGCTGCCACCGCTTCCGCTCCCGCTCCCGCTCCCACTCAAATTGCCGCTGCTAGCCGCCTGTCCCGCTGCAGCTAGGCAACAAAAGAAGCAGCACAAACTGCAAAATAAAACAACTTTTATGGTCTGTGCTTTTTTTATATGCCTGTATTTTTGGATTTTATGTGCGAAATTCTATAAGGGATTAAGCTGCTTGCTGCTGCCACTCCTGCTTCGGGTCTCAGGTTCAGGGTCAATCAAGCGTCTGGGGCTACCACATTGCCAATCCCAGAGTCAAGTGAATGCATTTCGAGCTGGCTTAAAGCAGCGGGCAAACCTTTGAAATTTTAAACCCAACGAACTCGGGGTCCCCCCCCTCAGTGCATGCCACAAAGTTCTATTGTTGTACCCAGTAAAAATAAATAATAGTATGGGGTATAATGGTTTTCTGCCATAAAGTCCATAATCCATATGGTGATTGAAAAAATCATATTAATAAGCACGAGGCAGTTAAAGTTTATTATATTATATAAAGGACAACTTGTTGGTAAAAGAATGTATGTGTGTGATCAGGTACAGGGCATCGGCCAGTCGAGTGCATTCGGCTAGAGCGTTCTTACTTGTTGTTGTTGCTAGTGCCCACCAATAATAAGGAAGAAAGCGTAAAGCAAAGCGGCTAAAAATGCAAATGAGCACGTACACACACAAACACACACACACAGAAGTCAATTACAATGTAAAATGTGTGTGTAAAAAGTTGAGGAAACGGCCATAGACGAAAGTCACATGCGCTACGGTTCAGTGGAAACCCATAACGATGACACATGACTGTGAGAGAATTCCAATTGAAAGCGGCAGCAGCAGCAGCAACAACAACAACAATGGCATTCAGCTAAGTTTTATGCCAATGTAACGGACCAAGCGAGTGCTCCAGAAAATCATTAGGCTGTGCCAATCGATGTCTTCTCGCCGCAAAGTTATTGACCGACTAAGCAGGCGGCAGCTCAAGCCACAAATTAAACTGGACACATGTACGTACATATTTAAGCATATGTGCATATCCCATACATACATACATCTCTGTATGTATGTTGACGAGGCTTTATGCATCAAATGTAACCGAAGGCGACCACAGCGGAGCGACGTGCCTGGCATTTGGCAGTGGGTCCCAAGACAAGACACAGCCCGAAGTCGCACACACATAATGCATGCAACGTTCTATGCGCAAAAAAAAAAGAATAATTTTTTTTAAAGAAAATTGTCCGTCTGGCGTTCTATAGTGTGAATACCCTAACATTGTTGCCATACAGTGATTTAAACATACAGATATTAGAACGAACGGTAAATTTATATGCATTAATTACAGCCAGAACTTTAGTTCAGGCTAAAAATCGAATTTGAACCGAACCGAACTTTAATTTTAAATTTTAAACCAGTTTGAAAAAAAGATAGATAGATTGAAACAATTTAAAAAAGGATTTTTCAAATTAAATATATTATATATTGATGAATTATACTATTTCTTTTTGTTGGTGAAAAAATGATAATAGATAAAATAAGTGCGTCGACCGAGGTTCGAACTTAAAGCTACGTGAATGTGAAAAATTAGTTTTCTAAAGCGAATCCAATGGCAAGTTGTTTTTTTTAGTAACAGGTTACTTGCTACTAATTTGCATGTGTTAAAACAGCTTTAAGGAATAAGGTGGCATTTGCTGTGCATTAGCTAAAATACCGATGGCAGTGTATTCAAGCACTTTGATCGAAGCTGGCATAAATTGTGAGCCGAGACTTAAACCAAATGCGCCCCCCAGGCGGGATTAGAAGTTGCCGCCATTGATGGATGCCTGAGCAGGGCCAAGTCGCAGTCAAAAAGTCGTTGACTCTGTATTTCTGGTCGGGGCATATGGCACGCCAGTGCAGCAGCAGTCAAATCAGAAGGCATTCCAATCGACACGTATTTAGCACAGGCCACCAATTGCAGCCGCCCCGAGCTGTGGCCAGTTTCGTGGTTTGGGCCGAGGTCCAGTTGTGGTCCAACAACCTATTGATAAATTGCAGAATAATCGAATGCAGCTCCTTTTTTGCTCGCGCGGTCGCTGCAGACGGCAGACGGCAGACAGCAGACAGCATATGTGGCATATGTGAATTATTAATGTAACCAGCACAAAGGAGCCCCCGGCGACAAACCAACATTGCAACGACCAAAAAAAAAAAAAAACAACCGAAAACAACGAACAAACACAAAGTTTGCGTGTTTGCAAAGACAAATTTAAAAGGGCTGCGTGTCAAAATTGAACAGATTTGCGGCCAGACGCAGACACAACTCAGCAGATTATTATTATTATTTTTGTTTTGTTGAATTTAACACACAATAAAAAACAGTTAGCTTGACAAGGACGACGTTCAAATACCCTTGGATTGATTTTGAAAATTATATATTATGTATTATTGAACAATGCTATTTTCAAAAATAAAAACTAAATTTTCGAATGACTTTTTATATTGATTGATGTATTGATCAAATGTTCTCCATATAATGAAATCATAAGAAATCTTATAAGGTCAAGTTTTAGTACTAATATCTTAAGTGAAAATAATTGAGAAGAACAACAGCTGTTCAAGAATATCCCATATGCCCAAGTAATGTTTTCTCTTTCAATGCGTTTGGTGATAAAGGGCTATGCCCTTTCATAAGCATGAAAACAGTTTCTGATTTCGTTTTTCACATGAATAAATAAATCTAAGTATAGAAATATTTACATTTCAATAATATTTATTTTAGCTGGTATTTTTGATCGAAATTGAATGTATTTGATCTAGCCATGTTTCGATTCAACTTAAAGGCCTTGATGCAGCTTGCGAAATTTGAGGAGGGCGTCTTGGTGCGCCACACGCGCCTAGAGTGCGGCAAATGGAGGTGAGCTGTGTTGGGGATGGGCACAAGGATGATATGGGAGCTGCTCTATTGATATAATTCCCCTAATAGCTACCTGGTTTGTTATGCGCTGCAGGATGAGTGTCTGACCATAAAGCGGGCGAGACGCATACGATCCGGCTGCACTGTATCTGGCTGGAAACGCATAAATTGCCGTCGCCTCAAACGGAGCCGCCGACCGCGGCTGCATCGCTTCAGCCAGATGTGGCTGCAGAGCTGCAGCGATATCAGCTGCAGCGATACCAGCTTCGGTCGCACGTCCACCATGGATAGACACGTGCCTAGCTTGGTCGATGTGGCCAGCCAAACGCCAGTGACGCCCCACGTTCAGGCTTCTGTGGATACGCGCGATCTGTGCGTGCAGGTATACCGACGCCAGCAGACCGACGTCGTGTATTTCAACTCTGCGAGCTGCCAGACAAAGTGTGTCCAACTTGAGGGGCATTCCACACAGACCGAAATAGAGCTAAAGTCGCGTTCGACACAAGCAAGGGTCAAGCCCATCCTTACCAGCATCGGCTGCACCCAGACAAAGGCCAATTCGATGCCCCAGGATAGACACACGCAGACGACCTACGACGAGGATGTGGAGGAGCTGCTCAGGCCGCACGATAAACTGTTCTTCCTGTTATTGCGATCAATGACCAGTCAGAGCAACTTGCTTATGCGTGGCGTGGAGTCCATCAATCAGCTGGTGGACTTCAAGCAGTTGGAGTTGGAAAAGCAGCGACAGGATGCTAAGGCACAGGAGTCAGCACAGGCGGCGGCCAAACAGCTCAAGCTGAAGCAACTGCAGGCCCACAGGTAAACATGGTTGCCACAAAGGACTCCAACTCAAGTTAATGTCGCACCCCTGTCCTTGCAGAGCTCACAAGCGGATGGAATGCGTCAAACGCAAAATTAGAGTAAGGCCGAAACTGCACGCAGTAACCCCGACAAATGTGAAGCCCAATGAGTAGGTGTTCATCATACCCCATAATACCCTGTTACCCAATATATATATACCATAAACAGCTGTTGCGGCACGCAAACGGAACAGCTAAAAGCGAGCGAGGTCAGCTTCTCGGAGGCTGTCACGCAAACCGATCGCGTAAAAGGATTCTTTTTTCTGCGGCGCAGAAGCTAAGGATGCCAAAGTTCCCAGTTTCCACTTACCAAATCCAGCGCCAGTTGGATGCTGTTCGTGTTAACGCATTTGATGTTTTTGTTGTTATTCTGGTTGCACTCATATTGATAAATTTTAACTTTAACTTGTTGCTGTTCTTGTTATGTTTAGATTTGCATGCTAAGTGCATCGTTTGGTGGCGCCAAAGTTGCAGGCATTTAGGTTCTGTTAACTTAACAGTGTCTACGATGCGCACAATGAAATTTCAATTCGTTCTTTTTTTTTGCAAGCTGCAAGCACGTCCGCACACGATAAAATCTTGCCAAAGACTGAATGGGCCTTGGGCACGGCGAGTGCGAAGTGGCCATCGTTTTGGTTTCGGCTTAGCATTGGTTTGGACAACTCGGCGTGCGACGACGACTTCGGGTTTTTTTGTTTACGTCGCGTCGTTTGTTCGCTCATTCGCAGTTGTTGCCGTCGTCGGTATGCAAAAAGCCAACAAACAACAATAAGAAAGTCACGCTTAGCGACTGTAACTGCGACTTGGACCTGGTCTAGGCTGGACACTGGAGCCAAAAACGATAAAAGAGTATAAACAAAATCAGAAAGAAAGAAAAACAACAACAAACATGCAAGTACGCTGTTTTATGGCGCGGTGCGGTCCGGTATGTTTTGGGGGCGGCATACAAAAGAATAAAGCATGACTGCCGAAAAGGCAGGCGTCTGCTTTGGTCGGGCGTGGTGTGAACCTGAGACAAGTTTGGACAGTCTACCGAGCAGTAGGTGGGTTAGGGGAGAAGAGGAAGTCCTGATGCTGTTGTTACAGCTCTTGCTACTCACTTGGCCGCTGATTGATTGTTATCCCGAACACACACACGCCCCTCTTATCCAAAAAGAATAACAGATACAGTTAAGTTCATGCTGACGAAGTTTAAATACTCTTATAATGTTTTAGGGTACTATTCGGTTCATGATTTTGATAACATTGGAATACCGAGCTTAAACTGATTGCGAACGACTGTTAATGTTTATTAAGCTTTACGTCTTCGTTATATTTACATACATACATACATATTTAAAAAAAAAAATATATGTATAGGCTCTTACGTGTAACTACAAAGGTAATAGACTCTCTGCTAGGGCATCATTAAAAAGGGTTGCACTTTAATTGAGATTTATTTATGGCCACGGCCAAAGACAAAGCGCTTCCATAATAATGAGCCAACCACTGTTCACCGGACCTGGCAATATTTGGACAACGGCGGGCAACTGAAAAGTCCAATTGTTGTTGTGCTCGTTGCTATTATTGTTTTGTGGTGGCAGGCACTGGCACTTCAGCAGCAGCACAAAACCAACGGCCAACGGTTCAGGTGCGGGTTTGGGTTTGGGTTTGGATTTGGTTTGAAAATTGGGCGGGCAGTCGGCCAGCTCGTTATTGTCAAATTGTTGGCCAAGAGCAGGCAATGGTAGCCATGTGGACATGTTAGCAGATTGCTGTCTGTCTTTGTGTGTTTGTGTGTGTGTGTGTATGGGTGGGTGCTCGCTCACTTTGACATAGCAACTGTCTGTTGCTGGCCTGGAATGCACTTACAGTTGTAGCCGCTGCAAAATTGAATTGAATTGGGAGCAGGGACTAGGCGTGCGCTAAGGTTAAGTGGCATGTTGGCCACACTATACTCTAGACAATCTTTGCAGGCTCAGCAATCAAATTGCTTTTGCCCCCAGTGGCTTCAACTTTTGCTTTAGTTGAGCTCAATTATACACTGCAAATTTTCTGGCTAACTGCAAATCAGTGCAAAACTTTCACTTGGCAGGCGAACAATGGTGCAGACACAAAAAAAGTAAATAAATAAATAAAGAGAAAAAAAATATGGCACAGACAGCACACAAGAGACCCGAAAAAGAATGAAATGGCCACGGCATCCTTCCGGTCTTCGCCGAATGATTGAGACTGACAGCCAAAAAACTAAGCAAAGAAGAGATCGAGAAAATGTATAAAATGCATTTGTGTTGCAGAGTTGAAATTTAAATGGCCATTTTGTTGGTATGCGCACAGTTTTCCAAGAGGGAACGTTGTGCATTGTCATTAACATCTAACCATAAACTAGACACATAATACACACGACTAACAATGTTCGCTCTGTCGAAGACCACTCGACTAACAGATACCCTCTTTGCACACATTTTTTTATTAAAGCTTGAGACCTAAATTTGTCCTTTACTATAAATCTACATTAAAAATAAATGTATATTTAAAAATAAATTATTTTGAAAATTTTTTGAACAAAAAATCATTTTTAAAATACCAAATTTGTTCTCAAAACGTAGAGTTCCAAATTCATATTTTGATTGTGTTGTCACAATTAGTAAAAAAAAAAAACACATTAACAGTGATTCTGAGCGATTTTTACTGTATAGCTTAAGTATGATTACAGGGTATTAAACACATGCAGCATTAAATGCTGTGGCAAGTACTGGATGTTTAGTTGCAAATTTTAACAAGAGGCTGCAAATGATTAATGTCAATAAAGCGCCAACTCAGCGCTGCTCAGAAAATGCTAGAAGTCATGTTGAAAGTAGAAAGAGGAATCGTTTTTGCGTCCAAGTTTTGGGTCGTGAACCGGCGCGTTCTCGGCTGCACAGAATCGAGGACAGCGCCGGAGTCGAAGCTGATCCTCGAGCGTCGTGTGGGTGCAATGGTTCAATTGGTGTCAGACATGGTCGATGGAGTCTGTGAATATCGATAAATTGAAAATCACCACTATTGCTGATGATGATTGGCAGCAATTTTTCAACTCGTTCACGAAATGGAAAAGAGTATTTTGGCTCTCTGCTCGAAGCTTATAATATATACTCGTGTATACCCGCCGACAATCTGTACAATTAAATAACGTAAGAGCTGACTTCTTTTAAAATAAGCTACACCCTCTTGTTGTTGAAGTTGTAAAAATCGATATTTTCGCGAAATAATATCAGTTAATAGTGTCTTAGGCAATTATACTGTAAACGAGTATTGCACAGTCGGTTATACCAGACTGTAACGTTCTTGCTTGTTTTGTCGTTTGAATTTCTTCTGTTTTGCTAGTTGAGAGAAAATCTCAGGCACACCCACACGTACCGCTCATTAGCCGCGCGTCTTAATGGGACGTTCAAAAAACGTTAAAAGTGCACGGCTGTGCAGGTGCAGGCTTTGGCAGTGACCAATAGCCACGTCAGGTGACAAATGTCTTTCCATGTCACGCGCATGAATCTCCAGCGGTTTTGCCAGTAATGCGGCGGCGCTTATATACGTACACTTTAAAAATAATTTATTTAAATTGTAGCTTGAAATCAATTTCAAAATAAGACTTAAAATAACTTTATACAAAATTTAACAGTTTCTCTATAAATGAATGAACTCATTTATGAATATTAAATTAACAATTTTGATATAGAATCAATTTAAAAAAATTTTACTCAGCTTTAAAAAAAAACATTTTAAATATTTGAATATATGTACATTAATACGTTTCTCAATTCTAAAATGGGAAATACAAAAATACAAATGTTAACCAACTTTTTTTACTGTGTACATAATTAAATATATGTTTTGCGTATATACACAAGGTAACTGCTATGTCACTTATGTTTCAAACGCATGCGTGACAGGCGGCGAATGAGATGGGGAAACCGACAAATGGAAAAACCTTTGGCTGGTAAAAATATATACAGCATGCGAGCGAGGGACTGAAAATGCACTTTATGTGCGCACAATTGTCAACTCGCTGGCGATTTGGCACATTCTCTGGCGCCCGCACAGCATTAAACTGGGACTCGCAGCTGAAATTCCAAGCGAAGGCAATTTAGTTAACGGCCACGCTATATTTAGACCATATTTGGCGGCTTTCTGTCGAAATGTTTAAGAAATGCAGCGTGCTTGAGTGACGCCTGTCAATCAAGTAAAAGCTAGTTGGAAGTGTTGACACACTGTCAAATTGCGTTTGGCTATGGCAGCAATGCAATTAGCTGTAAAAAGAACGAGCAGAGTGCAGTAGATGCAGAATGTTAATATACATACAAACATACAAAGCGTCGTGGCGTTGCCAGATAGTTGCTTTAGTGTGTATCGATGCTCGCTGTGTGTAGTGCGTTGGTAAACAAACGCAACGCAGCTATATAAACGATATAATCGATAACATGCTTTCGATGGTAAACAAACGCAACGCAACTATCGAATACACATTAATCGTGGAGTGAAAATTGTGAGAAAAATAAAAGCAAACACATAAAACGTTAACTGATAGAGGATGACTTCGCTGGAACAAACGCAAAACAAAACATGGGACCTGTCGCTGTACGAGCTGCAGCGCAAGCCGCAAGAAATAATCACAGACAACACGGAAATCGCCGTCTCACCGCGCAGCCTGCACAGCGAGCTGATGTGCCCCATCTGCCTGGACATGCTGAAGAAGACGATGACAACGAAGGAGTGCCTGCATCGCTTCTGCTCCGACTGCATCGTGACCGCACTGCGCTCCGGTAACAAGGAGTGTCCCACGTGCCGCAAGAAGCTCGTCTCGAAGCGCTCCCTGCGCGCCGACCCTAACTTTGATCTGCTAATTTCAAAAATCTATCCCAGCCGCGAGGAGTACGAGGCGCTGCAGGAGAAGGTGATGGCCAAGTTTAATCAAACACAGTCACAGCAGGCGCTCGTCAACTCCATCAACGAAGGCATCAAGCTGCAGTCCCAGAATCGGCCACAACGTTTTCGCACAAACAAGGGAGGAGGTGGCGGCGGGGGTGGAGGCAATAATAATAGTGGTGGTGGCACTGTCAGTGCCACTCGTGGCGGTTCCAATTCCGTGCATGCCCATGACACAGCCTCCAATGATAGCAACAGTAATACAAATGGCAATGATCGCGAGTCCGTTGGCACCACTGGAGCCGGAGGTGGATCGGGAACTGGAGCTGGAGCAGTAGCTACACCGGCAACAGCTAGTGGTGCGGCTGCAGCCAACGCGCCGCCAGTCAGCAGCACAGCGCCGGCAGCTGCGTCAGCTGGAACATCGGGCGCCAGCACATCGTCGAGTCGCATGCAAGTGGATGACGCCTCCAATCCACCATCGGTGCGCAGCACACCCTCACCGGCGCCGTCGAATTCGAGCAGCTCGAAGCCTAAGCGCGCCATGTCAGTTATGACGTCTGAGCGTTCCGAGGAATCGGAGTCGGACTCGCAAATGGACTGCCGCACCGAGGGCGATTCCAACATCGATACGGAGGGCGAGGGCAACGGGGAACTGGGCATTAATGATGAAATCGAACTGGTATTTAAGCCCCATCCCACAGAAATGTCCGCCGACAATCAGCTTATCCGGGCATTGAAGGATAACTGCATACGCTACATCAAGACCACGGCCAACGCTACCGTCGACCATCTCAGCAAGTATCTGGCCATGCGCCTGACCCTCGACCTGGGCAACGACCTGCCCGATGCCTGCCGGCTGCTCAACTTCTGCATCTACGTGGCGCCGCAGCCACAGCAGCTGGTCATATTGAACGGCAACCAGACGCTGCATCAGGTGAATGACAAATTCTGGAAGGTAATAACAATCTGTAAATTAAACCAAACATATAACTTATTCGGATTCAATCCCAACCACCAGGTGAACAAGCCAATGGAAATGTATTACTCCTGGAAGAAAACATAAAGTGTGGCGGCTCCTAGTTCGAGGCAGTATAGTTCTTAAACAATCATTTATTTCCCCTATCGAAATATCCCATATGTATAGTTTTATTATTAATGTGCTTAACGAGAATATATGAAAGTAGATACATAAGCATTTTGGTATATATATGTAAACAAATAGAACATATGGGAGATTTCATGAAATTTCTTCAATATGCGAAAAACAACAGAAATCAAAACAATATTCTGACAGCATCCATACTGAGATGAGAAATCATTTTCTGTGTGAGTGGCTTTTCGTTCTACAAACATCACATCACCTTAGAGGCTTTTCGCTATCGAAAAGATACAGGATCAAATGCCGGTCGATTAGCCGAACTGAGAGCGTTATTTGCCAACTTTTTCTCTTTCCCAATCGTGGTTTGCAAGCAAGTCGCTATGGCTATGTTCGCCGTTGCAAGAGCAAATAACTGACACTCCATTTAAACTCCGGCATATGTATATATAATATAAATTATATTTATTTGTTTTATTTGTAACGCGTTGTGTGGAATTCTTATGTTTAGAAATTTAAAATTATTCTACATAAGCTAAACGTCGTACGTTTCCGAAGTAAATATGACTATAGGTTTTGATCAATTGGGTTATTATTAAAAGGCGTTGGGATCTAATTGATTGAGGCAGAGTGCGGTTAACGAAAATAACTCAAGCTATTATCCAATAACAATAAGTACCATATTAAGCGTGAACACATATTGCCCCGGGCTGGGCTTCAATGTCGATCATTTTGGAATTCGTTGCATTTTATCAAGTATTGCGTTACGGAAATCTTTGAAATCGCCGCTCGCTTCAATCTCGTTACAACATCTGCCCTGAATGCGATTGAGGCCTAGTTTGATTTCTGTGGCTTGACCATTGCGGGTGCGTCTGGTCAGGTCCTGTTCTAGATCGTAGTCCAATCCCAGATCGCAGAGTTCATCTATTTCAGTCTGTGTAAATGTGCGCTGGTCCTCCTGCAGAAGTTCTTCGCATTTCTCATAGATGTCCAGTTGCTGTTCTGCCACGTTCTTGTCTCCTTCACGATTTAACTCCAGATAACGACGCAGCAACTTCACCGCAACACCGTCCAGCAGTGTGTGCTGCACACTGTTGGTCAGCGTATAAATACGCTGTACTTCCTCAACAGTCATGTCCGAGCAACCGCAGAAGCATTTGATTAGGCGCACCGCTTTGCTCTACGTGTGTAAATAAGGAATAAGTGTTTCTTTACTTAAGCAGCGCACCGTATGGATACAAACCTTGCAGGACGACGCCGACATCTTAGAGCTTACTTAGGGTTCACTATAAGCAGTAGTCCGACAGAGGATATTTTCACCTTACACTGCTGCCCTTCGACTGCGAGCAAAAGGACAATTCGTCAGAGGACGTTAAAAAGCGTGATGAATTCATCTAGTTTTAACGCATGTAGAGATGGCATTAAACCTATAATACGAATATCGATAGGGCAGGTAAACAATCAAACCAATATCGGCGTTTCTGGTATTTAATGCAGAAAGGGATGGCATTAAATCTACATGTAAATCGATAGCAGCTCTTGCTAATTGTTCGTTTTAGTCACCGTTGGTAAAATTGTGATTTTTGTCAAATACAATCGACCTATATAGAAAGTTTTGAATTTTGACATTTTCGCGATTACGAGAAAAATTGTAATTTTTGTCAAATTTGGTCAAAATTTAGAATTGGAATTTTTGTATGCCATTCGATAATCCTGATTCTTACGAGTCTAAAAAGGTATATTATTCAAAGATGTGGCTTTATTTGCTCAAGATGTGCGAGTTTTAGCTCTCGTAAAAGGCTTTAAATGTCTATATCTTATTCATTTGTAGTCCGATACATATCATTCTCTATTCTATTCTATTCTTAAAAGTCCGTAGAATCGATCTTCATTTAGTTTTGAATTTTAAAATTTTCGCGATTTTGAGAAATTTTTTAAACATTTAAAATACGAATTTTTGCATGCCATTCGATAGTCCTGATTCGTACGAGTCTACTGTAATTCGTTTATACGTAAGAAAATACTTAACTAAATATGTTAAGCTTCGCAGGAAAAAGAATCCTCGTTATCCTTTATACCATGCGGTAATGCCAAATCTGTATACACTTTATTCTACAACAAGGGATTTTAAAACCCACAAAAGTTGCAAAATAAAATGAAAGATGTTAAAGAATAGTTTCGAATTTCTTTTATTTTGTTACACTTAAATAGCACCATCACAATTGTTTTTAATTTCCTTTAGCCTGCGACAGTAAATAGTTTTGGAATTGTTTGTACTCGGGCCGCAGCGCGATCTCATTGGAACAACTTTCTTGTATTTCTTTGATAATTTCATTAATTATCTTCAGATCGCCTCCAGCCTCCCTTAACGCATTCCTCTTTTCACTTGGAATACCCCTACGGATCAATTCGTTGCGTTTTTCCGCGAAGGAACAACATCCTTCTTCTAATAATCGTGTGCATATATTTAAAAGTTCTATTTTTCTACTAAACGTGTCCATCTTGTTCTCCTTAGCAAAATTTTGTAGCTCTTCATTTTCGTTTGAACTCTGAAGAAATTTTGTAACATTATGTGTTTTTGTGTACATTTGTTGTGGGTCCATCTCTGTAATATAAGAAAATAGAAATATAAAAATTGTTGGCAGGAAAAGCCTGAAGTCGAGACCGCCTTACTAGGAGATTCCCCGAACATAGCATTAAAAACATACATAAAAACTCTCTCCACTTGATAGGCATTAAAAATATGATTATTATCCTTTAAAAGTATTGACAACGAGACATATTTACTTTTTGGCACAGATTGGCACGGTATTAGTTCTACTCCATAATTCACGAGCACTTGGCTTTACCTTTAAACATACTTAAATCACTTAAACAACACAAGACACATAAACAAAATATAACAGATTTTAAACAGTTCTTACTTCTTACTTCATTTTCCATTATTAATATAATTCAAAGATTACGACTGTAATTTTCTACAAAATTTTAAACTGTTATAAATTTTTGCACGTTGCAAATGTAAACAAAGCGCTGATTATATGTTGTGAAATTGCTACTGCTTCAGTTTACCAGCTGTTCCTGGCCACCACTACGGGAAAGATATTCCTGATTTATTTTCACTTGCGCTGTTGCAGTACACACTCTTAATATTTTCACAAAACTAAATGCGAAAGTGGCGATACAATTTTGCTTTACCGGCGGAACAAATGTATGTAAGTAAATTCTCTTTCTCTCTGAACTTATATGTATATGTATGTATGTGCATATTTACACACAAACGTGTGTGTTATGTTTATCGAATTAATAATAATAATAATAATAAAAAACATTCGAAAAACTAGTTTCACTACTTTCGCGGGCTCTTAATATTTTAAAACTCCTTGTTGGAATTTATTCTTACTTTTTCTTATTAACACTAACTACTTTTATGTACAATTCTGGCCAGTGTGGTCAGTGTAACCAGCTTTAGCTTCTCACAAAATACTTATAGCCTTTTTGGTTTCTAGCCATTAACACTTTTACAGTACTGGTTGTTGTGTCGTTTGATTAAAAAGTATTTAAACTTTATGGATGCAAGCTTTGTTTTGATTTTGGTACTTCGTTATTTGAACCCTCATTCGCAGTAAACATCTTAGTCTTCATTTATTAAAGGGAGATTTCTTAGCATTTATTCAAACTTATAATCTATAACTTTGACTTGAGCGCCTTCATGAGCTTCTCTAGTTTGAGGGCCTTCTGAAAATCACCGCTAATTTTTAGCTTGCCGGACATGTAGGCCGGTGCCGCCTTTAGTTTGCCAGAGAACATATCAAAAAAGTTGTTGGCGTTCATGGAGAGCGTGGCGTCTGCTGCTGCGGGTGGGGCGCCAGTGCCACATGCACCGTTGCCGTTTTTCAAGTCGAGAAACCAGGTGCCCTGCTTTGCATCACTGATATTGAACTGGTAGACGGCCTGCGTCTTGGAGACAATCTCAGCTGAAAGTAAGGATTCAATTTTCTTAAAGAGCTGCGGTATTTTCTCGAGGTCATCAGAGACGGGCCCTGCTGCGTTCTCAGCAGGCGTATTTTTGGCTTCCACGAAAAAGTCAACCATCAGCTTGTCGGCATTTTCGCGTACGCATGCGTAGTCGGTGAGATCCTTTACGCCCACCGATTCGAGTACCTCGTCATCAATGAAGAACTGGCCGGTGAACTGCTTGGGCTCCCTGGAGAGTATGGCATAGGCGGCATCGGCCATTACCTCAGGCTTGCGCGACCAGCTGGCGCTGTCGGGGCCCGTCAGCATCTCAATTGCGGCCGTGTGGATGGCGGTGCGTGGCCAAAGGGCATTCACGGCAATGCCGCGATCACGAAACTCCGCCGCCATGCCTAACACGCACATGGACATGCCGTACTTGGCCATTGTGTAGGCAACATGCGGCCCAAACCATTTGGCCTCCATGCTGAGGGGCGGCGAGATGTTTAGTATGTGAGCATGATTGCTCTTTTGCAGGTAGGGCAGGCACTCCTTGGAGACCAGGAACGTGCCCCGAGTGTTAATGTGATGCATCAGATCGTAGCGCTTCATGTCGGTGTCAGGCGTGTTAGTCAGCGAAATGGCACTCGCATTGTTCACGACGATATCAATGCCACCGAACTTGGCCACCGCCTCCTCGACGGCGGTGCGCACCTGTTTCTCGTCGCGCACATCCACAATACACGGATGTGCCCGTCCGCCAGCCTTTTCGATCTCTGCGGCGGCCGTGTAAATGGTGCCCGGCAGCTTGGGATGCGGTTCAGCCGTCTTGGCCGCCACCACAATGTTTGCCCCGTCGCGGGCCGCCTTCAGTGCGATTGCTTTGCCAATTCCCCTGGATGCTCCAGTGATGAATAGTGTGCGTCCAGCTAATTTGCCTGAATTGATCATTTTTTGGTCCAAAGTTTAATCCGCTTGCTTTAAAGAGTCTAAACGATCTAAACTAGAAACAGTCCGAAACACAACCAATCAACAATAAAGAGAAAGTCCAAAGTGCAATTAGATCGACCAGACAACATATTCAAAGAGGAGAGAGCCGAGCACTTCGGCATAAGTCGACCTTTGAATACGCTGCGGCGAAGAGAACTCTTGGTAGAAAACTCAAACTATTTTACACACTCGTTAACTACAATTGCAGTTTCATAAACAGCCTATTATTCTTAGCCTTAATTAATAACACTTTAAAATACTTATTTTGTATAAAAATACAGCAAGTTTATTACGCCAGTGCTGCCACTACGGCTATTTTGTGTGAATGGCTCTAAGAGTGAATGCAACTGACAAGAAGAAGAATACATGCTAATTGTTTACAATTGAAAATATTGCAGACTTAACTTTGCTAAATATTACAATAAATTAAAATCGAAATATTAATGGCTGCATCGCGGTCGCGTCGCCACAATGCTGGCAATAAGATAGCCAAACTGCTCGACGAAGAGGAGGATGACTTTTATAAAACGTCCTATGGCGGATTTCAGGACGAAGAAGGAGACAATGAATATGTGTAAGTATCAAAACATTATGCCAAAAGAAACAGGCATAATATATAGATATCGCGCACTTTCTCAGGCAAAAAGACGAAGAGGAGGATGTGGTCGATTCGGATTTTAGTATAGATGAACAGGATGAGCCCATATCCGACCAGGAGGAAGCGCCCGACAAGAAACGCAAACGTGGTGGCGTCAACACCAAAGCCTACAAGGCAAGTGACTTTCATCTATCGAATAATATAGTTGTAAAAAAACAATTTTAATTCAACAGGAGCCCGCTAAACCAGCTGCCAAGAAGGAAACAAAAGTTGCGACCGCTCTGCACAAGAAGCGTGGCGGTGGCGGTGTGGTTAAGCGCCGAGTGCGTCCGCGCTTTACTGTTCTGGACTCCGGTCGCAAATCCATACGTACATCCACCGCCATCAAAACACAGGCCACAAAAATACGGCTTAAGGAGCTAGATGATGCGCGTAAGCGTAAAAAGAAAAAGGTACGCGTGGAGGATTATATGCCCACGCAGGAGGAGCTGCTCGAGGAGGCGAAAATAACCGAAGAGGAGAACATCAAATCTTTGGGTTTGTTTCACAAACTGAAGGTCAAGGGGACATCCTTTTAATATATATTTTCAAACGTTCACAGAAAAATTCCAAAAAATGGAGTTGGAGAAAAAGAAGACGCGCCCTACCAAGCGTGTTTTTATGGGTCCAACTATACGCTATCATTCACTGACTATGCCCGTCATACGTAACGTGCCCACACGTAGCATCCCACTGCCCAATGATCCTAACTATGCGGCTTCCAAATGCGAGCGTACTTTCGTAACCATTGAGAACGATTTTAATGACAAGGCTTTCCATGCGATTTTCCGTCCGAAACGCTTGCCAAAAAGTTCGAGCGGCATTTGTCCCATAACTCGACTGCCGGCGCGCTATTTCGATCCCGTCACCCAGCAGCCGTATTACAGCATTCAAGCGTTCAAGATACTGCGCGAGGCTTACTATATGCAGCTGGAGCAGCAGAGCAGCAACAGCGAAGAACCCGAGCTAGCCAAGTGGATGGAGTGGCGCAAACTGGTCAAGGAGAATCGCCAAAAGGCAGCCACAGCGGTGAAAACTTCAGATAATTAATGTGTCTAAACGAGCCTATCCATAAGTTCTGCAAATCGAAGAGCTTTTACAAAAAATTTTTAGTAATTATAATTATTATATTCCCGATTATGTTAAGAAACAAGTCAATCTAATTTCGCTTTGAAATACCAAATGATTTTATGATATTAACGAAACGAATTCAGCTTCTTTATATACGCAAAACCAGGCATCATATTACCATATTTATATTTTAATGAGAAACAATAACATTTAATTGCTAATTCAGCTACACAAAAATATATAAAATCGGGCACATAATGGAAAAGAACTAATCTTAGTTGTATAAAACTTAACATCAAATTTAGATATTTTGCTACGTGTTAAGGCTAGCTAAAATATTTTTTGGCTAATTAAATTTATGTTAAAGTTTATTCAGGCTGTCCTAAAGCTCGTAGGCCCGGTCGCCATTCTGTGATTGTTAAATAAGCGTGTCCTCGTCCTGACCTTCAAATACCATCAGGAGCGAGTGCTGCGAGGGCGAGCGACCCAGCGTTAATCCGCCGAGGGAGCCATCTGGTGATAGGAGACCCGTCTGCAGGCTGTTGTTGTCCCGATAGCCGGATGTAGAGGATGTTTGTGAGACCGAGTCCCAGGATATTTCACCAATGGCCTTCGGCTGTGGCTCCTCCTGCGACAATGAAGTGACCTGTGAATTGTTGAATAAGCTAAACGTCGAGTTGAAGTCGAAATGTTAACTGCTCACAATGCTGGGCGGCTCCATGGGCGTCAGGCGACTGCGCTTGAGCCGAAAAGTCTTGCGACTGGCCGCCTTGGAGCGCTGCAGGCGCGAGCGGGTATGATCGCCCGAACTGTCCTCGGCGGGACTCTCTGGCGAGAGTGGCGTCGTCGAGGTTTCGCCGGACGAGTGTCGGAACTCAACCGACGAGACAAATCGCAGTTTGGGCGGCTGCGCCTTGAATGGCGCCTGTTGCAGGGACTGCGAGTGCGACAGCTGCGACGCAACGCCCGGCGGCAACGCTGAGGCAATGGCAATGCCATGTCCCGAGCCGCTGGCTCCGCTGCCAGGCGTTTGGCCAACCAGCGTTGGCGCCGAGCCGGCAGCGCCGTCACCGTTCTGGCTCTCGCTCGTGGTATGTGGATCACGACCCGTCGAGCAGCTGGACAGAGACTCGCGCGGCGGGTGCAGCGTCTGCTGTGAGAGCGTATCGCTGGGCGTGCAAATGCCGCCCGACCCACTGCGTGAGTCAATGGGCACGGCGGAGACGTGCGAGTGCGTGGCCTGGCCGGTGGTGGTGCCTGTAAATATGGAGATCAGGGAGGGCCGCTGCTGTGACTTGTGCGCATCCGCGCCGCTGGCCGCCGCGGCCGCATCGCTCTTCTTCTGCTCGGAGCTCTCGCGATCTGTGGAGACTGCTGTGCCTTGAGAACTGGTCAAGTCTTTGGTTAGCTGTGCATGGTTACCATAACGCTTGTCCTCCAATTCGTCGCGCAAGTCGCGCAGTTCGCGGGCCAGCTCGAGGAGCAGGGCGCCCTTCGACTTGAGCCCACCCTGGGGCGGAGTGCCGCGCAGACGCTCCCTGATTATGAACTGCATGTGGCGCTCGTGGTCGCCGATGGGCGGTTGCGCGATCTGTACGGGAATCGGAATGGGAGATGATAGCGTTTATTTGAAAATATTGTTCGATTCGTACCTTGTGCAGGATGAACGGCAGGAGCACGATGTACAGCGGCGTGCGGTGGGTGACCACGAACTCCATAAAGCTCCATAGATCGGGCGCCGCCTCATTGCGTCTGCCCAAATCGCGCATAACGCGCACAATGCGCGGCCACTCGCTAGATAGGCGATTCTCGAAGCAGATGCAGACAATGCGCAGCGCCAGGAAGGCCGCCTGATACAGGGAACCCGAGATGCGAGCTGGCCGCTTGGCAT
The DNA here is from genome assembly GCA_035043915.1 of Drosophila paramelanica. Classification (NCBI taxonomy): domain Eukaryota; kingdom Metazoa; phylum Arthropoda; class Insecta; order Diptera; family Drosophilidae; genus Drosophila; species Drosophila paramelanica. Next base: position 4,595,943 of record JAWNMO010000354.1, on the reverse strand, counting down.
CCCGGCTGCCGGTGAAGGTCAACGAGCCGGCGCGCAAATCGCCGGTAACCCGATTTATTTGGGACACCGCCTGGCCGGTGCGGCCAGCTGGCGGGCTCATGGCGTTGAGGACGGCGGTGAGTAGGAAGGTGACGTCGCTCATCTTGAGCTCACCCACGTCGGACACACCGCGACCGGAGCAGACCTTCAAGCACAGTGGCATGATCAGATGCATTAGAAATCCTTCGGCCTTTTCCTGCGTGGCAAACTCGGCGCTGCCGCCGCAGATGTGGACGAGCGAGAAACAGTCAACGGGACTGACCACCTGCAGCGCCACCAGGCGCACCACCGCCGAACAGAAAAAGGCCGGCGGATTCTGAGACATGAGCGCTGCACCTGCACTGGACACGCCCTCGGGTATGCCGCTGCCCGGCTCGTTAACGATCAGATTCTGCACGGTGGAGATCAATGTTTTCATCTGCTGCCAGTGAAGGACATACGGATGCCTAATGATCGTCTCGTGTATGCCCTTCAGCAGACCGGCGGCCGCCTCCCAATCCGTGTTGCGGCGAATTGAGGGCTTCTTCGAGATCTTAAGGAACACCTTGTCGATGCGACGCAGCACAGTGACGAGAGCATTCCGTAGAGTATCATTTGACCATTCGGCACGCGGCAGCACCGACTGCATGTAGCGCTGGAGACCCCGGCAGGCCATGGACTCGGGATCATAGGGGGACACTTTGAGCAGCGAGTGCGCAATGTCTGCCAAACGTATGTGGCACTTGGCGTCCAGCACCTCCGTGGGTTTGCTGTCGTTCGCCGGCAGCTTCTTGGCCAGCTCAGCCAGTCGCGTGGTGGATTTAATTAGGAAATCGGCGACAACGGAGAGCAGCACATCCCGCGGACGCCGGTACTCGGTGCGTATCATCTCCGAATCCTCGGCAGAGTCCATCATGTTCTTGGTGCGTGGATCTGTTGCATATTTCGTATGCGACTCCTCCTCAAAGTCCATGCCAGGGGAGCAGGGCGGACCGCGACTGCAGTTGCGCTGCGAAGAGCCCTTGTGCTCCGGACTGTTGCGATAGGGTCCGTTGTAGCTCTTGGCCAATCCCTCGCAGTTGTGCACCATGGTGCGAATGGCCACAGCTAGTTGCAGTATAATGTCCCGCTCCGATTTTCCCTGCAGGGGTATATAGCTAGGTGATTGGATCTGCTGCAGATAACATGGCAGTATGGCTTCCAAAATGATCTGGTGGGGTTTAGGAATCAGAGTTAGAATCAAGTTAGAGATTGTTAGTCACGAGTACACAAAGGGGAGGCTAACAAAGAGGGAACAAATTGATCTGTTTAAGCTTAATGAGAACATGCTGGGTAAGACTCATAGATTTTTCGGGATACTGTGTAAGCTAATGCAAAGAATCGATATTTATCGATTTAATAAAAATTATGTTATTGGGGTTTAAAAGAACAATATGTTATCCGCATTATTCAAAAATTTGTACGAAAGCTTATGGAACCGATATACTTATTCTATACCAATCGGTTTCCAAAAAACCAGGCTGGTTATCGATAAGCTAAAATTGGTTGTGTGTTGTGCGAGAACTTATATGCAGATTCCCTCGTATTTTCAAAAAATATATTAAAATAAATCTGTTAATGATGCTTATCAAGATAATTAGGTCTCCTTGCTGTAGGTGTATAAACCTTTTCAGGTTATACAATGGAACAATCCTTACCAGCATCTGGTAGCCACGCGTGCTCTCAGCCGAGTAGGAAACAACCATGACGCACAATGTGATGCAGTCCAGGACGGTGACATCGTCGTCCTCGTCGTGATAGCAGAAATCAATGGCTTTAAGGGGCTTTGGCTCCTTGACCAGCTCGGCAATGTTCAGCGGATCCGGCGAGGGATCCTCAAGGCTGAGCAGCAGATTGAAGAGGCAGCTGGACTGAACTTTGTGCGCCTCGCCATAGGTGCCGTCCTCATCCGTGTCCAGTATGGCCGAAACGGAGCCAAACATTTGGAGGATGAAGGGCTTCCGGTTAAGTAGATAAAACTGCTTCACGGCATACTCGATGGTGGTGGTGATCAGCTTGTTCGTCTGATGGAGGGAGTAGACCTGCAGCAGAGTGGGCATGATCATGAAGTAGCCGTTCGTGGAGAAGATGTTCTTGAAATTGAAGGCAGCATTGATGAATGTGGCCATGACATAGCGCATTATGCACGAATCCTCCGCGTGCAGTATGGAGGCGCCCGAGAGTACGTTTAGGAAGAGTTGTATGTCCGCCGAGTATGCAAAATTGCCGGCCATCGCCTCAAACATGCGGGCTATCAGACGCACCCACATGAACTTGTGCAAGACGTCCAAGCCGAGCAGCACCTTGCCGTATTCGCCGCCATGATGCAGGTCGAGATCCACTTCGAGCGCCTTCCGTGGAAACGATGGCAACTTCATGAGCTCTTCGTGCAAAAAGACAACGCGCTGCACCACCATGTCCACGTTCTTGAGTATCGCCCAGGTCAGATGCACCTTGCCGATTTCGACAAACTTCTTGGTCAGCTCCTGTTTCTGCAGCGCCAGGAAGGACTCCTCTGGACGCATAAGCATTAAACGCACCTCGGGATACTGCGAGCGCTTGAAGAAATACAGATCCCGTATATACCAGTTGGGATTGAGAATTTTGTCTGAAAGAGATGAGGTTAAAAGAATTCAAGGCGTTCTCCGGGACAGTCTTCTTACTGCTCTTGTAGTCCACCAGGCAATAGTGCGTGATGCTCTTCTCATCAATGGGATAATAGTCGAGGGCCTCTTTCAGCAGCTGGCAGAACAATGTATCCTCCTGCACGGGAAACTGTGAGGGTATATTGTAATCATCATCCGCCGGGCCGTGCACGACAATCTTCTTGGCTGCGGGCACATTGGCCGTGAGCAGAATGGACGCATCGCACTGTTCCTTGCGCAGTATTTGCTTCAGATCCTTGAACATGATACCGTGCACCGAATGCACCACCATCCACAGCACCGACAGGGCCGAGCCCACCAGCTGCAACATCAAACGAATTAGTATCTGGATATTTTAAAGGGCATTCCGGTGTGGACCCACCTCCTGCTTGAGCTCATTGGAGGAGCGCACATAGAACATGATGTAGCCAATGATGGAGTTGTAGAGCGCAAAGGCGGCCTGTTGCGGCAGACGCGGCACAAAGCGTATCAAATGCCGCAGCAGCTTGAACATCTGATCCTGGCGATCGCGCGTCAGGCGCTCGAACACGTAGCGCAGGAACAGGGCCGACTCCTCAACCAGACACACCCAGATCACCTGGTAGGCCACCTCGTAAACGGCATTGCCATCGGAGCCAATGGCCGCATCGTCCAGACAGCCCACGATCTGCATAACCGAAGAGCACAGCACCGATGGAAACAAGGAGTGCGCGTGATGCAGATGCGAGGAGGTGCGCGTGCCATCCAGATCCTCCTCGATCTCATGGTCCTCGTGCTCCATGCCCGGCTCGTGCGAGGCCTGCTGGCTTATCGGTATCATCGTGATGAGGAAGCTGTGCCGCTCTGCGCGCTGCTTGTCCCGCTGCTGGCGTAAAGCATTCCGGATCGCCTCCGTCTGCTGCATCTTACGGCTCTTCGTGGCTGTCACAAGGGAACGCTGTGCGCAATTCCCATTTAATATAATAATAATAATAATAATAACTATAATAGTTTATAAGAGCACCACTTACGTGTCTGTCCTGGTTGAGCGTCATGTCCATGTCCTTGGTCTGCTGCACGGGCATCCAGGGCGGATCCACAACGGGCAGACTCTCTATGCCGATCTTGGGGGAAGGCAGCGTAAACTCGATGCCGCCCGGCGGCACCTTAAACGTGGCATCATGCGCATTATCCTCCATTCGTGGCCAGACATGGAAGCGACACTTCCAGAGCACCAAGTACCGCTGGATTGCCCCGATGCGTACATCCGGATTCTTGTGCTTCAGCGCACGCTGCATGATATCGAATGCGAAATTCTGTGCCTTCACCGAGCCCATGAGGAAGACGGCCGCACTGGAGGTGGCTGTGTCGTGATTGGTCTCCAGCAGCAGCTCCCATGCGGCGGGCATCGCTTCAATAACCAGCTCCTCGGTGAGCACCACGGCGCCCTTCAACATGGTGGCCAGCGGAAAGTGAAACAGATTGCGTATGTGTATCCGTATGAACTTGAGAATGGGCGCCTCCTCCTGTAGCTTTTTGTCCTTCTCCTGCCGAAAGGCGCGCGCCAGTTTCTCAGCCATCTCAATGTCCGGATCATCGCTGATGCTGCTCAAATGAAAGCTGTATAAGCAAGGGTATCTTTTAGTGCAGCTGGATGGCCGACTTACCGATCCTTGCGGGACAAGCTGTCCTTGCGCTTGGACGGCGACGTTTGTGTGGAGCTTTGCTCGGACACTTTGCGCGTCGAGCGTGGTCGCGCCGAGGTTTTGCCAGAGCTTATCACCGTGGGCTCCACGGTGGGATGATCTGCATCGAACGTAAATCCGAATTCTTCACCATAAACCTAAAAAAAATAGTGAGTACACAATATTGGGTAAACAGGGGGTAGGGAGCTCAGATGAAAATCGGGTTTAAGCCGGTTCCACGGCGAAAATAAAGTTTTCACGAAATGAGATTAATTAAGTGAACTAATTAAGTTCGAACCTTAGGCCCAATCATCAATAATATTTGTTTACAATCAGGACTAGCTAGGACTCACTTTGCGGGTGGCCTTGATGAGACGCGTACAGGAGCGCATGTGCCGCTTGTAGCAGAAGGGATGGCAATAGCCCTTGTGGGTGCAGTAGTAATTGTAGCTGGTGAGCAGATCGATGACGGCCTTTAGCCAGGGCATATTCTTGGCCGTGTCGTCGTGCTCGTTTGAGTCTGTCGGCGACTCCGGCTGCTGATCGTCGCTGAGTATGCCCGGCGACTCCTCGCCGCCGCTGATGACGCCCTGTTCCGAGGTATCGCTGCGGTCCGAGAGCGAGGAAACCTTGCGTCGGGACTGCATGTTAACTAAGCGGGGGTGGCAAGAGGATAAGAAACGGCTTATGTGGTGTAAATCAAGTGATCAACTTACAATCCGTTTCGATCTCCTTGCTGTCCTTGGTATTGCGGCGCAGCTTGAGCGAGCGCCGCTTGAAAGAGCCGCCCGTTGTGGTGGCCGTGCCGCGTCGCAGCAGAAAGGGACGCACTGCCGAGGCAGCGGGTCGACGAGCCGCTGTAAAATGAAACCAGAAAAGGGTTAACTAATACCCGGCAATCCATGTTGCCTACACTCACCTTCCTCGCCCTCCTTGGTCAACGTGGTGTTGCTGCTGTTCTCCGACTCGTTGTCCGGCTCATGTAGAACGAAGGAGATCTTGCGCTCCGTTTGGCCGGCGCCATCGTTGCCAGCTGCTATGGACTGTAGGCTCTGAGCAGAGGTCTGCGAATGGCCCATGGAGCTAAGGGCCATGGACCAGCGTCGATTGGCTTCACGGTACACCTTCTCCCAGGGCGCGGGTCTGTCCCTGTGCAGCATCTTCGACGTTTTGGGCAGGGTGATGTAGGTGTCCCGCAGAAATGCCGTAATCTCGAAGAGCAGCACGCAGGCAATCAGCTTGAGCGCGTGCGGGCAATCGTTGCCATGCGGATTCACCGAAGACTCATCCAGGAAATCCTCCTCCTCGTCCTGCTGCAGCAGCTCGCGCTGCTTCTCTGGATCCGTGAGGCTCGCATTGAGCGCCTCGTACTGCAGCCGCTCGGTGAAGAGCAGCTCCTCGAGACGCGCGCCCACCAACTCCGCCCACTGGTGGAACATTTTGCCGGCGGCGCGCAGCAGGATATGCGTGCGTCGGGCGCTCGTCTGGCTGACCTGTTGCTTCATCTGGGCGGGATTGATGTTGGCGCCCGAGGCGCGATACCCACCTACATTCTGCTTCATCCAAATGGGCCACTGACCCTTGTTGCACAGATGCACAAAGTGCGCGCACTCCAGCAGGAAGGTGGCGCGCGTCACCAGCGGCGCCTGGGGCTGTAATCGGGCAAGGATTAGGACTGGACGGGCTGCAGCTTAAAGTGCCAACGTACCAAATCCAAAACAGCTGCAATTAGCTGGGGATCCGGAAACGTGCCCGGCGAGCACGTATCCAGCAGAAAAGAGAGCCGGAGCATGCCAATGCGAACCGGTTCGGTGGGCACCAGCTTGCGCTCCTTGAGTATGACCACCTCGGACTCGCGCGGCCCGTCGCACATATCCGACGAGCTGCGCCTGCTGTAGTCCGCCGTCTCCTCGATGCCGCCCACCTTCTTCTTGCCCTTCACAATGCCGCCGAAACGGTTCAGACGTCGCTCGACGCGTCGCTTGGCGCGCTGTATGGAACGGCCGATGCCGTCGCTGGAGCGACCCCTCTGGATCTTCAGCGAGGCGTGCCGCATGAATGTGGATGATATCTCTGGATTTAGGGAGCCTATCTCCAGATCAATCGACGCCGCCTCTTTGGGCGTGCCGCGAAACCAGCGCACCAAGCCGCTGAGCCGTCCCAGCGAATTGCGTTCCGAGCTGGACGTGGAATCGGAGAGCAGCGCCCGCTCGCTGTGCCGCGGAGTCAGCGTGGGTCGCACCCCGGTGGTGCGACGCCGGAAATTGCTCAACGGCGACTGACTGGTCTTGTAGTGGTCATCGCACGGCTCCGTCTCCAGTAGGCTCTGCAAGCAACAACAGCGACGGATCAGCGCCTTGTTCGAGGCTCTAGCACAGAACTCACCACGGCGCAGGCGGACGATGTGCTGCGCTTCTTCAGCAGCAGTCGACGCTGCGAGCGATTGTCCTCCATCTGAGCCACCTGCGTGGCATCCGCCTGGGGTATGTGCCTGACGGTGGGAGGGGGGGATACAGGGGATAGAGTTAGCTGGGGTAGCTGGATATACTGAAGGACTGGACTAACCTGATCACCCTCGTGGTTTGTGGCGTTGGTCCCTTCTTGTGGGGCCGCGGCGTCACCGCCAAAATGCCGCTCAGCGCCACCAAGCGAAAGGGTCCACCGTGGGCGCCCTTCACATAGTTAACCAGTTGTCGTATATCGCCGTAGAGTGCAACATTTTCGGCCAGTTTGAGATCCTTGCTGGCATCGACAAAGCGGCTGACGAGCTGCTTGAATACGGCGCCAACCACTTGACCCTCGGCTCCGCCGCTCATTCCGCCGCTAAAATTGGTTGAATAGCCGCCCTGACCTGGTGCACCGCCAAGATCGGTGTTAACATTTTTATATCCACTCTGACGTTTATGAGCTATTGCATCATCATTATATATGCATACATACATACATACATACATACATACATATATACATATATATATATATATATAGATAACGTACGAGTGTTTGGTATTTTGGTGTTGGTGGAGGGTCAGAGGCAAGAGGGATACAACTTAAAAGCATTAGCAAAAATCGTCGCATGCAAGAAGAAGAAATCACACACACACACATACTCACACACACAAAACAACAACAATTATAATGCGAATGCAAAATAAATTGAAACCAATTCAAATGTTTGACTTGAGATCAACATAAGAAATTCGGATTGGGACTTTGGTGCACCATCGAAATTTACAGTTAAACATCGAATCCAAAGCTGAGTTGGCCTAAAACACTTACTCAGCGGCGACAGCAGCGAGCTGGGATCCACGCAGAAGGCCAGAAACGCATGGAAGTAATCGATGAGCTCCGGCAGCGGCGACGTCTTCACCATCTCCTGCAGATAGCGCTTGGTCCGCTGGCCAGCCTGGCGCAGCATCCGTGACAGAATCTTCTGGCACTGGTTGCGCAGAAAATCAGCGGGCGGACCGCGAACACCTGCAATTAATTGGAACAGCAACAAGTTCGGATTAGGGCCAATATTTGCAGCAGAGTTGAGCGCGTGTCACGAAAACAACACAATATGAATATATACATTATTTATTATATTAAAACTAAATCAAGAAATAAAATATATATACATCTATATGTATATAATAAATATATTTCTATGTATATTTACAAATAAATATAAACATAAATCTCGCTTTGTTGGGATTCTCCAGTAGACATTTATATAAAAAGTTCAGCTTACTCGCTGTGGAGTTCAAAAATTGTACAAGTCGATAAATATTTCGAAGGAAAAACTCAAAGACAAACATATATTATGTCATCATATAATGAACAACAAACATATGAAAGGTATGCTCCACATACATATTTATGATAACCCTGTTTTCACACAAAAACTCAGTTTTTTACCGAATATTCCTATAAATAGAAGTTCAACGTTGGAAATGATTTCCTTATATGTAAATCTTGAAAACCAATCAAGCTTTTTTTTATACATATGTGCAATATTATAATAATATTATCTATATGTATCTTGAGAGCATAGTAAAGCTTGTAATTGTTCAGTTTAGTTAAAATATCAACAAAAAAGAAAAACTCACCATCGTTGCAGCCATGCGGGCAGCCGAGCACCTGGAGAGCGCGTCGTGTGATGCCCATGGATATCTCGTGCGCGTGCTCGCCCAGCTTCAGCACGCCCATCTCGATGAGCAGCTCGCAGATGTTGAGGCCCGCCTCGAGGACGCGCAGCGAACAGACCTGAGATGGATCGCGCTTGAACACACAGCTCACGGCCAGCAGCACAATCTCATAGTCGATGCCGCCGTCGCGCGTTATGTAGAAGGAGGAGCCGGGCGCCTCGGACTCATCGACGCCCGTGTAGTCAATGTGGGAGTCTGTGTGGGAGCGGAGCATGGGACCGCGGAAGCGGGTGGTGCTGCTGCCACCACCGGCGCTGCCGTTACCACCGGCGCCGGCAACGCTGCCACCGTTGCTCAGTGCATCCAACTGGGAGTCAATCGAGCCCTATCCGCGAGAAATATACCATGAATACACTGTGCTTCTTTCGAAGGCTGATAAGCTTACCTGTCGCTTCATGTAGTCCGGCGAGGGTGTGGGCGTGTGCTCCGTCACGGTGATGATGGGATTGCGCGGATAGAAAGTCGTCGAGCGCGGACACGCTGCCTGTGGTGGCCTTGTGGCTTTCGGCGGCTCCACGTATCTGTAAAATCTGGCATATTGTAGCAGACATGCGAGAAGCGTATGTGCGCGTGGCATTAGTCAAAACGGCGTGCATAAAATTGAAGGGCGAAAGCAGGTAGACTAAAGGGTTCGAAATAAGGTACAGCTCAAAGTTCATTGTAAATTTAACATGCATTCGATAAGTGATTGGTAAAAACACGTAAGGTACTTTATCTGCATTGTAATGAGAATATAATTAATATAAATTTAAACAAAAACCAATTTATCCGCAGGTTAAATATACAATTAACATTAGCTGGTACCTAGTATTGCAAGCACTAGGCGGGATCAGCGAGCAGAAAAATTATTGAAGGGGTGTTCAGGCAAACTGTTGGGTGAAAATGTATAAAGCCAAGGGGATATTATATAGGTACTGGCACAATTTGGATATATAGTAAAGCGTAGAAATAGTTGAAAGTAAACATTGTGTATGAATAGGCACATAGACACAGTTGGAGACCAAAACTCACCCGCTATCAAGCAGACAGCTGGTTGTTCAGTTCATAAAAGACAGTAAGTAATACACAATGTACAGATATATAAAAATATATTTATATAAAAGGGTTTAAGAGTCGATTTTGTTGAAGGAAAATTCAGTTTGTGTGTGTCTGTTTTTGTTTGGGTGTGAAAAGCCCAATTGAAAGTTTTTGGGTGGAAGGATACAAGTGTGGATTTTGCGTTTACCTTAAGCTGGGCATGGACTTTCCCTTAATCAGATTACTGGCCGGCTCTCGGGTGATCATTGAAGCGGATCGCGATAGTTTCTTCTCGCCGGTGTCGAGGCTGCGATGGTATTCCTGAAAGCAAGCACATATATCACTTAGTGATTGATAGTTTTCATCAGTCTGCTAGCGAACAATTAACTCTGGTAACAACAAACAGTTAGATAAATTGAGTATTTGATATCTATAGGTGCTAGGCGCATAATCAAAGAACGTGTGGAATGGCACTAGAGGCAAAAAGGGTATTTGCTATAAAGTTAGAGACAGCTATCGGCTTACTGCATGTTGCAGTGGATTCTTGCCATTGGCATAGTTTGTATCGAGCCCTACTTTTTCCAAGTTCTTCTCCGACTTCGAAAACATTTTCGTCTCGACAAATGCCCTCAGATCGGCCATTTTGACCCGCTTCTTCTTCTCGCTGCCGCGACGCTCCGCATTGGCGGACACGCTCGGTGGTTCCTCTGTAAGAGAGCTTCATTATTAGCCAAAAGGGTTTTAACGGAGTCGGATATGCGACTCACCAACTACGCTGCCGGCTACAGTTGCTGCTGGTTCGGGTACTTCAATGTAGTCCTTGACCACAGAGCTGCCGGGACTGTCGCGACTGTTACTGGCCGGGCCCTGGTACAGTGAGATCTCGATTTGTGGTATCGGCAGCGAATTGGAACGTTTACGCGGCTGATTCAATGTGATGGCCGCCTCCTCGCCAATTTCGCTGAGCCTGCAATTAAACGGCTTGAGATATATATTTATATTCACTGGAAAAGGAAGAGAGGACGCACCTATTGTACAGGTACTGCAAACTCCAGAAGATGCCCTCCTCCTGCCAGTGCGAGATGAATAGGCAACGCATAACGGCCACATCTAGGAAGGTGGCAGCTGATACGTCCGCCTTGGCGCTCTCCGATTTATCCGTGTCCGATTCCTTTTCAATAGAGGCACTGCGTTTCTCCTTCATGGAGGCACCTCGCGTCAGCTCCTGCTGATCGAACTCAAACTTGGTCGAGGGCGGCTTCTCTTTGTCGCGCGAGTTCATCGACTGGTGGCTGCCGCGACGACTCTGCGACAACTGCTGCTGCTGCTGCTGTTGCTGCTGTTGTTGCTGCAGCAAACTGGCATCGGCCTGAGAAAGAACCCAAATTGTGTCAGGTTTTCATATTGTTGAAGTTTTTATATAGTACCGTGAAGAAGGAGTTGTCCATGAGCTGTGGCGCTGAGGGCAGCCGAAAGATGACAACACGTTCGTCCTCAACGCTGGAGGCCTCTTCGGGTATGGTCTCGGGGAAAAACTCCTTGGGCGAGGACACCCAGGAACCCTAGTTACGAGCAGAAATAATTTATTCAGTCAAGTTCGCAGGACGTCATTGCAATACCTCCTCATCCTGCTGGCCATAGTCGGTTAGTCCGCTCTGCGGGGAGTCCGCCTTAGGCGACATCGCGTCCGGACCCATCGAATGCTTGCGACCCTGAAACACATCCGTCGAACCCTTCGGTGTGGGCGCGCACAGCAAATTGCGTGCCTTGGGCTTGACGGGCGCGGTAAAGCATGGAGCACCGGGCGCCCGATTATCCCACATGCCCTGCCACAGCTTAATGCCGTTCTCTAGGCGAAAGTTTTGAAAGTCCGATTCCTTGAGATGATGTATGATGGGCGCAAACAGGTAAACAAAAAGCTGCATACAAAAATAAAGAGGGTATATCGAAGCATAACATAGACTGCGATTTGCATTTGCCACTCACTGTTATTGTTGGCACCGAGAACAAATACTGATCCATGGCCTTGGGCCTGGGCTCAGCGGCCTCGGCCAAGCCCAGCTCGTCGCCGCCCTCATCGTCGGCGCACTCCTCAGCTGCATAAAGCAGGATCCACTGCATGGTGTACAGCAGCTTGGTTTCAACTGGCCCAATGGCCTGCATGTCCCGAACGCGGCCTGAAAGAGCATCATTTGAAAGGTTTAACTATAATTTGCCATCGATTTCAAATAAAACGTCTTTTAATAAAAAAAAACATTAAAACAAATCAAGTGTATACAATTAATTTTCAGATTCAGCATCAATATCTTAAAGATGTTCAAGCTTATTTCAAATTGTGGCTAATCTATCCTGTTTTTATAGAATAGCTAAAATCGGCTTTTAGGTTATTTTTTCTTAGGGAGTATTCGAACTGGAGTCACTAAAATCACAGATCAATAATATTGTAATTTATAATCGATTTGGGAACTTACAGTAGAGGAGAGCTGCGCAGGCGTGCATGACATGCGGCAAGGCGCCTTGGAGCAGACGCCAGCGTGGAATGGCCCCCAAAGCTTTGGTCAGCGGCGGGGAGAGGCCAAACTGAATATTCTGCACCAGCACCTTCTCAAAGGACTATCAAGCGGGCAAAGTAAAGGGAGAATTAGTCAATTAAATGGCTTTTATATGGGTACTTGTGGAGCTCACCTTGCAGGCTTCTTTGGATTCCTGTGCTCCATAAGATTCATCAATGTGATAATACAAACAAACGAAACAGAAATTCGATTAGCTCAGTCGAAAGAATGCAGGACTTTTGGAATGAATTTTAAATAGCTAAGCTACAGCAAAATAAGAGTGGAATAACACCAAAAAAACAACAGCTAGAAATATATAACTCAAATTAGGCTCAAGGCATGCACTATAAATTGTACGAGTTGGTAAACATACAGTGGTATATATGATCGTATTAATATATGTTAGTATTTCTGTACATATAACATTTAAAACTTACGTGGTGTCCTGGTGCGTGTTGACAAAACTACATTCAGATTCAGACAAATTGCGAGAGATTTTACAATGTTAATTTGTACAGTTTATTTTTGTTTGTTTGTTTGTTTGTTGTTGTTATTGTTGTTATTTAAAGCATAATATTGTTGTTGTCATTAGTATGTTTAGTTAGTGTTAATACATTGTGGAAAAGAAATTGAAAATCAAATGCAAAATGAATAGAGTCAACATCAAACATCAAATTCATAAATATATCAATCGAATTTATCATCGAATTTTGAAGAATAGTAGAAAAAATACAATTACTAAAAAGATATCTAGCTTTCACATATGTATGTTTATGTGAGAACTTGATATAGTAAATCCAATTGGTTGTGCCAATGGTACAGTTAGACACACTCCATCCGTACAAAACAAACACGCATAGCGAATTTACAGCACACTCTTTTCATTAATTAAATACCCTTGCAGTGGCTATATTAACTTTGCATTTGAGCAATTAAAGTATATATCCTTATCCATACGAACGAACTGACAAAAATGTTTAATTTTCTAAAACAGCTCTTTTTGCTTTCTTAAGAATTCAGGTATAAAACAAATATTATCAATTCTATAGCTGCCAAAAAAGCAATTATTATTATTACTTGTATAGAAAGCTGTTTATTTTAAAACTTTTTCAACATATTTATAATTCCACGAATATATCTTCCACATATCTATACACACTTTTTCATTCCCAATGCTCCTATCATATAAACCAAATAACTAAAACGGACGATCGGATGAAAATAAAAATTAAATAAATTACTGTGTATATTTAGAGCACATTTACAATATGTCTGCAAGGGTACTTAATATTCGGCAATCCGAAATTCTTTCCCGTTATATTTTACTTTCCCTAATATGTGTTTTTGTTTTTCTAATTTTAGCCAGTTCCAATGCGGTCTTACTAGGCACTTTTGCTTTAGGACTTCTATTAGCCATGGTTAAGGTTTCCATTGAATTTTTTTGGATTTTCCATTTTCAGTAAATACATATATTTTTTGTTTTGGCCAAGACACTTACCATGCAACTGGCCTCATGCAGTTTGCCCAGTCGCGGCCTGATGAAGGGCGCTATTTGGCGCCAGAGGAACGTTTGCACGGGGACGGGCAGGCCCAGATCCTGTAGGCCATCGTCCTGGTCAATGTCAAAGTCATCGTTGTTGTTGTTTGGCGTCGAGCTGTTGTTGTTCGCCTGTAGATTGTTGTTGTTTGTCGCATTGGTCACCATGGTGGCCAGCTGAAAGGACACGCGAGAATTTCAATGACATGCAACTGTTGAATGCGCCGGTTCATTCAAAAACAAAAACAACAAAAAAAAAATTTGCATTAGCATGTAGCAGCCACAACAGCAACAAGTATTTGCGTGCGCAGGCTCGGCAATAAATTGAGCACTCTAACCCCACTACTGCTGCCGCTGCTGCCGCTGCTCCTGCTGCTGCTGTTGCTGCTGTTGCCAGCGTCTAGGTCAGTGCCAAAACAAAATCTCTTGACACCCACGAACAGCTACTTCTCCCCGGTCACATGTGCCAGCTGCTCCTTGAACGCTGCGCAGAACGCAGACTCCGCAGCTTCGCAGCGTCGGCTAAGTTATAGATACAGAAACTGGACTTTTTGGTATACATGCAAATTTTCGGGTCAGCAGCAGAGGAAAATTCTTTTTTCATCGCCATTTTTTCACTTATATAATCTGTAAATTTTCGCTGCCCAAAACTGTCAATTGTCAAACATTTAACACGCACTTAAATCAAACGTTGAATTTCGTTTTACGTTTATGTGCAGCAATTTTGTCGGGAATTGCGACCGCACCCAGTGAATAAATAGTTTTAGTCAAGGGTTTGGCCAATGGCCCCGCTCCTCGCCCAATTCGGACATTGACAATGTGTTGTATTGAATTCGTTTGATTTCAATTGAGGTTCCATTAGCACATTTTTAACTATTCGTTTGAAAAATTTTATTTTGCACCTTGGTTTTTTGGGCTTACCTTGATTTGCGCGTTGCCAGTTTCGATAACGTTTACTGCTGAAGCGTTCGGATGCAACTGGGACAAAGCGTCGCGTCGTTAACTGACGAGCTATTCACATCGTCGTTATCCTTCTCGTCTCTCTTCGTTGCCACCGACAGGAGCAGCAATCAGCAAGCAGCGCGCAGCAAGCCTGCGGTGCGTATACACAATCAAACTCCCACACATACGTTAAGTGTACGCACAGCCACCCCCAAAAGGGCTGCTCTAAATATACGTACATGTATATATATCTGTGTACAGGGTGCTTTGACAGTAGTTATAGCATAGCGGCAGCTTCACTTTTGTCAGAACACCCTCTACATTTGGCACACTTATCAATGATAAGTGCTGGCTTTGTGAGGGTTGAAAATTGCGTATACGCCGCGTGTGTTGCGGCTCCTCAATTGCTGTCGCTCTTATCATTAAAGCTATTGTGTTTCTAAGGGTGAATTATGTTTATATAACAAATGGCAGCCTTAAGTGTTGGCCATCAAATTGATCGGGCTTAGATACCTATTCACCAGATTGTAGGCAAGCTGATAGCTGATAAATAAAATAAAAAATTTTTCAAAATAAAAAAAGAATATAATCGGGGTTATTAAATTATGTTATTAATCTAAAAAAATCTTTACAAAATTACAGTTGAAATTTTCTGAAAGACCCATTTTTAATGCAAATGTTTATATAAACTTATTTTAATTAATTTAGACAAAATTAATAAATATTAAAAAATAAAATCACTTCTAAATTTTATTTTAACAATCAAAAACAATTTTTATATTTTAACAAACTTTTGTTTTACTTTGTTTTATACCTAATATATTAAAAATTTAAATCTTTTTAGTCCCTTTTTGGCAATACCCAAGTGCAATAGAAAAGCAAAAATATTCTGTATAATATATATACATATATGAATTATATATATCGCATTCGTGTTCTTATCAATGAGCTGCGCAATTGCAACTGCGCAGAGTTGGCCCATTTTGTCAGCTGCTGTGCTGCGAGTTCTGCCAACAGCTGCTTAATGCGAGAGATAAAGCAAAGCCGGCCCAATTGACATGCACCAATTGTTGTGTATCCAACACCCCCCCTAAGAGGCATCCTTTCCCGCACGGCAACAGGTAGTTGTCTGCGCGAGGCTGCGCAGTAAAAAGCCAAAACGAAGCTTGGCAAGAGATGCGATGCGATGAGATGAGATGAGTCGAGTTAAGTTGTTTTGAGCGTTTCGGCTTGAACAGCTGTGTCTGGGTTAAGTGGGTCAAAGAAAGGCCCACTTTGGGGCCCATCGGCTGTCGATGTCAAGGACAAGGACTGCAATTGGGAAATGTTGCCGGCCAAACCAAAAAAAAAAAAAAAAAAAAAATTGTGTTAATTGCCCAAGCGGAATTTATACCTTTTAAGCAACCAATTGTACGAAGCAATGTGTACCTATTTATATATGCATGCATGGGTGTGTAGGTGTGTGTGTGTGTCTGTGTGAGTGTGTGCGTGTCTATATAGGAACATGAATATGCGTTGTAGATGAATGCTCTGAATACATTTAGTGTATCTGTGTCATAGTTTTTATAAATAGCACACATTCAAAATTGTTTATTGTTGCTTTAAACACAAACACAATTGGATGCCTGGCTAGTAATACGCCTTCTATGTAGATGAGAGCCAGATACAATATGAACGTGCGAGCGAGAGCGAGCTAGACAGGAATAGCTTCCTTAAAAAACAGATATATGTGTATGTAGTACATACTACAACAGAAATTACGTATTTTCGAAGCTATTCAGGTGTTTTTTGGATTTTCAAAAAATATCAGCCGGCGGCCAAAACATTTTGAATGATAACATGCGAGGCGCTCAAAAACTCAATAAAATGCGTGCGGCTTGCCAAATAGACAATCAGGGTCGTCAGATACATAAATATCCATATATATATATGTTTCGTTATAGCCAAAATTGCACATACACACAGATTTATATACGCTATATACAATCGATGTGTAGTGGTTGCCCCCTAGCATGAAAAAAAAAAACTAAAATACAATAGTCCCCGCGATGTTGGCCAAAATATTATCGGCAAAATCATGTGTAACATCAAATGATATTCAACACTATGCGGCTGAGAATGCCACAAGTGATTATTATTTTGCATGGGGGTAAAAAGAACAAAAAACAGCAACAGCAACAACCACAAAAGATATATATATATATATCTTAAAAATAGATCGAAAGAACAGAGAGAACCCTAGGCAAATGCTATGAAGAAAATAGAGAGCGCGATTGAGAGAATTTAGACGCATAGCTGAGAGCGTGCCCAGATGAAAGTAAATTCTTCGCCAGCATATATAAATATATATGTATATGTATGTATATATATTGTTGTACACATATGTATACATATTCATGTATGTGTACAGCCTTGCTTAGGAAAAACGTCTGAGCATTTCATGCCGCATGTTCATGTATTGGTGCTTCTTTATCAGTGTTAGCTGCTCGGCATCGCCAGCGGGCATCACCTCAGAATTACCTTGCCGTGCTGCCACTGACGAATATCGTTCAGTCGAGACCGAGCTCATCCGCGATACAGTTGCTTTTCGCATTCAATAGACAAAATGGTGAGTGCTGCCTGCCGCCGCCACATTTCTGCTGGGCTATGAAAAAAACTCTTGTGATCCGTTTGAGTTTTCTAGTTGCAATACATTAAATGAAAAAAAAAACAATATTAATTATGTGTTGCAGCCAATATTAAATTTACAAAAATTTCTACTTCTTTTTCACTATACCAACGACAGGCTGATGTTCCAAAGCGTGAAGTTGAAAGTAAGTTGAAAGACAACGCAAAAGGATTATAAAGCTAACCTCAAAAAAATAAAATAAAATAAAATAAAATAATAATAATCAAAATAAAACACACATACACACTTGTCAGAGTCAAGAACTATTAAATAATAATGCCCGTGGGCGGTATAAAGGATTATTAATAAAATCACTATAATATACAGTCGAAAAAGTGATTGCATAATGTGCGCGTGTGTTCGAAATTAAAAAAAATAAATGTAAAGAAAATCAACATATAAGTAAAACCCAAAGATGTTATACAGCAATGCGTGGGCATATACACACAATATATATATATATATACATATATATCTATATATATATATACGAAAGGCGAATGCTTGAAAAAGTCAAAATTATATTTCGTAATCGTTTCGCATTCATATTTAAAAAAAATGAAGAAAATAAATAAATAAAATATGTATCTATATATATTTTAACCATCTATATTTATATTTTATAGATCACAAATTATGCTGGTTTTAAAAGAATACCCATAATAATAGTGAGAAGATTGTTAAAATATAAACAAAAATCGAAATTAATTTCAATACGCGTACAGTGGAAAAATTTTCAGTATATGTACCATAATGTCTATATCAGATCTAATTTTGGCCAAGTTATTTCTTCGCATTTATTTTTGTACAAAACGCACTGCCAACGAGCTAGCGATTGTGTGTGTATGTGTGTGTGTGTGTGTTTAGTATAGACGAAGGCGTTCGGGTGTCGTATTACGTATACGTATATGTATGGGCCTTCGTGTTGGCAACGATCCCACGCACACACACGTACACACACACACACACACACATACACGTAATTATTGCGCCGCCATGTCAAGATTTTCGTGATGACCAAAAATGTGCGTACCCTAAATTTCAGGGTTATTGAATTGACCTCAATTGCCGCGATCCATCAATATTCAATAAATAGAAATATATTTTATAAATATAAATAAAAACCACATAAAATATAATGAATAACACTTTAAATTTCAAATTGTAAAATGTTATCGATTAGCTAAATTTTGAAATTATTTTTGCACAGATGTCGAATTCGTTTTCGAAGTTATGGGCTCACCCGGTGAGGGCATTGATGCCGTCGATCTAGGCGATGCTCTGCGCGCTTTGAACTTGAACCCCACCTTGGCGCTGATCGAGAAAATGGGCGGCACCAAGAAGCGCAACGAGAAGAAGATCAAGATGGACGAGTTCCTGCCCATTTACTCGCAAGTGAAGAAGGAGAAGGAGCAGGGATGCTATGAGGATTTCATTGAGTGCTTGAAACTGTACGACAAGGAGGAGAACGGCACCATGCTGCTCGCTGAATTGCAGCACGCCCTCCTGGCCCTTGGTGAGTGAATGCCCCTTACTACCATCTAAAAAAAACATAACAAATATAATGCATTGTAATCTAACAGGTGAGTCCCTGGATGATGAGCAAGTGGAGACTCTGTTCGCCGACTGCATGGATCCCGAGGATGATGAGGGCATGATCCCCTACTCCCGTAAGTAGCGTCCGGATTTGAATGGAGCATTCTGTGTCCAATTCGAAAGTCAATTTGTATATGTGCTACATAATGTTATTTGTATTTTTTACATGCACCTATTGTCTACGCACACACTTGTTACCCAATCAATCAATCACTCAATCAATCGATCAATCAAACTGCACCTTGCACACTCCTAACCATACACACACACACGCACACACAACTATGTTCGTCAATCTGTCAATGTGTTTTGTGTGACCTATGCACCCTGCACCACGCACCACGCGTCTCTCTCGCTCTTTGATATCGGATCTGACCGATCCTGCAGAGTTCATCCAGCGCCTGATGAGCGATCCCATCGTCTTCGACTAAACAGTAAGTTGTCGTCTTGTCCACCCGACGTCTCTGTACTCGCAGTGTATTATATATCTTCTCTCTTTATATATATATAAATCACATATTAATAATATTTATTCTCTATTCGCCTTGTAGCATTCCTCGCAAGAATGTGTGACAGACCAGATGCGCTATAAATAAATAACAACAACAACAACAACACCAAACAACAAATTTATAGCAAACAGCCATTCTCCATAGATGTTATATTCATCGCTAACTCTCTCTATCTCTCTCTCGTATATTATTTTAATTAAATTTTACTTCTGCTACTACAACTGCAAAATTGAACTTCAAGATAATATTATTTTTTAAAAAAATAAAAAAAATTTAAATTATAAAAAATAACGAAAACAACAAAAAAAACTGAAAAAAATATGTTTCGTGCCAATTATTTTGTTTATGAACTTTCTTTTGAATTATGATTATTTATGTTTTTTTTTTTTTTTTTTTGGTTAACAAGTTTGACAAAGTTATGGGGGTTTGGATATATCATGATCAAAATGCCATCAAACGTGAAAATCGGTTCACTTTTGACAAAGTTATGGGGGTTTGATATATGGGAATCTGACAACTTTACATGTCAAAATTTTTGTCGATTTTGGGATAATTTCTGACCAAAAATTTGACCCCCCCCAAAATCACTTTCAATGTTGTTTTTTATGCCAATTGTGACAAATAAAATCGATTAAAACTATAAATTCGCAATTCTAAGTTTTGAAAAAATATTTTTTTCCAAAATTCACAAGGGGGAGTACATGCTTTTTTGACCAAAAAATTCAAAAAAAAATTTATTTGCGAAAATGAATATTTTTTGAATTTGGAGTCAATATATAGAACAAATCATGATCAAAATGCCATCAAACGTGAAAATCGGTTCACTTTTGACAAAGTTATGGGGGTTTGATATATGGGAGCTATGGAATCTGACATCTTTACATGTCACAATTTTTGTCGATTTTGGGATGATTTTTGACAAAAAATTTGACCCCCCCAAAATCTCTTTCAATGTTGTTTTTTATGCTAATTGTGATAAATAAAATCGATTAAAACTATAAATTCGCAATTCCAAATTTTGAAAAAATATTTTTTTCCAAAATTCACAAGGGGGAGTACATGCTTTTTGACCAAAAAATTCAAAAACTTTTACATTCAAAAATGAATATATTTTGAATGTAGAATCAATATATAGGACAAATCATGATCAAAATGCCATCAAACGTGAAAATCGGTTCACTTTTGACAAAGTTATGGGGGTTTGATATATGGGAGCTATGGAATCTGACAACTTTACATGTCAAAATTTTTGTCGATTTTGGGATGATTTTTGACAAAAAATTTGACCCCCCCAAAATCTCTTTCAATGTTGTTTTTTATGCTAATTGTGACAAATAAAATCGATTAAAACTATAAATTCGCAATTCTAAATTTTGAAAAAATATTTTTTTCCAAAATTCACAAGGGGGAGTACATGCTTTTTTGACCAAAAAATTCAAAAAACTTTTATTTTCGAAAATGAATATATTTTGAATGTGGAGTCAATATATAGAACAAATCATGATCAAAATGCCATCAAACGTGAAAATCGGTTCACTTTTGACAAAGTTATGGGGGTTTGATATATGGGAGCTATGGAATCTGACAACTTTACATGTCAAAATTTTTGTCGATTTTGGGATGATTTCTGACCAAAAATTTGACCCCCCCAAAATCACGTTGAATGTTGTTTTTTATGCTAATTGTGACAAATAAAATCGATTAAAACTATAAATTCGCAATTCTAAATTTTGAAAAAATATTTTTTTCCAAAATTCACAAGGGGGAGTACATGCTTTTTTGACCAAAAAATTCAAAAAACTTTTATTTTCGAAAATGAATATATTTTGAATGTGGAGTCAATATATAGAACAAATCATGATCAAAATGCCATCAAACGTGAAAATCGGTTCATTTTTGACAAAGTTATGGGGGTTTGATATATGGGAGCTATGGAATCTGACAACTTTACATGTCAAAATTTTTGTCGATTTTGGGATGATTTTTGACCAAAAATTTGACCCTCTCAAAATCACGTTTAATGTTGTTTTTTATGCTAATTGTGACAAATAAAATCGATTAAAACTATAAATTCGCAATTCTAAATTTTGAAAAAATATTTTTTTCCAAAATTCACAAGGGGGAGTACATGCTTTTTTGACCAAAAAATTCAAAAAATTTTACATTCAAAAATGAATATATTTTGAATGTAGAATCAATATATAGGACAAATCATGATCAAAATGCCATCAAACGTGAAAATCGGTTCACTTTTGACAAAGTTATGGGGGTTTGATATATGGGAGCTATGGAATCTTTTATTTAAGAACGTGAACGAGTACAACGCAGTCGGTATCGCCTGACTGCAATGTTCTTGTTTATGATGTACTCGTTCTTTAAAATGCAGAATTCCAAATTTATATTTCTTATCAATGGTGGGCTTCAAAATGAGTTATGATTTTCTGTTTCTAACGTAAATTTTTCGAATCTTTTATTACCAAAATCAAAGCGATTTTGATTATGGGTTGTGATGAATTCGTTAATTACAGTTGATCAATAAAAGTCAAATAATTTCATGAAATTAAAAATAATTTGTTTGTTTGTTTCAATTGATTATTTTAATATACAAAATACCCTGTGCTTAGTGACAGTACCAATAATTGGACAACAGATGGCGCTGCAGCTACAAAGCTGCTGTAAAAAAGCTCCGCAGCGATGCCCCTTCGCGTGTACTAAAAAAGCTTTGCCGCAGCTTGTGCGTTTGTCGAGTACGTTAATTGAGAATTTCAACGAACTGAAAATCAGTTGAAAACGAGATAACAAACGCAAAAGATACAAAGCGCAACGTTGACGATTCAAAAAATTGCATTGGCAAATAAAATTCAATTGAAATCAGCTAAAACAAAATAAAACAAAGTGCAAGTGCAAAAGAGCAGAGAAAGTGCATAAAGCAAAAAGAGAAATATTGTCAGCATTATTTATTATTGTTATATACAAATATATATTTTTAGGCAGATTTACACTGAAAAGTGCATAAGCCAGCCAACGGCAATCCAAAAGTAAAACGTGAAGTGAACAAATAGTTTAAAAAAGAAAAAATATTAAAGAAAAAAGAAAATTCAACTCACAGATATATATAAAAAAAGAGAGTACACACAGCGAGCAAAACGATAAAACGCACATAAAAGTCCTGTTCTGAGTGCAGTACACACGCACACACACTCTCACACACGGGCACTTTCAATATGGCGGATGTCATGGAGAAAAGCTCTGTGCTGGAAGCTGCAATGCCAACTTTGGCCGATCCCCGCCCAATGCACCCTGTGCAGGCGCAGCTGCAACAGGAAGCGCAGCAGCAGCAGCAGCAGCAACAGCAGCAACCACAGCAGCAAGAGCAGCAACTCCAGCAACTCCAACAACAACAGCAGCAACAACAACAGCAGCAGCAACAACAGAAAACGGTGCCGGCTCAACCGGCACGCGCTGGACAGGAACAAAAAGGTGAGGGCCAATGACTTCACATAACGTATACGCCGCGTTGACACGAAGAAAATCAATTAACTATAGCCATGACTGCATTTGATATGCGATATATGCACAGACATATGGCTCAATTAGGCAAAGTGTGGCAAAGTTGTAGACCCAGGACATTGAATGGTTATGTCAGCTGAACATGCACCACCACTGGCTGTGGCAGTGCCACCAGTTGTGGCAGCGGTGGCTCACGTCATTATTGTGTGGCTCTTAGCCGTTATGCAAATAGATTTGTTGTGATTATACACTGTTTGTCTAAATAAAACAAGGCTATATTAGGTTTCTACTAAGTTTTGATGCTGTTTGCAGCTAGAACTTAAATATTTGAAATGAATACTATATAAAATATATAATAGATATATAATAGATTATTGTTGCTTAATTTTGTAAAGAAAGAAATATTGATTTCTTTTATGAAATATTTTTAATAAAAATCTGGCAAAGTTTTTGAGCAAAAAAAGAACAGCAGAGTTTTTTTAATCAAGAATTAATTATTGGGTAAAAGTTAGTCAAACTTGAGCAGAAAATGTTTTTCTTTTTTTTACCCATAATTCACAGGGCAATGCACAGTTGGTTATATTATTTGTATTTTCTTCTTGTTTGCACATCTGTCGAGCGATTTAAAAAAAAGTGAGTTGTTTGTGCTTATCAAGACTGTCTGAAGAGTTCTACTCCCAGTGGAGTCGCCCGAAGGATGTTGCGCTATTGTCTCGCTGCGGTTGCATAGGCGCAACGACCTGCAATTGTTTTCCACATTCCAGACAGGCGGCCGTTTTTTAATTGTGTTTAATGTCCGCTCCCTGACATGTGTTGTTTATCTAACGGCATCTGCTGCAGCCCGCTGCGATAAAACTTATCAGCAACTTGAGCTTCGGCAGCAGCAACTGTAGCCCCTGCCCCTGCCCCTGCCACTGTCCTCAATTTTAGACTTGCCTCTGCCTCTGAGGTTGCCGTTTGTGGTCGCTCTGCATTTGACGTCGTTTCAATTAAGCTTATTGCGTTTTGGCGATGGTATCTTAACTTTGTCATTCAAAGAGCCATTTGGGTTTGCTTTAATCCAAGACTGGAGCAAATCGCTGTTTTATTCATAAATGCATTTGTTTATCAGGTGAACTAATAACGAAACTAAAATTTATTTAAATTGGACTGTAATTTTTTCAAATATTCACTCAGAAACAGTTTTAGGCAATGTGTCTTTTCATAAATTATCCAATCGAGTGCAAAATTAAAGAATAATCAATTTTTACCTTCGAAGAAGTCATTGAACATTTTTCAGGCCAGTCCATGTTATCGATAATTAATTTTGGGTTAACAATAAACGATTTTAATAGTGATATTATTCTCTTAAATTAATAATAGAAGTTAGATTCAGATTCAAACAACTACTTAATAAATGAATACGTAAAAAATATATTATATTACGAAAGTACAAAATTCTTTGTTTTTCTGTTTGTGCAAAATATTGATCAAAAAAGCTGTGCTCCATTTTAAATCTCTTTTATGCTTAAAATGCTTAAAAAGTATTTTAATTTCGCTTTGACACAAATTGGGCACAAAAATGTTTGTTTTGTTTGACACACACACACACACACACACACATGTATATGGCAACAGTTGCTCTCGCACTCGTCCATCCCTGCCGCTGATTAAATCAAACGCTTGAATCAAGTGCAAACCAGCTCTGTTAAATAATCACAACAACAACAGCCACAACAACAACAACAACAACAACTTAAGTTGCTATTGTTTTGTGCGCTTTTACCTTAGTGCTAAATAACATAAATACCCAACAAAAACTAAAAGGCATAAAAACAAATACGAAAAATATAAATAAATATAGTTGTTGATGGCTATCAGTGGTCTCCGTCTCTCCACATCTCCTCCTCTAATTCTCTCGTACATTTAGCTGGTTCGCTCTGTTGTCATTCACATGAAGTCATCGTCAGCGTCAACGTCAACGTCGACGTCGGCTTCAGTTCTGTCTCAACTGTTAGTTCACAACGCAGGCTTCATAATGCAACTGCATAGAATATATATACATATTCCATCAATTTATACACATATATAAAATAGTATATATATATATGTATAAGTATAATAGTAGTTAATTATAATAATATATAATAATTGTTATCTACATGCTGTATAAACATAAACATTTATTAAGAGTCTGAAAGGGTATTGATAATATATTTTATTTACCTTCTTGTTTACAACTCTGATAAGATTTCTTATATCAGCTAAACTCTCTATCTGCACCCATACAGATTTGCAATAGATAAACGCTTGCAATTTTCTCTGTCTTCTTCTCTCTCTATAAATGTTAAACGGCTCTTCTGCGTTATAAATAGAATACTTTGGCAATATTTCTGTCACCCACTCTTAATTATTTGGCTTTTTAATTAACACACGAATGAGAATTTCTCATTTGCATTTGCAATTGATTTTCTTTCGTTTTGATTTTCTTTTCGTTTCTCGAATACAAAGTAAATCTAAAAAGTCAGAGGCTAGCCCCAAAACTTATAGGCACTAATTTTAACGGTTTCCGCTATAAATGAAAAAAAGCAATTACCAAATATTTAGTGCCATATTTGTATTAGCTACAGCCACGCCCTGTTGCAAGCAACTGAACCACGAAAATCGATCAAAGATTTTGTGTACTCTTTTCTGGTCATGCGTGGGCCCTTATATGGAGTTTATGATTAATTAGTCTGTCGATTAATTGATTCATTCGTTCGTATTTTATGCTCGCCTAGAAATAATTGAAAACATATTTTCCTGTTCTTTCTTTCGAGAAGTTCAACCAGCTCAATTTCGAAAAGATTCGAGCACGTTCTTTTCGAAATTTATTAAAAATCAGAACCAAATCGTTATTTTAAATTTTACTAGAAATTATGGAGGTATCCAAGTTAAATATAAAACATAATTACATGATTTGATCCCTTCGTTTCTTTGCTTCTATTTTGAGAATTACTCACCTATCCGAAGTAACACAAAAAGAATAACATAAAAGTTTTACAAACTGTCTTTCCAACACATTCTCATACGTAGATATATAATTTTTCAAAACCTCGTCGGAATATAGGTTTTTAGCAATTTCAGTTCAACCAGTGCGTTGATCATCAATCAATTAATCAGTCAGTCAATCAACGAGTGACAATTGTTGTTGCCGCACGTGTTTGTAGGTCAGCCGAAACAGTATATTGATTAAAGGGTATAGCAAAGTCGTGCAAAATTCTTATTTGATTATTTCAAAAACAGCTAGAAAATGACAAATCTGTGGCGAATGTGGCACAAGCATGAAAACTGTGTCAAGTCACAGAGAGAAAAATACGAAAGAGAGAGAGAGAGAGAGAGAGAGAGAAAGAGTGAGAGTGACCCTTTATGTCAGATATAATTTGCATGCAAACAGACGCTCTTCATTAAATGCAACAACAGAAATGATTTTAGGAGAAAGGGACGAGCTGAAAATGAGGAGCGGAAATTTCAAATTATTTGCACTCGATTCTAAGTGCGGCGCGGTTGACCCAAGGTGCAACAATTAATATGGAAAGCTCGTACAAAGAACATTTATTAAGCTGTGATTTGTGTGTTAGCGAGTGTACAAGTGTGTGTGTGTGTGTGTGTGTGTGTAAGTCAGGTGAATGCTAATTTGAATGTGCGGAAGGGAAAATGCCGCATAGTTGCCGCTTTATTAATTAATTAAATTTATTTTGCAGCTGGCATTTAAAAGTTTGATCAATAAAATGTAAGCCAAGATTAATAAAGACGTCACATATAGAGGTGTCGGGAGGGGCGTGAGGGTGCTGCGAGCTGAGTGGGTGGGTGGCCGGTGTGCCTGGGTGTTGGCTTAATTGTTTTCAGCTCTCAACAAAGTGTCGCTTGGCACGCAAATTGCGGCCGTGCAGCCACCCTTTAATATTAAGAAAGAGATAGAGAGATATATATGTATAGAGAGGGAGAGAGAGAGTTAAACTCGTTGGTCTTCCACCCATTGATAGTTCATTAAACGCGGGTAAAGATTTGCTTTGATTTCATATCGAGATTATGGCCAGGCCATCACCACGAGTTGGCATCACTTTCGCCCGGCGCTGGCGGAGACTTGGCCAGCGAATTGGATTGGCTGGTTACCCAATGACGCCGCATTTGGTAGCTGTCGCATAATTTGTTGTTCTTGTTGTTGCCTGGCCATATTGGCGGACGGTGTTGTTGACGCTTTTGGCGGCGCTACGTGCGTGCGTCAGTTGCCACATTTTGTGGCAATCAATAATCGAAGTGCGTCAAAGCTACAAATGTTAAAGACAGCCACCAAGACCAAGGGGGATATAAATATCATTTGCTGATAAGGGAAGAACAGTCAAAATGTGACAACCTATATATATATACATTTATAAACTTACTTATACTTATTCTTATAAAAATTTTAGTTTGACTTGGCGCTATTTTTCAACCGATCGATCCAATAACAGCTATCTTATATAGTTGTGATAATAAAATTTATTTTAATTTTGTACTAACTTGTTTTTAAAGTCTGATATTAGTTTACCTTTAATTTTGGTTAAAATGATTTAAAAACACAAAAATTTTGTTTGTGCAATAACTTAATTCTTCATCGATATTGCTTATGGCAGCTATATGATTTTGTAGTCCGATATAAGTTAAATATTTTTTGTTTATTATTAGGCATATACATAGCTTAACTCTTAGAACAACACAAACATTACGTTTGACAGGAAGCTATATGATATAATGGCTTGATTCATCTGACACCGATTAAGAAAACTATAAATCTAATAGATAGCCGTCATCAGCATATATATACATATATGTCAGATAATTATCAATTATAATTATAATTTTTTAACCATCCACCTGCTCTTCTTGTGATTCATCTTTTGCGCCGCAGCCTTTAAAGGGCTGTTAACCGTTAGCATACATGCGCAATGCCAAAAAGCTTTCGTGCACACAGAAAAGAATGACAAAAAAAATGAAAAAACAACGGTCTTTTAGGCATTCAGCTTTAGAGATTCCTCAAGTGTCACTTGCTGATGCTTGAAAATGTGGAATAAACCTAAAGCTAAAATAATCAATGAGCGTAGTGAAAGGAATATTAACAAATATACGGATACATATGTATATGTACATATGTACTCAGTATATAGGTTTATGGGTGTCTGTGTGTTACACCAAAGGGAAGCCAACAAAAATGCCGATAGATACAAAATGCGACAGCAGCACAACCCCCTTAGAAGAAAAAAAACAAAACAAATGCTCTAGAGAGAGGCAAATGCGGCTTTCACAGTAGGCAGCAGCAGCAGTAGCAGCAGCAGCAGCACCAGTAGCAGAGGAACAGCAGCAGCGCCGACAGAGCCACCCCCGATGTATGTGCGGCTGGTTTGTTATTGCTTTAACCATCGTCCGTTTTGTTGTTGTTTTTGTGTGTACAGTTTGCCAGGTATGCGCTATTCCCCTTATTGTCGTTAAGCTTTTAGCACACCGGCTGAGCTTTTAGCACAAGCAAACATTGATTTAGACAACAACCAACTGCTAGTGCGCTGATCAGGCACTAGGTAGCGCTTTCAGACAACGTTGAATGATTAATTAAAAAAATATAATATTTTTCTTTATTTTCAGGTATAAAAACAACGTAAATCTGTTAAATTTGTTTATGAAATGGCTTTGTTTTGCTTGGTATGTATATGAAATAAAATTAAGGACGATTGTTGTAAAATTAAAATGATGTTAGTTTTAAATATAAATAATACCAAAAATGTGTATTTTTTAAGATGATACTCATTTAATTTTTAAGTTGTGAATTTTTATTGATTATTTTAAATTGATTAATTAAATTTAATTTAATGCCAAACAAATGCTCTTAGCCACTAAACCTACTTGCCTAATATAACGAGAACCAAAGAAAAGAAACGTTAAGCCACCCGTAATTATATATAACAAATTCTATCAGGAGAGAGGTAAAAAAAGGTCAACTCTTGCCACAATCAACTGCAGCTACTGCGCAGACACGATAACCTTGACAGTCGAATAAGCGACTAAACGATAACAAACCCAACTAGGCAGACATTAAAGTTAACGCAACATGCAATAGACACCCCAATATAGCTCGAATAAGCTACATCGCCACACCCCAAGCTTTGACTTACTTTACTCTTTACGCAGCATGGAGTATATAGAATAGAATATGGGGCTTGCGTGACGCTTGCTTCTAAATATATGTACAACAATTAGTTACAAATCAAGGAACCTATGACAACAACACCTGAATAATAGACAAAGTGTACTAAAATTTGTCTGTACACAACCGAATGCGATGCGTGGCAAGCAGTGCCTGTGGCACCAGCCCCTAGTTCCCACGGGGGTAGCCTTTGAAATAATTGCAAGTAATTTATTTATATGAAAGATATCGAAATTGCAAAAAAACAACGGCTGCAAGTCCCAAAAATGACTCTTGGGTCGATTTTGATGAAAACCTGGTTTTGAACCTGGCTTTAAATATCAGTTAAACCTGATTTTGGTTTAAAACTTGGTTTCTTTAAAAGAAAAATAAATATAAATTGAATACAACTTTATAAGAAAATTAATAATGTTTTCTTCTTTTATATTTATTTAAGATTAACAGATATGCAGTGCAAACGAGCGTTAAAAACTCATAAACTTAAAACACTTTTAATTATTTAAATCTGTTAAGTAGCGTTCTGCAATTATGTTAAAAAAAAAATCTCAGCGTCTGTTAGTTAAGCTCATTGTAGTCCCAACTTACCGAACGTCCCTCGTCTATGCACCTAATTTGTATCAGTAGTAAACATTATAATGGGGAACATTGCACAGAGGCGCGTCTAATGCGACCCTTGTGCCCATAAAATTAATCAAGCTAAATGAGATTTGCATAAAAAAGTAGAAAGAAACACAAATTCCAACTGTACCTGAGCCTGAGCCTGTGTCTGAGACTATGCCATAGTTCTTGCCACATTGCCACATTGTTGGCGTGTTGAATTTGCATTTCGCTGCGGCGCCCAACTAATAAATTTGTATGTCAATAGAAAAGAGGAGAATTCCTTTTGCCTCGAAGGAGTCGCTGAATTGGCCGGTGAGCGAGCCTCGAACTGCGCAAGGACATTGCCGCCGCGCGAAGAACTTTACGGGGCGCATTCATATCAAAACAAAAAAAAAACATTATATATATATATTCTAAGTATTGTAATTCGAAAGTTTTCAAAGCAAATAAAAGCAGTCGAGTTTTAACACTCGCGCCAAACAGAACGCAACGAGCGCGTTAGCCAAAAAACAACCAGAAAGGAAAAGGACGAACGTGTAGCAAAGAAATCAGAATTATATATGACACATATTTATATATAGATATATTCATAAAATAAGTGCATGTGTGTTTGTATTTCGTATGATTCCAAAGTGCGCGTAAAGCATTTGTGAAGAGGTTCAAAAGAGCAGCTGACAGCTGCTTTTTTTCGCTTGTGGTAAGCGCAGAGTGCAAAGTGCATTAGCCTGTAACTGCGGCCAAGTTATTGCCCTTTGGCCAGGCAAAAATCGATAAAATTGCAGAGTACCGTTTTTGTTTATGGACAACTGCAACAATTGATAACAAGTTCGTGTGGCAAGTGCATACACTCAGACAAAAGAAATGAAAATTAAACCGTTTTATATTAAATATTTAATTTAATTTAATTCAAACTTTTTATTTTGTCAGCAATGAGAGGCTCTACCTCCAATAAAATCACATAATATTGAAAGAAATAAGTTTGCTTTCTTCTAAATAATAATTTTAATATTTCTCTAGCAACAACTTTACGCTCAGATTATGTTTATATAAATAATGTCAACACTTGAATGAAATCTAAATTTCATTAACGAAGCACAAAAATTACTCGACTTAAATAAACTTTACTTAATTTTTAGACAATTAAATTCTTGAAATAAGTAGTGTCTACTAAAACTCTTATTAATTAAAGTTTAATTTCAATACAAAATCTGCAATAATTTTAACTTTTGAATGATCAACTTGCAGATACATTTGAATTTGTTAGAAGGTTTTTCTCTGAGTGCATCGTGATAAAATCACAACTGCATTGCAGAAACTTTGGCAACAAAATCAATTGGTTTTTGCTGCTTGCGAAAGTTTGTTAACATTTGCATTTGCATTTGCATTTGCATTCGGCAAATGTGAGAAAACTGTGATTGAAAACAAAGCCGCACGTTTAGCTTTTTATTATGCCAAACGGCGTGGCTGGCAAATGCGCAGTCATTCCGGACATCGAGTATACGTACCGTGTGCCCCACAACAATTGTTGATAATCAATTTGGTCTGAGGCAGTTGTGACATGAAAAATATACAAATAAAAAGTGCTTGGCGGTTGCCTGTGGAATTTGTGCTGTGCAACGGCGAACACAAACACAAATCATTTGTGCCACTAATTTGCGACCGCTTTTTGGGGGTTGCAGCCGCAACCGCAACCAGAGCCACAACCACGGCCAAAGCCGGAAGCCGCGTGGCGCCTCTCGCAGTTGTGCCCGCCGCTCAGTTGTGACTTTGCAGGTGCTAAGGCCACACAGCCACAATTCCGACCAACTACTTAGTATATAGTTTAAAGTGTTGCGTACAGTTTTTCCCAATTAAGTTTTTCTAGTGCAATTTTATCGATTTTACGCAGAACCTAAATGCAAAAGTTTTTGGCTCTGGCCCAAAGTTAATTGCCAGGTAGTGCCGAGAACCAGTTCCAGTATCGAAATCGCAAAAAATCGCATAACCGTTAACCAGACCCAAACACATATTCAATATGAGTGATGCCGATGCGGTGAGTTATAGCTGCTTCCATTTATTTGCAGTAGTTATTCATACTTGTATTTGCATTCATAATAAACTTGTACTCAATGCTTAAGAACTGCACGCCAAGAGCTCCAAATTTATGCATTACTCACAATTTACGAGACAATTTGTCGTGGTTTAACATAATTTGAATTTATAGTCATGTTCTCGATATCAAATTCGCTCAAATTCCGCAGCAATTTCTCTTTTAAGTATATGTATGTCGATTTATGTAACTTTGATAATAAAATATTAAAGTTATTTGAAATAATTATTAATAGGCTATATTTTTTGAAGTTTGTATAATTTTGTTTTATATTTTAATAAATGTTGACTTTTTGAATGGAGTATAAAAAATTAATATTATAATATTAGTTATATTTTTATATTGGTGTAGCAGTCCAATTCATAAAAAAAACTGTTTCACCAATTTTTTGAAAAAAAAACATACCTTTACTAAATCTATAATGAAAATTGTACTATCTTTAGTTTAAACATGTGCATTTTCATTATTCTTTTTTTTCATTACTAAGCAAATAATTTTCTTAGTTAAAATGTAGAGCGAGTCTTTTCTAAGAAATCGCTTGATATATGAAAAATTATGAAATTTAACATTATTTCTAGTCAATTTTTCAAGTTTTTATTTTTTGTGATGTATAGTAGTAACAATTAGGTAAATACTGTAAAAATAGCTAGTTGACTATGAAATTTATATTAAGTTATATTTTTTCTTATTTTCTGTATTGAGTTAATTTTATTCCTATTAAAAATCTTCATTTATTTATGATTTCTAGTAACAATGTTCAAGTAATTGATAACTGATTTAAAGTTAATTTAAAAAAGGCTGAATTTAAGGCGATTTCGATGTTCAGAACAGTATTAGATAGAATAGTACCCGATTAATATTTGTTTATATTATTGTATTGACCTTGTGCATCGGCTGTGGCAGGCTTCTGTTCCAGACATGTCGAAACAATTTCGGTGGCAACCGAAATTCGGAAACCCTTTGCAACAAATACAAAACAAAATCAAACAGCAATTTGGCCAATGGCGCATTGAGGGTTTCGCGTTTTGGATTTTATTTGGTTGGCTGGCTCGTTCTGGCCCGGTCTTAGAACTGTCGAACTTTTGTTGAATCAATAAGCGACAGCAAAGCGATTTGGGTCACATTGCAAGTAGCTAGTCGAATTCATGACAAATTTCCCTAATGGTAACCCAAAACCGAAATGTTCCAACAACAAAACAAGTACGAGCCCGAAATGCCTGTCCTAGAGATACCCAGTACTGGGCATTAGGCGCCAAATGTATGCAAAACTCAAGAATATAACACTTTTTTGGGGTGTTGTGGGAGGTGAGAAAATTAAAATTTTTAAATATTTCTGCTCTATGTGAGCTATACGAGAATAAACCTACCAAATTATATAATAGTTCCCTTAATTTCAGAGTTAAAAATATTATTATGTTGAAAATATAAGTTTATTTCAAATCGTTATTATGGGGAAATGGGGGCAGTTATCAATGAAAATATTAAGCTTTTTCTTATTCGGATATAAGAGATATATATGTTTTAAATTTCAATCTGATCCTTGGTACACCTTATGCTTATGTGTAGGGTATGCAAATAAACAAAACTAAAACCAAAACAATAAACTGTAAACAAATGCAAGAAAGAAGCCATCAAAATTGAGAGCTCCACTCGATAACCGACAATATATTGAGGCCCACACACACACACACCCCCCGCACACCCACTGGCTTACCGCACATGCATGCACGTATGCAAATGACCTCTTCCTCCATCTCCTCCTCGTCCTGACTGGCTGCCTGTCTGGCTGGCTGGCTGAGCGTGAGCCACCTGCCTGGTATTGGATTACCCGACACTTGCACATTTCTGCACCGACACCGGAGGCGTTAAGTTCAGGTTCAGGGCGCAGCGCTTGACGGAGATACCCAAAGAAAATGTACAGCCCAGCCGCGTCGAATCCGAATCCGCCTACAGGCTACACGGGACGCACTGCCTCCGATCACTCGGAGCCCACGAAATTGAGTACGGAACAGCCCAGTCCCGATTACGTGCAGCGCTCCTATGTGGAGACGGAAGCGGAACGCTTTGTGCCGCAGCGAGCACCGCCTAATCCTGACTACGTGCAGGCCAACCCCAGTTACACAGACACAGAGCGTTTCAAGACACAGCGGGCGCCGCCCAGTCCCGAGTATATTAGAGCCAGAACCAGCACCAACAGCACCTACAACAACAATAGCAACAACAACATCATTGATTATGTACACAAAGAGCGATCCAATCCGAACTTTGCTTTGCCATCGCAGATGCGTCCAGGCGCGGGTCCGCCACAGCCGCGTCCGCCCTTTGCCGGCGCCCGGCCGATGGTGGGCGTGGGACCGCGTCCACCGCTGCCGCCTAACATGACCGGCAGACCGATGCCACCGCCGCTGCGTCCGACAGACAGCAAGAGCAATCTGCAGATGGGTCCGCCGCCGCCGTCCATGCGGCCGGGCATGCCGCCGGCGCGTCTGCCCAATCCGGGCGGGCCGCAGAGTCCACCCGGCCAGGGTGCGCCCAGGCCGCCGGGCGGCTTCCCCTGGTCGGCGCCGGGTATGCCGCCAGGCGCACGTCCGCCACAGAACATGACGCGTCCGCCGCCGCCGCCCACATTCGCGCGTCCCATGCCGGGACAGCCCCTGCAGGCGCCCTTTCGAGCGCCGCTCTACAATCAGCAACAGCAGCAGCAGCAGCCGCCACATTTGCAGCAACAACAACCACCACAACAGCAACAGCAGCAACCACAACAACAGCAGCTACGCCCACCTTCAGCCAGCAGCGTGCACAACGAAGACGACGATGACGTCATCATGGGGCAGGCCTTAACCCCGCTCAAGACGTACGGGATGAAGGGTGATCCGATGGGCTCGCCGCTGCTGGAGGAGACGGAGCCGCCATTTGAGGCCACATCGCCAACCGAGGCGTCTGCCAAAACCGAAGGCGGCCATAGTAAGAGTGGGCGTGACCAGCCATCATTGAAGCCATTTCAAAAACAATTCAAATAAAATAAAAAAAATATTGGATTTGATTGCGGCAAAAAACATAATTAATTAACTGTTATTGTGTATTTGCAGAGGGTGACAATGACAGCGGCGTGGATGAATCCACTCAGGAGAAGGTGAGTTTCCGCCACAAAATAAAAGCGGGTTAAATAACACTGTGCTACAAAATTATGTTTTTGTATAGAATGTAGTGTTATTCTGCCAATGACGTGATATATAAAATATTATAAATTTATTTACAGACTGAAAAGTTTTAATTTTACTATTTAATTTTTAAATTTTAATATAATATTTAAATTTAATGAGGTGTTGTTTACATACTTCATATTTCTTTGTAACATGGGTAAAAATGAATTCGAATATACCCCTTATGACCTGTGTAAAAAATTTTGCATATCAATTTGTTAACGCTCCTCAAAAAAGATTGTATTTCAAATTTAACCTCAAACTTCAAAACATAAATTTTGAAAAAAATATATTTGAAATTTGTGCGGTATTTTTAACAAATTATATTTACATATAGTACATATTTAAATTTTTTAATTGTCCAATTTTCTGACTGATATATAGTTTTTGGTGAATTGCCACGCCTCTAGTGGACGTTGTTAAGAAAGCATTACAATTTATCTGATACATATATAAACGAGAAAATAAACTTTAGTTTACAGTAGCTTTATAAGAGCGTAGTGAGAAGGACAGTACACAGATTCAATATACGCGTTTCATTTGCTCTACAGAATATGAAAACAATATTTTGCAATTAAAATAGAAAAAAGATTAGGAATTGTTTTTTGTTTTTTGTAACTTTTAAATATCAAATAAATCGCATTTGGGTGTCTTGTTGCATAGTGTATTTAGTCGCTTGTGGTAGACGAGGTGTTCATCAATTTTAATTGAGAGGAAATTAACCGGCTACAAATTAATTTAATTCCGTTGACCGCCAGTTGCGTCTTCAACTTTGTCTCCATTTCGTTATGTTTTTCTTGTCTCTGTTCACAAATCATAAATATCTGTAAATGGCAGCCAGTTGCCGCCTCCGCAACGAACGCTCCACGCTCCATTAGACAGCGCCAAATGCTGCTCCACAGCTCAGAGAGGGGTTCAATGGGTCTCTCGCAACGCGTGTGCAGACGCCAAAGTTCAGACCAAGTTGTGGCTTTGCAGTTGTCAGTCGGCGCATCGGAATAACCCAAAAGATACCTTAATTTTTATGTGCATATACTATATCATATCCACTCATATAGTGCTATATGTGTGCGCGTGTGTTATCGGCCTGTGACTCGAACTTCCAGAACTCTGCAGGTGCGCAGTATTCAAATCAACGAAAACAGTTTAATACAGTCCAGCTACACTATAGCGAACAAAAAACCGAATTGCTCGCTAAGCCGACAAAAAACTCATGAACTAAATAGGAATCTTAATAGAGACCTTTTTAAATCCAAAAATAAAGGAATTGACACATTTCAATGTTTTAATTACAAATATAAACTCTGGAATAAAAATTAAATAAAATGAAAAAAATAAATTCATATTTCATGCATAATTAATATTTATTTTTTAGTGCATATTATTTATTAAAAAAAAAACATACTCAAAAAATAATCAAAAATTTCAAAGTTTCTGTCTTAATCCATTCAATGTAAGCCATTGCATGCATATTGAATTACTTTTCTGATAATATATCTCAAATAAAATGTCAGCAAAATAAAAACAGACGAAAATTTTATTGAATAGATGAAAAACCTTCCTAATTGCAGTCCCTTTAACTATATACTAATAGTAATTTTTAAAGAGTTTTAAGTAACTTTTTAGTTGAATACATTTTTAAAGTTTTTTTTAAGTTTTACAATATTTCTGTTATTTTATTTGCAATATAGTATAATACAACTTTTAAAGTTGTGATTTCACATGTGCTTATGTAACAGGCAAATAAATGCATTTTGAGCTATATAAAGTTTGCTCACATAATAAACTTCAGCTTTAGAAGAAAAAAAAAAACAAGTTGGTTAAGTTTAGAAACGTCAAATTTTTAATTTTCCTCAACTCTTTCCACAAATCAACATAAAGCATGCCGTAAGCACATTTTTGCGGTAAGGTCCTGATTTATAGGACATGCATTTATTCAATTCATTAGTGGTAGAGGTAAGCACAGGCCCTTTCCATTGCGTTCGCTATATCTTAGTACGACTGTACAGCAAACTGCCAAAAGTAATGCGATTTATGTGCCAAATCGGCCTGCCCCTAGATAAGTGCCGCCAGAGCCAAACACGAAACATTTCAGTTTCTTTTTTTTTTTTTTTGGGCCGGGGGTTCTTTGGACTCTATAAATATATGTAAATAAATATCTTGGCATATGCAAAGCGACACGAAGTTCGGAGGCCGCGACAATCGATAAAACAATGCACGGGCCATGTGAATCAAGGATTCGGCTGGGACGACGCACCTGGCACCAGTTGGATGGTCCGCTCCTTGGGGCCAGAGTCATAAATGCCGAAGC
Source organism: Drosophila paramelanica (assembly GCA_035043915.1). NCBI lineage: Eukaryota > Metazoa > Arthropoda > Insecta > Diptera > Drosophilidae > Drosophila > Drosophila paramelanica. The sequence goes on along the minus strand of JAWNMO010000354.1, from coordinate 4,558,654 downwards.
GTTGACAGCAACGGAATATTTTCTTGTTATTGCCAGTCGTAAAGTCGTCAATTAGGGCCCAGACATGCATTTGGTTGTAATGGCAGATGCCAGCTATCTCGTTGTAAAATAATGCCTAAATATAATAATATATCGTTATCATGGTCATTATTTTATTTTTTTTTTTATCCGCCCAGGATCGCAACGGACCGCATTCGCCCAGTTCGCCGGTCAAGACGCCCACATCGAGCTCCTCGAAGCCGGACAAGTCGGGCACATCGCGCCCACCGAGTGCCACGCCCTCAAATAAATCAGCATCGAAGTCGCGCAGCGCATCCAAGAATCGCTTGCTGCTGAAGACACCCGAACCGGAGCCGGTCAAGAAACGTGAGTACCCAAACAATGCCAAGTCGACGCACCATTAACACCTTTTCTCCCATCCCAGTTCCAATGAACAAGGTACAAGTTGGACACGCGCCTTCGCCCAATCTGAAGGCGGTTCGTTCCAAAATTGGCTCGCTGGACAATGCCACCTATAAGCCCGGCGGCGGCCATGTCAAAATCGAATCCAAAAAAATTGACATCAAAGCTGCGCCCCGCATCGAGGCCAAGAATGACAAGTATATGCCCAAAGGCGGCGAGAAAAAGGTGAGTTCTAAATGGGCTACAACTGAGTTCAGGGGATTCGATCTGTCTGTAGTTAAAAATATGGATGTCTGTTTATTTGGTTAAAGATTTTTTAACAAAAAAAAATTAATACCCCTTTAATGATTATCAATAAAGAGAACATCTTCGATTCTATTTGGTTTATTTTAACAACCAAATCGATTTCATTATGTTTATCGATCTTAAAGAGATAGTTAATACTTTCAATTTTTGTATATCGATTTTCCTATAACAAGCGCAAATTAAATATATTTTGTCATAATACAACAAATTTTGATACATTATCGAAATCGATAAGTATCCATTCTTGAGGTTTTTTTTATAGCATATCTCACAGATAAGCAGTCCAAGTTAGATTTCGACAAAAGCGATAATTATCGATTCCTTACATCGATTTTTAGCGATATGTTAAATTTTAAATACTCTTGAAATTCGTAAGAAACTGTTCGGCTTCAACTTTTTTAGAGTGAACAGGTGCAGGATATCTCCTAGTCGGACAACGCCGACTAGAGCACTTAAACTCGTATTTGTTGTTTTTTAATTGAGAGACTTAGTTGTATGAAGAGAAGAAAACGTAAAGTAAATGATAGAAATTCAATTTCACGGTCGAGTTGCGATTTATTAAATAGTCTGTATATATCTGTATTTGAATCTATAAGTATTTCGATACATAATTTCATGCAATCTTTTTTGTATCTCGTAGATTGTTGTAGGAAATGCAATTACGAATACGCAGCGGCACTTAAAAGCATAATTTGATGACCTTATGTAGCATAAATACTATTTATGTATATCGTATATAAATATATATGCCATATATACTCTATCTGTAACTAGAATTTCTAGCTGGGCGCGTCGTCTGACATTGAAAAGCAACTGTTGCAGTTGCAATTGCGGTTGCAGTAGCTTAACTGCGCACAACTTTGACTTTTAATCGGTTTTATCTGATTTGTATCTATTTGCAAACCACCAATATCACCACCAACACGAACACCGACACCACAACCACCACCACGTGCAACCATCAATGCAAAAACAATTTGTAGATAGTTACAACAAAGTTGCAGTGGAATGCAAAATCAAAAATCGGTTCGCTGGAGAATGCGGCACACAAGCCCGGCGGCGGCGATAAGAAGATCGAGACCCTCAAAATGGACTTCAAGGACAAGGCCAAGCCAAAGGTCGGCTCCAAGGACAATGTGAAGTATCAGCCCGGCGGCGGCGATATTAAGGTATGCAGCCAGTTCAAACATTTACTTCCATCAATATAATTTTTGATTTTGACCCAGAGACATACGAGTACCGTGCGTTGAATTTCGTTTAACTCTGATTTATCTATATCGGTTTTTTTGGTTCGATACTTATTTTTGGTGTCTTTTGTTGATGTCACCTTGATCTTAACTTTAACTTAAACCCTAACTGGCATGGGCATGGGCATGTGCCGCTCCAGCTGTGGCTCAACTGCATGCTGTGCAATGTTCTCTTAGTTCAATTTACGGCATGCTCTCAACTTTTAATTAGCTTTAAGGAGTTCGATCAAACACAACAACACTAACACATACATTTGAGTTCCGCTCAAACTTGACAATTTGCAGCGTCACGCGTACAGATACCCCAACAACATTGTCTGTGGCGAGGGCTCCAAAATAGTCAGCCATCGTCAAATGTTGGAAAATACGCGTCTGGATGAGAATTTGTATAACGCAGACGATTGATTAGTTGGGTTGGTTGGGTACGTAAAGCTAAACTCTAGTCGGTGCACTATAAAAAAAACATTGGTAATACCAAAACAAATTAAAATCAGTAAAACCTTGCAGTCGGGTGTGACCGACAGCGCAATACTCGTTCACAGTGTAACAATAACTAAAACATTAATGTTAAATTAATCTAAAAAAAAATTGTCATTCAACAAAAATTATATTTAGAAAATCCATATAATTTAAATGTAGATTTAATCTATAGGATAAATAGATCCAAGTACTTTTCATGACAAAAATTTCGTCAATTTTTGAATTCCAATAAAGATTCATTTTCTATTCATTTTCTCACTTTGTGAACGAATATAAAAACCAAACATAAATTGACGAAAATTAGGCCGCATTGTTGCAAGTATTTTTGGGTTAATCTAACAATTAGTTGCCTTTCATTGTAAATAGCTATTATATATACACTCAAAGAAAAATCAATTGCATATTTTAGTACAACCAGTCTAAAAAGAATTTAACAATAAATTAGTTTTTACATAAATCATTTGTAAAAACAAAAATGCTGAAATTAAAGTTTCATGGTTGGTGAATTTAAATTTCAACTTTATTTTTAAACAAACATATAACAAAATCTAAAACTTAACCAGTTCAAAATGAATTCAAAAATACAAAAAATAGTATTCTGAAAATTAATCAATCTAAAATTTAATTTGAAAACAATAGTCCAGAATAAATATATTTTTCTTTGAGTGTAGATGTATATATTTAATTGTAATCTTATTACTGAAACCTCTGTTACTCACTCCAAATTTTATGAGTTTTTCTTAATTGACCATAATTAAATTACTGGATTATAAATTCTGTTTTAACCATACAATATTTGCCTTTAACAAATGAATAACAATCAAAAAAAAAAAACAAAAAGGATACCAACTCAAAGGATGTAAGTAGTTTCAAATTATTTTCTGTGTATATATTAATCTTGAATGTGCTTCTGTAAAAACGTTGAATACTCGTTGTCCATATTTAAGTTTTCTTTTTTTATGTTTTTGGTATTTTTGGAGCACAACAACTCACTTTTTGAAGAACATTTTAGAACTCTCAACACCTCATTAGAAATAGTTATCCTGTATTAAGTGTAGCATATGTTTCTGTCTTCAATTTTCTGTTGTGTGTTCTGTCTAAAAACAAAATTCTAAATTTCAGTTAAAAACAAAAATTGGCATTACGATCCATTGTCGTGTGTTTATAAGCCACTAGCCAAATTCATTTAAAAAAATGTAAAATAAAAAAATTTATATAATCGTGAGAATGATAATTGCTTGTTGCTAATCAATTTCTGTGCGTTGCCGGTGCTGCTACTTTTCAGATACAATCGCAAAAAATAGAAATTAAGGCACAAAGCAAAGTTGGCTCTTTGGATAATGTTAAGCACAAGCCCGGTGGCGGTGAAAAGAAGATTTTCGATGATAAGGATTATTTGAAAAATGTTGAACACTCTGTTGCACTGACAACACCACCAACACAGGTAAACCCAAAATCTAAAATCCAAGCGAAGTAGTTGCCCCAATTGTAGAACATTCAATCTGATTTATTCAATTTCTATTTGCATTTGATTTCATTACGAAAAAAAATACCACATACATAAATACATCATCATACATCATCGCATTTGTACATATACATAAATGATATCCCATTTTGTGTTTACTTCAAGAAATTCATTTTTTATTTAATGTAACTGTAATTGCGTTGGTTTCATTTCATTATTTTTATACATCTATTTTAAATGGCATACAAATAATTATGATCAAGCAATAACTGAGCGCACCGCACCCAATGAAACAGCACCCACAATGGCTTAAGAACCACCCAAGAATATTAAAATTTAATTGAGACAAAAATAACCGATCACTTTTCTTATAAATTAACCCCATAACAATTCATAATTGCGACGAAGACCAGGAAAATAACATTCGTATAGCCGAAAATTTAATTATATTAATACTCAACCTAAAGTATTTTATGGCACCAACAGATTATATACATTTTACAGCAGGTGTTTCTTATTATTTACTATAATTTGTGTTAAGATTATACTTTAGTTTCGTTTAGTATTTTTAATATTTTACATTACATTTAAAAATGAATTTCTTTCAAACTCAAACTGAGATGCATTGGCCAAGAAATTGAATATCGAATCGAAATTTCTATAAAACGTGCTTCATATTCATAATATAAATAATCGTATTTGTACTCGTTACGTACACACATTCACCACTGTTTCTTTCTCTCTTTCTCGCCCACATTGTTTCTCTTTTTGTCGCGTATCTCGATCTATCTGGAATTCGTAGTTTGCGACGCAGGGTCGCTTGGTTGCCACCATTCACCTAGAATTCGGTCTTTGTAACTCCGACTGTGTGTGTAACGATATATTTGATTCGCTTTTTAAGTGAAATGCCCAAAAAAACTAAAACCAACATTTTTAAATTAAGAAAACAAATTTAAAAAAAAATTAAAATCAATACAAATACTACTTAGCTGTACCTCAAGTTTAATATCAGGTCAAAACTGAACAAACACAAGTACATACAAAACTATAGTTAAAGTTGATTATGAAAAACATGATGAAGATGAAGAAAATCTCGTATGAGTTTGCAAGAGTTTCTGTTTTAAATTATGTACATATATACCAGAACTTAAAATGCCCCAACAATAAAGTCAATTTCGGCTAGCTGAAATTATTTTATACCCTTTCCAAAAATATTAAAGTAGCGTAACTTTAATTTTGGAAAAAGTATGAAAGCGAAATACTCTTGAGAGTATAGCCAAACTTTTAAAATAGACCAACAAACAAACATTTGTTTAAACAAACTGAACACTAAAGCCAATTGAGTATTATTTATGGCAAATGTCAAATATTTTATACTATGTAGAATAGTACAAATTTTATAAAAAAAAAATTATATTGGTGTGTGAAACAAATATGGAATATTATAGTTACTGATGATCTGGCATATATATGTTTCATGTGCTCAATCTCAATTTATATGTATTAGCTGATCATTGTAAAAGTCTGTCCAGCATTTAAACCATAAAAGTGCAAAATGCTTTGCTCTCTCTCATAAAACACACAAACCTATAAACAATATAACTAACTTTTTTGGTTATGGCTTAAATCCTTATACCAAACATTAAACATAATTGGTGTAAACAATTTATGTTTTTCTTTTTGATTTTTTGCTAAATGTTTTTGTTTTCTCTATTTTATTTAAACTTATTATAGGAATATGTGTATACATTTTATTAGTCATAATCATACAAAAAATCTTAACTAAGTGCATTAAATTTAAAAAAAAATGTATACTCGTACTTACTACAAAAATGTTACGTCCACGACTCTCGTTACGAAACGATGCGATTTTATGCTATATACTTTCGTATAATTCTCAAGATGAAGTCCTGTAAGTTTTGCGTGCCCAGTTAAAAACTTGTGTGCGTTGCGTATCTTTTAACAGTGCTGTGATAGACTAACCGTACCGTACCAAAACCCGTACCAAACCGAATCGAACCGAACTGAACCGAACTGAACCTCCCCGTATAGCGTTCCGGTTTCATATGAAAATTGCTTGCTGTGCCCTTTTCTTTTTCTGCCCTTATTATTACTTTATTCGTGTTTTGTTGTTTTTTATTTTTGCCATGCGATTATTTAAATGCGTTTATATATATTTGTTTTTTATCTTAAACGCAGAGTCCACAACCATCCATGACGGCTTCAACAAGCGGCGCTGATGAAAATTTAAATCAACAAAGCTAAATCCAGTCCAAAATGCATGTTGAGCTGAAATTTTTATTTCCTTCAAATTTAACTAAAAACAAACAAAAAAAATATAAAATTATAAAAAAAATATATTGATTTCGAACAAAGCTTATTTGAAAATGTAATTTTAAGCAAAAGTTACACAAAATGAAAAATATGCAATAATTACCACATAATACGAGTATTTACTCTAAATTTGAAAATTTAATTGTGCAAGCACACTCACACACACACACACACTCCGTTACAGCATATATAAAAAAAAGATAAAGTATATGATTAGTTGATCTATGCACTATTTATCAAACAGATACCAAGGCAAATGCATAAACTATATAAAATCAAAAAAAAAGATATATATACACATACAATATGCAAAATTTCATATACTACAAATACAATTTATATATTAAAAAACAAAAAAAGGAAAACAAAAAGTATCTAAAGTATTAAGAGAATTATACAAAGCATAACCAGTTACATATATATTAACTGTGTGCTTTATGTGTAGTTAAATGTGTTGAACGATTCATAACAAAATATCAGATACTATTGAAATTTAGATACTTTGACTTTTTTGCGAATACCCAAATAATTAAAAAAAAAAAAAAACAAACTGAAATTAAGCATACATCTTACATAAGTATTATTAATTTGTACGAGTATCCTGAATAATTAGGTAATTGCATCATTCTCACAATTTATTTACACGCCCTGTTTTACAAACTGTAAGAACAAATGCAAGTTTTCAAAGCGTAATAAAACAAACTTTTTTTTCATTTACAAGAACAAAATGTTTGCATTCCTTGCACTTAGCTCCTCTCAATTTTGACAGCCAATTGGGATAGATACATATCTATTTATATGAGTAACTATTTGGTAGCAAGCAATTGCCACGCCCACGCCGCAATCGCATCAAATGCTGAACACACACTCAAGCGCACATTTCAACCACATTTGGATGCATTGGTAATGAGAACTGAATTTGAACTTAACTAAAAAGCAAATTGTAAGTTTCTATTTAAAGTTAGTTTGAATTTTGAATTTACATTATTTGAAATCAGTCAGATACAGATACTATATATGCTTTTCCAATTGCCAAATTATTAACTGCCCCTCTTTCCTTTCCATGCTCCCACAGTATTGGAAGGCGCCGCGCATACAACGCGCCACAACATTGAGCTCTTCCATGTCGTTGCCAGCGGAATGCCTGGTGCTATCCGTATCGATGCCCTCATTGAACTCCGAGCCCAAGCGACCCAAGAGTGCGGGCGCCAAAAAGAAGCCAGGCCAGGCTGTGCATCCCAAGCCCTTCCGTTTGTATTGAACGGCAGCAAACACTTGCCACACCACGCTGCACGTTGACACCAACTGTCGTTGCACCGAGAGATCTCATTTCTACCATATGGAAGCATTGTTACCAAGTTAAAATCGTGGCACACGGCACTAGCGTACCAAAACTAAATACCAAACAAAAAATTGTTAATTGTTTAATGACAAAATGATGAAACGTGGCATTTAAATAAATAAATAAATATTAAAAAATGTTTAAAATCTAGCAAATTTGAGCACACAAGTTCAACAGTTTTCTTTTTGATTTTATTATAATTACAGCATGTATGTATACATATAATATAATTAACGATTTCTCGTAAGATTATCAGTTACGGCTGCTGTGCTCCAAGACGCCGTTTGGCCTGCTTCGTTCATATTAAATTTACAAGAGTTTGCGTTTGTTTATATTATCTTTTTTTTATATATATAATCGATATAAAAAACGTTTAATTCGGATTGCTATCCGAAGTGTGTACAAAATTGTGTGCTTTGTTTTCTTGTTTGTTCATTGTTTTTGATTCGAGTTTCTTTGTTTATTCTTTGTTTTTGTTTTTTTTTTGTTTCGAGTCAAGTCACATTTAAATGCAGTTTTGCCATGCCATATCCTTTTCCATATCCATTTTCCATATACACTTTTCGCTATACTTAAGCCGTAAAAGTTGTTTATACATTGCGTTATTAAAGTTAGAGACAATAAATAAGTAAATATATAAAAATAAGAAACAACAGTTGTTACAATTTGAAAAAAGACAATTTCAAAATGAGCGTTTTGTTAATTACGATTACTACAAGTAGTTTGAAAAAAAGTTTATGCTAAAGTATCGTATAAACGCGTTTTATTTATTTGCATTTGTGTTTTCTTGTGATTTTTTCTCTAAGAGCTTGTGATCATGTGTTTTGGTTATTGTTGAAATTAGGAAACGCCTGGGCTACATTATAATTATAATACATTTAATAAAAAATTAGGAATTGCTTAAATATTGTTTTGTTTTCTTTTTTTTTAAGTTTAGGACTGATATGCGAAACCATTTCGTTTCAATCTGCCTGCGCTCTATATAATTCGCTGTTGATTAAAATTAGTGCAATACATTCGATTCAATTGACTAGATTTCAATATTTTTAGCTGCTTTAGAATTATGGATTATCTGTTGCTTCTTGCTTGTTAATTACTTTTAGTTCTAATGGGAGGGAGTCATGTGTATTTTTTGTGCCATGCGCTTTTTAAACGAATTATCCAAATAATCTTCTTTAACTTATATTAAAAACAAATGATAATGCTCAATGAATCAAGTTGTTAGCGGTTGTTCACGCTTAAATAGAGATGAGGGCGCTCCATTGCTTTGTGTGTGTTTCTCTCGGTTTCTCTGTATTCTCTGCTACTCTGCTTCCCTGTTGCTGCTGTTGAGTATTCTCTGACTCCGCTTCGCGCTGCTTATTTACATAACTAAACACTTTCGCTGGCGTCGCTTTAATGGCTCCGGCCTCAGCACCGCGCGCACCGCCTCCTCGAACACCTAAATAAGCAAAGACAGGCAAATAAGAAGAGTATTGTTTCGAATGGCATTTAGGTGTGTCGCTTACTTGCTTGAGACCGCGTTGCGTTAAGGCGGAGCACTCCATGTATTTCACAGCGCGTATTTTGTTTGACAGCTTCTGACCTTGTTCGCGCTTAAGCGGCGTCAAACCCTGTTCGGCCAGGCCGCTCAATGTCTCGCGATCGTCACGCAAATCGATTTTGGTGCCTGGAAAAAACAAAAAAGGGTATACAACCAAGTTGAGCCACAGATGAAAAGTATTTTGATTGGCTGCATTTACCAACTAGTATAATGGGCGCGTCGGGGCAATGATGTTTGATCTCTGGATACCATTTGGAGGTGACATTTTCGAATGACGAGGGACTCGCAACACTGTAGCATATCAGGAATACATCTGTCTGTGGGTAGGAGAGCGGCCTCAACCGATCGTAGTCCTCTTGCCCGGCCGTATCCCACAGACCCAGCGATACCTGGATTGTGTCCACTTGCATGGGCGCTGAGTAGTTATCAAAACTGTGCAGAGCATACAAAATGTATCAAGATTAGCTAGATCAGCGGCGACTCATGATTGGTGTGGTGGAGGAAAAACTTACACTGTAGGCACATATTCACCGGGAAAACTGTCTGTTGTGTAGGAGATTAGCATGCAAGTCTTTCCGACGGTACCGTCACCAACGACGACACATTTTATGGGCCTTCCGGTTGACATCGTCGAGTCGTGACTGTATTTGCTGAATGAGCGAAATGTGAATGTGAATATGTTTGTCAGAATGTTGCTTTTTTCTTTTCTTTTCTTTTTTTTGTGAATGAATGCGTGCGCATTTAATTCAATTAATTAAGATACACTTGAGGCAATAAACTCTATGGCAAACTCTCTACGTTTTATCTGAAAACACATTGAAATATATATCCGTACTTACGCACACACTTACAATTTAATTACATTTAGTGGTGTGGACTGTTTATAAGTGCATGCATATATATAGATGTATATCTAAATGTTTATATACGATCACTGGCGCTGCCATCACAAGGTGTGTCCCAACCGCAAAAGTAATAAAACGACAGTTTTATATACGCTTCTTTTTTTTGCAAATAATATTTACGAAAATAGATCACAGACTGCGTCACAAATAGTCCAATGATAATAAGAAAACTAACTACGGCACACCACTATAGAAATACCCTTACGCATATGACGCGGGCTGTGAAGTGTTTCAAATAAATATTTAAAGACAAACTGGCTCATATCTTTTGTTACAACAAATTGTTTGCCATATGGCTCGCTTTTAGTGTCATAGATATGATATCTGTAGCCAGATACTTAATACCTTAGCCGAGGGTATTACAAATTCGTCAGGTATGTGTAACGCATACGAGACGTCGCCGACGTTGCTGCAAACACATTTAACTTTAGATTTATAGCACACTGTATCAATTTATCAGCAAGAGTATTCTATATTCTCTCTAGTCTCTAGTCATGAATTAAATATTAATAAATTCTGCTTTACAGTGATGGCATACACATCAGCTCACTTCTTTTTGACTTATGTACATTATTTACTTGGGCATGGCTCCTTAAACGCGTTACAGATTTCGTTACAAAATGACAGTACGCTCTCTATTTGACCCTCTCTCTCTCTCTTTCTCTTTTCATCTCTGACTCGCACAAACACACACACGCAATAGCAAAATAGCAATATTGGCGGCGACAAGAGCCCTCAAGGGCGCCTATGGAGCCACGCTACGCAGACTGTCGCCATTTGGTTGGCGCGGGGCTGGGCAACAGACAGAATGCGCCCAAATGCATTGTTATAAATAGATACAATTAAGTTCTAATAATGCAGGCGGCGACCCCTCCGACAACCGGCGGCTATGCTTAGACGTAATTTGTATGCCAATTGAATTATAGTTCAAGTGAAAAGGCAGCCGCCACATGCAACGGGAGTCCAGAGTGCAAAGCAGGACAGGGCAGGGCAAGGAGTCGTGCAGTGCAGGCGCGCTGCCTTTTCTCTCTCTTTGATTGTTATGGTCGAGCGCGGCTGCAGCGCTGGACATTCGTCACTTTCGCTCTGTTGTTGTTTTGCTCTCAGCGGGCGCCGCAACCGCAAAAGACGGCTGCAGCTGCCGCACGTTCACATTTTGCGTGTTTACTGCACGTATGTACTTATAAATATACATAAAAATAAGCACATGCATATATAACCAGGTTAATACCGTTTCTTAATTATCCTTTGTCTGTAGCGGGAGAGTGGGAGTTGTTTTTTGTACTTTTGCTTATATCACTTTTATTTGTATTTGTATGCAGCACGCACACACACGCACACATTCAAATGTGCCACCGTGTATCACCTATATTTTGCACTATTTTATTCTGATTTTAATAAATAGATATATATTTCAGTGGCAGCGCAGCGTTGAACTTTTGTATTTTCTTTTAATCTCGCTTTTTGTTTTACACCAGCACATACACACACACATACGCGCACACATACACGCCTTCTTTTGACAGCGTCGCTGAACGAACTGACAAGCAGTGTTGTAATGCACCACAGAGAAAACGCCACTTTAAACGCTGCACAACACACAGAGTTGTTGTGCTGGCTGAAATGCAGAAATTGTTTGTAGTTAGCAGTTTTAACAGTTGCAATAAGCTAATTCGATCGCATTTGTGCTGCCGAAAATTCAGTTCGAGTGCTGCCAGATATTCAGATGAGATTCAAAACGACGCACCCACCATACTGGTGGAGAAAGACGCTAACATAACGCTAATTGGCATCAACAGGGAGCAGCAGCGTAATTCGATTGATGCAGTCACCGCGGAGAAACTCGGCGAAGCCATCAATCACTTCGAAGCGGATGACACATCGCCCGTCGGTGTGCTATACGGAGTAGGCGGCTCTTTCTCTGCCGGCTATGATCTGAAAGAACTGGAAGCGGAGGCGCAACGCGGCAGCCTCAACTTTCTGCTGCGTCATGAGGGCTCGGTGGGCCCCACCAGGCGGCATCTACGCAAGCCTATTGTGTGCGGCATCAGCGGTTTCTGTGTGGCTAGCGGCCTAGAACTGGCGCTGCTCTGCGACCTGCGCGTCATGGAAGACACCGCTGTGCTGGGCTTCTTCAATCGTCGCATGGGCGTGCCCATGAGCGATGGAGGCACCGTGCGCCTGGCCGCCGCTGTGGGCTATTCGAATGCTGTGGATATAATAGAGACCGGTCGGCGTGTTTATGCTAGAGAGGCGCTGCGTATTGGTCTGGTGAATCGGATAGTCGCCACGGGCACAGCGCTGGGCCAGGCAGTCAATCTGGCATTTTCTATAGCCAAGTTTCCAATGGCCTCGCTGCAGCACGATCGCAATGCGGTGCTGGATAATGCCAATGTATATGCGCGTCCTGGTTTCTATAGAGCCGTAAACAATGAGATCATGAACGTCTCCGCAGCCATGGTAGCGGACATGCAGGAGGGCGTCAAGCGTTTTAAGAGCTGTAAGAAACATATACTATATAACTATTTGAAAATCCCTACATTAATTTTAATCAATTTGTGCAGCGGAAGTCAAAGGCTCCAAAACGGATGCCTGGCACGTCAAGGAGAAGTCTATACCGGATTGGGAGAAAGCTGAAATTGAAATAGAGCAACAAGAGCAAAAGGAGAAGACATAAAAACACAATTAAAATTCACATCTCAATTGCGTCAGTGCAATATTATGTATTATATGTAAATATGAATGTTTTTTATTTGAATTTATTTTGTTGCCGTTGTTTATTCACATATAATATAATTTATTTATTAGTTGCACGCTTTAATCGTTTACGATTCGAGTTTTGAGTTTATTTCAATATTCACAACAATTACAATAACGAATTTTCATTGAAATTAAGCCTAACTACAAAAAGAGAGTAAGAGGAAAAGCACAAAATTTGCTGTGTCTGAGAATGTGTGTTAACTTTCACAATTAGTTTATAATATAAAAAATATGCTAGTATTAAGTACTCGTACACACATTCAATTGTTTTAAATGTTAGGCCAAGCGATTTCTTTTTTCTTTTGGTTTTTGTTTCATTTAAGCGATTTTTGCTGATAATAAGTATACAGACATCTATATAGTTATACATGTTTTGTTCTTTCATCATTTTTGCTTATATGCTAAAAATTGTTAACGAAAGGAATTGTTATTATTGCACTTAAGTCGATAGAAAACAAACGAAGCTCAATGCAAAAAAGGCTGCTGTTGTACAAACTAGTTTAAAAAACCGACTGAAAAAATCGTATGTGTACAGTGGCGCACATTCGTATAAATACGCACACACATACAACATATATTTAAAAATACATCGTACATCATTTTAATGCTTAACATTTACAATCGTTATACACTTAAGCCAAAAAGTTTGTCATACAAATATTGCACAAAAAATGGATCGGACTGTGAGTTTTGCACACCAATATCAAATTGCTAAACCTTCAATCGAGTGGTGGTATGAGTTCATATCATATCATATATCAGATCGACATATCGATATTACATTACATGGCATTCAGAAACCTAAAGACCACAATACACGTTAAGTACATATACAATATTTACAAATGATAAAGCCAAAGGCGCGCCTTCTTTTTTATAAAAAATATGCATATTAAAGCAATTGCAATTGCTGCGGCATTAGCTGGCGGCGTGCATATACTATATTGTATTATATATATTTATATATATATATATGCGTCACAATAATACAGCATTAGGCATATCCTTAACATCCAATTACTTGAGACGCTGTGTTACATTGGCCAGCGCCACGGCAAACGCCTGCAGCGCCGAAAAGGGATACTGAAAATCCAGGGTATACGCATTGCCATCAATGCGTCCAAACTGCATCACCTGGAAAAGATACAAAAATTTAGTTATTTACTATTCAAGCAAGTAGTAACAAGCTTTATACGCAAGGTGTTGTTAAACGCATTTTGGATTGAGTGCGGATATAAAAATTTTAAAAAATATATTTTTATACTCTGCGTACTCCACGTAAAATAAGTAGGAAATTAAGTAATTCAACTTCCTTCATCAATCAGTTTGCCAAGTTGCATATATAAAGATTAGTTTAATCCTCTACCTGTTTGCCACGGAATTCAATTTGAAAGTTTTTGGCCGACTCCTGGGTGACACGGCCGCCAAAGTCCAGCTGATACACTTGGCTCATCTCGTTCCACATGGGCGCCTTGTTATGCATAACGAATTCACGACGCACTGGCGCCGGATTGGCGCAGTTGGCGCTGCCATTCGGCTCGATCTTGCCACGTTTCAGCTGCGAAAATAATAAATGTTAGTTTTATTTTATTTGGTTTTATTTGGGTGTATGTTCCAGGGGCAGTTCACCTTCTGACGCAGCTGCGCCTTTTGGAATGTTTCCAGATCACGATACTGTTTGCCATTGCCGTTGCCAACGCCGCCCGTCTCCTCGCCCGAGCCGTTTGTCTGGTTGCCTTCGTCGTCGGAGCTCTCAATAATGCTCGGCTTCTTGCGCTGCCGCCGGTTCAGCAGCGGCGAATTGAGTATGTGGCGTATGGGCGAGCTGCCCTGCTGCCGTTTGTTCTTCTTGCTGGCCGCCGGCGAGGCGGGCGAGCTGCGCGGCAACCGCTGCGGTGTCGACGGCGGCGTTAAACGACCCTCGTCGAGGTCACGCAAGCGACTGATAATGTTCTCCAGCGTGGTCAAAGCCTGCAACAGAAGGAAGTTTTAAACAGGGAAGAATCATTAGAGTCGGGAGTGACCGACAAAGAATTGCCTTGTACCCAGTTTTAATTTGAGCAATACCCACAACTACAGTCTTAATCGATATTTATCGACTTCAGAGACAGCAGAATAGTTTTCAAAACTTGAAGCAAATAACTACATATATTTAAGCTTTCAAATCCAGTGATAGCATCAAATTAAATCGAGTTGAGGGAAAATTATGATAATTGTTAAACGGGAATCTATATATGATAAAATGACATATCTTATAAGTAACAGCTAGATACTCAGGCAGACATGATTGGATCGTCTTGGATATTTATGTTGATACAAAAAAATATATATGTATGTACCTATGTATATACCGTATTAGATGGGAGATCCCTTTATTTTTATTTTTAGAAACACTTTCATAAATCTATTATGACTCTGTCTAGTTGCTTTTTCCATTGCTTACCTGTGTGTGCAGCGACACTGATGCTTTCGCTTCCACAGGCGTGGCCTCCACAGTGCCACAGGCGACGCTGCCCGTCTCCGACTGCTGTCGCTCCAGCGTGCTGTTATTGCTTGTGCCCAGCGGCTGGCTCTGGCTGGGCTGTGCCGGTTCCTTGCGCCGCCAGCGCACCTCGGACAGCTGCTTGACAAAGCTGAAGCTGTTCTCCTGCTTGCGTGCTAGTAGTGGCGTAGAGTTCTCCGTGCTGCTGCCCGGTGCCAGCTCCTTGCTGCGTCCATAGCCGAAGCGATGCTTGCGCGTGAAGAGCGGACTGTCCGTGAAGCTGGTGATGACATCGAAGCGTTTCTTTGGCGGCGGTTTGCTCTGCACCGACGCAGCAGCAGTAGCAGCAGCAGCTGGCGTAGCCTCCTTGGTGGGCTCCACGACAACAACGGCATTGGCGGCTGCGACCGTGGTGATCTCGTCCAGAGCCGAGCCGGCCGATGGCTGGCAGCGCTTGCAGACGCTGGCGGGATTCATGTTGTTGCGGCACTTGAAGCACAGCGTGTTGGCCGCGCTGCTGCAGGCGCTGCTGTCGGAGATCTCCTGGAGCTTGCGCACCACCTGCTCGTGCTCTTTGCTGGACAGCTTCGTTTGCAGCGACAGCAGATCACAGGAGTCCAGGCTCTTCGACTTGCCTGTCTGCTGCAGCTTATGACGGCGCGCATCCGCCTGTTGCTGGCGCTTGCGATTCCGGTTGCGACGCTTGTCCACCAGGATCAGACGCTTATTGGGCGCGTCCTTGCGCAGCGCAGATAGCGCCTCATCTGAGGGCGTTATGGCCACCGAGTCCAGGTAGCCGACACTGCAGCTGCGCGTGATGGAGTCGGGCAGTGCCGGGGCGATGGAAACCACAGTCGGAGTACGCTTCATGCTGCTGCTAGTGGTTGCTGAGGTGTTGGTGGTGTTGGTGTTGGTGGTGGGTGTGGGCGACTGCGACAGCGACTGTGTCTCCTCGTCTATGTAGAGCATGTCGCGCCGCTTCGTTGTGGATGTGCTGCATTTGACAGCACGCGCGTCCATGCGCTCCAAATTGAGATTGAGATTGAGCGGCACGGGATTCACGTGGCTGTTGGCGGAGCGCACCGGATCGGACATGAGCGCATTCTTCACCTGTACCACATTGTTGGCATAGTCCGCATTGCTTGAGTACGACATCAAGGTGGTCTGGCCGGCGGCGGGCACCGCGGGCCGCTCAAAGATAATGTCCGAGGGCGCCACCGCATTTTTGGGCGACTGCAGAGTCGGCACGGAGCCGTCGCAGTAGAGCGGCGAGATGGCGTGACGGGACTGGCAGCTGGAATTAGAGCTGGAGCGACTGTAGCTGTTCTTGAAGCTGCTAATGGTCTTGGGACGCGCCAGGTTCTTGCTGCAGCCGGCAACGGGCGCCGAACTGGCGACGGCAACGGCGGCGGGCGCCTGATGCAGCAGCACGGTGGTGGCGCTGGCAACCGCCTCCTGAGATTCATTCGAGGAGTCATCATCGTAGCTCTCGGCGCGTGCTAGCGGACTGACACCCACCGAGGAGGCAGCAGCGCCACCGATGCTGAGCGAGTGCGTGTTCTTGTGCCGCGCCAGAATCCGATTGGGGCGTGGCGACATCGGCGCTATGAGCGGTGCGGAGGTGCCATCGTTTAGGCGACGCTGTGGCATTATTGGAGGCTTCATAGCGGCCAACGTTTCCTGAGCTGCGCTCGTCACACTCAAATGAGGCACGACGTCCGCATTGTGATTGTGATTATAGTTGTGATGCTCCTCCTCGTCCTCGGAGAAGAGATTCGGATTAAAGCTGGGATCCGGGCCGGTTGGGAAATCATCGCGCAGCTCCGTGATGACCAGCGTCATCTGACGCGGCTGCAAATGCAGTAGGGACGTCTTATAAGTTACTTGGCCTAAATTGGCTGGGACGGTTTTGGCAAGTCCATGGATCTTGAATTTCGTGCCCCAAATATTGGAGGTCACCTCGACTAGTTTGACTTCCTGCTTGGAAAAGAAGGTAAAATTAACGCACGCAGTTTCACACATCAAGATTAGGCGGTTCTCTCTCACTATCTCTCGCTCTTTCTCTCTCTCTCTCTCTCTCTCTCTCTCTCTCTCATTCTTACCTCGGGCAGCGTATCCACATAGGCCAACTCGTCGAGGCTATCCGGATCGTTGCCTCCGCTGCCGCTGGCTGCCCGATCTCCGTTCTGCGGCCGTCGCTTGGCTCGGACGCGACGCTTGCGCGGCGTTCGGGGCGAACCAAAACGGGACCGCTCGTCGAAATCGCTATCGGAGGAATCGGTGCGTCCGCTGTTGCCTGTCGTGGTCGACTGGCTGGATCCCGAGGAGCTTTTGGCCTCGCCGGCGTATTGAAAATACAGTGAATTGTCTGAAAGTACCAAGGAGATTTTTAATTAAAAAATAAAAATGAAATTTTAGTTAATTTTTTCTTTTTTGCATTATTATTTTAAGCTATGAACTGAATCTGTGATTATAATTGAATCATTTACTGAAACTACTTGCTAAATTTAAATGCATGGATATAACCGGTTTTCACCATTATATTCAGATTTAAATTTGAATTTGTTTTAGTATTTAGTTTTCTAGACTTTTGCTGAGTTGTTTTTTTTCATAATTGAAGAACAAAGTTTGTGCGTCTTTTTTTATGTAACTGAACTCAACTTACCATTGACCTGTGGATCGAAAATGACAAACTCCGGACGTATTTTGGAGGTGCGCTTTCCCTTAAGCAGCGGCACCAGGCCGCCCAGATACTCCAAGTAGAGCGTGTAGCAGGTGCCGGAGCTGAGATTGGAGTCATCGTCATGCCGTATCATGGTGCAGTGCAGCCGCGTCGAGCAGAGCGGCGGGCGCGATACAAAGTCACGCAGCGACTTCAAATCAGGTACACAGCACTGGGCAATACAGGATATATAAGGATTATAATTGGGATTAGCTAAGGTTGGATGAATGTGATTTCCGGGCACTTACTCGTATGGTTTGAGCAAACAGATTGCCAATAAGCGACTTAATCCTAGAAGGCAACGGCAGCAGCGGCAACAGCGTCTCGGAGCCGACGCTCGCCTGGATCTGCAGCCGGCAAAGCAGCTGCAGCGAGGCCACCCGTCGTGAGATCCAAGCTATATGCACCTGGGTGCCGGTGGCAATGAACAGACGCTTGTCGTTGTGGCCCCAGGTGATCGCCGAGACGGTGGCACTGCTGCAGGGTATGTGCGCCTGATACAGGCACGTCCCCGACTCCGTGTAGAATTTGACCAGATTGTTGTAGTAGCTGGGCGCACTCAGATCCTCCGGCTTCCTATCCAAGCCCAACCCCGTGCTATTCCCACAGCGCAGCGTCCCGGCGACGGCGAGCAACTCGCGCGAATTGCTCCACTCCATGACCATGCCCAGGGCGCCATTAAGGCATGTGTTGATATGTGCGGGTGAGACGTCGTCAAACGACTTTAACAAATAGATATATCCGTTCTGGAAGCTGACGGCCAGCACAAACGAACGCTTGGCTAAACAAAACAGCAAGACAGAGAGAGAACGAGAGATAGATAGTGATGAACTTCCTGATTGACAGACTGACCTACTGAATGACGAATAATTGATTTAGATATACCCTGATTAATATGTATTTAAGTGGCTAAAAAACAGATTGACTGACTGATCAAATGACTGATCGACTAACTGATTAAGAAACTAATTGATTAATTAACCAACTGAATAACTGACAGACTAGTGACTGATTGATGGACTGACTGATTCAGTGACTAGTGATTACCTGACTGATTCGACTGCCTGACTGATTGACAGACTGACTAAATTATCGGTTGATCAATTAAATAATTAACAAACTGAATGATTGACTGAATTGCACAGCAAGTGTCTAACTAGTTGATAAATAACTGAGCCCCCATAAACTAGCTGATTGACCGACTGATTGATTGACAGACCAAATCAATCGAATCAGTTACACCAACTGAATGACTGATTGAATTACTGGCTGATTCACTAACGGATTAGCCAACTAACTGACTAGTTTAGTATATGATTGACTGACAATTAAAGATAATTGACAGATTGACTTAATGCACAATTTATATGCTGAAAGGTATTTTCCCTTACTCACCGGCATTGGTAACACCTGGCTCCGCTTCCTCGCCCTCCTCCATTTTGAATTTCTCGCAAGACCAGGCCATGGACGTGATGGGCACATCGTTGGAGAGCTGCACCTGCGACACCATCGCACCGTGCACATCCATGACAATCACCTGGCCCTGGGTGGTGCCAAAGTAAACCTGCTGATCATCGGGCGTCCAAATGCCGCACGTTATGGTCGACTCCAGATTCAACATGGACGACCAATAGCGCTGGCCCGCCACAGAGCCGACTAAAACGAACCCATCCTGATAGCAGATGAGCGCCATGCGGCCATCGTGCGACCAGGAGAAATGGGTGACCGGCGTATTACGATCATTGATCAGCTCAATGGACCAGCGGCCCTCGTACTTGATCCACACGAAAATGATGCCGGAGCTGTCGCAGGAGGCGAGCTTCTGATACGGCTCATTCCACTTGACCAGAATGACCTAGCAAAGAAGAAGGCGTGGATTAAAGAGCATTCACTGAAGCTGCAGTGCTCCACTTACATCCGAGCGATGACCCCGCAAATTGTAGTTGGTGCGCAACGGATAGTCCATGTTTTTGCGGCAGTGCGAGGTGGTGAATGTGACGCCCACAATGCCGCGTATATTGCCGGTGGCCAGCCAGCCCTCCTGGTAGTAGTTGGTGCGGTTTAGCTTCCAGCCCTCATCCTGCAAGCACAAATAAAATGAAATAAAATCAAAATCAAATTGAGCATACTTTTCGCACAGATGGCGCCAGGATGAGCTTGGCATCTATCCTAAGCAGCTGCCAATTGACAGGCAAATTCGCCCTAAAACGGATTACACCGCCGGCATTGGCTGCCCCACTTTGCACCCTACTTAACTGATGTTTGCAAGCACTCAATATGCTGTTTTTTATACCCTGTGCACATAACAGTTGTCAATTGTGGTGTATATGCCGCGCGATTTTGAGCGCGGGGTATCTATAGTCAAGTATTGAATATTCACAGTCACATAAAAACTGAATTAGGAGTATATTGAAGACATGAATTATTGCTTATTTGTTGTAGTTTTCTTACATTTTCTTGGAGCAGAAATGTGGAGGAGGGAGAGCTTAATAAAGAGTATTTCCAAGTCCAGCACAATCGTTCAAAGTATTTGATACTTAAGGACTTAGTATAGGGTATTGCCTAGTCAAGAGGCATCTTTTTAAAGCTATTTATCTACAGAATGCAGCCTGAATTCACTATTCACCCGCTCTTCTCGTCAACTTGTGAGCTGGAATTTCGCCTGGCTTTTCAATGATTATTTCCACAAAGTGTGGCCTACATTTGAGCGCGGCAGCGCCAACGTCGACCCTATTGGCCAGTCAGGAGCCAGGAGCCAGGTGATAATCTGCTAGGTTAATTTTCATTTCATTTCACTAATCCTAAAGGAGCCAAGTTGAGCTGGCTATGGGCTAATCCCCGCTAAGCCAAAATGGTCAATATGATTATTTTGAACTGCAAATCCAATTTGCGAGGCATAAATTAAAACGCCAGCAACAGCAACAATTTATTTTGTAATTTCCGCTTGGCCAGCTGGACGGCGTGCATAACTTGTTATTGATTTCAGTTAAGGCACGCACACGCAGCCAGACACACACTCACACACAGTCGCACACATACGCGCGTTAATTGCTTTACTAGCCTGCTTGATGCACGTTGCCGTCAAATGCAATTACGTAATGGACATTGGCTGGATCTATCACAACGCCTAAAGGCCAACCTCCCACCTAACCCACTGGCAAGTGGAATTTGCGGAATATTTTCTTTTTTTTTATTTGTAAAAACGATTTTCAGCAAAGCAATTGCCGCCATTTGTGGCACATCTCAACGTAGCGTTCAATGACGGCACCAATTATAAAGCGCATTTCTTTGTGGAGTGTTATTAACCTTTCAGCGGGCCACTTGAAGACAGCGCCTGGCCATCAGCAGGCTATACATATACATACATATATCTCCTACATAAATATACTCATAAAAAGATACTCTAAGAATGTAAATATTTGAGTTTAATTCACATATAAACACTTGAGAATTAAGAATGTTAGTAGGGAACTGCCGAATTGGAAAACGCCCTGTTGTCAAATTTATTAAACATTCGTTTTGAGATTAAACTTCTTTGTCGTTGTTCTTTTAGATTTGCAACCTCATAATATTATATACGGTATATTCAAACTGTATTCGAAATCAACTGGATTTTCCTTGAAAAAAAATTATGAAATATGCCGAATAAAAATTGTAAATGTTTTTAAACAATTCTGTATGTATGTATGTATGCAGATCCAAAGTGATTGAAGCTGCAGTTAGTGTTCAAAAATATCTTTTAAAATAACTGCAATTGGTATTATATATGCATACAAATTAAAAGATTTAATGGCATAAAGAAACATCGATATTAATTTAATTCCGATCGCATGGAATATATTATTTTCACGCATTTTTCACACAAGCAAAGACAATTCAGATGCAGACGACAAGTTAATAATGGTTTATATACCCAATTTAACCGATTGTGCGAAAACAGGGTATTCAAGCAACACTTGTCTACACGCCTGCAGATATATTTCGACATTTTTATTGCTGTTTTATGACTGCATTATTGAGCCAGAGAACAAATCAACATTTCATTTTGAGTATTTCATATTTAGTGCTTTTTGATGTTTTAAAAAGCGCAACTAAAATGCACTCGTAAATCCAGTCAAACTGCAGCAAATAAAATGAATAAACGAATATAAAAAATGATTTCAACATTTTGTTTACAGTTTGAGCACGAAATTGTTTGAAACAATTAAAAGCATGCGCCTCAACTGAAGCATTGCAATGAAAATGAAAACAAAAAGTAAAACAAAAGTTAATGTTTGCAGTCCAAAAGATAAATTGGGATATTAAAGAAAACAAGTAATTTGTTTAAAAAATGTATTCTTCCACATTTTGTTAGGGCATAATGAAATTAAAAACAGTTTGCCTTAAATGTTTTAAGCGTCAATCGCTGGCCTTCGGGCGCTTTAGCCAACTTTCTGACTTCATTGACATCATTTAATGCAATTTTCTTAAACGATGTAATTGAATTTCATAAACAGGCAGCAGAGACCCAAGTTTAATGGAAGGGACTTCTACGCGTTGACGGGCCGTCAGTTGTCAACTTCTTGCCACTTGCCACTTGCAACTTGCAACTTGTTAGCTTGTTAGCTTGTTAACAGATGCCACGTTGTATCTGCGTTCATCGAAGTGCAATGCGGAAATTGCTTTAATTACAACAGCAACAACTTCCGTCATAACAGCAACACTAGTGTCCCGTTAGTCAAAGGGCCTGGTCTAAACAATTGAGCTTAGGCTCCTGTGGCAAATGGGCTGGCGTTGCAGATTTCCATTTAGATTGTTGCATAGCTGCACACAAATTTCAATGCAACAAGCCCCAAAAGCTTTTCAGCTGCACACAACATTTTGTTGGGCCGTGTGTGTGTGTGTGTGTGTCCGTTTTGGGCACACGTTGCATCTGCATGTGGCACGTTGTTGCTACTGCCGAGGCAGCGATAAATTGCGGTGGTGCGGCAACGTCAGTGTTGACCTCATCATGCTCCATTTCAAGCGCTCAACACACAAACATTTTTAATTAATGTAATGCAATTTTTAACACAAATCCGCTCCGATCTTCCGCTTTTTCCCCCCACTTAAACGCTAGTTTATTTTTAATAAATCTCAACGGGACAGTTTTGTAATTTTGCAACGAACTAAGCTTAATAGTTCAATAAAAATATTCCAACGCTTTATAATAATTAATTGGGCAATTTGTATTTGACATTTTTGCCGTTCGAAATAATTTGGTAATAAGGTAATTAATGTTTAATCTAATTTTATATTTATATACTATTCCTGATAATAAGACAATCATGATATGAATATATATTAAAAATTTAATTGCTTCAGGTTCTACAATGTGATTGAATAATAGTCGCTAGAGATCTTTATTTATAAATATAGAAAAAATGGGAAAATATTCATCAATGACTATTTGAAATTCAATATAAAAATTTGATATTTTTAGCTTTAATAATTTTTACTTATGTAGAAATGGCGTAATATAAAGTGATATACTTTATACTACAACTCACTATTTATAATATTAAACATATATATGCTGAAGTAGTTGTATTTTGCGAAGAATTTTGCGGTAATCCTTTTCATATTTTATACTAATTTCTGGCTATTTTCGGAGTATGTGTGTGACAGATTTAAACGCAATGCGAAAGGTTGTTGGTCAGCGGTTTCTATTTTGGGGTTCACTGGCCCAACATACATATGAAATAAGCTGGTGTGCGTTAATGGCGGGGGCGGCATTCAGTTGTTGCCCAACAACTGATTTGGGGTCAAGTACACGCATCGTCTTTTACCAAATGGCAACAACAATAACAGTGCAAGAAAAATTGCACAGAGAGCCATACACATTTCTGGTAGAATCTGTGCTGGCAAATGCCCTGTAACTGTCGCGTTCTCGCAGCTTCTCTCTCTGCGCATGTTCTCTCTCCCGCTCTCTCCATCTCTCTTTCTGTAAGTGAAATGCCTTAAGATCAGTCAACACTTTGAGCACCCAGCCGCCACACAGCCGATATCCAAATCAGTTGCCCGCGTTCGTTTGCCGCGGCGTGTTCAAAGAACTTTTCATTTCCCGCGAATTAGTTATTGTGGGTGTTAATCAATAACTATTGTTGTTTTTTAATCAAAGAAAATGTCTACTGCAATTGCATTTCTCTTGTTGATCACGGCTCAGGCGCTGCTGGCCAGCCAAGGCGCGGTGCAGGCCAAGCGTTTCTTTGGCGTCGGCCATCGCATCGGGGGAGATCAGCTGCTGCTGAAGGATGTGCAGCATTCGCGTCCTGGCAGCAGCAGTGAACCGGCCAGCGTTACCTTCACCTACGACATTGTCGAGCCAATTACCTATATTCAAATCCAATCAGAAGAAGTGAGTCGCACGAACCCCTTCATGTTTTATTTTCCGTCTCTGTTTTCGCATATTCCCCGACCAAAATAGAAACGAATTTTGCCTCTTTTTTTTGTCATTGCGGCCGAAAAGTGCCCACAGTACAAAAAAAAACAAAAAAAAAAATCACAACAACAAATAGAACACTATATAGATATTTATTTAGTTATATTTAGTACTGTGCGTCTGTGTGATGCTTGCCAGCCCAATGTTTGCCATAACATTTTGTTTTGGCCATTAGATGCGCAGATTATTGCCTTAGAAACAAGTTGGATTATTAGTTGGAACCGAATTAGTCGCATGTGCAAACAGTAAAAGTGGCAAACTAATTAAAAAAAACAAAAACCACAAAAATTCCAATATAAATAAATAATGTTTAAATGTCTGAATGACTTATATAAACCCATATTAGCAATGCCAGATGTGTCAATAAAAAGTTTTTTGATTAGCTAAAACTAAAGTGAACTATATTTTAAACAAATTCCAAATTCCTGAACTGTAATTAAAATCTTGACTATAGAAAAATTAAAACAATTTTTCTACAATTATACACATTTTCACGATATATACATATGGTAATTGGGTATTCACGAGGAAAATATATACAAATGTGATATTAATTAGTTGTTTAAAAATATTACATTCAATGACAAACTTTGAATGCCCTGCAGTAGAGTATTGGTAGTACATATATAGAATCGGTCGCTAATTCGGTTTGTTGGCACGGGGCACTACCCTGAGCTGCGGGGGTGAATATAGATATATTCTAAATGTTTTTTCAATATGGCAATTCGTGGGCTACTTATGACGTGAGATTTCGCAAGAAAACTGTGCAATACATCTTGCCTTTTACCTCTTTATATATATTTATAAAACGATACAAAGTACATTATTTTTTTTGCAACTAGCTGTAAACAATATACAAATTATATTGCTGTTGTTGCAACTGGGCGTGGCCAAATATCTTCTATTTTCTTTGGCATGATTGATTGAATGCATGATGCGATAATAATTATATTTGCTTTTGCCCAATTCATTTGCAGAACATTTCAGCCGAGGTGAAATTCAGTTATGTGTCTAGCACAGTGGTGGGCATGGTCCGCCTGATGGCCAGCAATATGAGCGAATTTGATGTAGATCGCGATGTGGATGCCGGTGTCGAAGGTCTCGATGCGGTTTCGGTGGCGCCAACTCAAATTCTGCCATTGAATTCATATTCGCCCTTTGATGTGCTTATCACAATCTTTGGCTTCAACCAGACCATGTTGAATGTGAATCCCGCCCTACTGCTCAATCGCGACACCATGTTCGAGGGCGAGCTGAAGCCCTACGATGATGACGATGAGTTCGACGACGAGGCAACAGAGACATATGACTATGTTCAACGGGACGATCTGCAGGTAGATATCGACAACGAGGAGCAGCGAACCGATAAGCCCACCTCTACCGACGACTTTGAGTTCCAGGATAAGATCATAGAGATTGGACAACGCCAAGAGGGTAATTAGCGAATGTTTTACATACAATGAAGGTTTAAATTAATTTTTTGAAACATTGATGTCTAACAATTGTATGTAGCAAACAGAAATAATTATTTCTAACTTATATTATCCGAAATTAACATATGTTATTCAGTTAAACTGGAAAATTCCGCTGATGTGACTATACATTAATGTTTTCATAATTTGTATAACCAGCAGCTCAGTTTAGTTTCGATAAACATCGACATCCAAAAATAAGTGTGTGATATTTTCACGCTTTCGATATATATCGATTTTGAGTTCTGACTTCTTTGAACATCTTGTTTGAATATTATATCTAATACATTAATAAAGTTTGCAATAAAACTTTATTAGTTTTTTAATTTATTTCAATATTATATCTATCATTTATATTTTATATTTATATATTATATCATACACTGATCACTTTTTAATACTTTTTGACATCTAAACATTCTAACAAAACTTTTACTTAATATTTTAGGTGACGATCTGATATATGAAACGTATCAAACATCGCAGGATGTGTCCCAGGGTGAGACGAATCACACGGTTACTTTCTACTACATCGACAGCAATTTGATCACCTATGTCAAGTTTGTCATCTTTGATGTGAGTTGGACTTTAACCCATTTGATAAGCTAATTTCAAGGAATTTAATTCTCAGCACTTTACGTATAAGGAAGCCACCGCCGAGGAGTATTTGGCGCCCGTGGTCGAGTACAGTCATTATTCGCCGTTCACACTGAAGGCCACCATTACGATCTTTAACAACAGTTCGTTGTTTGCGCAAATGTTTCTTTATGGCTATCGGGGCATCGATAAGGCACCGAAAAGCTACAAACCCTACCTGGATCGGCCACAAA
Organism: Drosophila paramelanica; assembly: GCA_035043915.1. Classification (NCBI taxonomy): domain Eukaryota; kingdom Metazoa; phylum Arthropoda; class Insecta; order Diptera; family Drosophilidae; genus Drosophila; species Drosophila paramelanica. Next base: position 4,531,901 of record JAWNMO010000354.1, on the reverse strand, counting down.
CCGATCAGGAGAATCGTGGCACGTACCTGACGCCGTTGCAGCGCATGCAGCTGCTGCTGCTGACGGGTCGATCGACAACGGGAGCGCCTACGGAGGAGGATGCGTCGGATATCTCCGAGGAAGATGGAGTCGTCCACGAAATGCGACCCGAGGATATGGTGTTCGAGACGAGGACCGAGCCGAGCGTACCGAATGCGGTGCTCGAAAAGCAGCGGGCGTTGCCACAGCGTCTTTACGCGATGTTGGGCCTAATGTTGTTTGCAGTGGCATAGATGACCTTTGACCCGCTCTCAAAGAGGGCTGCATGGGTTAGTTAGTTAAACCTTTGAAAATAAAAAAGCTTTAAATGGGTAGCGTATTTAAGATCATATTCCTCATATTGTAATATTTAATCAAATAAACCAATTGGCTTGAGCCAAGTTAACCATCTTAAGCACAAGCCACACCCGCACACACCCACACACACGCACCCCACACTCGATGACAAACAAATTGAAAAAGCTGCGGCTAAACTAGGTCATGGCATTCGCTTCGACAGTGCGACTCCCTCTCTTGACCCTCAGTGGCTCCTTCTCTCTCGCTTTTACTCTTGGCAAATTATCTGCGCCGACGGCGGTGGTTGATTTGGTAACGCAAACAAAACGAAAAGGAAAAACAAGTAAGAAGGCTGCAGTCGGGCGTTACCAAATGCGTTATACTCGTTCACGTTTTAAATTATTATTGTTATTTTTAAATTTGGAAATTTCGATTTTGAAGCGGGTAATTGTTCTCCGATTTTTTGAGCTTTCCCGTAAAATATATCCCAATTTTTTACATTTCCGATTTTAGAGTGGGCGTGGTCGAGATATCAGGAATGTAATCTTTTGGGGAGCTCACCACTTATCTACATATAAAATTTGGTGACTCCATCTTTAAAATTGTGGGCAATATTGACATTTTATCGATTTGGGGTGTATCGAGATGTTATCGAATTGCCAGTCTCCCAGTGGGCGTATCACAAAAAGTATATACCTTAAGTTTTAAGTCTCTATCTGCAAAAAAGTTTCGTTCATTCGGACGGACATTGCACGAACCCAATATACTAATTTTACTTCGTGAACGAGTATAAAAAATGCTGCTGACGTGTGTACACACACACACCCACAAATGCACACACACTCACAAAAGTTACTGTTTCTTCGACGAGCGACAGTTGTCCGGCTCAGGCGACTGTTTATTTGCTTGTACCTCTTACTCTCCCCTCTGACACTTTACCACCCCTCCAGTTGCTGCCAGTTACATGTAGAAAAGTTCTAAAGCCTCTTCTTGTTCGTCCTCTTCGGCTTTGGTACAAAATTAACTCACAGACTGCGAAATGTGCCGCTGCTGTGAAAGCCATCATCATGTCCAGAACGACCACAAGGCAATCACAGATGCCTTCGCAGAACTATTTCAACACAGAACGTTTTCAACATACAGTGCCACCCCCTCATCATAGCCCCCTCAGAAAACATATATAAGACCTGTACAAACTGTATGTAATAGCGTTTTGTTTCATGTCATTTGCAGGCAAACATAGCAGAAATAAAACAAGCAACATTGCTTAAGTTGGGTGTTGGTCGACTGACAGACACCCTGTAATGTGGTCTAACGAAAACTTCTATTTTTGTTTTCAATCAATTCGTTGTATGTTAATATATGATATATATATGGATATATGTTTTTCTTATAAGTAAAAAATGATACAAAATTAAACTTAAGAAAGATATATCAGCTAGGAGATACAATATATAAACATCGTTTTCGAACATACATATGTAAAAGACAGAATTACAAAGTCTTCCTCAAAGGAAAGCTTAATATTTAGATAGTCATTCAAAGAAAAGTTTTCCAATGTATTTCGTGAACTGTTTCTGCACCAGGTAAAAGGAAAGAAACCGCCAACCACAAGCCAATGAAGCAGCCACCAAGTTCTGGTACTGCTGATTGCTCCAGCTGTTCCTTTGGCACAGGACACGAATATAAACGTTATAAAATGCAGATGATGTGCTGCCTGCCAGCTCTTCTGCCAGGCAAAAGGTAAAACATGAATTCCGCAAAACGCCAGTAAAAATGCAGCAGAAAAATGTTCCAAACATGGAGCAGATGTGAGCCAAAAGCGGGCAAAATACTTAAAGAAACGGGGGTACCTGCGCCACGGGAGTAACATATATCCGTATTTATGTTTAATTCAAAACAGAAATTTGTTAAATTTAACAAATTTGGCAGCATTTGCCGCAGTTCCCAGAAGACAAAAAAATGAAAAAAAAAACAAGAACATTTTTTTTTTTAAAGAAAAGGAGAGAGGCGTCGCTGGCGGCCGCTTGGGCCAAATTGAAAATTTCTTTTTATGCGTGCCGCTAACAGTTTTTATGTGCAGACATATAGAATACAGGCATTATGTGTGTGCCTGCCTGTGTATGTGTGTGTCTGTAGCTTAAGGGCGTGGCATTGGCATTGTAAACAACAACGGATAAGCAGCGCACAAGTGCCATCCACAACCACGTTCCCCCGGCTGAGTCCCTGCCCTGGCAACGGCTGATTGTCAGTGGGCGCCCACTCACAAGAAATGGGAGGTGTTGGTAGCATCAAGGGCAAGGCAAAGGGGTGACGTGTGCTTTTGTCAATAACTTAATAACTTAAAATATGGTTTAATGCTCACGTAACAACATTTTCCCACTTGGCCCAAGTGTGAAAGGCTTGGTGAAACGACAACCGACAGCTGACAGCCGACGACCGTCGACAGTCAGCGTCTGAAAACCGTGAACCAATGGCTAAGGGCGAAAAACATGAGGGTTTGACGGTTCGAGACTTGAGCAGGGTGTTTTGAGGTGGGCATTGGTTTTAATACCCTAACCATAATAACAATGCCGTATTTTTTTTAATACTCAGCTGACATAAATACCTACAAAAAAATTTTTATTTAGAGCTGAAATTAAAAGAATTGCTCAATATTATAACTAACAATAATTTCGGATTAAAAATTATTATTAATTAGAAATTTTTTGTTGTGCATTTTCCCTAAATAGGGCATACTTGGTGAGAATTTAAATATTTTCGTGTATTTAATCTGCTTTCCTAATTATCAAGTAATCTCTGATTGAATTTATCATGTACCTAAACTTTAAAATCAATTTTTGTATTTAATTTGTATTGTTAATGTAGGTGAATAATTAGCTGGTTAATAATTAAAATTGGGTTTCTATTAATTTGCACACATAATTTAATATGACATCGTTTCAATCAGTTCCCAATTTATACGATGCCACAACATTGCGGAAAAATAAAATATTTGTAAAGAAATAATTGCTCATTTTTCAAAGCTATTTTAAAAATTATAAATTTTATTAGGTATCTTAATTGTATATATTATATATTTTTGATTTTTGTCAGAGTTAACAGTTTCCCAACGTGGAAAAAGCTGATTATTATAATTTTCTTTTTTTCTTTCTTTTTATCTTTTTGCTCAAAGCCAAGGGCGGAGTGTGGGCAATCTATATGCTACGTGCTGATGACTGCTGGCATACCACATACATATACATATATAAGAGTGTGGGTGAGTGTGTGCTATATAAGTGTGTGCCTTGCCCGCTGGCGTTGTGCACGTGTTCACCTTTTGATCCTTTTTCAAGCCAGCCCCAAAAGTTCTAATTATTGATTTTTTTTGTATTTTTTTGTTATCCACTTAATTTTGGGTTGCGTCGCTTAGTTTATTCGCACATTCGCATTTAAAATAATTAGAAAAAAATGTATTTGGAGCACACGTTCGTAAATTGCGTACATGTATTTGCCATTACCGCAATTCGTTTTTTGGGGGGCAGTCGCTTCAGTGCATCCTTTCTTAAATCTGGGCAGGCTGCATAATTCATATAATGCTCATTGTCGCTGTTCCGCCTTTGTGTTCGACGAGACGAGGCGGGGCCAACTCATTAGCGTACCGCATTGACAATGCCTGGGGGAGGAGGTGGGGGACATGCAGGGTCATTGGGTTCAAGGGGTATGGTGTGTTGTCGCGGAAGAGGGGTCAGGTGTATGGCTATATAGGGAGCACATGTCTGTGCAAGTTTAGCATTGCATGTGTCTGTTCCACAGGCTTTGCATTTGCATTTTATTAAATTTCAAAAGCTCTTCGCACATTTGCAAGCACATCACCGCACCTCCCCCCTTTATCCACTTGCCCTGTTCACCTGAGCGCCATTGTTAAAGGTACGTCTAACTGAAGAAGGAGGAGGGGTGGGGTAGGTGGTGCAGCTGGCTGCGCGCATTGCATATTTATGCACTTAATAACGCATTTTAGCATGCTCAAGTGCAACTCATCTTTTGTTACAACGCGTACAGAGAGACAGAGAAAGAGACAGCGACAGAGAGAAGCGGCAACGGAGACAGCAATACAAAATGGATGCACAGCAACAGCTCTGCAAATGGTTTTCACATGTCCCTGCAGCAGCAGCAGCTGCCCGGCGTTGACAAATGGAGCATGAGTTACATGTTATGTCAGTTGCCATGCACATGCATCCGTCTTAAAACCAACCTCCCCCCTTCCCCATCCGGCACATTTTCCCCAATTCCCAATCCAATCCACATGACGTTATGCTTTGCCTGTCAAAGGGAAAAACTTTTCCGTCGGTCACGTGGCGGATGCGTAATTCACAAAAAGAACAAAAAACAGAACTAAAATTGCATGCATATGTTCGTAAGCAAAGTATTTAAGCAATTACCAGCGGCAAAAGAGTGCTAGTTAAGAAGCTTATGGCATGGCAACAAATAATAAAAAAAAGAAAATAAAAGAAATGCTGAAGGAAATAAAACAGAGTGAAAAGTTAAATAAATATGTCCACAAGCATCAGAAAATAATCCAGTATTTTTTTAATAAATAGATGCACAAAATGTAGCTTTATCTGTTGAAAACGAATGAATGAGAACGAAAGAGATGGCAATAAAGACAGAGAGAGCGAAAGAGAGCGTTTTTTTTAAAGAAAGATTAAGAAAAATACACAGTAAATAAAAGGCACGGAGAATAAGTGAGGAAGCCCTAGTCGGGGCCGCCCGACTAGGAGATATCCTGAACCCTGTGATTTTGCATACACAAATTCACACACACATTCACACTTCATTTGGTATTCACTATAAAAGCTAAATCCTTGTTTTCTTCGTCGTTATGAAATTTTCATGACTAATTAAGAGCATTGAAATTTATATACATTGCAAGTCTGTTCAATTTAATTTGCGGTTTTTGCTGTTTTATCGATATTGGGGTCGATCTGGGGGAGGTATCAAAAATCCGGTTGCAAAATCTACGTTTGTAATCAAGCTGAAAAATGTACTCTTTTCACTTCGTGAACGAGTAAAGTATCCAAAACAAAAGAGCTATTCTCACAGGATACAAAACAACACAACCATAAATACCAGGGACCTATTCAGTTGGGAGCAAATATTCAATGCATCAGAAGCATTAAGAAAAAATTTCAATCACTCTAATGAAAAGTATGTTTAATAATGAAAAAAGCAACGGGAGAACAAAATCAACAATATCATCGATTGAACAGCATTTGTTCAATGAAAAGCGAGAAGTGAACTTTCATAAAAAACTTAAGATTGGTCACTTAAATAATTGATTGATTTGGCGTGCAACAATTGAATATGGGCGGGCATTGTGGCGTTTGCGGCCATGTAGCAGGCAGGCAATGTGGCATGTGACAAGTGGCAAGTGCCAAGCGCAAAAACCGCACACAACAAACAGCTACAACAAGACGCCTCGGGCTGCAGCCAAAGCTAACAAACAAAATGCTGGGTAAACCAATCAATGACACAACTGAAAGCCACAGCGTTAGCCAAGTGGAAAGAGCGAGCAGACTCTGGACAAAATTGAACTGGCCAACTCTGTCTGTGTCTGTGTTTGACTGGGCTGTTTACAGAAAACTACAGTGTGTTGTACTGGCTGGCAGAATAAAACCAAATGCAAACTGAATGAATGTCCGGTCAAACGATTGGCTTAAATGGTAAGGTAACAATGCAAAGACAAAGAGAGCAACCATATGCAAGAGCAACTAAATACAGCTCACAAGTATCCAACTATCCAAGACTTTTGACGAATCTTAATTGAATCTGTCAGCAGCAGGCAAAGCGGTTGTGAGCCAAAAGACGTGACCATAAATCTGCTGGCCGTAAACTGGAAATTCAGTCAACTTTATTTTTAGCTAAGAAAACAATTAAAAAGTTTTCAATTAACTGGCAGCAGCGAAATTGGCACTTGTAATCGGCACCTGTTCAACAAGCCGAAAACAAAACCCTTCGGGCGTCATGTTTAAATCAGCTTATGCGTGGCAACCGGAAATCGCAATGGAGAAGAGGGGTGCTCTGTTCACGTAACACATTTATAACGCGTGAGCTGTGCCGAGCCGTATGAGGGGTGTGTCTGTGTGTGCGTCGGTGTAGGTGTGTGCTTGCAGATGAGTGTGGTGTGCACAACTTTTGTTCAGGGTTGTTAAACGGAAAAAACTTTTGCTTTAAAACAAGCAATAGTCATAAAGTTTATATGCCTTGCGAAAGCACGGCTAAGAGACACCACGCAATATAGAAAAATATGTGCCAATATAAAAACAAAGCTTATCCATAGACCATATATCAGTAAGTCAAAAACAATTTTAGACATATATCGATAACATCGACGCATCGATCATTGAATCACTTTATACTATTATTCAAAGAGCTCCAAATAATTGACAGCAATCAATTTTTCAAGCTATGAACTTAAAGAAATTCCAATTTATTTTAATTCAAAGAGCCTATAATATGAAGTACAACAGCCTGGACAACTATCGATTTTTGAATAAACTATAATTATTGCAACAAAGTTCAGTCAAATGTCATTATATGCTTATATAAAAGTTGGAACATTTATATTAATAGCACACGAGTTTTTTCGAAATGAATTGAAATTCGCACAGCTATCGATATATTAAAAAAATATATATTTAGATAAACTTATCGTTGTATGAAACAAAATCTGCGTGCAAGTCACATATCACTTTTATTGGTTAAGCCATAGGGTATATGCGGCTCATTACGAATATAATAAACGTAGAGACGAAAACAAAGGTAACAGCAACAGCAACAACAACAGCTGCTCGGTATTTTTATGGTCGTTGCGAAATTAAATAAAAACACGCGCAATGAAACAAATATAAATAACGCGCCAGCCACGCCCCTTTAGCGTTGCCCGTCTCCCCAGCCACGCATAGATGAACAAAAGTACCGTAAAATACGCGGCAAAACGTAAAGAAACGAAATGGAATGAAACAAAATGTAAAGAAATGAATCGCCGCCAGCATAAGCACAGTCTAGTGCACATAATTAGGAGCACAAACTAAAAGGGATTGGCCCGGTGGTTAGCCAATCCCCCTCTCCCCACCCTGAGTCCTGCTCCATCCTTGCACCAGTCTGGTCCATGGCCTGGTCACTGACCAGCACTCAGCTGTCATTTGCGGGTCGTGCAGCGCGCTCAGATTGAATGGGACTAAGAACACGATTATTTTTTACGGTGCGTAATTAAAACGCTGTAAATAGGAATGAGAGCGAGTAAAAGAGATAGGGAAAGAGAGACAGAGAGAGGGAGTGGTAGATAGGTAGAGCTGAACAGTCAACGTAAGCAGAAGTACTTATTAATGATGCTTAGCGTTTGGGACCAGTGCCTTTGCTTAATGAAGCTACAACTAAGTCGGCTAAGACGAGACCCGTCCCAGAACTTCATCAACAGTTTCCAACAGTTAATTACGCTAAGCGATGCCAGGCATTTCAGCATCCACTTCAGCTAAGATGTTGGCTATTTTGTTGTTGTTGTTGTTGTTGTTGTTTTCGTATTTTGCCTTGCGCACGGCTTAGTTGACGGCTTTGGCAATTTATTTTCCCTATTAAAAGTTGACATCAGCAGTTCGAAAATGCTGAAATCTAAAATATAAGCAAGAAAATCGTAGCATACTTTCGAGCTCTCCATAAATATGCAAAATCCATTACATAGAATTGGCTTAGGAAACAGCGAACACTCACATCTAACATACACACACAAATAAGACACTCACAGAATTCACTTTGGGCTTTAAACTAAGAATTTATGAATTTAATGTGCTGGAAGACAACATGAACTGATTGACTAGCAGACACCCAGTGTATATACATAGGTATAACATATATATACATCAAAGTGTATATTTTTTTCTCTCTTTTCTCTCTTTTATATGTGCTCAACTAAAAGATACCCTGTGATTTGTTGAACTTTAAAAGTTTTCAGTTACAAGAGTATCTTTTATCTTTAAGATTTGTTTGGTAAGAGAAAAGTATATGAAAATAACAATATCTGAGAATTGTAACCGTGCATATAACTCGGTTAACTCTTATACAGTGTATCGGCATTGAAATTCAGTTTTTAGACGCATTGAGCCATTTGCATAATAATCATGCAGTCACGGGAAATGGCATAATGCAATGCTACAGTTGCTTGATTTTGATTTTGGGACAACCCACACATAAATACTTATATACATATATAAATCTATGTATGGAATCGAATTTCGTTTTACGGTTTCATTTTGGGGTATGCCAGAAATGTGAAGGCGTTTCAGTTTGCTGTGTCAATTTATGTGTGTTGGAAATGCCGCGACAGTGCGAGCCGCTTACAACCCCAAGCAAGCAGCAGACGGAGCGTGTGGGCGGTGTTCGATTTCTTCGTGGTAAGGGGGTTCATGTGTGCAGAGTGTTCACTGTGCACTTGACTTGAGGCTGACAGTCAAATGCTGTCTATTGTGCCCGGCAGTTTGATTGCCATGGCGACAGACAGGGACTTTAAGGAGCACCATTTTATGATCGCCTCCTGACACTTGGGCTCTGATGACACAGCAAACGCACACACACACACACACACATGCATAGAGACAGACACGCAATCAGTCGGCAATAGTTCAAGTTGAAATCGCCAGCCATGAAGAGGGCCTGTAAAAACGTTATGACGGCCAGGACCAAGTCCAGCCATCAACATAAATATATCATAAGTTGAACGAATACTTTGATGTAATGCATGCGTTAAGGGAATATTTAAAAGAGGGAGAGTCCTTTCAGAAAAAAAATATGAGTTAGAGAGTGAGAAGCAGGGAAAGCTTTCTGCTGAGATGATTTATGTGAAAGACAAGTCACAGCTCCCAGCGGCTTCGAACATTTACCGAATTGAAAACGTCAGCGTCAACTGCTTAACACCAGGCCCAAAGACGTGGTTATTAAGAGTTATTGAATTGGTAAATGCTAGAATATGGTATACCCTATATCAAATACTTTTTAAAATATATACAAATTTACGAGAACTAAAGCTAATTCTGTCTGTCTATGATCAGATTTTGCTAAACAGTGAATAAAGCATTAGTAAAAATAAAACGAAGAGTAATTTACTCCCCCCAAACATTTGAGTTCCGTTCTCGCATTAAGGGATGTAAGCACAAAACAATGCGTCAAAATCTCTTTTTATCTTGTTCAAACATCATTGTTTAAGCCACAAAAAAAACTATTTAAAGCTTGCGAAACCTTTTTTTATATATACATATATAATCTTTTTTTGTTTTTGGTTTTTTAAATGAAGTTTTCTTACACATCTTCAAAAATAAGTTTGACATCACTTTCATAAAAACAAAGATGTTTTAGATTATCCTTTCTTACTCAATCTTAAACTAATCAATTTATTGATTATTAATCAATGATGTAACAAATTAGTCAATTCAACCATATAGCAAATTTCACATTTCTAGCCCATATACTTTAAAATCTACTTTGAAAATTGTTGCCAGCTGAGTATCATAATAGATAAAGGGCATAAAACAGAAGCTTATCGCGCGTAAATTGTTGCAAAGACAAAATGAGAAAAAAAACAAACAGAAAGCTTCATGCACTTGGCAGTGGGCAATGGGGAATGGAAATGGAATTGGTAGTGGAAATACGAAATGCGAATGGAAATGAGAATGAGGTGGGGATTGTGAATGAGAACAAGAATCGACACGCGCAAACCCTGACACGTGCCCTTAACCGCATAAAGAACACACACACACGCTCCTTTAATTCATACACGCACGCACACACATTGAAGTGCTGAAAATGAAATTGAAAACTGTTAAATAAATCGCTAGCAAGCGCTGTTCCTCTGCATAGAGCGAAAACAGAGCATTTGCTCAGACGAATGGGCAAACTGAATGTAAAACAGACAGATGGATAGACACAAGAAGTAAAGAGGATGAAGGGGTGAGTGCGATTGTGGCAGGTGTGACTGTGGGCTAAGGGCAGCACTTGAGGCGCCCACTCAACTTTAATTTGGTGCCGCAAGACACAGGATACAGTTGAGGGGGGTCTGGATACTGGAGCCCAGATCTAGGGCCCAGTTGGAGACGCGGACGCATTGAACGTGATTGGATTTTTATATTCAATATAAAAAGGATTATATGCCATTTGTGTTGTTGCAGCCACTGTAAGTTCATAATAATTGGAAAAGTTAAGACCTCCAGACAACTTCAAACTTAATGCTCTACCTATTCCCCACCGCCTCACCCTTTCCGCCCACCCTATTCCTCTTTTATATAAAATCAATTTTAAGCCCGCACAACCGCACACGTTGGTTGGCGCCCTAAGAATAGACAATCCTGGCGGGGGGCGTGTGTCCTGCACTTCCGGTTTGCCATTGTGAGCGCAGCCATTGCGACGAGCCTTGTACAAAATTGGAAGCACTTGAGAAGTGCCGCAAATAAACTCATTGGACAAAAAAGGCCCAAAAAAAACGTGTGATGTGAAAACCGGATCAATACAAAATAGAATCTGACCAAGTTGGTCAAGTAGGAAACTTAAATGAGAACTTTTACATGCTTTAGTATAACCAACTTGACCCTGGTTTAATTGAATACTTGACACCTTACACACGCTTTTTCGTTAAAAGGGGGGTACAAATACTTTTGCTTATTCAACTTTCGACTTCCGCTTAATAATTATTTGTAAATTATTGTTGTGTACTTCCGAGGCTCTGAATCGAAATTTATAATTTAGTTGGTATTTTTAGTTACTTTAACCTTCATGTGTTTTTTTTATATAACGTATAAAATCTCGATTTTGTTGATATTGCGCCCAAGAGATATTACAAAAATGAATTTAATACAATAAATTAATAATAATTGAATCCAAGAAATTTTTCCTTTTTTATTGCAATAATAACAACTTTTATTTCTTATTTATAATAACACTAACCAAGGGCAGGTTTTTGAAGCTTTTAGTTTTCGCTCTCGAGAGTACTTGAATTTATTACTGCGTTTATCTCTAACTGTAAGCCCCATTTTAAATGTATTGTCACGCTCATGTGCTACGACCAACGACTGACCACCAGCATTTGCTCCGTGCTCACATGTCCGTCCCCCTTTCTATGCGAGCTCGCCTAATGGCTTCGGCCCTGTTAACAGTGGCCGGCAGCAATTTAAAGTGCTCGACAGTTTAATGGATATTGTCAGTATTTATTGTATTAATATTGGAAAGGATGGCGCAAATTAACTGGCCCCAGTCGTTGGGCACTTTGGGCCCTAATAGCTTCTGACGAAAGCAAATGTACGAAACATTAAAGTAAATGGACTTACCTCGGGTATATCATCTGGCACCTTTCCCATCCAGGAAAGCGAGAGAATTGTGCAGTCGCATTTTGTGTTGATGTTGCGCTCAAAGTGTAAATGCATTTTACGAGTTCGAGCGCCGTTTCCGCTTCCGCCTTTGAGCCGCTAGAACAATGAAGCCAAATGCTTGGTTCTTGTGGTTGTGGCGTCTTCGTAGCTGCTTCGTTTGCTCTCTCTCTCTTTCTCTCTCTCTTCCTCGCTCTGCTTTTAATTTACGCCACGCACATGATGCTAGATAAAAGTAAAGAATGGGGCGAGGTTTATTATCGTTTAGTTTAACATGCCAATAACTAATTTATAATAAAAGCCAATGCCATGGAAGCTGCCTTATCAGCGTGCTCCAGACCGGGTCGCACGATTGTGTGTCTATGTGTATGTGTGTGTGTGTATTGGTGTTTGTTGTGGCATATGCTATAAGGGGTTGACAAATTGCAGCACGCAGCAAACATAATTTTGAAGCACACTTTTCAGGACACAACCAACACACGCTAATTGGATATTAGTGGTAAATATAAAAGTTGCCCCCAGGCAGCCAAAGCAGCAGAAGCTGTGCATGTCCTATCTAGCATTTGTGAAAGCAAATAGAAACACATACACACAACGCGCTAAAAGTTGCGCAATTTGAAATCATACAACTTCTAGAAATCATTGTAAGATTGTGGGCGTGTGCTACCCATCAATAAATTGTAATACATAGAAAATGAAGCACAGATATATTTTTATTTTTTTGTTACGGGCAATAAATATATCAGAGTTAGCTGGATATATTCTATAAATAACTTGTTTGCTCTTGTCAAAAAAAAAAGTCTTTTTTTTTGCTTAAAAAAGTTGAGTTTATTTATATTTTAACATTAGAAAAGCAGTATACTTTTTGTCTTTTTCAGGCAAGAAGATCTTCTGGTTTTCTGCACTTCAAAGATAAATATACTTTGTTCCTTTTAATTATGTAAAAAGTTATCAAACGTAGCTCGCACCCATTCTGTTTCCCTCACTGTACCCATCGTCTCTCTCTCCACTGTCTATTACTTAGTGCGACAATGTTTCAAAATATGCTTGAATAATTGATAAGCTGCTGTTGGTGCTGCTGTTTTTGATGCTGTTACTTTTGCTGTTTCTCTTGTCTGGCTTTTAGTCCTTGTGTGTCTGTGTGAGTTTGTGTGCGTGAGTGTGTGTTGCCTTGTGCCCCTGGCTTCGCATACACTTCAATTATGTCGTGCGCTTTGTCTGATTGAATTTGTCATATGATATATACAATTTTTGATTGCGTATACGCCCGGGGGTGCTGCAGCTACGCACCCCACTTTTACCCCCATTGACATCAGTCAGCAAGTCTAATGACAATTGGATATGTTGACAGCAGCCGTGGGAGATGCAAACATCGTTCGCTGTTGCTCATTGGCTGAAATGTTGTTCCAGCTTAAATATTGATAAAAGCCAACTAGTTGTTGAGCACCCTCCTTGAGTTAAATTTCAATTATAAGGCAAGTACATTTGTCCGCCAAGACTGTGAACGCGCACACATTCCGCTTGCCCTTCTCCCCTCTGACTGTCTAAAAAGGAAAAACCAAAGCGACGCGAATTCTACGAATGATTGCACATATGCCACGAGTCATATATTGTACGTGTTATTTTAGCCACTCTTATACACTGGCAGCACACATACACAGAAACAGACGTCAGCTCTAAGTACACACACCATGCTTTTAAATCGCACAAAACTGACACTGCTCTCCCGTTGTACCCCTTCCCCCTGCTGTCTAACACTTGAGCTGCGGTTCAGGGCTGTTCAAATGCATAAAACCTGGCAAAATTCATGAGCGCCGCTGGAAAAGCTGTCGAAGTGTCAAGCAGACGAAAACTGTGAACCACTTTTCACTTGCTACCACTTTCCACTTTCCAAATTGCTGCAGGTATGCGGCTGTACATAAAATGTGCATTTAACCAGCGAGCAAAAACAACCAACAGAAACAACAATTCGCAAGAAACAAAAACCAACAACAAAATGTTGTCAACCTTGTCCTTGGCTCTTTGACTTTCCAAGAAAATGTGTCAAAAATAGTTTCGAGTTTAACACAGAGACAACGGACAGCTGACTGCGAGTGTATGCATTTTTCGAACGATTTTTTCCTTTTTACTCTTCCCATGGAAATTACTGTGTTGGACGAACGTGATTATAGCTCTGCATATATTAGTTTATCTTTGGTACATGAAGGTCACGCTTTTTGTGTTTAGGTTGGAATTCTTAAAATTCTAAGAAAATGTTCATTAAATAATTTGAAATGACAAAATATCCTTGAAACAATTCGAAATGGCAAAATATCCTTGAAACAATCAACAATTTTTAACTTTTTTAACTGGAGTAAGCATTTCCTATTATATATCAATAATATACATAAAAAAAATAAAAAATGAGAATAAAGTGTAAAAAACTGCGACTGATTGTGTTTTTTAGTATAAAAGATTTACGCGAAGTTGTAAAGCTGTCAACAAAAAATGTTTTACTATCGCGCTCAAAAGTAGGCAACATATTTTTCCACGGCCTTTCCATTAAAGCTAATTGTGTGGAAACACTGTGGCACACACAAAACCAAAACACACACATGCACAAGTGTATAATCCTGTAGATTAAAGGCAAGGAAAGTTTTACATTAGTTTTACTTTCCTTAACACTGCCTATCTCTCTTTCTGCTATTCTTTTCTCCGTTGCAATTAAACTGCCAAAATGGGATTAAGTATACGCCCTATAGTACATACACAGCACGCGATTAAAGCGCTTATGTTATTGTTGTTGCTGCTCTTGTTGTTGTTATTATTATTTCTTTCTATTTTTGGGCGCGTGCTTTATGTCAACTGCGTATAATGTCTGTTGCCTTTGTGTGGGGCCTAGTACAAAGCCATGTTAAGCGTTTTCATTGACGGGTTTTAGGCCCTCACAAGAATTTTTATGCGATACGCATGTTTATACCCTGTACGTACTGTGTGCTTGAGTATGTACACTCAATATAATAATAATATATATATTTAATATATTTTCCAGTTATAGCTCTGAGTTAAAAAAAATTTGTAAAAGTAATCATGCCAAAATAGACAATAACTTAAACATGTAGATGTTATCGGATCCATAAATGCCAAACTTCAAGATTACAGATTTACATTTTTGTCACTTTTTTGTTTGTTTTTAGATATATTCTACATTTTAAATTTACGAAAATTTTAAAAGCCAAAGTACAATCACATAATGGTTTCAATTAGAATTACTTTTCTGAATGGTTACGAAATTAACTAAAATATATGAGTTATCATTAATTGCGATATTCCAATCCTTAAGCTGCTTGTGCGCAAAACGTTTCTTTTATTTACTTAATACATTTAAATAAAATAGTCCAAAAGAATAGTATTAAATATTTACTTCGTTGAAACAAAGAAACAACTTTAAAAACTTTTTTTTTGGCAATAATTAATAATTAACTACTAAATGAGTTTACGAGATTGTATTTAATGGTAGATTGTATAAAATTTAAAACCACTTCTAGAAAAAGAAAAAGTTATCTGAAAATTGAAACCGTTTTCCATAATAATGCATTACATTTGCATCGTAGCTTAAAACTGGACACATTAATTCGAATCTGATTTATTTTGTATTTATCGTGTCTAATGTGTTCGAGGCATTAAATATACAACGGGGCTTATCAGCTTAATGAAAAAAGGTGTCCACTCTTAATATTAATTGTTGCCTACGTGCGATTAGGTTTTAATCCAAGTTGATTATTCTGCATGGCGTGATTTTTTTTTTTTTTGGTTTTTTGTATATTTTATCACGAGGTAGCAATTTGGTTGTTGCTGTTATTGTTATTGTTGATGATGATGACAACATGTCAAGCAAGACATGTCCTTGGGCTGCTTTAAACTAGTTCAGCTCTGCGTAATGAAAATGCAGTCATGCATAGCATAACATGGGGCGCAGGCAACAGCAACAACAACAACTTTGTGGAGCATTCCATGTGCGTTGTTGTTGCTATTGTTGGTTGCATGTTGCCACAGAATTCTAAGATGCCAGGCACCTCGACAAAAGCCTAACCCTTGTGCTGTCTCACTCGCACTCCCTCAGAGCACACATCCCGACTCCACCCTCGTCTTGCCTTTTGTTTTTTTTTTTTTTTCTTAGTCTCAAGTTGCGCCTTTGCGCATAATTATCTTAACTTTTGCTCTGGTTGTTGTTGTTGTTGCTGTTTGAGGCGGCTCTGCGCTCAAAGAAGTTCAAAGCGCACCCGAACTGGCCTGAAAATGGCCCCAAGTGCTAATTTACAATCGCTTGAAGTACGTTTACAGTTAGTTCTTGTTTCATGTTGTAGTTGAACTTTCCTTTCAGGCTTTCATTAGCCACACGCTAGCACACTCATAAAAAAGACGTGGCCATATAGTGAAGTCTCTAATAACGGAAAGCTCATATGAACGTGGTCGGCACGGCGTTGAGCGAAAATTGTTTGAAACTATTTTTATACACGCAGTTTCAAAACTCAGCGGACAAGAGAGAGAAAGAGAGAGTAAAGCGTAAAAAGTAAGAGTGTGAAAAAGAAAATGAGAAGTTTTAGCGAAACAGAGAGAGAGAGAGTTAAAAAGATTGAAAACACAACTTTTCAAAGATAACTTATTTAACAGTTACACGCAGGCACATCACTGCACATCTGCAGGCATTACTTGAGTTCATGAGAATCGCATAGAGGAACCTGAATTGACCTGGTAGACAGTTGACATAAAACAGCAAATCGAATTGAAAAAAGATTATAAAATAATTAGCACCGATTCATCGATGTTCAAATTGTTTTCACATCACTAATGTACACAATGAAAACGAACTAAAACAACAAGTAAAAAGCAATAGAATAACTAAATGTGTTGCAAGCACTTAATTGGCGCAATTGAAGTTGAAACTAGCCAATGGCGAAACCAGCTCAGCTGACAGGAATATCCCAAAGAACAAGGGAAAGCAATAAAGTTTTGCATAAATGACGAAATAAATGACAGCAAAGCAAAACAACTCTGACAAATACAACAATAACAACAACTACAACAACAAGAGGCGAGGGGTAGAGTTGCGGTATGGTTGTTGTGCGTCCTTTGTTCCTTCAGGGTTTTCAGCGCGGGTTTCGGCTGGGTATTTAGTGTGTATGTGTGTGCTGTTGGGTACGTTAAATACGTTGTGCACTGAGCTTTGCGGCCCAAGCGCACTGGGAAATATAAAAGCTGACGGGCTGTCCGCTGTTTTTGTTGTTGTTGTTGTTGTTGTTGTTGTTATTGCTGCTGCTGGCTCTTGTTTATTGACTTTATGCGTGGGCGGCGGTCGCAATGGTGGTGGTGTCGTATAATTTGTTTCTACTTTAACGAAAACCCACCCCGTGCCCCATGCCCCATGCTCCATGTCACAATGCCGCAAGTTGGAAAATTGTGCGCCTCAGCGGCGCTAACAACGCACACAAATAAACACGATTGCGTTTCGATGTTGTTCGATGTTGTTGTTACGCTCTAGAATACCCTGTAATCCGTAGATTTTTGTATAAATAAGAGAAAATCAAAAAGAAAATATAAAAAAAAAAATACGAAAATAATATATAAATATTATTGATATTATCATTATTTATAATTTAATTTCATGGTCTTTTGAAGTTTTTAAAAATGTTGTTTAACTAACTTTTTACAGGGTAACACAAAGCCAAGCAAATTCTATAATTTGGGATTGTCTCTGTGGCACACGTTTCTTGACAAATACATCAAAAATAAACAATTTTTTCATTACATTATTCAATCCTGTTTTTGTTGTTGTAATTCCGTTTGTTATGCAAAAATAACCAAAATGGCCAACAACAACAAACAGTACAACAACTTTGATGCCGCTTATTGCCATTGGCAAAAATATTGGCAAAACATTTGCTACTAACCATAAGAGGGCGGTGCGGCGCGGTGCAGCGCAATGGAGGCTATGCCCACACATTGCACTTGAACTTGCCACAGAAACCGCCAAACAACGTCGCGTCGTCCTCCGCGACGCAACTCAAATTATATAATGCAAAACAAAAAAAAAAAAAAAAGCCAACACAAAACGCAAGCAACATAGAAAATAAATAAAACAAATGTAACGACCTTCAGAGCAGGCAACAACAACGCAACAACAAAATTTAAAAATAATTTCTCAAAGAGAACGCGGAAAGCAACGGTATCAAGAGCAAGAAATGGCGGCCATGCGTCGGCGTCGGCGTCCGCCTCGCAGTCAGCGTCATTGAAATTATGCAAAGTAAAGAATTTGCCGGACGCAGCAGCGTATGTGTGTGTGTGTGCCTGTGTGTGTGTATGGAAATTAGTATTTGACATCTGACCATTACACACGCCCTCTACTAACCGCATGTTAAATGCCTCTTAAATGCTTATTTTTTGCATACAATAGTGGCATGCATAAAAATTGCAGCTATATTTGTTGTTATTGTTGTTCTTTCCTTTTTATAGACTTATTTGGGCCCTCAGTCTTTTATGTTGGATTACGCATACAAAAAGAAAGAGCAAAGCTAGGCATGCCAATCGATTTATATTGTTAAGTTTAATCGAAAAAAAACGTGCCTTGCGTTTTTCACGTCTACGCCTGGATCATTTGAAAAGTCAGCGAAAAGCTAAGCAACGTCAATAAATACTGATAAAAACCATAAAACAAAGGCAAACAAAAAATGTGGGTAGCAGCAACAAGAACTTTATTTTCTGGGAATAGCAAACAACAACAGCATGCATAGACATTCGTTATGGCTGTCTGTCTGTCTGCTGTGGGCAAATCAACCACCCAAAATCCCAAGTAAGCTTTGTAACAGAATTCCGCAACTCACCTGCGCTCCGACGGCGACTGCGACTCCTTTGCTGCGCTGCTTTTGCTGCTGCTGTTATTGTAAATTTAATTATCGTTTTACAGCACCTTATTTTTCTGTTGTTTTTGGCAACTGTTAAAGATAATGTTCTAGACCGCTATATTTGTATGTGCTTATGCCCTTTTTTTCTGATTTACACACACGCACGCACGCTCACTCACACACACACACTGGCACGCACATGCAGCGGCACATACGCGATTTAACCGTTAACAATGGGCACAAGGAGGAGCAGCGCACACATCGAGTTCCGAGCAGCGACTGTTGTAGGGCCGCTCTATAGCGGAATATATAAATGTAAAGGAAAATCAGCTAAGAGACGCGTTGAGAGCGCCTGCGCCCTGCGCCAGCCATGTCTTATCACTGTAACAGTTACAGTGTCAAACTAACGGAATTTACGCGCTTTTGTGTACGTTTCTTAAATTGTGGCTTATTGATTTTTTTGTTGTTTTTCTTTTGACTTACTCGCAATGTTGTGCAAAAAAATATTTATAAAGGGTAGGTGGGGTTAACGGCGTATTTTTTTGACTACATAGCACGTGCAGCACGAAAAAGAAGCTATAAAAAAGTGCACTTTCAGTCAGCAATTGCCGCTAATTACACAAAATATCGTTGCAGTCTTTGCGTACGCAACTCGACTGCGTTTGTAACGCTAACCAGGGCTGCACTGCACGAGCGAAACGATTCGCAAAACTGGTTCATTGAGAAATGCTGCAAGCCTTGCCACGGTGTTCTGTTGCTGTCACAAAAATATTGGAAAGATTTTTATACATTTGAAACAAATATTTTAAAAATTTTCCACCATTTAAGAAAACACATTGCTAATGTCCAATTACCAATACATATTGTCCAAACTGGTTTCGATATTGATTTTACTGTACCGTCATGATTAAACTAACTCAACGAAGCAAATATATCGAAATTTGTGGAATACATTTGGATGGCTCGAAATGTTTACACATTTATCAGCATTAATAACGTCAGTTTTGAAACAGCTTTTTGGTTAGTTATTACAATTAAATGTAAGTTTTCTTTTATTAATTTAAAAAAAAAAACTTACCTTTTAACTTAATTCCATTTCAGAAGTAGCCATGAAAAGTCAAGTCAAGTCAGTTGTACCTCATATATTACAATTTTTCTAGCAAATTCTTATTGCTAAGTATTTGATTTGATTTTTTACGAAGAATTAAATACAGTTATCATTAAGGGCTTGATTTACGAAATAGATTCATTCATTCATCGTACATAACTAAATTATTTATATGTTTGAAATAGTAAATTACGATAGGCATTCTTGACGATATTGCCAATACTGTAGGTGGCGTATATTTATACCTTATCGGTACAGACAGTGTTGCAGATGCCGCAAATTTTAGAGGCCTAACTATCGACGAGCCTCCACAATAAATCTTCGATAGTCTTACAACTTCTATCGTCTAGTACATATTGTTTTTGCTCCGAGTTGGTTTTATTACAACTGTTTTCCTTTCATATTTGCCATCAGGTTGTGCAATTTGTGTGTGTGTCCCTTTGGTGTTTCCATTTGTTGTGTGTTTGTTTTTAACGTTGCGTTTCGTTTCAATTGTGCAATACGCAGTTCACAATGCGAGCGCTGCGAAAATCGAAAAAGTCGCATTCGTGTGTGTGAAAATTCAATACAAATAGCAAAAGCAGGCGACAAAAGCAGCAGCAAAAGTGAAAAATGTGCTTGGTGGAGCATGCAGAAAATAAGCACACGCTCTTCTCGTCCGCAAATACGCTAAAGCAACAACAACAACAAACAACGCGCTCCTCCACACACACATCCTGCTCAAACACAAACAACACTGGCGTCCTCCACAAACAACAACAACAACAGCAGCAACAACAGCAGCAGCAGCTTTGTGACAGCATAACGCCCACATTCAACGCCAAATATCGGCGAAAATGTTTCCTGCTGCTGTCGCTGTTGCTCTTCCACGGCTGCTTCGGCGGCCTGCGCAGCGCCAGCGCCAGCGCCTATAACTGCAGCACGCATCCGTGCCAGAACGATGGCCAGTGCCTCGACGGGCAGTGCATTTGTGCCGATGGCTGGCAGGGACCCGCCTGCCAGTTCTGTGGCGGTAAAGTGCGGTAAGTGTCTATCTCTTCCTGTCTTACGCCCTCTCTCGCACATCTGGCCAATTTAGTTATCGTTGTCACCGTATGATTCATGGCAATAACAACAAGAACATGAGTGCGATAGTCGACTAAGCGATACTCTTTTCAACTGTAGCAAAGTGAATTGATATGAATTTATATTCATATGCACAAAAGCAAAGAAGTGTGCTTTAGTCAGACTTGCTCAACCTAAAGATACTCTGTAGCCAGCTGACAGATGTCATAACATAAATTTATATATTTACATTTACAAAAATTTTAAGCCTTATGCCAAAATCTAAAATTATCTAAAATTTGTTATGACTTTAAAGTTTATTTTCTCTGACCGTTAAATAATTAACTAACAAAGCCAATATACCCCATATTTTCGGGCATTTTCAATGGGTAGAGTGTGTATAAGGAGCACAGCACAAATCAACGCTGAAATGTATTATTCAATCAGCTTTGCACTCTTTCTGTGGCCGATTTGTGTCAGGCAACGGTTTAGTTTGAGCTGCTGCCCATTCTCGTTAGACGGGTTCCAGTTGCTGTCTGCAGTTCTCTTTCTTTCTCTTTCTTATTGTTTGTTTTTGTTGCTTTGTTCTGTTCTGCGTTTTTTCCATATTTTCATTCTTGCCGTTAAACTGTGTGCTTTCTACGCGCTTACGCTCAATTTTGACGCACTTTTTCCTCTTCCTTTCTATCTTTGACTCCTCATCTTTTTCCAATTGGACTACTTTAATTACCTGTCGTTTGACTTTAATTTTCTTTGCCAACTGCAAAACCGGCTAATGCGCACCCAAGCACAACTCAACTTTTATTCTAATCACAATTTTTGCCAGGCGCAAATCGTAAAGTCCATAAGACATAATGTTTATGTCTCTTTAACGGGTATTTGCTCAACGCGCACTCGATAAGGGCATTCTCTATCTTGACAAGTAACTTATTTAATTTTATAACCGAAGACCGCTGCCAACCATTCAACTGGTTGTAGCTTTTATACCCTTTACTACAGGTATAATCATCATCATCACGTAATCAATTATTTTTATTTGTTTTAAGTATGTACAGGGATTGATTTCAAAACAAAAATGTTTGTAGAGTTAAAAGCATTCCAGCATTCCAGTATAATTAAAATATTTAAAAGCTAAATATAACACAACTTTCTTATTTTGAAAATTATTTTATTTGTAATACACTGAGTTTGATAATCCAGTCATCAAAGTTTATATACCGTAGCAGAAGTAAAAAAAATATTATCACAAAATGCGTAAAGAATAATACGAAATTCTTTTTTTTTTTTGTTATGCAAGATATCCAACGATATACGATACGTATGACCAAAACTTACCTTATCAAATTTGCCTTTTTTTATATTGTTGACTTTTTGTATGATGTAGCATAAAATATTATTATAAAGATGTAGTTAACTGTATACAAAGTTTCATTATATTTGGCTGGGTATTAACTGGCATGATCTTAATACCGGTTGTGGTTGACATTCGCCAAGTTTGCGTTGCTTTTATTTTTTGCTTTTTCATTCTAATGACCGATTGGCATTGTTACGATAAAAGCGCGAGAAATTCGCTTTAAATACAAACTATATACATACATATATTAAGCTTTACGATTTACAGCTGATATGCCGTTCCATTTTGGCCAGGCTTATCAGCAGCGAAAGGCATTCGCTTATCACGTTTTCGCCTTACCCCGTCAACCTGTCAACGCGTTAACTGCACCTGTCTCTGTCTGATCGCTTTACAATACCCCATTTGAATGGAGCTTAACATTGAAATAGACACAATCTATTGCCATATAATTCTACATACTCAAAGAACTTTGACTCGCTTTTCAGGCAGTTAGGCATTTGGGGAAGATCTCGGTTAGCAAAAATTGGGTCATTTCGATCGCTTGAAGATCCGCAAAAGAGCGCAACAACTGCTTGTTGGGGCCAATTTTAATACCCTCGTAATTGTTATTTGCTTTTACTAATTAATTACAATTATTTAAAAGTATTCTTTTTATTGTTTACTATTATACTTAGGAAATATATTACTTTGTAAACAAAAAACTATATAAACTGAAATTTTCTATAAAATATTATTTTGTTAAAAAGAAGTAAACTTAGTAAAGTAAACAAATTCACATACTCACATTTCTCCGACTTCTCGCGCAATATTGCTTAGTCTGCGCTTGTATTAGTTGCGAATTATATGCGCACACAATGTTAAATTGAGTTCAAGAAAAAGTACAAAACAAACTTTTACTGGGTTCAACAAATTTGTTCTGTCAATTCGAAAGTACTGCTCAGAGATAAAAAGCATTAAATCAAGCCGATATTAAATATATATATATATACATATATAAATATAAATTCTGAAATATATTTAATTTTCGTATCATAAAAGTAGAGTAAATGGATATACAAAAGCGAACCCAAAACAAAACAAACTTTTCACAATAATTCGTTGTAAATAATTCGTTTAAGCTAAGCTGCATTTAAACAAAGACAGCTTCATGGCATAAAAAAGATCCTTAACTATACATAAATATACACATAGATATCCATTAGGTGGCATCTTTAATGTTTAAAAATCACTCGCAGAAGAAGAAGACAGAGTGCAGCATTAGTTTTTTATTGAGTTATCTTCTCCATGTCAACTAATGTGTATTTAGTTGCCTTTGCACTTAACTGCCAGTTTCTGTTAATTGTTTGCAAGTTGAAAAATAAACAACAGCCAAGTGCGCTTATATCTATACATATATATATATGTATATATCTATATATGTTTGTATGTATGTATATACATACATATCGATATGTTAGTTGGGGCAAATTAAAAGAAAGTTATTTTTAAACGGATACAAGCGCAGCGTTGTGATAGACTGAGAGAAGGACGGACGAACGCACGGACAGACGTACGGACTGGCCACTACATTGGCGATAACAATGAGCGTTGCAACGACAGCATTTGCAGTGCTTCTGCTGCTGCACATTCTCCACGTTTCACGTACCTCATTGCGCATTCCGCGCAGCTCCCCCATGCCACATGCCAACAGATTCTCATTGTGTGTGCTTCAATTGAATGAAGCTTGCATTTGCGTTGGCTGGTAAATTCAATTATCTTGGCACCAGGCAGCATCTAGCCCGCAATTTGCATATGGAATTGTTAGCCTGAATTGAATTGCATCAGAAAGCTAACGAAATTCGACTTATTCCAGCGCATTTTCTCACTTTTCCGCATCTCCATTTTACAGCATGTACCACCCGATGGGCACCATACACGACGGCTGGGGCAACTATTCGGTGAGCGTCAAGTGCAGCTGGTTAATTGATGCACATCATCTGCACTGGGGACGCCGTCACAGCTCGAATCCGTCGCGTGCCGCCAATATTCGTATACATCTGCGCGACTTTGCCACCGAATGCGGCTGGGATCATTTGTATATATACGATGGCGATAGCGTCGATTCGCCGCTTCTCGCAGTCTTCAGGTGAGTGTTTTGATAATTACTTTATATGAACCAATTACCTAATCTTCCGTTCTGTTCAATTGCGTTTGCAGTGGTCTTATGTATCGGGGCAACTTTTCCATACGCCGTGTGCCTCAGGTCGTCGCGAGATCGGGCACAGCGCTGCTCCATTTCTTCAGCGACGATGCCTACAACATGTCCGGCTTTAACCTGACGTACAAAATGAACGGTTGTCCCACGGATAACGATGGTAAGTTGGCAAGGGAGAGGGCGAAGTGAAGAAGGAATCACATGGGATCAGTTGGTGCTTTATTGAATGATCAAAAAAGTTTTTATTAACTTTAGAAAAATTGCATTTGAAATTGATTTAAATTAAATTTAAAAATAAATTCCACACTTCATTAAAAAAACTTTCGTAATTCTTGGAATACCGTATAATATGCTAAATATTTAAAATATACTTTGATAGGCAATCCGAGAAAAATAATTTTTCTAAAGATCGTAGTAAAATTCCAAGGTTACAAGTTTAATAATTACTAAGTTTTTTTCTTTAGGTAATAGTTAATTTAGTTATCTAAATAACAATATAAAAATTGATGTATATATAATAAAAATACTATAATGAAGAAAATGTTCTCTATAAAGAAAGTTGTAATTTCAGTTTCACTATTTACTGTTAGTATTGCAAGGTATTAGCTTATTTACATTATTCGGTATTTATTCTATTTTAAGAATTTATCTAAGTTGTAACTGTCGATATTTTTTTGATATTGCAATTTAAATGCATAGCATGAAAGTTGACAGAGCGTGCTGTGCATCTATTTTAGAGGTGGCAAATAACATTTTCTTATACTCAGTCACGAAGTGAAACTAGTATATTGGTTTTGTGCAATGTCCGTCAATGACAAATGAAATCGATTGAGTACATGAGTTCATGCTTTTCTGACCAAAAAATTCAAAAAAATTTTATTTTCGAAAATGAATATATTTTGAATGTGGAGTCAATATATAGGAAAAATCATGATCAAAATGCCATCAAACGTAAAAATCGGTTCACTTTTGACAAAGTTATGGGGGTTTGATATATGGGAGCTATGGAATCTGACAACTTTACATGTCAAAATTTTTGTCGAGTTTGGCATGATTTTTGACCAAAAATTTGACCCCCCAAAATCACTTTCAATGTTGTTTTTTATGCTAATTGTGACAAATAAAATCGATTAAAACTATAAATTCGCAATTCTAAATTTTGAAAAAATATTTTTTTCCAAAATTCACAAGGGGGAGTACATGCTTTTTTGACGAAAAAATTCAAAAATATTTTTTTTTCGAAAATGAATATATTTTGAATGTGGAGTCAATATATAGGACAAATCATGATCAAAATGCCATCAAACGTGAAAATCGGTTCACTTTTGACAAAGTTATGGGGGTTTGATATATGGGAGCTATGGAATCTGACAACTTTACATGTCAAAATTTTTGTCGATTTTGGCATGATTTTTGACCAAAAATTTGACCCCCCAAAATCACTTTCAATGTTGTTTTTTATGCTAATTGTGACACATAAAATCGATTAAAACTATAAATTCGCAATTCTAAATTTTGAAAAAATATTTTTTTCCAAAATTCACAAGGGGGAGTACATGCTTTTTTGACCAAAAAATTCAACAAAATGTTCTTTTCGAAAATGAATATATTTTGAATGTGGAGTCAATATATAGGACAAATCATGATCAAAATGCCATCAAACGTGAAAATCGGTTCACTTTTGACAAAGTTATGGGGGTTTGATATATGGGAGCTATGGAATCTGACAACTTTACATGTCAAAATTTTTGTCGATTTTGGCATGATTTTTGACCAAAAATTTGACCCCCCCAAAATCACTTTCAATGTTGTTTTTTATGCTAATTGTGACAAATAAAATCGATTAAAACTATAAATTCGCAATTCTAAATTTTGAAAAAATATTTTTTTCCAAAATTCACAAGGGGGAGTACATGCTTTTTTGACCAAAAAATTCAACAAAATGTTCTTTTCGAAAATGAATATATTTTGAATGTGGAGTCAATATATAGGACAAATCATGATCAAAATGCCATCAAACGTGAAAATCGGTTCACTTTTGACAAAGTTATGGGGGTTTAATATATGGGAGCTATGGAATCTGACAACTTTACATGTCAAAATTTTTGTCGATTTTGGCATGATTTTTGACCAAAAATTTGACCCCCCCAAAATCACTTTTAATGTTGTTTTTTATGCTAATTGTGACAAATAAAATCGATTAAAACTATAAATTCGCAATTCTAAATTTTGAAAAATATTTTTTCCAAAATTCACAAGGGGAGTACATGCTTTTTTGACGAAAAAATTCAAAAATATTTTATTTGCGAAAATGAATATATTTTGAATGTGGAGTCAATATATAGGACAAATCATGATCAAAATGCCATCAAACGTGAAAATCGGTTCACTTTCATGAAAGTTATGGGGGTTTGATAAATGGGAGCTATGGAATATTTTATTTAAGAACGTGAACGAGCATAACGCAGTCGGTATCGCCCGACTGCAATGTTCTTGTTTCAATGCTATGGAAGATAGAGACCTGAAACTTTGAATATATGTATATTTATTATAATCTTCTTCTTTATACCAATTGTTGATATTAATAATCGCAAAGATGAATTTTCTGTAATTAATCTCTAAGAATAAGTCCTACTATGTATATATAGTATATTGTGCCGTCTATATTTGACTTTAAGGTTCTATAATTAAATTCTGGGTTTTATCTTTTTTTCGTTCCTTGAATGATTTTTAAAACAAAATCTGTTTCCTCCCTCAACAGATGTGGAGTGTTCGGGCCATGGGACCTGCAGCGAGGGCGACTGCCTGTGCGATCCAATGTACAGAGGAGAGGCTTGCAACGTGGCCGCCTGTCCGAACAACTGCACCGAGCTGCGTGGTCACGGCGTATGCAAAATGGAGCAAGAGCGGTAAATATCGAAATATCTCCAAAGAGATTTGAGCTAATTCTCCCTTTGCTTAGCTGTGAGTGCAACGAAGGTTATGGCGGTGACGATTGCAGCCAGATACGGGCGCACGGCGTTTGGAGCACGGTGCATCCAAAGCACTCGGTGGCGCCGTCCGGCAGTGCGTCGCACGGTGCTGCCGTTTGGCGCGACACGCTCCACATCATTGGCGGCGAATCGTATGGGCGTGGCGAGTTGATGAGCACCTACGATTTCAATGGCAACGTGTGGGAGACTCTGCATCCGGAGGACGGCAGCGTGTCGCCGGAGAAACGTTATGGCGCCTCCACGGTTATGTACGGCGATAAGATATTCATGTACGGCGGCGTGGTGAAAGGTCAGGGCATAACCAACGAACTGTGGGCGTTCGATGTCTCGGCCAAGACATGGGAGAACATAACCGTCAGGACGGAGGCATGCAACAGCAGCTATGCGATGTGCGGACCATTGCATGTGGCAGGGCATACGGCAACGTTGGTGCCCGGTTTCGGTGATAAGAACAATTATCAGTATATGGTGGTGATCTTTGGGCATTCACCGCAGTACGGCTACCTCAACACGGTGCAGGAGTTCAACTTTGCCACGCGCGAATGGAAGATCGTCCAGACGTACGGGTTTGTGGTCAAAGGCGGCTATGGTCATAGCGCCGCTTACGATCTGCTAACAGAAAAGGTCTATGTCTACGGCGGCATTGTGTCGGAGAGCGATGCCAGCCAAGTGTTGAGCTCCCGCCTGTTCGCCTACGAGCCCTCGACGCGCATCTGGACGCTGTTGTCGTCGGCGCCGAGCGCACGTCTGCTGCACACCGCCAACTTTGTCAATCCCGGACTGATGATGGTCTTTGGCGGCAACACGCACAACGATACCTCGCAGAGTTACGGCGCCAAGTGCTACAGTCAGGATCTGCTCATCTACGACGTGTACTGCGACTCTTGGCACATGCATCTGATGCCCGCTCATCTGCAGGCGGATCTGGCTCGCTTTGGCCACAGCTCGGTGGTGTTCGAGGATGCGCTGTACATCTATGGCGGCTTCAACGGCCAGCTGCTCAACGATATGCTGCGGTACGAGGCCGGCCAGTGCAGCTACTACACCAAGCAGGAGAAATGCACGAGCGCCCGGCCGGGGGTCAAATGCATTTGGGATGTGCAGCTGATGCGCTGCATCAATATCATGCGGGTGCAGCGTTCGGCCATTTATGGTCGCGAACAGTACGATTATGTGGCCTGTCCGTCAAAGAGCCGCATCACCATGACCTCGGAGCATTTGCATCATGTGCAGCGCTGCCAGGAGCTGAACAGCTGTCATTCGTGCGTCTCGACCGCCTTTGGGTGCACCTACTGCGGCAATGGGGTGTGCAGCAAGGAGCGCTGCCGTGAGACCACCTCGGTGGCCTCCATATTCTTTGCCGACTCGTCGACCTCCACGCAACATTCACACCAGCAACCGGCGATGACTGTTGCGCCGCCACTGAACGCCAAGCGCTTGGAGAGCTGTCCCGCCGCAGAGGATAATCTGGTGCAATCGATATGCGAGCAGCTGCACAACTGTCGCGCCTGCATGGCGAATCCGGCCTGCAAGTGGGACGCGGAACCGAATCGCTGTCGCAGTCACATATCCGCCTCGGGGGCTCCCTTCAATCGGAGCAGCCACGACGACAGCCTCTGCCGGGGTACGTGCGCGGCCCAAACGAATTGCCACAACTGCACCGAGGATGAGTGCATCTGGTGCCAGAACGAACAGCGCTGCGTCGATCGGAACGCGTATACGGCCAGCTTTCCGTATGGCCAGTGCCGGGAATGGACAACGTTCACGTCCAAATGCCGATCGGCGCCGTTAAATGCGATCAGCGCCGGTGGCACCACGGCCCTATCGAGTGCCCAGTGCGGCTTCTACAACAGCTGCCAGCAGTGCTTGGATGATCCGGCGTGCGGCTGGTGCGACAACGGCCTCAACACCGGGCTGGGCAAGTGCGTTGTTGGCGGCGCGTTGTCGCCGTACGATCAAAGAGAGTGCGCCCTGAAGCACTGGTTCTTTACGTCCTGTCCGCGCTGCAATTGCAATGGGCATTCGTATTGCAACGATCAGCAGCACTGCGAGCAGCCGTGCAACAATCTAACGATCGGTGCACACTGCGAGAAATGCCGCACTGGGTACTGGGGCAATGCGATCAATGGCGGCGAGTGCCAGCGATGCGAGTGCAATAATCAGGGCGACTATTGTCATCCGGATACGGGCAAATGCTATTGCAATACCAAGGGCATTGTCGGTGATCATTGCGAGAAATGTGATTCGCAGAATCATTATATTGGCGATCCGTTGCGCGGTTCGTGCTACTATGAGCTGACCATTGACTATCAGTTCACGTTCAATCTGTCCAAAAAGGAGGATCGCCATTTTACGCAAATCAATTTTCGTAATTCGCCGGCGAAACCGGAAATTGATGCGGACTTTACGATTACGTGCAGTGTGCCGGCCAAAATGGACATCTCGGTGAAGCGTGCCGGTTTTCCGGAACGCCTCATTTTGGTGGGCATCAACTGTTCAACGTTCCGACATCGTTTCCCCAAAACCGAATACATATTTGGCCCGTCGCCCAATGACAATAGCTCGAGCACAACTTTCTATGTGTTCGTGCACGACTTTCAGCCGCCCATTTGGATACAAATCGCATTCTCGCAGTATCCCAAGCTCAATTTACAGCAGTTTTTCATCACCTTCTCCTCCTGCTTCCTGCTGCTGCTCCTCATGGCCGCTGTACTGTGGAAGATTAAACAGAAGTACGACATGTTCCGGCGGCGACAGCGACTGTTTGTCGAAATGGAGCAAATGGCCAGTCGACCATTCTCACAGGTATACTCTCTCAATACCCTATAAATGTGTGGCATGCATCCTTAGCTTATCTTTTCGTATTTCTCTGCAGGTTTTGGTGGATATCGAACCCCGCGAAACAATCGATTTGAGCCTCACGTTGGAGGGCATCAGCCACATGTCCAAGAAACGCAAGAAGGTATGTGGGGAGCGAGCGATGACGTGTGTAGTTAAATATATATATATATATTTTAAATGTTTCCCTTTTCGCAGGAGTGTCCCAGTCCCATTGCCTTGGAGCCCTGCAATGGCAATCGAGCCGCAGTGCTCTCGCTTCTAGTCCGGCTGCCCACGGGTGCGTAAGAATCTTATATAGCAATTTTAACCAGGCCTTATATAAGTAAAATTTGGCTTTATATTTGGATAGAAAACCAAAAAGAAAATGAGGTCCTTTTTTTTTATCATTTTTACCTTGTACGGGAATTATCCTATATCAATAAGAAATAAGTCAGACAACCTATGAACTCCATTTCTTACCCTGAATGGATGCAAAACTCGTTTCTAATGAATTTTTCTAAACTATATCATTGTTTTTCGCACGTCTAAAATGTGATTCACTTTTTTGAATCTTGACCGGTAACTATTCAAATGAACTGAACTCGTAACCTTACCTTTTTTGATGAATTTTTAATGTTAAAAAAATAATTGAAAATTATTTTTTATTTTGTGGAATACTCACGTCTATTCAATTATTACAACGGAGTTTTCCACGAAAATTAATAAACACCATCTTAAGCAAAAATACAGCTTTCTACCTCTAAGATTTGCAATAATCTAATATATTTATATATATATATATTCAATTAAAACTGACTGATTAGTGTTGTTGTTTTGCTTTTGTATCTCACAGGTGGTCTAGCGCAAGCGCCTGCCGGTCAGTCGGCTGGACTGGCCGTGGCCAGCGCATTAGTCACGCTGGGCAATCCGCGTCGGCCTTCGATCGAGCAGCATCCAAAGGAGCCGAAATCGAAACGGAAGCAGAGCCAACATCCAGACAGTTGTACATAATGAAATACAGTTAACACACGATAATGCTTATGATAATAGTGTGTACAATTAGTGAATAGAACCCTAGTATGCTCCAGATTTTCTTTATCTATTTAACATCCACACAGACAGCTAGCAACTTGATAATCCGCAGTTATTATTACTTTAATGCAATTAGTCTAATACCCTAATACAAGCGATGCAAATAATAATGATTCTAATTATTATTAGAATATAATATAATTAAATGATTACTAATAATAACGATAATTTTTAGAAAAAATGACATATTTATATACAAGTTATATACAATTTGATATAGTAAATAGGTGGTCTAGCGTTGCAAATAGTTGTAAATGTTTTATTTATTATTTATATCGAAAAAATTTAAAGCAAACATTTTTGTTGTATATACATTTATATATATATATATATGTAAACACATATATACGTGCACATATATGTATATATATACATAAAAATATATATATTTATATTCACATAAGCGTGTTAGAATTTATTTATGCAATTAATTATGTTTTGCAATTTGCTAGGAACAACAACACAAAAGACATTTTATTAATTTTTGAAAAATATAATTGCAAACTAGAACAAATGTGTGGATATGCTACAAAAAAGCTAAATATTGTGTTCATACATAATTGATATAATTAATAATACTAAAACAAAAACACACACATAAGAACAATCAAGTATTTTGTTTCTATCAAATATACAACAAAGAGCAAAGAACGAACAAGAACAAAAATGTCTGTAAATAAATACTATACGTAAATTATGCAGCCTATATACATATATATATTTGTATGCATATTTATGTATTATAGTACATAGAACAAAAACGCTCCGATAAAATCAGATATAGAATTTGGTTTATGAAATGCAACAAGTTTAATTAAATAAATTAACAAATTTCCATAGATTAGAATAAACAAGAAAATTGAAACTAAGCCTAAGGTTTCCACTTGGATAACAAAATTAAAACAAGAACCACAATGAATGCACTTTGTAATTAGAAACAACAGTATAAAACAGAATCAAAAGGCACTTGTCAACAACTTTTAAAGCAAATATATGAATATATATATATATATATATATACATACAAAGTTCTATATAGAAACCTAAAGCTCTTCAGATGTTACAACAATACTAGACAGTTTAATGTCAACTCAACACATAATAACACTTTTAAATCGAGTTTCGAATTGTAAAATGCGGTTATTTATTATAATTTTCGTACTTGCCAGACAGTATCCTTCCTCCCTCCACCACTCTTGTCCCTGCAACACACAGAGCGTATTGTAAAGTTAATAAATTTAAAACGCAAAACAAGACTTCTTTGTTCTCTTAGAGTTTTAACAATTTTTTTCATTAACAACAACACAAACCTAGATAAAAGTCATTAATAAATATATATAAAAAAAATATATATATATATAATAGTTTATTATAAACAAAATAAAACAGCAAAATGATGCAATTCCAAGGGCTTTTAATATCATATGCAAATGGGGTTTCTTTATATTTAGCTGGGTGTGC
Organism: Drosophila paramelanica; assembly: GCA_035043915.1. NCBI lineage: Eukaryota > Metazoa > Arthropoda > Insecta > Diptera > Drosophilidae > Drosophila > Drosophila paramelanica. The sequence goes on along the minus strand of JAWNMO010000354.1, from coordinate 4,499,252 downwards.
ACAACTCGTTAGCATCGTTTTGATATTGACCGACTCGGAGACAGCGCTCGGAGTTGGTGTCATATAAAACCAGCGCACAGAACTTTCACTTTCACCCGTTAAAGACGTCATACAAGTTGGTGGCCGGAGCAGCTGAATTGGAGGCGTGGCATGCGTCTGAGGCAAGACATCAGAGTTTAAATTATGGCCAAAATGTGAGTGAGACAAGTTAATGGAATAGCCTAGAATTGTTGCAATTCTAATAATTAATTTTATTAATATTTAAAAAACAATGTTTAAAGCGTGTTTATTAAAAAAAATGCGCAACAATATAATTGAAATCTATTTTTAAATATGAATTTTGACAAGTTTCAGGGCGTAGTTAATGTGCCCACGTAAAACTTTACACAAATACTCTATCATATTTGAAGACCGCCCAAAAATTGCGTACAGCATCATTAAACTCTTTTCATGGCTCTTTCTTCTTCACATTTTTTCATCTTTTTCTTTTTGTATCTTTTGGGCCGCAGCCTTTGCGTCTTTGGCCATTTGCGTGTCTTTTGTGAGACGGAACTACACGCGCTGCACTTAATTTAATGATGGCTAACAGAGAGGAGAGCAGAGGAGAGGAGAAGAGAGGAGAGGAGAAAAGCAAAGACGACAGCACAGATGCTTTTATTAATGAAATTAAAGAAGAAAGTCATTGAAATATGGCAAAAGCGTGCGAAACTCCAGCGAAGCGGAAGCTGCCAACAAAAAAATGTTTTGACATAGCATCAAAAAATCAACAAAAATTGGATAAAAGCCAACATGCGGTGATAAATCAATGCCCTTGGCTAAAGGCTATGTCGCGATATATCCGTAACTGCAGACGTCAGTCTGACTCAGCCAAGCTGAACTGTCGACTGGGTGGGCCGAGGGGATCGGGCAATTCAACATTAATCGGGTTTACCCCGTTGGCGAGCTAATGCTGGCCAGCGAAGGCTATCACGCACTAGGCTAAGTGGGGCCCATAGTAATGACATTAACTGAACTTTATGAATCGAATCAGCACTTAGAAAAAAAAGTATCATACAAAATGCTAGTACAAAAGATATAGCAAATAAATTTTTGTATATGCTTAAATTACGAAAAATACATATTGATTTCAATCAATACAATACTTTTATTATAGCTATATATATTTACTATATATTAGTTTGACATATACAACTTTTCCAAAAGCATACAAATTTTGTTTTTTAGTTGGGAAATTTTTCAAGCTGGTCAGAATTTTACAACGTTCACCTAAATTATCGAATTAAAAAATAATATAAATTGTTTAAGTATTAATAATATATACAAATATATAAATTTAAAAAAAAATAATTTTTTTTTTGACTGTACCAAAAAAACACATTAAACATTCCTAACAAAACGTTTTAAAAACAATAATAATTTTTTGAACTTGAAATAGTTTTTAAATAAATAATGTCATACTTGATTTAATATATATAAACTTTGACCGGACTTAGACGACATTTGTACTTCGTATGAGTGCAATAAATATGAGTTTATTTTTTTTTCTTAATGTGCGGCTGGTGGGGCGTGCAATTGGGGCATGAATGAGTGGACGCACCTTCGAGGTTTAGCGACCCGTTTCAAAAATACCCAACATACGAAAAACTGTCCAAAGCAAAACTTAAAAAAAAAATGTAAATGCGTCAGTTGTGTGTTTTTCTCGAATTTCGTGTGCAACATGTTGGATCGAACCTAAGCCACCACCAAAACGACCAACTGCCAACTGAAAACAGCCAACAGCTCAAATGAGCTGCGTTCGTCGTTGAAGTCGCACGCGAATTTTGAAATTGCCAGCCGCCAAATACGTTACGAGAGAGTTGTTTTAGTTCGCCGTAGAAATTCAAAGTGAAAATCAAATTTAGCCAGCACTCGACGAGTTTGCCTATCTTTAGCTGTGTGTGTGTGTGTGTGTGTTTATATGAGTGAAATTGTGAAAATTGCAAATTAAAGCCCAGCGCCAAAACAGAAAAAAAAGTAATATATAAATAAAGCGCATACCGAAGCCAAGTGCACTTGGATTAAAGCACAAAACCGAAAGGGGCACTTACAAACTAGACATAATTTCACTTTTTATTGGATTAGCTGCACTCCGATTGGACCCCAGCGAACAGGTTTGTTGAGCAATGTCGTCCCCCCCAGCAAATCTTAAATCACAGCGCCATTAACTGAAATCGAAACTGGGATTTTAACGTGGCAGTCGTAAACATGTCAAATGGTGTTGCCAATCTTGAGCCCACTGGCCAAAATAAAACCAAAAGTTTAAAACCTTATTTAAAGCTCAAGGTAACTTTTTGGCATTTGGCTGTTCTAAATTTCACGTTGTATTCATAACTCATATTTAACCAAAACAAACAAATACGCATTTAAGTTTTAGATGGAAAAGGAAGACGAGGGTTGTTTAAAAGATCAGCTTAATAATTCAATTACAGATCGATTTTTTTATTATAAATATAAAAATTTTTTAAATTTAAACAGTTTTAAAACTTATAAAACTATTCAATCAATTCATTTGTTTAATTATAATTTTGATGGTAAAGTTTTCATATTTTCCTCTTATAGTTGTGAATAATCCATAATAATCAGAATAAGCTTTGCTCTTGGACTGCTTCTGAACAAAGTTTCCCATAGTTTTCAATCAAAGATTTTACCTTAAATATATATAAAGCTGTATTCAATTTATTTTTAAAAAATTCCCATACTTTTCAAGTGTTTATAAAATATCCGTGTTTTTCGACCTTAATCACTAAACGTATCGAAAATATTTGTATGACATCATAATTGAAAAAAAAAGAAGCCAAATAGGCTTATTACTCAATAATAATAAACAAACATTGTAAATGGGCGCAGCGTAAAAGCCCAGACGAGAGGCGAAAATGCGATACGAGTAATTTCAACCGTTCCAAAAAAAAAAAAAAACTAAAAAACTAAACTTTAACTGCGCATAAGCCCAGCAAAGCACCGTTAGGCAAAGCTAGACCCAGCCAAGTTAAGGCTGGAACATTTCGCAAGTGAGTGCACACGCAATAATAACTGTAGCAGAAAACTGTGCAAAAAAAAACAATAAAAATACAAAATAAAAACGCAGAGAAAAGCGCCGAAAATCAAGCGATGAGTCAGCTCTGCAGAGCCACGAAATTGGAACGGCTTTAAAAATACGTAAAGACCATCTTAGACAGCTCAATGGGCCAAACGGTTTGGCAATGCTCAGTCAATGGGGACCTGCAACTGGAGGATTCTTGTGCCCACACAGCGGCATATAAGCATATGCAAATTATGGCTGACATTTGACCCCATTTGGGTAATTGTTAAGCTTTACACTCTGCTAACTGTCACACGCTTCAAGCCAGGCCGAGCATATCGCAGCAGATAATGTGACAGGGTCAAAACCTCTAACAGTTCCTAGCGCATTAGCCGCACTTCAATGGCAACCAACAACAAAGCTTAGCCAGGTTTGGGTTATTTTTTTGGTGTTTTTTTTTTTTATTTTCCTAACTCGCTTTCTGGCCATGGTGAAATCTTTGGAACTTTGTAAATTGGCGGCGGCACTTGCCAAGTCCAAAATGGGCTTGCCGTGGCGTGAAATTTGTGTTTTGGCCGCATAGAGCCACAGTGAAAACATTGCAGGTGAACTGCTGTCGCCTGGCCTGGTTTTGCAGAACCTTGCAAAAGCCCAAATGAAAAGCAGCACACAAAACAAAACAAAACTCGTCACTAAAACTCCAGCGAAATATTCACTAAAAAGTTGTGTTTGGTTTTTTTTTTCTAACGCTGGTTCCGTGTAGAAATTTGCTGTTGGGAAAATGCTGTTGTTGTTGTTGCAGCTTGCATGCTTTTTCTAGCCAAAACTTTTCACCCAAAAACATTTCGAAGAAAAAAAACAAACCCAACCAAACAAAAGACTTAGGCAACAAACTTCTTTTGACTTGTTTTGGATTTTATTGGCCGATCAGCTGTTCGGCCAGCTGCTGTGGCAATATAATTGGAGAAAATGCCCCAACGATTAAAGCTGGGGCGACGACGTCGTTTTCAATGGACCGGAAAACGTACGAAAAAAAGTGAATTTCAACAGTGCTGGCAAATAAATTGTGTACGCTGGCGGCAATTGTAGCACGTTGTTGTTGCTGCTGCCGCTGCTGCTTGGCAAAGTGAAAGCGCAGCAACGTCAACGCCACAGATTAATCACTCAGCTCCAATGATGGCAGCAACAACAACAACAGCCGCTAAATGCTTTGAGAAGACTCGCAAATGTGCAGACAATGGCTGCAACCCGTGACCCGAAACGTGCCCGTAACCTCTCCGGCCGTTGGCTTCCGCCTTGCCTATTGCGCAACAAGCGAGCATCCAAATTATGCAGCCGAAATGTGTTTCTGCTTTTATTGCTGCGCATATATTTTGATTGAATTCTTTCAAACAAAAAATAATAATGATAAACATAGCCTAGTGAAAGTATTTGTATGCATATTTGTTTTTTTTTGGTTTTGAATTTGAGTTTCTTCTCATGCCTTGTTTCGGTCTCATAAGCGCAGCGCCAGCGTGTGACGTCAAACGTGACAAAGCGTCGCGCTGGCCACACAACATTACACACACACACACACACACACACAAACTTACTCGCGCACTTAATTTGAACTCTCTTTCTTTTTTTTTTTTGCAGCTGCTGCCACAAAACAGGAAATCTTTTTGGCAATTTTTTTTTGTTTTTTTTTTTTGGTTTTGTTTTTTGAATGCCTGCTCCTCAATATGCCGCCGCATTTTGAACAACGCTGGCTGAGGCTCTTCTCGTGCCGCCTTCTGCTGCTGCCGCTGCTGCTGCTGGTGGTGCTGCTTCTGCTGCAAACTGCGGACGCAAAGCGCACAAATTGTAAGTAGAACACTATCAAAGAGGGGCGTGGCCGAAATAAAGGGCCAATGACTTCTTGCGGTTGTTGTTGATTTTTTTTGTGGCACCAAAGGAAGGCATTTGATGTGTAACCACATTAAACGCATCTTTTGAGTATGAAATATATTAGATCTTAAAATCATATAGCTGTTATGTAAAATATCAGTCGAAAAAGAGTTGATTTTATGAAAATCCTGTTTAGTTTAACTAGTTTTTAACAAAATATTTTTAAAATTGGAACTAATTTTAAATAGAGATTAACGGGTAGGTTTATTTTCAAATTCAGCCACTGTTCTTTCAATTCATAATATATACAGTATATATTAAACATGTATATACAAACCAACACAGCCAGTAGCTAACTTTTTAAACTTTTTCTTTTTCTGTGGCTAAGTAAAGAAATAAATCGCACAACTGCGAAAGTTTGCAAGAGTATTTCAACTTCAGCTTCAAGAAAAAACAAACTGTTCATTTCTCATTCTTTTTGCTTGAGGCTTGTTATTTTTTTTTTTGTTTTTTTTTTTGGCCAGTCAATGAACCCCTCTTGGTCGTATGTGGAGCAAGTTGGAGTCGTGCCGCGCCGCTCGCTCGTTAAAAGCCAATTGCAATTGCAAAATGCAAGCGGCAATTAGCGTGCTGGAAAATTTCGTGTAGAACTCGGGCGCTAAATATATGCATGTATATATAGCACGGCATCATTAAAAAGTGCTTAGCCGGGGCCAAATGAACACAGAACACGAACTTGAAATAGACGATCCGAAAAACCGTTACCAGTTCAAAACACACGGAATAAGAGAGAGAGAGAGAGACGTGTCGGAATAAAGAAACTGTGACTATGCCGGACAGTGTGTCAGTCGGTCATGTGGACTACCTACAGCTGAGCTATGCCTGTGCTGTCCAAAGTGCCACCCCGAGGGGCCTGTTTGTTTTCTATGCGGCTTTTGTTTTCGTTTTCGTTACGCTTCGACCGAAAGACTTAAGCGACAAACTTGATTTCGCTCCACAGCCAAGTAGAATAAATCACGTTCCTCGCTTTTGTTGTTGTTTTTGTTGTTGTTGTTGGAGGAGTTATTATTATTTTCTTTTAATTGGTTTTTGTTTTCATTCACAAAGCGAAAAGTGAACGACGCGCGACATTCGATCCAAATAAATAATCAAAGTGAACACGCTGCCAAAAAAAAAACATAAACTTTCATTTAAGTTCGGGTAAAAAGAGCTAAAAAAAACAAAAAAATAAATAAATAATAATAATAAAAAAATAAAAATAAGTCCACACAAACGAAAAAAACATGGTAAAAATTCAGCTATTAGTTAAAATGCAAACCGGATGTTTGATTGAGAATCAAATAAAATGGGAAATTTATAATAAGGCAAGTACATAATTAAAATGATAAATAATAAGCAAACATGACACGAAAAATAAAATATATAGAGTAAACTAAACTAAAAATTAATTAGCTTGAGAGCGAATTTCTTATATCAGCAACGATTTTGTATACCCAACAAGACTTAGTTACACTAATTAGATAGAGATAAAATAAATGTTGCTTTATTTTTTTATTTTGTGATTAATTTAAAGATTTCTATAAATTATTTATTTAAGAAGGAAGGAACCATAACTAAGAAATTTCATAGTTTTGATTCTTTTGGCGGACTATGCTTACAAAAACGAAAAATAACGTATAAAGTATTCAAATGATGTCCTTCGTTTGGAAACGTAATGCACAAGGTTTTAGCTACAGCATCTTTTTATCTTCAGCCGTCTTTTTTTACTCTCAAGGCATTCTTTTTAGTCAAGATCGCAAATTAGACTAAAGCATAAATTAGAGCAACAATTGTTGGAATGAATAAATTAAGAAAAAATATACTAATTTGAATATATTCAGAATGTGTTTATGGAAGTCAAATAAATTAAGTTATAGCCAACATTCGGTTCAATTGCAATAGCAAAATTGTAATTGTAATTGTAATTGCATTACCGAGTGCATGGCGAATGCATTACGTGTCCCGATGATGGACAGCGACAGAAACAGACCGAAACTCAGTGAATGCGTCGTCGAATTTTACGAAATGCCAAAAAGCAACGTTGCGTGCCGGAAACAGCGGTTGGGCAGGGTAGTTGAGGGGGCATTGGTTAAGAGTTTTTAAGTTGAGTTGAGTTGAGTTCAGTTGAGTTTGCCACAATTACATAAGTATTAAACTGGCAATAGACAATGAGTGTGCCTTATGTAGAATGCTTAAAGCAAAGCATCCACAACTGGCGTTAATGGTTCGGGCCATTTCAGTAAATTGCGCATACGCCGCTTTGGCCAAGAGAGGCACGCGTGCGCATACAAAGCGCTCAATGTTGGCCCTGAGACAACAGACAAGCAACAGCAGCAGCAGCAACAACAACAACAACTGAAAACTGGCAACAATTTAAGCCAAAAATGCCGCTGGCAGCTGACAATTGTATACAATTTTTAATTTCAATTTGATGCGATTGCTTTTTGTTTTTTTTTTATACCCTGTACTAATTAGAAACGGTTAAAAAGGGTTATATTTCAGCTGTTCAAGTTGTATTAAGAAAAGCTACTATTTTTATACTTGTTCATTAATTTTTAACAGAAAAATTAAGCTTCTCCAAAATTTTTTTTAAATCTTGTTATTTTTTTAAATTTATAAATAAAATTTTTGGATATCTACATAAAAAAAAAACTTTTTAATATAGCTAAAGGTCGATTTAAAAAACAATTTGAAAAATTTTAAAAACGTTAATTCTAAATGCAGAATAGATTAAGGAGATAAGCCTTAATCGGTTCGGTTCTGACAAAGGGATCATCTGAGTGCAGAGTATCGTTTAGCCGCGTGTACCCGACTTGACCAGTTTAACTCGTTGGCACTTGTTGTTGTTTTTTTGAATACAAGCGCGTCACGTTCGCGAAAAGTGAAACTGACGTTACTGTTGGGGTTTTTTTTTTCTGCGGCAGTTGAATAACACGAAAGTGTGCCGAATATCCCCTCTGACTCACAGTTACCCTCCGCTTTTTGCAGCCAATTTAAGTGCCTGCCAGCATCTGCGACGGGCGGAGACGCGCCGCGCGAAGGCGCTGCAGCAACCGCTTGGGGCGGGCTCGGTGCGCATTCCGCGCTGCCGCAAGACCGGCGAGTTCGAGAGGATCCAGTGCGCCAAGGAGCGGACGGGCGAGGATTGCTGGTGCATCGATGAGTACGGCGTGGAGCTGCCGGGCACAAGGAACGCAACACGCGCCGGCGTCCAATGCCAGGAGCCGGCGCATTGCGCCGCCTCCGCTTGCCGCATGTTCTGCCCCTCGGGCTTTGCGCGGGACGCGCAGACGGGCTGCTCGGTGTGCCGGTGTCGGGATCCCTGCGATGGATTGGAGTGCCCACACGGACAGACTTGCCAGCTGCAGGAGGTGCACTGCAAATCGGAGCCCTGCCCACCGCTGCCCACGTGCAAGAAGGCGCGCTCCCTGGCCAACTATTGCCCCGCTGGGCTGCCGCTGGCCATCGAGGAGAGCGTCCGGCCGTTTCTGTGCGGCCTGGACGCCGGCAAGCCGCAGTGCCCGCCGCTCTATCAGTGCATGGTGGAGTCGGGCAACGATTACGGCGTCTGCTGTCCCAGCGCATTGACCTTCCAGAAGCCGGGCATTTGCCCGGCGCCGGAACAATCGACCTATACGGAGCGGACGGGTTACATGTGCGGGGCGCCCTGCAGCCACGATCTGGAGTGCCGCAACATGGAGAAGTGCTGCTTTACGAAGGGCTGCCAGTTCAACTGCCAGCAGCCGAACAACGTGACCGGCTGCCATCAGGCCAAAGCGCTGGCTGATGTGCTGGCGATCAGTGATCGGGAGGGACGCGGCTATGTGCCGGATTGCAACGGGCCCGGCGGACAGTACGCGCCCAGGCAGTGCTCCAGAAATGGGCTCGTCTGTTGGTGCGTTGATCCGCGCACCGGTCACAAGATCAAGGAGTCGATGGGCGCCGCTAACAGCGTCAACTGCGACGGCTGGGAAAACATGATCAGTCGCTCCTATGCCCGCAGTTTCCAGATGGAACAGTGCGACACGAACATCTGCGCCGCCGTCTGCGAATACGGTTTCAAGGTAGGCAATCTGGATTCAATTCAGCTTAAGTCCGTTGCTTGATTGCTTTGATTTCTCCCTCGTGTATGTAGAATGATCACAACGGCTGTCCCACCTGCGAGTGCTCGGAGCCGTGCGAGGGCTTCAAGTGCGCCCTCGGTTCGCACTGTGAGGTGGCCACGGATCCGCTGTGCGAATCGGGCTCCTCGCTGTGCGCCTCGTGGCCCGTCTGCAAGCCGGATCTGGCCTACTCGAATCCCTGTGACATTGGCACACCGCTGGCGGACACTGTCAGCGGCGAGGTCATGTATTGCTTTGAGGAGCGACAGGCGCGCAGCTTCCAGCCGACGGCATTCTTTGAGCCGGAACGGGAGCCGGAAGCCAAGCAGGGCCGATCCATGAGCAACCGGATCGTGTGCCCCGATCAGTACAAGTGCACCAAGCTGCACCGCGAGGCGGAGAGCGTCTGCTGCCCGCTTCCCGAGCAGAGCACAGCTGCCGATGATCAGCCGACGACAAGACAACAGACCAGTGAGTATTCAAAGCATTCATTATTTCGAATCATTTAAATTAATTTATCAATCAGTCTCTCAACTCAATCAAGCAATTAGATAACAAATATATCCCTCAATCAATCAATCAATCCGCTTGAACACCCCTATAAACATATTCCTACACTCAATCAGTCAGTCTGTCAATCAGTCAAACAATCATTAATATATCAATCAGTCGTTAATCAGCTCAAATAGTTTTGTATGTTTATATGTAAACTTATATACATACATAGCCCGAATCAGTCAGTCTGTCAATCAGCCTTTCAACTCAATCAATCATACGAACAATCATGAATATATCAATCAGTCGTCAATTATCACAAATAGCTTTTTATTTACGTACCACCAAACATTCAGCCTGTCAATCAGTCCTTCAACTCAACTCAATCAATCAATCAAATCAATCATACAAGCAATCAGTCAGTCAATCAACACAAATAGCTCTATATATCTGTATATTTATATGCTCACCACCAAACATTCAGCCTGTCAATCAGTCTTTGAACACAATTAATCATTCAATCAATCAATCAATCAATCACTCAATCACGTACTTGAACTAATTTTTGCTTTTATTTCAATCACAGTGTGCGAATATCTGCGCGACTTCTCGGAGCGCATGGAGGGCACCGAGGCGGGCATGCAGCTGGCCGTGGCGGCGCCGCGCTGCACGGACCAGGGCGACTACGCTGGCAGGCAGTGCGAGCTGCGCAAGATTCGTGTGACGCGCGCCGAGCAGCGCCAGATTCTGGAGGAGAACACCATCCGGCGCATGCGCATGCTGCTGAGCGGTTCGAAGCGCAGTCGGCGAGATGCGGAGCGGCTGAAGCTTTACCGCGTGGACGACAGCGCCCTGAAGGTGCACGTGGCGGGAGCGGCGGCTGTGGCGCCGGCGTCGGCGCAGGTGATGGGTCGCAGCGCCAAGGTGATCGACATGGGTGCCGAGCGGCAGCAGAGCCTGGGCCAGCTGTTCGAGACGGACGTGAAGAAGGTGGCGCCGGCTTCGAAGCGACCCAGCAGTGGTGACGACCTGGTGGAGATGGAGGTGGAGCAGTGCTGGTGCGTGGACAGCTTCGGCACCGAAATACCCAGATCGCGGGGCTACAACGTCAGCGACGCCAGTTGCCAGGCGCTGCGCGAGGAGCTGGACTGCCTGGATCTAACCTGCCGGATGGGCTGCGAATATGGATTCGCCCTGGATCCGAGCAGCCGCTGCCCGGCCTGCCAGTGCCGCGATCCCTGCGATGGCGTCACCTGCGGCCCGGGCAAGGAGTGCCGCATCGTCGACGTCAGCTGCGAGGGCGAGTACTGTCCGCCGGTGCCCGCCTGTCTGCCGCGGAAGCCCGGCCAGTGCCCGTACCTGGTGCCGCCGGGTCCCACCGACAATCTGGATGGGAACACTTGCGCCTACGAGTGCCGCACGGATGCCCATTGCGAGGGCAGTCGGCGCTGCTGTTCGAACGGCTGCGGTACGCAGTGCGTGGAGCCGCAGCTGAAGACCGCCTGCCAGCATCTGCAGGCCATTCAGCTGCACCAGAGCTCCGAGCTGGGCATACCCGCCCGCCAGATGAGCGTGGCCCAGTGCGATATCGTTACCGGCAAATGGGAGCAGGTGCAGTGCTCCCCGGATGGCCACTGCTGGTGTGTCGATGAGCAGGGTATGCAGCTGCCGGGCACGCGCATCAAATCGCCGGCGACGCCAATTTGCCGGCCGAACGCCAGCTACGCGTGCAAGCCGAGCAACTGCAGCAGCAGCAGCTGCGAGAGCGGCTACCAGGTGGATGAGCACGGCTGCCCCAGCTGCGAGTGCCGCAACTACTGCGACGAGGTCAGCTGCGCCAGCGACGAGGAGTGCCAGCTGATCAGCGTTGAGTGCGTGGACACGCCCTGCCCCAGGATGCCCATTTGCGTGCCGCGACGCGACTCTGTCTGTGCCGAGGGCAAGCCACTGCAGCTGGGCCCCGACCAGGAAGTCAGCTGCGGGCCGCACAACGAACAGGAGGCGTGTCCCACGACGCACACCTGCCAGCTGAATCCGGTGAGCAATCGCGGCGTCTGCTGTGCCAAGACGCGCGACGTCTGCTTCGAGTCCATCGATGAGCTGTGCCTGGCCAGCAATCGCACCGATCGCAATGCGACACGCTACCGCTTCAGTCCCAAGGCCAACAAGTGCGTCCAGCTGCACATCGACGCGTCGGCGGCGCCCTGCCAAACCAAGAATCTCTTCCACAACGAGCTGGCCTGCAACTCCGTGTGTCCAGGTGAGTCTACCTAGACCGGGAAATATATAAAACCCATTCGTAATTAAATCAAGCCAACCAATCACAAAAAGAAACAAAATATTCAATAAGTTCGACCTACAACGTGGCTTGAACCCAGTACAAAATTCGCATATCAAGACAAACATTTTAAAAATGAAAAATCGTAAATCAATTTTTTTTTTAAATGTTTTCGAATCAAGTAAATAAATTTTGGATTCAATACCATTTTCAGCCCGAAATTAAATTTATCGATTATTAAATTAATTTTGATTTAATTTTGAAACAATTCCAAGTTAGGTTTCTTGATTCAATACGATTTTAAATTGCAAGTAATTACATTCGGGAAAAATATAGTTTTTGATATTGAAAATAGAGAAAAACAATATGTGAAATACCAAACAATAAGAACCGCTGCCTGACTAGGAGATGCCCTAAGCTCTATCATCTTTGTTTATAAACATACATACACAAATTAACACACACACAGACGAACAGACAAATGGACAGACAGACGGACAGAATATATATATTTCTATTCTAAAACAACAACAATATGGCAAACTTTGTTCGACTGCGAACGAGTGTTGTACAGTCGGTTACACCCGACTCTTATCTGATATGTACTCAATATATACCCCATAATTTGTATGTATTTCGCAGTGCTCACCCAATGCGAGCGTTTGAAGCTGAAGAATAGTTTGGCCGCCCAGCGCAGCGGCCACTCCTCGGTGTGGTTCCAGCCACGCTGTGATCCCGTCACCGGCCACTGGAGTCCCGTGCAATGTCTGGGCAAGCAGCCTGCGCTTCCGAGTAGCCGGAGCAGCTCCACGGAGATGGTCAGTCGCACCTTTGCCAGCAGCCGGAGCAGCGCCACGGAGCAGCTGTCCGGCGCGTATGGCGTCTGCTGGTGTGCGGATCGCAAGGGAGCGCCGCTGAAGGGCACACTTACCCGGGACACGGAGCCCGTCTGCAACAGTCGCCAGGCGCGTAGTCGCCACAACTTGGAACTGGGCGATCCGCTCATGGAGCAGCTAATCTCGCAGCTAACGCAGCTGAACGATGTGAATGTCGATTTCGATGAAGTGGTGCTGGCCACGCTACCTACCAGCACGGCGTCTGTCACGGCCACCGAGCGTGTCTTGGAACTGGCCAACTCGCTGCTGGACTCGCAGCTCTCCGTGCCGGATGCCGCTCCGCTTCAGCCGATGCGACTGAATACGACGCGATGTCGCGCGCTCGCCGCGACGGCCACGTTCCCGGTTAGCTGCGATGAGGCGGGCGCGTTCCGGCCGCTTCAGTGCAGCGGACAGAGTTGCTGGTGCGTCGATGCCGCCGGCAACCAGCTGCTGGCCACGCACATCTTCCACTCCGGCGACAGGCGCTGCGATCCGGTGCCCATCGAGTCGGTCGCCATCGAACTGCACATGGCCAACAGCAGCGCGGACAGCGTGCGCAACGTCTACGATTCCGTGCGGCGCGAACTGCAGCAGCTGCTGGGCGATGCGCTCGAGAATCTGCGCGTCCAGGAGAACTTTGACGGTTCGGCGATCGTGCGCTTCGAGCTGCACAACGAGGCCAAGGTGGACACGGCCTTCGCCATCGAGACGGCCATCCAAGCGGGCGGCTTCCAGCTGCTTGGCGGCCACTTCCGGCCGGACCTGACACGCTCCCATTTCGTTCATCGCACCGCTGTGCCGACCGTCGCACAGGCGGCCACTGCCCCTATGGAGTCCGTCCAGCTGGCCATGTTCGTGATGGCCAGCTGCTCGGCGTTCCTCGTCAGCGTCTTTATCGTCTACGTGATGCTAAAGCGCGGCTGGCACAAGACCCTCCACAAGAACGCCCACGATTATGGCAAGGGCGTGGCCGGCGGCTGTGAGAAGCCGCTGGACTACTCGCTGCCCATCTTCGTGCTCGACGACACGCAGCCGGAGAGCGTTAAGGCCGCCAAAGCGTAGGGCGTTAGTTAGTGAAATCAATTTGTAAATACATTTCGGAACAGATCGCCACAAGTGTGTGTGTGTGTGTGGCGTGTCCATGCATGCCCCAAATAGAGAAGCAGTCGAATCTTGACGGGGGACACGTGCCAAGCACTCATCACATAATAATTAATATATATAACTATATGTATATGTACTTTATAGACTCATAAGACGACTAATTTATGAATAAAGCTTTATAAACAAAACTTGAAAATTTTGAAAATCTATATAATTAAAAATGCATTAAAAATCGGCGTTTTTAATCTTTTGCCAATATTTCTGACTGTTGGACATGAACATTTTTAAAACAATATTTTAAAAATATTTCAAACCCATTAAAATAATAATAGATAACAGTGTGAAATAACAAGAACATTGCAGTCGAGCGATACCGACTGCGTTATACTCATTCACGTTCCTAAATAAAAGATTGCATAGCTCCCATATATCAAACCCCCATAACTTTGCCAAAAATAAACCAATTTTCACGTTTGATGGCATTTTGATCATGATTTGTCCTATATATTGACTCTACATTCAAAATATATTCATTTTCGGAAATAAAATTTTTTTGAATTTTTTGGTCAAAAAAGCATGTACTTCCCCTTGTGAATTTTGGAAAAAAATATTTTTTCAAAATTTAGAATTGCGAATTTATAGTTTTAATCGATTTTATTTGTCACAATTAGCATAAAAAACAACATTAAACGTGATTTTGAGAGGGTCAAATTTTTGGTCAAAAATCATCCCAAAATCGACAAAAATTTTGACATGTAAAGTTGTCAGATTCCATAGCTCCCATATATCAAACCCCCATAACTTTGTCAAAAGTGAACCGATTTTCACGTTTGATGGCATTTTGATCATGATTTATCCTATATATTGACTCCACATTCAAAATATATTCATTTTCGAAAATAACATTTTTTTGAATTTTTTGGTCAAAAAAGCATGTACTCCCCCTTGTGAATTTTGGAAAAAAATATTTTTTCAAAATTTAGAATTGCGAATTTATAGTTTTAATCGATTTTATTTGTCACAATTAGCATAAAAAACAACATTAAACGTGATTTTGAGAGGGTCAAATTTTTGGTCAAAAATCATCCCAAAATCGACAAAAATTTTGACATGTAAAGTTGTCAGATTCCATAGCTCCCATATATTAAACCCCCATAACTTTGTCAAAAGTGAACCGATTTTCACGTTTGATGGCATTTTGATCATGATTTATCCTATATATTGACTCCACATTCAAAATATATTCATTTTCGAAAATAACATTTTTTTGAATTTTTTGGTCAAAAAAGCATGTACTCCCCCTTGTGAATTTTGGAAAAAAATATTTTTTCAAAATTTAGAATTGCGAATTTATAGTTTTAATCGATTTTATTTGTCACAATTAGCATAAAAAACAACATTGAAAGTGATTTTGGGGGGTCAAATTTTTGGTCAAAAATCATCCCAAAATCGACAAAAATTTTGACATGTAAGTTGTCAGATTCCATAGCTCCCATATATCTAACCCCCATAACTTTGTCAAAAGTGAACCGATTTTCACGTTTGATGGCATTTTGATCATGATTTGTCCTATATATTGACTCCACATTCAAAATATATTCATTTTCGAAAATAAAATTTTTTGAATTTTTTGGTCAAAAAAGCATGTTGCGAATTTATAGTTTTAATCGATTTTATTTGTCACAATTAGCATAAAAAACAACATTAAACGTGATTTTGAGAGGGTCAAATTTTTGGTCAAAAATCATCCCAAAATCGACAAAAATTTTGACATGTAAAGTTGTCAGGTTCCATAGCTCCCATATATCTAACCCCCATAACTTTGTCAAAAGTGAACCGATTTTCACGTTTGATGGCATTTTGATCATGATTTGTCCTATATATTGACTCCACATTCAAAATATATTCATTTTCGAAAATAAAATATTTTTGAATTTTTTCGTCAAAAAAGCATGTACTCCCCCTTGTGAATTTTGGAAAAAAATATTTTTTCAAAATTTAGAATTGCGAATTTATAGTTTTAATCGATTTTATTTGTCACAATTAGCATAAAAACAACATTGAAAGTGATTTTGGGGGGGTCAAATTTTTGGTCAAAAATCATCCCAAAATCGACAAAAATTTTGACATGTAAAGTTGTCAGATTCCATAGCTCCCATATATCAAACCCCCATAACTTTGTCAAAAGTGAACCGATTTTCACGTTTGATGGCATTTTGATCATGATTTGTCCTATATATTGACTCCAAATTCAAAATATATTCATTTTCGAAATTAACATTTTTTTTTGAATTTTTTATAATATTTTTCTGTGATGTTTGGGGGAGCATTCCAGCAATATAAATCCCAAATTTTGTTACCCTATGTCAAAAACTGTGGGAGATATAGGCATTTCCAATTTTTTGGGGCGGGGGCGCTAGGGGCGTTCTATTTGGCGTGGCCAGGATATCAAGAATGCAATCTTTGGGGAAGGTCACCAGCTATCTACTTACCAAATTTGCTGGCTCTTTAAAACTGTGGGAAATATTTACTTTTTATTGATTTGCGATTTGAAGTGTATCGACATGTTATCGTATTGCCACCCTCCCAGTGGGCGTGGCGCAAAAATCTTAACACTCTGTTTAACTACATACAATTATATATCCAAAGTTTCAAGTCTCTATTTTCAATAGCGCCGAAAAAAGTTGCGTTCATCCGAAAACAGTATTTCACACGTTTTCCATTTTTTGGCGGAAATTTAATTGTTCGTTTTTATTCGATACCTGATTTTGAATGCATGGAAAAGGTAAAATGTTATTTTTTGAGAATTCCACATAAATTGTACCCTTCCAGGTAAAATTTGTCAAAATCTTACCATAAGAACTTTCAAAGTTTAAAGATAGGTACGCGCATAACTGATTTTTTTATATGTAAACAATTATAGCCTATAGTAAAAAATAACACTCTCTTGTCAGCAAACGATTTAGATTTTTTATATTTAATAATACGTTTCCATACATATCAATATGATTTGTTATCGATCTGATGCGTTATCATTATCAATATACACGCATTAATAACATTCATAAATTTTGGCTTCACTTTATCAATAAATTGAACCACATTGATCTGTGTTCTTTTTGTGTGTGTTCGTGTATAGATATATAGATATCTGCACTTGTACAGTGTGTGTATATATATGTAAATCGTAGTTTATACGCTAAAACGGCGCTGGTTCTCAAAGAGCATTACCAAGCAATACCGTTAATATCTCAAATAAATGAATACATTATTAAATTAATTAAAATATAATTAAAATATGTGTATATTATATGTTAGTTCTTTAGTTTTCCGAGCAAAAGAGTTTCAGTAGAAAAAAATGCAATACTCATGGTTACAATTGGAAATGATTATCAATTTTCATTGGAAAATGCAATTGCTTATAATATCTATGTAAGTGTGAATGTTTGTGGAGTTTAGAGAAAGCGAGAGAGTTGGAAATTGAAGTGTTTAGCTCTAAGTTTAGCAACGTATATTCATTTATGTGATATCTATTTAGTTATATTTGGACTATTTTGTACTTAACAACTAGTTGCATGCAATTCAAACATTAATATCTTTAAAAACCTTTGTGTTTAGATTTTAGTTTTAAGAAGCATGCCTTTTTCAAAATGGCTCAATATCATAGTGTATAACTGTATGCGTGCATATGTGTGAGTGTGCTGGATATAAGAATATAGCAAGTTTATACAGTGAAAGCTCCTCTATAATCTTTTTCATTGTTTATATTAACCCATTAATTTATTCGTATTTAATTGTGGGTCAAAGCTAGGGGACGGTTTTTTGTTTTTTGCATTAAAATTGGTTTTTTTAAATAATTATTTTCTTTTTTTATAAAACTCTTTTTTTTGGCACAACTTTTCTAGATAGAAAATTTTAAAAAATAATACAGTTTATCAATTGTCATTTTTATAAATGATTCACAAATAAAATTTTTTTTCGCACTGATATAGACACATTTTTAAACTACCATTTTCATAAATTATTCCAAAAGATGTTCAGAATCTTGAAAAGTATTAATTCATATAATTACAATTTTTTATAGAAATGTAATTTGAAGATTTCATATAAATAAATAACTGAAAAATGTATATTCATTTAGAAAGCTTTCACTGTATATGCATAAAGGTGTGTGTGTGTGTGTGTGTGTGTGTGCAAATGCATTCAAATGGAAGATATGCCTGTATAAATAAAATATATTTTTTTGGTTACTTGTTTAGTTGCCGTAGTTTAAAAAATAAAACGTAGAAACGTGTTTGCCTATTGGCCAAATGCCCCGAAATGTGCGCACAACAAAATATATGAAAAAAGGGACGAAAAAGGAGCCGCAATTAGCGACATCTACTTGGCAGAAGCTGCTCCCCCGCCGGCCGTAGCATTGTTGTTGTTGTTGTTATTATTATTATTGTTGTTGCGGGCATTTCTGAAGCCGCCAAAGGGAACACTCGCACGCTGATCCTCCATGCGGCCGCTCTGCACCTTCATGATGAGCGAAAAGAAATCCTCATCCGGGACTGTGGTGCCGCGTCCAGACTGGCCACGTACGCCCGCCGCGGCAGCCGCTTGCGGCGCCTGCAGCTGTGGCGCCTCCGCATCCATGGTGACGTTAGGGCGCGGCAGCTCGGAGCGTTGCTCCTCCAGTCGTGAGCCCTGGCAGCGCATGAGCATGTCCAGAAATGCATCGTCCGGCTGCTGAGTGGTGGTGGCACTGCGTGCCAGCGGCGGATGTCCAATGGGTGGCGGTACGCCCGATGATGGCGACTTCAGGCCCGGCAAATTGGTGGGGTCCACGAACAGCGAGTTCTGCTGCACCAGCGGTTTGCGCGTGGCGCCCGCACCGACAGCGGCGCCGGCTGATCCGACGCTGTTGATCTTAATAGAGCAGCGCTGGTCGTCCATGCGCTTGGACTGCGAACGCGAGAGCATCTCAAAGAAATCGTCCTCTTTGGCTTTTGTGGGAGCGGCCGACTTGTGCTTCTCCTCCTGCAAACGTTTACCGTCCGGCGTGATTTTGATTAGGTCCAGTTGCTCCATGCTCTGGCGACGCACGCGAACCTAGGCGCATAAGGATTAAATGATGTCTCGGCATGTCAGCGTCCACTTACCATGCGTCCCTGCGAGTTCTCGGAGCTATCCGATTGATGTCCGCTGGCCGATTGATCCGAGGCACTGGAACGCTCCTCATCCTGTGTGGGCGTAAGCTCCGCCTCCGGCAAGCCTAGAATCTTGCGTAAATCAGAGATGTTCACCCGCGCCGTGGTCTCCCCAACCGGATCGTGCAGCTCCTTGGCCAGCTGCAGATGGGATTCGGCATATTGCAGCGATTTCTCGTTGTTGCCAATAGCCGAATGGGCATTGCCCAGCGACCAGCAGGCGCGCGCCTCCCCAATGCGATCGCCCAGCTCCTGGGCAATCGCCAAATGACGATGATGGTACTCAATGGCCGTGGTGAACTCGTGCAGCAGCGTGTACGTATTGCCCAAACTGTAGCACGACTGCGCCTCCACCTCGCGCTCGCCCAGCTCTACGGCCAGCGCCAGCGTGCGTTTATAATGCTCGGCCGCATCCTCGAACTGGCCCAGAAAGATGTGCGAATTGCCCAGATTGCTGTTGGCGCGACGCTCTGCGGCACGATCCCCGAATTCGCGAGCGATGCGCAAACGCTCCTGATGGTGCTCAATGGCAGCCTGCATGGGGGAGAAGGACTTTTAGAATTTGCCGACTACAATGATGACAATACCCACCTGAAAATCGCCCAGCAAGTAGTAGGTGTTACCCAGATTGCCACAGGCGCGTCCCTGTGCGCCGCGATCGCCCAGATCGCGCATGAGCTGCAGATTCTCCTGATAGAAGTCAACGGCTCTGGCCAGTGCCTCCTTGACATCGTCGCCAAACTTGCCCGGATTACGCTGGCCGAGATGCTTGCCCTTGGCATGGTAAACATTTCCCAGATTGTAGAGGGCACGTCCCTCGGAGAGGCGATCGCCCAGCTGGCGGGCGAGCGTCAGATGGCGTTCACAGCAGATGGCGGCCTCATCGAAGCGACCCATCACCTTCAATGTATTGCCGAGATTCCCCGAGGATTTGGCCTCGCCCAGTTTATCGTTCATGGATTTGGCCAGTGTTAGATCGTGCTTGTGGTACTGCATGGCCTTGGCATAGTCGCCCAAATAGAAGTACGCATTACCCAACTGTGAGTAGATGGCCGAAAGGGTGCGCAGATCGTCTGTGCCCGCCTGAATGGCAGCCTGGAAAAAGGCGACGCCCGCCCGACAGTCGCCTGCCTTGCACAGGCGTTCCCCCTCGAGCGCCAGCTCCAGGCACATGCTTGAGCCGCCGTCGGAGCCGTGATGCGAATTGGAATCGGGGCCACCGCCAATGCCCATGGTGGACACATTTTCCGCCGATGCGGACAGCGAGGACATGGCTTTGTTTTTGTTGTTGCTGCTCTTAAACTGTGACTGTGACTGCGACTTTAAAGACTGCGCCGCATGCAGAGAGAGTTTTGGCTGCAAATACGTTGCTTTTGTGCTCTTAATTACTGCAATTAATCACTTTTCTTTACCGTTTTTGCAAATCAATTGGGTTTCGTTAATTTCATTCTGATTCACTTTGCCAGTCGATTAATTGATATCGAGCGGGGCGTTGCCAGCTAGCTGAAAAGTCATAGTGTTGCCCCATCGATGAAATTCTATTTCGGTGCACACAATAGAATTGAACTTTTGCTGATTATAACTAAACGCAATAATCAAACATATCTCATTTGGAATCTTATTAGTAAGTGAGGTACAAATATGTATATACATATCCATAGGAAGCAGCCGTAAGGTATTCTGTTGTGCATTTGGCAACACTGTACGCAAGACTGAACGTACAGCGACCCCTTTAAAGATGGCGTCACTTTCTACTGTGTCTGTGTGAACAATCCAAGTTGCCGCTTGACAAAATTAAAATTTTTGGAATAAAATATAATCGCCGGCTGCACTAAATGGTCGCAAAGTGTTAATACAAGTGTCAGGAATGATTTACAATTGAAATTGTGGCAGGTGTGTGCGCCATTGTCAACGCAAATCACAAACAAAAAACAAAAGTTGAGCAAACCTAAAACGCACTGTGAAAAAATGCGAATGTCGTTGTCGTCGTCGTTGCTGCTGTCGCTGTCGATGTCGTCGCCGCTTTGAGTGTACGTGCGCCGCGTTTTGCACGGCAGCTGCGCTACCAAAAATAAAAAGGTGTCAATTTGTTATAAAAAAAAATCAGCATAAATTAATACAGCACCGCTAAAGTTTGGCCAGCGTCAACGTGCTAAATTATATAAATTAAATAAGCAAAAAAAGCCCAAATAACTGTGCCCTGTGTTAAAATTCTGCTAGTGGGAGCAGCCAAGAAGAGAGAGCGAGTGAGCACGCACGCTCAAACAAAAAGTTCGGGAGAGCGGAAAACAATCATTTGTGGTGAGTGGAGTGTTTTGTTGTTGCCAGGATGGTATTTAAACATTTTTAATAGCCGCCCGGCTAAACGCTAACTGAATATCATACAAATTTTAAAAGTTGCCTATTAAAGTATACATATATATATATTTAGATATATAAGAAAAGTATGTGCTTCTGTGCTTTGATTAGTTAAAAGGTTTTAATTTGTTTTCCGATTTTCTTGTGAAACCACGAAAATTCTTCTATACATATACAGTTGTTATTTCAATGCAAATTCACCACACCCCATGCTGGTGAGCTCTTTTGGAGCTCGCTCAGCATTTGAATATAAATATGAGTTTTTATGTATGTGTGTGTGTTAGTGTTAGTGATTCACAAAAGCAACAACCCCAACAAATTATCTCTACTACACATTTTTGCTACTTTTACTATACACCAACAACAACAGCAAGAACAGCGCGACTGCAGCTGCTGCTGCTTCTTCCTCGGTTTCTTTCTCTTCTCACCTGTCGCCAAACACGGCGTTATCTTCCCAGTGTTGCCGTATTGCAAAAAAAAAAAAAAAATTCACGTAGCTGCCGCTTTTTACAGTTCTTCTTCTTTATGCTTGTTCTTCGTGCTTTTTTTTTCATTTTGTTTCTTATGTGTTTGCTTTGCTGTCCGTTTCGTGCACTAGCACTGTGGGGCTCTCGAGCTTTAGGGGAGACCGCACACATACACACACACACACACGCTCCCAAATACATGCATGCAGAAGCAGCAGAGAGCGCAAACCGAAAAAACGGCTTTCTTTGTGCCGCAGCAGCAGTGATGTCGCGACGTCGTTTTAGTTGCCGTACGTCGCTGTCGTCGTCGGTTGGGCGCAAGTAATCCGAGTGAGAATACAAAAAGGAATCAGAATATCAAATAAAAAATACAAAAAAGAAGCAGCTCAACATATTTCCACAACTAAATGCAAATATAGTTGCAAAGTGCGCAATAAATAAATGTGCAAAAGGTGTAAATAATTGCATATGTGTCTGCTTAAAAGTGTCTACATAATTACAAATACAATACACACACACACAACACATTGGGTGGACCGCCGGCAACAATTGAAATTCGTTTGTGCTTTTAAAATCTTTTTTTATTTTTCAAAGTATATTATTTTTAGAATATCGATTTTGTAGGCTGCCCGCAGCCGGAGCTGAGCCAGAGCAGAGCAGCAGCCACATATGTGTGTGTGTGTGTGTGTGTGAGTGTGTGTCACAGGCAATAAAGAATGTGTTAAGATTATGAGCATAACTCATATAGACAAAAACGTTACCTAACTGCCGTGCAAAGCAAAACCAAAAAATAAAAATAAATAAAATAAAACAAAAAAAATAGTGTATAGAACTTAAGTCAAAAGTCTCTTATTTTTTCTATTCGTTCTGCGATCAGAGCAGCTGCTTTTGCTCTCCCATTCTCTTTATATACTTGTATTTGCTCTCCCGCTTTGCTCTTCTGTCAGTGCTGCGCCAGCACACGTCGTCGTCGTCATTCTTATTGGCATTTTTTGTTCGTATTTGATTCTTATATTTCACCTACATTATTACCATATACACTCACACAACACTCAAGCACACACATACACGCACTCTCATAATTCGCTGCTGTGTTTTGCTATTCGCTTTTCGCCTCTTGCTTTTAGCATCGTATTCGTTTTAACAAGATCTCTGCGACGACTGCCCTACGCCCACGTCGCAGTCGCCGTCTTAGTCGCTGTCGTCGCTTATACTTTACATATGTTGTTGTCGCCTGCCTCTGCTACTTTTGGCCCCTGCAGCAAATGCTAAAATGTGCAACTTTAAGGAAAACTGTTTGGTCAGTTTGCAGTATTGCGTTATAAAATTGTATAAATAATGAGTTCAATAAAAGTCGCTCAGAAACTGAGGTATGCCGAATATTTATTTATTTACACACACACACACATGTGAACAAAAACGGAAGTTACCGCCTGCCGCTGGCCACCTGCCCACAGAGGGCGCTCCAATTTTGGGCGTTTGTTCTATTTCCGTCGTATTCCAATTGTACAGCACAAAGAACGGGTTCTAATTGGCTGAGTGACGAACCTGCTCGCCCAATTAACAAGTTTCGATTGAGCAGTTACTGACAACGCAGCGCTGCCAGACCCGCTCAAAATTAACACAATTGTGTGAAATATGCATAAGATATACTTGATGTACACAGTATATATTTATTTACATATACACACACATGTAAATGTGGCTACATTTGGTTATCAAATATTTGCCTAACAAGCCACAATTTATCGATGTCTACAGCGTTTTATTATAATATATCACTGCCGGACCAGAAAAAAAAAAATTAAACAAATGAATCTATAAAATGTGTATTTGTCGTCATATGGAACGTGACTTTTACTCGAAGGCGCTGACATTTGCAATTGCAATTGTTTTTATTGCCTTTGTGCAATCAATTTCGCGATACATTTTTCAGTTGTTGAGCTTTAAATTAAGATATATAAAATCGATACTTTTGAATATGCCACAAATAATTGAAAACTCTGTTTCTGCTTGTTAAATGCGATCAATTGAAAATAAAACTAAAAGTAAATTAATTTTTTGAAAAGAGCTACAACTATAATTAACGCTAGCATTTTATTTACTTCCACTAAAAATCCTCTTCATATTATCGTCTATGGCCATTTATATCCCTGGATTCCAAAGTGTAGGCCTAAAAATGTCATAAACATTGCTCTACAGTTGCTGCGAAGCGGTTTCTGTTTAAATATGAAGCTTTAATTATCATCAAATTACTGAAGCAGTCGACCTGCTTTTTGTACACTTTCTTCTTCTTCCCATTGTTGTTGTTTTAGATGTTGTCTGGCTGCAGCTAAAGAGCGTGCTTAAAGCCAATTTGCCAGCCAGTCAGCCAAGGCGTCTGTCTCTGTGGGCAGCCTTCTTAACCTTTATATGCAACGATATCTGGTTTCTCTTTACACTCTATTCGCATTCAGACACGAGTAACAGGCAGCAGGAGAGATCTCATATTCCTTTAAAAATATTTAACTAGTAAACGAAATGATCTAAGTTTTAGGCTTATATATTCTTTATAAACCTATTCTTAAAAACAATAAAAAATAAATAATTAATCTAACGCTAGCTAAGGTCTGGGATATTAACGTTATTTTCATAGTAAAATTAAAGATACTTTATATATTGATATATCAACTTTTGGAATTAGAGTATTTTTCAGCCGGAAAAAAGCATTACAATATTCTAACTTTTTTGTATTTTATTTTATTTGTGTTTTGTTTTGGTTGTTTGTTATCGTTTAGCTGCAGCTGCGTTTTTCTGTTTTTCGTTAAAGCACGTTGTGCAGCAGCAGTTGTTGTTGTTGCACCTGCCCCATATAAAAGTAAACTCCCAAATTTTGTCGGTCCAATTGGAGCAAGCAGCAGCCTCATTTCACGCTTTTGTTGCCATCGTATTTACTTACATTTATTTCGCCTGCCTGGTGTTTACATACATGCATACAACAGCGCACATATTTCTTTCAACTCCACTCGAGAAATAAGCAATCGAATCGCAACGCCCACACCAAACCCCCTCTCTGTACTTCTCACATAAATGTAAACACGCAGCAACAAAAAAAAAATAAAATAAAATAAAAATAAATGAAAAAATACATGTACTACAAATTGCAGCAACAATAAATTGCATTGAAATTTCTTTCGTTCATATGTTTTTCCATTGAATTAATTAGAAACGCAATGGAATTTCAATCGGGTTTTCTGTTCCTTTTTTCTTTATTTTTTTGCTATTGTTTGAATTTTAATTGTTTAAATAGTTTGAGTATAAAATTTGTAATCATATCAAATTAAATTGAATGAATTAAATGTTATTTTTATTTACTTGGTGTCAAAATGCAGTCGGTTATAATTTTTAGTTTTTTTCTTTTTCTGTATGAGGTAATGCTTATAAAGAGCAAGGTAGCGGATAATTTTTGCAAATGCTTGATTTTCCTCGTAGTTTATTGAACATATTTGTTGTCCCCTGGTTTCTGTTTTTGACTTTCATGACCCCAAGTAAGACCGTCAGAGCTTTGACTTTCTTTGAAATAAAAGTGCAATATACAATTTCAGCAAGGAAATAAATTGCTTTCTTAGTTCCTGTCCATTTATTCATGCTCACCAACAGACTGGCAATTTCCATCCCAATGACTCCTTAGTGTAACAACTCTCTTTTTAAAAAATCTTTAGCATTTTGAAATTGCTGCCTTTCTATGCGATTTTCATAAATTCAAGTGATGCAATAATAATTTTCTTTTATGTCGCCCTTCAATGTTATTTTGGCGAATTAAAACAAAGCAATTTTTCTTTGAATAAAGCTTTTTTACGCGATTTTGAAGGAAGGCTTTTGGGTTTTATTTTTAATTATTTGTATGCATATAAAGTACAAATAGCGAATTTAACGGCAAGTGGTAACCTGGTAATCGAGCACACTTGACAGGAGTCACTCTTTTATTTTATTTAAAATTCTTCTTCTCTTGAACGCTATAGAACATGTAAAAAATCAGCTGTCAGACGGACATGAGTGCCATGAAATGCCATTAAACAAAACACACACACACTGACATGTGCAATGAAATTGTTCGTTTTCTTTTAGCTGTATTAAATGCGGGAATTAATGACATTTTTCATTTGCGCTCGCTCAGCTCATGATATAATTTTAGATGAGCCAAAACATTGCCAACAGAAGAAAAAAATAATAATAGTAAGCGATTTCGCCTTTTTGGCACAATATTCCATTTACCAATTTAACTCAGCTCTCCCTCTCTCTCTCTCAAGTGCAGTTAACTCGCGTATTTATTTTTGAATATATATTAAATTATTTTGCGTTTATTTTTAGAATTAATAATTTGAGTTTGTTCAAATACCAGCTGTATGAAATCACGTGGCCTTGAATTTAATTGATTAAACACTTCAAAAAGAAGAAGAAAGAGTAAAAATATAAAAAAAAATGTCAAGTGCTTGTAATTTGGATAGGGTCGGCTGGAATTTAGATAGCATCCGTACGATTTTATCTATTAAAAATGTACTTTCCATAAAATATAAGTTTAATAAATCAAATGAAATGAAATCATGCCAAAAACATTTATAAAATTTTTGTTCTAGGCTCATTATTAATCTATTAATTATTGCTAGTGCTTTTGTGCTACGTATTGTTTACTGTGCACCTGTTACGCCCCCTGGGCATGGCATTGGAGCTCTCCTATCTTATCTAAATACACATTTGTCGCTCTCCCTCTAAAATTTATCTGTCGTGTTTATGCGACTTTTTTTTACTGTGAGGCGCGCGTTAACTGCCACGCCCACGCAGTTCAACATGCTTATCTTTTCAATTAGAAAAATTAAATTAAAAAAATAGCATAACAGAGCAATACTTATATGTGTTTGATAGAAAAATAAGGGTATATTTTAACTAAAAAATTATTTTATTTTTAACCATGACAGGTCAAATCTTCAACAATTTAAAGTCTGGATAGTGTATTAGATTGGCAATAAATGTAATTTATATGCTTATTTGCAAGATTTAAAGATAAGTGTGAATCGCACATAGCTTTACTATTACAGAAAGATATTAAGTTTTGGAAATAGCAAATGCACATGTCATTTATGGGGTAATTATGATAATATACACTATCCAAATCGACTATTTGTTTTCTGTGATTTATTGTACCGCAACACATAAAAAAGCCCCAACAAATGTTGGCTATAGAAAGATAAACATAGGTGATAAGTGATTACAATATTCATACACAGTTCTACAATATGAATTTTGCCTGTGGTCGTGTGTCGTCTACCCCTCACATGTTGTGAAATTGGCGATAAGAGCAATTTTGCTTTGGGGTTTTTTTTGTGTTGATCTAAAACGTACTTTTCATTTTGTATGGGCAGAAATTGTAATGTATTTTCAATAAGTTTACCATTAATTCTGTTCTTCTCTGTAGCAGATTGACTGGGTCAAGTATTTGTTTATAATTAGTTAATTCAATTAAAGAAATTTGAGCTGCTGTTGTTGTTGTTTTGTTTGATTTTAGTGTCTTTTAACACCCTGTAAGCATTTAAAATGAGTAAAAAATGGCGCTGTCTAATTGTGAGTACGAGTAAAAACAAGATATGTTCAATCCTATAAAGTATATTTGTTTATGATAATAGTAGTATATGTTTATAAAAAAATACAATTTTAATAAGAAACAATAGAAACTATTTTTGTCAAGAAGTACGTAGCTTTTAATGGGTGTGCTGTGCAGTTGAATGCTCCGTACAGGGTATCTGACAGGCAACCTCGTCTCAACTATAAGTATTTCGTCATTTCTGTAATGGTTGGCATAACCAATTGTTATGTTTGGGTTTCTTATTTAATATTACATGCCACACAACACAAAAGAGACGACAAAACACGTCAATTGTTGCTGATGCAATTTTGATGTGTTCGACCATATGCTATAGTTATTTGCTTTCTTTGTCAATGTGTCGTAGCTCGAACAGGTGATTATAATTAGTTTAGACCAAATAATGTCTTAAGCAATATATTTCGCTGCAAAACTTCTTCAGGGCGAATCTATCAATATTCAGGTGAAATTTCAGGAATTGCTAACCTGCAATTGTTTCATTCAGCTGAAACCAAGCTCTACCTGTTTGCTATAATTATAATTGCTTTTTTATATATATGTGTGTGTGTGTGTATGTAAACTACACCCTCGCGTGGCGCTACCTCGAAATAGAAAGCCCTTTTTATGCATGTGGCAATTCTATTTTTATAATGTACCCACAATGCTGCCTGTTGGCGCAACTGGGAGCCCATTGCGTGCTTTTATCCCATTTTGTTGGCTGTTCTTGTGTGGCTCAATGGCGGCGCCTCTTTTAATTGACATTACTCAGAGCCTAGTGCGTCAATTTGTGGCATATGCAAACTGAATTGAACTATCAATAAATTGAAAGGTTTGTCATTGAAGGAGGTGACTATAAACTGACAACTGTCAAGTGTCCTTGCTAATAAATAAAAAAAGGAACGGCTGAATAAACGAATTGTTAACAGTTAATACATTTTGATTTTCTAAAGTAAAAAGTACAAACTTTGCAAAAAGATGCACTCTTAACATCTTAATATGCCTATATATGCATCATATTTTTTTTTTTTGTGTATACATATTTGAGTATCATCCTTATGGATTGGGCGTGTTAATAATATCACACAGTAAAGTGCGTAATATGTAATATGTATATTTCGCTGTATATATTTTTTCTATTTTAATGTATGTAGACCTCATAAATGTTATGGCAATTAAAAGCTGCTAGAAAACTTTGACTTGTGCTTTAGAATCGATAGTTTTCTTTCCGCTCTCAGCTCATTGCCTGCTGAAACTTTTCGCAATTGTTATTGTTGTTCTATTTTTTTTTTTTTTATTTGCCAACTTATGAAAACTGCAAATTGCGCACTATATTTGGCGCCTTTCAATGAGCCAAACTTTTGGCATATTATGTTTCCGCATATGTACCGAAATTTGTTGTGCGAGGATTTAGGAAATTAAATAAGTTTTAGCCGAAAATTTTTTTTAGCTTTTTTGGCAAATGTTGACACAATTTAAAACCAACTAGAAAATATGATCCCTGCTAACCTAACTAAAATGCAACAACTAACCCAAATCTCATGAGAAAGGGGAGAAATTTTGTTAGAGTTGCGTGTGTCTGTGTGTGTGTATGAGAATGCTTGCTTAATGCGTGAGTGTGCGTTTGTATTCTGTGTCCCGTCTTAAAAAGAAAACCAAAACAAATGAAATATGCAGCCCCCGCAATTGTTGAGTGGCGGCAGCGAGTCCAAAAACGCTCTGAATGAACGAAATGAAAGCAGCACAACTACTCCCTCATTCATCTCCCCCTCTCTCCATTTGCTCCACCCGCTAAAACTGTCACTACCGCTTACTCTGCATTTCACTTGCTCTCTCTTGCTCTCAGTCCTCCACTCACGACGTTTACAATGTGTTTTTGCTGCTTTTTTCAACAGTTGCCTTGAGGCTGCCGCACATATTGTACAGAAAAAAACTTTCGATTCTGCTGGCTTTGCCGCTGTTGCAGCTTTTTTTTTCTTGCGAAGCTTTAGTGCAGTGTGTTAAAGGGGTATGGCGGGTTGGCGCGTTGCAGTTGCTGGAACTGGGCAAAAGATCTTATGAAACTTATTGTTCAATTTCCTTTCACTTTATGCAAATTTAACAGCGCATTATTCTTGGATAAGCACACACACACACACAAACAGTCATCACTCGCAAAATGAGAACGGTTCTAAAGCGGATTATTCTAAATTCTAGTACAAAAAAATATAATAATAAAAGAACGCTTCGACTGATCTGCTTGAAAAAATATATATTGCAAATTAAGAGAGAAAGAAATTTAAATAATTCATCGCATTCAAAACTGTGCTTGGAAACATTAAACCATATACAATTTATTTTCGAAAAAAAAGTATATAAAATTCATTTTATGGTCTTCATTTAGTATCAATATAAATGCTTTTTGCATCAAAAGCTTTCCTCTCCTTTTAATATTATGAAAATTTGTTTATAAACTCTCATTTACGAGCGAGCACTTTACTTGCATTTGCATATTAAAAATTCCTCACCCAGTGCATATCCCCTGCAGTTCTCTGCATTTGTTTTACACTTGCCACACAGCTGCCAGTTTGATGTGCGCCGCTGCGTGGCATGCGACTGATTTGATTGATTTAATGACACCCTCCGTTGTCACGGATGCTTGGTTGGGACCATATTGTTGCAGTCTTAATGATCGATTGATGTAAAAAGGTCAAGGTTTCCACTCTAGCTGCTGTAGCCGTTCAGCTCTGGGGCAACTCTTTCCGATATGGAGCTCCTAACCTACTAAATATTTTTTTAAATTTCGCACTCTCACTGGTGGCAACATAAAGCTTGCGGGCCACTTAGCTGAACAAACCGGAAAACCAACACAAACACACACAAACACACACCCACACACCCACCCACACACATACACCTC
Organism: Drosophila paramelanica; assembly: GCA_035043915.1. Classification (NCBI taxonomy): domain Eukaryota; kingdom Metazoa; phylum Arthropoda; class Insecta; order Diptera; family Drosophilidae; genus Drosophila; species Drosophila paramelanica. Next base: position 4,468,901 of record JAWNMO010000354.1, on the reverse strand, counting down.
TCACTCCCCTCTTCCGCTACTTTGCTGTCAATTTGAATGCATTTTGCTCTTGACGCGTTTTAACACGCGCATTTTATTTCTTTATGCAATTTACGCGCTGACAACGGATGCAGTACGGAAGGCGTCACCCATCTCAGCCCAGCGTCCCCTTAACCAACCGTTCCTCAGTTTTCCTCTCACCGTCCCATGGCCAAGTTACTTCTGATTCTTGTGTATAAAACGCCCCTGAACTCTTGTCGGGATTTGTGTGTCTCTGTGTGTGAGTGTGCCACAAGCACTAAGGAAACGTGTGCAAAATATTACTGCGTAGTTTACAGCTGCTTTTTACAACAACCCCCAACCCCCTGGAGTCAGAAGCCAATGCCAATTTCTCGAGACATGCTTCGAGTACGCAGCTAGTCAGGCAAAATAAATATAGTGCGCAATATGCCGCGAATTTTCTTTAACTTGCGCCTTGCGCCTTAAAAAATTTAAAATACTGAATTAAGTGTAAATAAAGGGTTAACATAATACTATAATAATAATATGTTTAATACCAGCCACATGACTATAAAATGTGGTTTATCTTCTTCCAACATTTTAGAAAATATGCTCAATATTAATATGGCTGAAAAATTGAATTTATTTAGTTTCATATCGGTTAGTCACTTTTGATGACGTTATTATTGAATTCGCTGTTTTACGGATATTAAAAATCTATACATTCCAACATTGCATTACATTATAACAGAAATGTTTTTTTAATATAGATTTATTTTAACAAAAACAAGGTCACAATATGGTTTGTTGAAAGAAGAAAATATTAAGGCAAACGTGATACCAGATATTATAAAAATACAATTATTTTAGAATCTTATTCGTCAGTTGGGGGCTTGCTTTTGTTTTGTTTTTTTAAATATTTTTATTTATATTTTTACTAAAAATATCTAAGAAGCGTACTTTAGACAGTTTCCAAGTTTAGAATACTTACTGTATTGTTAAAAAAAAAATTGTTAGCTTCAATTTCCCCTTGCGTTGTAATTTGTTCTGGGTAAAGGGCTGTCATGCGATGCGTAAAGCTCTTTAAAAGAGAACTGGCAAAAAAAAAAGCGGACAACATTTGATAAGCAATTGAAATAACAAAACGTTGATTTTCCATTGACGTTTTCACTGTCACGGCAACAATAACAACGACAACAATAATAATAAAAATGGCAACAACAAAATTAAGAATATGAATGCGCAACAAAAAGCGCAATCAAATCAAAACCAAGCAATGAAAATATTCATTAAATATTTGCACTGCCGCCCAAAGCCCCACCCTCCACTCACTACCCAAGCAGCAACGTCAAAAGAAATGAGTGGAAGAAATTATAAGAAAACAAAAACCAAAACTGAAGAAGCACTACAACAAAACAGACACTTGAAAATAGGTGTGGACATTAGGTAGGATAGGGAGGGCTATGACTGAGGTGTGTTTAGTTGTGATATGGCCAAAGTTGACAGTTGGCAAAAGTTTTAGGCAGTTGCAACATTTATATATCGATTATGCATGGAAAATCAATAAACACGCGCCAAGCACACACACCAAGAGTGAGACAGAGAATGAAAAGCCGCAAAAGAGGAGGAGGACATCGAAAGCAAAGAAGACAGTTATAAGTTGGGTGGTTGGGTGGCTTAGTCATTAGCGACGCCAACGCCAACGCCAACGTAGACTCACGACACTGAACGGTGACGGCGTAAAGAAAATCTTGAAAGTGCCCTGACACACTCAACAACAACAACAACAGCAGCAACAACAATAACAAACGTGTCTCATTATTTTGATTTTGCTTCTTCTTCTTCTATATGCCTTCTTTTTGTGACTATTTTGTTGCTGTTTGGCTAATAAAGTCATAAGGTCAGACGCTCGCAGAGCGAAAACAACTGTACAACATGTACGCATTAGACGACCTATTGTTGACCGCGTTCTCTCCCAATGGACAAGGTAACCAGCCAGATAAGCAGACAGTCAGGTTTGTCATTGTAGCCCCATATACCCAGAGAGCGTATAAATGAGGATGAGATGAAATCTTATGTGATTAGAGCTATGCGCGCAAGCTAAATAAGTTTGTATATTTACACCATTAAATCTGCAATTAACAAATAAGAATCAATTTTATTAAAATTGAATAAAAATATAATACATATTAAAATGGAATTATCAAAAAATGTATAAACAAAAAATGATTGTACAAAATATTTAGGGTTTTTAATATCGGATATTTGGCAGCTGTGGTGTCTTTTTTTATTTTTTTTTTTTACTTACTTTAAAAGATCTATGCCAAAATGTAATTTAAAAAATAAATATGTGTATATAATATCTCTTCAAAATAATGAAGAATAATAACTAACGCTTTTCAAATTGTTGTAGAGGGTATCTGACTGTCATATTAACTGTGATATCGTTTTTTGGAATTTGTTGTTACTCTATTTTTGGTTTTCCCTACAGCGATAATAATGTTTTTCTTCTTCTACGTTTTGGTGTTGTTTTCTTTTTGTGGGTACGTGTGGAAATAACATAAAAATTGTGTCCCCAGCCCAACATAATACAATTCGTAATTGTGTCCCCAGCTGTTGCTCATTCCGTTGAACTTCGTTGGTTTCCTTTTCATTTTCATTTTACTTGTATTAAATCTTTAACTGTATGTGTGTGTGTGTGTGTTTGTGTGTGTGATTGCTGTTGGTAAACAAACACACATACACACACACTCGCCTTTAAATACCACGCCCACTTGATATGAAAATTAATTGAATCAATTATGTGTAAAGTGCATTTAATATTTTGCAAGCATATTTGCTCTCTCCATCTTTAAGGTAATACACATTGACACACACACATGCTCACTTACGTGCACTTTCGAATTGTATCAAGTGCATACATACATATATATTCCGGTATATGTCAGTTGTTGTAGCCGCTTGCAATGTGAGGAATCCTTATAATAGCTATACAAAAACTTTTCAAACTCAGCTGCTGTTAGTTTTGAGAATGAACAAGAGAGACCAGGAGGGTGGCAGCAGGGTGTTTCTCAGTTCCGGTCAACACTGGAACTTGGTCGTTTGTCAATGCGATTCGAGCTCGCCCACGCGTCTCGACATTTCCATTTGAAAAACCGAACAGCTGTCGTCAGCCAAATCGATTGCATTTTAGCTCTATGTCACTCATACGCCCTGTGGCCTAGTCAGGGGAGCTGTAGCCTCCGCTGAGTGTGTGTGTATGTGTGTGTATTTGTGTAGTGGTTGTGTGATGTGGTTGTGTGTCCTGACAAGTTTAACATGTTTCCACTCTCTGCTTGCTGACATTTCTCTCCTCTGCATGCAAATTACAATGCGGTTGGTTCTGAGCAAATTTACTAGGGGCAACTAAATGGCACGTTTAAATCTTCTTTTCTTAAACGTAGGTTTACTTTACTCTGTTACTCTTCATACAGATAATATATATTTTATCTATTATCTGGTGTAATAGTAGGGTGTACTTATTGACTTTTTCTAGGAATGTATACTTATCTCATTATTATATTGTATACCTGTATAAAAAACGATTCAGTAATGAATTACTGCATTTCAAATTATTTTCCAAGTCAAAAAGTTCAACAAAAACTCAATTAATAAAAAAAACTTTTTTAAAATTTTAATGAACATTATCTCGCCTGCTCGAGAGGGGAATTTTTGAATTATTTATTATACATTCAAATATTTTAAATTACTACCTAGTTTAATAGGTCGCGCAGCAGTTGCTTTTTTACCTATGCATTTCCATTTACTCCGATTACTTTATTATATTGATAATTGCCGTAGAATTTTTTTTATTGTTTTCACTAATTGAATTTAAGACCGAGTTTAAACCTTGTTCGACATTTAATTGAATTAAACTATTTTCAACAGCTTTTGCGCAGAAAAAAAGTACTGAAGCAAATTTTATAGTGGTCACTCGTAAATTAAAACGTGTCGATGCAGAGCTGATTTTAATTTGTGAATGATTCTGCACGATTTCTTAATACCTTAGTTTTCAAATTAAATATAACAAGTATATTACATATATACATATAAAAATAACAATAATTTCTATAGGTCAAGTATATTAAATTGTAGCCTTTGAGAGAATAGGTTCTCTAATTTTATAACGTGACTATTTGGAATATATATATCCAAATCAACAATAAAACACATGTGGACATATGCGAACCGAGTAAATAACTGCAAAATAATTGTTAATTGCATGACAAAGTCTATTGAACCCTTATTGGCGCAGTTAGTTGAAAAAAAGGACCTGGTCGTTTTTAATGCCAATATACATGTAATTGTAATTGAGTTAAATGAAATCAATGCGATGATAATTTTAATTTGCTAACCAATCGAAAAGTTGACACAAATGCGGCTTTTAAACGTTGGTTTTCTGTGTATTTCTGTGTCTCCCGGCACATTTTGCGGTCGCGTCAATCTTTTAAACGGATTGCATCATTTGTGAAGGGCCAAAAAATAAATAAAAATCTCATTTGGTTATTGTTCAATTAGCAACGCGTGTGAATGGCACCTGAAATGAGCGCTCCGCTAATGTTGCGGATGTTATCTAGTAAATGATATGGCACTAGAATCGTGGAGAGAAAGAAGCGCCACCATGTAGATTAGATAAGCTTAAAAAGCAATTCAACAAAAACCACAAAAGCAAATTATTATTTTCCGACATTTCTTTGCGGTCGATCCAGTGACATCAATTTTAAGTTTTCGTTTTTTGGAAAAAATGTGAATTTTGCTGTAATTTTCGACTATGAATTAATGCTTTTCCTCTTCTTTTTTTACCAATTGCAGTGCATGTGAGGCCACAACATATACAAAAATAAAAAACCAAAAGAAAAATCACGCTAAACATCAGCGCGCACACAAAACTACAAACTACAAACACAAACACAAGCTCCAACACACACACAAACAAAACACACACACCCACACACGGAGAGCGGGCGAGAATATGTGAATACAAGAAATTTGTTAGCAATTTTTATAGACAGCAAATTCTCCGATTCTCTTACTCTCTCTCACAAACGAATTGATGTGCCATTCAGAGCAGCAAGTAACATAGAAGCTATGCGAGTATTACAACAATAACAACAACAAGTACAGCAGCAACAACAACAACTACAGCAATAATAAAAACAACAACAACAAAAATAAGGCGCATATATGTAATGCAACAATCCCTCCATTAAAAAACAACAACAGCAGCAGAACAACAAAAGAAAATATCACACAATATACACAGGTGCGTACATGAATTTACACAGTGGTGGCCATAACAGTTGGTATGCTCTTATTTTTTTATTTTTAAACACAGCGATTTTGTTTATTTATTTTGTGTTTATTAATAAATAAAAAGTAGTCTTGATTTAAAAGCTACATTTTTAATTGAAATATGATTTCTCGCACAGAGTTCATAAATTTAACTCATGGCCTTCCTATAGTAAAATTTAAAAGACACCGAGAACATTGGAGGGTTGAACAGCAAAAGCTCTAATGATATACACTTGAGAATCTTTGGAAAATATCACAATATTTAGTTGACAACGGGAGAATAAGCTGTGGTTTAATCTAAAGGTTATTCAATTAAAAATAAAAATCTTTAAATGTCCCTATGCTAAGGGACAATTAACGTGTTAGACTAGATACTAAAATTGCATTAAAATTAATAGAAAGAGTATTCAGAATTGAAAAGCCACCACTGTATGTACAAAAAGAACTGATTAATAAAATACATTTTTTTTAATTGCAGTGTAACGAATTTATAACAACAACATCAACTAACAGTCAACAGGGTGCGAACAGCAGCCAGAACAGCATCAAGAATTTGGAAAAGAACCTTCTTCACAGCGGGAACCGCGTTTTAAATGCCAAGATAAGTCGTTATCGCTTCAACACCGCCATCAACATAACACAACAACAACAGCTCCAACACCAGAAACAACAACAAAATCATCACCAGGAGCATAAAGAAGCGCTCAGAATACCGTTAAGCAGCGACCGCACGGCACGTGGCAACAACAACTGCAAGACGCCAAACTCAACGGCAAAAGTCGCCAACATAACACATAAAATATTTGGCTGGCTACGGAAGACGCGCAACAAGAAACCAGTCGCGATCCTCAGCAGCGATTTCGACGAAGACGGCGACGAGGGCGTTGGCGTGGGAGTGGGAGTGGGCGTGTGCGTGGTGGGCGCATCTGGTGCAGCCGGTGGGGCGTTGGACGATCAAATTTCTACATTGGCAAGCGTTGGAATTAAAGCCGGCAAGCTGAATACCACACAGTTAGCCACGGAGACCGCCATCGATACAAACGAACCGAAATCTGAAAAGATGTCATCGGGCACGTTTGTGGATCGAATCGACCCGTTCGCCAAACGTTCGCTCAAAAAGAAGAGTAAGAAAAGTCAAGGTTCCTCGCGCTACAGAAACTCTCAGGATGTTGAGCTGCAGCAATTGCCGCCGTTAAAAGGTACACGCCAAAAAATTATCCTCTAATTAAGCATAATACTATAATAATGACTTTGAATTAACAGCTGATTGTTCGAGCCTGGAACAGGAGGAGCTGTTCATACGGAAATTACGTCAGTGCTGCGTATCATTTGACTTTATGGATCCTGTTACGGACTTAAAGGGCAAGGAAATCAAGCGGGCTGCTCTCAATGATCTATCCACCTATATAACACATGGGCGCGGTGTGCTTACGGAGCCGGTCTATCCCGAAATAATACGCATGGTAAGCAAGCGAAAAACTGTGAAAGAAAAACTAAAAAAAGTATTAACTGGTTCAAAAGCATCAGATTCAAAATGAAACTATGAAAGGAACAACATGTTACATTTTGGTATCCTGCTGAATGGCAAGAACCCTATTAACTATTCTTTCACCTTACTTTATATTTATAAGTTTTGTTCGCTGCACAACTAATTCCACATTTATTTTTAATTTTTATCATCCCTTTAGATTTCATGCAATTTATTTCGCACATTGCCGCCCAGTGAAAATCCCGATTTTGATCCCGAAGAGGATGATCCAACACTAGAGGCATCATGGCCACATTTGCAGCTGGTATACGAGGTATTCTTACGCTTTCTGGAGTCCCAAGATTTTCAGGCAACTATTGGCAAACGTGTGATCGATCAAAAGTTTGTGCTTCAGGTGAGCTTCAATCGTTAGCCAATTAAATATCCTTTGCCTTAACAAACTATACACGGTGCAGCTATTGGAGCTCTTCGATTCCGAGGATCCACGCGAGCGAGACTTCCTAAAGACGGTCTTGCATCGCATCTATGGGAAATTCTTAGGCTTGCGCGCTTTTATACGAAAACAGATCAACAACATTTTCTTGAAGTTCATCTACGAAACGGAGCATTTCAATGGTGTTGGCGAGCTGCTTGAAATACTGGGCAGGTAAATATTATACTAATAATTACTTTTTGTTTAATTTTCGCTTTAATTCAATCTTTCTTCTCATTTGAAGCATCATTAACGGCTTTGCCTTGCCATTGAAGGCGGAACATAAACAATTTCTGGTTAAGGTTCTGTTGCCGCTGCACAAAGTCAAATGCCTGTCGCTTTATCATGCTCAGCTGGCGTATTGCATTGTACAATTCCTAGAGAAGGATCCATTCCTCACCGAGCCGGTGGTGCGTGGTCTGCTTAAATTCTGGCCCAAGACCTGCTCCCAAAAGGAGGTCATGTTCTTGGGTGAAATTGAGGAGATATTGGATGTTATTGATCCGCCACAGTTTGTAAAAATACAGGAGCCGCTGTTCCGTCAGATAGCCAAATGCGTATCGAGTCCACATTTTCAGGTAACGAACAAAACCAATATTCAATAATTAAAAAAATAATAATCCCCACATCTGTTATCTGTTAGGTTGCTGAACGTGCTCTATATCTCTGGAACAATGAATATGCCATGTCGCTCATTGAGGAGAACAATGCTGTTATAATGCCCATCATGTTCCCGGCGCTCTATCGCATCAGCAAGGAGCATTGGAATCAAACAATTGTTGCACTCGTCTACAATGTATTGAAAACGTTTATGGAAATGAATTCAAAGCTCTTCGATGAGCTAACCTCCAGCTACAAGGCGGAAAGGCAAAAGTAGATTTAATTTAAAATAACAATTGAATGCAATTGCTAATCAACTTTCTATCCATTTACAGGGAAAAGAAACGTGAACGCGATCGCGAGGAGCTGTGGAAGAAGCTGCACGAACTCGAATCAAATCGTTCCAGCGGGCGCGCCGCAGGCGGCAGCGCTGCAACAGCAAACAGCGCATCGGCTGCTGCGGCGGCGTCAGCGTCACTGCAACCGTCAAATCTGGCTGGCGGCGCAATGAACTCTCATCAGCAACAGTCGAATAGCAACAGCAGCCTTTCCAGTGGCGTCATTGGTGGTGACAATAATCCTGCGACAGCAAATGCAAAAGTAAAATCTGAAAAGCCAGACAACTAAACAGGATGCAACGCAATGCGCGCTTGATACAATACAATAAACAACATCAGCAACAGCAACAACAAGAACACTTAAATGCAAGTTTAAGAACAACACGAACAACAACACATAAAATGTCAGCTGGCTCAAGCACATACCCAAGCCACACACAATATAACAAACACACACACACTTCTATATATATAAAAATAATAATAAAATCAAAGAAATGAATAGAGAATGAAATTGGTTGAGCTGGCGATAAATAGTTATAAAGAAAAGCAAAAAGCAGCTTATGCTGAAAATTAATAAATATGAATACTAAATTGTATACTCGTTTAACAAGACACCAAAACCAAGAAGCTGCTGGAGCAGGAGCAAAAACAAAAAGCAGGAGCTGATAAAGGAGTCGTTGTGAGTTATGAGAATTGGAGAGCGGGGCTAACTAAAATGCTTGTATGCGGTTGCATCAAAATTCTATATAATATAATAAAACAAAAAACAGAAAACCTACACACACACAACACACACATATTATAAATACATATAAATATATATATATATTACAAGAGAAAGAAAAAATATTATTAATTAGGTTTAAGTTGCAAAAAAAAAAACAAAACAAAAACAAATTGAATAAAGCATAAAAGTGTTAGTAAGGGAAAACAAACAAAAAGAGAAAAATGAAAGCGAGCCCATTGTTCGGTGATTGTTAAAAACACACATTGAAATATTCTTAAAAAAATAGAAATAAAATTATTATAAAAAAAACTAGACGTGTTGCTAGCCTAGAACAGCTGCCCCAAACAAACAAACACACACCCAACAACTACACACACACACCCACACTCTACACTCTAGTTAACGTTTTCTATTGACCGCCCGCGCTCCCATGCACAAGCATTATAAATGTGTATAAACAAATTACTATCTATATATAGATATATATGATTCGTTTCGGATTAATTCGAAAATAAAAGCAGTCTCTGGTATGTGTCCAACTTTTCAGCTACTTATGTATAGGCGAAACCCACTGATAACTTCGATTGTGTAATTATATAGACAGTCTGTGTGTCTATTTAGTTACACAATATATGTAGACTTATTGAGCGACTATGCAAAATTTGTTACTATCTTTAAGTGTTGCACATGCCGTCAGAAAAATTTAAAAACAAAAAAAAAAACTGTTCCAAAAACTATTCGATAAATGGCCTAAAGAACGCGCAGAACTATAAGCAACTATATATATAAAATAAATTAAATTAGCGGCATTCATCACAGAAAAGTAATAATAAAACGGCTTAACTGATAAAATTTCACATATACATTTATATAAAACACATACACAAACAAAAAATGCTGATCTATATACTAAAGCAAGTATAATAAATATATAATGTATATGTGTATTTATATGTATGTGTGACATAAAATAGTGTCTCTTTAAATTAAAGATAAAAGTATACAAAAAAAAACATTGCGCATGCGTAGAAATTTGTATGAAAAATTAAATTCGGGAAAAGAACAAGAAACAATTCTGCATTGTATAAAAAGTTATAAGCTAAAAACCCGAAGTGAAACATTAGAGTAAAGTCGTTAGTCTCTAGTATAACTAATGGAACGTTATGTTAAGGTAGGCACCACACACTCGCACTCGCACACCACCACAATCTCTGTCATCTACTCGATAAAATGTTTCATCTTTCTCAGATATCAGCGATAATATATATACATTGACATATATGCGTAGGGAGCGGCACTTTAAACGTAGTTCTTTGTGAAACTTCCTTCAGCTGAAAAGTTTTTCTTTCAACTCTTCAACAAAATGCGCACAACTTCTGAAAAATTCGCTTAAGTTAACTTTTCATTGTAAATATTGTAAGAATAAAAAAGCAAAAAATCATATATCAAATATTTTGTGCTGCTTTTTCATAACAGAAACCCATATCTCAATGCAAACACACACACACACTTAGGCGCACTCATACTAACAAATATCATTATCAATGGAATATTATATTAAATAATGAAAAGAAAATCGAAAAAATATATATATGCGACATATGTATGTTTGTTCATTCAACTCACGCCCATTGCTAAAGTATCTAAGTATGCATTATCCAAAAGTTAATACAACAAAGAAAAAAAAAAATAAAAGAAAATAAATCAAAGATACAATACGATTCATACATACAAACATATATATATATATATACATATATAAAGTTGTGTCTGTGAAACGTAAGTTATATTATATGCATACGTATGAACGAGGTCAAAGAAAAGAGGAGCGTTAAAAAACATGAGTTATTATTATTAAATATATTTGTAAACGTCAGAATTATGCGAAAAACATACGAAAACAAAAACAAAAAAAGTAAAAGTAAAACTGTTAACCATCACGCCAACTAAAAAAACTAAAATGTCATCTAGTGAAACGATAAAAAATAAATACAGAATCTATGGCCTAAATACTAAGCAAAGTGTGTATGAAAGTTTTGCATCTTTATATTAGAGTGTAACTTAAATAAATAACTGAAACAAAATAACAACAAACAAATTAAAGTAATGTACAACAATACGATCGACAAAAGAGAATAACATTTAAAAAGCAATAGACAACCTCATACCAATTGGCGTGTTAATACTAGATCCTAAACTGCCATTATATAGCACCGATTCGGACCGGCTGTTGGTTCAGTGGCAGAGTATTTGATTACCGTATAGGGCTCTACTTTTGAAGCAATAAATATGACGAAGAAGAAAACAGAAAAATCTATTCGTAGTCATGCCTTCCTCCTAACGAACCCAAAATACAAAACAAAACACAAAAAACAAAAACAAAAACAATTACTCTAGCCGCAATTTTGCTATGTCCCCGCACCCGAATCCCCAGCGAAAGTGGCAAAGAAAAAAAACACGAGAAGAATCACCACACCCAATTTGCGACCCCCTCTATAGGTAATGTTGAAAAATTCACATTGGAATGCCAATCAGTGGAAAATAAATATAGAATAGAAACTGTAAAAAACAAAACAAAAAAAGAAGCAAAAATGTTAAAAATGCCTGATTAATGAAAATATTTAAATATTTATATATATACATACATACATATATATAAGTGATGTGGTCCTGTTTTTTATCTTATTTTTTTTTCGTTTGTGTTTGTGATTTATTTCTTTGTTGCACTTTGAGTTAATGTTTAGCCTGCTTTTCAATTTATATTGTAACTTTAACTATAGTTTTATGTATTTATATGTATAAAAAAATAAAGTAAAAACAAAAAAAAAGCATGTTGAGAAATAGCTGCTTAAAAGCCAGCTAAAAGTATAAGCAAAACTCGTTAAGTACTTTTAGAGACAAAACTGTACTAAAAACAAAAACAAAAATATCAACAAAAAAACAAGAAATAAAGTCGCATTAATAACAACATACAGTAAAATAAAAATAAAAACCTAAAAAAATATATAAGGCGCTTTAACAATATTAAACATATTGCATTATAAAATGTGAAATATTTTCTTATGTTCTAGACTTGTAAAAAAAAACAAATACAAAGAAAATAATGAACCTATCGTATGATGATATCGTGTGACAAGATCAGAACACATAACTTTTGAGTCTTCGTTCGTTGTGCTAGGTTTTCGAAATTTTGTTTTCTTTGGCACACGAGCGCTATGTTTTAGAAATACAACTAAACAAAATCTTATGCTGAGTATAAAAGATAAATACATTACAATTACACTAAAAAACAAATACAAAAAAAAACAAAGTATAAAAAATAAATGAAAATGAATATATATAAAACAAATATATATATGTATATGAAAAGATAGTCGGTTGCTTTCAGCAAGCAGGTTAAGCAGTACAGCAAGCAGTTGCTCTTTACGCAACATTAACTCATATAAAGTGAACGCATGAGCAAAAGGTAGACAAAGAGATCAATCAACAACAACAATAAAAAAAATAACAAGATTTAATATGTAACACGAAAATGCCTATACTTTTGTCAGTTGTTTTCGATTGTTGCAATCAGAGAAGGGTAAGTAAAGGCACTACAGCAACATTGCAGTCCACACGCAGTTTAAATTTTAATGCCAATTGTAATCAATAGACATGCTATTAGAAAGCAGTCCATAAAGCAGACGAAATTTAAGCAACAACAAACCAAGTTGAAAAAAAAAACAAAAAGATTGTAGAATCAAACTAGCAATCGAAAGATGAGAATGCAAAGTAAAAGTTGAACTTTAAACAACACAAAAATGCATGAGTGACAGAGACCAACTTTTAATAGCGCCATAGCCCGTTAAGTTGTTATTTTGTATGTTGCTGTCTTCAGATTTGCAGTACAGCAAGCAGTTTCACATAATACAAAACGCAACGTAAGAGATCACATAATGCGCCTCATTTGAGTTGTAGCAGTCAGCTTGCGACAGCAGCAAAAGCTCACCTCGACGCTGAGCTTTTGCCAGTACCGCTCCAATTGCAGTGCAGTCTCATTGTTGACGCTGCCAAATGCAGTCGAAATACGCGTCAACGGAAAATCAATAGTGCATATTTGGAAAATTAAATATTTAACGCGAACGTGCATTTATTATGAAACAAACATAAAAGCAATGAAGTGGGAGAACTATTGTGATTTTGTGGCAGGCTGTGTGGGCGGTGAGTTTGGAAGTTTCTCCCAATTGGATATACAATGACGCAATCCGAGCCACTTGTTGACAGACCAGCGACATCGAGTTGAGGGGGGAAGATGAGGAGGATGAGGTGCAGCATTAGCCGACATCTACGTCATGGCCAAGTTCATGTGCAGGCGCCCCTGATCCGTGCCGTATTTTTGGCCCAATTTCTTGGCAACACAATGGGGCCGCGCACAGTTCGCTTTTAATTTCGCCAAATTCTTAATTAACATTGTTGTTTAACCATAATTATACTATGTTGAACAGGTGCTTGCGGCGTGCTCGTGGCGCATCCACTCGACACCATCAAGACCTGGCAACAGGCCTCCAACACGTCCGTCCTGGCGGCCGTCCATCAAATCTACAGCCGCAACAATGGGGTAAGTTGGGGCACCTCCACCCGCCCCTTGGCAGCCGTTTAACATCGCCTTAAAGATCAACGGTTACTACAGGGGCATGCTCTTCCCACTGATCTCCACCGGCGCCATCAACTCCATCCTCTTTGGCATCTATGGCAACCACCTGCGCCAGCTGCGACGCGTCTGCCATAGCGACTATCAGCGTGAACAGCTCGAGTATCACAACATGTTCCTGGCCGGATCCGTGGCGGGCTTTATCCAGTCCTTCATCGCGTGTCCCATGGAGCTGATCAAGGTGCGATTGCAAACCCATTGCTGTAAGTGGACAACGCTTCAAAGCAAGCTTATAACTATGATTTGATCAGGTATAAATGTGGTACTTGGATTAAGTTCGCAATTCAATAGGACTAAAAATATATGGGAATTTTTTTACTATCTAAGAAAATTCGGCACAGTTATTTTCGGAGTGCCAAAGACCAAAAATCCCTTGCAGACATATGAAAGATAAGCTTTAAGTGTGTTTTCACAAAAAAAAAAAATGTTTAGTTTTTTATATTTTTTGTTGCAAAAAACCCAATTTTCGATCGGTTCGTCAATTTCCAAAATTGGTTGAGATATCTGTGCAAACAACCAATTTTTATTCAAATACTCATTTTCCGAATGATTGTGGCTATATGATTTAGTATTCCGATGTTGATAAGTTCGGTGAGAACCTCTACCAATCGTTCATATGACAACTACATGAAAATATAACACTTTTTTGATATGTGAAAATCATGGTAACATAAAAATAACAAAATAATGTTATTTTTCTACCGATGAGTTTGTTAAGCTATAGTATTTCGATATAGATTATATTTTGGGATTGTTGTATAAAAAACAAATTACAAAAAAAATTGGTCGCATAAAGCAGATGTTCGCTTAGGGGCGCCTGTTCGTTTGCAGAGCTTTCACTGTATTTAAACCCTTTTTTCTTACAGATTACAACGACTATATCTATGGGCAGCGGCGCACCGCCTTTGGCACGTTCAAGCGCATACTCAAGAAAAATGGCATCTCCGGTTTATATCGTGGATTGTTGCCCATGATGTGTCGGTAAGTAAAGATTGTTGAGAAAGCTCGCTATATGAACTGAAACTATATTTTGTTGATGTTAGCGATGTGCTGCCCTATGGCATCTATATGCTGGTCTATCGCCAGGCTGCCAACTACATGGAGAACACGGACTTTGTGCGGAGGCGACGCGTCCAATCGAATCCGACAAATCTGAATCTGTTGATTACGACGTTTGCAGGCGCTTGGGCGGGCGTCTTGTCCTGGGTCTGTGTGATACCGTTCGATGTGGTCAAGACCATTATGCAGGCGGATGAGAACCATAAGTTTCGCGGCATAATACACTGCGTACTGGTCAACTACAGGGCATATGGTTGGCGCAGCATTTTTCGCGGCAGTTGGATGCTGTTGGCGCGCGCGGTACCTTTTAATGCGGCTACCTTTTTGGGCTATGAGTATTCGCTGGAGCTGTGTCACAATTACTGAAAGGCAAATAAACAAAGCAAGGTTTCAATTTAAATTTGAATTATTCGTTGTGTAACGGTTTTTCGTTGATATTACTTTAAAATGTAATGTTAGTTTACAGCAAGCTTACAGCGAAAATCACCCTCAGTGCTGTGGGCAGATAGCGCTAGACTCTTTTCAACGGTCAGCCTAAGATTATGCAATATATGTTGTATTAATATTGCCAATATACAAATTGAAATATATTTCATATATATTTATATATAAATATATAAATAAAAATATATTTTAATACACATTTCAATAATATGCTCATGCATTTTTAAACTAATTTAGCAAAGTTTCAACATATGACATAGTTGTGTTAACTCCCATTACAGTATGTTAACAGCAGGTTTTTACAGTTTCACAACACTGGGCCTTAGCACCGAAAAATCCACCAATCGATACGGAATCCTCATATCGATAAAACATGGCGTTAAGGTCGGATTACGAGGTGAGCTGAGCGCAATAATTAAGTTAAAATTTTTAATAAAACTAAGTTAAATAAGTAAAAAATAGTGCAAACAATTGTTAACATGTGTTATGAACAGTACATGTTTGAATATGTGCAAAAACCCAAATGAAATGTGATCAAAAATTGTGTTAGAATTAATAGGTGTGTTTTTCGCTCTCACAACAACAAGAGTGCTGAGCGGGCGTTTTTTTAGTTGAAAAATCGAAACTCTTTCGTGTGTGTGTCAGTGTGTATGTGTGTGTATGTTATTGGTTTTGTTTTTAGTGTACGCTGCAAGCCGACGCCCTTAGGCGATGCCAAGCTTATTAATTTGTTTATGGTTGTTGTTGTTGCTATTGCTGCGTCAGTTTACAGTAACTGGGTGGGGACGCGGGTGCTGCCCCTGTTCTGTGCATTCGGTCCGCTATGTTCATAAAACTTTTCTAATCCTATTGGTTGGCTTAGCTGCCACAATTTACCTTCTCAATGTTGTTGTTGCTGCTACCTAGCTGGCTGCAACGTTGGCAGCACTGCCAGCGCCTACCCCAAACATGATCAATAAAACGAATTTTTTTATTTTTTCTTTCTTTTGTTTGAAATGGCTTTCGTTATTCTCTCCATTTCTCTCTTGTGCGCTCTCTTTGTTTAGCATGCGGTCTCGCTCTGGCTGCTCAGGTGTGTTCGTTAGCTGTCGGATTAGGCCTCGTGTTCGATCGGCTTATCTCGAAATGCTTTAGTTGCAGCGCGTTTGCTTCATTCGCCTGTACGCCACTTTCGCTTACGTTTAACTTGCGTATTTGCTTAGCAGCGTGTTTGTTGTTGTTGTTGCATCTGATTTTCTTGTTGTTGTTGGTTCTGTTCTCAGTCCATGCGCAAAGCTCAGCTGGTTCCAGTCGTTCAGGCATCTTCGCCACCCCTCCGCCCCGCTGCGTGCGCATGCTCTTTCTCGTTTGCGCATACATTTGACAAATCGTGCATAATTTCGCCTGGAATTAAAAGCTTTCTTTTAATGGACTGGAAATTTTCCGCTTTATGGCTTACATAACCGGTACATATCCAGCGCTGAGGGCTCTCAGCTCAGTTGGCATGCAATCGAAATATTGCCACGCCTCTCCACCCAAACGATTTCTTGGATTCACGTTTTAGCATTGGAATTCCATACCAGCGAAGAAATGAGACACCCAATCGAAACAACCCTCGTTTGGATTCTCTTTTCTATTCTTTACCTCGTTTTTTTTTCCCGAAATTGGTGTCATTGGGACGCGTCGTCCGTTGTTAATTATAAGCAAAAGTTTTTCGCTCGTACTTGTCTTATGATTTTTTTTTAAACTTTTGCCACAGTTTTTGCTTTGGCTTTTGCTGCCCTCTCTTTTCTTTTTGTAAATTAAAAAAGGTTCGGTTGTCCTGCAACCTAATTAGAGACACAGACGTTAGTTTGTTGCTCTTTACCTTGTCCTTTGTATGCTTCATTTAACTTTCCGTAATTAATTTCAACGTATAACATTCACATTTAATGTTTGTTCTATGGTTTTATTGAATTTTAATTATATTTCTATCAAGATTGAAAACACATTTTATAATCTTTTGCTGAGAAGTGATTTAATGTAATTGTCATTTCTCAGATTGTTTATTTTATTTTTAAAATGTTTTCGCCAATCAGAATCTGAATCCGATAAACTGTATTATTAATATCCCGAACGAGTGCCATTAAACTGAACCTGCCCGGAAAGGCTAATAAATTGTTGTCTACAAAGCAGTGCATACTTTCAAGCGCCTTAAGTAAACAAAATAGAATCGTCGCAGATATTTAAATGATGGCAACAATTTGTTCCAATTTGCGAGTGTCTACTGTAATTTATGATTTTCACGCACAAAATTCGCATTGCGAGTAGGAGAAACATTGTGTGCATGGCACGGCACGAATCCTCCTCCTTCGCCCCCCTTCTGTCCCCTTGGACTATTTCATATGCTGAGTCATGCGCTTTCAATTTGAGTCAATTTAGCAAGGCAGAGCCACAAAATCAAACCAAATATAATCTGATAATTTTTATGTTGGGGATATACATACATATATATATGTTGTTGTTGCCCCAGTGTGCACAGTACTCGATTACAGTTTGGTCAAGGTGATAATGAAGTTCACTTTTCGAGAGTCGAAAGAATAGGGAGTGTAACACATCTCCCGTTCAAATAAATACGCATTTGCATAACATTAGAAATCCACCCTAACGGTATATGAACTAATAAAATAAAGAATTTTTGTTCAGAACTTGAGTGCTATGCGAACCATTTAGATATATGTATGTGTATATTAATATTAAGTACTTAAGTCTGTCATGTGAATCATCAGATATATGTACATATATGAACTTATACACAATATATAGTTATGCAAATTTCTAAATGAGCAATTGGAACTGGTCGCTTACTTAACCGACATACCAGATGATAAAATAACTTTATATTAGGATATAACTAAGCAGTTGTTCATAGCTAAAACAAGCATAGTTATTTTATGTAACTATTAATAAATTAAGTTCTTCACAAAATAATAAGTAATATAAAAAGTAGGAATATTATTATTAAAAAGCTATATTAAATTTGTGGTGCATAGGTATTATAAATCTGCACATATAATCTGTGCACAAATCTGAAATTGGGGGCTGGTCTAGTACCATAAAACTACTGATATATTATTGTTGCTGCTGTTTCTATCGCTCTTGTTGCAGTTATTGCCTGTAAAGTTTTTTTTTGTGACGCGGCGCTGTGAAATGCGATAATAGGAAAATAATTATAACTGGAAAATACCAGAAATCGTGCTCGACGCATAGTTGAGCTGTGACTTATTTCAGTCTGTGCGACAATCAAACAAATTAATAACAGCTCTATTAATTCAATTATAAATGCCAATAAAAATCGAATGAAAAGCCTGTAAATCGTTGCGTTAGTTTTTCTTAATATTAAATAGGCAGCTGAGCTACCGATAACAGATTTTATTTTTTATGTATTTCACATAAGCCTGCAAAATGCCTATAAGCTGTTGGCTGTTTGTTGCTAATTTGTGGTAAATAGTTTGCACTTTAAGGTCGTTCTAGAGGCAAGAACAAATCGCACCTGTTCTACAGTTGCAACTGTGCATTTATGAGCTACCCGCGATATTTGACACAGGCCAAAATGTTTTTCATTTCGATTGCATAACGAAATTTGTATTTTTCGTTTTTCTGTACAACTGCAGTTTCATTTATCTTAGCTGGCATCACTCACGGTGCGCTTATCAGCACCTTTCGACACTTGTAGATAAGTTTCTGTTTGACGTTGTTCCGATTTATTTTTGGACACACTGTTGGTGCCGCACAGCTGACCAGTTGCCATACTTACTAATGACGTCCACCTTAAACCGGCGGGCGACTGACGCCAAGCAAAGCACAGCAGAGGTCGCTCTTCGACCCTGCCACTGGACAGACAGACGGATACAGTCTTGACAAGTTCTCGTTTGTTTTCACGACTGCAGTTGAAAAGCGGTATTTTGTATTCGATCATGGGTAGTGAATGTGTTGGTATCATGTGTTTAAGTAATGATTATTGATTCTTTTAAATCTATAAAATATGTTGCCCGAATATTAGAACTTAAAATATTTAAAAAAATAAATATATATACATATATATACTAACAAATCAACTATATCAGCCTTAAAGTAAAATGGGATACTGAAGTATGATGTGAATTAAATATGCAAATGTTTAACTCGATAATGTTATGATTTTTTTGCAAGAGGTTTTGTTTGGGCGTAACTGCTTTCACCGGTTTAAACGAGCTTGCTGCTGTTTAATGCAGTCCAAAACTGAACGTGATGAACACACACACGCACACACACACACACGCACACAGACAACACACATCACACATGAGCGATACGCATTGTTGATGGCATCAGACGAGAACAATTACCGTAATTTGAGATTTGAGATTTACTCTCAAATACACAATAAACATCTTGTGGGAGTCAATCAGCGAATCGAGCCGAACTGAGATTCAGATTAAGGGCGGTGGCGGAAATCAAATGAGATAACTGCCAAAAAATCATTGACCCGTTTATGATTTAATATTATTGGCCAGAAGCGAACAATCAATAAGATGAAAACATAATGAAAAACTGCAGATGCCATTGATTGGCCTGGCCGAAATGTACAACTTGTCGATCAGCAAATTATATAAAAACGTAAATAGAATTTTATATTGATACGATTGGAAAAATTTATGGAAAAATGAAATAGCAAACATTTTTCAAATAAATATTAATGGCCACAACATGTGTTCTGGCTGTGTCGAAAAGTGTTTACTGTAAAAACTTAACAAAGCGTTGATATATATGTACGTACGTACACCTCGCATAAATAATGCGGACAATTGGCAGACAAGTCGTGAATGTAGCTCAATTGTGCATAAGTTGCTTGCCACAGCACTCGCACTTGGCATCTTTGCAACTGCTACTTAAATTGTCGTATTAAATGTTTATTTAATTTAATGCCATCTCCACACATAAATACACACAACAATTTGTGACACTTGCACACAGCTACAGCTACAGATACAGATACAAACACATTGAGCTACAAATACATTTACAAAACATGTGCCTGGACCGCAATTTGTTATAATTTAGATACAATTCAATGCGACCAGCTGCTGACGTCGATGTTTTCTACTCGCATTTCTTAACCAAATCCAGAAACTTCAGCGGAAATTCCTCAAAAATCTTCCAAATCATTTGACTCAATTAATGCACTTAATAAACGTTATGCTAAGGTAAAAACGTAATACACCAAGAAAAAAAACAGTAAAATACAAAAAACATCTTTTGCTAGCTCTTTGTAGATAAGATTATTATCTGTGCACATAAATTATTTATCATAGATCAAAATTTTCATCCATTTATGACCACATTTTTATTTTACTCAAACCTAAAACAATAAAGCTTAACATTTAACTGTTCGGTTATTGTTTAAAATTGGTTAATAATAAAAAAGCCTAAAGTTATCTCTGATTGAACGTTGTCTATACTTGTCAAGCGTATCAGTCCCACTTGACAGTAGCTGGTTTGCGTATTTGGTTCAAACCAGTTGCGTCATATATAAGATAAGCTCTGTCAATAAATCTCTTAACTGGGAAACGTGAATCGGTTTCCAGGCACAGTTGAACGGGATATGCGCAAGGTTGTCTCTCAATTTAAGCAGAATGTAGCGCGTTTTAATGCGTTTTTAATTACATTTTCCCACCAAATAGAATTCACAAGTGTGTGTGTGTGTGGTTGTGCGTTCTAATTTGAATGTGTTTGAATGCGTCGACTTTGGCTTTGACTGCCAGTTTTTAAATCTTTAAGTGGGTTAACCCACACATGAATATTAATTGAGGTAAATTAAACGCAGAATCCCTGTAAAATATAAAACTTTCCATGCCTGTGTCTGACTACTTAATGAAGAAAACTCTTATAAATGCCGCTAAAATCTCTTGAAATACCTTAATTAGACACATACATAGATGCTATATAGTTATTTTTTGCTTGTTTAAATCGTCTATCTGAGTTGTTATCTCTGCTAATTGAGCTCACAAATGCTCTGGAAAAAACTGGTTATCATTTTATGCAGAGCTACCTATAAACTTAATGAAATGTGCTTTTAGATAAGGGGGAACGACTTATCAACAGTATCGTAAGAGCTTGATAAAGAATAGGGCATCCCACAGCGAATATGCCTTTATTAAACGGGTGAAGCATTCTGTGTGCTGTGAATTTTATTTCAAAAGAGAACAAATTTGCGCGAGGCAAAGAAAACAATTATTCTATTACATTTGATTTTAAAAAATGCATTAACTATTTTTTGTATAGCTATTAAGAAGAACGCAAATCTTTGCTCAATAAAAGAGAAACTCAAAATCTGAGAAACTCAATCTGTCGTCGCTCTCATATGGAATGCAAATTTGGTGAATATCAGATAAATACAACCGCGTTCAGATTGTATTTACTACTCCTAAGTTTCTCACTGAGTTTCTCTCTTATGTTGGAACTCTTCTTCAATAAGATTCTTTACGAATTTTCCATTTAATATCAACGGAGTATATATGTATATTGGAATAATCCACATCAACATGTACTTAAAAAAATTTTTTCATTAAAACCGAACTATTAGCAACAGCGAGAAACTCTTTCGTTGTCAACCTCTCTGAAATAGTAGCCGCCCCAAAGTAATTTTCCCACCGAATCACAAAAGGGGCACATAGAAGAAGAGAACACACGCGCTGAGCGTGAATATGTGTGTGTGTGTGTTAAACTACTTGGCACTTTGTTCAGTTTATTGTGTATACACATATTTTAATTTTGATTAAAATTTATTGCGCTACTCAAAGGCAGAAATACGTAAACCTGCCTGCCGCCCACCAAGAAACCACATCTGAGATATATGCTGACTAAAGCCGGACAAACGGTCTGACTGACGGTCGGTCAGGCCGTGGCACACGTTTTCCATTGGCTCGATGGATATTAAGCTGAGTCCAGCAATTGGTATTTTCCGGGGGCATTTCATTCAAGCGAGCTGCCAGCGACTGTCTTAAGGTTTAGTTTATATTATTTCTTCCAGCTGGAGGTCTTCTACACAATGAATAGCGCAAATTAAGCGAACGCTATACTCGTAAATCTATTGTCATAACGCCTACGATGAGCGACTAGACGTTGCCAGAGATCAGCAAACTAGCATGCCACATCCAGTGGCATCATAGTCCCGTCAAGCCGCAGGGGCACAACACATTTTAATCAGAGCTCAAGTACAAAATACCTAGTCCGAGCGCCATAGTTCATTCGCTTTATTGTCGGTACATGTAAACCATATATATATATTTATATATATATATGTATATATATGTAGATAGATCAAACATTTATGTTGATTATGCTGCACTGCTGTCTGTGATTTGTGTCGCTGTCATTTGCCATGGTCATGAACACAATTAAAATATATATGCATATCCTATATATGTGGGCAGTCGCTTTTACAATATCTACACTCCTCCATAAGCTTCAATAATCTATGTTAATATTTGTATACTTAATTCTGTGTGAAATAACAACAGATTATAGATATATTAGATATTAGGTCGCAAACTTTTTTTTGATTCATTTTAATGCGGCATTCGTAAACTTTTCAATAATTGAGTGAATCTTGAGTTGCAGGCATTTTCTATTGTTTCTGTAGTATTCGGATATCTAAAAACCTTTAATTTTAATGCTTGGTTTTTCAATTGCGATTGGTGAAGTATCCGTGATCACAAATGAATTTTTTCCGATAAACGTGATAATAAGCATAAATGGAAACTTTGTTCTCTAAGAGTTTTGATTATCATATGGGTTAAAAGGAGCTCAAAAGATCGCACCAAAACACATCCTAATATAATTGCTCCAATTTTTGTGGTAATTAACAAAGCTCGTTCAGTTTTCACTGCGCACCGTCAACGCGAGTTGCACGCTTTTCACACAACAACGCGGCGTATACGTAATGTGCGAAAGGTGACTTTAAATGCTATTCAAAGTTTTAGACACTTTTTTTTCCAGCAAAATGAAGAAGAACACAAATTGTTTTGATCAGCAAAAGGTGACTGCTGCAACAATGTTGCCTATTGTGCTGCACACATATTTATTTAGCTTAAAAGCCATAATTGGCCACATAGCTCGATATTATATACGGTGTTCCGTCGATGATTATTGATTTTCTAAATATTTATTTGGCAAGCTAATGCCAAAGATAATGCTGCCGGCTTTGAAATACCCTGTAAGCATTTATCATGTGAAAAAGGTCTTATAAGTCATTTATAAAAAGAAATAGTTGCGTTAATAAAGTAAAACACCAAACTTACCAAATTTGGTATAAATCAAGAGCGAAAACAGTTCACATTGAACTAATAAATGCAAAAATATTTAGTGAATATAATATGTATATATGTAGTTGTTTGTAGCTTAGGGTATATTTAGTTTAGTTTATCTCCTTCTTGTTTTACAAACTCTAAGCTACACGTGTGCTCCAAACACGTGCGGGAGGCGTGGCTCAAAGTGACAGATCTCAAATTGAGCTGTCGTCAAGTCAGCCAGTGCCATATATTTTCTATACATATATATCGCTATATCTATATACACCTGGTGCACCTATCAACAAATGTGTAATTAAATTACAATAACACTAAGTCGAAAGCAATTCGAACATGATGAATGACAGGGCGACCCATAAAACTATAGACACATAGATATGCGTTATATATTATATATTATCTTTATAGTAATGGCACCTTGTCAGTTGACCATTTGTCAGCTGAATTCATCGGCCAACTATCGACTATTTACATAAGAAACTTTGCATTAGTTACTTAACGGAGGGGCTGTGTGGGGGGAGAGTCGGGTGTAATTGGGGTTCTTTGTTGCTGGCGCTCGTTTTGGGGTCACTGCTGCAGAATCGTATCAAAACATATACACACACACACATTGTACGAAGTGCTGTGTATCGTGTCGTTACATAAGTTGTATGTATATTAGAATAGAGGACAAGAAAATGGCCCTATTTTTTGCCCGAAGCGCCGGCACCGTTAGCCTCTTAAAGTCAGTGCGCCTTTTGTTTGTTTATTTGCCTGGCATTAAGTGAACTACAGTGAAAACTGTTGTAGCAGGAAAAGTGCAAAACTATAAATATATGAAAGAGACAAGAAATTGTAATTTGTACCCAGATGCCCCTTGTTTTATGTTATAGGTATTAGCTTTCTAAGTGCCCCGTTTCTATATGCCCTGTGGCTTAGAATTTAAAGTTTTAATAGGTATATAATATTATAATCTATAATATTTATCAATAATTTTTTTTATTTTTTCATATTAAAATCTTTTTCCGTTTGTTTTTCCGAGATATCAAAATATGATGTATTTTAAATGTATTTTATATGCTTTGTCGGCTTTATTACTTATCTCCTTTATTTATCTAGATGCTTTTCACTTGTCACAGATTGTAAATCTGTAAGTGAACCTTTTTTTTTAGCTTTAATTTCAGCTAAGCAGCTTTTACTGTATCTAAATCAGACATTACTCTCCACCCTGCTACCAAGTATTTTGCCTCTCCAATATCTTTATTGATTTTCTGCTTGGGAATTGTGTTACTGTGGGTGTGTATGTGTGCTCGAGCATGCTGCTGACATTTTGTGTAATTACGACTTACTCGAGCTGAAGCAACCGAAATAGATCTGCACCACTTGAGATAGCTGCCAACCAAAGGATGTTCTCGCTCAACCCCCGCCTATTAAAAAAAAGCAGCTGCTGGCATTTATATTCAGCCTAACGCAATGTAGTCATTTCCCTAGGGGAACTGCATGACATACTTATGAATAATTGACAGCACTTGGCTGGAAATGTGACGTCATTGGCCGATATGCTCGATAAAGCGATTAAGGGACATGTCAAATGTTAAATGTAAATGCCGAAATTCAAAAAATATCGGTGACCTTTTATCAAACGCTTTGCCTTCGTTTCTAGCTGCTAGCTGCTGCTTATACAATTCCTGCAAATTCGAACTAGCTCGAAAATCGCCTGACTGACACACATTCCTGCGCAGCGTAGCTGTCGCTCTCTCAATTTGAGTTACAGTCATGTAGGGCTGCTCCAGTTTCGAAATTCTCGCACCACTGTGCACGCTCACTTGTCACACTGCCATACATTCGTTTAAGTTGTTCGAAAAGCTTCTCTAATGCCGCCACTGCACTGTGCGCAAACACACTTGTGCCCGAGCGAACGGTAGTGGATAGATACGAGCGAAACATCTGGCAGACGAAAGCTCGCACTTATTGTTCGAATTCGACGCCGCAGTGTGATAGCACGATAGAATTTTTGCTTTTCGCTAAACGA
The DNA here is from genome assembly GCA_035043915.1 of Drosophila paramelanica. Taxonomy (NCBI): domain Eukaryota; kingdom Metazoa; phylum Arthropoda; class Insecta; order Diptera; family Drosophilidae; genus Drosophila; species Drosophila paramelanica. The sequence goes on along the minus strand of JAWNMO010000354.1, from coordinate 4,443,449 downwards.
AAGCTTAACCACTCGCGGCATGCTGAAAATTTTCAGTCGAGCGTTGTTACCGAACTGGGAAGGTCGGTCTAACTGTAGTAGCTACTCTGAGCTCTCGTCTCTCTGTCGGGTGGTACAGCCAGTGTGCCAGTACTAGTACAGCTCTACAGCTACGCTCTGCCCGCCGCTGCCGCCTGCGTTGCGCTGGTGCTGCTGCTTACACAATAACTGTGCATCGATAAAGCCAAAGAAGAAGCACACAGGATACGAATATATATACATATAAGAGGAAAGAAAGAAAAAAAACTCTTAAGCTGTTTACAGCTTAACGAGTGTTAAACGAAAAATAAGAAAAAAACGCGTGTGTGATTTGTTATTGTTGTTGCGCCAAAAAAACAGCGTTTTTAGTGCGAAAAAAAAGTTTTGAAACGGAGTAGTTTTCTGTGAAGCACCCCCGCACCGCATCAGCTACGATAGCTACACGCGGAAAATATTGTGTAATACCACTCGAAGTGTAAAAGGTAGAGACAACAAGAATCCAAAAAGAACTCTTCACTCAACTGCTTACCTTTTATTATTTTGTTGTTGTTGCTGCTCCTATGCTTGCGAGTGCAGCGAGCAAGCCTAGAAACACGCTACAACAAAAAAAAAAAAAAGACAAAAGAAAAATGAAGAAAAAAAACCCACAAAACGTCCTTGTACAAAATCGATTTTCCAAAACTTCATGCCCAACCGTAATGGATACTTATATGATATATATGCATAGCATATATATGTATATGTGTGTATGTATTTGTGGAATGATGTGAAAATTGCAATTTTGCAATAAACAAATATTATGAGAGTGTATTTAATGCGCGCGTGTGTGTGTGTAATGAATTCTCCCAACTGATGTTTTATTTAAGAGCGTAATTGCAATTTGATTTGACATTTAGTTTGCCATAGATAAATTCGCATGTATAACGGAATATTTGCCAGGCATATTATATAGCTGTATCCCACTGTCCGTTCACCTTTCTGTGTGTGTGCACATTAATTTTGTTTAGCGCTGACGTACGTTTTTTTTTCCTTTGCTTCAATTTTTTTTGTGGCAATGAAATTGTTTAGATTCAATTGGGGCCATTTCATTTTGAAATAGCAGTAATTTCCTGGCCACCCCAAAAAGAAAGAGAAAAAAAAAACGAAATGGGTGCTTGCCAGCCCCTACATACATATGTTCGTATAGAAGCCCCTAGCAGGGCGGCAGGTTGGGGGCGGCTGGAGGGAGCGTTAGCGACCACCCGCTGTTGGTTATTTCATAATTCGGTGCGCTGCCAGAGCATGGAACAAAAACAGCGACGGACAAGTACTCAAAAGCATCTTGGACAAAAAAAATACATATTTCTTTTTTATATTACATTTCGCATAGCCCTATATATTGTGTGCTCAGCACTTGAATGCGCTCTTTTTCGAACTGCCAGCCATTGCACTCAATTTCGAAAAGCTCCTCGCTCTCTGCTCTCGCTCTCTCCCACTCAAGCGCTCTATACTGCTCTTGTCTGTGTGCTATTATTTCACATCCTTCTGCTTCTATCTGCTGCTATTGTCTGCAGTTTCTATTCCAGCTTTGCTGCTTTTTCCAAAAGTTCCATGTCCGCTCTCTGCGCTGCTCTTTGCTCTTCCATTGGCTTTTGTAGCCAATGCGGTCCACTTGCTGCTTCGCCGCCTTGTGCTGGCTCCTGCCACCTTCCAGGGTCGTTTTCTCCTTCTTTTGTGGCCTGCCTGCAGATTGTTGCATAAGCTAAAAATCTTTAATTATTCTTTTACATTTTTCTATTTTCTTTTATGTTTATTTACAGTTGATTTTAATTTGTTTTTAATTCGTTTAATTTAGTTTTTTGGTGTTTTAACATTTTATCTTTATTGATAATTTTGAATCTTTATTCGTTTTTATTGTTTGTACTGCAGATATCATGAGTTTTCAGGTGGGTAAACGAAGAAAAGATATAAAATAAACCAGTCGTATATTTTAACATTTATTTTTCATACACGCTTATATAATTTATTTACAATCATTTTTATTTGTTTATAGTTTTTTTTTAAATCAATTAAGTTTTAATTTATAAGCAACATTTTGTTTGGGCAGCTCGAAAATTAGGTACCAGAGCAGATTCTAATTTGCAAAAATTATTATGTCTGGAAGCTCTATTATTCTAAACAAATATATATCTTAAACTAAAAAAAAAAATTTATGCAAATGTGCTAAATACCTCGAAATTCACGTTTAGGCATGTTAAATAATAAAGGTATTTAGCTGAGATGTGTTTACTTTAACTTGACGTAACAAACATTGTAATAATGAGAATAATAATGAGAATTGTTTTATAGAAAATAAGAATTTAATTGTTCAAGCTTGGCACAAAGAAACGTGCCCAAAATTGAGCTTTTTTAAAAATAAAACAGCCTAAGTAATAGCCAAGTTAAGTTATTCATAAAAAAACGTGTTTCCCAAGATTTTGACAAGGGTTGGTGGAAGAAAAAAAAACAGGTCCTCGTGCTCGACACAAATACACAATTATAATTATCAATATTAACGATAACCTGTAACTGGTTTGAAAGCAGCTTTGATTGGGGTCTGAGTTGTCATTAAAAGATCAAGCGATGTACTGATAAGTTTTGTGTTAGTTTCAGACTGGTTTAAACTGCACTTCGCTCTGCCGGAGAGAGGGTCAGAGATACAAATCTGCTGTTATATGCTTAAGCTGATGTGAAAATTAAAATTGTTTACAATTGTCATTTTCATTGTGTGGCTTAATTTGCGCTTTTTTTTTTGGGCACGTTCTTATATAGTATATAGCGCGTGTATATGCTCATATACCAATGTATATAACAATCGTGTATGTATGTATGTACAGATACGTTTTGCATTGATTGAACAATTAGCGTGCCGTGTTTTGTGTTCGGCCTGTCAATTCGTTGTTCTCTTATTTTATCTCACTCCCGTCATTGCATCTGATATATCTTATGTATTTGTTGTAAATTGATATTCAAGTTCAAATGACAAATGATTTGCGCGAAAAAAAGTGCGCGCCAAATGCTTTAAAACAACGTTACGAGCTTAAACAAGCATACAGATACATTTGTATCTGTGCGATACATTTGTATCTGAGTGCTTAATTGGCCGCGTTATGTAAACTTCTCTGTGTGTCAACTGGCCATTGTCGCATTTTGATTTATATCCCAAACATCCTGAGCCCCAGCCCAACGACAGCTCCCCAGCGCGTTCTAATTGTTTGGCCAGCTAGCGGGCGAGCTCTCACTCGAGCACTCGACTACTCGAACCACCGATTCACATGTTTCTCATGCTGCGTTCTGTCACCATTTTGCAACAATTCGTTGCTTTGAATGGCCGCGTGACGCGTTTTGCGGCCACTCGCGAATTTGAATTCAAATGAATCGAACCATGAAACGCAACAAATAAAAATAAATAAACAATAGAAGCAAAAAACAAAAAAAAGTCGCCTTTAAATTAATTTAATTTGTTTAGGAAAATATAAATTAGCGCCAGTCTATCAGTCTGTGAGAGCCGAAAGAAAAACATTTATTCTAAATTCTAGTAAAAAAAACTCATCGAAAGTTATAATATTTCTTAGCTGTATTTTGAAAAACTGTTAACAATTGCTTGCATTAGTTTAAGCATATTTACTAAGTTTAAGTTTACACTTAAGTTCTATATTAACTAACATATTTTATATTACTCTGATTCCCTTTTAATGCAGATTGTTTAGCATACGTAAATATCAGCAATATAGTAAAAGAAGTTCTGACAATTTCTACGCAAATTTATTGAGGCCACAGGCAAATTAAATTGACAGCCAGTTATCTTAAAAGTGCGTAAGCGAATTTCTTGAAATAACTATTTATAAATTGCGCTGCTGTTTGCCCGCAAAGATTTCCAGATTTATTTCATGCCCCACTTTGCCAAAAAAAAAAAAACAACAACCACAAAAAAACTCACTCACAATAAATTAATAATCATAAGCCGAACAAAGTGAATATTTGATTTTATGCTTAACGAGCGTTGCCGGCGTCAAAAACGAAAATACGACGTCTTCTGAGATCGGCGCAATGATCCCACGCCAACTTTTATATATGCGTATTTATATATATACCAGTATTAGCTATATATATGCGGTAGCTCTCTCATTTGCTCTCGCTCTCTGTTTGTTTAATTACTTGGCATGCTCTTCCATTTTGCATGAGTTTTCAAAGCTCCATATAGTTTCTGTATATTATTATTATTTTTTCTTTTTATACCCTTGTAGAGGGTATTTTTGTTTTATCACATACTTCATGGAAACAATTATTTTAGAATGAAATCTGTTGTGCGAAAACTTTGCTGCAGACAGTATAAAAATTAAAGTCAAGCTCTTGGTAAAAATTTGAATTTAATATTTATAAATTTGATTGAAATTGAGCTTTGTAAAAAAAGCTGTCCCTTTATCTTCTTTGAACCAGCCAAAGATAACAATTTTTATTTTTTCTTTTTCTCTACTTGTTTCTGATTCACGTGTCCATTCGCTAATGAGTGTGCGGCTCGTTATGTTTGATCAGTATTTAAACCCATTATTGACGTCAGTGGCAAACGCACAAAGTAGGGTATTATTATTTATTATTGGTAGAACGCAAATCAATTTGGTTTCCAATTACCTTCCAGGCAGCAGCACATGCGCGGCTGTAAATTCCAGCTTTCCAAGCTAACATGATTCATAGTCCTTTATCCTATTGCCCATATATGAGTCCTGACTTTGTTTTCCAGTATAATTTATTTCGAGCTGATTCATGCTAAACCACAAACTCACATTATATTTAGCTTTATGTATGTGTATTCATAATAAGTCATGTTTAGTTAAATACTATTATTAATGCATATTTATGAATAAGATTCGTTTATGCCACACATTATCATAATATACGATTGTATGTATACGTTTTTAGCTTATGCTTGTTTATTTGTCTTGTTTTATTTTCCCCATTGTTTGTTACGTTTTTGTTTTGTATCTCTTCCCGTTCATCATCAATCAACATCATCAATCAAATCCAAAAACCACCAACACCCATATCAGTCGCAGCTTGGGAGAGCGGACTCTTATAGAGTCGCCACGGTTATTGCAACCGATGACGACAATCGCACAGCCGATGGCCACTTCAAGGTAAATTTTTCTTGTTTTATTTATTTTCCTTTCCCCTCTCAATCACACCCATTCGCGCACACTCATGAGTAAATGTGAATACAAAGTGTATATACATATATATATATATAGATACAAAACAAAAAAATCACTCGCATCGTTTTATCGATTTGTTTATGTATTCAAATTTTATTATTATCTCTTTGCTTTAATTTCATTTTATTGTGGGTTTTTCCACTTCTTTTTTACTAAACATTTTCCGTTTTTCTTTCTTCTTCTCTCTTCAATTACATTTCATATTCATGTATTTATTTATTTTTACGTATTTTGGGCATGCTTCCAAAATTATTTGCCGCTTGACATTTGAAAGAAATCATCGAAAGATCGCCAATTTTAAATATAGCCCAGACCTTTCAATATAATAAGCACAAATAAGGACTATATATGGGTATTTATACTATCATAAATCGAATAATTGTTCTAACTACTAGTTTAAATATTGAACTTATTTATTTATTTAATTTATTAACAAACAGAAAAGCCTCTTGAATTTATAAATCTTATCAACCATAATGAATAATTTACAGAATTTTCAACCTGTTGAGCTAGCTCTTAAGTTAAACTAGTTTAAACCAGTTTTGGGCTTTTCTAAATATTTTCAACAATGTTCACTTGTGACGTCACAAAAAGCTAATTATAGCAAATACATGAGCAAAAACAACAAATAATTAATAGATAAAAAAGTCTATAGTACTTTTGTCAGACACTGGCGACTAGACTAGACGACAGCTGGCTTGTCTCTATATGTATTTGGATATATAGTATACAAATATTTATAATTATTTCAAGAGTATTCGAAAGTTCTGTGAGGTCAGTGTGCATGGATCCCAACTAAATCTATAATCTTAGCGAATTTTTGGCTTATAGTTTTGTAATTTTATTGCCTTTTCCAAACAATCATTCAAAACATTTTTATTGTACCTATTCAATACAATTTTCAGTTGAAATAATTTTGTGGAACTTTTTATTTAGTATACTTTTATGTTTTATTTTTTATTTTTATTTATTTTACGTGACATTCATGCGCGACTTAAATCGTGACGTTTATATTTTGCATGCATTTGGTTTTTTGCCTCTTTCCTTCGTAATTTATATTTTGTATTTAGCTTAGATTAGAGCGCAGCAAAACAAATATTCTCACGCTCATTGCACATTAGCAATTACGGGCATTTCGAATATATCCATTCGATGGATACCTATATATAAAACTAACTAAACGGGTTAACTGGTAAGTTGGTGGTGTGTCCAGCAAATATATATTAATATGATCGACCCTGCTCTTTCTCTCGATCTTTATTGTTTAACTCTATAAACTGGTAAATGGTCTACATACTTTCGCTCTGATATTGGTCCTAACACTACGGTTAATGGCATGAAGTAAATCGATTCTTGTGTCGGCATTATCTGGGTTACTCGCAGCATATCCCTTCTATAATAAATCCGTTATTAATGTTTATTTTTTATTTAAATTACTTTGTTAATGCGCACAGTCAAGACGCAAGATGCCGGCCAAAGCAGCTAAGAAGGAGAACTTGGATGATCTCAAGCAGGAGTTGGACATTGACCATCATAAAATCTCTCCTGAGGAGATGTACCAGCGCTTTCAGACACATCCCGAGAATGTGAGTTGCCTTAACATTAATATTTATCTCTATATTTATGTCTTTATTGAATCTGATTGCTGCTTAGGGTCTGAGTCATGCCAAGGCTAAGGAGAATTTGGAACGAGATGGTCCCAATGCGCTTACACCGCCCAAGCAGACGCCCGAATGGGTAAAGTTCTGCAAGAATCTGTTTGGCGGCTTCGCCATGCTGCTGTGGATCGGTGCTATACTTTGCTTTGTGGCCTATTCGATTCAGGCCACCACCAGCGAGGAACCGGCCGATGATAACTTGTATCTGGGTATTGTACTTTCCGCTGTCGTCATTGTGACTGGCATCTTCTCATACTACCAGGTGAGCTTCCAAATCGAACAGCTTTCTTTCTATTACTATTTTATATTTGAAATGATCTAACTCCTGGGATAATTTGTCTTGCAGGAATCGAAAAGTTCCAAGATTATGGAGTCGTTCAAGAACATGGTGCCCCAATTTGCCACGGTTATCCGTGAGGGCGAGAAACTGACCCTGCGCGCCGAGGACCTTGTCCTGGGCGATGTCGTTGAGGTTAAGTTCGGTGATCGTATACCCGCCGACATTCGCATCATCGAGGCGCGCAATTTCAAGGTGGACAACTCATCGCTGACCGGTGAATCGGAGCCCCAATCGCGTGGCGCCGAGTTCACACACGAGAATCCGTTGGAGACCAAAAACCTGGCCTTCTTCTCAACCAATGCCGTCGAAGGCACTGCCAAGGGTGTTGTCATCAGCTGTGGCGATCACACCGTAATGGGTCGCATTGCTGGCCTGGCATCCGGCTTGGATACCGGCGAGACACCAATTGCCAAGGAAATCCATCATTTCATTCACTTGATTACCGGCGTCGCTGTGTTCCTCGGCGTTACCTTCTTTGTGATTGCCTTCATTTTGGGCTACCACTGGCTGGATGCCGTCATCTTCCTTATCGGCATCATTGTGGCCAACGTGCCCGAGGGTCTGCTGGCCACTGTCACCGTGTGCCTGACCCTGACCGCCAAGCGTATGGCATCGAAGAACTGTTTGGTCAAGAATTTGGAGGCCGTCGAAACCCTGGGTTCCACATCCACCATTTGCTCGGACAAGACCGGCACACTCACCCAGAACCGCATGACTGTCGCCCATATGTGGTTCGATAACCAGATCATTGAGGCCGACACCACTGAGGATCAGTCGGGTGTTCAATACGATAGAACCAGCCCTGGATTCAAGGCGCTCTCTCGCATTGCCACTCTCTGTAACCGTGCCGAGTTCAAAGGTGGCCAGGACGGCGTGCCAATTCTGAAGAAGGAAGTCAGCGGCGACGCCTCCGAGGCGGCACTACTCAAGTGCATGGAACTTGCCCTGGGCGATGTGATGAACATTCGCAAGCGCAATCGCAAAATTGCCGAGGTGCCATTCAATTCGACCAACAAGTATCAGGTGTCCATTCACGAGAACGAGGACCCCAACGATCCGCGCCATCTGCTGGTCATGAAGGGCGCACCGGAGCGAATTCTGGAGCGTTGCTCGACCATTTTTATCAACGGCAAGGAGAAGGTGCTCGACGAGGAGATGAAGGAGGCGTTCAACAATGCCTACATGGAGCTCGGTGGTCTTGGCGAGCGTGTGCTCGGCTTCTGTGATTTCATGCTGCCCTCCGACAAATACCCAACCGGCTTCAAGTACAACACCGATGACATCAACTTCCCCATTGACAATCTCCGCTTCGTTGGCCTCATGTCCATGATCGATCCCCCACGTGCCGCTGTCCCCGATGCCGTGGCCAAGTGCCGTTCAGCTGGTATCAAGGTTATCATGGTTACCGGCGATCATCCAATTACTGCCAAGGCCATCGCCAAATCTGTCGGCATCATCTCCGAGGGCAACGAGACCATTGAGGATATTGCCCAGCGCCTGAACATACCCATTGCCGAGGTTAACCCGCGTGAGGCCAAGGCCGCCGTTGTCCACGGCGCTGAGTTGCGTGATGTATCCGATGAGCAGCTGGACGAAATTCTGCGCTATCACACTGAGATCGTATTTGCCCGCACATCGCCCCAGCAGAAGCTCATCATTGTCGAAGGCTGCCAGCGCATGGGCGCCATTGTGGCTGTCACTGGTGACGGTGTCAACGATTCGCCTGCCCTGAAGAAAGCGGACATTGGTGTTGCCATGGGCATTGCCGGCTCCGATGTGTCCAAGCAGGTGCGTGTGCACTTAGATGATAATAGATCCCCGTGTATTAATTCCCTTTTCTGAATCTTTGCAGGCTGCTGACATGATCTTGTTGGATGACAACTTTGCTTCTATTGTCACTGGCGTGGAGGAGGGTCGTCTGATCTTTGACAATCTTAAGAAATCCATTGCCTACACCTTGACCTCTAATATACCCGAAATCTCACCCTTCTTGGCCTTTATTCTGTGCGACATACCACTGCCACTGGGTACAGTTACAATTCTGTGCATCGATTTGGGCACTGACATGGTAAGTTTGGCTCCACGCCCCGATTGGGAATCACAATCGAAACTAATCTTATAGCTAAGTTGTTTTGTGCAAGTTAAGTGTAATATTTCAAGTCAAGGCCAGGTAGCTTATTAAGTTTACACCCATTGTATAATTTGCATTGAATTGTAAATTGAAATTGTGAATTGTAAATTATGCCGCCTGCTGTGGCAGATACCAGCTATATCGCTGGCCTACGAGGGACCTGAGGCGGACATCATGAAGCGTCGTCCACGCAATCCCGAAGTGGATAATCTAGTCAACGAGAGGTAAACAGCGTACGAGTACGCTGTAATTAAACCGTTAGGCTTGCCAGCTAGTTGCAAGCGAGTTTACCAGCCAGTTTCATGCTAAAACTCTTTGTAGTTTAAGAAACTCTCTTTTAACCTAATTCTTTATATTTGTATTTCCAAGCGGTTAAGCAAGAAATCCACACACACTTACACACACATATATGCTCTGTATATGTACCCTCGTTGTAAACTGAATTGTAAAACGTTTTGCTAATATTACCAACTGCAATAATCCACAACCTAGGTGCCAGCCATATCATTGGCCTACGAACATGCCGAAGCCGATATTATGAAGCGTCCGCCACGTGACCCATTCAACGATAAATTAGTGAACTCAAGGTGCCAATCAAGTCAATTTCTACTCCATATACTAACACACACACACTCACACTCTATCACACACACACACACCCATACATTTGCACACTTAAAGAAAAATTACTAAACCTTTACAAAAAAGAATACAAAATGCGCGCAACATCTTAAACTATTACTAATCGATGTATGTGTATGTGGCTGGATTGTAATTAGCATAAACGTTAAAAGATATTAAAAAAGAAAACAACTACTACAACAAAACTTGCAGCGCAAATACAACTAACTAACAAGTCCTTCCATAATTTTATGGTTTAAAAAAAAACAACTAACTGTTAAGCTTATCATTTACTTATTAATAATATATACATACAATATTTCGTCAACATTTTTGTAGCATACCTCACGTTAAGTCATTTATAATAATTTGACCACACTTCATTATCATTATCTTATAGATCGTTTCATACTAGCTCTTGAAATTCAGTTAAGCTGTTTAACAAAACTCTTCTGGTCTCATTCATTACATCTCAGCATTTTTTTCCGCCAAAACTCTTGAACACCTTTTTTTTTATTTTTTTATATTCTTGTAACAAAATTTATTTTATTTGATTAAAACGCACACACACACACACACACTCACATACACCACATTTTGCCTATGTGTAAATTGAGTATAAAAAGTTTAACAAATTCGCCTCTAATTCTAACGCTCTAAATGTTAATTGGTGTGCGTTGTACCTGTTATTATTATTTTTCATTTTTGTTGTTGAACTCACTGCTAAATTATTACACCAGGTTTTTTTTTATAATTACTTTAAACCCGCCCATTAATTCACACATTTTGCTGAAATATTATCATTGTTCGAAACATACTATTTGCGTTTTGTAAAACATAAACTTGTTTAAATTAATTAAATTAACATTGCAAAGAATTATTTCATTTACATATATATTTGGCATTTACATCTATTGATTGGCATTAATTCTAGTTTCAGCAAATATGAAAATTAACTGCACACAAAATCTGTAGCTTAAAAACAAACTTAGTCACAAAGCATATCTAGAATATATTAACATTTAAAAACAAAAAGAATTGTAAAATAAGGAAATTTCTAAACTTTTGAAATTAATGTTTGAAATATTGTTTTCAAGCTTTTAAGTTATTTAAGTTCTTGCACAATGAATCACCCACCCAACTCAAAGTCCAACTTTACTCGTAAGCTCTTCTAACTCCTATCTAAGTTAGTTTTAAGTCAGTTCTTAAGTTCTTTATTATTAGTTAATAAGTTGACACAGGTACCCCCGATATTTAAATGGATTTTTGCAGTCGTTGTCGTATTTCCATTGCTCATCTGTCAGAAGAAGAAATATCAGAAACAGCCCGAGTTAGAAATACCTAATTTTCAATAATTTATCGTATTTATTTGACATTTTTTTTTATTCCAATACGTTCAACTGTGTTCGCACGTTTAGGTGCCAGCCATTTCCTTAGCCTATGAGACGGCTGAATCCGATATTATGAAACGCCAGCCCAGGAATCCCTTTCAAGATAAGCTGGTCAACGAAAGGTAAAGTTTTTCTTTGTGCTGACCAAAAAAATAAAGCAACAACTACAACAATAACAACAACAGAATGAAACATGAAAAGAAAAATACAGAAAGCAAAGTTAAAGTAAAAAAGTAAAAGTGAGCTGCAAATGAAGAAAATAAATCGTTAAATTCTCTTCTGCTGCAAACACGAAAAAAAATTTAATATTTTTTCGTCACATAATTCAATTTACAATTTTTCGGAAAACATTTTTGGCTCAACAAATTTTTTAAAGCAAAGTACGCTGCCTCCTACTTCGTACTACTAATTTTGTCTTCTACTCAAACTTACAACTTTTTCAATTAGCTTCGAATACTTTTTAGCCTATTACTATTACTATTACTTGTATTATTTTATTTTTGCTTTATTTACCTTCCTTATTTTTCAACTATTTCCAAATTGTATTCTTTTATATGTTATATGTTAAATGTTTGGAAGATTATAATTTTATTTTAATTACATGTTTTATGTTCTTCAATGTTTATTCATTCCTCTTTTCTATTTATCTTGAGTATCTTCAAGTTGCAGCTAGTTAAATGTATTAAAGTAAAGTAACGTTAAAGTGTTTATTGGTTTTCTTTTAATAATTTCTCTTTTTAATTGATTTCTTTTGTACAATTTAACTATAGCCCAAATTAATAAATATTGACTTCGATACAAAAGCACTTCAATTTAACTTCAAGACTGTTTGCTCTTAGCAGCAGAATTTTGATCACTGTGCTATAGGTCGCAATAAATATACTTAATATATTTCTCTATCTTTCATTTTGTTTTTATTCAGTTAATTTCATTACATATAACTTTTTTATTAGAATTCTTTTTATATTTTGAGTAATTTGCGCTTTTCTTCTTACATTGTTATGCAATGATATAATGCTATATACATACATACTCGTATTCAATATATACCTATATTTCTATACAATAGCTACAATTTTATCATGTAATTTCGATTAATGTTTGCAAATCTTAAATTTTATCAAAGAAACAACAAAAATGTGAAACACAAAAATCAAAGTCAAAACCAAAACCAAAACACAAAGAAAAACTAAAACTCAACTATTTAAACGGATGATATATACGTATGATATATATATATCTGACCGATCTCTCCTTGGCAAGAGCAATTATCTCTGAATTTATGCACTTTACTTGGAAAAACAACAATTATTGAAATAAGCGCCAGCAATTGTTTCGAATACCCGATCCACTTATGCTCTCTAGCTCATTCACAAGTACATCAATACGAATTTGGTGTGCTCTTTCGCTTTCCTTTTGGTCTCTCTTTAAATCTTGCTTAAAATAATATTTGTATTATCTTCGGTGCTACAGAACTACTTTCTACTGCCCTTTGATTTCTTTGCTTGTAACACACATTTTCTCTTACCATTAACTTAAAATAATTCTTGTGTGCCCGATAAAATACCCTTCAATACGTATGAATCGAGTCTCTTTTAGAAGGTAAGTCCACGTTGATTCTTCCACGGCCCATTTGACTGAAAATTGACGTTTGCTCAAGTCTGGAGTTTTGAATCGCCTTTTTCTTGACGACTCTAGACCACTTCTCTATAGTAACTAAACTTAACTTATGCTAGTGCAGGTTTAACAATAAAACTAGTCTACAAGTAATTTTTATTCTTCATTTACTTATGACAACTACTGTAATGAATTTTTAGCATTAGATAAAAATCTATTCATAATTCATCAAGCACTATCAGTCCATAAGGAACCGCCATCAAACAGTCAATTATTCGCTCATACAGAAATCAATACTCAGTCAATTTTCTCTTGATTTGTAGTTTATTAAACACGTCAAGTTACCTGCCTAAACTGGCGCAAGTTTTCTCTAGTCATAACTTACTATATATAAAATTATACAACAAAGCAATATTTAGTGCAAGTTAAACTCTAAGCAAACTCTATATACTATATACTACTAATTCCTCTCTTGTAACTCCATAACAAATCAGCGTTCTTCAATTTATATTTTTTGTTACTCGGGTGGTGCTCTCTTTTGCTGCCCAGTGTAGTTGTAGCTTCATAAGTACGCAGGATCTAATAACAAAAATACAAATACAAATACTATTTAATTTTAAAAAATACCAACTAGTACAAAAAAATACCAACTTGACACACTCTTCGCAACACTGTGTAAAAACGATCTTTTATACTAAACTATATATACATATTTGCAACTGTCCCCTCTCTATCCAAGAACTTACTATATCTTTTATAATACGAAAACTATCTTAGTGAATATAAATATAAATATATCTAATATTTTTTAGTATATAACAAGTATTTATTATATACATAATGCCAGCAAGAAATTATTCGTCAACTTTAACCAGTTTTCCTTTTCGTATTTTCCCCCACATTTTTTTCAAACTTGTATTATGTCTTTCTTTTGATTAAACTCAAAATAAATGACGATACTTGCAAAATGTGCACAATAATCCAATAAAAAAATAACATGAAAAAAAACTTACAAATAATACCAAAATAATACCGCAAGATACCGGCCATTTCACTCGCTTACGAGCAAGCCGAGAGCGATATTATGAAGCGTCAGCCGAGAGATCCATACCGCGACAACTTGGTAAACCGCAGGTCAGGACAAATCTATTACGATAAGGATAAAAAAAAAAACCAAAAAACTTTAAGAATTGTTTACTTTTAGTTGTTTAGTTAAAAATTTTAGAAAATGAAAGAAACATGCAGCCATAACCTATTTTCCATTTCCAATTTGACGTTTGAACTTTATTTGAATTGTGTGTGTGTTTCGCGTACACCTCTTTTATTATCCCTTCTCTCAAACTTTTTCTTGATTTGGCCAAATAAAAATTCAAAATTATGAAAAACAGTACACACAAAACTTTATTGCAACCCAAGAAAAAAGTTTCTTCGGAGTGCCGAAGATTAAATACTCTTGCAGACATATGACAGATAAGTGATATATTTCTATACTTGCCTTGCCACACAACAACTTTGTTCCTAAAGTATCTAAATGTTATAAATGTATTTTTCGTATTTTAAAGTTGAAGTTAAGTCTGTGGTTGGGTATCTTGGAAAATAATGTTTGTATACAAAACCTAAATTTTTATGTGGCTTAGTCCGATTGGTACTCTCCGACAGATACATTTTTAAGATAATAATAAATCGCATATCACATAATCTGGGACAGAATTCGAATACCCTTCGCAAGAGTGTTTAGCAAAGAACTGTTTGTTTGTTTGCGATGCATACTTTATGTTCGTTTCATTTGGATTTGTTTACTCTTCTTCTTCAACTTTTGCGAGAAAATGAAACAATTCTATATCTATTGATCTGTGAAACAGTTTTCATATTTATTATTTAATTCCTGTTATTTGAGCTCTTAATGTGGAATGATAAAAATTGTTAATTTTTTGAAAAATTCACTAAACTGTCGTTTGTGTTTTCGAAATTCGAAAAGAATTAATTATGTAGTATTTAATTCTTTCAATTTTCTTTTTCTCAAAATTATCCCATTTATGTGTTAACTGTTTTTGGACTTTTCGTTATAAAAACAAAAATATAATAAATGTGCAACAATGTTTGTGTGTTAGTCGCACAATCTATCAATTAAATAATGTTACCAAACGGTTTTATGGCCAACAAGAAACGCTTCTAGAACCTGTGCTGAGACATGCTGCGCATAAATAGCCAATGAAAAGACACCCACACACACACACACACACACACTTGGCCAAAAAGCAAACAACAGACAAGAAAAACAAATTGAAGCTTACTGCTGTTACTTTTAGCCCAGTTAGTGCGTTACTTAGTAGTTGAGTTTGTTCGAGTCGATAAGCAAAAAACCAAATATAATGCTTCAGTTGTGTTCTACTTAGATGATACACTCATAAACACCCATATATACATATAAATATATATATATTGAATATCATATCCAAGTCTGGTACCCAAGTGCAACAACGTCGCAGTAAGTCTCTATGTGGGCTCGGTTCTTAACAACAACTTTCCTTATCTTTTATTTTAATCATATACAATTTTAATTTAAGTCTATGTATATATATATATATATATATATATACATTTATTTAGTTTTTTATGTTTATATGTAAGTTTTTATATATGTTTTTTTCTAAGTTGATTTCCTTTACAACTTCTTTAAGCGTAAGTAAATGAAACACCTGGTATGAAAACCAGGGAAAAAAACAGTTTTAACTGCATTTGCTTGCCCCATTTTGTGTGCTTTTAGTTTAAAAAACACCTTTTGCATGTTTAGCTCTATAAATAGTCGATATATATGTGTGTGTACATAGTTAATGTCTAGCTGCATGTTTTTTAATACGCTGCCCACCCAAAAACTAACCACAAGAAACTTTGCTTTTCACCACAACTATTAATAAAATGCAAAAACTGAAAAAACGAACGATTCTTTGCGCTCTCACGCTTACAACAAACACGCGCTTTAGTTGAAAACTAAAAAAAGTAAAACAACAAAAAAAAAATTGCTTAAAACACAATCCATGCTATATTTTGTAAAGTCTAATACCATAAAAAACTAAATAAACAATAAAAATTCATTTGCTTAAAAAGTTGAATACATTCAAGAGCTTAAAGGTAAAACGGCATTTTTTACAGTTACTAATCTTAAAATAATATTAACAGAAAACTATCATAGTTAAATATGATAACTGCACAAGACGCTGCAGCTGGTATTGTTCAGGGTTTTTGTGTTATTGTTAAACTGGGCTGCAAAAAAAAATATATATATTTATATAAAAAATATGAAAAAAGGTACAAAATTTGTTATGTTTGGCAAACTAGAATTCCAAATAATAATCAATAATTGATTCGAAAACTTGGGATTTAGTTTTACATATTTTCAATTTGATTAAGTAATTATTTAAAGGTTCTAAACTGTCTGTTTCGTTTGAAAGTTCGTTATATGATTTCAACAGTTATTTGAATTTCGAGCATAAAAACGGTTTGCAGCCTGGTTTGTAATCTTTGCCTACTTCCTAAATTATCTTCAACTACAGCTAAATGTTTAATTTTATTTTTTCCCAAATTTAACTTCTCTACAACATTTTACTTAATTGTATATATTTATTTATTGATAGCAAAAACCTTGAGCAACTCTATGCATTGCTTATAGCTCCAAACAATGCCTGATCTTTAATGCTCCCCAAGACTTGTATTGCGTTTGAAAACAACTAAAAAAAATTAAAAATTAAAAAAAAAACATCAACAAATACCACACAAAAAAAAAAGAAAAAAATTATTGCATTAGCCACCTTTTTTAAACTTGTTTGTTTGCCTCTCATTTGTTTTTGCTTGCCAATTCGAAAATGGCTTTGCACAGATTGATTTCCATGGCCTATGGACAAATTGGCATGATCCAAGCCGCAGCTGGTTTCTTTGTGTACTTTGTGATTATGGCTGAGAACGGTTTTCTGCCCATGAAACTGTTTGGCATCCGCAAAATGTGGGATTCCAAGGCAGTTAACGATCTAACTGACTCGTACGGTCAGGAATGGGTAAGCTTTTGTGATCAATTTTATTTTATATTATATTAATATAAACTTAATATTCTATAGACCTATCGCGATCGCAAAACTTTGGAATACACCTGCCACACTGCCTTCTTCATTTCGATTGTGGTGGTGCAGTGGGCCGATTTGATCATCTGTAAGACGCGTCGTAACTCCATTTTCCATCAGGGTATGCGCAACTGGGCCTTGAACTTTGGCCTCGTTTTCGAAACGGTGCTGGCTGCCTTCCTCTCCTACTGCCCCGGCATGGACAAGGGTCTGCGCATGTACCCCCTGAAGTAAGTTTTGAGTGGCCCAAAGCAAACCATAAAGTCCAATCCTAACTTGATGGTTTACTTCCTTTTTGCAGACTCGTCTGGTGGTTCCCAGCCATTCCATTTATGTTGGCCATCTTTATCTATGATGAGACACGTCGTTTCTACTTGCGTCGCAACCCTGGCGGCTGGTTGGAGCAGGAGACATACTATTAAACACCTACACCCCCACCAACACACATCCTACACCTATACACACACACAGACACACACGTGCAACCAGCAAAGAAGCAACAAACAGTAATTGTTTATTTACCACAAAGGCCACACAATAACAACCACAAGTGCAACCTAAGTCCACAGAATTTTTTTGTGGCTGCAACTGCAACTGCTCTTACAACAATAGCAATAGCAACAATAGCAACAATAACACCAACAACAACAGCAACAACAACAGCTATAGCATAAAACATATTGAGATATGTTTTAAATTTTAATTTAATTATTTAAAGTAAAAAACAAACAAAAAAATGCAAGCGATAATTATTTTAAACGTTTAAGTAAATTTAAATTATAAATTAAAGCTAAAAATAAGATTTAAATAAAAATAAAGTAAAATCTACAACAAAAAACACACAAGTTTTGACAACAAACCCACAAACAATAACCTAACAACCAAATTTTTAGTAAAATTATTTAACAAATGCATAAACCACAATATTTAATAAAGATGCTAAAAAAAAGAATAATAACAAAACAAAAAATAACAACGCAAACAGCGCCAAAAACAAAAGCAAAGCTAAAGCGCAACTAACATAAATAGTGTTAACATACCCCACACACACACCACAAACTACACAACGCATGAAGAGACAAATTATATAAGAAGTTTAGAGAAATTAAATACTAAATAACAATAAAAAAAACAAAAATTGAAAAAAGAAACAAAAATGAATAAATTAGCGTAGTTACAAAATAAGCAGAGACGAAGCGAAGATACAAAAAAAGAAAACAAAAACGATTAAAATTTCGAAATATTTGTGGGGCAGCTGTAAAAGCGAATGCAAAAAAAGAAAATAAGTAAATAAACAAACAAACAAAATAATAAAATGAGAACACAATTAATAATAATTGTTTATATATATACACAAATATTATATGGAAAAAAAATTTGATTATATAAATGGAGCTATACAAATACTTACACGAAACAAATTACGATAACGAAACCTACCAAACTGGCGGGCGCCGAGCGGTAAATAGCCCGCAGCAGCAGGATACTCCTTACGCCGGAGGCGTTGGCCCTCTGGGCTGCCAGCCAGATGAAGAGAGAGCGAGATAGCAGAAAAACAAAAATAAAAAGCAGCTACAAATTTGTTATATGTCGAGTAAAAGTTTATAAAAGCCATAAAAACATACAAATTTAATATTATGCTTTGTGTGCATTTTAAGCCCAAGTCACAAACACAACAACACACACACCCACACACACACACTCAGAACACACCAACACATACACACCCATTAGTCTTTTGGGTGATTGGGCATAGAACACAGCCATGCCCACAATATAAATGTTTGTAATGTTTTACACGGCACAGCGTACCCTAAAATCGGGGGCAAGCCCAAAGCAGTAGCTAACAGTATTGCGTTTTTTCTATAACTTTTGCTTGTACACACAGACTCACCAACACAAATACAGACTGATTAGCAGAAATTAAACAAGGTTGGCTTGAAAAGTGAAACAACAACAAATCAGACGCACTACAAAAAAGCCAATAATTTGCTTTGACTAATTGGAAATTTTTTGAAAAATGTGAAAAGCATTGTCAATAAGTCAATCAGTCTGTCAGTGAGTCAATCACACCGATGACTCACAAACACAAACACACAACTGCAGAGACATAAAAAACCGCCGCTGCTTTTCAAATAGTTTTTTGTTTTTAGTTTTGTTATCTTTACATTTATGATTTAATTGTGTTTTTAATGATGATTGACATTGAAAGCAATGATGCATTAATGGATTGCATTATGGCATGTTAGCTATGACAAACAAAACAAAATTATTATTAGTTGTTAACAAATTATATTGAATAATAATAATAATAATAATTGATAATGGTAACAGTGTTCATCATCATGAATATTGTTGTTGATGTGAAAGTGAAACTATAACTAAAACGAAAACCAAAAACCATTTAAATTCGTAATGTGAACAACAAATATTTATAACGAAAGCAAACAATTCTTTAAATACTTTCAATGCTATAACAAAAACTTGGACAAATTGTCAAAAAACAAGCAGATATGGTAAAAAATTTGCATACGATATAATATGTAACAACAACAAGAAAACAAAACAAAAACATGAAAGTAAACATTTTTAATTTTTTGTTCTTTCGCCCTCCGCTGTAAATGTATTTGTAGATTTAAACAATGATTAAAATAAAAAACTACATAAATAAAACTTAAAACAAAATAATATGTGTTTTAATCACCTTTTGTCTTAAATAAGGACATTGTCTTTCCAAGGATGGTCAATTTGAAATTTAGAAGGATTTTCTAGGACTAGGATTTTTTATAAAAAAGTGAACCAAAGCCGTAGAATGTTTTGCCTTGATGGGAGATATGATTCTTCGTAAAAAACATATCTTTGATGTTGTATCTAAATAATCAAATCATAATCGGTCCACTTTTTGTCTAAATTATTTATATTTGTTGCAAGCTTTCCAATAAGCTTTTCTAGGAAAAACATTTTTTTCTTTGATGATTTTTTCACAAAAAAATCAGAAAAATTGTATTCAATTTATTTATTTAAAATGTTTTGATGCAAAATTTCGTACCAAGCCATGTTCAAGCTGCCAACAACCGGGAAAATTTGTTCAGTTTTGAGGAGCTTAAACATATTTGTTAACTTAGGCAAAGTAGTTTAATAGCAACTGTAAGCCAATTGCAGGGTGTACACATTCTAGTGACCCGGACATGAACCGTTCTTCTTTTTGCTCATGTTGTAGTTGTCAAAGTGGCTGTTATCGTTGCCTCTTCCGTTGTTTCGTTCGAGTCGTTACAGTGGTTAGAGTTTTGGGTCTTATTTATTTCCGTTTTCCCTACTTATTTTGATGATAGTCTGCGGGCTTTTATGTGTTCGACTGCGGGGCTACGCATTTGCCAGCCCGAAAACATTGTAACTAATGATATATGCCAGCTGAGCGGGCAGCTGTTACAGCTGGTTTCTATAATTCAAGTGCAAAAAGGTATTTTTAAAATTAGCATTGACACATGGAATGTAGTCATAGATAAAGAGTTGATTTAAGCATCGTAAACTGAACATAAAAATAATTTAGTTTGAAATAATCAGGCGACAGTTTTATCACTGCTCATGCAAATGAATTATTAGCTTACAACTGTAAAATAAGGAGAGAATAAATATAGCGTGACGATGATTAGATACCCTAGCATAGCAAGAAAACTTGGCAGTCAAGTTACAAATCTTTATTGATACACAAAAACTCAATTTATGACCTTTTGTTGCCATTGGATTCTATTAATATAAAAAAAGCTGTTTTTTAAAATGTGCACATCTTGTATGACAATTCCCGTATGCTGCACTCGAGTAGCGCACACGCGAAAAAAATGAACAAGACCTCTTTTCCAATAGACTTAACAGGGGCGTCAAAAACTTGCGAGCTTGCTTGTCTAAGAAACTGGGTAGCCTTTGCCGCCCGCCACCCCAACCCTGCAGTATTTATCGAAAAGGGAGGCGAGAGAAAGAGAAGAGAGAGAGAGAGAGAGAGAAGAGAGAGACAGAGCAAAGCTGTTATCGCACTGGCCGTGTTTCATTCCCAAAACGTTTCTTATCCTGTGCCGTCTAGCGTTTGTTATCTATGGCCGCGTTTCATGCTCATGCGTCCCAATTTCGTGACGACACGAAGTGCTCGTCGGCTGCGGCTTCGGCCGCTCGTGCGTCGGACTCGGCCAGTGGGTAATTCGGCCTAAGCTTTCGGACAGCGGCTGCGATAGCGACGGCGACAGTCTTTCATTATCCGGTGCACGAGCTTGTCTCGTTTTCGTTAGCTACGCAACGAACTACGCAGCCAAAAATAACAACAATAACAGCGGATGAAAAGCCGTTAGTTGTGCTTTCCCTATTTTTAGTGAAGAACGTTTGCGAGTGTTTTACTATTTTTACTACAAATGTCAAACATACGTACACAAGCAAAGAACAAAATAACAACAATAATACAGTGATTAAAATAAACGAAAAACAAAAGCTATTGGGAAAATATTTAAATTAAATGAATTCAATTTGATTTGTTGCAACATTTCTAAAACATAGTTTGCGAGTGTTTGTGTGAATGTGCGGCGAATGCAATGCGTACGGTAACAACAATAACAAAAGCAGCAGGAGTAGCAACAACAACAACAACAGTAGCAGCAACAGCAACAGCAGCGGGCAACCGAAACTAGGCTAAATAGCGTTTGCATACTTTTAGGCGCACACGTATAGGACGGTGTAGTACAGAGAACGAGAGAGAAAAACCCGCTGCAGCGAGAAGACAGGGAGCAGCAGCAGCAGCAGCGCTGGCTGCGGGCGACACAGGTCGCCGACATTTGAACCTGCAGCTGACCGCGGCAGTCCATTGATGTTGTTGTTGTAGTTGCCTGGACTCCTTTCTTGCATATTACACATTTTTGGCTCTTTGGCAAACGTGCGATGTGAACTGTGCCAGCAGCAGCAACAACAAATTGAAATAACTGCAACAACAATCTAGATAAATAAAATAGCAAGAATAAAAAAAGAGTTCAGTATCGAGCAGTGGTGCAGCGAATACCATTTTTTGGCTAGAACTGCGGCTGCAGCCGAAGCAGCTGCCTTCGTCTCGTTCCGTTTGTGTGTATCTGGCTGTGTGTGCGTGTGTATCCTGCATCAGAAACTGCAGCATTGCAGCAGCGAAAATTGTGTCAGCAGCAGCATCAACAGCAACTTCTGCAGCAGGACGTGTGGCGCCTTAATCCACACTAGCCGGTAATTTATGCAAGTCCCTAACCAGACAGCTGCTTGCAGCAACTGCACACTTAAGCGGCGCCTTCAAAATGCACACAAAAAAAAAAAATTAAATTAAACAAGAAACGGCTAGCAACCACATTACGCATACGCCCGGGCTTACCTTGACAGCGCTTGTGCCGAGCTGAGCTGTTGTGGGCGCGTGACATTTGCCAGTTTCTTGTAGTTGTTATACCCTGTACCCTTTTAAAATGCTTCTAAATGGGTATATGCATTTGAATGCTAAGCATAAAACCATTGGGGAGTATTAAATCTCTCTCTGTCTCTCTTTCTCTATCTCGTTTGACCTGTCTTTTTAATTGTTATGTATGAAACTTATCATACAGCAACATTATTAAAAATAAATTGTAAATTATCGGTAACACTTTTCATTTTCTCGGAATCGATAAATATTTTATATAAATATTTTATATTTTGTTTCAGGCATGAAATGATCAATAATCCTTATATATTTTCAGAAATCGATTAGTTAGATTCAGCACAGAAATTTTCTGTTAAGGTTTCCCTAAAGCGACTAAGCATGTTCCAGAGATAATAACAACTCAGAATTTATATTGGAAATTGTCAATAGCACTTGTATTTCACGGTTAATTAAAATAATCGATAACTACCACCATTTTCCTTAAATTTGTATACTTTTTTCATTTTCTTGTTTTCATTATTATTTTGTTATTTCAAAGGATGAATTTAAATTTTTACAAAACAAAATTCATATATAACAGACTGGACATAGAGTAAAATATAGTCGGGCATGCTCAACTAGATCACTTATGTGTTTATTTGCTTTTTTTTTTGTTATTTTTTGTTGCTGTGCTCGGCTATCGATTAAGCTTAGTCGCTTCTATGGGCCGCTTTTGGCCTTTGTCTGCTGCTTTTTGTTAGTTAGTTGCAAGTTTTGTGAATGCAGCAGGCGGTACATTGTCTTCGTTTGGCCCTTTGTGGCGCCTAATTGGTGCCACACACAGCTTCAAGACAATGCAGCACAAAGGAGTTGTGGCAACAACGCAGTCAGCGTACTTGAGCTAGCGAGAAGTCCTTGCCGAGGACTCAACTGCTCGCCACTTGAGTTCCGCTTTCCTTTTTTGCGTTTCCGGCATGCCGAACGCATTTCATTATTGTTTAATTTTCCTTTCTCATTCGCTATTTGCTTTCCGACTGTGTTGGCTACCCGCCCCCGTTTTCGCTGCCCTTTCCTTGGCCCTTTGTCAATGGAATTGTGGATATTAGTTAAATTTTGTATCGTATCGTTTGTCATTCAGTCAGCGACATTTGCCTCACATTTCATTCTACTTTTTCTTGCTTCCCTTTGCCCCATACTCATACTGTGGGCACTGAGAAAAATTGTAAAAATACATCAATTTTTTAAAGTTGTTATTATTGTAAAGACTATTTAAGGTAATATAATGCATGTGTTTATTTTTTAAATAAAATAATATTAATAATAATAATAATATTAATTATAGCATAGCTATCAGCGGGGCTTCAAATTTTTTTTTATTTTCAGTTATTTTGTATTTTTGCAACAGTTTCCAACTTTTAAATTTTTAATAATGAATAATAATTTGATCATATTAAAAAGAAGACACACAAAAATATTTATAACAAACATAAGTTATTTAACGAAGGATCGAAACCAAACTTAGTTCCATGATTTTGAAAGTCAAATTAATAAACCAAACACAAATGCAAGGCGAATAGTTCAAAGGGGAACTAATTCATTTTGACTATTTAAAAAAAAAAAACTTTAAGTATAACATATTTATTTATAGCTAACTTCTCGTTGAAGTACCTACAGTTTATTTAATTGAACTTTCTAAAAAATTTCTTCGAGTGTGGAAAGTCGAGCGATTGCTCGTATTTACAATTTCATTCACAGCAAGTCCTTGTTTAATTTTGTTGTTGACTCGTATTTAACTATTCAAATGCTCGGGTCAGTCGAATTTGTATTGGGGCTCGGTTCTCGGCTCGAATTGCGCCGAGTGCTGCAGGACTTATCTAAAGTCACACTCCGGGCCACTCTCTGAATGGCTTGAATGGGCTCAATGCGGACCGTGCAAATGTCATTTACATTGGCTGCCATCGTTTTATGGAAATTGTCGCACAATTGGCCAGTGCACAATGCCTCAAAGGCATGCGACATTTGCATTGTTTGGGACCTGGCCTCGGATCGATGTCGATTATGACCATTAACTGAGCCATTGAACCAAGTGTCAGGCCAAGCAATAATTTTACCCTTTATTAAACAACAATTATTAGTTATAATATGCTACTCCATGATAAAGTTGCCAAAAAATTATATTGTAGAAATTAAAAAAAAACTTACTAAAATTCTTATTAACAAAAAGAGCAGTTTTTTAATACTATATAGTTTTTGAACTTCATGTGTAAGCAAATGTAGTAAAAGAAATATTTTTTAAGTAAAAAAATGATCTAAATCAAGAAAAAGCAATTAGTTAAAAATTAATAAGCATGTTTTCGAATAAAATGTGCATTTGACTAACAGCTTTCCCCTAAAAACTTGAACAAATGTTGGCACTTGGCGCCGCTTTCACCAGTCCGTCAGTTTTTTTTATTTATAAGCTTCAGTATTGGAGAATTGTGCACCTGTAGCTTAGCGTTTTAAAGGCTTAAAGCAAAGTGCCAGCGCTTAAAAGCTTTTCACTTGCATATTCATGCGAAAAGAGCCACGCGTGGCCATAATAGTCAGCATGTTATGGCCATGGCCAGCTCAGCAGCTAGAAGAAACCAAATGCTTAACATGCATATGCATCAGTGCAGCACACGCCAACACACAGACAGACAAACACACATGCACGCACAGCTTCAGACGACCAAATTTTTGTGAGCTTGCCACGTTTTTAACGCTTGCGGCGCTTGCAATGCATGCAACGCTTGCAACACGCCCCCACTCGGCGACCGCAAGATATCAGCAATAACGAGATTTTGCCATATTTGATGCCAGCGGTGGCCAACATGGCGTATGTGCAATCCCACGCAAACAACCAGGCAACTAGGCAAGCCTGCCCACACACTCGCTTGCACCATGTAGCAGCTGCCGCAAACTGGTTCCAAAAATTTGCAATTGCCAATGAAACTTGGCCATTTTTCAAGCGTGCATTTTACAGAGAATCCTGAAAAGTTAATCATATAACTGGTACTGACAAATGTGAGTGTATGTGTGCAACTGGAGCTATGCTAACATTTGTGTACGTGTGGGCGAGCCAAAATGGCGCATACGCCTCGTAAAAATCCAGCATGAGAATCTTCTGGCGATTTGATTAAAGCACAGGAGCCATAAAATGCACAGAATATGACAGTAAAAACTGCGAATGTTGCAGTCGGATGTAACCAACTGCACAATACTCGTTCACAGTAGAACAACAGCTAAAGAAAAACAGTCGAAATTAATTTTGATCTTATTTTTTGGATTATTTGACTATTTCTCAGCTGCCAAATTTGGTAACGCTAGCTCTAAAATTGTGGTAATTTTTTTTTGCTTAAAAAAAACTAGCTTGAAAACTGAGGAAGACATATATAGAATTAAGCAAGTTACCAATGTTTCAAGTCTAGTTGGTTTCAATAGAGTATAAAAATATAAAACTAAAAATACTTACTGCTAATTATATAAATTTTGATATTTTGTACGCCCAAAGTAGTCATAAATGTCGACTTATCGTAAAAGCAAATAGCAATCGACATAAAAACAACAACAACAACTACTACAAAAAATTTTAATAATTGATAAATCAGTAATGTATATGCGCGACACTGAGATGGATCTATCGCAGTTTAAAGCTTCTAGTTTATTGACATTTTAGGCTATCAAACTAACGGGATATGCAAGCGGCCGCGTTTATTGAAAATTGTTTGACAAAACACTAAATAAAGGCACAATTTGTACAAAATTAATTGTGACGCCAAATATCAACAACAAATCGATATTTAAATGGGGAACGCTTTCTTTTATCTTAACTTCATTCTGTTCTCTTTGCTTGGAATTGGATGATTTGTACTCTTCTTCCTCTCTAAATTTAAGAGCAGTTTAATATGTTGATAAATTAAGTGGCTTAAACATTTTTTTTGGTTTGTATCTCGGACAAAAAAGGTCTCATCTTCCAATTCTATATAACTTTAGACTCGTACGGATCACAACAAACCAATAGAATATAAAAATTCGATTCTAAAAACTTTTAAGAGTAGAAAGAAATCGGACTACAATTGGCCAAGATATAGTCATTTAAAGCATATAGAAGAACTAAAATTGGCATATCTCGGGCAAAAAACGTCATATCTTCGAATATAATACCTTTTTAGACTCGTACGGATAAGGACCATCAAATGACATTAAAAAATTCTGATTCCAAATTTTGACCAATTTTGACAAAAATGACAAGGGGTAACACCACGATTTTTGTCAAAATCTCGAAAATTTTAAAATTCAAAATTTTAAATGGATATCGATTCTATAGTCTTTTAAGAGTATAACGATATATATCTTTCTCAAATCGGACTACAATTGGCCAAGATATAGTCATTTAAAGCATATAGAAGAACTAAAATTTGCATATCTCGGGCAAAAAACGTCATATCTTCGAATATAATACCTTTTTAGATTCGTACGGATAAGGACCATCAAATGACAATAAAAATTGGACAAAATTGACGAGGGGTAACATTCACGACAAATTTTTAAACCAAATTGGTTCCTAGATGACCTCCATATCTCTGGTTATTATACCAAAGGTATAGTCCTGGTGAACGTAAAGAGCTGCATCCTTGAAAAATGCGTAAGAATGCGCCCAAATATGTATGCTTCAATTTCAGCTGTCCCATCCCTTTCACACCTTTCATCCAGAAACTGCTGCTGCTGTTGCGTCGAATTTAGCATTAAGGGTTGAGTCTGTATTGTCGAAGTCTGAACTTTCACTAGAAATCTAGCACATCGGCGGCCCAAAATTTTACCTTAGAAGTATGCAATGAAATTTTGCACATTTTTAAATTTTTTTGTCAACCTTTTGACGATTCTGTTCGCCTGGTGTTTCAGCTCGATTTTGCATTAAGAATCTTGCACATCTACACAAAAATTGCCCAGAAAGATTCTCCTAGCAGCAATAAAAGAGAGTTTGTGTATTTTTTTTAAATATATTTATTAAATGTCTCTTTACATCCTTTTAATGTTCTTATATTTATTTTGTATGCGTTTTGCTCTTACACCATATTTTTATCATATTATTTTCATTTCAAACAAGCTTATTGCAATACTTAAATATATTGTTCTTATACTGTATTATATAAATATGCCTAAAACTCGTTGATACATTCACAAATGACTTAAATTCAACACGAACACCTGAAATATACGACATTATATATTTATCAATGGTTTTAAGGTATTCCTTAAATAAATGCATACTTACTAATATTTTTTGTCGGCACTCCAATGTTGTTGATCGCACTTTGCGTTTATTAAGCGTTTCGTCAAGATTGGCTTATTGATGATCAGCGAATAGCTCAAGATGTAGGAACTGTTAAAAAGATTTTTAAGATAGTAGTAAAATAAATCCCAACAGATATTGTGACCATAATAAAATATCTTCAGGAAGTGGGTTGAATAAGGACCTGCAATCTTTCGTTGATGATTCCTCATAAAATTGTACAAGGCAGGCAATTAAATTAAGGGGTGAAGGGAGAGGCTGCGGGTGTTTGCAAGGCGACGCGTGGCCGTTGAAAGCAGCTGAAAATAAAAAATTAAAAGCATGAAAATCCCATAAAGTAAGGGACAAAAAGAACAAAAAGAAGATAAGAAAAGAGAGAGAGGAAAATAATTCACACAAAATGGGCAACGACGACGCCAAAGTGGAAGTCAAAGTCGCCATCGAAGCCAAACAAAAGAATTTTAACAGTTTTGTTGACGCGGCTGCGGCGCGAAATGAACAAGCGACGAAGATACGAGCTGGCAGATACCGCGTGTAAAGATATATTATCTAAATCACAAATGGCACGCAGCCACGCAGGTAAAACACACACGCACAGAGGTGTCCCTGTTTCCAACTTAAACAAGTCTGGAAACCAAAGGTGAAAACGTTTAATTTTCTTGTTCTGTTGCGTACGCCGGGAAGCAATGCAGCGAGGAGTGCTTAAAAAGTTGATGACCAGGACATATTTCTAATAGAACAAAGCGTTTCTATTTAGTCTTTGTGAACGCCTCGTGCATTCTCTGTCGACCGGAAAATTCATTGACTGTGCGCACAAAAGCAAAGGGAAATAATAATTTTCCGCTTAACAAGCACACACTCACGCACTAACACACACACACAAGCACATGAGTCAGAAAATTTGCCGCAAACTTGACAGAAACCTGTCTTAAAGGCTGTCAAGGCATCTGCTTGATGTTCGCTTTAATTAACATGAAATTGAATTGAAATTGTATTTGAGCTTGCAATAAAACACGTCTCCATTTTATATGTTAATTTGACTCAATTAAATGTATTTTCATGGCAACGAGCTGCGCATTTTAATGAATTAAATTTAATACGTGCCTTTACAAACTTATTTTATAATATAATTTAATTCATATTAGTCTTAAATAACGCTCAATTAACTCTTAAGCTTGTGCATTTGGTTTTCTTCGAATTCAATACTAACACGATTCCCTGAAATCACTTTGAGCAAACACATTCTATTCTAAGAAAATGATATTAACTTTTAATAAACACATCTCGGTTGCTGCAGTTCCTGGAGTTTTATAAATACTATGGACTGTCAATTTACAGTAAAAAAATATTATGTCTTAATTACTGGTGGTCATTTGAACTATCCTTTGGGTTCTGATTTAATATCTTCGCGCATCGCTTTTCGGTTTAAATTGCAATTTGTCTTTAGTTAAAGTTGAGTTTGTGCCTCGACTTAGCTTTATATCTGTTTTCAGGTTCGACTTCAGCCTTGTTTCTCGCTTTATGAAAGCGTTCAAGGTTCGTGCGTTCTCTTTATGTTGAGTTCACTTATCGTGTCCCGCCTTCAGTTTGACTTGAGCAACTTGTCTTAATTTCAAGTTCGCTTCCAAACCTCGCTTAGTGCGAACCTAATTTTTGTAGCTCGCATGTTTTGTTCGAACCATGTTTCTCGCTTGTAGGTTGGTTCGAACTTCGTTACTTGCCTTAAGTTCGTCTAGATTCTGTTCGAACTTCGATCCAAGTGGATCATTAGGGCTCTCTCGAGCTTTTGCACTAAAGACTCGATTTTAAGTTTGAATTTGAAAATGGGTACTTCGATTTGCATCACTGTATTATTTTCTAATTTTCGCTTGCACTCAACTATCCTTTTTCGACTTGAACGATTTTCAATAAACTCAGTTTTAATATCTTGGCAGCCTCACAGAGTGCATTTATCCGCCTTCATTCTTGCATGAAAGCATTTTGAGGGGTTGTCGATGTAACCAACAACAAAGATGGCGCCTCACCACCCTATTATAAGTGATTCGAAAGGTAGAGAATAGCACTAACTTGGCTGACAGGCATGTGGCTATAATAATAATGATTATGATGATGATGCGATAATGTTGATGTTCATGTGTGATTTTTAGCAAGATACCATAAACATATACAATAAATGCGCCCTAAATGGGTTGACAGCGAGTACAGTAAGTGCCTGATATGAGAACAACAACAACTCAGCTGTCATAGATGTTGACCGAGTCGGTTAGCAAAATATTTGCTCAGTTGATTGCCGTGTCAGGATTGACCATTCTACTGAATTGAATGATTGATTGAACGATGGATAGTGTTTCATTATTTTTTTCCTTTTGTTATTGCACCTCTGGACCCTCCATAATTTATCATCGTAATGGGAGCGGCGGTTGAATCGTTTTGTTTGGGGACTAGCTTCAATTCCATCGATAGAGACGTAATTTGTGCCGTGTTTAGTTTTCTCATTTAAAGTTGTGCGTCAAAAGTTTTTTCTCCAAAATAGAAAAAGCCGCAGTCGCAGTTAGAAAATAGTTTGCCGTCGCTCGCAAAATAGTTTGCGGCCCGTTTTGAGGATATTGCCGACAGCTACCGTTGCCAGCACTCAACTATCTTAACTATCTTTGGCACATCGGGACGCACTGTCAAAGTCGCTAACTATTTGACGGTTTCTAACTTGGCCAAGATGGTAGGTGATAGTCGTGACTACAACAACAACAAAAAATAGCAAAATCAATAGAAACTTGCAGCACGTTATTTGTATACCCTGTAAGCATTATAATAGGTTAGGGTGGTTAGGAAAAAATTTGTGACAAGCCTGAATATAAATTCAGGTAACATAGCACTTTTGTATGGAATAGTATTGTACCAGAAATAATGCTTTTAAGACAACGAGAGAAAAAACTTGTATTTTTCTTGAAACCTTGTTAATTTAGAATTTTTTTTTGATTTTTGTACTTGGAAAAAAGCATTTATTTATTATATTATTAAATTATTAAAAGTTATAATTGATAGGCTTGTTACAGGGTATCTCCTAGTTGACCACTCGTTATTTCTCTCGCCTCGTCTAGCTCTCGACTATTCATAGCATTCTAACGGTGGCAAAAACACCACGTTCATCAATATATACTTATGTGTATAGCGGGTGTGGATATATGTCACGATATATGTATGTTGGCAAGCATATGTGAGCGTTGCTGTTGCTTGTTGTCAATAAATCATAGAGAAATATATCAGAAAATAAAATAAATAAAAAAAAAGTAAAAGCAAAAGAAGATGAATTGGAAACGCAGCATTTTCTATTCGATTTGTTGACATTTTCTCGCTGCTCGTTGCTCGATGAAAATCAAATCACTGTCAATGCTGTCGCTGCTGCTATTTCAGTCGCTGTTGGCCATGGCCGCCATTGATGGCCGAGATGAGATGTCATTGACAGCCTGTTAGGGGGCCCCAACTGATTGCGATAAGCTTTATCCAGACTGTCCATTAGCCGCTCTCTTTCTGACTGTCTTTTGGTCATTTGCCTTTGTCTATGTTCTTGTACGATGACTAATGAACATGCAAAAATGTGTTTTTTTAATTAACTAACTTTTTATACACTATACAAGTGAGAATAGAGTATACCTTTTTTGTATTAGGTGACTTTGGTAGTTATTCGCAAATTTTCCTACTGAAGTCAGGTTTTGCATATATTTTCTGATTTTAATTAGTTTTAATTAGTAAAATTATCATTAAGAAAGGAAATGTTTTGTTCTACTCAAATTAAGCCAAACTTATTTTAAAAGGCTGTTTGCAGTTACAAAAATTGGCCCACTATAGAACAAAACATTTAATAAAAACACGCCCAATGCCGCCTCGCATTAATCCCTTTTAATAGAGTGTTACGCGGTCGTGCAACGCGTTTATTTTTATTTATCTAGTTATTTCTTTTTTTCCAAGTGAGTTTTCTTTAGGCCTGCGGCAAATTCATCAGTGGCCCAACATAAATTATTGTGTTGCTGATAAGCAGTGTTAATGTCATACACACAATTCACACCCCAAGACACACACACGTACAACCACACACACACACACACACACACACACACGCATATACAAAAGCCCGCGATTGTCGTCGTTCACAATGTGTTGCATACTTTTCAGCCGGCGGCTGCTTAAACAGTTGTTTCCGTGTTGGCGCCCCCGTACCGAATGCTTGCAGCTTTTATACACACAATATGCACAATACACAATACACACACATGTGTGTGTCGCTTACAGCTGCCGCATCTTGAAGCCGTTTTGTAAGCCTTTGTCTGCGGCTAACTATTCAAATTTGTAGCTGCCATTTGCAAGCATTTTAGGTATACGTGTGCTTGTGTGTGTGTTCGTTTTAAAATGGTGCCAAGTAGAGTTATAAATAAATAAAGGCTCGCAACATGTGTACACACTCTCGTAAAAGGTAAAATATTATTAAATAATAAACAGTTTAGCTATGACAGCAGAAAAAAAGGCGTGAAAATAGTAACAAAAAAAATGCCTACAAGATTGTTAGGCAAATAGAGGGGGGAAACGGGGTCTATCGTGTGTACGCATTCAACTGTCAACAGTAATGTTTTCCATCTAAGCTTAGACATCAACGTGGAAAAGAAAGAATCGAAGCGAGGCGGCGACAAGCGGCATTCCAAATCGACGACTTCCATAACGACCGTCATCAAAGTTGTTGTAGCGCATGAACAACAACAACAACACCAAAAACTGTCGCCAATAAATAACAGGCAACAGCACCGACAACGACATCGGCAACAGGAAAATTCGCTGACAGCAGCAACTGTTACCAAAGCTGCCGCTGCTGCTGCCACAGCTGCTATTTCTTTTGCATTAACCATTTCATCTGGCGAGCTCCCTCCAGCTGCCAAGCAGCCTCTTGCCACCACGGCCACGTAGCTTGACAACAGCCGCAACCCAGAATAAGATGCAGATGACTGACTAAGCAAATGCTCTGTAAAAAGCGAGGCGCATTTTTAAAATGAATAACAATCAATATATAACTCATAATGATCATTACTTCTTGCCAGTAAATACTCTTAGAGGAAAAACGAAAGCTTTTTTTAATCAAGCTAAAACGTTATCTGATATTAACGCTCATTCCTATCCAAAAATTCAAAAATTCAGCACAGACAAATAATTCTCGTTTCAAAAACATTGTACATCCATTAAAAACGCATTAGGTTTGCTTAAAGTATAAAAAATTCGAGAAAAAGAAATTTGTTCTTTTTTTAATGTTCTGAAATCTTTAAGTGTTCATACCAATATGCTAGTTAACGATTTTTTTTAATAAAAAGTGAAGTGCTTGAATTCTAGAGTATTTATTGTATATTTGGAATAAGAGCAATGTCTCACTTATGTTTACCAGCAAAGCAATTTGATGAAAGAGGGGAAAAGGGAACGAAATATGTTATCCAAAATTGACTCTTAATTCCAAAGGGCTTAAAATTGCTTATCAAAAAAACATTTCGACGAAGAAATTCCCATATACACCCCCATTTTGGGGCTGTTTGCTGGGTATAAAGCAGGGGACAAAGCAGCAAGCGAATCAAGAAAGCAGAGGCAAAATGGAATTGATATAAGCACAAGGATTGTTCGACCAAACATGATATGCTGTGTACAAGTGTGTGTGTGTGTTTGTGTGAAAACGTGCAGACAGCTGTGGCAGCTTTTACTTAAAGCCAATTGACAGTGTCTGCTGTAGTTATGCAGACACCTTTCGCTGCAACTATCCGTTGCTCACAGCTTTCACCACAATTGGGTCAAGTTGTGTGCCCACTTCGGTTGCGGCCAGCCTGGCGTATGATCAATATTTAAGGCACGCTCACATTTACAGTTTTTGTGTTTGCTTAGCTAAACTTTTAATCATTTAGCGCCAAAGCCTGTTGGGTTTTTATTGCGCTCGTTGCCAAAGTGACGCCTAATCATTTATTTAGCCAAACTAAGTATGCTTCATTTTCCACAGCCTTTGTTTTATACTTAATGCACCGCAGGAGGAAAGTTAGCAGTGTGCCTAACTAAGCAGTCTGATTGAATTAACCTAATACCAACAGAAAGCTGTCAGCTAGTAAATAATTAAGCAGTGCCGAGGGCGTATCAGCGCAGCGGTGGTAAATACACATAAGAACCCCGAACTATTAAAGTAAGTGTAGTGTAGTGTACACTAGAACGCTTAGACAACCTTAGATAATGCTCAATATTGCAGAACAGAAAAGAAAAACATTCCTTAGCGCCTTTTGCGAGCGACTTCTGTATTTTGAATATGTTAACTAATTTTAGTACGGGGACTTTGCGTGTAAAACCTTAGCTAAAAAATACTTTGTTGTCTAAAATTACTAACTTTCACGATTATAATAATCTTCCTGGCATTGCAGCTTAATAATATATTGATTATCAATAATATATATATCAACCTATCTCATTTTTTCGTATAAGCCTTTATCAAATTCTATTTTATCACCAATTCGCCGCTGATTAAAGCGCTTTAACTTTTTTCTCGTTTAACAACTCGACCCAAATATTACGCGTTTTTTGTTATCTTAAATCTGGCTAAATTGTTGAGCAATAAATGTATGTATTATATAAAAACTGCATGTCAGATTTGTCGGTATTTTTATAAATAGTCCATATCTGTCTATAATTTAACTTTTCACATATATATATAATGCAACCATTTACTAAAAGTTTATTATATACACACACAAAGCACAATGACGTTCGTTAGATAACTTTTAAATATATTAATTACTAGTAAGAACGCCCCAACTAATAGATACCCTAAACACTGCGATCTGTCTTTACAACAATTTCAGCATCCTCGAATTCATATATACAAACATACACAAATTCATTTACCCATTAAATTCTTGATTTTCTTTTAAGCTAAAAGTATGATCATTATCAGGAATTATTAATTGAAATTTATCTGCAAATCAAAATCGCAAGATACACCTTACAGTACGGTTTTTTATAGATATTAATCAAATTAATAGTCGAAAAGTTTAGATATTTAGCTTTTTCAGTTTCCAAGATAACTTTGTAAAGACGGGCGGAAAGACGGACATCGCTAAGAGAATTCAGCTCGTCGTTCTGATTAAGAATATATACACTGTACACACATTTGCACGAAACCATTATACCCTTTTTACACATTTTAAATATGGGTTCAGGGTATAAAAATGGTTGCTTCGAGTCAAAGATGGCCCTGTGTTTCGATTTTTTATTAGAAAGTTCTTGCTCAACACAACTTTAAAAAATATATATTTTTTCTAATTGTAAATATTTTATAGTGCATTAAAGTTGTCTGCAATAAAAATAAGTATGTGTATTCAATTCGCCCGAAAGTAAATGAATTTTAAAGACGGCAAATCTTAAGTATCAGCTTATGTAAAACTCTTATAAAAACACGCATTCACTATATCTGTTGCCTTGGCCTTGTCGCATTGATATGAATTTAATATGGTCTCAAGTTGTCCAAAGCTTATCACAAATTATTGAATTGGACAGTCGAGTCTTTGTGAGCTGGTGAGTTTTCGTACGTCATGAACTACACACACACACACACATCTATATATAGATACAAATCAGAACAGACATGATATATACCTTTTATATATTATATACTGATATCAGCCGGTGTTGATGAGGTAGACTTGTGGCTGAAATGCTCGACAGTCAGCCAAATGGGTCGCGATATGTGAGATACGTTTGTTGGGGATCGCTTTGAAATAAACTTCACATAAATAAAGCACACGCTAGTATTAAGGATAAATTCCCTTTGGAGACACATTAAACAGGCGGAACGCTCACCACAAGGTGAGCTGGCGGCACTTGAATCCTTCAACCCCACACCCGCACTCGCAGGCTAAGAACTAACGGCACTTTGAGCCGGGTGTAGGCGTAGGCAGTGAGTGAATCAACTCATGAATAATTCAATATTAATGCTAACTTTAAACTGAATCGCGACGTTTTAGGGTATAAATTACTTAGTTAAGAATCGGTTATTGGCACTCAAGTCACCCAAAGTGTGTTCAGAGTATTTTCTCGATCCATAAAAGTAAATCCAAATCCTCAAGCACAGAGAATAGACGGGTGAGTATTAATTATGTACTTGCGCATTGATCAAACGTTGACAGCGACAGTTGCACCCGTAGATCTCTTTATATTGTAGATTGTAGATTATAAACATATATAAATATGTCTGCCTCAAATCTACGTGGCTAAAAATATCTTAAGGGTAGGCAGAAAATACATTAGAAAACATGTTGCACTGTTGGGTGGCAAGAATAATAACAAGTGAGAGTAATACGGGTCGAGAGTAACCGACTAGCAGATTCTCTGTACGCAGCTGTATAATTTTTATATACATGTATACATTATTTATACATATATATATAAAAAATCGATCAAATATGTGTAAGAAATATATATTTTTTTTAATTTGGGAAAATAGCAAAAGAATATTGATAACTCTTAGTAACTTTTGGTACAGAGCGTAGCATAGAAGTGAACACACTGAACAAGAAATTTGTCAGAACTATTTGCCCAAAGGTGCCACAAAACAAATTTCACGCATTTTTAACCGAATTTTTACACGCTGTTTTATGTTCTGCGAGCGAGCGAGCGAGAGAAAGAGAAAACGAACAGCAATAATAAACAAAATGTAATACTAAGCAAAATCAAGGAAAATTAACAAAATAAACTAGAGCTAAATAGACAGAGAGAAAGAGAGAGAGAGAGCGCAGCAGTGTGAGAGCGTAAGAACGCGAGAGAGCGAGAGAAATAGTGAGCAAGGAGCAGCGAGCAAAGCAAACTATGTGAAACGGCGCACAGCTAAAATAACAGCGAATATTTTGACAGACAAAGACATAGGTTAATAATTGTGTTGGAAAAGAAAAACACAACATATGGAAGTCTGGCGATACCCTACACTAGCGTTAAAAAGTAATTTAGCACAAGCAGAAACATGAGTGCACATATAAATACGTATTGTCAATAAACCACTTAGTAAATATACAGTGGAGCTTTTTGACAAAAACATTTAATAAATAAATTATATCTTTTGAAACTGTTCTGAGACAAGCTTAGACTAAACTTTTTTAAACCTAATATCTAATAAAAATTAATCGTAAAGCTAAAACTCTGCACACTCTTTTGAGTTAATACTTTTTAAAAATTAATAAATCGATTCTTTGTTGGTGTTAAGAAAATACAAAATCGATTGTTATAAAAAAAGTATATTATTGCAGCCTTGCAAAGAATATATATTTAAAGCAATACTTCTTCACATTTAAGTTAAATCATCCCAAAACCTATGAGCCCAACCAAATCAGTGTAACGCACTCAAATAATTATGAGAGCTTGGGACAACGGACTGCGGACAGCGTAGCGGACAGGTGACAGACGGTGGGTTGGCGAATTAGTTGTGCATTGGCTGCCGACCGAGAACGCGAACGCGAGAGCAGATGAATTCAGTGCCTCGAGTGGTCGGCGGTATAGGAAGCACTTGGCAGGGCCCAGTAAAGTGAAATTAAAAAAAAAAAAAGGAGGAAACAAATCCGAAATTTCAAACATCTGTTTTTGCGGCGGGCGAAATGTTTGTCGAACTCAAGTTGGACCAACATAAACAGTGACGAACGACGTAAGCGCAACGTAAGAGCAACATAACATAACGTAACGTCAAGAGCTTGCCAAATCTCACAACAATGCGTTGTGCCGCTTAAGCCTTGAAATAGAGTGCTATATTTAAATTTATGCATATTGGCAACACGCACATGGGCAATGTATATATGTACATATAGTACATAAAGTGACATATCTCCGTGAATTTAATACGCATAATTTGCAGGCTCCTGAACCGCTTGAATCGGTCTACAAATATGTGTATGGACGAGCTGTACGGTCGAAAGATTTCCAATTAATTTGCAATCTCTTTGCTAGACGTGCACAAAATTTTCAATAACGGTTAAATGCAATTTGCTATTGAAATGAAAAACGGGTGGAAAACTGAGCATTTGCCTTGTGCATCGATATGAGTACATATGTGTACGGGTGCGAGTGTGTGTATGTGTATCTATGTATATATGTGTTGGGTATGCATATGCATACATGTCTCTCTGTCTGGCACACCCCCCCACACGGCAATCTTTAGCAGCTCTTGGCACATTTTGCCTGTTGTAATTGCTAAATTAATGCAAGCGTCAATGATTATCTCAGCAAAAGTTGTATATACGTGTATCTATCAATTTGTAGTGAACATAAAAAATTACAAATCTGGATTAGAAGTAGGTTTAACATAGCCGAAAGGCCGAGACCAAATTGCCCACAATTCATAATTAAAATTCTAGCTAATAAATATATTTAAGCTCGGCTGCTTATCCAATTGCATTAATTATACACGGTTCGGGCCTTCGTCAGTTATTTTTTTAAAATCTGAAATATGCTCTCTTAGTGTAATTATCAATTAATCTAAATGTTGTTGTCTGCTCACTTGATAAAGCTCTTGTATACTATAATTATAAATTTATATTATTTGTGTCTGTTTAAGCGCTGTACTCGTATGCACCAAGTCATCCGCGTAGAACAACTGCATATGCATATGGTATCTTAATATAGCCTACTATCTCACCCTTATCGCTCTGCCTCCCTCTCTCGCTGTTGCTCTGTCCCAATCAGAGTCTCCCTTTCTCTTTTCAACATTTCGCCTTCCATCTTGATGTCTTTTTGCTATGCTCAGTTTTATCCGTTTCACTTGTCAGTCGCTTGCTTTCGTTGTTGTTATTGCCAATGCAGTCACCATTATGCTTCTCACTCAGTTTCTTCTTCCACACTCACACACATACAAGCTCAGCATTTCCGTTATTGACATCGTCTTTATTATGCATTTTATCGATTTGATATCGCGTTCATATTTACCGGTCCGTTGCGTCACTTCATCAGACATTCATTTATTCGCCCCATAATAAATGCAATTGAAAAGTTAATCTATTAGAAATATTCCAAATATATCCATGTGCGAGAGATAAAAAGTGTTTTGCTAAATGTCTGGTTCACGGTTGCGATCTTTTTATGGGTGTGCTCTATAAACGAAGGCAACTACGAACTATAAATCGGATGAGGCAGTCAAGTGTGTGGCGATGCTCATTATTTGCTATAATAATAATTATTATAAATAAAATAACATTAAAAAACCCGTAAAATATTAATAAAAAAAATTTTAATTTAAAAATATACTTAAGCATTTAAGTTTATGGCAGGAAACGAGTTACTGTTCTTAATATATTTATTTTATAAATCCATTCGTAGGGCTTGCCTGATGACCATCAAGGCAGTGTGTTTCGTAGTCGTACACGCCATACTCGACCGGTTTGTATGTTTTTTTGTTTCCCCTTAACTGCTACGTTTTGTTTATGTTCTATGTTTTGTTTCATGTGCTCTCCGTTTATTTCGCAATTTTGTGTTTGGTTTCAGCTTCGTGTAAATATACAACAGAGCTGAAAAACCCAATAGTAAAACTGTAAAACAGAAATACCGAATAACTCTGACAACGACTTTTGCAAGCATTTGCACATCTGGCAAGTTAAATGCTGGTTTATTCAAAGGAATTCAAACAAAACTTTTATTTATTTAGTTCAGTTGTGTGGAAAACAAATGTGCAGGAGATTAAAAAAAATACGTGATACCTTTGGGAGTGTATAATTATATTCAATTAATTAATACTGTATAGCTAATTTAATGTTTTGTGCGGGCTGATTCAAAGATATTGAACAGAACCTTTTTTTTACTCAGTTTTATTTTGTGTGGGTTTTATTCTATAAATTAAGCAAATAAATAAATTCTCTAATAAGTCTTCTTAGATAAAATTAAAAATAAATTTAATTTTTAGCTAATTTAATTTTATTTATATTTTGCATTCGCAGCAACCAACAGCAGCTGCGTCAGTTGTGCGCCGTAGTTGCC
This sequence comes from Drosophila paramelanica, assembly GCA_035043915.1. Lineage (NCBI taxonomy): Eukaryota > Metazoa > Arthropoda > Insecta > Diptera > Drosophilidae > Drosophila > Drosophila paramelanica. The sequence continues at coordinate 4,403,612 of JAWNMO010000354.1, read as the reverse complement.
ACAAAGTGTTGATAGTACGTTCGCGATGATGCCGCTTCGTGGGACGATCCGATCAACATAAAGCGCGATTTAAGCTCGAGCACAAAAAGGCAACCGAAACTCGCACAGTCAATTTGAACGCAACAATAATAAAAGCGGCACGCTTCCAGCAACCAAAAACCAAAATTCAAAACACTTCCAAACACCAAAATCAAGCAGGGTGCTCAACATTAACCATCGATCCCCATCAACATGCTTCTAATCCGGAGAACAATCGCCTCCGTTGCCACCTGCGCCGTCCTCCTGCTGCTGGTCTACGTTAAGGCGCAGACGTTTTCGTTGACCGCAGCCGCAGCCACAGCTTATGTTGGCCAGGGTGGATCCTTCTCGGATGGATCGTACGCGGTGTTGAACGGTAGCGGGTCAATACACAGTCGGCATGTCCGCGAAATCGAAGATATAACTGACGACGACGACGAAATGGTGACAAAGAAAATAGAAGAGGGCGCAGAGAAGGAGGATATTGGCACCTGTTCCCCGGGTCTGTTGCTGCCTTTGTGGATGCCGCAGCGGAATATCACACTTGGAGATCGGGCGGTACGCGGCTTTGTCTACTTCATTCTAATGGTATATTTGTTTGTGGGCGTCTCGATCATATCGGACCGCTTCATGGCAGCCATCGAGGCCATCACCTCCATCGAGCGCACTGTGACCGTCAAGGGGCCGAATGGCACTAATCAAACGATGCGCGTTCGTATCTGGAACGAGACGGTGGCCAATCTGACGCTGATGGCACTCGGCTCGAGTGCACCCGAAATTCTACTCTCCGTTATTGAGATCTATGCAAAGAACTTCGAGAGCGGCGACCTGGGACCGGGCACCATTGTCGGCTCCGCCGCATACAATCTGTTCGTGATCATTGCCCTCTGTATGGTGCTGATCCCGAAGGGTGAGAAGCGTCGCATCAAGCATTTGCGGGTGTTTATGGTGACAGCCACGCTTTCGATATTCGCCTATATCTGGCTATGGATCATTCTCTCTGTCATCTCGCCGGGCATCATCGAGGTGTGGGAGAGCCTCGTCACGCTCATCATGTTTCCGGCCACCGTGGTCTGGGCGTACATTGCGGAGCGGCGACTGCTCGTGTACAAGTATATGGACAAGAACTATCGGATGAACAAGCGGGGCACGGTGGTCGCCGGGGAGCACGACCAGGTCGAGTTGGGTAACGATGAATCCAAATCCAAGGCTCTGGTCCAATTTCAATCGCCCACGAATGAATACGATGCGGCCCGAGTAGAGTATATTCAGCTGTTGGCGGAGCTGCGCCAGAAACACCCGGATGCTGATCTCGAGTTGCTGGAGAGGATGGCCCAGGAGCAGATGATCTCGCGCAGCAACAAATCACGCGCCTTCTATCGCATCCAGGCAACGCGCAAGCTGATTGGCAGCGGGAATCTGAATCGCAAGATTCACGAGCGGGCCACCAACGATATCAGCCACGTGAAGGCGCAAATGCAACACTTTAGCGATGACGAAGAGGAGCCCACCCGCATCTACTTTGAGCCGGGACACTATACGGTCATGGAGAACTGCGGCGAATTTGAGGTGCGCGTCGTACGACGCGGCGACATCTCCGGCTACTCAACGGTCCAGTTCGAGACACAGGATGGCACCGCTTCGGCCGGCTCCGATTATGTGGGCAAAAACGGTACACTCAACTTTCCGCCGGGCGTCGATGAGCAGCGCTTCAAGATCGAGATCATCGATGACGATATCTTCGAGGAGGACGAATGCTTCTACATACGCCTCTTTCGTCCATCCGAAAATGTGTCTTTGGCGGTGCCACAAATAGCCACCGTCATGATCTTGGACGACGACCATGCGGGCATTTTCGCCTTTAGCGAGTCCTTCGTCGAGATAACAGAGTCCGTCGGCGTCTATGATCTGGTAGTCATGCGTTATTCCGGCGCACGCGGCTCCGTCATCGTGCCCTACTGGTCGGAAGATGACACGGCCATCAGTGGCAAACACTATGGATCGGTGAGCGGCGAGCTGCTCTTCGAGAACAATGTTACCGAGTGAGTATATATGAAAACTATTTAACTATAATCTTGACACCAAATAACATAAAATATATGAAAGTAATCTTACCTCGGCTTTAACCAAATAAATAATTACATTTTAGTCGGGTTAAAATTGCGATATATTAATTTAATCGATTTGTCACGCCCCCAATCCTATTGTTGTCGACACATAAATATATGGATCTAGATCTATATCTATAATTATATATATTCATAATTTATATATATTTACATATATATATGTTTAATATAATTGGATTTTAATATACTGCGAGAACTTCAAACCCATGCATCGAGTTTTAAGATTGATGCCAATAACTTGGCCCAGTAACAGTTGATTGGCTGACTACGTGACTGTGGCCCGCAGCTTTTTGGGCCAACTAGCTAACTGACTTTCGTCTGCTCATCACCACTTGGAGGCAGGTCACGCAGAACCAACTCCCAGCGGAGTTTTTGTGCCGACAAACCGAATTGGGTTGAATGCGTGTGAGAGACAGCGAACCGAATCGATTAAAGTCGAAATAATTTGCGCTTTTAATTGCTGCGCCAGTTGGCAATGCCAGAGCAAGTTTCCCGGCCAACACAATGAAATGGGGGTGTGGACGTGGGCGTGCAGTCGGTGCTAAAATTGGAAGGTGTAGCTGGAGTTGGAATTGGCATTCGTCCTGCTGTTTTGTCAGCGCCTGGCACCTGGGCTTTGTAGCTCGCAAATAGCTTTTGATGGTGTGAACACCGCATGGCACACACAAATGCGTATATACACACATGAACGCACACACAGACGCACGAACACATACTCCACCCTGTTGGACATTGAGCCGAGTCAATGTCCCATATAAGTTTGACTGTCAAATATGTGTGCTGCCAGCTGTGCCATGTACGGTCATGCTGCGTGCCACATTGCCATATACTTGTGCCACACACACGCACACGCACACATACACACAGGCACATCACAAATTAAGGCTCGCGTGCGGCCTGTTTGTTAAAGCCAAAGTGCAAAATTTAATTAATTTTGTAAAATTAGTTCGTTCGCCAAATATTTCACCATCATCGCTAAAATTCAGTTACTTAACTTTTTTGCCATCAATTGAAGGTGCGTGTATTACCTATTTACTGGGTCACAATCGTCTGCTAATCTATTTTTTGATATACCCTACTCAACATTATAATATTTTTATAAATTGAAAAAAAAAAATGCAACGATTTTAAAAGTAGAATCGGTGTTCACTAAAAATCATAATCAGCATGCTATCAAACATGAAAATCGGTTTAGTTTAGAAAAATGTATGGGTGTTTTAAAAAGCTTGAAAACTGTGGAAGTTTCGAACTTCATACTCTTTCTGTAGCTTAGCTTATTTCGGTTTTCTCACTTTCTGGACTAATAATATTGTGAATTTTAAAGTTAACATTTAGAAATTTTGCTGCTCTAATTATTGTTTCTTCCTTCTGAAAACATATTTAAAGTAATTTAGTTATATTCATAAAAACTGCGTCCATATCTTTATGTCCGTCAACAGTCTTCCGTTTATGTCTTTGTCTCAACTTTGCTGATTTTCCGAATTTGCATAAATTGTTTTTTAACACATTGCTGGCATATTTCACGTCGCCACAGCGAACGATGTCTGCTAAAAGCTGTCTGCCCCGCATCATCTGTTCTGCGAGCTCAACTCCTCAAACCACCCAATTTCTGTCCCTCTTCCAGTGTCTGCCTGTCTCTTCAGTGTTTTCCCGTCGAGGCACATAACATAAATTTTTGTGGTTTCGCATTATTTCGTAATAAGCAACAAAGCGGAGCAGACAATTAGATGAGCCAACGTCAGGGGATAACTTTACAAAAATTAAGTGGCAACGCTGTCATGCGCCATTTTGTCTGCATTAGTGTGTGTTTGTGTGTGTGCGTGTGCCTTTTCCCAAAATGGTCGTTAAGCTGCTATTTGCAGAGCCACTGCTGAGCGCATTTCCATTGCCATTGCACTGACTGTTGAAATAGATTTCACTGTTCGACAGTGTCAAGTGGCGTCCAATTAATACACTCAGAGAAAATACCAACTATTTTCTACCTAAATCAAATAAAATATATTTCTAATTCGATTTATATAATCAAAAAAGGCTTTAAATAAACATAATAATAATTGAAATAAATAATGAACTTCAATTATTCTATTGTGTATTTATGCAGTATTAATGAAACTATTGAAAATAGCTTGGCTTTTAAAAGTATTTCTTTTTCTGAGTATACAATTGCTTCAATTGCGCCATTTCGGTCATTTCTCAATTTGGCAGTATGGCAATCATCTGGCCAGTTTTTAAACGTTTCAATTTTGCCACAGCCCAAATGGCTCGTTTGCTGCATTTAATTTCACTTCTGCCGCTTTACGTCCTGGCAATTCTCTCGACGCTATCGCCGAGCATTTACCGCCACTCAACGTTGAAATGCCTGGCGGCTGCCTTGGCTCCAGCCAACGAATTCAGTTCTTTTTATAAGCTACACCCTTGGGTAAATAAAATAGTATACTCGGTTAGTGTATACTATTCAAGGGCGGGCAACTTAATTTGCCTTTAGGTAGCTTTTGTGCAAGTATTGGGATTATTTATATATGCTTAATACCACGCCTACTTGCGTCTACCTGTGCTTTATCCTGCTTATGCTATTGGCTTATTGTTTCCCTACCCATCTAACCAATTTTCTGTCAAAATTTATTCAAGACATTCTACTTTATGAACAGAGTATGTTTTAGTCGGTAGCTGCTGTGTGTTAACCTTGACGGATGCCAACAGGATGTTCAACAGAAACCTGACAAACGTCTTGTACTCTGTGCGCATCTCTGGGGCATTTTCGGCTTGTTGTGTATACGACGTGTGGACCCACACTACCTGAAAGCTGTCAAATCAATGCATTTCACTTTTAATTAAATAAACACAAAAATAACAAAATAATATTCAATATTTGCATTTAGAAACCCGATAGCAATTGTTAAACCGTAATGAAATTACGAGTAAAATCAGAGGTTGTTTTTGCTGTTGTTTTTTGGTGCGTGCCTGCGTGGCCTAACCAAGCGCTTGCTATAGGGAATTGGACTTTTGATACTGCCCACACTGATTTTACAAACAAGCTTTTGCGCTTTCTCATTTTTAATGAAAATCAAACGGTGCTGTGGGCAGTCCAAAGGTTTCCATGTGCCAGCCAACTTTCACTGCCACTAGCAACTGGCAACCTGGCAGCTAGAAACTTCCCCTCCATTCAGCACCCGGCTACCCTAGCCGGAAATGCGCAACAGCAACAGCAGCAGCGTCCGCCATGGCATCAGCTTTCATAAAAAAGAGCATTCTGTAATTCAATAAAGAATGGTGGTAAAACCCTCGACGAGCGCGTGTGGCACATCGGGAAGGCGGGGTGGTAAGAACAGTTGGGGGGTTGGGTGGCAGTTAAGTGCCAACACTGTTGCATAAATTTGTATAATCTGCGTAAAATGCTGACGATGAGCAGGAGTCCGACGCTATTTTATCGAGTCATAAGAAGGCTTTAAATTTACCACAGCTAAAAACAATGATACTTAGTAAGTTAAGAATTTTACAGACTTTTGTCTTTAATTACAAAACATTATTGATAGATAAAATAAAATATAGCCTCAAAGATTTTGGTTTTTATATTGAACTCTAATATTGACGGCATAAAATATTTATCTTTTAAAGTTCAAGTAGTCTTGCTTCGGTTAAGTGCCCTCAAGCGTCTGTTGTATATTATATACAGATAAAATTTCTTAGTTTAAATTCTGAGACGTCTAACATAATTAAATGTCAAGAGAAACAAAATAAATCTACAGAGTTACCTTGTTAGGCTCTTTTTGTTTTAAATTTTAATGCGATTAACATCATTAAACTTAATATTAATTACTTACAATTCCCTGCCTGAAAGTAGGCAATACATATTGTACAGTTTCAAAGAAAATTAACAAATAGTATTGCCTACTTTTCAGCTGCCTCTTATTAAAGTGACCAATGGAATATACAATAAATAGAAATTTATCTCCGATGTGGGCGTCTTTCAACCAACAGCCACAATATGTACAACAACATCAACATCGGAAACATTTTCATATGCCAGACAAGCTTTAAGGGGATTTTCTGGCTATGGCATTTGTTAATTAGGCCAATTTAGTCAGCCTATGTGGCTTAGAGGCCAGCCGCAAGGTGAGCCGACTTAGGGAATGACCATTTGGGGAATTTCCTTTGCGTAGATTTACTTTCGGTATTCGCTCTTAAGGTAACCACTCCAAATGTATTTCATATACATTTGGGAATACGATACTCGCATAAATCTGCACATCAAATAGCTGAAAAAAAGCGAATATATAAAACATATATACGAAAAAGAAGAAAGAATCTTGGCTTTTATGCGCGCTTTCTATGTATCCAGCACATAGGAACAAATATTTTATTAAGCACACATAATCTAAAATTGAAATTTATTCTATGTATTTTCAAAGAGCAACCACAACGAAGCCAGCGACAGGCGCATGTCTGAAAAATCCAAGCCAACTTACAAGCTATCCTCATCAAATCAGCTTGTAAGCAGTGCTTTTGTGGGTGTTGCTGTTGTCTGTGTGCGTGTGTGTGTGTATGTGTTTGTGAGTGCTTTCGTGTATGTTGTGTGTTTGCGGCATGTGTGGCTTTTGCCTAACAAGTAGCATTTCCTACAGCCGAGGGCAATTCGCTGGGGAATGTGCCAACTGCTTAACGGACTGACAACTTGGCGAGTGAGTGAAACCTCTGTGTGTATCTGTGTGTGTGTGTGTCCCATCTGCTGCCTTTTCCCTCTATGCAAACAACAACAATAATGACAATATCATTTGTAGGCAAGCTCATAACTTTGCTCAACTAGGCCAATGCTTTCCAGTTTTCATGGGTTATCGGAGTCGAGCACCTGGCCGGATCTGATTCTGTGTGGAAATATCAGAATCACGGATAAACATCATTAGGGCAAATACACTCGACTTCAAATAATCCAGATTTCAAAAATCAAACTTTCTACGAACTTGTTTACAGCCTTTGCCAAGAATATTCCAGTATTTATTATATTCCACATCAAATTATCTGACAAATGCTGACAATGATTTTTCAAACATATCAAACATATTTAATTTAATGTTAATTTAAAAATATTAAAAAAATAACAGAAAATTTTCCACAGATTTTCCACCTTTGTGGTAAGAATTTTCAATAACAAAAGTAAACAACTGGACTGTGCATTGATTATCAATTATCAGTTTGTTATAATCATAATTAATATAAATTCTAATTTTTTTTTACGATTCTACTTTTTCTCAAATATATTTATTTATAGATTTAGCAACTGGCCAAGCTGTAATTAAATTTTACAAATGAAAATATGGTTATTAAACTATTAAAACAAAACAAAATTTATTAGATTCATAACCGCGATTGTGTAGAACGTAATCGCAGATATGGCTGACCGACATTTAGTTGATTTTTTTTTCGCATTCATATTTCAATTTCTTTGCTGTTGTATTTCGCTTGGGGTTGGGTATCTACGCTTTTGGGCTGTATAAATTACCGGCGACGTCGACTGCGTCAACAGCAGACAGCAAAGCAAATTTGTCCGTCCTCTTCTGGCGCAACCTTTGCAATGTCAATAGGTTGTTGTTCTTGTTATACTTGTTGGTCTGGCTTGTGTTTATCATGATGTCGTTAGGATGATTGTTGTAGATATTGAAGTGCTCCTGCGGTCGCCCAAGCAGCTCATCAGGCTCAACGCTGTGGTAGGGGCAGGGGTCGAGGCTGTGGCAGAGGCAGGTTTCATCGAGCTGTTTTTTACGTTCGGCGAGCCTTTTAGTTACTTTTGTTTATATTTGCCCCGCTGTTGCTTGTTCTTATTATGACATGAAGTATAACTGAGAGGGCCGGAAAGGGGGTGACAACCAATAGGGACCTGTAGGGAATCATCATTATCAACATCAACATGTAAATCAGCGTAGACCGAGCTGAGTTGAACTTAAGGCCCGGCAACTGTTGCGTTGCCAGGCAAAAAGGGGTTTTTCTTTTGGGTCGAGTCAAAGGTTAGTAAAAAGGCAGAGCCAAACTTTTGGCACGGTAATGAGTTCACCGTTGAATAATATAATTTAAAGCACTTTCAAAACTTGTTGAATTGACTCAAACAATTTAATAAATTGTACGTATTTGCCAAGAAACAGGCGAAGTCGAGACACTGGGCCAACTTCAAAGCATTCAATTAAAGTGTCTTTTATTTTATAGCCTTGTTAATAAGGTAACAAGTTTTATAAAGACGCACTTGTGTGGCATGTGGCATGTAGCATGTGGCATATAGATATATTCATGGTAACCGTAATGCATACGCAATAAATCCAAGCCTGTGTCTGCTTGAAACGCTTTGTAGCACAAGGACTGATTGTGTCTGTCCCTGATTTATGCTGCGCTCCAACTCAATAAACTGTGAGCTATTACGTGGTCGCCCCGGCAAAATATGTCACTCACAGGGACAAAGGAAGCGAATGATGAAACGGCACCACAAAGCAGACAACACTAATGTCAAAGGTCACACACACACATGCACGTGTTCGTAGGTATCACCTGCAGCGCCTTTGACGGTTGTATCAGATTCTGATTCTGAGTAATGTTAGTTTACTGACAGCTGTCTGCTTTGATCTTGCTAACGACTACGTGTCCTTGTCCACGTAAGCATCTCACGTGTCCTCGTTACTTTGTTAAACTTAATTATTTGCTCCATGTGCGCCAATTAAACTTATTAGAAATTACAGTTGTGTTTCACAGATTTGTGCTCAAGTTTAATTAATTTAATTACCGCCAGTACATCGCATAAATTTATGACGTTATTATGATATATAGTGTAAAAATAAGTATAAATCAAAAACCATGAAAAAGGTTTTCTATTGCAAATTTTTGCTGCTGAGCTCCAGTGACAATTTAGGACCCACAAAAGAAAATGTGAAAAAATGTAAAAATCCTTTACAGAGTACGTAAAATATCGTTGGAAGCTTTAATCCTAGCTGACCGAACACAATAGAGCGCTTATTAATTCAAAAGGTTTCAATATTCTTTTAAATACAATACAAATTACTTATGGATAAATCATTTCGCAATCAACACTGCGCATACGCAATATTTTGAACACAGCTGTAACAGACAATATTTCATTTCAACAAACCAGAAAACCAGTTACAGTCAAATATCCTATATTCTATTATACATCGATTTCATAAAAAAATAAATAAACGTAAAACAAAAGAGTTTTAATAAACCGTAGAAAGCCTGAAAATGTCAATGCGCCATATTTGACCAGCTCCCATTTTTTAAAAAAATTGTGAATATATTTATTAAGCTTTTCAAAACACTGAATCTGAAGAAGAACATTCACAGCGAAATAAAACACACGCGAACTTTTGTATGACCATACAAACTGGAAATATGCATTATGTATAATTCCAGTCCACTGCCGTTTTTTTTTCCTTTTTTGCTTCAACCAATTGTTTTTGCCACACACTCAGTCTTTAATTGTTACTGTGAGCCGAGGGAGAGTGGGCGGGTCCTGGCGACTGTTCTGAAGTGGGCGGTTTTCATTTGGGTGACTGCTTGGCTTTTAATTTATTGTATTTTTGTTTCACTCACTTGCCTTTGTTTTATTCTTTGGCGAGCCATAATATATAAAAGGCCAAACTGAATGCAAAAAGTTTCAAAACTTTAATGGCTCAAAAGCGAGACGGTAATGAATGCCTCGGACTTTATGCAATGGAGCGGCTAAAAGACCCAATTGAAATGAAGTCTGGAAGCTCGGCTCATAAAGTGCTCGAGCAATTACTTAAACTTTTGCAATTACAACTCAATAAGTAGCTAATTATGGCCGCGTTGACGATGCCAAAGGCGATTGGCTGGAGTTGGAGCATATTTTTCATAATTTCGTTCAATTATTTTGAGCTTACTTTGAAAATGAACATGTTTATTGCTTTCGTATGCTCGAGGCCAAAATAATAATTTAATTCCAAATTAATTATTTATATATACGTGGCGTTTCATTTTTCTTGATTTAATTAGCAAAATTTGCTATTTGAAATTGAATATATTATGTTAACTGCCTCTTTATACAGTTATTCAAATAATTAGCCCAAACATGCGCTTATCACGAGTGCCTCGCCCCTCATTTGAACTCCCTGCAGGGGTAAATAAACATAAAGTAAAATAGCCCGTATTTTAGCCAGACATATAATTTACTCGATTCAACCGTTGTCCGTGTCGTGTGCCTGTCCCGATAATTAGTGTATTTTCACGCCCCAACAACTCTAATTATTGTTGTTACCTTCAATACCCGTACAAAATGCTGCCATCCTCTCTCACATTATTTTCCATTTCACATGCTCATTTGTTTGACATGCATTCACATTTCATATCTGCATGTTTGCATCGTTGAACTTTTTGCCAGCAGTGGTTTTATCTAGATAAGACTGTTTAACCATTTTTTACCTGTTTCAATATTTGAGGTGCAAATGCGTCAATACTCACTGACAAATGCAGTTATAATTACGTATTTTTATAATTAAATTCACTGTTTGCGTGGCTAAAAATTGCTTGCTTGGAAAGAAATTAATTCTGGTTTAAATTGAGCAATTTATCTCTAGTGGAAGATCTTTAAGATCTGGTAAAAGTTTAAATAACTAAACATTTTGGATTACTCAGAAACAATTCAGTTTCAAGATTAAATCTATCTGCTCGATAACGCATAAATAGCAAACAATTTAATAATATATAAATAATAAATAAGATAGTCTAAATTGACAAGCATTCGGCAACAGAATATCAAATAGAAAATCAGTTTAATTTTGCAACAGACATTGAATGGATAGAGCTCTGTATCAAGAACAGCATGGCAGAAAACAATACAAGCTGCCTTTCAGCCAGGTAAAAGGTCAATTACTTGAAATTTTCTATGAATTTTCAATGGGTTTGACGATGGGTCAATATAAAAGCGTACAGGTAGACGGTTGGACAGAGCGACAGGGACATCAACGAGTGGTATTACTGATTGATTGACTTTGAAAAATCAACACAATTAAATTTTCAATTTATAAGATTGACGCACTTGAACTTTGCACTTAACTGACGGCAGCAACAACAGGGGCAACAGCCACAATATCCTTTTAATGGCTGAAAACACCTCCTAATGAAAACTCGTTGCTGTGGTTAGGCGCTCACTCACTCTGCATCCATGCCCCGTACCCTAACCTGTCGAGTGCACATCACATTTGTTAACTGCAACGCTGGCCAAGCATTTCAAGTGCCACTTGCCACAGCAGCAGCAACAGCACTAACCCACAATTTGCATATGCGCTTGTAAGTGTGTGTGTGTCTGTGTCTGTGTGTTTGTTTGTGTTTGTGTGTGCTCGTGGGTGGGTCGGATATACATTTATTGATCTATCTAAACGCAGCTGTATTTTGTGGGCGTTTCGCTTGTTGCCAAGAGTCAAGTAAGAACTAACAGCTGGCGCCGCCTGTTGGCCGGCAGACGTAACATTTCTATCCTATCTAAACTAAAATACTGAGCTTGGCACTAAACAACTGACGGACTTAAACGCACTTGTGTTGAAGTACCAATGCTCTTGACCAGCAAGTAAAGCATAATTCAAGTTAATTAGCGGACAGGTCAAAGTTCAGGCAAAAATAAACTGTGCTTCATTTTGCCACACGGCAAACAGAATTGAATGGAATTTTCAGTCCTGGCAATCGATATAAGCCGCACTTGTATATCCGGTCGCATGTCCTGGCAATTCCCACAGCCAATCTCAATATCACTTGGCGATAATTGGCGCGAAAAAATTTTATTTATATATATTCTTTTTCGCAAATTTTTTTTTGACAATTTGTTGATTGCTTGGCTCGAAAAACTTGAAATTTATATTTATTTTGCATTAAAGAATTAAAATATAATTTTGGCTATAAATTCATGTTGAAATGTTGTTTAAATCTGATTTTTTTTTTTGTACATTAAATCGGTCTTCCAAAATCATAGATTAAGTTTTGCATGGGTGTCTTGTATTTGGGGAATTGTGCGACAACCACTGTACTCGATTTTTTCTTGCTGAGCGCATAAAGTTTAAATCACTTTATGCTGAAACTAACTACCAGTTTGTCATTTCGTTTGTCCAAGTTACAGCCGCAGAGCGCAAACCCGATTCGATTATCTGATATACTGGGGGAAAAAAGGACTGTGGTGTTTGGCTTTGGCTGGGTTCAGGCAAAAGTTGGCCATTGCATTAGTGGCTTAGTTTTGTGTGGCCAGCTGGCGTATCCGGGCAGTCGCCGGGGACTTGTTCGTGCTCGTTCCTCAGTGCTCAGTTCTCATTGTCATGCAAATTGCTGTATTTTACTGTAATTTTATTTTAAAGCATTCGGCAATCCACATTTAGCTGACTGGTGGTCAGCCCATAACCATTGTTGTGGCGGTTGATTGGTTGTGTGTGTGTATGTGTGTGTGTGTGTGTGTGGGGAACAGTGGTCTATTACGTATGCTTGAACATATTGACAGGGGACAACAATGCCACTTTGCATGCGACAAGCGGTGCAGGTAATTGAGGCATTTAGTCAGATGCAAAAGTTAAAAGGCTTGACTAGGAGTTACCCTATACCCAAGCAAATACTCCCAGCTGCCCAATAAAAAGTAAATTTCTATGTTCAATGTAAACTAAACATGATATACGAATCACATATAATTCAAACTTTTTAATAAGCATTTAGGAAAATATACTTGTATTTTGAATCTGACAAAACAATTTATGGACAAAATTCACTTTTGGTATATAAAAAGTATACTCAAAAAAGACATTGTAAATGTAAGCGCATTTTGGGTCAACGTTTTTCAAAAAATCTTCGTAAATAAACCAAAAAATAATGGGACAGAAATTATAAATTAAATATAAATAAATGCTGAATATGTGTATACTTTATATGATCAAAGATCAGATCACACCTTTTTTTCTATTCACTTTCGATTCCTGCAGGGTGTATCAAGTTTTAAGTGGACTCCAAGAGGATTAGCAGCGTAAGCTGTGCACTGACTGGAAATTGAGGTTTTACTGGGCTTTGATATCAGTTGATTAAATACCAAACCGATGCCAGTTCGAATGTGACGGCGATGAAGGGGGACAGACGGGGGGTGGAAGTCCATTTGCATAATACTCAAAAATTCATTTGGAATTGGAATCACTTGTGTGGCTGCTGAGCATAACACTATGTGGCCCTGCCACAAACTGCACTTGCAACGCTTTGCAGCATTGACTTTGACTTTGCCACAGTCGCATTTGATGGACAGACTTTGTAGCTTAAAATCAATAGACGTTTTAGCATTGCTGCACATTGCAAAAGTGTGTGCGTGTGCGTGTGTGTGTCAGTGTGTTAGTGTTAGTGTAGCTTAATATTGTGTAGCCAGTGCGTAAACCAAATGGCGGCGAGTTGCAGCGAACTTGGCTGCAGCCGGCATTGAAATCAAACGGCGGAAGTGGCACAGCGACAATGTGGCCAGAAAGGCGCTGGGGTAACCGGTGGCTAGCGGGGTATAGTTGAAATGAAATTAGCTTTGAATGCCAAGCGGCAAACGGCAAGGAGATGGGGTTGGTTTTACAGGGCTGCGTGGTGTGTTTGTTGCTTGTTGACTTTAATGGCTGTCACAAAAGAGGAAATGAGACTTTTACACACTCAAACACACACACACTCATACACAGCTCTGGTTGTGTGTGGCGGATATAATTTAGCTCTCAATCAAATCGGAAATAGAAACTAGAAAATTGACAAATGTTTCATGAGTGGGTTCTGTATTCTTCTCCACATTACTCATACGCCCCCAAGGCCTAGCTGAATGACGCGTAACTCTAAATTGTTGCAATTAGCGATTGATTTTATATGCAAAATGTAAAATGTAAATACGCAACCAAATAAATGCGGGCTCCTTTTTTTTAGATGTTAACCATTGGGCGAATCAGGCAAAGTTTTGCATTAAAATGCAAATTATGCACGGCAACGGGTGTTTTAGTTTGTTTGTGTGTGTGAGTGTGTGTGTGCTTAGTTGTGCTTACCTTAACCCAAATACTGGCCAAAACTTTGGCCACACACGCAAGGGAATACCAAACGCTTGTACCCACACACACACACACACACAACACACTCCTATGAATGCCTGGCGGCGTTAGCGTCGCCTATTAAGTTGATGAGTTTAGTTTTCTGGTTGGTATCGCATGACTAGTATATACCCTATATATTCAATTACTTTTGCGCTGTTGGAAAAAGTAACAAATACAAGAATATATATAAAAATATTAATCTTAGTTCGATTAATTTATATCAATGTGCAACCGATATTTATCGATTTTAAAAATGTAATCCTGTGTATTTAATAAACTAGAAATATGCACGTCCGTAGTCCGAACAGAATTATGTATATATGTATATATATACATTATAGTAAATTTTAATGGGTATACTTAAAGAAGGAGTTCGAGCTGAGCGCCAAGTTTTAATCAAAAACTTGCAGCCGTGCTTTCCGCTGACATGCAAAAGGCTGGCAAAAGTTGAAAATCGTTTTAATTCAATTTACAATTTGCATTAAGTACAATTCAAGGAGTGCGGATTGGGGAGTAGAGAGCGGGGCATAGTAGCTCAAGTGCATTCGCCGCTTTTAATGAGCTACAAACTTAATTGTGATGAGCTGGAGTCACGCACCAGGATTCAGGAGTTGCACATGGTGAGGCCATCGCCCAGACAGGCGCTGTAGGCCATCATGTGGGGAATGGTGTTCTGCTCGTAGACGCCGGTGAACAAATGCGACCAGGGACCCGAGGCGTAGACGAGCACATCGTCGCCGCCATGGGTTTCCGAGTCCAAGGGCACGCCAGCAGGGAACACATCCAGATGGCTATCCTGTATCAGCGTGGTGGGATCGATGCGTTCCTTCGTCTCGGCATCGTAAAAGTGCTCGGCACTGGGACCATTCGCATAGCTGAGAATCATTTGGGGCTTGCCATCTTTACCATTGGCAGGGGCCTTACCAAACACATCTGTGCCGCGGTACTGCAAATGGGAAAGCGTAAATAATTGGGGATTGCAATGGGAACACATTCGGACTGCTTACTCCATAGCCCGCATAGCTGAACGCATGCGAGTGATCCGCGGTGACCACCAGCAGGGTGTCCTCATCGCTTGTGAGCTCGCGTGCCGCTGCAATCGCCTTGGAGAACTCGACGGTCTCGTCGAGCGCCATGCGCGCCAGGTTGTCGTGATGGCCGTGATCGATGCGGCCACCCTCGATGAACAGGAAATAGCCCTCCTCGTTCTGGCTCATGTACTCGATGGCCTTGCGCGTCATCTGCTCCAGTGTGGGCTGTGTGGTCTCCGTTTCGTTGGTCTCCATGTGGTAGAGCAAATGGTCGTCTTGGAATAGGCCGAGCAGGCGCTCCGGCTGGCTCACATCCACGGCCATAAGCTCCTCCACAGTGGTCACGTACACGTTCTTGGCACTCGCCGCCTTGAACTCCGCGATCAGATCGAGGCCGTCTTTGCGTCGGCCCCCTTCCGCCAGGCTCTGGTCCACGAAGTTTCTACGACCGCCGCCCAGGATCAGCTTCAGCTTGCTGCCCACCTTGCCGTTGGCCAGTTGGTAGGCTATATCCGGCACATCGGAGTTCGCGCCACAGTCAGCGGCCACATCCGCATCGTTCTCCCAGTCGCGCTCCGCAATGTGGGCATAGACGCCGGCGGGCGAGGCGTGGGTCACGCGAGTGGTGGTCACCAGGCCCGCCCATTTGCCCGCATCCATGGCCCACTGGGCAATGGAGTCGACGTGCGTGCTCTCCTCCAGCATGGCCTTGCAGTCGGCGCGGGGCACGGCCCCGTTGACGCCAATGGTGCCCTCCTGGGCCTTCACGCCGCACAGATACGCGGTGGCGGTGCACGCCGAGTCGGGCACGATCAGATCCACGGAGTAGGTCTTGGACAGGCCGGTGTAGGGGAACTGGTCAAAGGACAGCGACTTCTCCTCGCCGCCCAGCAAATTGCGTGCCGCCGATGTGGTGGTCACGCCCATTCCATCGCCCAGAAAGAGAATCACATTCTTGGCCCGGCCCCTGTTGGGCTGCTCGCCCAGTTTGTTCTTGATGAACTGCACGCCCTGATCCCGCCAGTAGGCGTTGGTCTCCTCGCCCACCAGCCGGTGCTGCGTCTGGCGCTGGCCCGGCTCCAGCTCCGGCATATCCGGATGCATGAGCCGGTCCCGGCAGTATTCACTGGCACTGCGCGCACAGTCGGGCGCCGCAAAACCGGAGCTGCTGAGCAGCGCAATTGCGAACACGACGTTAAACAGGAGCAACATCTCGTCGAAGACTGTTGCCCGTTCAATTCGGCTGGGCTGGCTGCTCTCCACGCGATTCGATTGCGATACGGATAAGATAGCGGACAAATGGTCAGGGCCCAGTCAAATCGCGCCAATCTTATGTGTCGGTTAATCCCCTCACCCGCCGTCCCCGTGCCTGATTTATAACCAACTACGTGAGTTTATGGATTTATTATGTCTTTTTTGGACTCGAACCATAAAAATGAGAAGCACGTGAAATGTTGCATGTGCTATTTCTGATTACGACCGGACTGCGGTCGGCGGGCACGATATCAAAAAATCTGAAATCTGAACAAAAATACTTAATCGAATCGAAAAACCGGACTTGCCTGTGTAAGAAATTAAATTATAAATATTCGCATAATAAAATACCATATTATTTTCCGGAATCCTGGACAAATAATAGGGGGAAAAAATAATTATACAAAAGCCTTATGATATAAATAGAACTCTTACAATCTCCGAGATAAACTTGATAAGTCAGGGCAACCAATTGAGGTTTTTCGATGAATTGGAAATTAAAGAGAAATCCTCGAAAACTGATTAAGCAAAGCATTTGATTTTCTGTAACTGATTCCAAACTTATCTAATCAAAGCAGTTTAGAGTTTAATTTATATATACTTGAGCTTAAGTATTACACGTAGTATTGCGCAAGGAGATAGAAGCCGGGCAACTTTTTGTATAATACCTTTATGTATGCCCAACAAAAGCAGAAATAGCTGAAGCTCATAGCAAAAATAAATGAAAATACCTTATAGAAAGGCATTCCATTTATATGGCTCGTAAAAGTTGTGGGCCATAATAAAAAGTTGACCACCACGCACCAAGCAGGCACAAAGTTTGCCACACACCCGGCAACAAGTTTAATGGAAAACATGATTTTCCAAAAGGTTACTCTGCACAGCAGAAAATGCAGAAAATCAGAAATATAGAAACCGCATGACCAAAACTAATTTGCCTGCAGGAAAAGCTCAGCAAAAAAGGTGAAAGTTGAAACAAATGCGAATGAAAAGTGCGCAAAAAGCATTGCATTTAGAAAATATCATTTGCTTTTCAACCGAAAAATGCTCACTAAGCTAAAAATATAAAGTTTAATCAGTTAATAAACTAACTGCGCTTTAATTTTGCTTTTGTGGCCTGTTCGAATTGCCTTATCGGGCCAAAAAATTATGGGCCCACAGGCCAAAAGCAAACAACTTGTGGCATATCCAAAAAGTGGGGTTTGCTTTGAGCTTGGGTCGCTGCCAAATTGAATGAAGACAAAGAAAATCTATTTCTTTCTCTTTCAGTCTTCCTCTCTCCCTCTCTCTCTCTCTCTTCTATTTCTTCCTGTCTCGCTGGCTTGAAAGTCTCCTCCCGTACTTTGCTATAAAAATTTTCGTTGCTCCGATTGAATAATGCACATTTTTATGAGCACACCCGTTGCGTATACGTAATTTTTTGTATTTGTTATTTGTTATTTCGTTTGGCCATTGATTGTGCTATGCTTTGTTTAGCTATTTATGGGGGCCTTGCGGTGGTTTGCGGTGGGGCATTGTGACAGTCTTGTTAATGCCGCCTAATAAATTCCAAACGTTGTTTCGAGTGTCAAGATTGCGGCCATTTAGTCAAAGCAATGGCCATTAATCAACACGGCTCTAAGTTATGGTCCAGTAAGTCGAGCCGTGCGGGCGCTTTTCAGCCCGTCCCCCTTTTAAATCGATGACAATACGGCTTGCAGTTTAAGTGACTGAATAAATTTTGATTAAATTCGCAAAAAATCGAATACCGTCGATTAAATTTTGTTATTTGCAGACTCTATATACCCATACCCATCTTGGAGGAGAGCAAATACGAGAAGGACGTCCAATTTAATGTGCACCTAGGCGAACCGCGGCTGGCGCCAGGTAAGTTGGCAACCAGGCAATAGACAACAATTAAACTTAATTTAATAGCACCAAAAGCAGAACCCCAAACAGAGCAAACCTCCCGTCCTCAGCCCTCGCCCTAGATCTGAAACACAATTCTTGACACCTGAACTTTGAGCTTTACACGATACGTGTGCGTCTGAGTGTGTGTGTGTATGTGTGTGCGCGTGTGTGTGTGTGTGTGTGTGTGTGTGTGTGTGTGTGTGTGTGTTTGGTGTGTGTTTGGTGTGTGCGCCCGTTACAAAAGCAAACTCAATTTCCTGCTAACCAAATTACATGATTCAACACAATGCATGGAGCAGCAGCATCAGCGGAAGGACGAGTGCGAAGCAGGCATGGAGAAGCCCAAAAAGTGTAAAAATAAGCGCACATTTTCCTTACTATTTTGTTTGCGTTAATAATAAAGTTAATAGGTCAATCTCGACTGTTGGCAGGGCAATAACCACATCAAGGAAATACACACAAAAACATACTCACACACACACACATACACACACGTACACGTGCACACACTTTTATTGTAAACTTTGCAAATTGGCAATTCCAATTTGAATGATTAGACGAGATTTTTTGTACTGTGTATGTCTCACAGTTCTCCTAAACTTCGTATATGGTTTCCTTGTATAATTTTTTTGGTCTTTTCATTTGTGTTCTTTGTGCTTCTAGATTCCGCTCACTACCGTAAGACTTGAATTGTGCATTAATTAATTTTATTTGAATTGAAAACGAAAGCGCAACACAAAAAAAAAAAGTGAAAAGCAATTCTTGGGTTACGATTCCTTAAGTTCTCAAAATCGAAGTTTGCCTAGCCTTAAATTTAATTTTGTGTTTTTGGCTTCATCTAACACAAAGTGCGGAAATTGCGACCAAAAAGTGCAAATTAGTATTTATTTTTTGGCTTAAACGAAAACATAACCAAATCTGAAATGTTATCCACCCTTCAGTTAGTTATGTGTTTCATTTGGTGTTGTAAGTTTTATACATTTTTGGTTGCTCCAGAATCCTTTTTATGTTGTTGTTTATTTTTCCTGTTGTTGACTAGGCAACGGCCCGGTTGAAAATTAGAGCAAAACTGTAAAGAAAAATAAATTATTCAAGTCAACCTTTGGTATACAAGCAAAAAACTAGATAATTTATTTAAACATAAATTGTATTTAAACATAAACTAATAATTACATTATTTGAATAATTTATTTTGCACAATTATCACAGAGCCATCATGAATAATGTATTTAATTTGCCCATCTGTCAATAGTTTTTATTATCAACATATTATTATTGGATTGGTTTTAATTTGTGAATTCCGTAGAATTGCCCTACCCCTAACTCCCACTCCCTTTATTCAGACCGTATCCCTGCACTGTTCAGAAACAAAAAATATTGCAAGTATTTAATATAATATATAAATCACATCATGCATTTAAGTAACTCTTGAACAAAACTAATTAATTCCCGTATATATGTATATGTAATACTTGATACCACTCATACACCAACAACAACAACAACAACAATGCAATTATCCTCACGCAGATGACACAAATAAGGAATCATTTTTTCATCGATTTTTTGGTAGGTAAAAAGTAATATAAGCCCACTAACTCACTCAATTCTCAAGTGTTTATGTTCAGTTAAAAAAAGAAAAAAATATTTACAAAAAAAAATTAAAAATAAATAAAAAAAAATGCAAAATCAAAAACACAAATTGTGGGCTTATCATGTTAAAGTGCTGCGCATCACTGTCATTAAATTTAGTACCATTGTTTGTTTGTATACTCTGTTCGCGAAATGAAAAGCAGCATGTTGCTTGAGTTTTTATCTCTTTAAAAAATTTTTTTGAATTCAAACTTTTGACATAAACTCATGTCGGCCACGTGATTCTCTTTTATATCGAGAGCTTGAGTTTTTTTGAATCGAGTTCTAAAATTATGGAAGATATATTTTTGATTGAATAAGGCCAACACATTTTCTTGCAAAACTCGCAGATTTAAAGTCAGCGGCTTTTTTGTTGTGAACCGTGAACAGAGTATTGCATAGTCGGTTACATCCGATTGCAACATTTTAATTTTTTCAAATTGAAAATGTATTACATTTTTCAAAAAACAAAAGTCACAAATCAATCGACCATAATTAACACGTTTTGTATCCACATATTCGTCGTCTCCTTGTATATATGTGTGTGTATCTGTATGTGTAACTCGTATTGGCATGAAAAAAAAAAGAAACGAATTGCGCTTTTTTGACGCAGCCACCGTTGCACTTTTGAATAGGCCAAGTTAGGATCAACGTTTCGTCTTCAATTGAAATAAATTAAGAAGCAATAAATTGATTGCTGCCAATTTGCTTGGTGGAAGATTTGGTTAAAAATATTATTGGTAACCTTCTATGCTCGGCGGACATGCAATTAACACACACGTAACACACGCGCTTGTGCCCGCTTCTGTTTGTTGTGCCCCGAAATTCGAACTCTTCACACTCGATACGATATCATCGAATCTATATCACATAACGTACTCAAAATCGTTTACTGATTCCGCATCGCCAAAAAACTCGATTTGTAAGTAATGCACACAAAATACTTTGTGAATATACATTTTTTTAAATACTTTTTATTTTTTTTTAATTTTTCTTTATTGGTTTTTGTGTGTTTTTGCAACTAGGCCAACGTTTTTGTGAACGGCTTTGATTTTTTGTGTTAACCCAAATATCGATGTATTCTCATGTTGATTAATGTGTGTTAGAAACACCTCACCAAATTCCATAATTAACAGGGTAACGTAGGCAAGCTAACCAAAAATAAATTTATAACAATGAGCGTAAATACAGAAAAATTGGTGAATGCATTTGATCAATATGGAATTTCTTAACTGAACATAAAAAAAAATATAAAGAAAAACAATCAGCAGCAACTTAAAAGAATGTGTTTTTTTTTAAATCTATATTACAAACATCTTGTGATCATAATTTCCCGCAACAAAAAAAAACCACTTTGTTGTCACTTGTACCTTGCCACGTAATCGCTGTCAATAGAAAATCACACTGGAGATCATACTCGTGAGTCATCATTATATCAGCAATATATCTTATCGTATGTGCATGCAATTCATTTCTTTTCATAATCAATTTGCATATCTATAAAGCTGTTTATTTTAACCGACTGAGATATGGGCTTTAATGATAAATTTACTAATCGACTGATTGACTGATTGACTAATTGAGAGACACACAAGTTTACTGAATGACTGTCTGAGCGGCTGACTGAATGACAGATTAGCTGAATGAATGGATGACTGATTGTTTGAATAATTATAAAAAGTAATAAAATGGAAATTTTAAAAACTTAAAATTTATTTGCGTGCGACCGACCGACTTCTCACTTAACCCATTAAACGCAGGCAAAACTTACTAGTTTTTTTACTCTTTTCTTATTACAATTAATTATACAGCTGGAAATTGTTCAGTAATTGAAAAGCATTTAACATTTAATCTAATCAAAATTATGTGCGAACCCTTCATTTCATTGGCTTCATTTGCTTGCAACACCTTTATTTGTACTTGTGTGTGAATGTAACTGCATATGTATCTGTATTTGTATCTGTGTAGGTGTGCTTTTTGTTTGGTTTTAAATGAAATTCTTGCCCGTATTCTGTAACATTTCTGACCCTCTGCTACACAAATATCTATGCAAGCAATGCACTCAATTACATGTTCTGCTCTCAAAATATCTTTATATATTTATATATACATATATATATATATGTGTGTGTGTGTTTGTGCGCCTGTTTGGTTGATTACATAAGCATAAATATATATATATATATATATATATATATATACATGCTATATGGTCTATGGTCTGTGGTTATATGTATATATATATATATGGTTGTGTAGCAAATAATATAAACTGCAATACAGTCTTTTCGCCTTGTGATGCAGTCCTTTGCATTATCCTGAATACTGATTAATTACTTTACTCGACTGCCGCCGCACAGACGATGAACTACTAGCCCAAATTAAGGAGGTGGAAGCGAAGCCATACAACGATCTAACCGAATTGGAACGCATCTTATTGATGAGCAAGCCAAGAAGCGGAGAGATGAGAACGACCAACATACGCATCCGTGAGAGCCAGGAATTCAAGGTGAGCATTTAATTATCTTAGCTGCCAACTGGCACACTTTGAGCAGCTTGGAGAGTTTTGTGCATAAGCAGCAATGGAAAGGCCATGGTAGATTCAATTCCTCTTGTTCTCATAGTTCCCATTTAAAAATGTTTTTGAAAATTGATGGAATTTAAAAACACAACAGAAGAAGAGTTTTGTGCAATAGAAAAATGTTGTATATAATTTTATAAAAATATAAATTAAGGTATAAAATTGGGCTGTTAGTTAGTGTAATCCGATAGATTACTTCTCAGACGACTTAAATGCGGTTTTCAAGCAATGAGAATGAAGTTAATTTTCGGAATATTCTTGCAGAATATATATGATAGGATATCTAATGCATATTTAAAGCAATCAATTCCTTGAAATAAGTAGTTTATAGTTAATCTCTTACTAAATTTATGAATCGGGCATTAATGTGAACTTTAAAGAACAATATGCTATTAATTCTATTCCGTTTAAACTAGAACTTAAGACAAAGGTTTTTGCTAAGTGAACGGACAGCCTAATGTAATGCACTTGACAGGCGCACAATACACAAAAGCCCGCACACAAGCACATGCACTCTAATGATCCTTGTGTCCATGCAATATGATACGGCTTAATAGCTACAGCTGTAGCTGTAATGCCTGTAACAACATGGGCAACATTAAACGGCAGCAACAACAGCAAAAACGTCAGCCATATAAAGTGGCTCGCTCACCAGTCAAGTTGTTTCCCCTGGCAGACTGGTGTCCAGGTGCAGAGCAAATAAGCACCTAATTGTGTCTAATCTGCAAATGAAGCGAAATGTTTTGTTTCCTGTTGCTGTCTGCTCTTCACTTGACGTATACTTGATATGAGGCTGGCGTTGCGTATACGCCACATGTGAAGCTGAATCAGTGGTTAATGGTATTTTATATTTATATCTCCCTAGGACACTGTGGACAAGCTCGTTGCCCGGGCAAACGTTTCAGCCGTGCTGGGCACATCCTCCTGGAAGGAGCAATTTAAGGATGCGCTCACTGTTGTCCCAGGTAAGCTGGCACTCACTTGATTAATATATATATTTATTCTTATATTTATATTTATATACACATATATATACATATTTATGCAAATACAGCTGATGAAAGCGATCTCGACCAAGATGAAGATGTCGACGAGGATGTACCGAAATGCTTTGACTATATAAGCCATTTTGTTTGCCTGTTCTGGAAGGTGCTGTTTGCATTTGTGCCGCCCACAGGTAACCGACACGCCACCCTTCCAAAACTCATATATACAGTAGCTATATAGTATCTTTCACTTTTCATAGATATATGCGGCGGCTATGTCACCTTTATAGTTTCCATATTGGTTATTGGCGTCCTAACCGCCGTGATCGGCGATGCTGCCACCTATTTTGGGTGTGCGCTCAACGTCAAGGATTCGGTTACGGCCATTTGCTTTGTGGCCCTCGGCACTAGCATACCAGGCACGAAACGTTAAATATGTTATTTAAGCAAACAATATTTATTAAATTAATTTGCAGATACATTTGCCAGCATCATTGCGGCCAAGCAGGACGCCACCGCCGACAATTGCATCGGCAATGTGACGGGCAGCAATGCGGTCAACGTTTTCCTGGGCATCGGCCTGGCGTGGTCCATTGCCTCGATCTACCACATGTCGCATGGCTCTACCTTCAACGTGGAGCCGGGCACGTAAGTTCGATGCTGTCAACAAACATTCATTCATAAACTATTTCATCAATCCAGTATAACAGACTCAAACCGAAATTAGCATTAACAGTCATTTAAACAGTTGAGCTTTTACTGAGTGTATAATAGAACTGTTGGCAAATTTACAAATTTATAGTTGACTGTTAAATCAATCTAACAATCATCTTGAATATTATTTTTCTTATCTTATCCCCAGCATTGGCTTCGCAGTGGGGCTCTTCTGTGCCGAGGCCATAATCGCAATTGGCATCATGATGTTCCGACGTAATAGCGCCAACATAAAAGCTGAGCTGGGCGGACCCGTAGTCTCTAAATGGGTGCATGCATCGATTTTGTTTACTCTGTGGCTTATCTATTTGATCGTGAGCACCCTGGAGGCATACGATGTCATTAAAATTTAAGCAGCTAATCCCAAAGCCCAATAAAAATATCCAGAAAAACAATAATTAAAAAAAAAATACACATACATATAAATACATACAGAAAATACATACACACACATTTGAAAAGCTGTAGCGAAGCTGTAACAAAAATCAAAAAGCATAAACGGAAATTTTAGTTATACACAGATTGAACCGTAAATATCTATATAAATTTATATATATTTTTATATATATATACATATAAATATATATATATATATATATTATATGTATCTATATATATATATATATATATATATAACATGTATATCTGTATGTGTAAATGTTCATGTATGTTTTAATTCTATATAAATATTGAAAATTATGTTAATATTAAATATTGTAATGTTTAATTAGTTTCTAGGTGTCTTATTTTAAAAACAGAGTTTTATTATATTACTATATACATAAATGTTAAGGTATTTAATGCTTATTGTAAATACAAAAAAAAAGGCTGCCTGGGCTCAGCAAACAAGCAACGTGATCATTCAGAATTACATGCAGAGATATGTGCGATATAATTTATGTGTATGTGCTATCGTTCTTTATGAAATTTAAGTCATTATTATTATCATTGTTGTTGTTTGTTATAGCTGTACTTAACATAAAAACAATATACTAAATACATAAATTAAATAAACCAACAAAGAAAAACAAAATAAGCTCACGAGCTATTTATTTACCGTATTTCTAGTCAACCGCACTTTTAAACCAACAACTATTTAAGATTGATCAGCTTCTGTAGATGAAACTAAATTCTAAACTCAATAAAAGCAAATACCGAAACTAAACTAAACTCAACTCAACTCAAACTCCGACCAATTGAATGCGGCACTTTTAGTACGACCATCAGTGTAACTACAGTAACTACACTGAACTACATAAATCTACTTACTTGAAAGACTTTCACTTTTACTTTGTCACCTATATGAATCGATAGATCAAACAATAAACGGTAACCGATTAATGATATTAAGGCAAAACACCAAATGTTTGTTAAATGAATGTATTTTTTGTATAATGTTATTCTATTTTTTAATACAACATTTATTGAATAAATACCAAAATAACAAATATATATATAAAAATAAATACTAATAATATAATCAAGTACTATGAAGCTAACTTTGATGGGAATATGCGCCAAATCTAGTTATAAATACCCAACCATAAAATAAAATACATACGATAAATATCGAATACGTTTAAGGTATGAATAGTCAAAAAATGTTTTGCTCTAAGTTCTAAGAATTAAATTGAATTTTCCAATTATTTCAATTATGCAGTTTTGGTTTATCTTTTATTGATTCTAAACATACTTATTCAATTACAGAGAGGGTTTTTGTAGAAAATGTAAGCAAGGGAGGCTTTTCCAATGAATTCCGTATATTGAAAATATTAACGCAGTTAACAATCGATTTCAATAGAATCGTACCAGAATCAGGTTGATGAAGTTATTGTAACGCAAATGACATTCGAATAGAATGTGGAAGTACGGCATAGAACAGTCCA
This sequence comes from Drosophila paramelanica, assembly GCA_035043915.1. Lineage (NCBI taxonomy): Eukaryota > Metazoa > Arthropoda > Insecta > Diptera > Drosophilidae > Drosophila > Drosophila paramelanica. The sequence continues at coordinate 4,377,408 of JAWNMO010000354.1, read as the reverse complement.
AAGCTAATATAGACGACAGTCAAAATATATAGTATATATTATCAACCAAATACATATATAGATAAGGCAAACATTACGATTAACTTCAAGGCAAAGGCAAATAAAAAGAGTAAAGTGCTTCCGATATAGAATTTAGGTATGTACTTCTATAGAGTTAGCAGCAACTAAGCAATGATCGAGGACAAAGAACGAGTTCAATAGGCTTATGATATACCAATTATTGCCTATTTATCATTTAACTTTACTAAACTTATTTTTAACCATTATATTTCAGTTATTTTTGATCATGGACATTTTTTTTTTTAGAACTCAGCAAAATAAAAATCGTATATTTAAAAAAATTATATATATAAGTATTATACAAAAATATTAATCATTTCATGTTTGTTACTGTGTATTTTGGATTGTAACTTTTTTAGAAATTTATATAATGTAGCCTCTATTAAAAAAGGTTTATGTATACTGGATAGAAATCAATATAATAACCAGCACTTTCACTTCAGATATCTAGTATTAAAATGAACAAAATAACTTTGCTACAATACATACAAAAATATAACCTTAAATATATATGTATAGTATTAACATTTTCGATTGCAAAAAGCTAGCAAAAAAAAAAAAAAATGTTCAAAATGAAAACAATATCCCAAAATGATCGAAGTACTTAGCCAAATATACGAACCCTGGTAGAAACAAGTACACACAGGTAAATTACCCATACTCGTATTTATGCACTTATATAAACATATACATACATATGTAAAAGTTGATGTTTGTCTACATAATCAAGCATATGGTAGCTCTTAGGGAATTCCGCGGTATTATTCAAAATCGAGTACATCAAGTATATATTACCTAAGTAAATGTATTTCCAAGCATGTTAACCCCAAATGAATATTAAATGGAAATAAAAATGTCTTTAACTCAAAGAACATTGCATTCCTTATCTGTGATAACTGTGATGAGTGGGATCAGTGGGATGTGTGGGTAGCGTCTGCTTATCTGTGGGGCGTGTCGCGTGTGGAAACTGGGCGCCAATCAGCTATTATGCAATCATCACCAGCTGGAGGCTAGACCCAGAACCCAGGCGCAAGCATTACAAGACAACCAGAAATAGCGAGTGAAAGTGCTCTGCTCGGAAGTAAACGACTATGAGAGCTACCCTGTGCCCAGTTGCAAACAAGAGTAAAATACATTTTAAAATTTTGCTATTTCTACAAAGTAGACGGAAAATTCAATTTTTAATAACTGCCGTGAAAATAATTAAAACAAAGTAAATTCAATAAACGGTATTCGAGCAAAAAAAAATGTATAAAGCAAATAATTTTTTTTAATAAAACCTTTTCACGCAAACAGACAGACTGGCGGACTTAGACCGATTCAGCTGTTATTGATTAAATGGATTTATAACGATTATTTGTAACTTTTGTACAACTGCAACATACTCTACCTTATCTATGATTACAGGGTATTCAAAACGAAAAGCTTGCGCTACGATAAGCGAAATCAGTGCGGAAGATGAGTGACTGTGACAACAACAACAACAATAACAACAACAATGGCAGTGATATAGTCCGCGATAAAGTTGTTTACAGGAATCTGAAAAAGATTCAAGAAAAAGGCAAATAGCAATAAAAGTAAAACAAAAACTGAGGCAGAAAACAAAAAAAAAAAACAACAAAAATACAAAGAAACTTTGCGTCGCAGCGAAAGCTAATTTAAGTTGAAACAAAGCGAATGCCGGGCCAGATGCCAGCTCCATTTGTCCATTGTCCATGGTGCGGAGTGTTTGCAATCCACGGCCTCAGACTGACAAAGAGACGTTGGCAAACAGCAGCAGCAGCAGCAGCATGTCCTGCGACGAGAGCACAGCCCTGCTGCAGCAGCAGCGACAGCAGCGAGGACAGCATCAGGGGCCGCACATTATAATCGTGCCGTCGGCCAAGGAGGCAAAAGATGCAAAGGACGGCTGGGAGGCAAAGGATTATGGGCCCGTTTTCACAACTGCTGGGTAAACGCTTTACCGTCGCATTTCATTAAATATTAACTGTATAACACAGAGCCTCATCCAAATCCCTCACCTGTCGCCAATTCCAACTGTTATGTACACCTTCTTTCGCCAGCTACTCGTACGGCCTGACGCTGGAGGAGCTGCTGCCCTTTACGCTGGATCCCTGGTGGCAGAAGGTGCGTCGCCTCAGCCTTGCCTGCGTCTGGCTGACATTTGTGCTGACCCTCTTAGCGTCTCTCAGCCTGGCTTGTTTCCATAAAACGGACTCCTGTCTGCCCAACACAGTAATTGCCACAACGCTCGCACCACCCACCGCCACCCCCCTCGCCGTGGCCAGCAACAGCACCTTGTTGCTGACCGGCAAATAGTTCGCACTAATCTCGGCATTAAGTGGAACTGGAACTCTTGATTACGGATGCTGCAATCCCACGCCATGGATTACATCAGCCAACGCTTAGCAGCGACTTCCCCGGCACAGCTGGTGACTAACAGATAAACCGGAGAAGAACAAGAAGAGAGGGAATTGATTGTCTTCGGACTTTTGTATTTTTTTACAGTATACTATATAGTCGGTATTTATATTTACTATACAGTCATGGCTGGAAAATGGGGGAAACAAATATTTTAAATTGGAAGTAATGATCTCTGAAAGATTGAAAACTGAAAAATTTTCATGTCACTTACCGATTGCTATTTTTGTCAAACTCAGTCGAAATTTAGTGTGGGAATATTTGAATAACAAACGACATACAAAATCTCACCTATCTTATTCAAGTCAAGATTGTTTAAAACAAGCTTTAAATATATGTATCATGATTAGTAGTCTGATCTTGGCATTGGATCTTATAAAATTTAGCGATATTTACATATATTTTTATATAAATCAAAACTAGATGAATTTATTTTAATTTATTCAAAATGAATTTAATTTAATTTTTATCTATTTTTCACCCAGCTGAGTAAATTCTATAAAATCAGAACTAGACCGTTAATTGTTATAAATAAAATGACTTTCACTTATATGATTTCATTTATGATTTTTACCATAAAATTTGATTCTCCAAAGCATTCTCTAAAGGTATAATTTTTTAACCGCAAATCCGAGATGCCATATATCGAAAATAAAACATTCTTGATCGTCAACATTTGTATACTTTTATTATTCAGTGTTCCTCTGCACGCGTATTGTTTGGCGTGAACAGTCGCACCAAGGACATGGCCTGACTGAAGCTCGCCTTGTGCAGCTTTGGCGCCGCCTTCGCCTCCGACCAGGGCTCAAAGTCAAACTCAAAACCCACCAAATCCACGCAGTTCACATAGCGATTTCCGTGCGCTCGCTGGCGTTCCATGAGATGCTGACGCACCCGTTGAATGCCATCCGAATTGCGACAGATGATGGCGGCCAAACTGGTTTTGTATATCTCGGCGAGTTGGGCTAAAGGAAATTTGTTAATTCCATATTTATTGTTAGACAATTTGTATTTTGTGTTACCCTTGGTAAACCTTTGCGGACCAATTTTGCGCTCATACCAATGCGAATCGCCGATCTTGAGCCGCATAAACTGATCCGAGACCAAACAGCTGAGCAGCGGGCCAAAAATGGCGCCATCTAGCGGCGGCTCGCTGAGTGCGCCCGTATAGACATCCACATCGTGGGGGGAACTGTAAAGTAAATGCAGAGTTAAGCGGATTCAGCTAGGAACTATTTGCAGCACCCACTCGTATATCTGCCTGATGGACTCCAGGGTGGCGTTGTCCACAGCCTGGGCCATTTGCGGCCAGGTATCCACGGGCGGCAGGCCGCAATGGCGCCGGAAAACTGGATAGGCGGGTATGCCGTGATCGCGACCACGCTGTATGTTCAGCGAGACCAGGTCCAGGCCGCAGATGGGCACCTTGTCCTCGGCGGTGCCCTCGAAAAGCTTCTGTGTGATCTCCAGCGAGAAGAAGCGATCGACGCGCAGCACTGGCGTATTGGAGGCGGTCAATAGGGCGTGATCGATGCCATGCGGCGCCCAGAGCGAGAAGGGATTGAAGAGCATCTTGTGCAGCTCCATGGCCTCCGGCGTGCTGTTATCCCGGGACACATTGAACAGACCCGGCAGCAGCGTGTGGGCGAAGCGAAAGGCCGCCGCGGCAAAGCAGTTGGCAATGCTGGGATCCACCTGCGGATCATATGTGTCCGGCGCATTGAGGTCTCCTCGGGCGGGCAGCAGGCCTTTGGCCTGGCTCAGATTGCGGCCCAGCAGCACGGGCAGGAACTCGTTGTAGACGATGTGGGCCAACTGGGCGCCGAGTATCTTGCGCGCCTCCTGAAACACGTGCTCATCATCCCAGCCGGGATTCAGCCCGTGCAGGCCGCGCGCCAGATAGTTGTGCTGCCTGGCCCAGAGCAGGTGCATAGAGGTGAGCAGCAGGTTCTCGTTGGCCCGATCGTCGCCCGACTCGAAGCAGTACTTGCCCTGGCGCGTCATCCGCACCCGGTTGCAGCCGTCCTCCGGGTTCGAGGAGATCGGCAGTAGCTCGCGTCCGTCCTCGGTGAGAAACATGCGCAGTGTGCCGTTAATAAAGGTGCGCAGCTGGCGTTGCCGCTGCTCCAGATTGCCATAAACCACGGAACCATCAATGAACGCCGTCGCCTGATTGAACTGCTCCCGGGGTCCGAATCTCCCAATGGGCGCTGGAGCGGACCGGACAAAGTTCATGCAGCTCAGATTGTACTGCTTGTAGTATGGATCATCGGCGAGGATGCGCACAGGAAAGCACTCCGGATGCTGTTCCTGCGTGCCGGGCGCACAGCAGTCAATGGACTCGCCCTCCTGCGAGGTGGTCAGCGAGGTGGCCGTTATATCGTGGTCCAAGAACTGCCCAAAGACCGCCAGCATCACCGTAAAATTCGAGTCCGTCTCGTAGCTGGTGCGATGTATGCCCAGCGAGACCTGCCGCGCCGGCGGCAGCCGACCCCGATGGCTGGTCCGTGGAGCTGCGATGCCGTCAGCGTAGTCCGGTGCCACCATGCGGCGGTAGGGCACCATGGAGGCGCCATAGGTGCGCGGATGCGCTCTGTTGTTACAGACGCCCGTGCTGCGCCTGTAGCGCTCGTTGAAGTCGCAGTCCAGCCGGAGCACGCTCGGATCCGGCAGCACAATAGCCGGACCGAGGCCAATGTTGCTGCGTCCCGGCTGCTTGCTGTAGTTAAAACGCTGGGCGATCTCCAGCGTCGCATGGTTCTCCACGTAGCCGCGTCGGGCCAGCTTGCGCGCCTCCGGATTGGTGCTCAACGAGCGATAGTGCCGGAACTGAGGCGTGTTCACGGCACTCGGCTGCAGCCCCTCCTCCAGTATCTCACGGTCGCCCAGCGCCTTAATGCCCGCACTCACAGCCTGGGCGCCCGCGCGCTGATCCACTGTTTCATGGCGCAACGCCCAGGCAGCCGCCGGCTCATCCGGAATGGGCGTCTTGGTGGCCGCCAGCAGCTCCTCTGCGGACGCGTTGCTGGCAAAGAAGAAGCTGGGCCCAACACCATCGATGCTGCTGCTGCTGCTGCCATCGTATCCACTGCTACTCAGCCACAGGGCCAGGCCCAGGGCGGCAATCACAATTACGCTGCAGAGGAGTGGGCAGAAGAAAAGTGAAATTGATTTGCGGTTAGGTCTAGACACTAACAACGGGTCAACACGATATCAAATGACAAAGCCCCACTCGAACAAAATTGAAATGGAAAAGAATACCCTCGAATACCCACTCGAACATACAAAAGTCAACTGTGGAGCAATGTTTCGGTTGCGTTGAGATATATTGAAAACAAAAAATTGTAGTAGACTCTTTACCCGATACGTCATATAAGGCTATATAATATAGTACTCCGATGTTGATGAAGAATATTCAAAATTTCAAAATTTGCGACTTTAGTTTGAATACTTAAGGAAACAAAATAGTTGTTCCTGCAAATACTTAATAATTGTTAATAAATTATTCCTATAAAAGCTATATAATATATTAGACCAATATAAAAATGTACAAAAGCTCACTTTTCAACCGCAAAATATAAAGATTTTTCTAAGATATACATTTCAGTGTCATTTTCGTAGAGGAGCTATATTATATAGTAGTACTAGTTGATCGGAAGTGAGAATCAAAATATGTTGAAAACCAAAAGTTATTCAGAATCAACCAATCTATGCCAACTTTCATTAAAATACTTTTATAAACAGGTATCGTTGATATACACATTTGTTGGGAGTGCAGATGCTTCCGTTATATATTGCATAAACACCCTTCAACATTAAGTTCACAGTTCACTTAAATCTTCGACTTGTAACACAGGGTATATGTTGCACCGATTATGTAAAATTGCCTGGAAAATTATTTTATTTTTCGCCCACTTCAACACTCACACAAGTGTCACCGTTATGCAGCACTGGAACTGTTTGAATTTGGAGCGTCGCGCACGCGGCGATACGCCGCCAGGAAACACATAGGTGGGTCCCTGATAGGGCGGCAGAGCGACATAGCCGGAGCCGCTGGCGGTCAGCGGCGTTGTTTCGTCCGACATGATCAAAGCACAACTGAAGAGCTGGCAGCAGGGCCTGCCCGGTCGGCTTCGCCCAGTTAAAGTAACGCCAACACTTGGCGGGCTTCCGCTCCGCTCGCCACACTTGAGATACTTTCGCTGGCGGTAGCAACAGCAACAGCAACTGGCGTCAAAGCAACTTAGCTTATAATATTTTATAATGCGAACGTTTGAGCCGAACAACAACAAAGATGACAACTGTCCAACCCGGTGCCAAGAGCTCCACACACAAAGCCGATTCTTAGACTAAGTTTTAATAAATTGGCAAATGCACATTATGATTACAGATCCATATCTTCTGTCGGTTTAAACATATCGCCCACATACTCGTAGGCCAACTTCAGCAAATACTGAAATGACTTCTCTTGCGGCAGCTTGCCCAGCTCTGTGCTGACCAGAAAGTCCTCCATGGGTGGCAAATAGCTGTCGCACTCCTGACCCATCAGCTGTGAGAGCTCAACGACCTTGAAAAACATTAGCTTGTGTATATAGTCAAGCGCATTGTTAGTGTCATAGTCCGTCCAGTTGTCGCGTCGTATGATCGCACACCAGATCTTGTGTCGCAAGTCATACGGCTGATCGACATAGTTGAGCAGCTCCAAGGCCTTGCGGAACTCCACTTCGGTGGCAGATTCGTTTTCCTCCGATATAAACAGCTGCAAATCAGAAGATTGTTTTACTTGAATCTATCGCATTTGGAGTTTTTAAATCACTTACATTAATAATCTCCTCCACTTTGAGCACTTTCTGATCGATTGCATCAAAACCAAAGTTTTGCAGTACATCGTGACCTAAATGGGTTTGGTATTCAATGATGGCCAATTCAGAATTTATTTTCTCCACCTGCGCTGTCAAATCGGCTTCGGCTGCCGCAAAGGCGGCCAGCTTCGACAGCGACAGCATGGACTTCTTGCGCGCCACATACTCGGTCTCGCATTGGGCAAGCTCGAAGAGCACTTTGGCGCCGCGCTCAAAGTCGCCGTTGAATATGAGCTGGATCCAGCCGAGTGACGGATGATCACGCATGAATTGCGCCAACGCTGTCTGGTTGCCCTTGAAGCGTTCGAAGACCTCGCCATGCCGATTCTGTCGCAAGTGCCAGTTGATGGCGAACTGTGAGAAATCGTACTCCTCGTATTTGCGTGTATACTCATCCAGACGATCCTTGTCCTGCGTCTCGTCGCAGATGAGCACCAGGCTCGGAAAGTCCAAGTATTTCTCCGCGAGCTTGGCAGCGCACTCATACTGGCCATCCTTAACTGCAATGGAACAAAATTCAAAATTTGGTTTACATTTAGCTAAAAATTTACTCACTCAGCACCGAGATGAGCTCGCGTCGCTGCGTCTCGAACTGCTGCTGCAGCACATGAAACTTTTCCGTGTCGCGCACGCTCTCCAAGTAGCTCTTGCGTCCGTCGAGCAGCAGGTCAGTGAGCTCCAATATTTGATGGTACAGTAGATGCTTTAGTTCCGCTTCGTTGACGCACTGAGCGCCGTACTTGACGCTGATGTCTATGAGGCGAACGAGGGCATCGTGGACGCCCCCGATGCCCGGCGTGGCTGTCCAAGGCTGATACTCGTACGAGTTGATGGACAGCTTGAAGCTGCTGGCATTGTGCTCGCGATATCGCAACACCTGGGCCAAGATGCCAAGCACAATGGAATTGATGTCGGCGATGAACTGCGCCACCGAGGCTGTGGTGCGACTCTGTGAGGTAATGCGATCTTCGGCCATGTCCACCAAGGAGTCAAAAATGCACTGAAACTTGCACAGCTTGACGTAGAAGATATCCTGCAAGGTCAGACTGCCCTGTGGCTTCTCCTCCCATTGGGAGACGGTTATATCGATGGCCTCCTCCACCAGCTTAGGCATTTTGCTCTGCAGCGCACGCAACGCTGCCGCGGCCACAATTTTCTCACTAATATCGGCCAGAATATACGATGTGGGTACAAGCACATTGCTGCCGCAGGGAATGGCATTTAGCTGGGAATAAGGAAGGAAGAGTGAAGATATATCGGAAAAATAGGCACATCTTACGCACCTTCTCCCAAATTGTGCTATAGTGCAGAAATTCTATAAAATGCTGCAGGGCAATGCTCTTGTCGCGCAGCTGATTTATAATTTGCATGGAGCGCGAGCTGCCCAGGGCGTGCCGATTGCCATCGTACTCCTCAATGGCTGATTGCCAGCGGGGATCGGCAATGGGCAGATCCTCAGCCAGGTCCTCGGCAATAGTGATAACAACTCTGAGGAGTTAAAAGCCAATTAAAATGCTAAACTCACGTATGCCACTAGGTTACCTGTCCAGCTTATAGGCATCCAGGGGCGCACCGTTTGTGTCGGTTTCTGCGATGCTCTCCATCAAATCCGCAATAATTGTGTTGACCATGTTGTTGTTGCGTTTTAGCCGGTACAAAAAGGCCGCCTTCAGTTGGCCCACCTCGTTGTTGAGCTCTGCATACACATCATCCGGATCCAGCTGATACATGGGCAAGTTGTTGGAGCTGTCACCCAGAATGCTTTGATCCGGCGCACTGAAACTAACGTTGAACGAGATGGGCGCAAACAGATCGGGCGTATTGCAATTGCTTATGTTGAGTAAATCCGTGCTGTCAAAATCACCAGGTGTTATGGAGACCAGGCCATGTGTGCGGCTGAAGAAAAGAGGTAGGTTGCTGCAGACAGCGGCGCTGAGTATGCGATCTTCGTGCAAATGGAACTCCACCTTTTCCGCCTCCATCTCAGCTGTGGGCGCTGCATTCGACATGAGCAGCGGATAAACCACTTTGGGCGTGTACAAATACATATGCGAGATGCCCACTATGATGCGCACGCTGAGGCACTCCTGCACCGTCTTGCTGTTAAAGAACTTGTTCAGCTTCAGCGGCGTGAAGCACTCCAGTTGCATGCCCTCCAGTTGCGCCGTGGCCACCACTAAAAATAAACACAAATTAATAAATACGCTTAAAAGTGGGAAAAGGTTGCGACTCGAGGCTCACCAACGGCATAGTACATTTGCGGCGTATGCGCCTGATTGACTGCACCCACCAGTATATAGTACTTGTCTCTGACCACATGAAAATCCATAAAATGCAAATCGATCTCAACGTTATCGTTGGGGACGCGCACGTTCCAAAACTTGAGCAACAGCATTTCACGCATTTTACGTATCAGCTCCACATCCTCGTACAACAGCTGCTCCGTGTTGCCCTTGTTGGAGAGACGCCATCGCTGAAGTGCGCGATCCGAGAGCACGGCCACAACCGATTCGCCATTACCTGGATCGCGTTCACTGCACATGCCGACCAATAACTGTTGAAGAAGACATCATTAAGTTATTGTTGTAGTGGAAATTTTCAGGAGAGACAAGTTGCCCTAACCTGATCCTTATCGCTGCTGTTGTTCATGCCAATCAGCATGGAGGCGAATCTCTTGCCAAAGCCGCCCAGAAAACTCGTCGCTGGCTTGATGGTTTTGTGGTGCAGCGTATAACGCCCGTTGCTGAGACCCACGCGCAAAAAAACCAAAGTGCAGGTGGAGGTCACAGCCAGATACCCCTGCTGGGTGGGCAAATTGAGCAGCTGGACAAACTCCTGGCCAGTCATAATGGATATATCCACCGAATTGTTGTCGTGCGCTATCGATGCCCAATAGCGCACCTCGCCAGTAGCTGAAACGGCAATGCAGGAGGCCATCTGTTGACCCTCGGTCTGGAAAACGCTGACCAATTCGCTCTTGTGGCCAATGTCGCTGTACGGTAGGGTCAGCTCGCGACACTGCGCCGAGCTCCCAACGCGTCGCTGCTGTTTGCCCAGTCGAGGCGGCGAGCCTGTCGGCCTGACAACGCCGGCCGAATCCTTGTACTGCCAAATCAATAGACGCCGACCCTGCACAACCTGCAAAGGATTGGAAATAAGATGGTTGAGGTATGAAATAGATATAATTTTTTGCAACCTTACCCAAGCCCAGCCACTTTGTGTTATCTTGGCTGAGACTGTGTTGGACACTGGCCCCGCAAATGTCAGGGCCTCGTTTACGGCCACGGGCAGCGCATGGCCGTAACTCTCCACAATGTTGTAGTCGGATCTGATGCCCGGTATGGACTGTGTGGTGGAGCGCGCGGATAGACTCAAGCGACTGCAAGAAACACACATATGCATTAAACAGTATAGTAATAAATATATGTATGGCTTTCACGATATTTCCCACCTATTCGTCAATGCTGTCTTCTTCAGGCCGCCCGGCAACGGCGAGTGAAGGTTGGCGTTGCCGCCAAAAAATGATTTTCGGGTGCTGTCCGCTGGGGCTGGCATGCTTAGACGACGCAAGCTGGGCGAGGACTCCCGAGATATGTTGTAGACCTGTTTTTGCATGCTACGTTCCATTCTTAGTTGTTAAATACAAACAATTCAAGTTATAAACAAGAAACACATGTACACTGAACAAATTTCGCCGGCAACAAGCGCGTATCGTTTTGATGAAGTCATCGATAGTTAGGAGCATTCGATATATTGCTAACAATTGCCATTACTAATTGCATCCCGTTGGCGAATTTGCAATGATATCAAATTAGCTTCGATCATTTATCGTCGATTTTTTTAACTTTGTTTTGATGCTGAAAAAATGTCACAAAGCTTGTTATATACGAATAAAGTCTCTACACTTGCACGATTTTCAATCATAACATTTTTAAGATTCCATATCTTAACTTAGACATTGCCTGGCCTCATGAGGACTATACCCCTATTTGCTGTAAGTTTGTTTATCTTTCATGCAAGTTTAATCTTATCGTACCCGTGGTATTTTTACATTTTATGTATTTTTATGAAATTCGAATACGGTAACACTACTTAAATGAAAAACCCAACACTGATGATTGCTTCGCTCTTGGCATTTTATTCCCTATTCTCATTCGCAATGGCCGCCAACAAGGAACGCACTTTCATCATGGTTAAGCCCGATGGAGTCCAAAGAGGGCTCGTCGGCAAAATCATCGAGCGTTTTGAGCAGAAGGGCTTCAAATTGGTAGCAATGAAGTTCGTTTGGGTAAGTAAAGCCGGCCATATAATTAAATTAAGAAATCAATACATGCGCGTGTTCACTTGTCGTGTTTAACCTCAACCTGGCAGGGGGTCTTCTCGCTGATATTGCAGTTGACCGGTTGAGGTTATATATCGCCATTTTTAGAGGTCATCAAAATGATAATCATAATAAAATGACTTACATATACATCATTTTGCAATTGCAGGCTCAAAAAGACTTGTTGGAGAAGCATTATGCTGATCTGTCTAGCCGCCCCTTCTTCCCCGGATTGGTCAACTACATGAACTCCGGTCCAGTGGTTCCCATGGTGTGGGAGGGTTTAAATGTGGTCAAGACCGGCCGTCAAATGCTGGGTGCTACCAATCCAGCTGACTCCCTGCCTGGTACCATTCGTGGTGATTTCTGCATCCAGGTTGGCCGCAACATTATCCATGGCTCCGATGCCGTTGAATCTGCCGAAAAGGAGATCGCACTGTGGTTCAACGAGAAGGAGCTCGTCACTTGGGCCCCAGCTGCCAAGGACTGGATTTACGAATAGATTATTGCCCTGCATGCATATGTGATGTATTTATACGAAGCTCACTTAAGTATAGCAGTGATTCTTTTAAAGAATAAAATTCCACATTATATGTCTATGTATGTTTCCTTCATGTTTTATTCACATCTAAACCTGGTCCACTCGGGTGTTGGGCTTTCAGGTGGCAACACCCAGCCGTTGGGTATGAAGCTAGCACTTTTGCCATGGCTGATATAAGAGTCCCAAATGATGCTAGAAAAAATATGCATTAGCACGCACTTGACCCTTTATTCTTAATAACCTTACCGTCGCTGCACAAGCTCTTGGGAATTTCGCTTTTTGTTTGTATTGCGTTGTTTTAGAGGTACAGAGGAAATACCAAAAATAACTTTATTCCATTGGGCCTCAAAGTCTGTGGGCGCTTCTTGCGCGGTTGCCTCTGTGCTCTCCTGCTGCACGCGTTGCCAAACTGCACGCATTCTAGCCAGTTTCTCGGCTAGGTCTTTCTTTCCCCCGCGCGCCTTGTACAACCTTTCCAGCAGATCGAAAGTGTGTAACATATTTGTGGCATCATGCAGTTTTTTTAGTGTAATGTGTTGCTTTGAAACCGGCAAAACCGCTACAGGTTCCACACTGAATGCAGTTGGTATTACCTCCCTGTCGTGCCGTAGCTTTAACCTATTTTCAAACTTTCGAAGCTTGGCTCTTTTTTTAGCCCTTCGGCGTCTTCGTTGGCGTTGAAGTTGACCTCGTACAATTTGCTCAGAAGGCAGTTGCGTTAGTTGGTCTAGCAAATTTGTGGTTTGTCGTTCCAGTTGGAGGGACTTCTCCAGATCAAAGTCACTTGGTGATGCATTGCTTAAGCCCTCCAAACATTGTAAATTTGCAATGACATTACGAATATTTGTCTTTATTTCACTTAACTTGTTGCCGAGCGGCATTTTATCTTTAAGTGTTGGTTAACGTTGAAAATTCATTTATTGGAGTGTGGTACAAGGCCTAATGCAGTATAGGGAATAATGTGTAACAAATTGTGTGCACAAAGAGAGCACAGACAGCTTGATTACAATTGAAGCACAGATTCTGCCTCGCCTAGCACCTCGGACGCCTTTGTGTAAGCATCCGTTTCCTTAAGATCTTGTTCGTCCTGCAGGTATTTCTGTAGAAGTTCAAACTCTTTTTGCAATCTGGGAAAAGGCAAATTATAGTATGTGGTAAAATGTGATGAAACTATTATTCACCTTCGCTTAGAGTCCGGTATCATCATTTGGCATTCCTGTATCACCTCTTCTTGTTTGCGTAGCACATGCTCATCGGCGCCATCATTTTTAAATTTATCCAGACGAGCGATTTCTGTGTTCACCTCTTTCTCGTAAACGGTCTTTTCCTTGGCCAGGCGCTTCACAACACCCGTTTTAATAACCAACTGTCTGATCCGTGGATCTGCCATTTTTATTATTTTGTTCTATTTTTAGTATGCGCTAACTGCTAAAATAATCAATAGCAATTGATGTTTTTAGATTAATAGATTTTTCGCTAATTTTTGCACAGCCGGCTGAGCTTCGTTGCTGTTGTTTATAACTGCCGCCAGTGAGTCAGCTTGTAGAGATGCCACTTTTTCCGTCGACTTTATATGTGCGACAAGTTAGCAACGGAGAACTAGCGTCGATTTTCGGAACTTGGTTCACGGGCCGGAACCAGAAATTTGTTTTGCGTGTAATTATGTATTTTATTTATTTAATAAATGCATTTTCTTTTACAATAAAGCTTTTAATATGAACAAAATAGGTGGTTAAAAAATTGGATTCTAACAATTCCCAAAAAAATTAACATTTAGAGATAATGCCCCACATAATCCGATACACAATGAAAGCCTATAATTTCATCTAAATTATCCTGAGATATTTGAATCGATATTCAGAAACCTCGTTGCCAGCCCCAGACAAAATGTGGTAAAAAAGCGTACCTTGCGTCTAAACGCTTATATGTCATTTCACAAAGAATGCCCCACAATACATGGTATGTCCATTTTATAGGTTGTAAAAATCGTTCATACAGTTTTAGAGAAAATTAGAAGAGAACCAAGCAACCTCCGCTAGTTCATTAAAAAAGTCTATCGAACGGCTAGTTCGCATATGAGCTGAACCATTGCGTGGATTCAGTGTTAGGTAAATTTGTGAAGTCAAATGGCGGGAAACATTTAAAATTATTTTCATATATTAATGACATTCTTAGACTTTTAGTTGACAATACCAATAAAATATATTTTTAAAAACATTTTATATTCTGTAGAGCTTTTACAAACATCTATTTTCATAAGTATTTACAATTTGCAAATAAATAAACATTTTGCTTTTTAAATCATGAAAATCGTTCATACAGTTTTTGAGATATTTGCATTTTTCCATTTTCAGCGATTTTGTCAATATCAAAGCCATGAGTATGTTGGCAATGCCCATCCTGATTCAAGATCTAAACATCACTAAAAAATATCTCTTTTCACAGAGATTGCCCCATTGAAAGTTATTTCATTTGTCACTAAAATTGTCTTGTAACAGTTATCATTATGATTGCCGCTCATCGCTTACTAGCCTATCTTACCTATATTTTTCTAAACATGACTGAATTCACATATTTTGCAAATATTGAATTTCAAACGCGTCAACATTTTTAAATAAAAATTTTCAAATATACATGTCGTTTTTGAATTCTTATAAGGATCTATAAAAATAATTTCCTGTTTATTTTGATTTATAAATAATATATAAAAATGATTGTTTAAGCAATGCAGATCTATTAATGTGGTATTATTTAATAAAGCGTCTTTAATGACTTGTTCATTTTTAATACAAAAGTCTTCAGTTGACAAGGCAAGTTTATAAAAGACACATCTCTGTTTTCGTATAAAAGTACTGTTAAACAAACATCAACCATAAAGTTTGTTAACCATTTTAACCATTTAACGAAAACAAATCTTTTAATGTCATATTGTACATAAAGTGATTGGATCTATAACGGCTGCGTATGAATGGTCAGAAGAGAGATAAGAGATGATTGTAAGAGCCCAATTTTTTAACACCCTATTTTGTTCATATTAAAAGCTTTAATGTAAAAGAAAATGCATTTATTTAATAGAGAATTTAATTCTTAACATTTTTGCATTTAAGTTTGTTCGATTCGGTGCTAAAATACATAATTAAACGCAAAACAAATTTCTGGTTCCGGCCCGGGAACCAAGTTCCGAAAATCGACGCTATTTGTCCGTTGCTAACTTGTCGCACATACTTGTCGCACATACTCAAATAACAGAAGCAGCTGAACTTGTTCTGATTCTATTCTTGCTATTTTATTAAATCACATCAACATATACAAAAATTTTTTGCGCCAAATCAACATGTATTTAATAAATCTCTCGAAGACAAAAAGTAAATAAAGGCCAAGCCAAGGTACAAGGTACATGAGTACAAATTTTTATTTTGTTTTGCTTAGCGATCAGCGTACTATATGTCAGGGCTGCCAATTCCCACCTGTGGCATTCGTTGTTGTTGACATGAGCCAGAGAAAGGTGTGGGCCAAATGCTCCAATGGCCTAAGAAAGTGGCGAAAGGTAAGTTCGACTGTTAAGTTGTTAGCGCAGTTTAAAACACACTTCTTTTTTATGCATTTAGTGTCAAATGCGAGGCCAGCGCAATGAAACTTCGCGCTTGTTTTGCCATAGCCTCCGTCTTTATAGGATGCTGCTTTGGCGTTGTGTTCCTGGAATTGCTGGTTAAATTGGATCCCGGCGCAGGTAATCTGATTACTGCTGCGCAATTTGCATTTATTGCCCTTGAAGGTTTCGTCTTCACCTCGAAATTTGGAACAGCGAAACGCGTGATAAGTCTGCGGAATTATGGACTGCTTGTGATCATGTTTTTTGTGACCAGCGTGTGCAATAACTATGTGTTCCACTTGAATGTGCCAATGACGCTGCATATGATAATACGTAGCGGAAGTCTGATATCGAACATGTGCCTGGGCACCATAATACTCAAACGTCAGTATCGGATTAAACAGTATATATCCGTTCTTATGATTACTCTGGGCATATTCATCTGCACCTATTTCTCCAGTGGAAATGTGAATACGAATGACGAATCCGGGGCAGCGTCTGACACAAATGGGAATATATTCTGGTGGCTGGTTGGCGTGTTGCTGCTTGTGCTGGCGCTCTTCATCTCCTCGTACATGGGCATCACCCAGGAGCTGCTGTATCGTCGGCATGGCAAGTGCGCGCGCGAAGCACTTTATTACACACACCTGCTGCCGCTGCCTGCTTTCTTGCTTATGCATGACAACATCAAAGAGCACTGGACTTTGGCTGTAGAAAGTGAACCCTATAAACTTAGTTGGCTGGGCGATGTGACAGTGCCGCTTTTGCTGTTTTATTTGCTTGGTAACGTGTTGATGCAGCATTTGTGCATTAGTTCCGTATATTTTCTGACTACCGAATGCAGTTCCCTGACCGTCACATTGATTTTGACATTACGCAAATTTGTGTCCCTGGTAATTTCAATTTTATACTTCCGTAACCCGTTTACGGCTTACCACTGGCTGGGTACAGCGCTTGTGTTCATGGGTACGTTAATATTCACCGATGTCCTCAGTATTCCATTAGGCCGTTTAAAAAGAAATGACGTGAAAAACGATTAAACATTCCAATCAAAAAAAAAAAAAACCATACAGCTTTAACTGTTGACGAGTTTGAACAAATAATGATTATTCCATTAACATTTAAGTACAATTCAAGCATATACGAAATAAAAGATTTTCATTGTTCTTATAAAAAGGACTTTAAAAGTAAACTTTCCATGCGGTTTCTGTAGCTTTTCTTGAAAGCGCTTAAGTTGTTTCTTTGGCTTTGACTTGACGTGTGACACTCGACATAAATATTAAAACATACGAATAAATACATAAATGCACTGGGTTCCCCATGCTAAAAATTATGAATTCCACTTTTGTAGCAAAGTGTAATACTGCTGCTGCTACTGCTGTTGAAGACTAGGTATCTACGTGGACTGTGCTCCGGTGCCGCCTGCTTCTTGCTGCAGCCATTTGACAATCGATTTGTAGTTGCGGTTCATCCAGTCAACGCTGATTTCCACCTGTTCAACAATCTGCTGGATAGGCCTGTCGTACACCCAATGCGCGTCGCGCACAAATTCCTCCAGCTCGGCCAGCTGGAATTTTGTGTTCATGCGCTTGGTGGCAAACTTGAGCAGCGTAGGAATACTGGATATTTGTGAGCCCATGCTGAAATCACAGAAACGTTAGCTTTGTATTGGAGTAAAGCTCAAGTACAACTTACTAAGTGTTTATCTCCTTCCAGTTGTTGCGCAGATAATCAAAGGCGATATGCTGACCCACTACTGTATTGGAGACAGCCGCAAACACACGGAGTACATCCTGCTTACGTATGTGGTGACCGGCAATGGCGCGGCGCAGGTATCGATAGAGCAGCCATGGTTCCTTGGAGCAGCCCAACGCGCTCAGCAACAACTCCTTTTCAGCCGGCACATTCGATTTTAAATAGCGCTCAAATGCAAAGTCCCACTCGTACTCCGTGCCGTACTGTATGGCCGCACAGTATATAATGGCACGCATATTCGGATTAATGCTGGCAAATAGGTGAAAACAATTATAATCACAAACAGGTATTAAGTGACGTGTGTAATCCTTACGGGTTATAGGTATCCGGATTGGGTGCTTGCACCCAGTTTTGAAATTGCTTGGTGCTCTCCGAGATGCACTGCTGTTGGCCAAGATGGCAGACCATGCCAAGTATCTCGGAGCGTTTTAAGAGCAGCGGAATGTCTTCGTTATCGGCCTGCGAATCTTTGTCCACCACCTCGTTATGCACCTTGCGCAGCAGTTTCAAGAGATAGTTCTGGGAAAGAAAACAATGTATGAATAATGAAACCATTGGATTGGGTGGGTTGCATTCAATCAATCTACCTTAAGCAAATCATAGTCGCCAGAGTTGACAAACATGGAATCAATAAAATTAAAATTGGTAATTGCTGCCTTCCATGGGACATGGTTCGTCTCGTAGGACAGATACCGGGTGAGATTCAAGGCCGTATCGTACGATAGATACGTGCCGCGTGCCAGATTCATGGCATCATCAATCAGCTGGGCACGATTGGCTGGCGCAATTTGGGTAAAGTGTGCCGCATCCATTAGATGTTCGGTCACCGCACGCCAATTGTCCAGATCATAGTTGACACGATAATAGCCCGTCTGCTGTATATTGAAGATAAACCATTTGGCTGTCGACAGATTGCGATTTTCCAGCTCGTACGTTTTGGTGCGCGGTATCCACGTAGTTGGTCGTGTATTCATGAAATTCAGCTCACTTGCAGTGGTATACGTGATGGGTATCCACCAGAGCGAATGCTCGTCCGTTTTGCTGCTATTGCCATAGATGAAACGTTCCTGCTCCAGCCGCACCGCATCCGAATTGGGATGACGCGAGATCTTGACCATTGGGTAGCCAGCCTGCAGTGTCCAGGTGTCCATGATGACTTTGACGCTAGTGCTGCTATCCAGTAGTCCCGATGATTTCGCCTCGTCGGTGAGGAAGCGCCACAGATCGTCCTGCGTCGCGGACTTGTATGCCATCTCGCTTAAGTATTTGCTGAGACCCCCCCGAAAGACGGTATCGGTTAGGAAGTGGCTCATCATGCGGATTACAGTGGAGCCCTTGGCGTACGAAATGCGATCAAACAACTCGAAAATCTCCTGCGGATTGCCAACCTCCTGCGAGATCTTGTGCGTTGTGGTTAGGGCATCCAATTGGAATACGGTCTGCAATTCATTGACCACAAACTCATCGAGCAACTTCCATTCGGGTGCCACAGCATTGGCTGTTAGATACTCCATGTAGCTAGCGAAACCTTCGTTTAACCAAATGTCCGACCACCAGCTGGGCGTGACCAGATTACCAAACCATTGATGGGCCAGCTCATGACCGACCACAGAGGCGACACGCTGCTTATTGCTGGCTGTGGCCAAGCCCTTGTCATACAGCATGGCCGTCTCCCGGAATGTGATGAGGCCCCAGTTTTCCATAGCACCGGCCTGAAACTCGGGCAGCGCTATCATATCGATCTTGGGCAAAGGAAAGGCGATACCAAAGAAGCTCTGCAGAAAATCAAGTATCTTGGGACCAACGCTTAGCGCATATTCGGCGGACTTAATGGCATCGCTGCGTGCCCAGACAGAAAAGTTGCCCGCCGAGATGTGCGTAAAATCGGATATGGCATAGGCCACCAAATAAGTGGACATGGGCAGCGATTCGGCAAAGTGATCCCAAACATAATTGGCCAAGGAAGCGCTGTTTGAAAAAAACAGTTAGTTGGGATAAACTTTTGTGGCAAGCTCGATAGAAACACTTACTGATTATTGCTGGACACAATGGGCATATTGGAGATAGTGGTCAGATGGCGTGGACGTGCTATGTGCATCGTAAAGTTGGCCTTGAGTGCCGGCTCATCGAAGCAGGGAAATGCGCGGCGAGCGTCCGTTGCCTGGAACTGGGTCGAGGCCACCCACCTGCAAATGATAACGACAAAGGATTCTTAGCCCAAAAAATTACCAAATCGATGTGCTTTCTAGCTCACCTGGTCTCGTTAAGCACCTCGTAGGAGCTGCGATAGAAGCCCTGCAAGTGGTCCCTGATGATGCCCGAAAAACGAATATGCACCACATACTCGGCACCACGATGCAGTTTATCATATAGCTGGATAACAAAGAACTGTTTGGCGCCGACGAGGTACTGTTTTTGGATGCGCAGGCTATCCGATTCCCAGTCGTCCTTGCTGCCGAGCGGCAGCGCTCGATATACGGCCACATCGTTGCGTGTGATGTTGAGATCCTCGGCGTGCATGGTTATGTTGTAGCAATCCTCCAGGACACGCACACGGATCTGGACGCTGCCGGTAAAGCTGAAATTGCCGCTCATCTGTGGCTCCAGCGTGATGTTGTACTTGAGCGGCTGTATGGAGCGGGGCAGGCGAACATCTTGATCGTATTTGGGTCCATCGCTGGCGCCGTGCGAATGCTTTGAGTTACGCAAATGGACGCTGGTGCACACGATATCCTCGCCGGGTGCGGCCTCCAGTTGTGCACAAGTCGCAAAATTGTACACAATAAAGCCCACGGCGACTAGTGTGCAAATGAAGAAGGCTGCCAGGAGGAAAGCCGTCGTAAGGGAGATGCTGTAACTGCGGCCCAAGCGGGAGAATGTGGTTGTGGTTGTGGGTACACTGCTGCTAGCGGGCACACCATGTCGACTCTCCATGCCCAGATTCTCGTGCAGTGGCATATCCTTGACGACCATGTTTCTGCCTTAACCTGTGCACAGGAAGAGGTTGTCGATTAGTAAATGTGGGCTACACCACTTCCGCAATCACATCGACATCCGCTGCCATTTTACCAGGCCTAATTGATGGCTAGTTGTGGGGGTAACACTTTCGGTAATTCGATATACAACTGCAGGTTGCACTGCCACATTTTATTTGCAATCTCAGCCATGGCCACTTCAGTGGTTTCCTACAACCCCCTGGAGTTGGGTCTGCGTCTCAAATCGTTGATCGAATCTTGCATATACGCACGTTCCTTGCGGTCAGCACAAAGGGTTGTGCATGCAAAATCGATGTATGTATGTATGTATGTATGTATGTTTGCATAATTATGCAATTTAGCCCTTAACTAAGTTCTGGCTGAGCAGGCTGCTTCTCAGGTTTCTCCCCATTTACGTTAAATAGTTACAGAGAACTTTTCTCTTATAGTGAAGAAAAAGTACAATTTACTTACTTTATTTATGCATATAGTAAACTGTACTACAAATCGTTGCTAAAACCTAAAGGCAAACGTATAAAGGTGTGTCGTTTAACCTGTTTTTACATGCGCACATCTGATGATCTATGACTTGGTACGTCATTGTAATAAAATACGGCTGTCGTAAATAAACTCAGGTGAGTATACAATTTTATAAAATATTCTTAAAATTTTCCCACTTTGCAGACAGCAATACGATATTAATTAATTACATGATAATTCCCAATTCGATGCGCAACGTTCCGTGTATTTAGCGGTTTGTAGCCGGTATAATTATAATTCCTAAGCTTCGTCAGAAAATAATGCGAATATGTTAATACTCTAATGTGAAAGGTCAATAAGTGTCCAGTCTAATCTTTCGTTATCAAGACGCTTAAGTCAGCCCATAGTATACTATATATATACATATATATTTAGATGATTATTATTTATTTTCTTATTATCTAAAAATAAGGCTAGATGATTGCTCGACTGTGGCTTTTAAAATCCCAAAAATTATTGTTTCGACACAAAAACATGCTCTACGACACGAATAATAGATTAAATATACATATATTCTGTATTATAATAATGGCGACACATTGATATATAACAAATATTTAAAACCTTAGTTTCAAGAGCCGCGAAAAAACTTAAGCAACACGGACATTGCTTAATATATTATAAATATCATATTAGCCATAAAATAATGTTTTAACTATTTGAATTTGCCTGTTTAAAGCTGTTATTTTATTGTGAATTCCATTTTATAGATACGGATTTTCCAGTGTTTTTTAATGTGGCGACTGCAAGGTATTTTGCATATTTATTAAAATTATTTCATTTGTAAAAATGTCAAGTAAGAATAATGCGAAGGATTGCGACAAGGTAAATGAAACGTCTCTGACGATAAACGATTTTAATAAACAATACATAAGTATATGTATGTATGTAAATATATATATGTGTGAATATATATGCCCGAATGCCGACTAATTGAGTTATGGCATTAATTTGATCTGCTGGCTGCTGCAAATTGCCACAATTAAAGGCTGGTCAGAGCCGACACTGTGACCTTCATTAAAAAAAGAGAAAAATACTGAGATGATACTACGCCCACGCATGCAGCTCATATGTCTATCACCCCCTCCCAGTTGGGGTCAGCGGTCCCACTGCGAGGGTTCAATTTGTGGCAAAATTTTATTGATCGAATGCGTAAATTCGAGGACATGAATTCTGCTCCGCTAGCCCATGTGTATGTGTAGTTATATATTTGTATGTATATATATCTATTGTGTAATAATATATATAAATTTGTAGTCCATTTAAAAAAAAATCATTAAAATACACATTTAAACAGTGGCTGTCCAGTCTCCCCCGCTGGTTCAATCTGTCTATCTATCTGTGATACACACGAGACCGACTATAAAATGTTTATTTATTACACGTTGAGTGATCATAATGATGTTGTTTTGATGTGTTTGTTTGTCTGTTTGCGGCGTCCATCTGTCTCTTGTCTCCCCACAGTTGTATTTGCTCGCCACATATGAAGAAGTGATCATGGACTGGCCTGGCCAATTTGCACTTGTACACTAATTAAATTTTTGGCAGCAGTGAATTGAAAAATCACAAATCAAAATCGAATTTGCATTTCGGTTTTATTTATTTTCATTTTTTAGCTGGAACATGTTTATAAAGTTTTTATGAGTTTCATCAATGAATGGCTGGATGAAAAAATTAGTGCTTGCTGGGTGTGCTTGACCTAATAGATATCCAGTTATATACATTGGCACAAAATCATTATACTTTTGTTAACGCATTTATAATTGGAACACATTAAGGGAAATACTTTATTGATCCTACAGAAAAAAGCTGTAGCTCTATAACGGTGACCGTATACGAGTATTTATCCGAGTCTCGAACAGTTCGTTTATACCGATAGACGGACGAACAGACAAGCGAACACTGTACAAGCCTAATATACTTAAAATATATGTTATATCAAGTGCCAGCAAATTGAAACGCCGGCAGGCATTAGCTAAAATCTTTAACATATGCAGAATTTCGAGTAATGTTTAAAGATAAAACAAAAAAAACAACAAATAAAATTGTATACAAAATAAACAAATTAGAAATGTGCAAAAATAAAAATGAAATTAAATGAAGTGTTGATAAGTTCACGGCTTATACATTGTATACATTTAAACAAGTACGCACATATATACGTATGTGTATATAGTTGTGTGTAATGGCCCACTGTAAAGCAGCCAAATATATGGATCACATCTGGATTTTTTTGTCGATGGCGTGCAAAAAATCCGTTTAAAATGAAAATTAAATTATACTCACACAAATTAGTGTTTTTACCTCTTCTTCTTCCTGTGTTGTCTCCTAGCACGGCTCTTCTCACCGCAGCTATTCTACAAGTTTACAGTTATGCAGCGAAACTGCAAACGCATACGGCAGTAAACACTTCCACACACACACACACACACAGCCACACACAATTGCGAAATTGACTAGATTTCTGGCGGTCAAGGCAAAACTTTCACAGGCGCACGTTGATAATTGAATTAAAGTCAACAAATTTGGTTTCCAGGAAGGTGATTTTGCACGCGCTGCTGTTTGGATCCCATACATAAATGCAATTTATACAAGTACACTGACGGCCAGCGAACAGAAAGAATACGACAGACGACACAACCGCTTCGCGTAACGGCCGAACACAGACTGAAAGCACATCAACAGCCAGAGCGACAACATAATTGTGCCTAACGCATATACAGATCGTAAGTGACACCAAGAGAATGAGAGCAACAGCTGTGACCTCTGCACATATGTGTGAGTGAGAAATCGAGAGTGAAAAGCAAGCAGTATATATCATTATATAGAATCTCTTTTGGTAATAAGAATAAATAGTACATGTATATATGCGTGTATTTAAAATAAAATTTTAAAATTATAACACTTTAAATAAAGAGTTAGTTCACAATACGCAACAATAATAATAATAAATTAATTATACATATATAATGACTTTGTGGATACTTTTTTATACGAATTTATCTAAAATGTGTAAATACATCATTAAATAAAAAAATAAACTTAACAAGAGCAATTTTCAAGTATATAACGGCCTAGCCTACCACAACTATCGATATAATAAATATATATCGTATAAAGTGCAGTTCCATCGTTTTATTTGACATCACTAAGGCTTGTGTTATTTGATTTTGATAAACTTGCTGGATTGCTTAAAATGCATTTAAATGTCGTTTACGTCACTGTTGGCACTACAAAATTCGATGCACTCGTTAAGGTGATGACATCAAATAAGGTTTTGTGTGTACTTCAAAACCTCAAATGCCAGAAACTTGTACTGCAGCACGGGAATTCCACGCCACTAGCAGAATCCGAGATTCAGCTTATCAATAACAAATACGGCATTCAAGTGGAGCAATATAAGTTTCGGCCAAATGTAGAGGACATAAGGTCTGCTGATGTGATTGTGGGACATGCGGGCGCCGGTACCTGCATGGATATATTGAATAACGGCAAGCCGGGGCTAATCGTAGTCAACGACGAACTGATGGCCAACCATCAGCTGGAATTGGCAAGCCAATTGGCATTAGAGCAGTACTTGTATTACTGCAAGGTAAGCGAGATCAGCAGCAAACTTGCCACTCTAAATTTTGAAGCTCTAAAGCCATACGAGCCAGCGACAGAGAACATGCAAAAGTTTGTGGTTGCATTCAACGAATTGGTGAACCATTAGAATTAAAATTTGCTTTTGTTTTTGTTTTCGGCGCTGACGCATTGAGCGTGCGCTTGAATATTTATATATATATATATATTTGTTTATTTATGAGTAAACACGATAAGCGTTAGGCAATATTAGAAGACTAAACGTTTTATAAATTCACGATTATTAAACATTAATAGAACAATTACTAAGCATATTTCTTTTAAATTCCATTAAATTTGTATATATGAGTGTACTTATATAACCGCTTACGCGATGAGACTCGACGAGATGGTTGATCTTTAAATCTTGTCGACCGTCTAATCGGCCTCGGTGACTGCGCCATTTTCAATGATATTATCAAACGAGAAGGGCTGAAAGGCATAGCCCTGGCCCAAATAGAATTTGCTCTGGAACTCCACCCTACAAAAAGGAAATAGTTTTCATTTAAGACACGCTTTTCTGTTTGGATACCAGACATACCAGTGCAGACGCAGCGTGTGCAAAAATGCTGAGAGACCCTCCATCAAAACTAAAATGCCCACGGTCAAAACGGCCCAGAAGGCAAACACGACAGTCAAGAAGATGCCGCCAATCCAACCCTCCTTGTTCAACCCAAGGGACAACACCATTGTCCACAAGACCTCGGCAAGCTCTGGGAATCAATATCAAATGCATTTAAATAAATACCATCTTAGAAGGTGCGCAATAAAGCTGACTTACGGGCATGTGCCAAGGAGAGGGCCCACAAACGCAAATAGGATGCAGTATGGGAAACAGAACCCAGCACATATTCAATAGTGTGAATGCCCTGGTGTATAAATATCTCAGATATATCCTCCTCTTCATGGTGTCCGCCGCCGCCTCCATTCGACATGCCGCCGACCTCAGCATCAGATGAGCCAGTTATGGGCTGCACCTGTTGATGAAAAAGTGGACGTATTAGTTATAAACTTGGGCAGCGGTGTTGTGAGATTGTGATATACAAACGACTCGACTAACCTCTTCCTTTGATATTTGGATTGGT
This sequence comes from Drosophila paramelanica, assembly GCA_035043915.1. Classification (NCBI taxonomy): domain Eukaryota; kingdom Metazoa; phylum Arthropoda; class Insecta; order Diptera; family Drosophilidae; genus Drosophila; species Drosophila paramelanica. The sequence continues at coordinate 4,351,635 of JAWNMO010000354.1, read as the reverse complement.
GTTTAGTTTATTGGTTTGTTTGGTGTTTTTGGATGTGGTTAATTAGTTGGGGGCAAAGGCAAGGGCAACGCATAAATAAACAGAAGTGCAAACACAAGTATTATCTGTTAATGTACGCGCAAGAAGCTTGGAGGAGCTTGGAATGTAACGACGATGTGATGTGGGTTGAATCGTGAAGAAGTGGAATGCAGGAATGCATGACATACAGGGTTTACGATCAGTATATCTGGTGCACTGAGTACTTACGTTTGCCAGATTGCGTGCCTGCATAATCTTGATGGGCTTGCCGAGCAGCATAACCGGAATGCAGCAGAGAGCAACCAATACAAAGACAGTTTGGAAAAATGACTGTCCCCAAAACATGTAAGGGGAACAGCCTGCGCCCAGTGGTTTCGACTCCTTAAACATCACCATATCGATGAATGTGATCAGAATAGACGGCGCACATGCTTCAGTATGGGGAACTGCAAACGAAAGGGTATTAATAATGGCTGAGTCAGAAGAAAAGTTATGCGGACCTACATTTATTCGTGGCCGCATAAGTGTTCCATTTGATAAACATGAGCAGCACCATGTAGAAGAACAGCAGCACCAGGAAGGTAAGCTGTGGAATGAACTCGTAGATCAGCGACAGACGGTTGCGGAAATGTGTATGATTGTGCCAGCTCATAATGACGCCAAAGATCATGTGCAGCACACCCAAAATAATAGAGATCTTCATCTTGTAGGCATTTTGAAAGACAATCTTATTGGAACTGGCCACCTGCCAAATGGGATCCATGCCAAATGGATATGGGGTACCTTCGTAATCGGAGGTAGCTGGGCTCAACTGTAGGAACTTGTTATTCCAAACAGTCGACTTGTTGTACGATATTTGCCAATGGGAGCCAAATATGTTGAGCGATTTGGAGAAGATGTCGTTGTAAATCAAGCCCGTGTACATGGAAAATACGCCCATGAGGAAAATAATGTAGCGTCCGCCAAAGAAAATATTCCAGATTTCATTGTCCGTTTTTTGTGCAGCTAGTCCCTTCTCCTTGCGTATCATCCAGAGGCCAAATAGCGCCATAATGGCTCCATGGCCCAAATCGCCAAACATGACAGCAAACAAAAATGGGAACGTGATTATGGTATATGGTGCCGGATTCATCTCCCTGTAGTTGGCCACACCGTATGCATCGACCAGGGCCTGAAAGGCCTTGGTAAACTTGTTGGTGCGATTATATGTGGGCGGATTCTCGAACGTCTGCATGCGATTAAGAATCGGCGGCACCGAGGAACCCGAACGCTCAGTGCCGCGACGCAGCGCTAGCTGAATGGTTTCAATGTCCAGAAGCGGCACCCAGCACTCGGCAATCAGACACTTTTGGGTCACGTCCAGATTGAAGAGATTCAGCGTATGGTAAATTGCCTTGATTTTGCGGACCTTGACGAACCAGTTTTTCAGATTCTTGGCAGCTGCAACCAGCACCCGATGGCGATGATCCTGCGTCTGGCCGAGCACAGTATTCAAATCTTCAATGCGTGTCATAACGCCCATGGCCATTTCGCGACGATCAGCTGGCGCCTCGGGGCAAGGATAGAGCGTGGCACGGAAACCCTCGCATATCTTCTTAACGCGCGTCTTCAGCTGATCGCCTTGAAAGAAAATGATGAACACTGATTTGTACACCTGATCGCCCTGGAAAATATGTGAAAATGTTCAAAACTATTTAGCATCAGTTAAATTGAAAGATTTCGTATTTGCTTACATTGGTAGGATCTTCCAGCGGCGACTCAATCATGGCTTGCCGCAGGAACACATTGCCGCGACAGGCGCGCCACAGCATGCGCTCAAAGGCGGGCAGCTTCTCGCGCGAAATGACGCCGGCCACAAAGCTAGAGAGATCAAAGATTAATGGGCGAGCATTGAGTTGTGGGTGGTGACTATCGATCATTCCGGTTAGTTACGCAAAAAGGAAAACTAAACTCTCAAGCACAAATACCAATGAACGCAGCATGGGATGGAACGTAGCGATAATAAAAAAAACGTTTAGAAGGAGCACACTTTTCTTTTTTTCTTTTATTTTTTACTTTTTTTTGGGGTGTTTTTTAAGGGGCGTATGCGGCGAGCGAAGCTAATGACCACTATGACATGTCTCTATATACAGTTAATGAGGCGCGAATCGATTTGTGTATGAAGCTACCTAATCTAAACTTTGAATTGTGGGATACCAACCATGGCAGATAATCCTCACGTTCATTCGATTTTTCCATAAAACTACAAAATTGTTTAAGATATTTTCAAAGCGAAACGGTTGTTTTTGTTGTTTTTGGGAAGAAAGGAACAGAAGAGAGAACGGTTTTGGTTTTAGTTGTTTAGGTTTGTGTTTTCAGTTTTTGCACAGAAAATTATTGCTTCGAAATGGGGTTAACTGTCATATTCCAATAGAGGCCCGACATCGATAGTGTTTATTGGTAGCTCAGTTGATGTGTTGGTGTAATTCATTTAATGTGGATTCGTTGTGGTTTTCAAAGGCGCAGCGTCTTTAGTTGGTTAGTTGCCGGCGTTAAGCAATAATTTTTTGTTGCATATAATTAATTTAACGTAATTAACGCATGTCAATTGTAGCTATACGTATGCATGTGGTTCGATACATACCCAAGCTGTACTGGACCCATGGATGCACCAGCGGTGCGCGCCTCATCAGTAATGAGGGCGCGCGTCATCGATTCGGTGGTGTGGTTCAGGCCGCCCTCCTGCTAAAAATTGTTGTAAAAGTTTTTGTTTTTTTTTGCTTGCGTCTATTTATCCCGTCATTTTCAGACAGTTTGTGGCCTGATCTTAATGATCTATATAGTGTACATGCTTAGAGTATGCGGTTAGTAGTTTGGCTGGTTAATGTCGGATTTCGGCCTTCAAATCGTTGTGGTAGGTGGGATATGTGGTTGAGGGCGGAGACAGGAGGATAACAATAATAAAAAAAAAACCATCACCAAAACAACCATTGACCTTATGTAAATACACGTACACAGATACACACACACACACACACACACACAGGCACACATATATATATACAGCTATAATTGATGTATGGACAAGAGAGATAACTGTACATAGAAAACGACACGGAAAGTAGCCATGGAGAGAATGAGAGCGAGCGAGCGAGTCGGGTTTGGCTTTGTTTTTGCTTTTTTACTTTGACAGATAGTTTTTTTTTTTGCTTTTCATTTTGCTTATCGTTTGGTAAATGCGCAGGCTGAGTTTAGTTTTCCATCTCGGTCTTGTTGGCGGCTTGTGATCGACTGTATTCATTGAGGTTTCAATATTTACCCAAGCTTCAAATTTTGGCCCGGCTGATTGGCACGGACGCCCTCCTCGCCCAACAGCTGCGCTTGCTCATCCTCGTTCTGGTTGTCGGCCATCTGCAGATAGCGTCGATATTTGTTTGAAGATGAACGATTTGTGCTCGATTTGTAAACCATTGGCACCGACTGGCAACACAACCGGGCGCAAAGAACGTGTATTTGTTGTTGTTGTAGTTGTTGTGTATATGTTGGGGTGTCGTTTGTTCGGTTTATTGGGTTGTGCATTTGCGGGGGTTTCGGGGATTTGGTTCGTTCGTATTGGGTATATTGAATTGGATTTGATTGATATGGAAAATAAAACGTGAAAACAAATCATAGAATGTAAACGAAAATTTAAAAACAATTAACTCTAACTCATATTTACATACTTAAAAAAAGAAGAAAAATAATAACTGCACACATGTACACATATATATATATAGTGAAATTATACAAATATATAATAATAACTTAAGTTTAAACCGAAACTAACTAGAAAATAGAAAAAACAAAAAACTTAAAGGTTGTCCAGAACTGAAGCACGTACATCAATTTGTAATCATATGTATGCATTTAGCAGGGACCGTAAAAAGCGTTTAGTTTAATTTTTTTTTAAGCTACAAAGACAATCTACTTAAAAAGCGGTGTAAAAAATAATATATAATATGGTCCGAGTTATAAAATTAACACTAAAAAATTAATTATAACCTTTTGAGCAATTAAATGGAATACAACAAATACAACTAATAACAATTACGGTCCCTAGAATATAGTGTGTGCTAAGCCATGTCGAGTAAGTGCTGTATGTATTATGTTGTTCTGTTGTATTGCGGTAGAAATTAAAAAAAAAACACGTGAAACTAAAAACCAAAGTTGCACCATTTGTGTTGTCAGGCTGAGTTATTGGTTAGCAAGTTTTTGTCATATGTTAATTAGAAAATTTAGTGCCGATTGCGTTTCGGAAAGCCTTCTCCACGTAGTAGAAGTCGTATATCTTATATGTCTGTTAGCTTTCGATACCTATTAGAGATGTTAGCCAACAGAAGCATGCATACCTCATCGAAGAAGACCTGCGTCTTGCGCAGTATATGCTTCAGTTCCGTCAGCTCCAGGAAGTTGCGTTTCAATGCCTCTGCATTTTGGTTGACCTCTCGCAGCTCGTTCTCCAGCTTCTCAAAGGTGGCCTGCAATGGTTATGGAAGGCATAGAAGCGGAAAGGAGCATTTAAATCACATCGGACTTGCCTCCAGGTCAATCATTTCGCGCGGCTGTGGCGCCTCCGGGCTCTCGCCCGTGTCCAGCATGGGTATGCCATCCTTCTTGATCTCCTTTTCCAGATAACGCAATTTGCGTTCCATCTCATCGCAGCGGCGCACCTCATTTACGAATTTACGTTGAAATGCGTTTACGTCCGGGTTGAGCTAGGGTGTATTAAGGCATAATTACAACAAATACAAGGGTATTCTCGTCGGTGGCCGGCTAGGAGATACCCTGTCCCCAGCTCCGAACCGACCATCCCTCTCGTACTTTTCCATATGGTATGAAGTAAGTTTAAAAAATCTGAGGTTTTTGCAGATTTGTATCGTTCGATCATTCGAAATAAACAAATGTTAAATCGATTCAACTAGCGGACATAAAATATACATACAATACTTTAAACTTTTCAAAAGTTAAATATTCTTGATAAATGTATAATATATGTAAACTGATTCGTTGTCTAGATTTTAGAAAAGCAATTTTTGCTATTGATTTTTTCAAATGCCTAGCAGAAGGCCCTCACAGCTATTCTATTATTCACTAATCATTTAGTTTTAACTTTATGATCAGTTTAAACAAATAAATGAAATGCGGTTAATAAACATAGGGAAGGACGGACATACAGACGGACATAGGTGCTGTTTAAGAATATAAAAAGAGATAATTTCGATCAATGTCAAATTGTGCTTACATCGCGGAACTGAACCAGACCCAGTTCGCCGAGCTCCGAGACACAGGCATAGGCTGCTTCGCTCTGCAGGAAGAGCTGGCAGAGAGCCATCTCCTCGCTTCGGAATAATGAACCCATGTTGACAGCTCAGCGATCGACACCTAATTAACGGTGGTTGCGAATAGTAGGGAGAAAAAGAGGGAGTGAAATAAAATCAAATCAATAGAAATAGATGGGGTATAATTATAAATAGCAATGAATCATTGAATATTCATCATAATTTATAAATGACTCCAAGTCTTTGTTTTTTTCAAATATTTTTTTTTCATCAACGCCTCTTTTGTTTCAAAGTATTTAATTGGCTTGACTTAATATATATGTATATTGAACACATAGAGCTGCATGGAATTCTTCGATGATTTATTGATTTTTCATTTGTGTGGCAGATAAAAAGAAAGTGCTGCGTTGCACGGCTGCCACTTTCGTTGGACATTGCACCGGAAATGTTGTCACTAATACTTGTCCTTATAAAGATTAAGTTGTCGTTTTATATTATATAGTCTCACAATATATTTATGTGGCCGATAACTTAAACTTGCACAGTGCACAACTTCCAATTACCAATTTCTTTTAATTCTTTTAGTCACACCAACAGTGTGACCGACTTTTGTTACGAGATAAATCTCAATTTTTAACACGTTCTTTACTTCCACGTTCAAAAAAGTATGGACTTATGTCCAAAACCCATGCAAATAGTCTCAAAAACACAAGTTAACAGAGTAGTAACATTAAAAATAAACGCGGGCTCTGCCAACTCATTTTTATATAATATTTAGTATTTTTTGAAACTGTACAATTTTGATACTGTTCACGAATTCAAATAACCAAAAATGAGAATCAATATATCATGGATTAGGGATTTCCAATCACATTATATTCTTTGGTTGTTTTTCTTCACTCTCGCGAAATTGTATTAAAAAACATAATTAGCAAATGAATTTATAAAATAAAATAAGTATGGACCATATCTATCCGAGTGAGAGATTTCACCGTAGCTGGCAGCTTTATGTTAACTTTTTAAAAAAAACTTTAAGATAGAGATAAAAGGAGAAAAAAGCGAGAAAGAGAGAGAGAGAGACAGAGAGAGAGAGAGAGAGAGAGAGAGAGAGAGAAAGAGAGAGAAAGAGAGAGAGAGAGAGAGAGAGAGAGAGAAACTGGGAGAAAAGAATAGAGAGATAGTAAAAAAAACCAAACTAGATATAGTTAAAGGTTATGCAATCACAATTAGGAGAAAAATTTGTATTAAGATTTTATTAAAGATATTCTGATCTAACTACAAATATGGGACATTACTAATCCCCCAGTGCTGTCAAAGAACATACAACCATCGGACTTTCGCTTTTTACGTAACTCACAAGTCTAACGCTCGCCAATAACAACACAGTGTAAGCAAAGCATCTCTTAAATTGCGCACTTTTGTTTCATACATTTAATACTATAATGAAACAAAAGAACTAGTTCCAACGATTATCGCTCATTCATAGCATGAACTTTCGCATTTGGCGCGCACTTTAAAATATATTTGTAGCAACAAAGAGATTAAGCAAAAATGTTTACAAATGTCAAACGCACATTAGCTGTATAAAAGAGAATTGATTGTATATGTATGTTATACATAAATAATATGTAATACAAAAATTATAGTTTTGCACTTGAATTGGACTTTTGTAAGGCTAAAGTGCTGTTAATCGTAATGTTTTTAATTTTTTAGAGGACATGTAAATTTTCAAGACAATTAACATTAGTTTTAATTTGCATTTCCTGTATATACATACGTATTTAATGAATGACCAACTTTGCAGTCTTGAAGTATTTAATAACACCATCGCGCCTTCCGCTCTTCCGCTTTTTTATGTGCGCTCTTAAGCGTAAAGAGCGGGGGCGCCGGCGAGTCCTTGGATTCATACAATGACGAAGTTTCAACAGCAGCAGCGTCGATGACAACGACGAAATACGACGATTGGAACACAAACCCGATGGCAACATTTTGCGTTTGGTCTACGATTCAGTGTGAATTTGTAACTCGAGAGCGGCGGAACGATTGCGGCTAAAGGCTCGGTAAATGGTTTAGGCAAATATTAAACCAACAGCAGCAGCAGACCAACAAAAACAAGTGAATAGGCATAGAGAAGTGAAAAGTGGAGATGTTCAATGTAGAAAATTCAATGCTAGCCGCTGTTTCTGTTGTATTTAATACTCGCCTCGTGCGTGCCTGTTTGTATGTGTATGTATATAAATATATATATATACATACATATGTGTGTGTGTGTGTGGGTCAGTGTGCCATTTTGCGATCCACCAAAATGAATCAGACAACAAAGGCAACATTTTTGTAATTGAAAAATTTACTGCTGGTTACATATGCGCGAGTTGCCGTTGTTGTTGCTATTGTTGTTGTTCTTGCCGTGGTTCGGTTTCTGGCAGGCACCGCACCGCGCAACCCCCAAAAGTATGCTATGCCACAAAACACAGAATAGCCAAAAAGAAAAGAATAGAAAAAAATCAATCTCTCCCACTCGCACAAAGTAGCAGTTAATTTTCGCTTTATAAATTTGTTTCTAAAAAAAGTACATCGCACTTTTTGCTGATAAAATACATAAAAAAAACTATGGCACATAATTGGGTAAAACATTTACCACAGAAGCCGAACCAAATGAAAAAGAGCAAAGCTTTTTGGCATGCTCTGCTTTACATTGGGACCGCTCCCAAAAAAACTCGAATTTATCAACAACAAGCAGCGAATAATAATAAAACGAACTGCCCTAAAAAATACAAAAACAAGTGCAGCACAATTTTAACTTTTCGAAGAGTTCACTTCTTAATTTCATTGTAAGTTCGTTATAGCAGGATAAATAAGAAAAGGCGCATTAGAATGACTGAAAAAAATTAATTTTTTTTGTTTTTGATTTTTATATTTTTCCTAGTTTGATTGACATTTTGCTTTTGGCTCTGGGCTCGACCTACTTAAGCTTAGGGTGAAGGTCTTTTTGTTTTAGTTGTAGTAAGTTAATTAGCTGTGCAAATTATTGAAGATTTCCACGAAACTTTTAAATTAAATAAGTGCAAATGGGCAACGAGGTCGTCTATAAATCAAATTTGAGCCGATCTTTCTTAACAAGCGCTGATTGGTCGGCCAGGTCACAAATAGTTGTACTTTGCAGTTATTTAAATGCTGTGCTTTGTTAGATCTAGTTAAAGGTGTTTATGAGTAAATCTTAAACGGTTTATTTTGCTCGGCTCTTGATTCAATCAAGGCATTCACACACGCACACACACACATGAGCACACCCAAACACGCGCGCGTAAAGTGTAAGACTTGATTGTAAAATTGGGTTTATTGTTGCGGTGCCAATTGAAGCAGCGCCACGTTCCTGTAGGTGACCCCCGCAAGCTCACGAGAGTGTTGATTTCTGCGCCTTGGCGCGTCGCATTTGCTGCTCATCCCAGAGACAGATTTAGTTGCAAGCACTCGCGGCTGCCGTGAAGATGACAATGCTGTCACTGTTTGTGTAAAAACTGTAAAAAAAAGTGTACTTTAAAATTAACTGCCCTGAACTCGTAATTAAAACCGCAACAAAGTACAAAAAAAAAAAATTCATAGCTGCCCAAAATTGTCTAACTCCATACGAAAATTAAGCTTTTCACGAAAACTACAAATAAATAAAAAAAACATTTGCATTTTAATTTTATTGAAAAATGTCACCTAATGCCAGCTTGATATTCTGTTAACAACAGCTGTGTTAACAGCATTAATCTTAACAGATTTGGATTCGGTCAAGAGTTATTATTATTTATTGACATCGAAAGTTGTTTATTTTGCCCACTTTTAAGGACATATTCGCTAGAAAAACGTGTTTAATTTCCAGTTGTGTACAGCTATATAGATTTACATAAACACATACATGCGTGCGTGCGTATAATTGTTATTGTGTGATATATTTTCGTGCAGTTCAGTGCTAACCCTTTTTTATAACGGCTTTATCCTTACATAAGGATTTGCGCAAATATTTGTAACAAGTCAAAGGCAAAACAAAGTGCAATAACAACAACAATAGCAACAATAAACGTGTTCAGCAACAACAACGACTTCATCCACAACAAACCCATCAGCAATAACAACCACAAGAGGATTAAGCAAATCTGGCTGCACACAAATGCAGCGCCTACTGTAGGTGCGTATAATAACAACAACAATAAATACATACAAATATACGCATAGATTAATTAACAATAACAAAAACCAAAAGAAAGTAAGCAAAGAGCGTTGAGCAAAAGCACTCAAAAGTGACACAAAAAAAAATAGCAAAGAAAAATGCGAATACAAACATCAAAAAGGGCGTGTTGTGTCTTCAGCTGCTGCTGAGAGCAGCTATGCATGTATGTGTATGTGTGTGTATGCGTGAGTGCGATTTGTTGTTGTTTTTGCTCCGCTGCTGCTGCTGCTGCTTTTGACTTTGGCTTCGGTTGCGCCTCTTTACTTTGTGCGTAATAAAATTGATGATAAAATAAAAATGGATAATGGGCGATTTTCGGCAAAGAGACTAAAGCGAACTGTGTTTACCCGCTGCGCCCACCATTCGCTCCACACCACTCCACTCCATTCCACTCCACTCGCAACGACACGCCACGCCACGCTACGCTACGAAGTTCACCAACCAAAGGGAAGCTGTGTTTTGTGGCTTAAGTCTACAAAAGAGTATTCCATATTTACCTCACGCTCTGGGCGCGCTCTCTTTCTTTGCTGCTTTGTTCCACTCTTTGTTGATAGCGCAGCACTTGTGTGGGAGCGGGTACGGTTGGGGCTGGGTTGGGAGATAGGGTAGTGAACTGCTGATAAGAACGCTGCACAGTTGTTAATGGCAACGCGGTGGGCGCGCTTTTAACTTGCCTTAAAATTGCAAAATTATAATCACGATAATGGGCAAAGTAAAAAAATACTAACATAGAATTAGCTGTGGCTTGTCAAATATCTTATACCTTTTGCATATTTAGATGTTAATATTATTATTATATTTATATCATTTTAATATTCAAAATATTTAAAAAATATAGTATTTTAATACATAAAAATGTAATAAAATTATATTTAATATAAAAATACATTTATTTAAAAAAAACACAATAAAGAAGGGGTCTGCTATTTAATATTATTTTGTTTTGTAAAATTTGAATATCTTTAAATTTCACTCGCAAATAAACCACAGTTACAGTTTGTGCTAGGGTATACGGACAACACACACGTACGCACACACACACAACGTTTGTTGTTGTTGTTGTCTAGGGCTTGGGCCATTAACATAGCGCACGTAGCCTCATGGCCAAGTGAAAGCTGGCTATGTCGTATGCCTGTTCGCATAATTTGGCTATAGTATCGCATTTAGCTAGGTTAATTACCGAACATCGTGTTGATAGCTTAAGCGTTTCATGGGCGAACATAATTTGGCCAACGCATCCTTGAGGCAATTTTTAAAACGTCGCGTCGCCAATGGCAATCGAAAGGCAAAGCCCGAACGCGGTCACAATACACAAATGCCTGTGATAAGGTTAAATATTTAATAGGTTTTCTACTCAGTCAGTCAGTCAGTCAGTCAGTCAGTCAGTTGTTTTATCTGCCTGTCTGTTTGCTTTCGTCTCTGTCAACGCTTAAGAAAAGTTGTTGTTTCGTGACTTGATTATTGTTGTTGTTGCCTAGGGTGTGGCAATAATGGCAATGACAATAACAATGCCACAATGGCAGCACAGTTTAGAAATAAATTAAAATTTCATTCAAGTGCTTTTCTGACAAAACTTTCTTAATTACAAATGTATTGCTGCTGCTGCTGTTGCTGCTGCGATTGTTGTTGTTGTTGTTGTTGTCGTTGCCGCTTCCTTAAATGTTGTTTGAAGGAGTTTGGCACCAGACATACGCTACGTTGCGCCAGCAAGTGGGCTGTAAACTTGTTTTCTTTTAATATTATGTAAATTGCAGTTGTGGCTGCTATCTGAAAGCATGCGTTAAATATTTTAAATAGTTTTATAACACTGACCTGCAAATGGCGGCAAAAACATTTGTTTGATTTGTTAGTCGCTGCCACACACACACACGCACATTTTTGTAACATTTATAACTATGTTGATTGTTGTCTCATTGCCCAACGGCTTACAAAAAAAAACACGGCCACACAGTAGGCCACGCTAAAAAAAAACCCAAATGGCACAGTGAGCACAAAAAGCTAAAATCAACAATAGCAGCAGCAACAACAGCAACCACAGGGTGCCAAACAAAAGCAACAAGCATTGCATACACACACATACACACACACACAAATACCCTTAGTTAGAAATGTGGGTGCTCTAGTATGGCATTCCAGATAAGCAGATACCCTGTTGCCAGCTGGAATAGCTCTGAGATTTCTTTGCGTTCCTTATGCAGCAGCTGTTTGTCCACTTAATTATTATTAAATATTATTAATAGAAAGATAACAACAGTACGTTTTGGATTCTTGGATTGTAGGGTGAGGTAATAAGAACAACTGTATCTGTTTAATTTTATATTTTTAAATATTGAATTTATATAAAATGAATCAGCCATTGAAGGCAATTGGAAAAATATATGGAGTAGCTGCGTAAACAAATATATATATATATATATATAGCTTCCAATTAATTAAATGATCACAAATGCTATCTTCATTTGCCATTTGCTAAGTTGCAGTATACCCTTTCCGATCAATTTTTAATGGGTACAAAGAAATAAAAACCCACACGCACAGACGAACAGAAACCTGGTCGGTTTTGGAGCGCACTTGGCGTGCACTTAGATGAAAATGACAGCAGAGACAACAACAGCAATAACAATGAGAACGGCAACAACAACAGCAACAGCAACAACAACAACAACAACAACAAAAAAACAGTCAGGCATGTCGAGTAATGACAGCAGTCGCATTTAACAATGGGGCCACTGGCTAAGCAGCGGCCACGCCCACTGATGCTGCCAGCGGCGAGTCTGTCATTCATTCATTCATGCACTCCACTTGTGCAGCACTGGACGCATCCAGCTACGGGGGGGTAGCAAGAGCAGGGGCTGCATCTGTGGTAGACTCGTTGTCATTGCTGCTGTTGTTGCTGTAGTTGTTGTTGTTGCTGTTGTTGTTGCTGTTGTTGGAGCAACACACTTAAGTGGTCGCTGAGAGTGTGCTACGTTTTGTGTGTGTTTTGCTACTTGTTTATGAATAAAAAATAGTTATTTGCAAAACGTTTAGCAGCAGAAGGAGAAGGAGAGCGGCATTAACGCCAAAGGCAAATATAACCATTTCGCATATGTATGTGTAAGCGTATTTATAAAGCAAGTAGTTTATGGCTCAGATGCCTTTATTGTCTTTTTCGCTCCTTTTTTTTTGTTTTGTTTTTAATTAAATGTCAAAAAATGATGCTGTGCGCAAAAAACGAGCATCTTTATTTGTTTCTCTATGGATGTGTTTATGCTCGTGTGTGTGAGTATGTGTGTGTGTGTGTGTGGCAATTCAATTGACGGCCTCCGGCCGCAGAAGCGCACACGAGGGTGCCATAAAGCGGCCTACTGCGATGAGCCCAGATAATTGTTACGTCATTAAGCGGTGTCTGCAAAAACATTTACAAAAAAAAAAAAACCGAAGCAACCTAGAAGATAGTAAGAAACTACTACACACATTAAATAATAAAAGAAATAAATAGTTGTCCAATTCAATAGAATGCCGCAAAATGTGTAGTCTATTTTTCTGCGTTTTACAATTAATCACAAATTTGTTGCGACATATGCGGCAAGGCGTAAACAAGCCAAGCGAATTTGGGCGTGTGGCAAATGGCAAAAGGTAAAAGTAAAAACAAAATACCAACAACAAATGTTTGTGCTGTGAGCATAATATAAAAAAGGGCGATGTTAGCAGCAGCAGCAGCAGCAGCGGCAGCGGCAGAGGCAGCGGCTGTGGGAGTAGCATAGAAAAATTCGCCTTTTGCTGACTCTTTGAACGCTTCATTTCGCGACTCTTGTTCGTTGATGTACGGCGAACTGCGCAGGCGCGCGCTCTCTCTCCCTTTCTCTTTCTCTCTCAGACTCCCTTGGCGCGCTCTCTCGTGGCATTTGCTCTTACGCCTCGTTTGTTCGTGCTCTCGGTGTATGTGTGTGTGTTGTGTGTGTGTGTGTGCAGATGCGCTGCCAACACGCTGCTTTTTTGGCAATGTCAATGTAACTTTTATCCAACTGCCGCTTCAGTGGTTTCTTTTACTGCAGCAGCAGAGCCTTTGCCTTTGCCTCTGTCTTTGCCTCTGCTACTGCGTCAGCCCCATCCTGTGCCGTTTTGGGCGCTGATTTAAATGCTGCTGATAAGGCGGCATTATGATTCGAACAGTTCAGCTACAGCCGTCACATAACACGTTCATTCTTGTCTCTGCATGCGTGTGTGTGTGTGTGTGTGTGTGTGCGTGCGTGTGTGAGTAGTTGTAGATGTGCCTTCAGGCGCATAAGTTTACAATTGACTTTTAACGATATGATATACACATGCGTTTGTGTATGTGTGTGTGTGTGTGTGTGAATTTATGTTTTATCATTTATTGTTAGTGGAACGTGCAGACGTCAGCTCAGCCCCAGCCACGCCCCGTGTCGCCTATGCTGTGCGCCGCCATTTTGTTGCCAAGTTGCCTGTGATTGTCGTTGTTGTTGCCGCTTTGATAATATGCTGCGCCTTTGTTTTCGCAGCTATAAAAATTGGTTGTAATTTAGTCGTGTGTGGCACTGTTGTGTGCATGTGTTCGTGTCAGTATTTGTGTTTGTGTGCGTGTGCGTATCTTGTTGTTATTGTTGAGATTGATACACGCTGCGCTTTGTTGCTTAGTCTGTTTATGTCTGCGCCTAGGTCTACGGCTTGCCAATTAATTCCATTGATATGCGTGTTTCATTCTTCTCGGCCTTCTGCTTGGGGCTTACACAAACCGCTGTATACATTTGTATTGCATACTTTGCGGCTGGTCTCAATTTGCATAGCCTTTTGGCAATTATGGAGGATTGTTACGTGAGCGGCATAATTGACCAGCTAGTCGAGAGGCTCTTCACGAATCGTAGCTGACGCTAGCTATATATATATATATATATATATTTATTTATTTATTTATATATGTATTTATGCATTTTTATTATACTGCCAATTACAAATGCAATTCGATGCGTTCTGAAACTCATGAAAAACAGCGATTGCAAACTGGCAGGACATATGGCAGGCAATGCTTTTAAATTTTTTTCTATTTTACTTTGTTTTATTTTAATAAGTGTACAATCAAAGTTTAGTACTTAAACACATCGGTGGAAACAATAGCTTAGAGCCACGCCCACACCGTAATAATAGTAATACTTTAAATACTGCCTTTAATGCGGCGCCAATCCGGCTTTGCATCCAACTTGAGTTGACTGGCAGCAGTTGCTCTATTTCGTTTATCGCGCACAGCTAAATTCACATTTCCCTCAATCTCTCACTTCTACTCGTTTTCTCCATTTCATTACAGGCAGCAATTTCAACATTGGAACAAAAGACTTTTTTCCGTTTTCGTTTTTGTTTTTTTTTTTAATTTTTCTGGTACAACTGAAGCAATTAACTGAAAATGTAGCGCTGGCAAGGACATGGCCAAAGTGGAACAGCAAATGCCATGTGATGCAACGAACATAAATGTAAGTATGAGAAATGCATGTTGGCGTGGGTGGATATTATGCATGTATGTGTGTGTGTGTGTGTGTGTGTCTTGGCTAATTGCCTTGGTTATGCGCAGCAGCAAGAGTCAATAGACAGATAGACATAGAGAAAGCAGCGAAAGCAGACAAGGCGCCACAGTTGCCACGGCTGAAATAACTTGAAAGCGCAATTCAGTTTCATTTGCATTCAATTTGCAGCAGTCACGCGTTAATTCTGCTGCCCACAGCTTCTCCTCTCCAGCTGCTGCTTCATCTGTCTGCCTGACTGCCTACTGTAAAACAGTTATATGCTGTGTTTGGTGTGTGTGTGTGGGTGGGTGGATGGGTGTGGATGTCTGACCTTATTGGCATTGGTTTGGATATCCTTTGCCTGGCTAGTCCTGCAGGCATTTGGCATTTTCATTGCTCATCCTTGTACGCGAGACAGTCTTTGTGTGCTCCACTAATGAATGATCCGAATGCAGCACACGCCTCTCAAATGCACACAACGACGAATCTGTATGGGTGACTGGGGCGACTTGGTAGTGGTTTTTTTTTGCCTTTGGGGCACACACTTAATAAATATGCGCACAGATTGAATATTTTGGATTGATTATTTTGGAATTTTCATGGGCTTTTTGCCAAAAGCATATCTTAATAGATTGCATTTTGGCTTACTATATTGTAAATTTCGGATGTGAAATATCGCTTCATATTCCCCGTTACAAATTGTAAAGGGTATCTTCGGTTTGTGGAATGATTATCTTGGTTTTGATTTAACTGTCCGTTTGAACGCTATCTTATTCGTCGCTATCAGCTAGTATATCCGTGTTAGATACACAAATACTTTTTCCCTCCTGTACACCGAAACTTTTCAAAATACCGATAAAAATTAAGAACTAGAGTAACAAAATATCAAAGGCCAGTGCCAGAGACACGATATAAAAGCTTGGTAAAACTAAAATAATACTTTTTGCAATAAGAATATCTTAAAGAGAGACAGCGTTCTAGCTACAGCTTTAACCAGGAACATTTTCTACGGCACTTATCACATTATGTTGTAAGATTGAAATTTGATTTGCTTTTTAATGTAACGTAGCTGGGTAGACTTTGTGCAAAGTCCTGTCCGAGTCAGTTTTACAACTTTTACGTGAGATGCTTTAGCTGCTTGGCTAATGCTGTTGCTAGGTGGCAAAGCACAACAACGACAGCATCCTGTTAAAGGACAATGGCAGAGTGGAAATGCTGTCGACAGCAACGATGTTTAATAGTTGAGCTCAGGTACAAGATTGTGAGCACACAAGAACGTCAGACGCCGCAGGACATAGCAGCAGCAGGATAACACCGTAACGGCACAAAAGCCAAACACAAATGCACCACATTCTTTTGGGCGTTGACGCTTTTGGTGGCTTCACAACGGGCTAAACGAGCTGCTTTTGAGCTTGCTGCCGAGGCGGTTGTTGCATTTGAAATGCCAGGCAATGAGGCGTTTAATCGGAACGCGGCGTTTAACAGTGGGCGTGGTAGTGGACATAACACGCCCAGCGGTAGCGGTGGGGAAGTTAACACAAAGAAAGCCAGATACAAAGCTGAGGCGTTGGCTTGTCTTTAACGAGGTAACGAGCACCGCAGTGGGTTGCACTTGCAACTGTGTGTGTGTGTGTGAGTGTGACCTTATTTGCATGTGACACATACGGCCCACACGTGTCATGGATACCTGAGCCAGTTGCTTGCCTCGGTCCGCGCGCATTCATGCATTCGTTGGCCAAGTCTTCAGTTCTCAGGCTTTCAGCTTTCCGTTGGCTGTTGGCTGTTGGCTGTTGGCTGTTGCCGGTACTCATATATCCGTATAACCCATGCATCATGTGACACGGCACGTAGACTCGTAATAAATTTGGAATTATGTGCACATTTCGTGCCTTTGCTGCTGCTCGCCGTGTTGGCCGAGGCCGAAGGCCAAGCAATTTGCAACTTGCACTTTGATTATTTATGTTGCATGCGCCCAGTCGTAACCCTGCATCATATATATACATTTCTGTATATAAATATATGCGTGTGTATGTGTGTGTGTGTGTGTGTGTATTGCCATTTTTCAATTTAACCCGCACACAAAGGCCATGAAAATGGATTATGTTTGCCTGTCAAGGATATCATCCAGTTATCCCGTGACAGCCACTATCACCATGTCACCGATGCCAGAGCAGCATCGAAATTCATGTGGCACTTGTTTGGCCATATCGGAAAATAATCCAATGCTGGCACTGCCCATAAATGTTGTGCCCCCCGCTCCCCGCTGGCTAATTGCTCTTATTAAAGCAGCATTCAACGAGTTGCTGTCAGTTGCATTTGCCAATTGCATGTGCAACTGGCAGCTGACAGCTGCAATTGATTTAAGCTCATGTTTGATTCTCAGTTCGGCAGGCAATTCGATTTGCATTCCCTCCTGCTGTGCTGCATTCATTCATTTGTGCTGCCACAAATAGTAGCTTACATTTGCATGCACATATTTTAAATTCCGATATTTGCAACAATTTTAAGCTCCACAAAAGGTTATTTCATTTGATTATATTTGTTCAATTTAGCCTTTTGTTTTTGGGAATTAAATTGGAGTAAGAACGTTTCTTACAGCTCACATTAGTCGAAAATACACTTAATTAATATGTCAGTTTTTGGAAAAATACCGAGTTTTGACATTTTTGGAAGCGGTGGGCGGAACAGAAGTTCGACGAGGTTATCAAACTTGGTTACTTTAGTTCTTAAAGATAAATTAAAACCAATCAATTATTTCAGACAGACAAATTCGGATTCGGATTCGGAGTCTAAAGATTGAACTGAAAAAGAGTTTGGCTTCTTTTCATTTTAAAAATCAAGTTTATCTTAATGCATTTCAATCCATTTTTGTTCCTTTTATCAAATTTCATGTAATTGCTTTGCGACTCGTCTAGCAGCTGCATTTAAGAATCCGACCCTGACTTTTGCAGCGAGATGGGGCAGAAACAAAAAAAGACAGCGGCGTTAAATGCGATTTATATAATGTGGCAAAATGTTGGCAAATGCAAAGTGGCAGCCAACCCACTTACCCGCTAGCTTCCTCTTATTTCAGCAGAGAAATTGATTTAATTTAATGCTGGAATTGCATTAAATTTGCTGACTTGGCTTTGATTCCATTAGCGTTGTTTAATGGCATTACCTTGCAAACCAATTTTAATGCTGGTCAATAAAGAGAACGCGAGCGCACACACACACACACACACGCATACACACACACACATACACACAGAGACACACATATGTGTGGTATTTGTTCGCAACTTTATCATAATTATTGCTGGATACAAATACAGAATGTGGCATGCGGCATGCGGGCGCGGCTGTTCAGCTTCATTGATTTGGCATTGCATAGCTGGCCAGGACTAGTTGCGGGTAGCGGGCGTGGCGAGATTTTGGCAGCCAGTGAATGGCATTGGGTTTGCTAGCTGTCCACCGGAAAACAACAAAATTTGAAAGGCAACAACAGCAACAATTTTAAACAATTTCGTTTGTGCCACACGGCAAAAACGTTGAGCGGGCAAAACGGGCGAGGTGCGGGCGGGTGTACGAGAATGCGGGTCAGAATGGCATTCTAATCGGATTTTGTTGCAGCTGTGGCCAGAGCTGCCAGCGCAAAACAAAAGCTTTGCCAGCAAATTGATATCGAGAGCAATTTGGCGCCGGACAGTTGTTGGTTAGAGTAGGTGTAAAGGGGGGAGGGCTTGCGGTTTAAGGTATTTCAATTTGAGTTCTCTGGCAAACGCTGCGTATGCGCAATTGCATAATCTTTGAAGCTTCAATTTGATCGCACAACATTTGTAAGTCATATGGCAAGGACTCTGTCCTGCAGCCTGACGTTGATGAATACAGCCACGGCGATAAATTCAATTACAAGCAACTCAGCGCCAAGCTGACAGAGATGAAAGAGGAGGGAAGTTGGTGGGGAAACTCTTCACTTGCCACCTTATATATATGCATATATATATAACTAGATATAAATACATATATATACACTTGACTATGGTTTTAAAAAGTGTTGCCTGGGAATTGTTAGAGAGCCGCAGACACGCACAATGAAATGGCACAAGAAAACAGTTAAAAAGCAAGCAAGCCAAGAAAAAGGCAAACAACATGAAATAAATGCAATAAATTTTAAACATAGAGATGATAAATTGCTCTGGGATTTCGGCTCAAAGTGCTGCCAATGCCGAGCAGCTGCCTGAAGGCAGCTCCCCCTTTTAGCCTCCCCGCCAGCCAGCGGCGTATCCTGCTCAACATTTTTACAATTTGTTTGCGGCTTCACTTGTCCCTCGCTTGCCACGACCTCATATCGTTTGGGCCACATGTGTCTGTATGCTGGCATTTGTTGTTGTTTACTTTTTATCTATTTGGCCCCATGCTTCTCTGTCGTTATTTAATTCTCTCTCGCTTTGAAATTGATTTGACGCTTGGCTTTTATTTACTTTGCTATCAAACTTGCTATTCGCATCCCATTTGACACATCGTCGCCAAGTCAACTTTTTCTGTGAGTTGCACGGCAAATGTTGCATTGAAACTCCCACTTAGAGCTGCTTAAGTCCTGTCCTAGTTATATTATATGCTGTTGATATACAAACTTTAACTTTCAGCTGCATTTGCAAATGTAATCCGTTGGTTTAAACTTACCATCACGCTTGTTTCTTTCCAGAAGCTTCAAATATTCCGTGATTAGGACGTGGTGTACCCAAGCGCTCTAAATGCAGACGATATGGTGAGTGTGACTATATTATAATCTAAAACAACTACTACGTATCCACGCGATACACAAGTGCAACTAAGAACTTTTGCCCAACTGGCAGGCAGCGAAAAAGCATTGCCTACTTGTAGGGGCAGCAATCGCATGGGGATAAAAGATGAGTGAGTGCTGCATAGAGTTATTTCTCGTTGATGTGCAGCTCAATCCCAGTGCTGTCATAGCCGTCGTGACTAGTAAGTTGTACCAGCTGCACGCTCACACAGCAAGAAGAACACACACATACACAATGCACACAACTCTCATGCATTACGCATACGCCGCATATGCCCTGAACTATTAGCAAGCACATTGCATATTTATGCACTGAAGTATTTGGAATGTGCAATGTGCGTTGCATAGCAAACAGGCTTCACACACACACACACACATGCACACCCACACATACACTGTGCGAACAGACAGATTTATGCTTGTTTATAAATATAAGTTTTAGTGTGCGAACTCACAAAAGGCTGCACTAAGTTTTCTAATTAAAAACTACAAATTATTGTGAAGCACACTAAGTGGCATTGTACACACACCCGCACACACGCACACCCTCATATAGAAGAGCAGGCAACAAGCCGTCATATTCTTTGCATTTTAAGCTCTGTGTGGCAACAAAAGCCAAATTTAAATTACCATTTGTCAAAAAGGCAACAACAGCAGCAGTCACAGCTCACACACGCACACACACACGCACACTTACCTACAGCACTGTATCGTTTCGCTAATTTTCACAAGCTGCAGCTGATGATAATGATGATTGCGATGATGCTGTTGCTGCTGTTGACGATGATAATGAAGTTGTGCCTTGACTTTGGCTTCGTTCTGTGTCCTGCCAGGCCATGCATATTACATGCGGTTGCAACTCGACAGGCTCAACAGTCAGACAGACAGGCAGGCAACCAGTCTAGCATGCATGACTGCCTGCCACGCCCACTTGCTGGTGCCCCATGGTAATGCATTTTATTTTGAGCTGCATGTGAAATGCAATGCAGCAAAAAGTCTGCGCAAAAATGCGAAAAACTACATCAGCCCAAATAAATATTGCATATACATTTATTGCACTGGTTGAAAATATATCTGCAAGAGTTAAACAGATTAACGGCTTATGCTTTCATACGCACCGTTATTCTCTGCTGCTAATTTCGTTGTTGAAACAGCCTTAAGCACTTGTTTGCAACTGGCTTTCGGTTTGTGACAGTCGCAGCAGCAATTTTAATCCAGGCAGCAGAGAGCATGTCAGTCTCTCAGTCTGTCCTGTCCTCAGTCCGTTAGCCAGTTAGGCAGTCAGTCAGTTAGCCAGTTGTGCTTCTGTCTGTCACAGTCTCCTCGTGTAGCTCTCGCTGAATTTATGCAACAAACTCGCGGGTGTTGAAGTGTGCATAACAACAGAGTGTGTGCTGTTGCTGTTGTTGTTGTTTTGGTTCCAGCTGCTGCTGCTGTTGTTTAGTGCAGTTTTTGCGCTGCTATAGCAGCCATTTGTTTCAGGCAGCCATTTCTCATACTTTTTATGCTTTGTTAGGGTATTTTCAGTTGCGTACAATCTTTTTGAAGCTCACAACATAAAGCCACCTAACTGTTAAATTCATTAAATAACTACTGATTATGCGGTAGTAAGTTATCTATTTATCAAAAAACTATCGAAATACATCGAGTTTGCCAAGATTAATAATAAGTCAGCGTATCTCGACAAACAGAAAAACGAAAACCAAATCGTTTAGCCGAGCGTCTTATAAAATGGAAGGTTAAACGTAATGTTCTTACCTCTAAGCTCGTTAGGCCATTGACCGTGAGCACCTTTCTATTATCTTGTTGCAACTTGCTTGACGGCGATTTTCCCCCTTTTTGTCTGCAATTTCATCGGCTCTGTTTATCCTTAGCTAGAAGTATAATAACCATGGATACAGCTATTTCTAGTAAACAATAAGGAATAAATGAAATACCGCTGCCAATGATGGTATTCATGGAAGATTCTATAGTTTTTCACTCGTTCACAAAGTGAAAAGTGTGTACCGCCTTTGTGTAATGTCCGTCTTGCTGTCCGTCCGTCGTTACCTAGCGGACAGCAGACGCACTTAGCGGTCAAATTTGTTTCGCCAAAGTCAGAAAACTCTGGTTTTTTAGATAGATTTGGTTGTTAAATAAAAGAACAAAATGGTTGGTTTTGATAATTTTTAACACATTTTTTTCTGTTTTTTTTTGTTTATTATTATTATTGCACACAGTGCTAGGATACGGTTTTGTTAAATCCATAATTTACAATTGCATATTGTGTTAAATATTAAATTCTATTTAAATTTTCGTGTTGTACGATGTATCTGATGTATCAGTGAGAGTCTTTACAATTCGGTGTGCAGTTAAATGTCTCTCTTACGCCTTCAATTATTTTGGTTTTTTTTTCCTATGCACCACTTTTTGCGCTGCTTATTTTGTAGTCTCTGAATTTCAGCGTTCACTTTAAAGCGCTTTAGTTCCCTCTAATTGGCTGTGGCTGGCTTTTAATTTTTCTCGGTTCTTCTTTCCATTATTTTCCATTTTTGCATTCAGAGTGGCAAATGCATTTGGGGCAACAGCAACAGCTGCTGCTGTGGCTTCAACTTTAAGCGAGCGCATTAAAACGCAAAGCGTCCTCGCTGACAAATTGCCCAGCTGGACGGGGACATAATTACACTCGAAATGTTTTCATGTGTGTGGGTGTGTCTGTCTAAGTGTGTGTGTTTTCGTGCGCATGAAAACTAATTGCAAAAATGGAAATGCAAATGGAAAAGAAAAAGCAGCGATAGTCAACACATCAAATAGAAACATTGTGTGCGTACGTATGTGTGTGTGTGTGTGTGTGTGTGTGTGTCAGACACCCACCAATACCTATGCACTGCGCAAACATTCAAAATGACAAAACAAATGTCGTTCCATTTGGTTTTTGTATTATTTTGTTCTCCTTACTTGTGCTCTACGCTCGCTGCAATTAAAATTCCCAACTTTTTGTTTGTATGTCGTATGTGTGTGCGTGTGTGCGTGTACTTGGCTATATTTGCTAGCTGCATATAAAATAAAGAATTATGTGGTAACTAAATTGCTGCATTCGCATTAAAGCCAGCAATGACTGCGACAGGACTTGCAACGCTTGCTGTCCGTTTTTAGTTCCTGTTGCTTCAATTATTTAGCAAGACGTAATGTTATACTCTATCTTCATAAAAGAATTTAAAGGGAAATATATTTTCCTTTCCTTATATTTCCTTCTATGCTATTTGTATGATCTTAACTATACAGTGTTAAGCGTAATATGTTTTTATAATATGCCGTAGCTGCTATACCATTACATTTTTTTTAATGAATCGTTTTCTTTTGTTCTTCACCGTGTTTTTTTGTATTCTGTATTGCTATTCCATATGGACATAAGTTTAAATTCTCTATATAGAAACTTCATTAAACGCAAAAATTTGAATTTGTTGGCAAACTTTTTGAAATGAGTATAGGATATATGTTAGTCGAGTATTCTGAACTACTGCATTCTTACTTGTCACAGGTGCGCTTGTCAAAAATATACCCAAACACACTCACACACACATCCCAAAGCTAGTTCTATTCTGCGTTAATGAGCGCTGTATTATAAAAAATGTAGAAATGCTTCAAGAAACAACCGCAGAGTTTGCAACTGACACAGGAAGTGAGCCGAAACTGGCCTTTTCCTAGCAGCCTTTTCCGCATAAACCACATAACGCACACAAGCACATGGACACACATTTACCTAGTTACGCATATGTCCTGATGACATTAGTGCAGCATTGCAGACGTTTTTACACAGCAAAACGAAAAATTTACTGGCCAAATGGGCTGCTGAGCAGCTGGGTGCGAGCTGGCCAAACATTTTTTTTTTTTTTGCTTGGGGGCCAATTTTGGGGCTGGCCTCAATGGCAAAGGACACTCAATGCGTTAACAGCAAGTGACATGCGTGTGTTGTTGTATGTGTGTGTGTGTGTGCGTGTGTGTGTGTGCTTTGGAATTTTACGTTGATTACGAGCACTTTATGTGTCCCTGTTACGTGTGGGCGTTATGCTCAGTTCTGTAACTGTTGATGCTGCTGCTGCTGCTGTTTGCTGCTGTTTTGTGGCGATGTCTGTTTACCATCAGCTGAACATGACAATGACAACAACTATGCGTTCATTGTTGCAATTTTTGCTTTATTATCAGTGTCTGTAATGTCCACAAGGACGATTAGCTTACACGCACACATATATAAATTTGTGTTAGATAACCCCCCTGAGAATAGCGGAAATTAGTTTTACTCTGTGTGTGACTCTCTCTCTCTCTCTCTTTCTCACCTCTCTCCTTTCTCTTTATCTCTGTTATTGACATCGTTCGAGTTGGCAACGCATTTTGTTGGCCACCAAATTTGATAAATGTGTGTGGCTTAAGAATGTGGGCGTGATGTACGAGCTAAGCTAATCTAATGCACTTGAAGATAATTTATTATTATTCACAGCTAAAGCGTTTTGATACCGATATTAGTTATGGCCCCTTAGCATGTGCTAAAAGCTCCCTGCCAATCAGCACAATTGAGTGGCATGTAAAAGCTTACAGCTTAACTTAATGACAGTTACAAAGCTTTTGTAAGTTTAGATTGCGAAAGTGTGAGACATAGCTTACAGCTTTTTCTGAAAAGCTGTGACTGGCAACTTCTGCAAGCCCTTAAAAGCTAGACACTAGGGACTCGCCATAAATACAATTCTTTTATGGCTGAGAACAGCTGTAAAATAACAGCTTTCGTCTTTTTGTTGACAGCAAGCGATAACAGGACTTGTAGGTATAAAAACAAAAACTCGTAAAATAATTTGTAAATGTTAAATATATTAACATATACAATAATTTTAGCTAATCATTCTTACAAACGGAAAAGAGAGCATAATGATATTTTTTAACAATCCAAATAAACCTGTATATTTTGATGTACATTTTTTTTTACATGATCTTGATAGTTGAAAGTTGTCAGATTCCATAGCTCCCATATATCAAACCCCCATAACTTTGTCAAAAGTAAACCGATTTTCACGTTTGATGGCATTTTGATCATGAATTGTCCTATATATTGATTCTACATTCAAAATATATTCATTTTTGAATGTAACATTTTTTTGAATTTTTTGGTCAAAAAAGCATGTACTCCCCCCTTATGCATTTTGGAAAAAAATTTTTTTCAAAATTTCGAATTGCGAATTTATA
Source organism: Drosophila paramelanica (assembly GCA_035043915.1). Classification (NCBI taxonomy): domain Eukaryota; kingdom Metazoa; phylum Arthropoda; class Insecta; order Diptera; family Drosophilidae; genus Drosophila; species Drosophila paramelanica. The sequence continues at coordinate 4,326,609 of JAWNMO010000354.1, read as the reverse complement.
GTTTTAATCGATTTTATTTGTCAGAATAAGCATAAAAAACAACATTGAAAGTGATTTTGGGGGGGTCAAATTTTTGGTCAAAAATCATCCCAAAATCGACAAAAATTTTGACATGTAAAGATGTCAGATTCCATAGCTTCCATACATCAAACCCCCATAACTTTGTCAAAAGTGAACCGATTTTCACGTTTGATGGCATTTTGATCATGATTTGTCCTATATATTGATTCTACATTCAAAATATATTCATTTTTGAATGTAAAATTTTTTTGAATTTTTTGGTCAAAAAAGCATGTAATCCCCCCTTATGAATTTTGGAAAAAAAATTTTTTTCAAAATTTAGAATTGCGAATTTATAGTTTTAATCGATTTTATTTGTCAGAATAAGCATAAAAAACAACATTGAAAGTGATTTTGGGGGGGTCAAATTTTTGGTCAAAAATCATCCCAAAATCGACAAAAATTTTGACATGTAAAGATGTCAGATTCCATAGCTCCCATACATCAAACCCCCATAACTTTGTCAAAAGTGAACCGATTTTCACGTTTGATGGCATTTTGATCATGATTTGTCCTATATATTGATTCTACATTCAAAATATATTCATTTTTGAATGTAAAATTTTTTGAATTTTTTGGTCAAAAAAGCATGTACTCCCCCCTTATGAATTTTGGAAAAAAAATTTTTTTCAAAATTTCGAATTGCGAATTTATAGTTTTAATCGATTTTATTTGTCAGAATAAGCATAAAAAACAACATTGAAAGTGATTTTGGGGGGGTCAAATTTTTGGTCAAAAATCATCCCAAAATCGACAAAAATTTTGACATGTAAAGATGTCAGATTCCATAGCTCCCATACATCAAACCCCCATAACTTTGTCACAAAGTGTACCGATTTTCACGTTTGATGGCATTTTGATCATGATTTGTCCTATATATTGATTCTACATTCAAAATATATTCATTTTTGAATGTACAATTTTTTTGAATTTTTTGGTCAAAAAAGCATGTACTCCCCCCTTATGAATTTTGGAAAAAAATTTTTTTCAAAATTTCGAATTGCGAATTTATAGTTTTAATCGATTTTATTTGTCAGAATAAGCATAAAAAACAACATTGAAAGTGATTTTGGGGGGGTCAAATTTTTGGTCAAAAATCATCCCAAAATCGACAAAAATTTTGACATGTAAAGATGTCAGATTCCATAGCTCCCATACATCAAACCCCCATAACTTTGTCAAAAGTGTACCGATTTTCACGTTTGATGGCATTTTGATCATGATTTGTCCTATATATTGATTCTACATTCAAAATATATTCATTTTTGAATGTAAAATTTTTTTGAATTTTTTGGTCAAAAAAGCATGTACTCCCCCCTTATGAATTTTGGAAAAAAATTTTTTTTCAAAATTTCGAATTGCGAATTTATAGTTTTAATCGATTTTATTTGTCAGTAAGCATAAAAAACAACATTGAAAGTGATTTTGGGGGGTCAAATTTTTGGTCAAAAATCATCCCAAAATCGACAAAAATTTTGACATGTAAAGATGTCAGATTCCATAGCTCCCATACATCAAACCCCCATAACTTTGTCAAAAGTGAACCGATTTTCACGTTTGATGGCATTTTGATCATGATTTGTCCTATATATTGATTCTACATTCAAAATATATTCATTTTTGAATGTAAAATTTTTTTGAATTTTTTGGTCAAAAAAGCATGTACTCCCCCCTTATGAATTTTGGAAAAAAAATTTTTTCAAAATTTCGAATTGCGAATTTATAGTTTTAATCGATTTTATTTGTCAGAATAAGCATAAAAAACAACATTGAAAGTGATTTTGGGGGGGTCAAATTTTTGGTCAAAAATCATCCCAAAATCGACAAAAATTTTGACATGTAAAGATGTCAGATTCCATAGCTCCCATACATCAAACCCCCATAACTTTGTCAAAAGTAAACCGATTTTCACGTTTGATGGCATTTTGATCATGATTTGTCCTATATATTGATTCTACATTCAAAATATATTCATTTTTGAATGTACAATTTTTTGAATTTTTTGGTCAAAAAAGCATGTACTCCCCCCTTATGAATTTTGGAAAAAAATTTTTTTTCAAAATTTCGAATTGCGAATTTATAGTTTTAATCGATTTTATTTGTCAGAATAAGCATAAAAAACAACATTGAAAGTGATTTTGGGGGGGTCAAATTTTTGGTCAAAAATCATCCCAAAATCTACAAAAATTTTGACATGTAAAGATGTCAGATTCCATAGCTCCCATACATCAAACCCCCATAACTTTGTCAAAAGTAAACCGATTTTCACGTTTGATGGCATTTTGATCATGATTTGTCCTATATATTGATTTTACATTCAAAATATATTCATTTTTGAATGTAACATTTTATGGCTGGGCATTGTTTTACCGATCTTCAAAGGAGCTGAAAGTAGCATCCGGACGGACAGACGGTCGGCATGACGGACATTGCACAAACCCAATATACTAGTTTCACTTCGTGAACGAGTATAAAAACTTTAAAACATGCCGCCGGCAATTGAAAACAAATAAAAAAAATAACGAAACGGACCCTCATTTGTGACAAGAAGTGGTTAACGAAACGTGAAAGGATTGTCCCGACGGCGAACGCCAGTGGAAATTGATTAAAAAATGACGCAGCTGGGATGAAATAACCTAAATACACAGAAATACATTTGCGGGGCGCTTAATCCCCCGCGTCTAAAAGCAAAGGAATACCCACTAAATAGCGGGCGAATCGATTACCTAAAGACTGGGAAATCCAAGCCGAGTTCATCAAAACTGCATCAATATAATTTGGGTATTGGTCAAGCTGTGTGTTGTGTGTATTGTTCGTATTGGGTTATGCTGCTAGAACCGGTGTCAAGGGGGTAGTTTATTTTTCCTTTTTTTTTTTGTGACATCTTTTTAACATCTTCTGTTTCATGCTCTTTCCGTTTTCAGGGCACAACATGGCCTCAGCACAGATACGACATTTCTATAACACACCAACAACAACAACCACAAATAAGTCTACTTCTTTCACAACACGCCAACTCTTACAACAACAACAGCAGCAGCAACAACACACGGTCAACAGCAGCAGCAAACGGAAACAATTTGATAACGAAACGTTTTTGTGCCACAGAACAACACAAAGCAAATTGGCAGCAACAGCAACAGCAGAAGCAACATGGCAGCCACTCAAGACAGAAACACTCGGGGCAGCAACAACCACTACAACAACAACAACAACATCATCGTCAGATGATTCACAACCGAGCGGAAGTGAAAAAGGTGCGTCGAATTGGTTATGGACAATACATGAGATTGCTGCCAGCACCAGCTGTAGCAACAGCAACAGCAGCAGCAGGAACATTAGAATGTTACAGCATGTTGGCAAGAAACCTGGCCAACAGCAATTGCAGCAGCAGACGATGCTGCATCGGCAATATCCTGTCGCAGGTTCATATGGTGCTAATTGGAATGACGGCAAGCACAATATTGGCACTGGCGTTGCGGGACGGCAACGCATTACTGTTGCTACTGTGGCTGCCGCTGCTGCTGTTGGGCATACCAAGCAGGCTACCGATGACAGCAGCAACAGCAACAGCAACAAAACAGCTGCAACAGCAACGACAGCTGCAGCAATACAATCACGCTTATCTTCCAAAATCAAACACGGCCAAGGTCAAGACTCTACAACAACAACAACAACAACAACTACAACATCAACAACAACAACAACAACCAAACAACGTAAAATCTACCAACACTGCACAAACGATGTCGCTGCCATTGCCCTTGGCCCTCGGACTGTCAAACTCTTTATGGATATGCAAAAACTTGCACGCACTGTATTTCCGCTTGTTATTGTCTTCAATCTGCTACCTTTGTTCTATGCAGGTAAGTGATATTCCAAGTCCTTAGTCCTTTGTTGTTTATCTACAGGCAGTACACTAAATTAAGCTAACAAAACCAACATTTTCACTCTTTGCTCAAAATCAACAATTTGGCAAAACACTGCACTAATTGAGTCCAACTTTGGTAAGGACCACAGCCTTTTATCTTGGCATAATAATGATGTCCTTCAGCAAGTCAAGTGTTGTTGCTGTGCGCCTGTCCATTTGCAACTGAGTTAAGACCAAATGGCGCACGAGTGTATAAATAAATAAATAGTAGCACACTTTCTTGCGTCGCTTAAATGACTTTGACAATATTTGCAGTAGCTCATTATTTATATCGACATTTTTTTAAAAAAAAAGGCACAAATTTAATGACCAACATAACTGGACATCGCCCCAGGATGCTAGCGCGGGTCCCTTGCGTCAACTTTTTAACATCGTTTTTGTGTACGGACGTTTTTCCCTTGCTGCTGCTTATTTTTCGAAAAATAAAAAGAGAACAGTAAAAGAAAAACACATTATTATAAAGTTTGGGCAAAACAGACAATAGGCCGCAACCTTTTTTGGCAAGTCGCTTGCTAGCCTTTGTTGTTGTTGCTGTTGTATGCCAAACTTATTAATTAAACGCGAACATAATTATTTCAGACATTTTTGTGCGGCAAACAGCTGCTTAGGCAAATTCAATTTGCGATCCTCGCTCGATAGGCGCAGTCGAACATTAACGGGAGCCGAGCGGGCGTGCGGGGCGCGTTCAACAACTGCCAATGTACCAAAAAAGACAAAGGCAAACAAAAGACGCCGCCAGTTCAAAGGGAAATCAATGACAATTCGTTAAATGTCCCTCATTATCATCGCCAGCCGCATCCGAGCAGCGATTAAGCCGAAATCCAGCTCCTGCCCGGCCTGCTCGCAACTTTCTTATCAGTTGAGCCAGCTATCAAAACCCACAGCTGCAGATGCTGTCGCTGCTGCTAGCGTTGCTCTCTTAAAGCTCTCGCATGCGCAGTGTGTGGAGCAGGCTATCACGTCCAGCGTTTATCAGTGACTTTTGAAACTGTTTATTGGGTAATGCGACCTATTGTTTGGCGCGCAGAAATTGCTAACTGTTTGCGGGAAGCAACAAGAGTTCTCTATAATTTACAATATAAAGAAAAATAATCTTCAAGGTAACTCTTCCCACTGTTAACTTGTCCAATGATTGGGAGAATAAAGAAAATGCGATTGGACACACGAAACAAATGTAATTGTAATGAAACTGTTAAATAAACAACTTGTGACTTATGTCTAAAAAAGTTAAAGCGAAACCTAAACAATAGCTGTAAGTTGTGGGCGGGTGCGAGCGGCAAAACAAGTCCCCCAGGCGATGTTGCTGTGCGAAAAAAGAAATAAAAGAATCATAAATTCAATTTGATTTAAGATTTATTGAATGTGAGTAGCGTCCATTTGATTGTCGAACAGCCGCCAAGCAGTCAAAGTTATGGCAAAAGCTTTTGCTTACTCAGTCCTTGCCAGCACACGAACACATCACACGTTCTCTCTCTCTCTCTATATATATATATATCTGTCGCTCTCTTGCTCGCTGCTCTGGTTCCTTTTATATGCTGCTTGCAGCGCTCGAATCAACTCAGTCGATGACGGTCGGCCAAGCACGCAAGTTGCTTCAGCCAGCGCTTCAGCAGCAGTATTAACAGCAGCAGCAGCAGCAGCAGCAGTCAGAGTTGCCGTTAGATTCGTATTGTGTGACAAGCTTTATCAGCAGCTTATTCGTTACTTTTGGCTCGTGTTTCGCAAGCGTCGCTTCAAATCTGCAGTTATTATTTAAAGTCGCGCGACGCTATTTTTAATCGCTTTTGTGCTTTTTGTGTTGCATATTTAACTTAACTTTTCGTACGCATTCCCTTTGTGCGCTCTATTCGCGTTCTTCTTATTATTTTTTTGAGACGCGCGTAATCGACGACGAGATTTGGAACAAGAGCTTAACGTATCAAAAGTGACAAAAATACAGGATAACGAGTATTTTGCAAAGGTTTCACCTTCACAAAGCGTAAATATACATAAAATGTAACTTGAAAACATAAAAATAATTGTTATGGGTTTTGTCTGTGCACATTTGAGATACAAGTGGAATAGATTTAGATACCGAAGAGATATATGGAAAATAACGTAAAACAAATAAAACGCTTTTGTGTCTATAAAAAGAAATATCCAATTATAGTTTTTTATGACTAAATTCTGAAAAAAGTCTTAGATTAAATAACTAAATGCTAACAAAGTTTAAGAATATATATTTATAGGGTATATTTAATATTGTTTAGCTCACTCGAGCAGACACAATTTTCTTTGTTGCCACTGATTTCCATTATTTCTTCCTCACAATGGTAACGCACACAAGCGCAATAGCGGTTGTCATATAATAGCAAGCAAATAGTACAACTGGTTTGGATTTAACAATAGTTAAACGATTTATTGCCTGATGCTGGCTGTGCACAAGTATAGCTTATTCATTCATGACTCTCGGCGTCCATCGTCCAGTCAGATAATTGACTTTTATTTAAATTGCATTTGTCTGTTTCTGACTTGTGCAAAGTAATTTGCCTGGCGCTGACAGGCGACTGGCAACAACTTTGATAACAGCTCAAAGAATCTAATTAAAAATGCTTGCAGAGCCTTAAATCCAAAGGCGTTGCCTGTTCGAGATCACAATACTCTGGACGGGCGCTCCTTTATGTTGCTTTTGGCCCACAACAATTTGCCAATCGATTGCAAGATTGAAACGTGCCAACTGTGCAAATAGTCAATCAATAGCCAATCGTTGGATGTTTTGTGTTTGGGTTTGTTTGTATTTGTGTAGCTGGCCAGGTGATAAGCAAACATCAGATTGAAGTGATAACCACAACCCTTTGCATAGCCTGCTACCAGCCCTAAGCCAGCCACTGGGCTGGGCGTTGTGGGCGCCTCCTTCACCTTGTTTGTCCCGAACCTAATGGAGAGATAAAAGTTGCTACGTGTGGTAAATGTTAAAAAGAAGCGTCTGAGCGACGACTATAAATGTTGCCCGACTCGGAATCCTGTTTGAGGGTTTAACGCATAAATTATTTATTCATTTGCTGTCGCTGAGTTTTTGTGTGCATCATTAAAATTTCACTTGGCTGGGGGAGGGCTGCTTAGCCAATATCCAAATCCAGCTACGGTTGACGAACTAGGTATTTCATAATGAGCTGCACTCGTTTAACTTTTATGCAGACTCATGAAACTTTTGCTTGCCACGCCCAAATGCACAAATACCCATACAAAACGCCCCTTTGCTCATATGACTGCCCATTTTCAGTAACTTTTTTCTGCCCCACGAAATGCAAAGAAAAATGCTAAGCGGTGGGCGTTACGCCGGGGAGTGTGGCTTGGAAAAGTTTCCGTTTTGATTTTCTTTTTTTTTTATTTTGATTATTTCCGGTGCGCTGCTCTTTTTCATTACTATTTCGTGGCAAAGGAAAGGAATTATTATAATTTTACCCATTGGCATTGGACCCACGTTGCGTATGCGCAACTTTCACAGCCTCGAACTCGAAATTAATAAGCGTCTGCACCACATGAGTAATTCCGTTGCTGTAGCTCTTTTTGCTTTTAGCTTGGTTGGGACTCTATTTTCCTTTTCCCTTTATTTGTGCAAATTTCCGGCCAGTTTTCCCCAGAGCGGCCCCAGTTGCAACATTTGCCGCCGCTGTCAAGGCATATAAAAAATACAAAAAAAAAAAATGTTGCAGCTGTTTTTTTTATTTCATCAACTTGATGCCTGTCAAGCTAAAAACTTTGCAGCCAACAAACTTTTGCATCGGACAGCGTTCCAGTAGCAGAAGGTGTGCGAGTCTCAGGCGATGGGCAGGGCAACGCCTGCTCCTTTAAATTGTATTTCGTTTGACAAAGCTGATAATGACTACGCTGATTAAAACGTAATAAGCCCCTTTAGCCTAGCATTGGCTTTTGATGTGCTCCTTAGACTTTACAAAGTAGCTGCCAGCCAGCAGCTTTTTATCCTAATTGAGGTCTTGACACTTTATTATTACGGAGCAGTTACAGTTACGGCTTAATTGAAACCGTTCTACCTGCTAAAAGGAAAATACGCCCAGAAAAATGCTGATTTTTACCCATGAGAACCGAACAATTTGGTAAAAATACGGCTTATTAAAAATTAACAAATAAAATTTTTTTAAATATTTATACAAACACCAATATTTACTGTAATTTTATAATTTTTCAGTCAACATAGATATTATATAATTAATATAAATTACATTTTTCCAAAACTTTGATAATTAAATTTTCGACACCTGCCATATGTGACAACTGCGGCAGCTAATGAATAATTTATTTCTTACTATAATTTTAACTTAATTAAAATGTGGCGTATTCTTTGACCTTTACATAATTTTTTGTTCTTTATATTTAAATATAACAGTTTTTAAATATTATAATTTATTTTAAATTATTTACATTTATTACCTATATTTTAAGCTGAAATATTTCTTACTTACCCTTTTTCTTAAAGTACACGTCGAAAAAAAAATATGAAATCATTTGAAGAACTGTTTACAAATTTATGACTAAAGGCGAATGCTGTCAGATCTCATGAATGATTCAGGCAATCCCATTAATTAGTCCACAAGACGATGCTGAAGTCATTTTTACTTAACTGCAGCTGGTCAATCAATTTTAATGCTCTATCTGCCCATTCGCCAAAATTGACAGCATTACAAAGCGAAATGTTTCCAACATTGAAAGAGAAAGTTTTTGCATTATGAATGTATGGATAGAAATTCGCAAAGTTAAATGGAAGGAGGCTGACAACACAATCTATGTATAGGGCAAAATAATAACGCAAAAATCAATTTCGATAAAATGCGTTAAAGTGCGTGGCCTAACAAATTTTGGGCACATTAAATATTAATATGACAGAATTCCAACTGTAATAATATAGTTGCGAAGCCATTATATATACGAACTTAAAGAAGACTACTTTTTATTATTGAAAATAAATTAATTTGCCTCCGGGCTGTTAAGTATGCAAATACGAAAAAGTCGCACAAAAGTCGACTATAAATTAATATTGCAAATACAAATACACATTGAACTCATTGCAAATTTAAACATCAGTATTTTTGCAAATTAAATTTGACATGCACATAAATAAAGCATGCAAATTTGCATTGGCATATTGCATTTGTTTTGCATACCCTGTACACAGACGCTTTAGCAGACCATTTGTACGTTACTAAGGAATAACAATTGTAATAATAATAATAAAAGAATACGCGATTTGGTTGTGTTACTTCGCTTAGGGATAATTTTACAAGGATAATTTTACGATAGCATTTCATAACTTTGTGATAATTGAGCACAGAGTATCTGCTAATCGAATACTCCCAACCAGTTCCTTGTGTTGTTTGTATCAGTGTCAGATAAATGTGTGCATAACCGGCGGCCAATTGTTCGTCTGAAAGTGAGCATTCAATACCGGCTGATATCTAAATGGGAATGCCATTTACTCAAGAATTTCATCAATCTTCGTTGGATGCCTGCATTAGCTGAAAAAGCGGCCAACTTGGTGTCGTCCTTTGACTACCTTCCTTCGCTTGGCAGATTACGATGTCTTTTGTGACACAACAACAAAAAAAACAGTCTTTGTTTCGCATTTGCGTAATCTTTAAAGTATCCGCATAAAGAGAAAGTGAAAGCAAAGCATGCAACAGGACATAAAAATGCTGGCGGGCGAAGAGGAAATCGCGGCCTCTGTGTCGAGGTTAAGTTACTCAAATGAGCGGGCGTTCAAATCCCTCTCTCCATTTTTCTCTTACACTTCTTTGTCTCGTGTCAGACGCACGTTTAAAATAGAAGACAAAAGAATTCTGCAGAATTTAAGCATAAGTGTAGTCAGTAGCGGAAATGCTTATGCACACGCACACACATTTGAACGCACACCAACACACACCTGGCAGCATTTACTATGTTCTTAAAAAATGCATAAATGTGCGCTGACTGCTGGCAGCTCTGCCGTCGTCTCCACTAAACAAGTGCAATTATTTTAATGCACTTTTGACTTTTGACATTGCAAGACAACAGCTGCTGCTGCTGCTGCTGCTGCTGCCTCAGCAACAAGACGACTCGCAATCTTAAAGCACTTACAAAGCATTTATGCTGCCATTGTTTGTCTACACGAACTGAGCCGCCCAATGGGGCGACACTTGGCGGCACAGCGTCAAGGCCAACAGCGCTGCCAGCGCAGCTGAACTTGGCCTAAAAGCTGTGTGCCCCTTTAAATGCGTGCGCAATTACGCGCCGTTTACACTATGCCATCCAATTTTCTATAATTTGATAGTAGTTTTTTTTTTAAATTTTATTTTTGCTGGCTTTCAACGTTTTTTACGCCATTCTCTGCTGACACAAATTGAATTCATGTTAGGAAAAAAAACTTGCCAACGTCACCCGCAGCCGATGATGTCGATGGCAACGCATTTTGGGGAGCTGTGGCGTATTCGCCATTTGGGGACCCCTTCGGAGTTCAATTCACGCCTCACTTCATGTTTGAGCATCGGCTCCATTGGCGGTATAACGGTCTACGCATTCAGCCAGCATAAACAAATTTCTGCAAATGTGCGCATAAAACTTACGAAATTGCAAAATGTATTTTATTTCACTCGAGAATGTATATATATACATATATATTGTTTTATTTATATTTTTCCTTCTCCTCTTTGTTTTGAGGTCGTCCTGTTGGGTGACGTGCTGTCATTTTGGCGCCGTCTGCTCGCCAAGTCCTTCATAGGCAGCAGCTGCTGTGGGGTGCGCTAATTTAATTAACATCCATAGAGAAACCGACAGGCGAAATGTGCCAGTGAAATGTGCTGTAAGTCTTTGAGGTGTCTGCTTCTTTCCTCCGCCTAAGACCTATATTCCATAGCTGGCAGTGGAAGTAAAAGTCTTCTTCTCTTCATTCACTGGCCACATGTGTCAGCACAATATAAAAGTATGAATACTTTTTAGGCTTATTATCGTTTGTCATAAAAGAACGAACGCCTGGGGCCAATTCGTTACGTATACGCAGCGTATTTGATATGGCATATATATTTATGTGTGTGTTAGCTGCTTTTTACCTGTGTAAGCTGCAAATAAACTGATAAATTGACTTATTATATTGTTATCAGGCACAATCCCCTCCATCAGCTGCTGAATTTTAACTTTTTCGGGCAGAGCTCGCGACCAGACTGTATAGCATAAATTATGTAGCAGCTATATTTATCACACAAAACGGGGCATTTAGCTTGTTTGGCTGGAAACGGCGTGTGTGCGGTAATAAATGCTCCCATTTCATTAATATTAATTGACCAATTCAAAGGGACAGCTAAAAGGGACATGGTCAAAAAATACAAAGGCCAACAAGTTCAAACTATGCCCGGCAAATTTATAACATTTCACTTCCGCGCAGTAGACAAAGAAAAAATACAAAAACAAAGAGGAGCAAAAAAGAATACAAATTTCTGGGCAAGTCACTGTAAAAAACAAGCACATAAATAACGACGGACATTAAACCAACGCCGGAACAGAACAAAATAAAAAAAAGAAACGCCAAAAAATCGGCGCCAAATCTCAGCTTTTGGAACAGCAGGACCTTAAAAATGTTTAGGCAAAATGCCGCATAACAAATTTTGTTACGCAGCCGCGCCTAATTAATACGTTCTAAAATCCGGCCAGATTCTGCATATAAAATTGTTCCTTTTCTTAACTAGAAATATGAGCTTGCTCCTCTTTCATTTTCCCTAAGCTGTAGCAATTCACAAAATGAAAAACAAAAAATTGAAATTCAAAATGTTTGCTGTGCAGTGCCAAATGCCTGTCAAGAGATTTCCCCAGCTGCCTGCGCCATTAGCTTTGTGCAAACATTCAATTGAACATTTTTTTCCTTTAACTTTTTGCATTTTTGTTTTTCTTGTTTTTCTGTTTGCTTCGGTTTTTTTTTCTTTTTTTTTTTTGACTGTCAGCAGCTGTGACCATTCACTGTTGCTGTTGTTGGGCTGCATTAGTTTTTATGCTCAATTCCGCTCACCTTCCAGAAGGTGTTCGCTTTGAAAAAAAACAAAAGTTATCAGAGTGGCATTTTCATTTATGTCATACATTTTATATACATTTAAATTTATTAAATTTATGTATTTATTCAATTAATTTATATGTCAAATAATGTAAATTCTTCTAAACTAATTTTGATTTTCTTTTGGTTATTCAGAGAGCTGTTTTGAAAAAAACTTGTATTTACTTTATAGCCTCTTAACCAGTCTAACAATGTTTCCAATTCTGTTTGCCAATTATTGATGAACTAAATAGCTATATAGATAGCATTATTCTACTTTTTTTTTCCCCTTTAATTTACAATAGATTTTTAATATGTTTTTTAATTGAGCTTGTAATAGCTTGTTTGACAATAATTGAATTTACCTGCCGTGTTTGCTTGCATCTTCCACCTTTGTTGCCGGCAATGAAGCCTCTGTGTCAGTTATTGTTAAGGTTGATTGGTCAACATGACATTATGTTGTAGTTGAAGCTTTTAAGGGGGTTAACCGAGAATTCAAATTGCATTCTGATGACAGAAAATGCAACATTGTACAAATGTTATCTCAACACACACACACACAGCCACACAAACAGTGACAAATGTATTGAAAAGTACATTAATCAAATACCAAATACAAACAGACAGCCAGAAACACACATGTTAATAGACGGTCGGTTAGCCGAGAAGTTCAGTGTTATTGGTCATGATTTTTGGCAAATTTCCACTTGTGCGCCTCCTGATGAAGTACCACGGCACACTCACACACACACACACACACAGATTGTGCAATTTGTTTTTGCACAATGCGAAAAGGGACGTATGACAAGTTTTAGGCTGTCCACAAGCTGTCACAGCGCGCATTGTGAGGGAGTGGGGTAAAAGAGGCCGGATCCGGTCGTAGAATTTTACGCACAGCCGAGCGACTGATAGGCATTCCTTTGGAATTTATGGCTGGCAATTTGTATTTGACCGCCCGCAGCAATGCGAGGGCATATATCAATGCCAGCTGGGGGCATAGAGAAGTTATGACAAGTGATTGGGCATTGGGTACTCTCTCTTTGGTTAGTCCCCACGGATGATCTCAACTGTGCACAGACAAAACTGGGTCAAAAACAGTATACGTAACGCAGAGAAATATACAAAAAAAAATCTCTGTATTTCACACAGCAATTAACGACGAATAGAGGACGCTCGCAGGACAGCACAACAGGCTCTTCTTGTTGTTGTTGTTGTTGTTGAGAGAGACGTTTTCCATTTAGACGCCGGAATGAGTAACAGCGCCATGGTGGCTGTGGCCATTTGCTGCATCTTGGTGCTGCTGGCGGTGTTCATTGTGATCATAATAGTGGTTGGGCAGCAGTTTGAGGAGCCCAAGTGAGACATGCTCCAGCTGGGACCTGGCAACTTCCCAGATGGATAACAGAGGCCCCCAAATTGTTAGTTGCGGTCAACACAATTGCCGGGGCAGAAACTAGCGCCAACCACAACAACAACAACAACAAGAAATGACAACAAAGAAGAATCAGTATATCGCCGTCACAGATCGATGTCAACATTATCCCAACCACAGCAACAACGTAGAACCCAATCAATGTCACCCAACACGAGCCGTGTGAGCGAGAGAGCGAGAGAGCGACAGAGATATTAAACGCTAGAGTATGCATCCCATCGTCAGTACCCATTGGCTGTGATGTCAAATTATTAACATTTGTGAAAACAAAACAACAACAACAAAAAATATTAAAAAAAAAATCAACAAAATTTGGAACATTCCTCATGCCGAAACACATATATAAGTAGTAGCTATCCTTGTGTGTCTGTTAAATGTTGTTATGAACAAACTAATATAAAATCTATATATACATAATATATATAAATATATATACTAATGTGTAACCCAACCGTCGTAACATCGCGATTTTATACAAGTGTTGTTAACAAAATTTTTATTGATGTTTTATTGATGTTACATACAACTAATAAACACACACACACATGCACACACACACACACGCACACAAGAAAAATATGCAATTAAGGGAATAAAATTTACATTAACGTCTTTTATGTCTCAATTATCAACTAAGCCAAAGTCCACGCACGCAAAATGTGGCCAAAAGTTGCGCTATTTTCGACGCCAAAAAAAACGCGCACAGCTAAGTAAATGGCAGCAAAAAAGAAAGAAAGAGGACAATAGCGAACGTAACCAAAGAGCTCAAGAAATCGGCTTAAGCCTCGAGCCGAGATAAGACAGATGAGAAATATTTAAAACTGGAAATGGGGATATAAGCAAATGCACTTGTTAAAGCAGCAGAGAGTATAGAATGAGAATGCTGTTCGGAAAGAAAAGCTGTTGGCATAGTTCTAGTAATGATATGCATTTTATATATCAAATGACTTTTGGATAAGTTTTATGTGTGTGTATTATCTCCAATATATATATGTATATGTATTTTAATATAAATACCAAATACATATGGTTACATGTACGTAATTAGTTAACTTTCAATGTTTACTAAAGAGTTATTGTATGTGTCTGTGTAATAAGAAAGTAGTTAAAAAAAAAATAATATTTATAACCGAGTTGACACAAAATTCAATTCAAATAATGTTTAACAGTGAAAGCTTCATTTAACAAGTTCAAACCAAATACATTTTATGCAAAACCTACGCGCGCTGTAAACAATAAACAAAATATGAAATTAAATAAATAAAATAAATTCAATTCGTACTGCATTACATTATTATTGATCGCTTCAAGAGAACGCTATAAATATCAACAACTTTTGTGGGCAGCAGAACAAAGCAAAAAATATAGAATTTATATAAAGGTAAGCACCAGTGAAAGTCGTTTAACCACACTAAAGTACAATTCATAAATTTTTGGTTGGTCTGATTGGATTAAATAGAGAGCTCTCAGTGCCGCAAGTGTCAGCTCGTCCAATAAATTGCCAAGCGCACCGCAGACACCCACCAAAACACTTATCGCTTTGTGGTGCTGTGGTGCTGTGGCAAATATTGTCAGACAAGTTGCCAAATGGATGTGCAGTGAAGTGCAGACCCGTGCCAACAAAATCAAAACCATTAACAAAAAAGCAAATCAAAGTCAAATTCAATTTAAACGCTCAACTATCTATTTTCACGCTGTTTACAGTGGATAGCGACTCCTTTTGCCACAACTGCTGCAATTGTTGCGAGCACACATACACACAGTCACAGTTAAGTTAAGCATTACAACGTTATAGATTACCATTGTCATGAAAGCTCCGGGGATGTAAAGGAACTGCGCTGGGCAATAAAGTTTTATTAGTGCAGGTCCTGTCAATGATGCTTGCCAGCCAGTTGATTAAAATGGAAGCGTTGCTGCTGCCGCATTAAAGTGCAGTTGACCCATGAGGCTAAGCTACAAAAAATGTACTGCTAAGCTGTTTCCCTTTGCCACAATTCAGCTATTTAATTTGAAAAAAAAAACACTCTTTTTATAGCCTGAAAAGGGTTAAATGGTTTTGTGCAAATGTATGTTTCAGGCTGAAGGAAGCATCTGCTGTGTTGAATTACCGCACTTTTCGAATAAAAGCGATAAAATCTGAAACAAGATGCACAGAATTTAGTTCAATATGAATATATATTTAAATATTCTATAGCACTTATAGAAAGCGTGTGGTAAAAGTAACCTTATTACAAAAAAAACAAAACAACTGCAAGCGTACAAATGTGTATGTGTGTGTAACGACAGGTTCAGGGTATGTCCGAGCCGGGTGTAGCCGCCTTGAGCAATCGAACTTGTTTTTTCAATGTTAGAATGAATGTTGGACAAGCCAAAAGTGAATAACAGATCACTTGGCAAACTTGCTTAACTGTGGGCTGCCTTTGACTTAAGATTGCCCTGGGACTTACTTTGAAAATAATTTGAAGAAGCTATCTGAATTAACAAATACGTTCTGCCTAAAGAGCATTTGCTTTCACCTTTTCTTAAATTCTAAATCTTAAATTCATTCTTAAGGCAAATTCCATTTATCCTTTATGAATGCTACATATAAATTAAAAAATGTAGTCTTTTCTGCACAATGTGGAAAATGAAGCTGAAATTAAAATTATACAGTTGAATGATTGATTTTCACCGCACCACTGTGCAGCTTTTGAATAAAAGATTTTGGTATACCCTTACAGCCCATTAAAAAATAAAATGATAAGAACATGATTAAAGTTGACAGCGAGCGAAGTCGATATAAACATTCAACCGAATTCTCGGTTTTAATCGTCAAGAGTATAGCAACAAAAATAAAGATCTGTAGATGAGTTGCTACTAAAATAAAAATGCTGCTTTAAAGTAAAAAAATTTAAAATTTCTTTACTTAAATTCAAGCCGGTTCGAAGTTTGAACCAATGCCGTAAGATTTTAAGTATGGGTTGGGCATAATTTAAGCCAACTTGGGCTAAAATTGTACTTAACATCAGAATTTCGGGATTAAAAAAGTGTACTTGATTTGAGTACTTTGTACAGGGCTTAAGAAAATCTGAATTTACCATACTTCTGACAATTAGATTACTTGATTTTTATTCTCAGTGTACGTAAGAAAAGCATCGTTCGACAAAATATTGTTTTAAGTCAGATTTCTTTCTGTCTGTCGCGTATATTTGTAAGGGTATTTGAACTTCTACGCCACTGCTCTTTTCTTTTTTATTTTAATTTTTTTCCTGTAGACGTGGACCTCTAGTCAATTGAGTTGAGTTGTGTGCCGTGTTGACTGGGCCTGACTCGCTTGTGTCCGTTGTATATTTCCGTTTGAAAGCATCAAGTAATCATAAAGTGATGGAAATTCAATTTACACAATATTAAATATGGCAAGTGGGAGCTCACACAACAACCGGAGACCAGGAGAGGAAGGGATGTTTTGGGTGCTGTTTCTTGTAAGTCTGTGGCTGCTGAGGCGGCAATTTGGCACATTTTGTGAGCGGAATTGAGTCTGTCTGCCAGGTGTGTGTGTGTGTGTGTGTGAGTGAGTGTGGTTTATTATTATGCAGATTAGGCCAAGTCGCTTGGTTTACCTTTGGCTCTGACATGAGAAACGTACAGGGGGCGTGGCAGCGTGTGAGTGCGCATAAAAATCTACACGTTCCCAACTCTCTGCCGTTAGCTAACGCCATTCCGCCCCCGTATGCATATATGTGGTATGTAAATTGCGTTTCATTTTGAATTTTGCTACCTATTCGGCATTAAGTGTTTATGAGTGGGCGTTGGAGTGGGAGGACATACACAAATGTATATACATACATGCATGTATATGGGCAGTCGATTTCTCGCTAAAGTTCGAACCCACGTCAAATGTCACGTTTTATGACTGCGCGTTGGCATATCAACAATTTGTGCAGCGGGCTCTTAACGCACTCAACATTGTCAATGTCCTCGACGTGCCTGAATGCTGTTCAGTTAGTTCAACATTATGCAAATATCGAGATTTTTTAATTTGTTTGCGCTTCAATAACAAAATCGCATTACTCATAGACATAATTGCGCAGTGCATTTGGCTGCACTGAGCATCAGCATCAGTCCGTGCCATATCCAACAGATACAGATACAAATATAGTTAGAGTTACTGCTAAAGCATCGACAACATTGGCAACACGTTACAAATCGAAAGAGTTGGGTTGTGCCCCAAAAAAGCAATTATCTAAAGGAAATTGCGCAATTAGAAAGCAAATTCGAAAACAAACTAAACCAAAGAGTCAAATAAGCAATTCTCAACTTACCTTCGGTCTCGCATTCCATAGGCGCAGACTCCGATTTTAAATGTTGTGCACAATTTTGATTTGGCTCATTTGCATGAGCAAAACGAACAAAGTTAATTTGCATCCGGCGATAGTGTCTGGTATTGCATTCAGCGATGTGTAAATTGCAGATAGAAGACGCCCAAAGAAATGCGGGCCGAAAATGGGGCTTGTCTAATGGACTGAAATTTAATGCAGTTTTGTGTAATGTGACAAAGTCAAATTGCCACTATGGACACATAAAAATGCTGGACATTGAGTTAACTTAAAGCAAAAGCAATATACACACACGAACACACACACACACACAGAGAGTGACTGTGCGCCTTTCAAATTGCCGCTGAGTCAACTGTCAATTAATCAATTTCGGCTGCGTGGCAAATGTTGTTGCCTCGGCCATCAATTTAATGTGTGCACATTAAAGCACAGGCTGGGGAAGCTGCCAGGAGCTGCTGGCTGAAACTGAAGCCAGACAGAGGCGGACAGTAAATGTTGTTGGCCTAACCTGGTGGCACAGCTGACGTTGGAAATGTTGTAACAAATGTTTGGGTTTTCAACAAGCAACTGCGTTATGCCGCGAAAATAATACACAGATTTGCGATACTTATACACCCACGCAAAACAGACGCACACACGCACACACGCACACCCACCTAAATACACAAGAGAACATATTTTATTTTTGACATTTGTCTGTTGGCTTGCGTATTTTAATGGTGCGCCCGTGACGCGTATTGTGGCACGAATTTATAGGCATTTATTGAGCATAAGTGTTGGCAATTCATGAAACAGCTTCGTGTACCGTTCATTATAAAAGCCAATTTTAAAATGGGCTCCGTCATACAGATAGCATTTTAATAAGCCCGCCCACGGCCGGCTATCTAAGCCCACTTGGCGCTGATGTCACGCGAAGCTGTAGCTAAAGATGAAGATGTGCCTCAACTTGTGTGTGTGTGTGTGTGTGTGTGTGTGTGTTATTGTGTGTTTGTGCGTTGAAATGAAGATTTATAAACCTCTCAGCGCTGTTTTGGGGTCTGTTCTTAGACAGTGCGGGTCTTATGTGTGGGTTCAGCAAACCCATAAATCTTGTGCAGAATCTTGTTTAGTTTATTGAATTATCAACGGATGTATGTGTATGTATGTGTATGTGTGCGTGTCAGCGACATTTTCTGGCATAAAACTAAAAGAAATATCAAACACGTGCGCCAGCACTTATGTAAATAAGTTCTGCCTCTCAACTGATGAGCGGGGCAAGGGCCCGCCCATATTTATAGTTTTATTTGTCTTGCGTATTCCTGGCATTGTACTATCTAAATCTCGCGCATATCCCAATCCACCAACTACCCTCTGTGTGTCAAGACTTCGCCGTACTCGCCTTTAAATTTCATGACTCATTTGAATAAATTCATTGTGTTGGTTTTGTACACCTCAAATTTATTCGCCTCTGCTATTTAAATTAAGTAATTTGCTGCTTGAGCATATATATATATATATATAAATATATATTATATAATCAAAACCAGAAAAACATTCTGCCATTTTAAAGAAAAATATATATGTTTTGAAGCATACCTTTAGGCGTCAGCGCAAAGCTCACAGGAAAGTTGCTTGAATTCAAGAGTGTTCATTGTAATTTGTTGTTTACAAATAAAAGAAAGCTGATTTAAATATAAATGCAATCTGCCCACGTTGACAACACAAACAAAAGCCCCGCATAAGTACGCACCATAAAACGAGGCCAGTCAAATAAATATTTATTTTATGTTTCACTTAAAAAAAATACCACGAGAGAAAATACTGAGCTTACAGTTGGCAGAGATTTAATATTAACTGCTTTAAAATATTTTTTTGGTTTGTTTTATGCAAGTCAAGATTTGTCTGATTGTGTTCCTATTGAATAGTAAGGAGTGATTTTCAATCGAATTGAATTAGCTTGTCCAATTGAATTAGTAATACTTGTCGAGTTTGGTCAAGAATACCCGACCGAAATTCCAAGAATGCCCCACACAGCAAAATATCATTGGAAATCACGTCCCCAATCAGGTGATTTACACTGCATAGTTCCAAGTAGAAACTAGTTACCATGAATGAGCACAGGTGACAAATTTTTGATGTATTTGCTACAACGGTTCAACAGAAATTTCGAGGTGTGCAGAGTAGCCACATTCTTTGAATACTGAATTCCGGGAAGTGCACAACTTTTACTTTTAATTGTAATAGTATGTGGATGTTCTGTTCCTTAAAACTTAAAGAATATACTGTTTATCTAATATTTGTCATTATACATTCTAACATATTTAAATTCTAGGAAAATTTTAACGGCCGCAAGAACAAGAGAAAAAGTAATCCAAAAATTGTAAAAGAAAATTTCAATGTCAAAAAATCTTAACATTGACAGGCAGCCGCATTGACGGCCGCAAGAGCAGGCTAGAGATTTTATAGAAAAAGGGCACTAGATCAGGGTTACAAGGCACAAGGCGCGGGCCACTTGAGCGACACCACAAGCGCTCTGTGCTTGGCATCAATCAATAATTGCCCATTGAGAGCAGCAGCTGGAAGAGCAGTCGCGCTAGCTGCAGCTAAGCTGCATGATTGATTAGC
This sequence comes from Drosophila paramelanica, assembly GCA_035043915.1. NCBI lineage: Eukaryota > Metazoa > Arthropoda > Insecta > Diptera > Drosophilidae > Drosophila > Drosophila paramelanica. Next base: position 4,306,216 of record JAWNMO010000354.1, on the reverse strand, counting down.
CGCATGCAACATGAGGTGCTTCAGCACACACGAAAGGACACGAGCTGGATGCATAATGGCACCTATTGAGCTGATGCTGTTGCTGCAGTGTCTGCAGCTCTAGCTACAACATCTAGCGATATAAGCTGCAATGTCTGCTCTGCACATATATTTATTTTTTCATGCCATGGCCAACACACAGGCAGTTGCCTGGGGCCTGGAGTGTCTCCTCGAAGAAGCCTTTTGTGGTTGCGCGCATCCGGCATTGATGGATGCTGAGGTTGGGTTGCAATTGTGTATGCATTTAATGATAACCATAAAATACACACACGCAAAAATTGTATCTTTGAAATCGCTCTTCAACATAACCAGCGTTGTCTGCTTTTGAAGTCCTTCAACGATTACTCATATTGCAATTATTTCATATGTTGAGATTTTCTCTTTAATTAGTTTGTGCATGGTTGGTTGCCATTGACTACTCGCAACTTTAATTTATATTTATTTGCTTTCTCTTTTGCAGGTACGTTCCAACATGCCAGCCAAAAGCGTAAGTAGTTTCTCAGAATGGTTTTTATTATTACCCACTTATCGATCAAGTTGCTTTGAACGTGCTCAAAGTTGGGCACTTGAAGTGCGCCCCAAAAGCTGTTGTAAATATATTCAGTTTTTGCAAAATCAAAAATAAATAAATATATATATACTCCAACAAGAAAACTTATAAATATGCAAAGGTAGAAAATTAATTCAAATACAACAGCAAGTTGCCTCTGTTCGCCGTTGAGTGGTGTTCAGATACTTTTCAATATAAATAAAATTCGAAATCAAAATTAAATGGAAATACCTTTGGCGCAGACCACTCTAGTGGCTTTAGTATTAAAGTCGTGCCTTTGACTGTTTCAACTGCCCTCCTTAAAGACTGGCCGAGTGTTGACTTGGCACTGCGTGAGCTGCAATTTAATTAGCTTGTCAGTGCTTAAGGCACATTAAAGCTGGTTTCTGGCAAAACTTCTGCAATGACCTGTGACCGTTCGCTAGCACATAATATTCATTAGTCGCATTGCGGGGGGCGTATACGTAATATTTAGTGCACCGCATCTAAATCAAATTGAATGCTTGTTAATCTGCAGCTGATTTTGGTGCAATTTGCAACTTAAATGGCAATTAATCGAGGTTCATAACGTAAACAGGTGATTGTAATTATCCAGTTAATTGGCAATAAAACAAGCTCGGCCTACCTGTTCTTCTAGCCTAGCTACATATATAATATGCATAATTATGTATGTCAGCACTCGAGATTGTGATTACGAGTCTGGAAAACAACAACAACAAGAGCAGCAGTAGCACAAGCCGTGTGCCTGTCCCTATGGTAACATGATTCTTATCCTTGGCGCCGGCTCATCTTCTTCTTATCTTCATGGCTATGCAAAATGTTGGCTCACTTGCAGCTGGCGTTTCCGCTCGTCTCTTAATCAACGCATTTTACCGCCACAATTTTATTTTCGGGCTAAATAAACTATTAGGAAAACTCATTTTCATGAAAATCCACTTTAATTGCTGTTGCCGCCGCTGCTCGTCAACGGCTGCGGTTACGCCAACCAGCAACAATAACGAGCATGAGGCTCCGGTATTCTCCGTGGTCTGGCATCTGGCAAACGCCGTTACTTGTAAATTTCACGTAAATTGTCTGTAACATGAGCTGTTCGACTGAGGTGTCGCAGGCGCTGTGCGGAACGGTACGAGGCCACTGCGGGTGGGCCTGTAAGTGCCAACAGCAGTGACAGCCATTAAATTTTCAAGAAATGTCTGTCTGTGTGTACTTTTGAGTGTGAGTGTGCTAAGCTGGAGATGGGCAGCACAGTGTTTCGGAGGATAACTGGCGACGAAAGTGTCACCAACGCTTTGGCTTCTTGAGAATATTCGGAAAATATTTATTTTAAGGACTTAACAATATTGAAAGTGTACATTCTTGAACTTGATTATAATTTATGACTCATTAATAGTTTTGTTATTTAAATATATGAATATAGTTATAATAGTGAATTTAAAATGTTATATTTACATACTTCACGTTAGGCGATGCCATTGTGAGTGGCAAAATTACCGCTTACTTAAAAAAAGATTTTAATTATCTTTTTGATTGTTCGATAAATCATCGCAAAGAACACCACTCAATTGGTGTGAATCGTTACATAATGCCGATAGTGAAATCGGTCTATTACCCATAATTTACCTATTTTATTCTGTCTTAAATTGGGTGTATTCTGATAAAGTAGAAAAGGTAGGATTATTAAAATAATTAAAATGAAATACAAATATTTATTAAAGTGTTGAATAAGCCCTTAGCCATATTTAGGATACTTAGGATATTATATAAATCCAATAATCCTGCCAGCAAGTTTCGAAAGCTCTTACTCTTATCACCTGTGTGTAAGAGCTGCTGTGTGTGTGTGTGTGTGCGTATGAATACTTTAGGTTATTAGCGTAATGTTATGTGGCTCTGTCCGTCTGGCTGGCCGTTTGTCTACCGTCAGCTGAAGGAGTATCGACGTCGTCATCGTCGTCAAACTTCTCGGTCCCAGCACATTTAGTCGCACGCATCCTTGGAGAGCAATTTGCAAAAGACCAGAGCTGCGGTTACCTGCTGCCTTGTGCCATGTGGTCTCTCCACCTGCGTGCGTGTTCGGTTACACCTGTTCGTTGCGGCGTGTGTTTGTGCCGCAGTTAACTTTGAATATATATCGCCAGGCAACTTGTTTACATGGCAGTTGCGTGGATTATGACAGCCATTTTGCGGTTTTTGATTGTTTTAGTTGCACAAAATGCAATTCAAACCTGCATTTAAATGCGCGCACATATAAATACACACACACACACACACACACACACACACACCACAGCAATTTAAAGCGATTAGCGTTGAAACAAAGTGCCGTAAATTAACATAATGTCTAGGCAGGCAAACGAACAACCGAATCCAGCAACAATAAACGCTGCCAAATGGCTGAACAACAAAAATACAAAAATATTTATGCCAATGCAAATGCCGTCTGCATAAAATTTATTGACACTTAGCGAGTGCTGCGCATTGTCATTGCCATGACTAAAGGCCTGATGGGTTGGGTTGGGTTTGGTTCAGTTGGAGTGTTCAGCGGGTGACGGGTTAGCGGGCTATGCTGAATACGGCATTGTGCAGTTCTCTTCCGTTAGTCAGATTTCGTTGCGGTTGACATTGTTACACCCATGGTCACGCCCAGGCAGCAGGATCTGCCCCAGCCCCCAGCTCGCAGTAGCTCATGACAATGGCGGTGGCAATAGCATATATTGCATAGTCCTACAAGCATGTCCTGGCATCCTTGGGTCTGCCGTCCTACTGCTGCTGCTTTTGCTGTTTTTCCTGTGATTCGTTCACGTTTTAATGAGCAAACTTTTGGCATGTACGCCATTTATTTGTAGTTTAGTAATCGGCACGCTCTCTAGCAACAAATGCAAATAAAATGCGAGTAAATGCGCCGCATTTAATTCAATTTACACTGGTTGCACAACAGAAACTGGCGAGATAATTAAACGAGTGCGGATTTAGTGGCACGCATTGTGCACTGTAGCCAGCCATAAGCTGTGGTTGATAACATTTAAATGCATAATTAAATACGCTGGCGAATGCGGGAAAGCGTTCACAACAATAAAAACAAAAGACTTCTGCAGTCAGGTGCACAATTATCCGTGCTAGGAAATTCACATTCACTTAAATCTGACATAAACATTTATAGCATACTTTGTGGGGCGGGTTAAAGCAGAAAACTTTTATTTTTACTTAATGCGTAGATGGTCTCTAAAGAAGCATAAAATACAGTCATATCAATGGAATACTATAGTCTATAATTATACTTACCCAATAATGATAGTTTGCACTTCTGTCGAATTAATGCGAATATGAAACTTCCAATTAATGTGAATAAAATATCTCACTAAGGCAACGAAATTGTGCAGAGTTCTGTATTTTGTGTTTCCATTTAAATTGTATTTAGAGAGCATCCCGTTTTATGTAACTACACGAGTTTGAAAGGGACCCAACTGGGGCCGTAGTCGCAGCTGCTACCCACAATGCGAAATGAGAGCGAAACCCCAAAAACCTCAATAAAACCAAAAACCTGAAATATGTTAAAAGCGTGCTGCTCGTTTATAATATGTTTAAAATAGAATTTAATTAGAAACCGCAACCGCAAACTGTCGGTTCCCTTTGTACTCGATCGCTGCAAATGACACCAAAATCATAATCAAATGCCAGCGAAAGTTATGATTCAATGTGAATAAAAAGAAAATTCTGCGTACCGCTTTGAGCCAGGAACGCGGTAACTGGTTAGCTGTACGGCAAAGCGGATTAAAATGCGCTCAAAGTTGGCTAGATGCTGGAGCAAGTTTTACCTGGAAGCACCTTGAAAATGCATACAATGTGATGCGTGGGTGTGTGTGTGTGTGTGTTTGTTGAGCGTGTTTGGGCAAACGAAACTGAACGGAAACTGTTCACAATTTCCGCGCTTATAAACACACACACACACACACACACACACATGTATGTATATGTTGCGAGCGTGAGTGCGCTTTCTGGGTGCAGCTTAGTTACAACAGTTTTCTCGTTAGTTACTCAAATTTCATTATGGAAAAAACATGTTTGCCCCTCTGAGAGCCCCCTGCACACACCTTATCTCAGGTGATGGACAGACTGAATAGAGCAGGACAGCTGTCATAAAAACCAAAGCGTTTTTCCGTGTTGTACGTCAGACTGATTAATACACAAGCAAAAACACGTACACGCACACACACACACACACATACACATACACACGCAGAGACCAGCATATACAAGTCATTAACATCATGTATTTGTCTTTCGTCTATATCCACCCAACCTACCCCCCACCCCCACCCCCACCAACAAACACCCAATTTTCCCCAAAAAATAACCCGAACTTAGTGGCCAACACAGCGCACTTGAAGTCGCCTGGCATTATGGGCGAGGGCGCGGGCGAGCCTTGGATGCAGCCGGTTGTGGCATACTTGGAGGCACCGGTGTGGCCTACAAAATCGCCAAGTAGGTGGCGCCACTCAATTTCTCTCGATCTCTCTCTCTCTCTTTCTCTCTCTCTCTTGATGTGTCGTGTGTGTCCCGCGCCCGTAGTTAACAGTTACATTTAAGTGTCTATCTGTAGTTGAAAGTTGACTTAGTTGAAAATGAAACCGCTTTCTAGTTGTAAATACCCTCATACCAAACACAGACAGACAGACACCACACACACACACACACACACACACACACACACGTTACAGCCATGGTTACTATGCATACAGTGCAACTCTCGTTTTACTGTTACGTTATGTGTATGTGTTTGTTTTGTTGTGTGTGTCTATTGCTAACCATTATTGCAACGCTTTGTAGCAAACTCGACTTATCAATGCCAAAACCGCACGCAAACATAACTCGTTTGTGTGTAACTCTCTCCCGTTTCCTCTCTTTGAACAGAATGTGATCAGACGTTTGTCTCGCGCATTGGCGGGCCACAGAACGGCAGCTTCACGGCGCCGCTGCTGCACAACCATCGCAATCATTCGCGGCAATGTCTCTACACATTCCTAGCAGGACCTGGCCAGCGCGTGGAAGTAGTTTTTAAATCCTTTCATTTAAGAGGAAGTCCGCCAGAGTAAGTTTATCAATCTGTGATGCGAATGAGCTGAACTGTTAATTGAGTTTGTATTTAACGATTCACAGCGGTTCGGCCGTCGGTGAGTTACCAAGGTAAGTGAATTAATTAACTGCGTGATTGGTGAACATTTAATTGGAATTCGAACCTTGAATGCAGTTGTGTTCATGAGTACATGGATATCTACTCGGAGGTGCAATCGTCCGAACCAGCGGAACTGATCAATTCGCCATTTGGCGGTCGATACTGTGGCACAATACCGCCGCGTCGTCGCATTTCCATGTACCGCGCCGTTGCCATTTCATTTTTTAGCAACAAGAATGTGTCGACGGACCTGTTCGAGGGCACGTTTAGGTTTATAAATGCATGTGAGTAGCACCTAACCTAACCTAACCTAACCTAACCTAAAATTTAATATGATTGATTGCGTTTACTCATTCACAGCGGAATATGAAATTGGTATACCTATTGCTGGTTCGCCATGTTCCTACACGATAACGCCTAGCATGAGTATCAATAAAACTGGCGCACTCATATCGCCAACCTATCCAGGTGCCTATCCGAAGGATATGTCATGCACATATCAATTTCTTGGTGAATCGAATCAGAGAGTTAGATTAGAGTTTCGTGATTTTGATCTGTTTTTTGGTGGACCACAGTGAGTACCCCTAATGCTGTACAATTTTACACAAAACACACATACTTATCAAAAAAAAAAAAAAACAAAAACAAATACGAGTCAAAATCAAAGCAAATTCTGTAATAATTCTTAAGAATTTGCTTTGATACGCAGCTGCCACACACACACAAACACACACACACACACCAAATACACACAAATTATCATATCTTCGAACTATCTGCAAGAATTACTTATTTAAATTCTACGTAAATTCTATTCTATATATGTATGTACGCTCTATTCCAATTGCTATTACAATCTATTCGTCTACAACAAAATTACTGTTTACTATCAACAACAACATCAACTACAACAACATACAACAACAACAAAAAAAAAAAACAGCTGCCCATTTGACTATGTGAAAGTGTACGATGGTCCAGATAATTCGTCAGCATTAATCGGTACATATTGCGGACAGCAAAGAAACTTAGTATTGTATTCGAGCGAATCGAGCCTTTTTGTTCATTTTTATACCTTACCGCGCACCGCAAATACGCAAAATCGTGGCTTTAAAGGAATTTATGAATTTAGCGAAAGTTTTGTTAAACTAGATTTTATACGTAAGTATTGCCCAACCATAAACCAAATAATCCAACATTTGCTTTTCAGTTGCCATTGCAGTGGCCATTTTGTGGCGCCGTTCAATTGTTGGCGGCGCCACAAAATGGCCACCACACACATTTAACGGTTCAGTGTATGTGTTTGAAGCATATAAAGTGGCCTTTTTGTTAGTTTCTGTTGCATTCACTCTACAATCGGTTCACTGGCACTAACTGATCAAATTTATCTGCTACTTGATTTCTCTCTTCCTCTGTCTCTTTTCTGTCTTTTAAATCTACTTGAAAATTCTTCGCAAATTTTATCTGCTGCAACTGCTCTCTGAAAATTTCCTACTAAACATCTACTGAAACTAAACAAAAAAAAAAAAATACCATCAGGTGAAAATGATGGCATTCACATACGTGGCTCAGAATGTGATCAAAAGATTTTATCGAAGAAGGAATCAACCGGTTTTGTGCTCTCACCCAACTATCCCTATCCATATATACCAAAAACTGTATGTAGGTGAGTTTAAATTGAGTTTCAAACCAAATGAAAAATGGCGTATTCAAAATTCCCCAATTTCATGCACAGATATTTCATCTATGGCATGCAAGATGCACAGCATCTGGAGCGTGTGCGTCTCGAGTTCAACGCTTTCAACATACCCAAAGTGGAGCACAAGGACAAGAGCGAGTGCGCATAAGCAAATCCTTTAAAGCCCAACAAAAACAGATTTAACGCCCTTCTATTTCAGATCCAACTGTACTGATGGCTATCTAAAGATCTATCTGAAGGGCCAGGAGACGGCCGATGCGTACGACAAGTTCGACTACGAGCTGTGCGGCAATGAGACGCAGCGTGTGATCAGCGATGGGCCGCGTCTGGCCATGGTGTTCAGTTCGGGTGAGCTGCAGGGGCGTGGCTTTAAGGGCAAATACACCTTCGAGACGGAGTACAAGATACCCGGCACGGCGGCGCCGGACGGCACCTGCAGCTTTACGTATGTGAGCAGCTCGAAGAAGCGCGGCGAATTAAACAGCCCGCGTTATCCCTCCAACTATCCGTCGGACACGAACTGTTCCTATTTGTTCTTGGCCGAGCACAACGAGCAGGTGACCATTGTATTCGATCACTTCAAGATCAAGGCCGACAACAATGTGAATGCCACTGCGGGCTCTTATGGGTGAGTACTCGGCACAACTGGGGACTTGAGCTGGTGCTAATCTTGCACTCGCTTGCAGATCCGGAGCCTGTTTCGAGGATTGGCTGGAAATGTATGTGGTGTATCGGGACAACAACGATCGCCTGCTGGGCCGCTATTGTGGCCTGACTGCACCCGGACCCGTCGAGAGTCCGCGTGGTGCGGTTGGTCTTCGCATCACGCTGCACACGGATCAGGAGAGCGTGGCCAGCGGCTTTAAGGCCCGCTACTTTTTCGAGTCGGCCAAATCTGATGCTGGCGACTGCGGCGGCAACTTCAGCAACGAGGACTCCGGCATTATCACCTCCCCGAACTATCCAGCTGGCTATAAAGCGCCTGGACGCGGCTTGGCCTCCAATGCCTGCAACTGGGTAATGACCGCTCGTGCCGGCTACAAGTTGTCCATCAACTTTGAGCAATTCGGGCTCGAGGGCGATCCGGCGAGTACGTTAAATAACATTCAAAAATCCCGCCAGCTATTACTGAATCCTCACTTGAATCTATGAATCTTCGTTTTCAGATCGGGGCTGTCCCGCCGCTGTGCTGCGCCTGTGGGTAAATGTCGATTCGGATCAGCCGCCTCTGGAGCTGTGCGGCGAGAAGCCGCCAATCGAGCACTGGCATTATATATCCACTGGCCAAACGGCCCGCATCAGTTTCACCACCAGCGACAAGACCGTTGGCGCACAGGTGAGAATCGGTTTGTGCTTAAAGGGTTTATCATTCGCAGTTTTCGCGGTTTCATATGCAAAATTGATATTCGTTTTATTAATGCAGGGCTTCCGCATTGTATGGACTGAAATACAGGACTCCGGGCCGGGACCACCATCGATTGGACTGCTCTGCGAGTCCACGTACCACTTCCAGTGTGCGGCCGGCTATTGCATATCGGACAAGCTGCGCTGCGACGGCGTCAAGAACTGCGGTCCCGGCGACGATAGTGACGAATTGCATTGTGAGTCGTGAGTGAGTCGAACGGTTCAGTTCAATTTTTATTTTCCTTTTGATCAACTTGATTTGAATACTTATTTATCGTTTTTTTCCCGTTGAGTTTGTGTTTTCAGTGCGTTCACTGAGCGACCATGAAAATCGTATACGTAATAATTTTGTTAACATTATCATGATTTCCATTTCGTTTCTCTTTCGAGTTAAGATTGCATATTAATTGTATGCAATCGAAGCGCATTTTGTTTGTTACGCTTTTCATTTCTTTATAACAGCCACGAAAACTTGAACCTGACGAAACACTTGCTAAAAACTATATCAAATAAATGTGCTAACTAACTTAAAATAACAAATATTAACTTAATTTAAAACGAATTAAACTCAAAAAATGTTATGCCTACAAACTCAAAGCACCGAAATTTAAAAAGCTCTATACTATATATTTTTCTTTGTTTGTTGGTTTTTTTTAAATTACATGGCCAGATTTTTTGTACATACCATTTACAATTCTTAATTAAGAGTCACCCTTTTAAGAACTCACCCTAAGCTATGCATAATTATTGTTCCTACCTACACAGAAACATAACAAATGGCATAATTAATACGTACAAAAGAAAAAAACAAAGCGCTCTCAGTTATAACAACAGCCACGCCCACACTAAAACTATCTCTCTCTCTCTCTCTCTCTTTCTCACTTGTCTTCTTCTATTTCTCTCTGTTCTTTGTCTTTCTTTTATATACTTTCTCGATGTGATTTTCCACTAAACCAACCAAACATCAACTGAAAACTAACAATCTTTACCTTTAACATTCGAAACTCCTTGAAATAATCTGAAACATTAACCCGAAACAATCCGTGACAATGACACAGGTGACGCAAACTCCACGCATTTGCCCACAGTTTTGCAGACATTTGTTTTAGCAATTGTGGCATTAGTCTTGAATACGTTCAACTAACCTTAAATTAAATCGAAATAAAACAAACATTTAAATCAAAAATACAAAAACAAAAAAAATGCACAAATGAAATTTTAAATTGGATTGCTAAATAAAAATAATTTCCACGAAACCCAAAGTGATGAAAACTATTGCAACATGATAAAAAAAAATTAAAAAAAAAACCATCGCAAGAATTTTTAATAATTTTTCAAAACATAAATTACACAACAAATAAATGCTAATGTTTAAGAATAAAAAAATACACAGAACTTTTGGTCACATCTAACACGTGAGTCCTGCATAAACTTGTCTCAATCGCTGCACACGCCCACAGCCACAATCATGACATGCACAGTGTCCACTTAAAAAAGTCCCACACACCCCACCAGGCTCAATAAAATTACAAACTTGCCACAAACGACTCGTTTAACTATAAATTGCCTTGCTATTGCAATTCCAATTAGAATTATAAAGTACAGTTTCCCTCTATCGATCTATTATCCTTTTGGTTGCGTTTTTCAGTTATCTGTAGCATTCGAAAACTTTTTTAAGGCATGCCAATGGACTATTTCTTTATAATTCTGGCTTTTTTATGTTCTGCATTCCCATAAAAAACTTGAGCTGCACTCTTAACTGTTATTCCTATAAAAATCATCTGTTAATATGATAAACATAATATTTCAATGCCAACACATCCACTGCACAGCAGTACAAGAACAAGAACACAATTATCTATACATTATCTGTCAATTAGATAGAGATTCATTTGAACACTAAATAAGCAACATTAACATTTATCATAATCTAAGAGTTGTGAAGCCTATGAAAATGTGTGTAGTATTTTCACAGCTATGTATTAACAAATTCAACCTTTGGTTTATACTTTGGTTTATTTACGCATCAATTCCTGAACCAGGTATCACGGAAGCGGCCGAGGAGGATCACGCCGTCCTCATAATAATAACGTTACTCGTCGTCTCGTCCCTAATCTGTCTCCTATGCACACTCTGTCACTCCAGAAGAAAACGTAGAAATCACGTCCGCCAATTGGGCTTACACCGGAATGCACACTATGACTCACAGACGAGCGCAACGGGTAAGTGGGATTCCCCGTAAATCAGAGGATGGCAAACTGTTTTGTTTTAAGTTTTGTTTCTATTTTGATTTAGGTTTCCTTTGATTCGTTCGTTTTTTCTTTTGTATCTTTATCATTTTAAGGTAACTTTTATTTAAATGAATTCAGATATAGCTCCAATTTTAACATTTTGACCATTTAAATTTTGCTCAGCTGGTCTTAGCTCCAGTCGACGTCATTTGCAGAGTGGTGGAGCGAGCATTGCAGGCAGCTTGCACGGAATCAATAGCGGCACCTTGATCATTCCACCGGCGCCCTTGCCACCAACTAGCGTGCCACCACCACCACATATTTGTATAGCTGGCGTTGACATGTCACATGGCCTGATGTCTAATGACGAGGACGACGATGAGGACGACGACGATCTAGAGCTAGACGAGGATCAGCTGGCGGCGGATATATTCATAAACGATGTGCATTTTGACGAGAATAATATCGATCATGTAAACCAAATGGCAAACGTTTAGCTATGTCTTTTAGCATTTTTATCGCTAGTTTCAGCTGTAGAGCGCTTTAGGTTAAGGCGTGTCCAGGTAAGGGGCACAGAAATAAGTGAGTACGAACTGCTTGTAATGTCGACGTTCAATGTCTATACATACAGACTGCGACATACAGCAGATAGAACAACAAGAACAAACATTCAAAAGTTAACAATACCAAAAAGACGAAAAATTATGCAAAAGTGCGAATTGATTAAGACATAAATTTAATAAGGCGCAAATAAACGTAAAAAGTATAGTAGGGCGTAAACATTGTAGTAGCGATAAACGATAAACGATTAAAGATGAACAATGAAGACAGAAAACAAATAATAATTACATTTAAATATACATACATACTATATTATACACATAGCGAATACGTATGACAGTAAAATGCGAAAACCACATTAGTGGTCAATGGATTGAAAAACCAAGCGGCAAATATGTAAAGCATTTTCTTAGCCACAGGTGACCGCAAAAAAAGTTGTTGATTTTTATATTTGATACGAGTAATATTTAGGTGAAGCATAAATTGAATTAATTATACAAGAAAGCCAAAAAAACTAAACAAAACAAAACAAAATCAAAAACAATACACATTCACTTGAATAAGTAAATAAATTTGAATGCAAGCAAAGTATAAACCCTCTACTTATTAAAGGGCATAAAACAATAAAAATAAATACCTATATATCTATACTGGCGCGAAAAAACTTTTATTTACACATTTTTTTACAATAAGCAAAACACAAAATTATACATTTCACGCCACAAGACCGCAGAAGCTCAAGTTTAACAAGTTTTTAGCAAGTACACACAAACCTAGGACATAAAAGAAGAAGAATGCATAAATAAATGAATTAGTGACTATCAAACCTGTATCTTCCAACAAAAGTTAAATACAAAATCCTTAATCGAGAGATTTGTATAAATAAATAAATATATTAAAGCCAATAAATTGAAAAGCGCCATTTGTCGTGGGCCCCAAAATCCAAAATTTATAAATTCAAAGATTTTTGTCTATTTAAGCACATTTTTATAGACATTTAAAAGGAATGTTGCAGCGACATAAAAACCTAAAAAAAAAAAAAACACACACACACACACACAAAACTATTTATAAAAATGTACACGCTAAAGAAAACGATAATAAACACTTAAACGGTAAATTAAAATCCAAAAACTAACCCGAACAATAAACTGAAATGAAATCATTTGTGCCAAGCGTTAAAAAGTAATAATAACTATTATTTTTTGTCTCTTTTAGTTTCTCTAGGTTTATGTTATTCATTCTCAAGGCAATGAAATAAAAGTTACAACAATATATTTAATATAGTTTCAAAATACTGAGATCTTTTAATAACGATAAATAAAAATGAAAATTTGATGAAATAAAAAAGTTATTGGTTTCATAGCGCTCGTACGTTTTGCATAAAAGAAACTTTAAAGAAGCTTAAATAAATGAGAAATATTAAAACAGTTCAACGTAAAAATTATTTATAATAAAAGTATGTAGGTGTTTAATAAAATATAATAAATAATATAAACCATTGAACAAGTAAAACGTTGTTAAATTGTTGCAAAATGCATGAAAACCAACTATTTAATAAGAAATAAATTATTTTTAAATAATTGCAAAATACAAATAAATTAATATTTAGTTTAAGTGTATAAACTTTGTTGTTGTATGACATTAAACATGAACCCCAATTAAATTAGTTAATTAAAAAAATTGAATTTGTGTTCTAGCAATAAAAACAAACGTAAATTAAAAACCTATTTACTAAAAATATAAAAATTAAATAAAAATGTTCGAGAAACACACACAGCTAAATCCCCGTAAAATGTTCTAAGCGTTTACTAAAAAAACACAACGTTAAATTAAACAAGCAAGTGTTAAATTTACAATTAAATCTACAATTAAGCAAGGCAAACAAATGAAAGATAAGTTATACTAAACAATATATAAAGCCTAAACCAAATGAAAAAAAAACAAAATCGAAATCCAAGCGTGTGCATTGGCATAGAACGCTGCGCTTTAGCAAAAGATAGTTGATTAAAACGCAAAATTTTAAAATTGAACAAAACACCTACAAAAACAATTCCATGTTAACATTAAATATAAATAAAGGTAATTAAATAAATGAATACTAAACCAAATTCAAGCGTGATTATTATCAAAGAAAAAATCTGAAAAATATTTATTTTTCCATGTGTACAATTTAAATTTGATATAAAAACATTTGGCGTTTGGTAAATTCAAATGAATTTTGCACAGGATTAGATAATCAACTGAAATTGTTTTTCAGTTTTGTGAATTTAAACGAAATTTGTCCAACATTTTGTTAATTGCCTCTGCATCGCCATCAATTTTAGCCTTATCCTGTTCCAATATTTGGTCAAAAGTCTTTTGCTTGGTACCAACCAAATAAAAGTCCTCATCTGCTATTGTAACCCGAGCGTCGGCTTCGGGTGCTTTGCCTTCATAAATGTCCAGAGCTTTGAAATCAAAGACTGCAGTGAGACGGTCAGCAGGAAACGCCAATTTAACCCAATGGGAGAAACTCACCCATGCTCTTAATGAGATTGCCATCGGAATCCGTAAAGTTGAACTGAAATGTGTTGACTACAGTTCGTTTGCCCGGATCCGACTCCTTGAGTTTGTTACGTATTTTCTCAATTATGTCGTCGCTTTTCATGCTTTTACAAACGTGGAATACAAGTAGTCCGCTTGAGCGCAGTTGTTTGACTAATTTAAGCGCAGAAACCAATTGAAACGAAGACAGCGGATTACCGCAGCCTTTCTCGTTGTGGCTTTGCATAATTCTTAATTAAAGTCAATTTGTTTGATAGAGACATGATTGACAGTATTGATACAGGGCATGAGAAAATCTAAAAAGTCTGGTCAAACGGTTGGTTTGTATTACAGAGCAGTTACATTAAATACATATATTTTGATAGATAAAAATTTAGAGCTACTAAATAAAACTTAGTATGCCAGCGGTTGTTGAAGACTTATATAAACTAAGGTTTCCACAATTTTAGCAGACCGTCTTCACTATAACTAGCCAGAAGATTTTGATGGGGATGATGTGTTAGGCCAATTACATCCTTTTCGTGTACCTAATAAAAAAAATAAAAATAAAACAGTGCTAGAGACTAATTAAACATACACATTCAATACAGCACTTACATTTAAAGTACGTTCAAGCTTGCCCGAGGAGACCGAAAAGCAGTACAGCACTTGATCTTCGCCTGCGCAGTAAATAAATTCGCCTCGGGGCGAGAGGGTTGCCGAGATAAAGGCACCGCCCTCACGCTTACCCGATGAAAATGATCGTACAATTTGTCCCTGCATATTCATAATGACAACTGTGTTGGATCTATTGCAGACGATAAAGTGCTCCGGATTCTTGGGCAGAATGAGCACTGTGTTGACAGCCAGTTCGTTTCCCAATGGTTTGTAGGTGGCTACGCATTCGGTGGTCTTTAGCGACCAGACCTTAACTGTGCCGTCTGAGGATGCGCTAAGGACGCTATGGCCATCCGGTGTAAATGTAGTCTCATTAACAAATGACGTGTGGCCCTTAAACTCCTTCAGCATTTTACCGGACTTGAGACCGTGAAGCCGCACAGTATAGTCAAAGGAGGCACTCAGCACTTGGCTGTTATCGCGCGAGAACTGCAGACAGGTAATTCCTTTGGTATGCGCTTTTTCGAACTTGCGCAGGCATTGACCCGTAATAATACGCCATACCTTTATCTGGCCGTCCTGTGCGCCGGATGCAACCATTTCAGAGTCACGCGAGAAACTTAATGCCAGCACAGCTTGCTCCATCATCATGAACTGGTCCTGCGCTTGGTATTTTAAATCTTTACGCACTTTGCCAGTGGTAAAGTTCCAAACCTCTAGGAAGCCATCTACGCTACCTGTTATCAGATACTGTCCATCGGGGGAGAACTGTGCACACTCCACATGCGACTTTTCGCCGAACTTGATTTGACGGAACAGCTGGGTGGGATACATTTCCTCTTCTTGATCCTTCATGGCAGCTTTACCGCGGAACAAATCAATGGTAGTTCCAGGTGGGAGAAGACCTTGATGCTGTTGCCATTTAAGCGCCTGGCCGAGCAGCGCCAAAAGCCTTGACGAGGGCACCACGTGCACCTCACCACTCAACTCTTGGGCAATAGCCGTGCGGCGCTTTTCCTTGCTGCTGCCCTCCGCATAGGCTTCTCGGGGATCAAAATACGCACGCTGCAACATGTTTTCTGAGGAATAACTCAGCCTTAATAGCATTTCTCACTAGATGGTGTCGATACTCACCCAGATGTATA
This sequence comes from Drosophila paramelanica, assembly GCA_035043915.1. NCBI lineage: Eukaryota > Metazoa > Arthropoda > Insecta > Diptera > Drosophilidae > Drosophila > Drosophila paramelanica. The sequence continues at coordinate 4,290,273 of JAWNMO010000354.1, read as the reverse complement.
TAGCGCTCGGGCTCGTGCTGCTTCAGCATGCTCATTGGATCCGTTTGGCGGAGCAGAGAACGGGCGGCGCCCAATTCTCGCAGCTCTATTAACTCTAAAACTATTTGTTCATAAAGATTGAGCAGTTTCTTGTCAGGTAGCTTCAACGATTGCGTTACTTTGAGCACTGTGTCCCAGTGTCCATTGGAGATGTCCTGCACAAAACCATCAACGCTGTCTACTGTATTGAGCGAGACTCCAGTTTCCTCCTGCAATTCAGCAAACAGTTATTAAAGTTTAAAATTAAGAAGGGGTTAAATCTCACCTGCAATGTTTGTAGCGTTTTAAGTAGGTTGGATTCTTTCAGATATTGCTGGATAAGACGTATAACGCTATGAAAGATATAATTAGAATTGAGATAGTTTATTGAACGTTTTATCGTACTTACTCAGCTGATTCAATTTCTATAGACATGGTTTCTTGCTACCGTATATTAACTTAGTTATTATGTTTTATTTATTTTTAATTTTTGTTAAAAAAAAACGCGTCTTTTCAGTAGCGCTATCGACTAGTTCGGAACAAGTTCTTTTATTTCATTCATCGCACATTTGGTTCGATTGTTCATTTTTTCCATCCAAATTTGTTACAGTTTGTTAACCTTTTATTAACAGACTTAACATAGTTTTAAATTCGACAAATATTTTGAAAAATATCGCGATAAAATGCTGGAGTTAGAACTTATCAGTTTATAAATGCAAAGCAAATTAATAACAGAACCATATTAGTTGTTTTTTGTTAATTTGATTAATTTTTATATCGATATATTGCGCTTACGTTCGGTGGCTGGCCAGTGAGTCGATATCAGCTGATTAGCTTCTTCTACCAAGTCGCATTGGATCTCTTTGCATAACATCCCAACGCTTAAATTAGTAGCGAATACAATCAATTAAAATGTCAAAAGCAGCGGGTAAACTAAAGTCACTCAAAAAGACAGTGGAGCGGATAACTCATACAACCAAACTTAAAACAAATATACCTGCCGGCATGGCAGCAGCGGGCCCGCCATTGGGTCCCATGTTGGGTCAGGTGGGCAACAGAATATTTCTGTGCTAAGCATATACTTAATGTATTTAATTTGCCAGCGTGCCATTAATATAGCCGCCTTTTGCAAGGACTTTAACGCGAAAACTGCGGAAATGAAGGAGGGCGTGCCACTGCCATGCCGGATCTCAATGAACAGCGATCGCAGCTACGATTTGGTAATACATCATCCGCCAGCAACGTTTTTCCTGAAGCAAGCAGCGGGTATCCAGCGGGGCACAATGACACCTGGTCGTGAGGTTGCTGGCATGATAACGCTTAAGCATTTGTACGAAATAGCGGCAATTAAAATTCAAGATCCGCCCAACGCTCTTCTTACCATGCAGGTAAATTAAGCGTCTGAATAATCAAGGCGTTTTTTAACAATTTACATTCCATTTACAGCAAATGTGTGAAATGCTCATTGGAATTGCACGGACTTGTGGCATCAAAGTAGTTCGGGATCTGGACCCCAAGGAATATGCCCAATTTCTGGAAGAGCGAAAAGTTATTGTCGAGGATCAGCGACGCGAACTGCTGGAAAAACGAGAGGCTAAGATGTTACGAACGGGCTAAATAAACTATATAAGAACATTTTTTAATCGTTAATATACATTTATAACTACGATATCTATTCTATACTAATGCGCTTGCGATCCTTCGCAGCGTTCTTTTTGCGCCGTTTCTCCAGATGTTTGTTTAGTTTTCCAGTATCTTTCAAATGCTCAAACTGAGCCACTAGCTCCTTGGCTCGCCTTTCCTCTGCAATATAAATTGTAATTAGTTTTAGTTAATATTTAATCATTAACAAATTACTCTTTGTAACGTAGTGTGGCTGGCGTCCTTCTTCGTGTGCCTTTTGTATCTCTTTACGTTCCTTGTTTAGTATGTTTTGCTTGATGTGCCACCTATGGTCCTCCACATTCTTGTTAATAAGCCTCTGCATAGTGTGTTTGATTTTCTGCTTTTCCTCGCCATCCTTCACAATATCCAGCTGTTTCTTCAGCTGACCCACTTCTTTTTCCCTTATTTTTGTTATAAATTTGTAGTTTTGCTTGAAAGTATCAACATTATAGGTGCCCGATTTTTCATCGAAACGTGGATCCCGCAGCACAGCTTCTTTTTTACGTTCCACCCGCAGCTCCGCGCCTAAAAAGGGCACTTGTCGCTTTGAACTGATCTCACGGGGTCGATTCTTATTCAGGCGCTTGAGCTCCAATTTTGTTTTTCGCTTGTTTTCTCTGGCCCTTTTACCGCCTAGAACCGCCTCTTTGTAGACCTTTGCACCTAACTCTTCCTTGAGCTGCATTATCTCTTCAAAAGTCAAACTTTTAAGATCATCGCGAATTGCGCTCTGTCGAAGAACATAAATTTACAATTACATGTACTGAGCAAAAGCCTACCATAAAATTACCTGCGTCTCATCTTCGCTGTGCGCACCGTGGTCTGACGCAGCTGAGGACTCGTTTGAAGACGCCATTATAGACGTTTATCCTGATAAAATTGCAATTTTAAATAAATTTCACGTGTTTTGTTGTTATTACGCTTATGGAGATGAGTTGTTGGCTATATCGATAGGCGATGCAACAATACTATCGATGAAAAAGGCGATTTTTTCTTCCTACAACGTTATTTTGAGATCTGGCAACGCGACAATGATTTCCAATTGGTTGGCGTTAATTTTGAGATCTGGCAACGCGACAATGATTTCCAATTGGCTGGCGCTCAAATGATTTTTTTTTTGAAAGTTGGTAATAAAATGATTTATGGGTATTAAGAAAAATAAAAACAAAATCCTCTTGCAACAGTTGGTCGCATGTTGTTTTTTCATTATTCAGTTTACTCACATTACGTGCGCTAAAACATTGACCTAACTCTCGTCACAAAATCCTCAGGGGGGTGTTTTAATGATAACTATAAGTTGCTTATCTAGTCAACAGCTTTGATGGCCAATGCTTGAGGTTTTTGCTCTCGTGCTGTGCTTGCAATGCATTTATAGTCAGCCAAAAGTGGGTTGGGTCCGTCATCGTCCAGCTAAAAGTCAGCCAAAACTAACGCATTTAACGGTCATGTGACTTTTAGGCACTGTGGTAGGAGTAAAAGGCACAATTTTATTTGTAAAGTCATCCACATGGCCGTCCCTTAGTATGAGGATATCCAAAAGGGATAATATCTAATTCTTTAGAATATCTGAAACTTTTTAGAATATAAATCTAAAAAAAATAGCAATTGCGTGTAATAAAAGAGTTCGCTTTCGGTAATTCAATGATGATAATCTGACCACTGATACCATACACACTACGTAGAAGTATTCGGTTTGAGACCGCCGTGCGAGCAACGTCCATTCACCAATTACTCGCGTTTATGTATCGCGCCATTCGCTGCGTTGTCCTTAATTTCTTAAAAAGCGTTTAAACATCTAATGAAAGCATTTGGCTGGCGATTCTTACTGTCAGTCAATTTAGTTGCGTTTGGTGCTTCGCTGCGTGCGGTTCGATTAGAAATTGAGCGGCTGCTTTGGCCTTGTTGGTGGCTGCAAGCAACGATTTCACAGTTGTCAGTGACTTGATGACTATGGTTATGATGTGATCATGGCCAAAATTATATCCACTATTAAGGCCATTCTCACACGCATCATATTCAGCGCGCACAGTCTGCTGGCCATCTGGCAGGTGACCACGTTTAAGAAGGATATCATTTATTGGACACTATGTGGGCCACTTTTGCTGCTGCTGCTCGAGGGCATCTTCACCATTATGATCAAGAAGACGCAGGAATGGCGCTGGTAAGTGGCAGATATTGTTCAGCCCAGATCCGCATATATATAGCTGGAGCCAATGTAAACAAAAATCGGCTGGTGTTGACGTCATGTTCGGGGCTTTGATTTTCAATTAAAAGTGAAATCATGTGTTTAATGTGTGTGGCCGTGCCATGTAACCAAACCACCCCTAAGACATACTCCCTGTGACCACAAAGACCACTCCTCCAGGCGCCTACCCACGCGTCGTTGTACTAAAAACTTTAATGGAATTTCACTTTGGGGGCCATTGCCGAAGGCACCAGGTTGTTGGTTTGTCTCTTTTGCTGGTTGTTTACCTTTTGGCGCGGGGCGCATCACTTTGACTTGTTGTTTGTTTTGGACATTTGCTAGTGTGCCATGTCTACACTCACCCCACTGTTGTCGCCTGCAGGTTCTGCCCCTCGGTGTTTCTCTACCTGAGCAGCATTGTGCCTGCCATTTGGCTACTGGAACTGGACAAGATTGAGCGGCGCCTGCAGCTTATGAATGCATCACTGACCAATGCAAATGCCAGCAATGCCAATGACAGCAGTCTCGCCAGCACCACCACCACCACCGCCGCCTCCACAAACAGCAGCGCCATGGTGCCAGTGGCTGATCTGCTGGATGATGCGGGAATCACTCTGCCAGTGATTAGTCCGGATACTTGGACCACGCTCATTGAACAGTTTCTCATGCTAATCCTGATTGTGGGCCGCTGGCTGCTGCCCAAAGGAGACTTAACACGCGATCAGCTCAGTCAGCTGCTGCTTGTCTACATTGGCACAGCGGCGGATATAATCGAATTCTTCGATTCCTACAAGGACGATTCGATAGCACGCATTGGTTTTTTGGTATTTCTCACTTTGGGCATCTGGTCCTGGAGTCTGATGCAGTTTACGATTGTGCTGTCGGCGACGAGAGGTAGGCGGCCGCGAGGCAGTGGCTCCCATCAAAAAGAGGAGTAAGTGAAATAAAACGCGAAAATCCGAAATTCCATTAATTCCATTGCATTTCTTGCAGACATACGGACTGCTGCCAGAACTGCTGCTGTGGCATTGATGTGTGGGGTATGCTATAAACAAATGTGTAAATATGCGAATATAAATGAAAATATATATGTAATACATTTATAGGCATAGTGCTGAACGTAATTCTGCAGGATGCGCCGTTTCTCACCTTTCGATTATTGATTATATTTCAATACAAGATCATCAACTATATGAACGTGTTTTTCACCTGTGAGTCAATCCAATTAATACATTCAATTGAGGTGTTTCACAATTATTTTGCTGCAGGCAAGAACTCCTTGGTTATTATACTTCAATTATATCGCCTGTATGTGGTAAATGCTGAGTTCTGGAAGAATCGACGTGAGAGTCGCATGGCCAAAGCACGTCAGTATCAATCGCGTCGGCGAGTCCACGACTCGGACCAGAACAGTATCTATATGATCTCCAACGAACGTGGCGGCGATGTTAAAAAGAAGATAAAGAAGTGAGTAATCGAAGTAAATGGTGATTCCGCTATAAACTAAGCTCCCTTTCCTCTCCCCAAACCCAGAGCCAAGGATAGAGATGTTGTTGAGCAGGAAGCCAGTTATAGCAAAAAGAAGAGGGACAAAAAGGACAAGTAAGTCAACACATTTTGGTCAACATCAAGAAAGTACTGTTTATAGCTAGTCGATTTTTATATTAGAAAAAAACGCAAACGAAAGGATACGGGCTACTCCACTGCCAGCTCACAGAATCTATACTCCACCAAGGCTAGTAGTAACAAGGACAAGAAGATAAAGAAATCAAAGCGCAACTGCAGCAGCTCACCCAGCGACTGCGATCCGATTGGTGCTAAGAAACAGAAACGCGCAAAAAAAGTCGAAAATGCTGATAAAAAGTAAGTCATGACCGAAAGTAACCGAAAATATGCTGAAATAATAAAATCTCTTAGGAAATCACGAAAAATAGAGGCCGTCATAGAGGAGTCAAGCAGTTCCAGCAGTAGCAGCTCGGATTCCAGCAACTCCACTTTGCCCAGCTATGAGGTTATCGATGAGAAAAAGTCGCGACGCCGCAAACATGGCCACAGCAGCGACTCCAGCTCTAGCTCCAGTAGCTCGGACTCGTCCTCATCGTCGTCGTGAGAAATTTTTGGACTAACGCATTCCGCTATATGCAACGTTAGCGCAACAATCATTTTTGTGTCAGCCAAAAACACAGTTGGCTGCGACGCTGGTCAAAGATGAACCTCTTTTGGCCAAATGTCGATTTTTTGTATGACCCACTGCGAGGTCAAATAATTTGTCAACAACATATATTTTCATATGTTCGCATGATGTGCTAGGAACTCAACCAGATTTAAATAAATAAAATGGCGCCAAAATTTTAAAACAAGTTGGTAGTCCCGCTAAACAATGAGCGCTCTCTTGCCGTTTTTTATTATGTTCACTCTCTTCGTCGGCGCTCAGAGCAATGAAAAGCTTGAACCTAGCAACTGCGGCGGCAGCTGCCAGAGAATACAGCGTAAAACCGTTGACAATCGAAGATAAACAAAAATATGTGTAAATGAGCGAGCGTGTGTTCGAGTGTGCGCGTCTATGTATGTACATAATATATATATATATCTGTGAACAAAGATTTGTATGTGGTTTGTGTAATAATAAATAGTTGCTGTTAAGCGTTCGTGCGGTGTGGACGCGTGTTGTCGGTTTCGCTACTGAAAAAGCTTTTACTGCTTGTCAAGTTTAAGTCTTGTGTGAGTGTGAGTGTGGTCTATTGTTGTACCCATTACATAGTATACAGTATACATAATATGATAGTTTTGTAAAGTATTCTGATGCAAAAATCGTATTAGAATCGTACATGTTCTCTTGATTTCCCTTCCTCAATATATAGCAAATTAATAACAACAACAAGAATAGCGTCGCGTGCTTTTTGTTGCTTGCTGCTATCGTATCACAACAACAAAAACAAATAGCCAAGCAAATATGATTTAATTTGGCGATATAATAGTTGTCAAATCGATAAATTTAAAATGCAATTTAAATGCGCTGGATAATTAATAAATTTGTTAATCCATCAAAAGATGAGAATTGTTTGGGTAAACGGTGCCTGAACCGCAATCAAACGTAATTTATTATGAGTACATAGACAACGGTATTTACAATGACAATGATACCCTGTAAGTCTCTACTGAGTGCCAGCGCTGAGCGCAATATCCGTTCAAAAAGAGTTGCGAGTTCTACGCAATTGCTTTGCACTGTGGCTGAAATTAGGCGTAAAGTGGAGTTATCCAGCTGTTCGGTGGCAAACTACGGAAAATATGTTTCTACTAAACACATAACACAAAAACAATGTTACCATCGCCGGACCGATGTTTATTTAATTTCATTGCCTTTGCTTTGAGCTTTGTTCACGCTCGTCACGCGTGCTGAAGGTGAAGGCAACCACCGCCAACTCCACCCACGCCCACCAAATCCGAAAACCAGCCCCAAATATAAACAGCAACATGCGGCTCATTATGGAATTTAACAGCACACGTGTTGTGACTCTCTTAACTTAATGCCGGTTGAGGTGGGCCATTTTATAACATTTCAAATTGAAATGCTTTTTGTTTTTGCATTAGTGTCAACTGTTAGATTAGTGAACAAAATAATTCTTTTTAGAAATTAGAAATTTGTAACAGCCAGAAGAAAGCATCTCCGAACCGAGTCGATTTAATCGTGTCCGTCAATCCGTTCGCATGAGCACGGCGATCTTTTATTTTTCTGTATGTATGTAATGATTTCAACCCACAGCTTATTTGAGGGTATCTTCTTGTCCGTCGCTCTCAAGTAGAGCGTTCTGATTTGTTTAGTATGCAATTGCTTGGGGTGCTGATTTGGGAACTAGCTCGTCCCAATTACTTGATACATATAATATGATATCATACCAGTTAACCGATTAAATCATGCCACCCAACACATGACAAAATAAACTTCATTAACAATTCGGTTACGGTTCTTTTGTGGCCCAAGGCACTGCGGGCATTGTTTCTGTTCCTCATGGCAGCAAACAAAAAAAGAAAAAGAAATAAGAATTATAATATGCCTTATGATGTGGCCTGATGTTGCTCAGCGACTGATAAACATATGTTTATGCCGATATATGTATACATACAAACATGTATGTATTTATAAATTTCATAGCTGGCAGGTTTAGCATAACTTGTTTAGCTTTCCTGCTAGACAACCTCTATGTAAAAAAAAATAAATTCAAATATAAATTTAAATTAAATATAGATAAACTAATTTATTTATTTCACGGCTTCTGTTTTGAAATGTATACCCAGAAATATAAATCACTTGCTGAACACTTTTTCTCTTATTGTTATTTGTGATCAAATTAATAAATAATCACTTATGATGTGTTGGGCGTCTTCCCTATGATCGCAATCACATTGATATTCCATTCATTCAGTCATTTTTTGCCATTGTTCAATTTTTCCTTCTTTTCGAATATATTTTCGTTCTTTGCTTTAATTTTCTTGCTCACTCTTGTTTATTTACATATATGTATGTCTGTAGATCAAAAGATTACTACTTACATAAACACAAATTCTTATTTGAAATTTAAATAAGCGATAATACACACAATTTCTTCCCTTATCTTATCGATAATATGGAGACAGATAATTTATTTGATTATCGAGCTTTTGTTATGTTCATCCACTTCAACCTGCTACTCAACTAAAGTACATTGATTTATACCCTGAACCCATTGGCTAAAAAGGGTATATTAGTTTTGTGCAAAGGTATATAACGGTCAAAAGGTGCTATCCGAGAGGAAAGCTGCTTTCAAGACTTGATTTTCTTACCGTATATCAAAGACTATAAGATGCAAAGTGCATGTATGAATGCAAATAAGTTGAAATGGTTGTAATGTTTCAGGGTATCTTAGAGTCGGGCGCTCCCGACTTTACTTTGCTTAATTCACTTGTTTACCATTTATTGGTCATTTTTATTTATTATGCCATTTTCATATACATGTTACTACCTTGAGTTCGACTTATTTAAACCATTTTTCTTAACAAGTTAAAGTTCACAATTGTTCGGTAATTATGACATTAACAACAATTTAATGCAAAGCTTATGGCCAGCGCTCGCTGCCAAGTGCAGCCAGAAGGGTAGACCTAAAGGATGATGTCTATCGTGTAGTATCGGTGGTTGATGGCCATATGGTTCACGGGTTCAGAAAGCTTTTGAAAATGATGTGTCCCATTGTTGCGTACCGTACATGGGTACACACTGGTTTAAAGAGCGCGTCATTTAGATCAAGTTGCCAGGACACGATTTAACGAGTATTTAAGTATTTATAAATTACCATCAATGTTAATTACGTGTATGAAAAGCAATCATGTTTTTATATTTTTATGAACCATTGTTACAGTCGATTGACTTATCAACTAGCTGCTGTCAATCGGCCACCAATTATATTGGCTGTTATTGGTTGTTGTTAATGTTGTTGTTGAGCACAATAAATATTCCTATCATAGCGAAAAATAGCACGCTATGAAAAACAAACACTGTCTCACAAAAATAGTTACAGTGAGAGAAAGAGAAGAGCTTCTGAAATGACGTGGACTCGGAAATCTCGGTCATTTTTAAACCAATTTTACTCAACTGCTAATAATTTTTAATATACAAAAGTTGAAAAGTTTTTGATTCAGTGCAATTTTAAGCAACCAACTAAAACCATTTTATATATTTCATTTAATTGAATCAGATGACTGTCGCAATTGTAGTTAATCCAACCGTATGAATAAACTGTGTTATGCATTGATATAGTATATTTCTCTGGCGCTTAGATTCTAATTCAATGTTGTTGCAGTATTCATACTTGACGCCTGTCGTTGTGGGCGTCAATAACCGATTCTGGCCGACTGCCCGGCAGGTGAACTTGTTGGCCAGTCTAGCATGCAATCTCACATAAACAAGCATATGTACATATAATTTGTGGCTCACGTGGCGGCCACATGCGACAATTTAAATTGTCGCGTTTGCTCGTCAATTGGCAGCTAATAAATGTTGGCTCGCTGGGTTGCTTGTTGGCCAACGAATCAACTTATGCACGAGTTTCATTAAAAACAATCAGTTAACATACAAAAATAAATACAATAACCTTAAAATAGCCGGCGACAGTGCATACATTGTTTTGTACAAAAAGTGCAGTTGCCTAGTGGCCTTATTACGCCGTATTTTCTGATAAAAGATAAAGCAACAACAAAAAGAATATGCAAGTGCAGCTGCGACTGACTCTTGATAAAACAATGACAGACGCCTCGCAACAGCGCGTAGCTCGGCTGCGGTCCAAAGTTCTTTTGGCGTATGAGTAATGTATATGTAGTATACGCCTCGTTTCCTACACCTCTGAGCAGAGACAATTTGCCAGATGCTCAAAGTAGCAACCCAGAATCACCCCAATCCACCTTTTCGCTTTTATATCAACCGAAAAATTAAAAATGTTGTTAATTTAAATAATTTATATACATATAAAAAGTTTCGTATACAATTTTATGCATTCACAGCAAGCTGTGGATATTAAATACTCTCTCTCAATAGTTCCGTGTCATCTAATTACTTTGGAAACTGATCTTTTATCAAGTTACTTAAATTATATAGATTTCAAGTACACGCATTGATGCTACTATTTATGTCGGTCATTTCATTTTTATAGGGTATTCAAAATAAAGTGCATAAAAAAGTAACACAGTTTGATTGGCAATTCTCAACGATTGGCTTTGAATATTTGTGATTGTCATGAATTCAAGCGTAGCCACTGTGACTGCATAAGTTAATAATTTTTCCGCATTTATCAGTGTGCTTATCGCGCACAAGCATAAAATACTTGAGCTAACTGATAATTGTCTAAATATCGTTTCAAGTGGGTAAGAATACCTTATTGTCAAAGTTCACAGACCCCAAATTAGATAAAGGAAATTCGTGCGAATTTACAAAGATTGCCCTTTTTTTTGATAATAATATAATTTTCTTTAGCCAATCAACTTGAACAGACACAAAACCAAGCAATTAATTAAGAAAGTGGAAAAATTTATGCCAAGAGCCACCTGTTCTGTGGGTCATTCGCAGCGACCTTATCAGCCACTGAAATTTCATACAAATTGAAATAAACTATATAGTATTAAATAGATTAGAAACGTTGACTATAATATACCCTATAAACTAAAGTACATAATATTTATAATGTATAAATTCTATAATATTGTGTATAATAATGTTTACGTGTGCTTAGTTGCACCACCGCGAAAGCAATGACGAAACGTGTTTGCGGTGGTGCACACACAATTGACAAAGATACCATAACAAGGCACCTCAGCCCATGGTAATAATGGAAATTCAATATCATGAATGCTTGAATAATAGATGGATATGCACAATTTATTGAAATACATTTCATTATTCTTAATACTAAGATTTATTTTTAGTTGGGCTTTTTCCACTGTATATATATATATTTATATATATAATAGAATATTCTAATTCAATTAATTTAATTATATTTAGAATGGAAAGACCCCAGTAGATATATTAAACAAAATGTATCTTAGTATTTAGAATTATTAAATATATTTCAATTAACACAGCCTAGTTGATTAGTTAAAAAAAAATGGTCTGTCTTCATACAATCAATGCCTTATCTATCTGGCTACAGGGTATATACGAGTTAATAAGCAAATGGTTGCGGAAAGTCAGTTGCCAATCAGGCGCAACAAACATTTAGCCAAAAACAACTCCAAACAATCGAGTACTGCGATAAGAAACCTTTTTATACTCGTTCACGAAGTGAAACTAGTATATTGGGTTTGTGCAATGTCCGTCATGCTGTCCGTATGTCCGTCCGGATGAACGCAACTTTTTTCGGCGCTATTGAAGATAAAGACTTGAAACTTTTGATATATTATCCTCTTCAGACAAAGTGTTAAGATTTTTGTGCCACGCCCACTGGGAGGCTGGCAATACGATAACATGTCGATACACCTCAAATCGAATATCTATATCTCAAACAGTTTTAAAGCTATAGTCACCAAATTTGGAACTTAGATAACTGGTCAGCTTCTTCCGCCCCCGCATATATCATGCGACAAATAAAATCGATTGAGTACTTGAGTACATGCTTTTTTGACCAAAAAATTCAACAAAATTTTCTTTTCGAAAATGAATATATTTTGAATGTGGAGTCAATATATAGGACAAATCATGATCAAAATGCCATCAAACGTGAAAATCGGTTCACTTTTGACAAAGTTATGGGGGTTTGATATATGGACTCTATGGAATCTAACAACTTTACATGTCAAAATTTTTGTCGATTTTGGGATGATTTTTGACCAAAAAATTGACGCCCTCAAAATCACTTTCAATGTTGATTTTTATGCTAATTGTGACAAATAAAATCGATTAAAACTATAAATTCGCAATTCTAAATTTTGAAAAAAAATTTTTTTCCAAAATTCACAAGGGGGAGTACATGCTTTTTTGACCAAAAAATTCAACAAAATTTTATTTTCGAAAATGAATATATTTTGAATGTGGAGTCAATATATAGGACAAATCATGATCAAAATGCCATCAAACATGAAAATCGGTGCACTTTTGACAAAGTTATGGGGGTTTGATATATGGGAGCTATGGAATCTGACAACTTTACATGTCCAAATTTTTGTCGATTTTGGGATGATTTTTGACCAAAAATTTGACCCCCTCAAAATCACTTTCAATGTTGTTTTTTATGCTAATTGTGACAAATAAAATCGATGAAAACTATAAATTCGCAATTCTAAATTTTGAAAAAAAATTTTTTTCCAAAATTCACAAGGGGGGAGTACATGCTTTTTTGACCAAAAAATTCAACAAAATTTTCTTTTCGAAAATGAATATATTTTGAATGTGGAGTCAATATATAGGACAAATCATGATCAAAATGCCATCAAACGTGAAAATCGGTTCACTTTTGACAAAGTTATGGGGGTTTGATATATGGGAGCTATGGAATCTGACAACTTTACATGTCAAAATTTTTGTCGATTTTGGGATGATTTTTGACCAAAAATTTGACCCCCTCAAAATCACTTTCAATGTTGTTTTTTATGCTAATTGTGACAAACAAAATCGATTAAAACTATAAATTCGCAATTCTAAATTTTGAAAAAAATTTTTTTTCCAAAATTTACAAGGGGGAGTACATGCTTTTTTGACCAAAAAATTCAAAAAAATTTTCTTTTCGAAAATGAATATATTTTGAATGTGGAGTCAATATATAGGACAAATCATAATCAAAATGCCATCAAACGTGAAAATCGGTTCACTTTTGACAAAGTTATGGGGGTTTGATATATGGGAGCTATGGAATCTGACAACTTTACATGTCAAAATTTTTGTCGATTTTGGGATGATTTTTGACCAAAAAATTTACCCCCTCAAAATCACTTTCAATGTTGTTTTTTATGCTAATTGTGACAAATAAAATCGATGAAAACTATAAATTCGCAATTCTAAATTTTGAAAAAAATTTTTTTTCCAAAATTCACAAGGGGGGAGTACATGCTTTTTTGACCAAAAAATTCAAAAAAATTTTCTTTTCGAAAATGAATATATTTTGAATGTGGAGTCAATATATAGGACAAATCATGATCAAAATGCCATCAAACGTGAAAATCGGTTCACTTTTGACAAAGTTATGGGGGTTTGATATATGGGAGCTATGGAATCTGACAACTTTACATGTCAAAATTTTTGTCGATTTTGGGATGATTTTTGACCAAAAATTTGACCCCCTCAAAATCACTTTCAATGTTGTTTTTTATGCTAATTGTGACAAATAAAATCGATTAAAACTATAAATTCGCAATTCTAAATTTTGAAAAAAATTTTTTTTCCAAAATTCACAAGGGGGGAGTACATGCTTTTTTGACCAAAAAATTCAAAAAAATTTTACATTCAATATGAATATATTTTGAACGTAGAATCAATATATAGGACAAATCATGATCAAAATGCATCAAACGTGAAAATCGGTTCACTTTTGACAAAGTTATGGGGGTTTGATATGGAATCTTTTATTTAAGAACGTGAACGAGTATAACGCAGTCGGTATCGCCCGAGTGCAATGTTCTTGTTTTTCTTTGATTGTGAGGGAGTCGCACTAAAAGAAAAACGCTGTTTTATTGTATTATCAAAATTATTATGATAAAAATAAATGCATAACAAGTAAAAGTGAATTAAATAAAAACATCTCATTGAAGGTATTATTGTCAACGTTTTCTAGATTGAGTACTCTATTTGTATCTATTATTTAGGAATCTGGGCAAATTTCTAGATTAGCCTTAACAACGTACTTGATTCACAATAGTCTTGTATCTTTCTCTACCTGCAACTGTATGCAATTGAACACAGTAGAATGCAATTGACGATGTCTGTTGACGCACTGCAGCAGGCACTCAAACTGAGCAAAGTACTCAGTGCTTGAAATCAATACGCGTATTGAACAGTTTGTCGAGTGTGTTTGTGGACGCAAACACTCATCCACTGAGCCACGCGCGAATGTGGTGCGCATTAGCCGCTGTCGCGACTTTAGCCGCAGTTGGGCCCAGTTTAACTTTGATTTGCATTGTGCGCGGTTCACCCGAGTGCCCAGCCGATACCAGCGTGTAAGTCGAGCTCACACATGGGTGGGCGGTGCTGTTTCTAGCGATCATTGTCAGTGCTTTGTTGATGCCACATCAACTCAATGATGCCTTTTGTAATTATATTTCGCATGCAATGGCATAAGCAATTGCAATGCCACTTGTGCTTTGCTAAAACGTACAGTTATTGCAGTTTTTTTTGGAATATTAGGCGGAAAATCAAAACCCATTTTTGCTGGGTCTGCTGCTGGTGCGTGTCACTGCTGCAATGCAACATGCAACATGCTTTGCCCTTTTTGTGACGTGGCATATAACGACCCTCAACTTGAACCTTTGCCTCATGCTGTGGCATGTGGCGTGCGGCATAACAGCGAACGTAACACATTCCCATTGTGCGGCCACTCTGACGTCTGTTGCAGGTTATCTAATGGGATTGCAGGACAGAAAACATAAATGTGATTGCCCAGCGGGTCGATGTCGGCATGAGTAAGATTTCTGCATATGTAACAATGGGAAAAAACTGGGGCATTATCGCTTAGCTTAGAATTATCTATATTGGAGTTGAGTGTGTGTTGTGTGATACGGGTACGGTTGATAGAGCACGTTGTATTGCCAAACGAATAATTAAAAATTTAATACGTACATTTTCCTTCTTAATACTCATTATTAAAATGAGGTATAACAAAAGACAAAAATGCTCTCACCTGAGTGCTTTTATTTTTTTAAACCGTCTCTGTGTGCTGTTGTGCCAACACTACAAGTATTTGACATCAAGCAACTCAATTTTTACAAGTCAGCTGACAGAATTTCTAATTTCTCATTAAACAAATATTTGGTGCAAGCTCCACAGGGCAGCAGCGAAATATACTGTGAAAAACTAGTTAACTGTTTGGCAGCGCATCTTACCAGAGTTTGTTTTCTCGCTGGGCCACAAATTGCTGCAGCGGCATTGTGCCAGTGCGTATGTATTTATAGAATTGCAAAGAGTACTTTATTTTGAATGGTGAGCGAAAACGGAAGGCAAAACTGTGCAAAAACTAGCACACTAAATAAATTGACAGAAATGGCATTGACATTGACATTAGCGGCATTCCCTTAACGCCCAGCTATCTGAGTGCATATGAATAATAGCTCATTTACAATTTATTTGCAGTTTACCGCTCTTGGCCGGCAACATGTTGAATTTGTGCTAATTGGCAGCCAGCCAGAGGCACAGGCAGAAGCAGAAACAAAAGCATCAGCAACAATAGTTCATTTTTTGTTGCCTTCAATCAAGCAAACGGGAAGAGCAGAAGAAAAAGCTGAATCAATAATGTTCACAAGAACCGAATCCACTGATAAGGGCAGCGCAGTAGCAGTCAGTGCCGAAAATAACGCTATTAGCAGTAGCAACACAGATCTGGAAGATACAGAAAGCAATTACAGCAGTAGCAAGAACGGCTTATTGCTGCACTCAATCGATGATCAGTATATGTGCGACATTGCGATGATGAGCATTGCCGAGGAGGTTGACCAAATGACAGCTGGACAGTTCGGCCAGTCGACCAATGATCAGACGCTGGCTAATTCGATCAGCAACGAACTGGAAATCGACCGTCAAGAGGAGGAGCAGGTGATAAGTCATCTGGTCCGCTCATCTCCCGGTGGTGCGCTAATAGAACCGTTAGTATTCATTTGAATCCAATGAAAAACATTTCAAATTGTTTACATAATCGATATTTTTTCTTTATAGGGGAAACCGCAACAGCGGCAGCATGCGTGTCGTCTTTGGCATCCTGGTGCGTCTGGTGCTGCCCCTGGCCAATGGTGTCGCACGGGGCATTAAGGGTATCCGGGATGTGCGCGTGCTCCGAGTGCTGCAGAATCTGGCCTCCAGTCGCCAGGCACTGACCAATCTGGTGGCCTTTGCCGCAAACACCATATCACTGAATTTGTCTTCCGTGCAGGGTAAGTCTTATGAAGTGTGCTGCAATGTCTCGAGTTATCCAATCGGTCATTGTTATTGTGTGTCATTATATTCATGTTGGAACCCACAGCTGTTTATATCAAATGCTTGTCATTCTACCCACAATCTATTCCATTGACAGTTTCCAATCGTCTGGGGCCTTTGCTCAACTTGCTCAAGTTGCGCAAATCCCAAGATGGCTTGGAAAGTCTGCCCGATACGCTGACCACCACACGTACACCGATCACGCCCACAACGCCCAGCTCACCGTTGCAGTTTCCGCCGATTTATAGTCTGCAGAGTTCAAGCGCCACCTGTTGCACACTTAATATACTTGCCGCCCCCCCGCCGGGCACGCCCATACGCGCGGATATAGTGCTCATACACGGGCTGCACGGCTCTCTGGTGAACACTTGGCGGCAGGGTCTCTGGCAGAACGAGCGCCATCCAGTGGAGTTCGATCGTCCGCCCCGTCCCCCGGTGCGTCCACCCAAGCGATCACGTCATTCCCGCAGCGCCGCCATTCACCCAGCGCCGCGGGAGAAACGCGCCAAGTTTGCCTCCTCCAAGCGCGGCTTGGCCACGGATTCAACGGTTGATGGTGCTGCCGGGCAACGGGAGCAGCAGCAGCAGCAGCAGCCGATTGAGCCACTGTTCCTTAACGCTTCCGACAGTGATGACAACACCGAAGAGTGAGTAGAAACTGAAAATGGCCGGCGCATTTACTTATCAAAGATTCAGCCGCAGTTGCGCCTATGTCTGCGGTGAGCCGGAGGATATACAAATCTGCGAGGGCGTCGAGTACAGCTTTCCAGCATTCCGTCTGCGCATGCACGACAACAGCCGCCAGCTGCAGGTCGAACTGGAGTCCATGCTGCAGGCCGATGGCAGCGAGAACACCAACACTGGCACCCCACAACCATCCACGCCGCACAAGAAGGCCGGCAAAAGCAGAAACAAACCATCTGCCAATGATCCCAACTACTCCAAGTGCTGGCCCGGCGACTGGCTGCCACTGGACTGTCCGGGCGTAAGAGTGATAGCTGTCAACTATACAACGGACCCGTATCTGTGGCGTCCGCTTTGGAAGCGCAAGGAGCCGCGCTCCAGCCTAATCCAGCGATCACGCGAAATGGCCGAGCTGCTAATTCAGCATGGCGTTGGACACGGCCATCCCATCGTTTATGTGGGCCATTCCAAGGGTGGCCTGTTCATCAAGCAGCTAATGGTGGACGCCTGGGAGAGCGGCCGCCCCGCTATGCAGCCACTCTGGCGCTCCGCCCGTGGCTGTTTCTTCTACTCGGTGCCGCATCGCGGCTCACACCTAGCCTCCATTAAGGCGCCGCTGCTGTCGCGCTCCGTGGAACTGCTGGAAATAGAAAAGAGTAAGAAATTGTACAATGCCAAAAACTTTGAACTAACTGCTTTTACTTGCAGACAACAAGTATCTGCTGGATCTGCATCGACGCTTTGCTGGCCTCTATCACATGGGTCACCTGAAGATCGAAGTCTTCAGTTTTGTGGAGACAGCTCTGACGCTGATGTCAGTCCTCTATCTGCGTATTGTGGGCGTGGATTCTGCCGGTAAGCGAAAACTACGACAGTAGTCTAACACAGAAAATCTAAAAATTATTTTAATTGAACAGATCCTGGTTTCGGTGAGGTGTGCGGCATACGACTCGACCATCGCGAGATCTGCAAGCCGCGGAGTCGGGAGTGCATTTTGTACAAAGAGCTGGTGAAAATGATTAAAAAGGTGTGCTGAGCACACCTGTCAATTACAATAATAGTATCAGTAGAACCTCAATGAATTGGAATCAATATGTGAATAGGATTGCAACAGTAAACTGCAGGATAATTATGTGTACCTAAAATATATTGGGATGCATCACTTTTACTGTTATGATGCATAGCATTTTTTTAAAATTCATATTTCAGAAAATGTTTAACTTTAATGATACTTGAATTTATTGTTTTTTGAATTTGAATATGTTTTTGGTTAAAAATAATAATATTTGTACGATACTTGTGATTGTCGCAATCAGTAATCACTGCGTTCAGCAGGTAAAAATCAATTATCTTGTTTATAATATTAAGCTTCACTGATCGCTTTAACTGCGCCCATTTATTGCCTAGCATATAAAAAAGATAGCTTTTAAACTTTGTTCATTATTAAGACACACACACACACACACACACACACACTCAAGAATATGCGTTTAAGCATGCCATTTAGTACGTAAATTAAACCGTATATGATGTAAAGATTTGCCAACATTTACGATTTTCTATTGTGATCATTTGTTTAGTTAGATATGATGTGATCATTTTATTAATACCATACAGGTATAGAGTATATACCATAGCCCATGGAAAGCTAAATGTATAAATGTAAAAATTTAAAAAGTATATTTAAATGATGATATGTGGACACCGCTGTTAAACGAAACCAACGAAATCAAATGCGTGGGTATTATTTTTATGATATTGCCCTTTTGATATTTTATACAAACCTGTATAGTACTGGAAATACCTAAAAAAAATAAAAATGTTAAATTAAGCAAATAATACTGTATATACTTAAATATATGTTTGTTTATTATGAATAAAAATGCTTTGTTCGTTTTGTCATCATAACTTAGTTTTAATATATGTGTTTTTTTTCTCATTTTCCAATAGTTAAGGTTGCTTTTCTAGCATTATTCACCTCTTTCACGTACATAAATCATCGTTACATTTTATTAGACTCTGTAGCCGCGCTAATTGCTGGTTGGTATGTCAAATTACTTGCACCGAAAACTTTAACACGATTCTACATATACATTATATGTGTATATATTGTATATGCTAGCTTAGTTTCTACATACATAATACAATAATATTTCTGTAGCATATACGATGTATATAAATTACATAAAAAATACATTCGGTTTTTTTTTTTTGTTATAACTTTTTATCTTTCCTTCGATTTCTTTTCAGCATTTAAGCAATTTTGCAGTAAACATTTTACAGATGGGATAACCAACTAAATAATATATATATTTGTATGTTTATAATTTTATAATTTAGTTTAATTTTATAATTTCCACTCTACTAATGAGGTATACAGAATGAGGACTTAAAACCCAAACTAAAATTAATGCTTAGTTGAAATAATGATTAGGATCAGCATTACCAAAGAGTTAAGAACATAATTTGCTTATGATTTAAGTGGACTCTTAGTTATTGATTGGTTTTCTTTTTAGCCAAAACCTATGCAAAAGTCGCAATACGCATTCCCATGCCATCAAATAATGAATTTCATTTTTATTGTTTTCGCGCTTAAATAATTTAAACATTTATCACATCCACTTACACAGCGATCACAATCGCAGTTATTTTTACTTAATTTCACTTTGTCCTTTTCTTTTTTTTTTTACTTTTCTCTTTAATATGTATTTGTTAAGAGCTAATTTTATATATTGTATTAATTATATAAATGTTCTGCCTTTTGCTGCATAATAATTTTTTTCATTTTTGTTTTATTTTTAACTTTTGCTTAAAATTTTCATTCTTTCTTTTTTAGGAATTTCGAGTTCAGTTACGGAATATTTTTTGTTTGAATTACATATTTTTTGTTATGAGTCTGTTAAATTTTTGTGGTTATTTTAATTTGCTGTATTTATTGAAATTGAGTTTTTCATACATACTTATTTAAATATTATATTCATTTTTTGCTGGAACAGCATTTTTTGTATACGCTACAATTAGGCTCAATCAGTTGATTTAAATTTTGTGGCTTTTTTTTTAATACGAACAACAAATGTCCACTGCTTATGTGTGTTTGCAAAGAGTTTGGATAAGGGGATTATCAATTTGTTATATTCTTATAAAGGGGAACAGATATATATTTCTGTTGTTTCAATGTTCTTTATATGGAAAGGTACTATTGTTTGTAGTTGTTGTTTAGCTTTGTTTGGTTGGTTTTAGGTTTACGGATCATTAAGGTTATATGTTATTGCACTTAGCTCTAAATACGTATACAGTTACAGTTCTCAAACGCATTATTTTATTATTGAATCGTACATATATCATTTATTGAATTTTGTGATATTCAAATTTTTTCTACTTGCTGTTTGAGTTTCATTTAGTTATGTAATATATTTTTTAATATGTCTATGAAAATGGAATGTCTGAGTGTGTAAGTATATGTGTGTGTGTGTGTGTGTGTATTTGCATGTACCTATGTGTTTAATAACAATTTTCGCATTTCGTTTTGAACATTGAACAACAATTCACAAAATACGTATCTTAGATGAGCCAATTTTAAATTTTGCGCTCAGTGTTAAATACTTCTTAAATAACCTTCAATGCTTCTTAAAAATAATTTATTGTGTAGGTGTGTGCGTGCATGGGATTATGTGTGAATGTGTGTGTGTGTGGCGTAGCTAGAGGTTTCTTCTTAGTTTGTACAAACTACATAGGTACAGTCGGTAACTGGGATAGACTCGTACAATACGGCTGCGGTACATTTGAAATGCGTGTTTGGCATTAACATAAAAAATATCTGTTTAATTAGAGTCGAAATGCAATATGCGTGTTTGTTTGTGTTGTTTCGGTGCTGGAAATTAGCGCTGAACGAAATGCAAAATGAATATAATCAGGTACATTTGATATATCGGTTAAACAAAAAAGAAGTTGAAAATATACATATAAACAAAACACAAAATGCAGCAATTAAAAGCGATAATTAAATATTTAGCTTAAATATGAATGGAATTATATATGTATAAATATTTGCAGTAAATCGGTATGAACACTTGTGACTATTGTGGTTGTGGGTGTGTGTATATGTATGTGTGTGTGGGCTATTGCATTTGTTGTTTTTGGCTATGAGTGTGTGCTGTAATTGAATATTACGTCAGTTTGATTATTTTTACATAAATGATTTAAATATATATAAAAGAGAATGTATGCTACAAATAATAATTATTATGAGCCTCAATAAACGATAGAAAACAAAAAACAAAAACTAAACAAATATGTATATATTGGTATATATGTATATAAATATACATAAACACAAAAAAATGTGTAATGCATGTATGTATATGTATATGTATATAAATATGCTGCTTATGTACTCCTTCTCTCGAATTTTATCATAGTTCGACTTCAGTTCTTGAAGCTTAATACATTTATAAAATGCATTTCATCTAACTTAGCATATATTTAGGTATCCTTATACTTATAGGGATCCACAATGTTTGGAATGTTTCGAGCTGCGAATGTGGTTGTGTTTGAGTGTGTGTGTGTGTGTTTAATGGGTGTGTGCTTGTGTTTATTTTTTTGTGTAGTAGTAGCTTCATGGAATACTTTTGCTTGGCGAGGTGACGACAACAATGACTACTATTCAGACTTAGCCATTCGGATCGACTTGGGCACGCCGATGAAGAGCCGTGGACGCTGGCCACGCCTGTTTGGCCATTGTTGTCGTCGTTTTGTTTTTGTTATTAACGCCCACAGAGTGCGTCTGTGGCCCGTTGGAAGGAACTATGGATGCATGAGGATGCTGCTGCTGCTGCTGCTGCTGGCGATCCTTTAGCTGGACAGCGGTTGGCTTCTGGTTGTTGCTGTTGTTATTGTTGCTGTAGTGGCCTTTAGTCGGCATTTGCTTTGTCATATCGGCGGGCAACTTAAAGCCATTGGTTAGACTAACACCTGCGTACTCGTGCTCCGATGTCGGCGTCAGCGTTGCCGCCGACTCCTCCTCGGCCAGCAGGCAGATGCCATCGTTGGAATTCGAATGTCGCGTAAAATTTGTATGAAATTGTTTCTTGCTGCCGTTGCTGCTGCTGCTGGCGCTGCTGCTGCTGAGGCTGCCACTGCGTCGGCTGCTCACATTGCCCAGGCCCGGCACCGTGGCCACCAGTGGCAGCGAGTTGGGCGGCACAGCCACCTCCAGGCAGCTATCACCGCTCTTCAAGGAACTTTGCTTGTGTGTGGCATTCGAGCTGCCGGTGGCCTGCAGGGCCACCACATTGGGCGGCGTATGGCGATAGGGTATGTAGAAGGCCTTCGCCTCCTGCAGCATGGCATCCTGCACGGTTTTGCGTTCCGGCGACCCGCCGCACAGTGGCAGCTGCGACAGATTGTGCACACCTGCAATGCTCAGCTCCACCTGGGCATCCTGTTCCGCACGCCGCGAAATTGGCCCGTTGCCATTGCCATTGGGCATTGTGCCGGCACTTGCTGTGCTCGTCTGATACTCCAGCGTGTGCTCTGGCAGCAGCTCGATGTGATAACGCGAGCGTGGAATCAGCGTTTGCATCTCATGACAATCCTGCTGCAGAGTGCTGCCACTGAGCCCCCCGGCACTGTCGCCGGGCATGCCCGAGGCGCTGCTCAGATTTCCGAAATTGATGTCTGTGGGCGTGGTCAAGTGAGTCGGCCCCTGGGCGCGTGCCTTGAACCGACGTCTCTGGAATATGATGAACACCGCGAAGCAAAAAACGCAAAAGGCTGACAGCAAGGAGCCAATGGCGATGCCGCTGTAAACCTCATGATTCGAGTTGGTGTGCTCAATTTCCAGAATTCTGTGATCGTTCAGATCAAAGAACATGGGCGCCCCCACTCCCGTTTCACCGACAACGCGCACAGCCACATAAATTTTATCCGTCTCCGAAACGTTTGGAAACTGCAATATCAGAATAGAATTCACATCAAATATTAAATATTTTACTATTTTTATAAAGAAAGATAGGCAATGCTATAAGCATAGATTTGATAGATAGAATATGTCAGTAATAAGTTAATTAGCGAGCTGAATTGTTTCTTTAATCATAAAAGAATGCTTCTTAAAAATTTTCTATAATTTTTTAAAATATCAAAAACCTAATATAGTTATTACCACGAATATTCAACATATTTAGCTTAAAAAGAAATTGGCTCATGCCAAAATCAGCAAAAAATGTTGTCGTTCTTGCATTCATCACCACCATATTTCAAATTCCCATAATTTTGTCAAAAATTAACCGATTTTCATGATTGATGGCATTTTTTTGTTGCTTTGTCCTAAAAATTGATTTTAAACTTAAATAATGTACATTATTGAAAAAAATATTTTTTTTAATTTTTTGGTAAAAAAGCATGTACTCCCCCCTTGTTCATTTTCGAACAAAAATTTTTTTTCATTTAGATTTGCGAGTTTATAGTTTTAATCGATTTTATTTGTCAAAATGAGCATAAAAAACCACATTTTAACTGATTTTCGGAGGGTCAAATTTTTTGTCGAAAATCATGTCAAAATCAACAAAAATTTGGACATGTAAAGTTCTTGGACTCATCGCTACCATATTTTAAATTCCCATAACTTTGTCAAAAATTAACCGCTTTTCATGATTGATCGAATTTTTTTGATAATTTCTCCCATATATTGGTTCTATAGTTCAAACATGTGCATTATTGAAAACATTTTTTTTTTGAATTTTCGTTGGTAAAAAAGCATGTTTTAGTTGAGAAAAAATGAGTTTGTACGCATAAAGGGAACTTACCTTGTAAGAGCACGTGGTACACTCCAGCACATTGGCCTCGTGCGTGACATTGCCCAGCGTCCAGAGTATGTTGTAGTGATGGACTCGTCCATTGGGATGCTGGGGCGGCTCCCACACCAGCTTGAGGCCATTGTGCTTAACCACGCGCGAGTTGCTAATGGTTCCCGGAGCTAAGTAGGGAATAAAGAAGAGGACCATGCAAATTTAAACTGCATATAGAGTATATAGTGAGTGCTTACGGTCCGGCAGAGTTTGAACATCCATTTCGCCATAGAAAATCTGCGGCTTGCAATTGTAGAAATGGAAATTATAGCGCTCATTGGCGCTGAGGCCGCTGACAAGGAGCACCGAGTTAACAATGGTGCGCTCCTTGCATTTGGGCTCCTGCTTGCGCAATGGCAGCTGGACGTGCATGTGGCACTCGTAGACGCAGGTGTCGTTGAGGCTATCCAGAAACTGAAAGGCCAGCATGCGCGACTCCACGGTAATCAGGCGAAAGGACATGTTCGACTGGTCGGAGGTGCCGTTCTCGATCTGTGTGGAGGAAAGGACGTGTGGAGATATTAGAGCATGCAGTGGACGGCGCTAAGACGCTGGAGGGGGGGAAAGCAATTGCCACTTGCCACTACAGTACAGTCTACTCACAATCTTCCACTGTACGTAGCGAAAGTCCTGGGCGAGATACTCGTTCTCGCTGGTTATGATTAGGACGCGCATCTTGATGCGACTAAAGTGCTGCAGCAGCAAGCCCGTCACATTGGCATCCACCACCAAGCTGAAGATGTCCTCCTCCATTTCAAGTGTCACATCGTCCACCTCGTTGTCCAGCACCTCGTGCTCGGCATTGCGCAACACCGTGGCAGCAGCTGACTGGTTGAGCGGTCGTATGATGGTCAACTGGCGGCGCACCTCGTCCGCCTTCTCCTCGACGGGCGTGACGGTGCCATGCAGTGGTCCATTCAGCAGCTGGGCGGGATGGGGATGCGTGTGATTGATGGAGAACTGCAGGATGAAGAACTTCTTGTTGTCCAGCTCCGCCTGCGACCACTTTACAAAGGTGTCGTTGCCCAGATGCACCAGCCGTAGCAGCACTGTGATTAAATACAACGGATTCATTGCAGAACTCGATCAGGGATTAGCTGCGCTCAACTTACAGCCTTGGGTGCAGCAGACGACGGCCGGACTGCGAAGTGAGCTAATCATCATTTGCAGCGGTAAACTGCCGCCCGAACGCACCTCTGCGGTGGGCAGAAGGAAGCGCGTGATCAGCGCAAACGGACGGTAGATGGGCAGCCCGGTTGAGATCACCACAAACGAGGTGTGGTTCAGTTTCATTGGCGCAAACGAGCTCCACTGATGCGGATTGCTGCGTACAATGTGCACCACAAACATCGACTGCAAAGAAAGGGGCAAAATAAATATATGAAAAAAACCAACCCAATATACTCTTTGCACTCTGTGTACGAGTAGAAAAACAAAATTTGATTGATTACTCACCTCCAGAGTGCGGCTGTCAAAGGTGACATTGATGGTGTGAAAGCTGTGCGGATAGCAGCGTATGTTCTGCAGCGGATTCGGCTGCTCCTGCTGGCGCTTAAAGCGCATCTCGCCCGTGACCGAATCCTCGCCGGCGACGTTGCGCGCAAAGCACTGATAGATGCCCTCCTCCTCCGGATCGAAGGAGTGTATGTGCAACTCGTTGCCGCTAATGTAGCGTGTGTAGGAGCTGTTGAGCAGTGCCCCGTTGTGGTACCAGCTGAGACTGGGCCGGGGATTGCCCTCGGCGCGGCAGCTAAGTGTTGTCGACAGGCTGATGTAGCCCAGCTCCACGGGCAGCGTGCTGACTATGCGCGGCGGAATGGTCACCACCACCCGAAATGTCTGTCTGTCGGTGGGGGTGGTGCACATGTAGTAGCCCTCATGCCAGGCCATGCTGGCATTTGTTATTTCCAGCGACACGCTGTTGTTGCTCAGCTGGGAAAGGGAGTTGTTCGGATGCTGCAGCCACCATTCGATGGGCACATAGTCCTCCACGGCGTGACACTGGAGCCGCAAGTTGCCACCAGTGGGCACATACAGCGTGGCATTCTGGAAGGCGGGCAGCAGTTGCGTTGCAGTCGCAGCCAGCGGTCCGCTGCCGTTCGGCTCGACACGCACCAGCCACACGAACTGGCGGTGGCTCCTGTTGGCATACTGGTTCTGAGCCACGCATCTGTAACGGGTAATGTTTCTCACACATTAATTGGCATGGACAGTGGGCACAATTACGCCAGCCACTCGGCCGGTGCGTGGTGTTAATTAATGCATTGGCCACTTTAAGAAGGGTTGCTGCGGTTTTGCTGCTGCCGCTGCTGTTGCTGCTGCTGCTGCTGATGATGAGGTGATGGATTGTGGCCAAGGTGTTGATATGCAACATCAGTGGCAGCGGCCAATTATAAATTGCACCTCGCAGCAAATGAGATGCAATTCGCAAGCAACAGAAACTATAGCAGAAATTGGATCTTGTCGTCCACAAACTGCTGAACACAATGTTTTCGTGTTAGTAATAAACGAATTTGTTGCTTGTTTAAGCCAGTTCTATTCAGAATAATCTTTAAAATACATACTAATTATCGTATGTAAATTGTGGAAAAGTGGAATTTAAATCATGAAAAATAAATTAACAAACAGCTGATAAATAGTCGAGAGTGCCTGACTTAAGAATGTTGTATTCCTAACTTGGCAAACAAAATTTTAGCTAAAATTCATTTTGATATTATTTAAAAATTCTTAATATTCTGGATGTAAAACATCCAAACATATGTTTACATTATATACAATAAATATGATCTGATATTCAGCTCTTTATATTTACTCATGGGGCCATTTGGGGCTTGCTGGAATTTGTTCGTTCGTGTTTTAAGCACGAGTCACTGGTACCACATTCATTAAAATATGATTCGTTATGAATTTATAAATTAATTAATTTGTATATTAGCGCAATTGAGGTACGAAGATACTTTTTACGTAAAAAATAGTTCGAGCATATAAAATTCTGAAATTCCAACAAAACTTTAATTAGACAACTTTTGGAAAGCGGTAAATTCCGCTGAAATTGACGCCCACACAGTTTGTAAACTACAGGCTATTCAATTTAATACATGAACTATTCAAAATTATAAAAAATAAAGTTTAGCATTCGGCACATACCTAAAAGTTAGTTTTAGGTGGCTTTTTACGTAATGCTCCCAACTATTTGTTGTAATTTAGAAGTTAATATATTAAATTGAATAAGCTTCGTGACAAATTAAATATCAGAACTTTGGGGCTTACAAATGTACTTTTGCCTTTTTTAATGAGGTTGACAACAAAAACGGGTAACAATTGTTGGTATTTTAGTATAAGGTCAGCTGGATGTATTCCAGTTTTCAACTCACTTGTATTTGCCAGCCTGCTCCAGTCGCAGCTGAGGCAGTATAAGTGTGCCGTTGTTAAGGATAAATGCACTGAAGGGATAGAGAATATAAAAAGCAGTTATTAATAAGGCTCGTGTTGAAAAGTGTCAAGCGTTATTGTAGCCACTAAGCAGACAGGCGGGACTTTGGAATAGATAAACGCTCAAGGTGCAACCGCTGTGCGCTCAATGTAACAACGCTGATCTTTACTCGCCTGCTGTCATTCGCCAGGGACTCGTTGCCAAAGAACCAGCTGATGTGGGCGGCGGGCACGCTGAGAAAAGGACAGCTGAGCACAAGTGGACGCTGCTCGTGGATGCTAATGTTGCCGCTCTGCTGCTGGCCAATAATCAGACGTTTCAGCACTGCAAGAAAATAAGGGGTTAGTGCTGTGCGTTGGCGCCAGGATAGCACACACACGCACCTGGATACTCGACCGTGATGCTGTCGGATATAACTTTCATGTCGTCCGACTCAATTAGACAGTGATAAACACCGCTGGCGCGCTCATTGGGCGGCAGACGCAGCGTTCCGTTCTTATAGATGAAGAACTCATGTTTGCGTATGGACAAGTGTTCGAGGGCCTCATCGTTGCGATACCAGCTGCAGTAAATGGGAGCGCCTTCTACAGATTGGGGGATGTTCGGGTTAATCAATGGGTTTACTTTTAAATATATATATTTTTATAAATAAATATAAATACAAATACGCAACTAGTTTACTTTTTGCACGAGTTTGTTCGTAAAAGTTAAAAAGTTTTGTGTTATAACTTTTATTTTATAAATTTGGCATTATACAATATACTAAATTATGAATAATGAAACAGAGATCATTTCTGATGAGCATAATAATTTTATTTGTATTACGATCTTACAAAAAACTATAATTTATTTTATGAAATGAAAAAAAAGAAAGAATTGAACATGTTTATTAAACGGAAAGGGTGTTTTTTAAGTTTGGAGTCAATAAACCAATTTTCCATTTTGACAATATTTTGTTTTACACGAAACTGTTTTATACGAATTTCTTTTTTGGAACGTATCTATCGTGTAAAAAGAGAGTTATATTTATATGGGAGTGGATTGTAAACTTACCCTGATAATAGTCATAGGGATATATGATGGGGTTGCAGTTCAGTAAATAGGTAGCGTGTGGGTTGGTGATGGTCAGTCTTGTGAGGGCGTGTTTCTTGATCTGTAGATACGGCTTTAATATTGTTGAGTTCTTCGGTTGTGTGGCGGCAGCAACTGCAAATAAAAACGACAAACATAGACAATAAGAACAATGAACATGGGTTAACAAACAACAAAAAATCGTCTCGGATAATCTAGTGCACATTGTTCAGGCAATCAACAAAGCGAAAAACATCAAAATGTTATTTATACTCGGACATAATCTATTGCCTGTTATAAATTCACGCTTTTCACTTAGCAACGCCGTCGACTTGGCTGCCATTATTGGACTATGTTTTTTTTTTTTTTTGTTTTTGTCGCCTTTTTCATTATTTTTTGTGGTCGCACATAAAATACATCGCGAAAAATGCCAAATAGAAAAACCCCGTGCTGGGCGTGAGCTTTGATTTTGTTGGTGGCGCTGTTGCTGTCGGTGACTTTGGCCGTGATTTTTTGGTACGTGCTGCACCCGAAACCGTAGTGTTAATTAATTTCGCTGTTGCGTCTGCTGTTGGCATTACAACGCCTTAAAGTCGCGTCGTATTAAAGTCTCAGGCAAGTGGCAGCCCCAGTGCGTATACTTAATGTTGCATAATGATATACCTTTTGTGTAGAATTTGCATAGGACTTCGTTGGCTCGTTGCATACTATATACAGTATATCTATTAGCTGCAATAAGTTCTCTCTGGCAGTTGCATTCGAAGAATTTTCTAGTGTCGGACCTAAGTAGCTGGTGAAAAATTGTGGCAAGCAAAGCGTTGCGCTGTTCACCAATAACAAATCGTCAAACATTAGTCAAATGCGTTGAAATTTATGCTAAAAATGCAATCAACTAGCGTTACGCTCCAACTATGGCCACCCAAGTGGCAGCCAAGACAGTGCGCACTCACTTGTGGCCAACTGGGCTAACGAGGCCCGATACTATCACAATTGTAGCTGGGGCTGGGGCTGGAGCCGAGACAAGACCAGACGACTGACAGACTGACTTGCCAAGTTCTAAGGAAACTGTGAATTTGTTCAGTTTTTGATAAATGTAGTGAAATAAATAAGTTAATTGCTGCACAAGTGAAATGCCAGCTGAGTGCGGATCAAAATGCAACTGGCGGGCGACGCAACTCGCTGATATGTTGCATGTTTTTACGCAATGTGTTGCCATTTTTATTGCTGTAATTACACGCAACGCACATGCGGCAATTTGACGCATGAAAATTTCTTGGACTTGCCAATGCTATGACTAAAACAACCAAATGCCATGTCAGCGACAGTGGCAGTGGCAGTGGCAGTGGCTGTTGCAGCAACAGCAGCGCTAAACGCGGCAACTTTACAAAACATGCAGCTAAAAAGGGGGCGGGGGCGTGCCTTTGCATGTGCAACCAAAACGTAATCGTTATGGCATAATTGTTTCAATAGCAGGGTGCTTAATTGCGCTAACGAAACTACTGGCCCGCAATATCCAGTCAAAGTTCAGCATATATATATATATACATATGTGTATACCCTTGCAAATGGGTGTTTTAATGCTGTTTAAAATTGCATAGCTCAATGTGGGTGGAATTTTAGAGCCAATGCAGCACAAATAATGACAGTCTGGCATGTTGTAAAAATATCAAGCAGTTAGATAGATAATTAGTATTTATATTATTAAAATTGATATCATTATAAAATAGAATAAGACAAACATTACTTTTATACACTAGCCTGAAGGCTCCTGAATCAATAAATATAGTTTTAATTTTAGGAAAACTTTCCCATATTCGAAAATTAAAAAGATATATATCATAAAATGCATAGCTCTTACATTATCCATTAACCATGCCATATCAAAACTATACAAATTTGTATTGCAAAACTCAAGAAAGTGTGTTTGAAATTCGGCATTAGGTTGCCAACTGTTATTTTTGACTCTTTTGACCATTTTTTTGTATTCAAATTTTTTCTTTGCCTGTCACTGCCGGCCACACCTAGCTGCCATTTATCATACCTGAAAAGGGCGGTGTCAACAGCAGCGCACCGAGAATCATTAGCAGCGGGTGGTTAATGCCAGCAATATTGAATTTAAATTGCAGCCGTTTAACTCGACTAAAATGTTGGCTGTTGGCATGTTTTTGGACTGGAGTAGCGCTCTCCATTTCCAACTGGTCCAATCATTTATTAGAGTTATCTAGATGCTGGCTATCAGCAGGACAGCCAATTTTCGTGTTACCAATTGGTGTCCATAATTCAGCAGCTTGCAACAAGATGGACAATCTCAATGATGGAACTGTCAAGACATTCAGCTTTTCTTGCAGCCAATGGCCGATTGGCCCTACCGTTATTTGCAATCTTCAATATAATTTCAGCTCATTTATTTTATAATCTGCTCCGCATCTGGCCAAAGCCAAAGCAATGCAAAAATTCTTGCAGTCGCAGTGCAAGTCAACTCACTGGGCAGGAATGTTTCCTAGAATCGTGCCTGAATGCTGTTTGACAACAAGCACACACACACACACACAGACATACACACAAACGCATAGTCCAGCCAGTTACTAAGTTGTAGCAAGTTGCAAGTCAATGTTGGGTTTGTGTGCGTGTGTGTGTGTGTGTAGCACAAATTTGCATAGTTGAACGCACGTCGACGGCAGCAGCGCATTCCATGCAGCAACTGTTGCTGCAGTCGATGATGAATGCAACTGCAACTGCAACTGCAGCAGCAGCAGCAGCAGCGGCGGCGGTGGCGGCACATAAATTGCTAACTTGCTGCGCAGCGTTGCGCTTATCAAACGGCAACATCTTGTGCATAGATAAGTGAGGCCCGGCAACGGCTTTGAACGGCAACAGCAACGCCAACATTTGCTTCCCTCAATGGAATTTCACAAATTCAAATTGCCTGGCATCCTTTTAATACCCTAGCCGTAGCAGCAGCAGCAGCAGCAGCAGCAGCGGCAGCGGGCAGCAGCAGGCAGCAAGCAGCTCCCATCCGCAGCTCAGTTGCTGGCAGAGATTCAGAGATTCTGATTCAGGTCCAGGCTCAGCTGCGGCATTGCAGCAGCCACAGCTGTTGGCACACTTTTGCGGCAGCAGCGTGGCAACATTTTATGCAAAATGCAGCGCGCATGCGAGATAATTTATCGCCTAATGACGTGCTGTTCTAAGGTTGCCCCGCGTTGTTATAAAATGCGGCAATAAAACGCCGTAAAAAAAAAATAACTAAAAACTTTCCAGTCGGTCGTAACCGACTACGCAATACTCGTTCACAGTTTAATAACAGCTTAAAATAGTCGAAAACGGTGTTAATCATTATTTTCAAAAAATATTGAGTTTTCCAATTGTTGTGTGGTGGGCGGAATCGAAACCCTTTATCCAAGGCAGATCAACGGGAATATATAAAATATTTCAAGTCTCGAACGGCAAAAATATTGCGTTAATAGCATACACTGGAATTGTACAAACCCAATATACTTTTCGTGGTTTTCGTGATCGAGTAGAAAAAACTCGCACAAGAGAAAATAAAATAAAATGAAATAAAAATAAAATTAAAATGAAATCTAAATTTAAATGCCGCAGGAGCAAGAGTAGCGCCTACAGCAACTAAGCTGCTTGCAACTGATATAGTACACCTTTGCTCCTCCCTCCCCTCACCGTTTCAACCAAGTGCTGCTCCAGTCTAACAGAATGGGGCATTCTTTGGCGCTGCGGCCTGTCGCTTTGGGGGCGCTCAACGAGAATTTATGAATGTGCAAATGTATACGACAATTTCCCGCATAAATGTAAGCTACTGCCCAGTTGCCCCTCACCAGCCTCCCGCTGTCCCAGTGTCTGAGATGCAGCAGCCGCACAGCACAGCAGAGGAGCAGTAGTGTCTGCACACCCACCGCAACTCTGCGGCAAGCTTGGCCCAGTGGCGAGGGGCGGGGCGACGACAGCAGGGCGTCGCATCGCATGGCAATCGAAGATGCGTGTGCACATTCCATAGCATTCCGCACAAGCATGTGGGAAGTTCTACGGTTGCTCTGTAAGTATCTTGTACGAGCATCTCGAGTTGCAGCCGCATCTATTGATTGCCTGCACCACACAGTTCATTGGCGTGCGCGCACCCGCTCTCTGCCAATGGCCACATTTTACAGTTGGGGAATTGTGTTGCCTGCCGGGGCTTCCAATTGGAGTTGCTGTGCTGCTGCTGCCGCCTTCTGTGTTTTTTAATGTTTAAGGAAAGGAAATTGAAACTTCTTTTAAACTGAATTTTTATGTAGAAAGAACTTTTTTGATATAAAAAAAACCTTAACAAAATATAACAATATTTATTAAAAATTTTTATTATTAATTATTTACTTACAATATCATGGAATATTCTAAAGAACTGGATCTCAAACTTTTAAGTTTGTTTATTTACTGAAAGGGTGTTCAATCTTCGGCAATAGAGTATTTAATTTTTAAGTTGTTTTTAGTACGTTAGTTGCCGCCGCTTATTTGGGTTAGCAGCTCAAATAGTTTTACGTGCGTTTTTCAATGCAATTTCCAAATGCCGCGAGAAATTTATGAGAAAGTCTCCAATGCACCGCCCACCCCACTGTAATTGTTGGTGTATAATGCCCATTGTTTGCCTTGTGCCTTTTGCCTGGCAGATCAATTGATTATGTGAGCGTGTCTGTGTGTGTGTGTTGAGTGTGTAATTGAGTGGTTGAGAATTCTCGAAATTTGCTAGCTTCGCTGCGAACTAGTTAAAAGCGCTTATTCAACAGACACATAAAACTAAGCAAACCCACCCGAAACCCAGAGGGCACCACATATATGTATATATATGCATTGAATGTGTGGAACTGGGTTTGGGGATTTCGGGCGATTGAACCACTTTAAACAATGGCGGGCATTTACTTTGCAAAAGTCAAAGATAAATTGTCTTTTAAACTACCAGCTCCGTTTGGTTAGTTGGTTTCTGGCAAAAGTCCTGAGCTTTGTTTGTTTGCAACACCCCCCACAAACACACACACGCACACGCACACACACACACACACACTTGCGGAGTATTCAATTGGCATATTTGTTTAACTTTTGGCGCAGCGAACAATTGGAATAAATTGTCTTTGGCAATTTGCATTGCCAGGCCATAGAGTAGAGTTTGGTATAGGCAAAGAAGTGTTATCTAATTTAATGCCTGCGGGCTGGATATTATGTTGTTCTAAATGTAGTTGTTTAACTGCAATGGTGCCACCAACTAATCCTCTGACTAAACGGATTTTCTAACGGCAGTTAAGTTCTTAGCTCGGTATTTGCTGCAGCAAATACCAAATGGGAATATACATATTGGCATTTTCCATAAAATGTAATCGAAATTGAAGCGCTTGTTTATTATTCCCGTCAATTGGCCAGTGTGTAAACAAATATGCCCTCCCCCGGTAATTGGGCGTTTCGCGAGTGCCGTGCAAATACCTTCCGATTGCAAATCATAACTGAACTGCACGATTGTCATAACAGCGGATAACCAAAATACAATATGCTGCGCCATAAACGAATTCATTTCCGATCAATTTTTGGCAAACATTGCGCCCTCGTCCCTCACACTCTCTCAATAAATCATATGGCAATATTTCCGTTCAATATTTTGCGCTGGCAACGTAAACAAACAATAACAAATTGAAATACAGAGAGTAACAGAAAAAACACACACACACACAGAACAGCACTCAAGTATATAATTCAGAAAAGTTTTTGTTTTGTTTTTGTCGGTTGTGTTGTTCTGGCCACATTGTATGCTAAATGCCATTGGTAAATTGGGGAATGTTGAAAATGCGTTTACGCGACCCGCCAGTGAATGCGACAGCGACTTCTCCTCTTCGTGTTCCCTTGCATTTTTAAATGGGTTAAACGTAAACCGTTTACCAATGACTCAATACAACTTCCTGGAATCGAATGTGACCAGAGGCAGGAGGCGAGCCCAGGGGCGGGCAATACGACATGAAAGTAAAGCTGTCAAACAGTGGATGGAGTCGGAAAGGGGCAACATGCATTAAACCGAAATAAATAAATAAACCGTTGAAAAAGTGCTGAGCACTGGCCATGGGTATGGATGGTCAATAGTCAATGGCCAAATAGCAGAAAATAACAATGTTGCCAATAGCCAACGAACCAAACAACAGCAGCAACAACAACAACAACAATAGCAAACACTGGTCATACCAAGTAAAAAAGCGAACCGAAAAGAAATTATAAAAATGTTTCATTTCAAGCAGAGTAAATATTGAAAGGCACACACACATACACACACACACACAGCACACGTGTACACAATGCAGGCAACTGCTGGCCGAGCTAAAGTCGGGCCACGGTCTCAATGGCTTATGGCCACCATGGCCAACTTGGGCAGCTCCGGGTACTTGGCCCAACGGAAGCAAAGCGAATTTTCGTCAGCTACGCAGCAAATGACCAGCAACCAGCAACCAGCAACCAACAACCAACAAGCAGCAATCCGCAACCAACTGCACTCAGCAAATTTTTGCTAAAGGTGGGCGTACACGTAGGTGGGTGTGGGTGTGGACCTGAGCTTGAGCTTGGGCGGCTTACAATGCACAAGTGCTGAGTAGAGACTGAGTAGTGAGTATGAGAGAGTATGGACAACGTCCGGCAAGCATCAACACAATCACTAGAGCCCTAACAATGCACAGTGGAATGGATTTGTTTGTTTTAGCACAGAAACATAACTAAAATTTAGATTTTAGATTTAATGCATCAATGGTTTAATTGTTCAAGTGATTTTTAAAACTAAGTTTTTATATTTTATTATTAAATCAATTATTATGTGCATGGAAAATTGATGAACTTGCTTTTATGCTGAACACATTACTCAAATTCAGATAAGAAACACATCCAATAATTAACTCAGATAAGCTTCTTAATCCCACTGTACACTGTGTTTATTACTGAGGACAAGAGCTCTATGATTTTTTAACCATCAGCGCTTGGCATTGCCGTTGGCCAATTGGGATATTGTCCCACATCCCATCAACGTGGCCGTGTTGCGAGCAAAGCTCAGTAAGCGCGCTCTCACTCCCGATTATTATGCATCATTTAGCAGGCAACATTGTTGCAGTCAATGACTAGAGCATGGGTTCTTTCGGCCCTCCCGCACTCCCCCAATGCCAGCAGCTATGCCCGGGCCTCTGCCTCTGCCTCTGTCTCTGTCTGTGCCTCGGCTGCGACTTGACGCAAGTCGAAAGAGGCAACGTCACGAACATTTCAGAACGTCGAACGTGCCGCAAAATGTTTTACTGAATGCGAATTGCAAGAAAAATTATTGTTATTATGAGTTGCTAATTGAATGGAGTTGGACGGAATGTGGACACACTGAAAGGGGGGGAACAGACACGGAACGAAACGTTGCTGCTGTAACCGTAATTGTTGGGCGTACACTGTGACAAATGTTTGAGTGGCAATGTTGCAGTGATTGATTTGACATTAGCCAGCTGAAATTAATGTCGAATAAAAATACTTTACCTTTTGGCCAACTGTGTGCTGTCAAATAATTAATTGACAGATCAATCAGACATCAATCTATGTCAAACCCTTTTCTAGCCGTGTAGTACTAACTGTACAAATGTAAATAAATGTAAAATGTGAAAATTCCCTCTACCTTTTCTTTTTACGGTCAACAACATGATGCCGCCTCTCCTTGCCCCAACGGCCCAACTATTTTATGGTACTGCATGTAATCAGAGTTCGGCTCCTTCGGGCTGCTGTGGAGCGGACTCATGATGTTACTGCCAAGTTGTCAATGTCAAGCTCAAACATGATTCTCGCTAAAAGGCGTACAGCAGTAACAGCAGTTCAAACAACAACAACAACAACATCTACAACAACTGCAGCAGAAGCAGATGCAGTCAAAACGATGCTGAGAAAATGCCATGCGCATAATTTACGAAAAAGATTCAGAAAATGTTGGACAAACAGCGTCTGCAGGTGAAATCTATTTGCATTTATCGTTGAGCTGGAAAATTGCAAACTAAACTGGCATTTGTTGGAAATGAAGGA
Source organism: Drosophila paramelanica (assembly GCA_035043915.1). Classification (NCBI taxonomy): domain Eukaryota; kingdom Metazoa; phylum Arthropoda; class Insecta; order Diptera; family Drosophilidae; genus Drosophila; species Drosophila paramelanica. The sequence goes on along the minus strand of JAWNMO010000354.1, from coordinate 4,253,674 downwards.
AATGGGTAAAATGAGCTGCCAAAGTGCGTTGCATGCAACAAACAGCGCCAGCATTCGATAGACAAACTAAACTCTGAGCTTTAAATTTAGGGCAGCAGCAGCACTAGATAAATTTGTTATAGGGCATTAAGCTCAATTTTGGAACGTCAGGAGCAGTTTTGAATAATTAATTTGCAGAGTGAAGAGAGTGAAGAGTGCAGCCCCTGCTGTTAGTGCTGCCACTGTTGCCACAAAGAGTGGCAGTCAACACGTTTAATGGTTTTGCATTAACTTAAAGAGGCATTAGTGCGTAAGCATGCTGTTATCTATAACAGCAATAGGGGGAAGAACACTAGAGAGACCACTAGCTGCCAACAGCTGGCCAGGCCCGATGAGTGACCGGACCAACCGGGCAACACACCAACCAACTAACCAGACACTCAACCAGTCAAGCGACGTCACTGGATGCGTTGTACTTGTTAATTGCAGCGGAAGCACTCAATTAAAAGCGCGTGAAACGTGAAACGCCACCTGCGTGTGCAACTGTGTGTGTGCGTGTGTGTGCGTGTGTGTGTTTATATAGCGCCTGTCGTTTAACAACTGCGACTGCAATGTGCAAATTAAGGCCACAGGAAACAAACAAATGCGGCGTAATCAAAAAGCGGTAAATAGCTGATACTGTAAATAGTTTATAGCCGATGCATAAAGTTGCAAATTGCCAGCAAGTGAGCGAAACCAAACCACATTAAACCAAAGCCAACTGGTAACCCCAACCCAAAGCCAACTAATTCGAACAGCAACTGTTTGTCAATGTTTGTGGAGACTAATTAAAGTTGCCAACTCAAATATAAATGAGATGCATTTTCATTTGGCCATTGCGAGCATTGGTCGGGTCAACAAACGTTATTGTAAATTTGCCCCAACAAATAGGCAATTGATAGCTAATGCATATCATTGGTGTTCCTAATTCAGTTGAGTGTTTAATACTACTCTGCAAACATTTTCATTTATGCAACACTAGCCTTAAGCAATAAATTGACACTATTCACACACACCTTGGTCTGAAAACAGAGCCCAGCACAGACAAAAACAAGGCCACAAATTTTCTGTAGATTATGATAAGACTTTTCATTTCATTTATATATGAAAACGATAAATTCAGAAAAGCTAGTTTTTCTTAAGGCTGTGTTTCAAGACTAATTACTTGAGAAGATTGAAATTTCTGAATGCATTTCTACTTTTATTGAATATACATTTTTTTTGCATTAAGCCATTGAGGTAAAACCAAAAAAAAAAACCCCTATCTGGAGTTCATGAACCTTGACTGATGCTCCCTTTATCATTCCATATAGATATCTTACATCGGTGATATGTGCAATAAATGTCATTATCAGTATGATTGATCAGCTGAAATCTTTAATACACAACTCATTGATCATTAGCCGGTTCACGGAAAACTGCAGGATATTGCAGCCGGAACTAACCGCTGACACCACAAGTACAAAAAAGACAAAAGTAATGCGCAACTAGGCAGCAAGGCGGGGGGTGTGGAGCGGTGCGTGCCGCCGTTGTTGTTGACGGTGTTGTTGCGGCTGTCGTGACATCATAAGGCAAAATGTCAGCAGTTTTATTATCGGGCACACGCACAAATTGTCGCCTTTGTCGCTGAAACTGAGGCTGCCCTGGCAACAGCAACAGCAACAGCTGTTGGGGTTTTTATATGTATATTCATTCGTACAGTGTGTCGCATAAATAATGCAGTTCATTATGTCATTTAGCGGCACGTTGCGTGCACTGCAACAGAGCGACAGAGCGACACAGTGGTCGCAGATGACGCCAAGTTTCAGTTTGAGTTCCATGATCTTAAGCGGATCACATGCCACGGCAAAAGCAGGTTGTTGTTGTTGCACTTGTTGTTGCCCTTGCTGCTGCTGCGCACCATGCGCGGAAATGAAGTTGTCAATGAGCCACTTCCACAATTTATGAGCGATGCTGCTGTGGCCACCGCCTGCCAAGATCTTAATTATGACTTGAGTAATGTGGAATAAACGATAAAGCGTGCACACGCAAATACACTGCAAGAAATGGCACGGTCAGTTAGTCCATCTGCTACATTTGCCAGTTGCCAGCTGCCATTCAGCTGGACAATCAACTTCATAAATCAAGCCCCAGTCCAAGTACGGCAACGGGAGTTTAGCTATAGGAATCAGACTTGGAATCGGAATGCCAAAAACCAACGACGACAACGACTCATAAAAATGTCAAATAAAAAATGTGCAAACATTTTTGTGCATTTGCCAAATTTGCACAATTTAATTGTGGCAGAAAAATAAACATATATTTACATAAATATCTTTTTAGAAAAAAAAAAAATATACGCAAAAAAATTTATGATTATTTTATAGCAGCTCATGTCCATGTCTAGGTCCAAGTCCAAGTCCATTTCCATGGCTTGGCATGTAACCAAAATAAGCAAATTTGTCGTTTAACTCGCGCATTTCTAGAGCAGAATAAATCGCAAAAGATTTATAGATTGTTTGTATCAAATCAATTCGCTGGAAACTCTAACAATTTCTCGCATTCCTTTTCTCGCTCTCTCTCTCTTTCTGCATCTGGCTCTATGAGCATTAACGAAATTTTCATCAGACTTTTTCATTGAGTGTGGAAATTTCATTGTAACAAATCAATTAATGGCTTACAGCGGCGAAAGGGGGGCTGCACAGTTCAGTCCGATGGTCTGATTCCTGCTATTTGCCGCGTTGTTTGCTGTCGGGCAATCAGCAGTAATCAACGTGTCCGGGAGTGAGCGGAGCGGTCAGACGATTTGCTGTTAGCTGCTCCTGGCTGGCATCGAGTCCTGTCCAGACATTGCGCCGGACGACTGAATGCGCAAGGCCACAACGGGACGTCGGAAATGGCGGGCACGTTAGTGTCGTCGTCTCTATCGCTGGGATTTAATCGATTATACGATTTAATTGAACTAAAAACGCTTAATAAGCAATAAAAGCACATACACACACACACACACACACACACACACACACACACACACACACACACACACATGGAGCACAACTGCGCTTCTATGCAAGCAACAACAAATTAAAAGTAACACTTAAAATTACACCACGTAGACTTTGGCTAATGAAAGCATCCAAGTGAGTGGCAACCCCCTCTAGCACCCCTTGCCGCTGCAGTTGCAGAGGGGCAATAAAATTTTATTTTCCACGAAATGAAATTTTGTGAACCGTTGAAAACCACTTGCCACACAAGAACAACAACAACAATAACAACAAAACATACATACTGCAACTACATAATGCTTACAAGTACTACAACAACAACAACAACAAGAAACCATTGAAAACTATTTTAATTGCGCTTGTCCAACTTAAGGATACCCTGCGAACAGCGTTTGAAAAACATAAAATAATTTCAAAAGTTTAAATTAAACTTAATCTAAATTTAAAATTACAATGATAAAAAAAAACAAATCTGCGATATAGGATAGACCAAGTAATCCAAAACGATGTCAATCTCAGTTGTAGGATCAACTCAAGTCAAATATATACAATTTACGTATTTATTTTGAAAACAACCACAAATAAGGCGGGCGCTCATTTTAGCAACGTTTAAATGCAATTAAACGCATTCATATATCAAATTTTTATTTTATTATGCAATTCGCTTTTCAAGTGAAGTGTGTGGGTGGTTGTTGTTAGTGTGTGTGTGTATTTGTGTTTGTGCTTGTTTTTATGGTTTTTGCGAATAGCAGGCAAGTGAGGAAATTTTTATAGTGAGCATTAAGAGCTTAAAAGCGATTTGCTCGCAAATGGCAGAGTGATTATAGCCATGTTGCTCTGGCAGCAAAACAGCTATTGAAAACATTCTGAATAGCCATCAGCGTTATGCTTACATATTTACATTATATGTATGCATGCATATACATATATAAGCAGATTAGCAGTATAGTTATGGCTTGTGTGCAAAATCAATTAAAACGCAATTTGTACACTGAGCAAGCACTTTGGACATTTTGGGTTAACTTCATAAACACTAATATATGTATATACAATAAACACAATTCCAAATGGTTATTTAACACGCCAACTAATTGCACATTAACAAAAAATCACACAAATACTTTATTATTCATTTATTTGCTGCTTGTTAAAACTGTCAAGTGCACATCCATTTATTGTGAGAACCCAGCATTGTTTTTATTTTAATGATATTAGAATGCAGAATATAACATATTAATGCAGAATATAGCAAATATTAATAATTATAATTATTAGTTATTTGGTAAATATATTTATATTTATAACAAACATGGAAATTGTTTCAATTTTCTTGTTAGTGTGCGAGAATTAAGTTTTAGGAGAGGTTTTCGGTTGGAATTTAAATAGGCTTTGCAGTTGTTTTGTTTTAACAATCAAGAAACACGCTAAATATGAAATATTTATTGTTGTATTAAGCAACAGCTAAAAAGGCAATATGTTAATACCCATAACAAGTCACTAAAATTCTCAGGTATTCATAGGTAATTAGTGAACAGTGTTAACTTATATAAATATTTTTCTTACTAATTAGTTTTAAATGAAAGTTCACTTTACAATTTTTCCAGGTAATCAAAATTTTTGTGTACTTGTGTCATCGCGATTTTAGAATGTAGAAACTGATTCAGATTGAGGTAATTATAGAATAATATTGGCACTACATTACGCCAGCTAAGCAACTGTTTATTTAAGACACTCAATTCGTTTGTTTATAATTTTAGCTATATAAATTTCAATTATTCATATGAATGTATCTTCGGCTGCCAGCTGATATGCCTTGAGCAAAACATGAGAATAAAAATTATACGCGAGTTCAATGAACGCGATGCGTGTGCGAGGATTTATAGACGATGACGATGATGATGACGATGACGATGGCAACTGGCGTTGAGTGCTTTAAATTTAGACAAACAAACACAGACGGGCGACAAACAAATGTTTGTGTGCCTCTTTCTATGTGTGTGAGTACGTGTGATTGTGTGTGTTGTTTTTTAACATCTAACATATGCGAATTTGGTTCGACATGTACATTGCGGCGTATGCGTAATATCCAATTTGTTCTACGGCTGATGGCAAATTGCAGCGCAAACAAACACACACACACACACACACACACACATACACATACAGTGCACATGTGGCTCAGCTTATAACAGGGCCTGCAATTTGTTATTGTTGTTGTTTTAACTGGTAATGCGATAGTCGATACGACAGATGACAACAACATGCAATAAAATGCAAAAAAAAAATAATTTTTTTTCGTATTTAATGGCGTTCATTAACCGCTGGTAATTGGAATTGCAGGTACGCATACGCCTACAGCAGTCAAGTCTTGTTTAAACAAATTAATGTTAAATAACAAAAACCAACAGAAGCATGAAAATTACATTTACGTGCAGGCCCCACTGACTGCATTTATAAGTAATATTATTAAAATTTCGTCCCCATGGACATAAGTAAATAATGCAATAATACAAATAATTCAATAATAATATTATTGTCAACATAATGACATACGGGGCCAGAAGCCCCTACGCAAAGGAGGAGACACAACAACAACAACAACAAACAACAACAACAGCATCAGTAACGGCTCGAAAGGTTTAATGCGCACACATAATTGAACGCGAAGAGAATGAAAGAATGGTAGTATGGATAAATGGAGTCCTGTCCTCATATATAGGCATTATTAATGCGCATGTAAAAAACCAAAAATCAATAAAACTGACTAACGATGGGGCTGATACGAGTGGGCTACATCCATACGTCTAGGTTACGGAGCAATAGATACCGATAGACGTGCAGCTGGCAACTTGTTCCGAGGCGGAAATGGCGTGCAAAGTGAAGCGGATGTGAGTGTTTGGGGTAAATGGGAGCAAAAACGCACCAGCGCATCCCCATTGGCCCACTCCATGCGCCACCATTCCCATTCGCAGGGGCTGCAGTTGAATAACCTCTGTATCTCTGCGCGCTGCTCTGGTCTGGCGCTCCCTCGCTAGGATCACATAAGCCCAACCGGGCACACTCAGAGTATCACACACACTCACACTAACACACATACTCACACACAAACAGACAGAGAGGAGATTATTAAGTATGAGGCCCAGTCAGGCATTGCCCATATGAGGCTTTGGCGCAGGCTACTTCATTACGGTGCGTGTTGAGTTAACACAAACACTGCAACGCCCACGAATGCCAGCGCCAGCACAAACAGTTAAAGGAATGGGGGCGTGGCAGTAAGTCAGTTAATATAGCAGCTAGTTGGCTGCCCGTTTGGCATATGAAAAAGCGGTAGAAAAACAGCTCGCAGCCCTACAAAATAAAACACAGCGTAAGCGCCTTTCAGGCTTTTTAGTTCAGCAACAACATCAGCTCCAATATCAACAGCAACAACAGCAACAACAGTAACAACAGCAACAAAAACAACAGTAGCTACAACATCATTGAGGACAACAACAAAGGCAATAAGCGGCAGCAATGAAAGCGTTGGCAAAAAAGGAGTAAAATTAACACGTGGTTTGAGGTTGACACTCGCTCGATTTGCCGCTGAGCTGCCTCGGCTTTTGTATACATATATATCTCATTATGGCCCTAAATGTGTGTAGCTGTAACTGGTGTGTGTGTGTGTGTGAAGTACACACTGTGTAACGTGTGTATGTAATATTTACGCATTTTCGCCCTGTTTGTGTCGCCGTTGAGCTAATGAAAAGCGGAAATGAAACTTTTGTATTAAACAAGTCGACGTTGTTGCTGTTTTCTGTGTACGTCCCAAACAGTGTATCTGAGGGCGTGTTTGTTTGTCTGCCTGCCTTTCAGCGAGCGTGCAGTTTACATTTTAAAAACAGCGCGCACAGACATATTCAGATTGCGTATACGACGCGTGTGCCACACCAAATTGCCTACCACCTCCGTTCGTTGTCTTTATAATGCGCTCGGATTAAATGAAGTCCTATTAAAATAAAGTAATTTCTGCCGCGGCGCCACAAAAACGATTCCGCACCTACGTAACAAGTCGGTCGGGCCGCCTGCCTTTTTTCTTTCCGCCCTCGGCAAGAAACTAAATTTTAGCCAGTGACTGCTAAATGTTTAAAATCCGTTTTTTAGCTCACAAAAAAAAATATGAGGAAAAACAAAGAAACCCAAGAGCAACTGTGTGTTAATGTGCATGCCAAAAAAATACAAAAAAAAAAAGGCAACAACACCAGTAAAGAGATAGAAACATACTTGAGAATGGGCAACGTTATGGTGGGCTGGCATAACAAAAGGGCAAGAAAAAAAGAAAATTAATATGTGAAAAAAAATTCTTTGGAATTTTTATGCAAATAACATTTCATTTAGTGGGCTGGAATATTTGCCTAAAAATGTGCAGACCGAGCAAATATTAAACGAAAACTAAATAAAAATTAATTGAATTAAGCGACCCGTCGCGCTGGATGAGCCACAGCAGCAGGAACCAAAAAGAACAACAACAATGGCGAGAAAAACTTTTATAATAATGTGCAGCAGAGTGAAAATGTTCGTTTGCACAAAATCTGTGCACGAATCATGAAAAACTGCAGAAGGATATAAAAGTGTTATAAAATTTAAAAGTTATTGCTGCGATGAGCAGGCCTGATATGAAAAGAAATGCGAATAAATTCCATCTAGTGTGTATAAATGAGTCACCCTGGCTTACCTTCCTAAGTTAAATTAAAGAAACTGGTCAACAGTGTTGCCACAACAAATACAAACTTAACTGGTTGAAAGCAAAACATCTCCCAAGTTTGCGTGGCCCAATCTGAAATTCTATTCGCTATTCAAATTTGAGGATTTAAAGCTTCCGAAACCTAACACTAAGAATTGAAGAGCACAAAAGATCTTTCGGTTATATAGTTACTTAAATTTGTTAATATAGATAATTTTTAGCTATATTTTATATATTAAAAGTAAAAAATGTGCCAGATTTATCGTGCTTTTGAAAACTTAATCTGAAAACCACATTTCAAAAGCAGACACTAAAAAATGACTTGTTTTGAAACTTTTGAATTGTGAAAGAGAGAGAGAGAGATCAGAAAAAAAATATACATAAACTAAAACAAATTATGCCCACGTCATTGCAATCTCAACAGCTTGTTATCCAGTGCCACAGAACAGACTCCCATCCAAAGGTAGCAACCGCATGTGTTGCATTGCTGTTGCAGCATTGCAAATGACGCCATCTTGACAGAGACAACAGCACACAAGCACATAAACAACACACACACACACACACACAAACTGTCTACCCAGGTGGGTATATATGCATATATATATATATATATATTTAAGCCAAAGTATATTTGTATATTTGTTTGTATATGTGTAGGTTTGGGCAGACGCATTGCCAGACAAATGCGCGTCAAGTTGACTGCATGTCTCGAGGCAAGTCATTCACATTCGTCATCAGCGAGCCAGGCCAAGAGCCAGACAGCCGCAACTGCGCTCTGCAGTGCGCTCTGTAGTTACAGCTGCCGCTGTTGCTGCTGCTGCTGCTGCTGCCAAGGTGCCAAGCAGCAACACCCACTCGCAACTGGAGTCGTTCACCGGCACAGCTTTTGGAAGCCAGCCTGCTAGTAAGCGAGTTTCCAGTGGCAACATCATCGCTGTTATTAATCTAACGCACTGCATACACACACACACACACACACACACACTCAAAAAGACACCGAAAGACACACAAGCAGCCTACGCCCTCATTTCCAGGTGGCAGTTGTAGCTTTAAGTTACGGCTGCTGTGGCGCGTATTTTGGTAGCCACTGTGCATGTTCCTCTGTTTTGTTGGCAAATGAGTTTTTGGCCAAATGAGTCTATGGCCAATAAATAAAAAAAAAAGAAACTACGTGTAACTTTGGGCGTACTTAAATTGCCGTTTAAGCATTTTTTATGGGCATAATTTATCAAAGTTACGTTAATAATTTTATAAACATGCACACACACACAGACACAAATACTGCTATGTGGGCTGCTGCTGTTCTGTTGGTGACATAAAAAAAGCAAACAAAAATTATTGCAATTTAATTTGCATAAATTGAGCCAACAGCGTACACAAAAAAAAAATATACCAGGAATATACCAAAAAGCCAAAATAATTTCATAGCTTTCTTCTAACACTGCAGCTTGCGCTGGCAACAACAACAGCAACAACAACAACAGCAACAAGAATGAGGACAACAAAAAGGGTTCTCGTGGCAATTTCAGTTTTGCGCTCATTTTGCTGGCATTAAATTTTGCATACTTGCCTGAAAAGGAGTAGAAAGTGGAAAGCACATCATTTGAAGCATTATGTTAAAATATGCGACTCCTTTATCCCTTTTTTATGGGACAGCTGTGTATTCGTTTGAAAGTTTTCTGAGAAATTTCATTATTAAAAATCATGTTGTTTTGGTATGTCGAGTGCCGGGCACTGATAAGCGGCAAAGTGGCAGCCAGTGGGAGAAAAGGTTGCAAAGCCAGCGTCAGCAACTGTATCATCATCATTAAGTTTCCGCATAAGCATTTAAATAAAGCTCATTACTGTCTTAACATATTTATGTTTTTTATATAAGTATAATTTGCCTCAACATTTTCATTTCTATTTTAATTTATTTTATTCTTTTTTGCACACATTTCCCATTCGGTTGTAGAAAAGTCGAGTTAGGCTTTAAATTTGCGGACGGTTACCACGCCACTGGTTTGTAAATAAGTAAATAAGGTTTGTAAATAAAATTTTTAAGAGGGCTTATTCCAGTTTCAAGGCACACAGAAGTCACACCTAAAAGGTTTGCGTGTGTATAGAACTAATTAGACACTCTAAATTTGCATTGTTTAGGGCCAATTACTAAGATAACAACGCCGCCTTTAATGCATTAACATATATTCATATATATATATATATATAACTAAGGACAAACATAAATAAGCCGAACCGAATCGGATTGGCACCTTTTCTCTGTGTCCCTGAAACACTAGATATTGGCAATTAATCTATGTATATGCAGGCATCATCTCGACAGCATCTTAATTAAGAACATGTCAAATTTATCTCTCAATCTGCATAACAAGCATTTACTCGGTATTACTAATCCAAACACCAGACAAATTGCAAGTGCCTTTACCCACTGCACCACCGCCCACAGCACCACAGAGTCAGAGAGTTGTGAGTTGGCACTTGGTTCGGTTCGGTCATTTGGTTGCCTTGGCAATCTCACATTAGCTTTTCACTCTATTTACGAAAAGCTGATGAATGATGCATTTGCTTAAATGGGTGCCGTTGGCACCGAAACCAAAGCACCGATTTCCCCTCCCCCCACCACAGCAGTGGCTAAAGCAAACTTTTCTGGGGCATGCTAGGCCATTGTATGAACAAAAATTGAATTGAACTGCAAACTGAAAATATTGAACTGTGAACCATGAACTGCAATGCAACCAAGCTAAAGGGTTTACGTGTAGTTTTTGGTTGTGGTCCGCAGAGAGGGTCGTCAAGCGCCGAACAACGCCAAACAAGGAGAGTTCATTGGCCTATAGACACACACATTTTCTCTCACTCTGATTCTCTCCCCCTTGCACTTCCTTTCTCGTATTTCTCTCCGTCTCCCGGCAAGCACGACACTTATGAGCCCATCAAAATGCAAGCATTCACCGAAACCTATCCTAATAAATTTGTGCTTGATGCGCTTTCATGATGTTACCTGCCTCGAAAGCGTCTCTCTTCTCATTTGCTCACAGCCGCCCTCTCTCCCGCTCTTTCTCTCTCTGTCTTCCGCATTATATGCTACCCTTGCACAGGCATTATAATGAAATACCACACACACACGCACACGCACACACACACACACACACACACACTCAGCCAAAGGTTTATTGCAATGCGACATTTGAGCTTCAACACTCAACGTCTGAAGTCTGCTACGTTGCGGCTGCTGCTGTTGCCGTTGCTATTCCTGCTGCGGTTGCCGCTATGGCCCTGCTCGCTACTGCTGCTGCCTCTGCTGCCCCTGCTGCTGGTCTGGTTACGACAAGCAAAGGGTTGCGAAGCTCGCATTGCATTTGGCTGAAGCCCGCAGCGCCAGCGGGCGAATAACAATGGTGCTTATGTATTATATAACATTCTACATGCGTATGTGCGTGCCAGTGTTTGCGTATGTGTGTGTGTGTGTGTGTGTGTGTGGGTATTGGTGCGTGCGATCCGGAATCCTTATGAATCCTTTTGCACTGGCAATTTTTGTGTGCCTGCCGGGTCGCTTACTTTATAAACAAGCGACTAGTCGCGCAACGAGAACGAGAAAACAATCCAAAGCCCTGCCATCTGTCATAGATACTGTCAGTTTATATTGATTTTCGTTTTAAACGTTCATGCCAGACACAGCGGCAGCAGCTATGAGGACGACCATGCCGACAATTGGCAACAATGAAGTCGTCATTGTCGACCCTCTTCCTGGCTGGCTCATCTGACTGAATTTACCTGAATATTTACGTCGACTTGTAAATAATACAAATGCAAATACAAATGTGGATGAGCTGAGCCAAGCCAAACCAAACCACTTTTAACGCATTAACGTCACTTTAGTTACATACACACACACACAGAAAAGCACTTAGGGACTAAAAGGACAGCGATGCGCTGGGTCGTATACGTATTATGGGCAGACAGCCAATGCAGCTAACAGGGACGTCAGCCTGACAGCTCCATTTCAATGCAAACAATGGTAAATAGTGCTAAAACTTACTCCCGCAATACACACACACACACACAGGCACACACACACAAGCACACACGCACAGACAAGCACACTCAGTAGTGCCCACACATTGGCATTGTCAATATTTGCAACAGTCAACGATGACGCTGCCACCGACGACGTCACTCAGTGGCAACTTAAGCTAACAATAATAAAGCAACAACAACATTAACAATATCAGCAGCAAACAACGACCAACAACAACAAGCTAACCAACATGTTGAACAACATATTGAACAAATGCATTTCAATAAGCCAACGACAACCGCTGACGCCGCCAACCGACTGCCGCAGCAACAACAGCAAAGCCAACAATCAACACAACAGCCACAAAGCGATTGAGTAAGGGAAATAGATTGAGTAGGAGTGCAAAAGAGCGAGGCTGACGTAAACCTGTGCCAGGCAGGTTCAAAGTACGCACGCCTAAAAATGGGCTGGAACCAAGCTCAAAGTTGGAGACCAGCAACTGCAAGCTAGAAGCTGTGTGTGTTTGTGTGTATGTGTGCAAGTGTGCGTGTGAATGGCACTAAGATCGAGGTCTAGGGCCCTTTCACGTTCAGTGCGTTCCGCACGCTTCAACTTCAATTGTTTGCATTAAAATTGCACTTCAACTTCGATAACTGCAGCGGCTAAAAAAGCAGTCGCAAAACTCGGGCGCAGCTAAAATAGCTCGGTAAAAATTGTTTGACAACATGAAAAGAAAACGCAAAAACGAGAAGGAAAAAAAAGTATTGAAAGCATCAGCCAGCAGGCAGAAGGACCTGCTCTGGCTATGCTCTTGCTTGGTGGCTGATGCTAAGTAAATATGCAAATAAAAATAACAACAAGACGACAAGTTGGCAGCACAACAAGTGCAACAGCAACAGCATCAGCTTCAAGCAGCCAAGTCAGCGTGACATGATGAGCGACTGATACAAAAAACAAAATAAAAAAAACAAAACAAGAACGAGCGCAGCACAGACTGAAGATTGTGACCAACAGCACAAATGGAGTTGTTTGAAGTACTCGTAAAACAAAATGTAGAGCAACAGTTGCAAAACGTCTGCTATTTTCTGAGCTGAGCTGCAGCTTAACAAATAAACATGTTGCATATTTATTGTGTTGAAAATATGCAACAGACAGACAGAAAGAGAAAAAAAAGAGACAGAGAGTATGAAAGGATGCTCAGGTAGCTTATCAAAGACTAGTTGCTGGGCTAGTTAGTTTACATGGAAACGCCAACTTCACATTTTTAAATTCCTTTAAAGAAGATCAAAAAGGTTTTTGAAAAAACAAGAGCTCAAAGAACTTATCAAACACTAGCTATAGAAACGGTACCTTAACGCTTTAAAGTTTCATTAAATCAATAAAAAAAAAAATAAGCTTCATAATCTATTGCTATATGTATAAATAAAAAAGAATGCTTTTACATTTGCAAATATAACTTAATTTAATAATGGGACTATAAAAACTTTTTATCAATTTGGAATCAAAAAAATGTCTTATGATATTTTTTCATAAGTTTTTTTCTTGGGCGAGCAACGAATTGAAAGCTATTCCTGATCTGCGGCTGCTTTATGAGCATTTATTAAACTACATTTTTGGTGGGTTTAGGAGAATCTTTATTTAACAAGTTTAGGTCTCCATTTTGATTATAGCCTTATTCATACCCATCCACTACTACAACTTTGCGCGTGCTTTTTTCCACGAATTTTTTTGTTGCTATTTAATTTAACTGCAAATTTCATCCACAGATTGTCAACTTGATCAAACGGCGATTAAAAATCAGCAAGAAAATAAAAACGTTTTGATTGTGCCACAGAAAGTGGTTCGACATGTTGTCGATGTTGTAAATGTTACTGAGGGCCATTTATCTTGTTCAACTTCTGACACTGGCAAACAACTGGCATCTGATTGCCAGCATTGACTTTCGCTGCGTCTCTGGAGCTGCGTCAAGTCGAAGCGGAAGCATTTCGCAAAATCCAAAGGAAGTCAATGTATAAAATTTTAAGCGTTTCACAGAGCCAAAAACTTTTGGCCATGACAACTTCCCCCTGTTCCGGCGTCAAACTCTGGATACCGCAACATGCAACATCGCAAAGTCTCTGTCGTTCTCTTGCTCTTTCAATCTTTACTTTGCCATCTCCTTCAGTTTTGCTTGCAGTCTGTGGCGAACTTTTGCTAACTGCTTGAAATTATGAAAGTTTTGTCCCTCCATGCATTTGGCCATTGCCAAGATGTTGTTGAACAGTGTTAACGTTTTGCATTCAGTGTCCGCTGCAATGTAATCCAATCAAACTTCATTATTATAATGCCGTCAAGGCACACAATGCAAATAGGGCCAGACGGCAACGGGGCGAGACGACAGTCTCTGGTAAAAGTTAAAGAAAATATTGCGTTACACTGTGCAAATCGAATTTGTGATGCAGCTTGATGGAAAAGTGCTGCAAGTGTCTTTAGCAAAAGCAACAACGCACAACAAAAGGCTTCAACAAACAAACAACAACAACAACAACAACAACAACAACAACAACACGCAACTAACAGGCTTTAAACAAAAGCAAAATGAATAAAACGCTGAGGATGTGCTTATGATGACGTTGGCGGCGTGTCGACCATGGCCTACGACAACGTGATTTTCAGTAAGTTTCGCAGTGCTTTAGAGTGTGTCTGTGTGTTTGTGTGTGTGTGTTGCTGGTGGTCGTCTGTCAATTGAATGTCTGCTGCGGCGACGTCATCAACAACAATGCGGCTGCAACTTTGCTGCCGTCTACGTTGCAACTCCATTAACCCTAAGCAGCCGTATAAAACTTTGATACTTCTCTTTCACTCTCTCTCTCCCTCTTTCTGTCTCTTCATCTCTCTCTCTCTCTCTCTCTCTCCGCTTCTTATTTCATTCGCTTGTCCTCTCTGTGCTTAGCTCTTGGTGATTTACGTTGCTTTGAAGCATGACGTCAAATTGTATCCGACACATACAACAACAACAACAACAACAACAACAACAACAACAACAACAACAACACACAGCGACCAAAAATGCTTAACAAATAAGCAAGAAAAGCAACAAAAACAATGACTGACTGTTCCATTAGCTGTGCGTGTGTGTAAGAAAGAAAGAGAGCGTTTGTGTGTGTGTGTGTGTGTGTGTGAGTGGGTGTTGCACTCAAACAGTGAACCTCTTTTGAGGCACAACGAACGCCTTTTATAGCGAACTCCAAAGCTGACAATGCGTCTTCTGAGAGAGCGCTGCTTTTTGGCATTTCTTTAATATGGTTTCACTGGACGATGGCGGTAACGGGGTGGTTCGGGGAGCAGCAAAAGCTGTGGAAGGGTTTTTTTTTTGTTGCCTTATCGAATTTTATGGCTTTATTGATGCCTGTAATGGGTGGGCGTGGCCAAGTAACGTAGTTTCCATTTAAATTGACAAAGCAATCGCTTCTCGAACTGTAATACAATGTACTCGATGGATATTGGTAAAAAGAAAGAGCGAAACATTAGTAAAAGGCTGCTTCAAGAAACAAGAAATAAAAAAAACAAAAAAAAAGTTTGGATATTTTGTCATAAGTAGCTTATATAACATATATACAAAATACCCAAACGTGGAATTTTCTTTTTCTTGCTTCTTTAAGAAACTTTTTGCTATCGAAAACAAAATATTTGAATTAATTTTATATATTGTTGATATAATAACACAATTGCATATAAATCTGCATTATTTTATCTAAAATGTTTTTGCAAAAATAAGCTTATAGAGAACAAAAACTCTTTTCAAATTTGAAATACACAGATAAGCAAACAATTAGGAAATGAAATTAAATTATTGACAAACAAAGGAGACCAACACAAACACACAAGAGCAAAAGAATTTAAAAATAAATTAAGTTTATTTATTTTAGTAAACACTTTGGCCAACGTATTTGGTGCGTAATGCAAAAGGAACAAAGGCTGGCAGTTCGCACATGCCAATGCCTTGCAGAAGAGGTCCTGCCCGTACCAGTACCAGTACCAGTACCAGGACCAGGACCAGTGCCCTGCCAGACAAATGCCATTTGCATGCAAGAGCAAACAATGCGATATCGTCAACAACGCTGGCAATGCTCGGGCTGTAGCTTGAGCTTGGCATTTTGGCAACGCAATAACATCATTTTGTTTTCGCTCTGTGCTTGCTTTTTTTTCGTTGCCGCTTAACGGCATTTGCCTTTGTTAAGGCCTTCGTCCTGTGGGTCCTGCGGCTCGGGCGGGCGAAAGGGCTGGCCACGCTTAATGAAGCAACCCTTAAAATTTGGCACGTTTCGTTGGCAGCCAACGAAAAGGAAAACGAAAATGAAATTTCACTCGGAAAGTGCAATGAACTCGGCACATTTATACAGATTATCTGCGTCATTTTCATTTGCTATTTATTTATTTTCGTGTTGGTTTTTGTTTGCTATATGTTTCTGGTTTCATGCATTATCGATGCGTTGAAATGAGATGATCGAATAAATCACTCCAATTACCATTAAATTCTTATTAAAATATGTATTTCTAAATACCGCCATACCGCTGCTGTGAGTAAACAGCAGGCGGCGATTAAATTTGCATAAACACAATTCAAACTTTTGCCAGCCAAATCTTGCGCAATCAGCGTGCGAGATTTCTTCCTGTCTTGGCTTAGCCGCGGACAGCGCCTGAACCTGTTTCTAATGGTGGGAACTTTCATTAACAAATTGCATAGCCAGTAAAAAGCTAAAAAGCCAACCGAAACCGGCCGGCAAATGGTGCTGCAAATTTGTTTATGCAAACGACTGGCCAATGGCTTGGAGTCCCACCAGAGCGGAGAGGGGGGGGCTGCTCACAATGACTCTGACTCGCAGCTACTGTGAACCGGACGCCGGCAATTTGACCGAGTTAAAATATGCGCCGCTGACGCTTATGTTAATTTTTTCGCTATACGTTACACAAAAATAAAAAAAAGTTCCCAAAAAAAAAGGAGCTGTAAAAATTCTATAAAAACGCCAAAATGCTCGTCACGTTTACCCGACGGCAGCTGCAGAAAAAAATAATAAAATACAAAACAAAAAATAATAATAACGTACAAAAAGCCGGCAAAAGCTAAACAACATTTTTTTCGCCGTTGTAGCTCTGTTAATTGCAGTTGCAGGGCCAAAAATGGAAGTGGCCTAATATTGTCGAATTTACGTTGCAAACAAACCCTCAAAGCGACTGCCCTGAGTGTACGAGTGTGTGTGTGTGCCTGCAGTTCCCTCCTGTATTTTATTCATTAACATTATCTACCCTTTGTAATCTTAGAAGTTTTTTTCGGCGTTTCCAGTTTGTCTGCGCAGTGTGTGTCTGTGTGTGTGCGCTGAATTCATTTCATTAAAATCAAATTAACTTGTGATAAATGTTGCGAAATATATCATAAGATACATATACATATAGCTATATACCACACAAACACATACATATGTACATATATGGTATCCATAGAGCGCGAGGAGGGCTGCTTTAGCCTGCCAAACAATGAACGGTCTATTTGATATTTATCTGCAGTTCAGTTTTGCTTTTGCCAAAGACACTGGGCCAAAACCGTTGCTGAGCAAATAAAATGCCATATCTGATTATGTAGAGCATATAAAACGAAAGGGCCAACGTGGGTGCCCAGTAGCAAAAGCAGCAGGGTGGAAACAAGAAAAAATGCCGAAAAAAGAAGCGTAGAGAATACGGTAGGAGACGCCTGGCATATTAGCGGAGACATCGAGAAGTAGATAAAGTAATGGCCGGTGCACTGAAAGCAGTTTGCCATGGGTAGCTTGTCACAGATAGCTCGATGAATTGTAATGTTTGCTTTTGTTATGTTTGGCAGCGTCATCAATATCATGGGCTGTGATAATAATAAGGCTGATCAAATGTTAGCTAAAGCGACGTATTTTTCTCTCAAGGCAAATGCAAGTAGGTATATATAATAAGTAGAAAATAAATCGGTGTCTGACTGCTTTAGCGATCTTTACGCCTCAAGCTAATTCAACAATCTTTAAGCTGCAATTTAAAAAAGCTGTCAACACTCATATCCAAGCAGTTATCAAGCAACTTTTTGACAAACTTTCTAAAACTCATCCATTCGCCTGGGCAAAAGTTGTGCCCAAGTTCTGTTTCCTGTCACAGCTCAGCGAAATGTAATTGAAATGATTTATAAACTTTTCCAGCTAACGAAATGAACCCTTGGCCACAAATACAGACACAGACACAGAAGCAGACACAGATATATAGCCGGACACGCAGACAACTAAAGAAGGCATTATGCTGAAGAAGACATTACGCATGCGTCGCGTTGTACGTGCGGCAAGCCCTTTGTCCAAAAGCAACACCCCTCGGCGCGGCCAGCTGCTTAAAATGCAATTGCCAAAATGCAAAAATGTTAAAATGCCGGCCATTTGGCTGCTCGCTCGCACTTTATCATATCAATTTCAATAAAAGCACAAAAAAAAGAAGTGAAAATAAACAACTTTAGGCAATGGCAAGGCATAACTATGGCAAATAACTTGAAATGCAAAAGCATAATTACAATTTGGGAAACACTTAACGGAGATCACGAAAATTAAAGGACAGCTAGGGTCGCGTCTGGCGACTAGGGTGCAGCAGCAGCAGCAGCAGCCCCCCCGTGGAAAGCAGAGGACAAACCCTTCACAATTGGAAGCGACAGGCGACGCAGACAACAACAACAACGAAAAACGATAGCAATGTTGACGCTGGCGTGAAGTAAAACTGCCAGTTAAGACAGCTGAGCCCGTTCCCCAGACCCGGCCAGTGAGCTGAGGGAAGCGGAGTTGGGTTGAGCCTCGTGCCAAGAGCACAACTTGAATTATGTGCGTCCTGTTTTTATGCGTGTGTGTGTGTGCTGCTGCTGTGAGATGAATGAGCTAAGGGAAGTGGCGTTGAGTACTGCCATAAGGAAGGATGAACAGCGGCAATGGCAACGGAACGAAGCGGAGCGAAGCGTTCCACCTTAAACTTATGCAAAGTGGCAGCCAGGCTACAGCGAGCCTCTGGCTGCAGTTGCAGTTGTACACACACACACACACACAAACACATAGAATATATATATATATGGCTGGTAGGAAGCACTAATGATGACGATGATGTACTGCAGGACGTGTTGGTCTTTTGCTCTCTGCTCGAGCTCAAAACAAATTAAAATCAAGCAGAACGACGGCAGAGCCAATGCAACACTGGATGTGACATGATAATTTTATGTTTATACGTAATTATGTTATGAGATGGATGCTGCTGCCTCAACTTGGTTGTTGGATCGACGACTTTTCGAAACTCTGAATTTATATCAAAGTGTTAATTATGTTGATAGAGAGACGAAGGACCAAGCCAAACCAGAGTTTTTGTACCTACTGCTGCGTCTGCGTCTGCTGCTGCTGCTGCTGGCAACTGCCACGCGCAGCAATCTGCACGTAGTCAAAGAGGCATCGAGGGATACTGTGTAAAAAAATGTGTAACAAAATCGTAGCTGGATATTTAATATTTAGAAATTAAAAAATCCGAGTATTTTTAAAATATATATGTATGAAATTTATGAGTTAAGCACCGTTCATACAGGCATCTTTATTAACCTGTCTGTTACTCCTGATTCATAATATACATATATGCTTTATGGATTCGAAGACACCTGCTTCTGCCTAGGGCAAACATTTGCACAACTTTGTTATGGACTTTTTACCCATTGCAGGGTATACAAAAAAAAAAAAGCAACCATCACCTGAGCCGCATGTGTGCGCATAAATTTTGCGCCGCATGCGGCATGACATACACAAACAAACAAACAAAAAAAAAACGGTAAAAAGCAAAAATATAGAAAAAAAAATGCTTTTATGATTTGTCTCAAATTACTTTAGAAAAGTTTGGCGTTCGACAAACAACAATAAATCATCGGCTCGAGAGTTCGGGCGCATTTGTTACACATACGCAAAAGTTCAATGGGGCGCTGGCTTCTGGTGCGGCCGTAACAGAAAATTTAATTAACAAATGTAGGCAAGCCGACAAATGCAAATCAAACGCTTCATTAAGCAGACAGCAGGTAGCTGCCTACCTGTAAGCATGTGGGTACTAAACGTGTGTCCTACCTTTGATTTATTACAGATGATTTAAGCGACAAATGTTGCCTTACTTGAGCTTGATTAATTACATGAGTTTATCAAAAGAAACTCGGCACGCATATCGATCCCCAGATCAGAACTCTGAAATTCTTTTAGAACTTGAAAAGATTTAATAATCGTACAAACAAAGTGTAGCCCGAGGCACTTCGCTATTTATGTGTTGTTTTCGTGTCTATATAATAACTTATAATTATAAGCAACAGTTGAAAACGAGTTACGGCATTTTCTTAATATTATTATTAATAGTTTGTTCGAAGCTCGAAGCCATAAACATACTGGCCATAAAGAAGTTTCAACCACTATTAGCATTTAAATAATTAAGTTTTCAATAGCTTTATTATCGCAAAATTATATTTTACGCTCCACGTAGCAAATAAGTGAATACCTATTTCTCTTTTAAAATTGTTTTTGTGCTGCCGAAGGCCAAATTAAATTTGTACACGCGCCACACGCTGATAACCTTCTGCCCAAATACATGCTGCTAAACTTCAGCTCTCAACCTCGTGAGACAAATAGCCTTACAATTTATATGCTTGCGTTGCCAGGACACATATTAAATGCGAGCAGCGTCCTTAGTTTCTATGACAACTAAATTGAGTGGGCAAAGAGAAAAATAGACATGTATTATAATATTATGGCCAGCTTATATAAAACTTATTGTGCGAGTATCTATCTACACGTGCGCCGACAGATGAGATGGGTGTAGTTTTTGAAAAGACACTTTTACTAGTTTACACTTGGCGCCCGTCGGACACGAGCGATTGATGTTGCAACAATCAACAAGTGTCTCGGGAAACCGAAATGGATTTGTTGCCCTCGTGTGGCGGCAAAGAAAATTAATTAAATACAAATACAATGGCTATAAATGTATCAGACGAAGCGAATCTTGCATAACGGTCCAGCCAAACGCATTCATTACGTATATCGCACACTGGCCAGGACAGCTCACTTATTAAGTAAGCGGACATTAAACCGCTTGCATAAATCACTGGCATGTCCAGCACCGTCGAGGTCATTAATTATTGCAAAGGACTTCGCTCGATACGAATATACAAATATGAAACGAATATGTAGCAAATTGTGTTCGATGTTTTATTTTTTTATTTTTTTATTATTGGTCGCATTATTCAATAATTGGTATTTACGTTTAAAAAAAGAAATAAAAAAAATTACTTAAAAATGTGCACTTATCCAACACCGAATGTTAAACACACTTCAATCTTCATATAAATTCCAACAATTAATATTATTTATATATACACCGATCCGCAAACTACATTAATATAACTCTAAAGAAGAACAAATAAGTTGCAACTTGTTTTAGTGAGCTGAACATCCCGATCAACACACTTTGACTCCATAGGGGCGGTTCCATTGTGTTCCACATAACTTGAAAAAATTAGAATCCCCTAGGCTAGGGCATAAACAAACAACAGTTCGATGCGCAAACAAAGTACAATTGAATCATATACACACGGAGTGTGACAGCCAGTGCTCCTGTGTCCCTCAACGCCACCTTTGGTCGAGTGCTGGCTGGGATAAATATGGTGTGTGTGTGTGTGTGTGTGTGTTTGTGTCGCATTCAGCACTCTCCGGGGGCAATATGACAATTAGTTACCAACGCAACAACAGCAATACCTACAAATGACAGCAAATACACTGGAGACAGGCTGTCCTGAGTGGAGGGGGGTGGACAAAAGGCAGAAGGCACACACCGCATAACATGGCCTCGTGGCAGCCATTTTGATGGCAGGACTAAACAGGCGATAGCACAGTGTGTGGGCAGGTGGTGGCTATTGAGGAGTGTGGCAGGTGGGATTTCCCCGTTGCCAGCACAATGGCACGTGCAGTTGATTTTTCAGCGGCGGCATCAGTTAGCGTTTAATTAGAAAATACGTATACGCCGCGTGGTACGTGCCGGTCCACGGACGGGCAATGCTGTTTGCACGATCCCTGTCAGCCAATTCATCAATTTTACTTAAGCATTTTCACTGTGTTTCGAGCTGCTGCTGCCCGAATACGATTATGACTACATCATAGCTGGGCACCCGGCTCGTTTTTCATTTGTTGAAGGCCCAGCAAATGTTTCGCAATGGCCGCAACATGTTTTTGCACTAATGATTTGACGTTTGCTGGCGCTTCAAATTTACCTAATACACATAAATTATGGGAAACTTCAAAACTAATTAGTCGCGTTATTTATTACAATTACCTGTCAACCAGCCAAAACTGAGTGCCATGAAATACACACACACACACTCACAAACCGAACTGAAACAAGTCGTGCACTCGGCGCCTTGTAACTATTCGAAAACTATGCTAATTCGTGCGTTTTCAACCCCAACGCAAATGTCAAATGGGTGGCACTGTGGGACAACAACGCTCAAAAAACAACAACTAAAAACAAATTTCTATGAATAGATTAAGAAACTTTGAAGCAGAAATATTAACTACAAATACTAGAAATACGTGTAAATAACGAATTCTTAATAATTTATGCTAGCAAAGTAAAAAGTGTGATAATAAATAACTTGTTAACTTAAACTTATAAAATGGAAAATAAACCAATCCATTGCACATAATTTAACAGCCGCAAACTTCTCAGTTCATTAAACACAAAAGTTAGGAGCAACAACAAGACTTTTTAGATTAGAGTTCAGCTTTACTTACCTTACTCACTGTGTCAAGCAAAGAGTCGCAAAACAGAATAAGAAAGAAACAAAAAAAAAAAACTAAGCTAAGCACTTAAGCTGTAATGTTAATTAAAACTTTATCTCTATCTCTCCATCTTTCAGTTTCTCTCTCCTCCCATTGCCGCTATATTTCGCGGTTTATCTTGAACTGTGAGTTGGCGTTGAGGCGGCCAACTAATTTGCAACAGAGTTAATCACGTTATTGCAATGAAATCAAATTCGTAGTAAAATATAACGAATTCAATTCATATCGCATATTATGCAAATGAGCAGCAAGTGAGCTAATTGTGTATTAATTGAATAATCATAAGCAGTACATGTGTAAAAGCAGGATTATGCCTTGCCCAGTCACATACAGATATGTATATATGTACATATATGTATAGCAATGAAATAGTAAATAAATTGGCATACAGTCAATAAATTGAATAAACCGAACTGTGCTGATGAACCGACAACAATATACAAACTACGTACGTGAGCATTTATAAACAATATATTTTCCATTATTTCTCCCTAACTATCTCTTACTCTCTCTCTCTCTCTCTCTCTATGCCTTAAAATCATCAATTTGCATTAACAATTAATCATAGCAAGCACGAAACGTGAACGAAATTCTAAAACCTAAATATAGATGCAAAATAGAAAAAAATATATAAAAAAAAAATAAACTGGAGAACTGGAGAGTTAAGACAAAGACGACTCAGTGCCAGAAACTGTAGCAGGTAAGCCTCGACACATCGATTCAACGCAACGGCCACAAATTCATAGAAACTGCGTTTTATTTTTTTGTGTTTTGTGATTTTTTTTATTTTTGTGCTGCCACTGCCGCATATGATTCAATTTTGTTTTCAGCCAAACAACTTGGCAACTGAAGAGCGTGGAGCCTGCTTTGAGGTGGCTAGTTGGCTATAAACGTGGCCCAAAAGAATGCAGTCCGAAAACCAGTTTGGCGTACAGCCTGTGTCTCAAGCACAACAACGTGCAGCATTTGGTTTTTTTTGTTTTTTTTGTTTTATTACTTTTTATTCAGCTACAACAACAAGTGAACCAAATTCTTTTTAACGAGCTTGCGCCAACATTTGATCCCCGCCTCCCCCAAAATGGAGGCAACACCAGGGGCAGCGCCAAGGGTGCGTTCAACGTTCAGTGCTTGCCAAAATAAAAAAAAAAAAACTACCAATAGCAATTCAAGCCAAGAAGTGTTAAAACCAAGCCAAGTTGCTTCACTTTTTGCCTGGCTTGTATCCATGTCCGTGCTCATATCTCGTGTCAATTTGCAAGCTGACGTTTTTTGTTTCTGTTTCGGGCGGTATTTTTTCTCGCTTTTTCCCCTGTTCGCCATTTATTTAATGCTTTTTTAGTTGAGTTTTGGTTTCTGTGTTATGCCAATTTTTGTTTTATTCGGCGCATTTAATTGCAGCCGGGCACACCCTTTGCACACACCTCGTGACGGAGTTTTTCTTTTCTTTTCATATAGATATATTTCAGTTTTTTTTGTTTTTTTATTTTAATTTTTTTGGCTGACTTTAACACTTGGTTAGGTTTCTAAAAAATGCCCAAGACACATGCAACGTGTTGAGCCCGGCCACTTAAAATTAAATGTAATTATATATTTATGAAATTAAGTTGATTATGCTAAATGCATTTTATTATGTATTTAGCTGCCCAGCGCCTCCAACAATTTGTGGGGATCCTCCGCACAGAGTGGCATATAAATTAGTAAATTATATTTATGCACAGCTTACTATGTATATAGTCTTTTGCACTCATTAGCTATAATATATATATATATAGTCACGAAATTGTCAGTCTACGGTGGATACAAAAATATAAGGAGTAAAAAAAATTGTAAATTGATTTCTTTTTGAGACCAACTCGTTTTGTGTGCTTTTAGCTAACATTAGAGATACTCTATTATTACTATTTGTTTTTATTTTGTTCTCAGCTTTCCTTAATTCCTTAAAATAAATCTTGAATCATTGCGGACATTTGCTGCATTGAACAACTTGCAACATGACCTGCTACTACAAAATCACAAAAAAATAAAATACAAATAAAATGGATAAGACGCAAAAATAAAAAATATAAAACGAATAAAAACAGATTACAATTTGGGTTGTTTTTTTTTTTCATGGCCTTTGATTTGCACCGTGTTGAACAAATGCGCGCTACTCCATTTTTGTCAATTGATTCGCCTGTCTGGCTCTTTCAAATACGCATTAATTTCATTTACTGCAATCATCATTGTCGCAGAGACATGGCAACCGTGGAGAGAAGAGTAAACAACGGCACAAACGTTAGAACGCAGGAACAAAACTGTGAGTGGGTGGCGCTGGCAAGAAGCAACAGCACGGGACAGGCGGTGGGCGGTGGGCGGTGGGCGGCAGGGCAAGTGAACCACAGCTAGCTAGCAGTCAGAGCATGCCTAGGCACTGATTGTGTTGATTACGCTGACCCACTTTGCCTGCCAAGGCTCCAAGTTAGAGGCGACAGCAGAACGGCAGGCAGTCGAATTCAATGAACTCGAAACCTGCTGATAATACGCGCAATAAAAATAATAATAATAGTAGCAATAATGTTGTTTTCAAATGCCAGCACTGCCAGCCAAAGGAGAACCTCAGCGCCGTCACTCAAAACGGAACGACTCGAAGTCCGTGCTAACTATTCTTGTGTGGAGATGTATCTAACGCACTTTAAGCACGTTTATATGTATGTATGTATGTGTGATATGATATCTTCGGTGTCTGCGAAAACAAAATACTTATCAGTCGTGGCTATTTTTAGCAAATAGCCAAGCGACAGGCACCAAATCTGTTTTGTTTTTTGGCCTCAATCTGCAATGACCACGCAGAATCCATTGAGCAGAAGGACAAGTACCAAAAAAATATATTTCACATTTTGACACGGTCATATCAGATAGTTCAGTTATTTTCCATCGGCAGCTTTACGAGTATTATAGTGTCTGTGACAGCTATTATCTACCGCTCGCTCCCCCGCCTCGCCGCCTCTCAATCCATATTACATGCCAAAAATGTACGTCATTCTAATGCGAAAAATATCAAGAAAAAAAGAAAAGAAAAAACCAAAAATAACAACAACACAAAAACTACTCCGAATCAGCTTACACATGGCTCTACTTCTAATGGATTTTATTTGTACTTGCCACTGTTAACGAAACCGAGTTGTTGATTTCTAAGGGAAGCGGGGCCGGGGCGGTAAATGTTTTTTGTTGATTATGCGAACAAAGCGGACACTATATACATATATATATATATGTATAAATGTGGTGTCAGAAGGCGGTTACCTGTGTAGCCAACTCAGTTGAAATTGGTCAGACATTAACATGCATGCGAGTATATATTAGAGCGTGTAAAAAGGCTTATTATGTGTTGAAATTGATTGATTTCCACTGAACGGCTTTGTGTCGGAAATCAATAAATTATAGGGTATGTATTACATTAGGCTTACCTATCCTTAATAATTACCTGCAAATTTTAACTAGTTATTAGTTTTTTTTCATAATTTATTTTTAATCTAATTTTTATTTCAGTCGTTCTTTTTTTTTTCCTAATTATAACAAGAATAATATTACGTTGTATTTATTGCAATATAATTTAATATCGATTTGTATCTTACTGCAATATTATCAAAATTTGAGCATTATAATGTACAATTTGATGTTGGCTTCTGACCCCAGAATCACGTTCAGTTAGCTGACCAGTTTGGTCTTTTGAAAAGTTTCGTATGGTCTTTTAAGGCTGCAATTCCTGAAAGCATCTCAATTAGGCATGCCGCTCTACTAATTTAAAAAGTTTGAAAACTTTTCTAATGTGGCGCCCCGACCTCTTGAAATTCTGCCAACTAACTTCAAATAATAATAATAATAATTTTAATTGCCAAACGGCAGCACTTGCGCATTATGCCGTAAAACGCAATGCGGAGTTCAGAGCCAGCTTTATTTATATAAATAGGTAAGTATTCTCAAGAAGTTGGCGCACATGCTTTAGACGTTAGGGGAAAATCATAAAAATAAAAATAAAAAAAATTGAATAAAAGCAAACATCATGCTGACTAAGGGGAATTTTTCCATGTGCTTTTTTTCTTGCTGCCACTTTGCCTATTGGCCAGGAAAAAAAATTAAACTTTACATTGAGTCGACGACAGAGTTGTAAAGAATCGTTTCGTTAAGTTTCACAGATGACGGTCCAAATCCACTGAGCACCTAATGGGCTTACAAACGAACCAAACGGTAGAGTACCAAAAGTATAAACAGCCTACTTGTTTCAATTTATGACAGAGCACGAAGGAAAAAAATAAGCTCACAGAATGTGTTTCAATTTATTTTCAATTTAATATTGATTTAACAAGTTGAAACTGAAAAAGATTAATTAAAATCAATTTTTTAATATACATATATTTCCATGATACTGTGTGCAATAAAAGCTTCAAGTCATTCCTTTAGCTTTACCTTTTTATATCAATTTATTTATATCCAAAAATAATTTGTCTCATAATAAGGGGGCTTATTATTAGCTCCTATTGATTGGTAATATGATGTCATAATGAAGATAATAATAACCTTTATAATAGATGTTTAAAAATAAAGAATATTATAATTGGGATTAACATTATTGATTGATTTCAATTATAAATCGTTTTCTTTGTGTCTTGTAATTAGTGGAATTGTTGGAAAGACACTAGCAAAACATCTTAAATGGATTGTTTTATTATTAATTCGTAAATGTTGCTGATCTGTGATGAGCATCCGAAGGAATTATGATGAGGACATTATCGCAATTGTCGTCAGGTTCACTGATTTCTTGGAACACCATTAAATTGCATAAAATTGTATGGGCGAAAAGCTGGCTGGGAAACGTCAGCTGCCAGCTTTAAATCAGTTTAAAATTATAGGAAAATGCGCAGAGTTGCTTCCTTAAAGCTCTCAGCGCTGATTGCGAGCATATAAATTGAAATGAAATAATGTCCCACAGTGTGTCCCGTCAGGACAGGGAGGGGGCACGGAGGATGCTGGGCCAACGCAGCTGTCTAATTGAACTAATAGAATTCGTTTTTTATTCACGCCCGCACGCGTCAGATAAGAGCAGCTTTGGGGCATTTACGCTGCTGTGGGATGGTCCGTTCGTGCTTCAAGCACGCCAAAAAAAATATGTTTCAAATGGTCGTTCGACCCCCGACCCCACCCGCTGGCCGCATTAAAAATTATGATTTCTGTTGCCACACATTTTTTAAGAAGGGCAGCGGCAAATGCTACCAAATGTAATCATTGCTGCTTTTAGCTGGGTGCCAAATGCCCAAGGCAGAGCACCATGCCGTACTTAACTGATTTCCGGGAATCGCTAAAAACCATTACACACAAACACACACACACACACACACACAGACAGAAATATATATAGAACATGTCCTTTTGGAACTTAAGCAGCAATTGAGCGTATTGGGGAAAAGCGCACAGGATGTTGCCTTGGCGACCAGCAGCGAGCAATCAGTTTAAAGCTCTCGAGAATTCTCAGAGGTAGCTATAAAACGACAAAAATTGCGTTGCACGCAATTGGGAACATGCATATACTTATTCGGAAGACTACTTTAATCAGAGCATCTATATACTTAAGCACACACACACACACACAAAGCAAAATCGTTAAACCTCAGGCGAGGCTTAAAAGCCGCAAAGGCGCCTCAAGGAAATCTTCCTAGCAGAACGATCCCAAGACCCAAAACGCCAATCGCTCAGAAAACCCAACAAAACCCCACTTGGTGGTCTGGCGCCTTCGGCTCTTCTTGGAAGCGGCGGCAGCATTAGGTCGTCATAGGCACACTCGAGCAGTCAAGAGCAGCGCCAAATGCCGGCGCATTTGTGGCAAGAGCAGAACCGATTTGCTATTTGTGTAGTTAGCAGCAGCAGCAGCAGCAGCAGAAAGATGGGAGAGGAGGAGCTGAAGGCACTCAACTTGTTATTTCAACTGTTTGTTGTTTCTGTTTTTGTTGTTGTTGCTCTTGCGGCTGCCGAGTACTGCTGCTTAAGATGTCAAATAGCAAATACGGCAACAACTGCAAAAACAGGAAGCACTTGAAAATTGAAATCTAGCGCTGGGCGCCACCAACGCAATAGCAATAGAAATACGAACAGCAACATCAACAATAATAATAATTCTGCTAACCCAAAAATAAAGCATTAAAAAACAAAACAAAAAAAAACAAAACACATTCACAACAAAAGCACGCAGCTGAGCTCAAAGGTCCTCCAACGCAATTTGCATATGAATATGGAGGGCTCAGAGGCTGTTTTTGGGTTGCTACGCGGCACGCGGCTTGCAGCAAGAATAACAAAAACAACGCCAGCAGCAGCAGCAGCAAATGATATGTTGTTTGCTATGTGAATAAACCAGCAGTAACAACAACAACAACAACGAGGCATCCTAATGTAAGAGCTGCTGTACCAATAGCTTATGTTGTAGTTATTTGCCGCCGGTAAAAACAAAAACAGTAAATAAAAGCTGGCTCTAATCGAGAGTGCTCGTCAAGAAGTTACCCTCTAATTGTAGTCAAGAACTAACTAACTAACGTTTTTTTTTTTAACACGGCTGCGAATTTTAAAAAACAAAATAGTTTTTACTCACGACTTGAACGTTGCAGTAAAATAGTTTAATTTTGCACATTGAATCGCTAAAATATTTTAAATTGCAAAGGAAAACCTGGTAATCATTATTATTTTGTATTTCCAATATATTTTTGTTTTTCTATTTTTAATTAGCAAATTTTTATTCATGTGCTTTTAGATACAATTTATCATTAACCCAAACCATTCTCGAAGTGAACACTTGGAAAACTGGATTGAGTTCAAATAATTTGGTACAAAACATGTTCGCCTTTTACAACTGAATCTTGTGCCTTACAGTTCTTATCTTTAGCAGAGTTCATTTTGAAAGTCTGCTAGTTTTTAATTCAGCAGAGAATGTGCTAGGGGTAGTAAAAGTATAGGTATTAACAATTTGTAGCCCCGCTATATTGCTGCAACAATGGAGTGGTTACATAAAAATGAAAATAAACACAATACGTATTTCGATATGAATTTCAATTTTGCAGCTCCAGATGCGCTCTTAACAGCCAGCTGGTTTTGTTGACTCGTTTGTTTGTGCTTATATCACCGATTTGAATTTCTGTTTCTTTAGAGTATGTGTAAATCGTTGACTCTTGCTGTTGCTATAGCTGTGCTCCCTGGTTGCCTGTCACTGTTGGGCGCTAGATGGCGCCACACGCCGGTGCTAAATTGAATAAGCGGCCTCCCAGGATAGACAGGAAGCTACAGAACAACATACACCCACACACACACACACGCCCAAACAAACACGCTTAAATGCACACGTGTAGCTGTGTGAGTGCCTCTATGCGAGGGCCAAAAGTTATGTAGTGTACTCGACGCTACCTTCCTTTCTGGGCGCTTGTTTTTCTTGCCTTTTCTCTCTTTATTTTTGTACATTTTTTTTTAGCTTGCTTTGAATTTAATGGAAAATTTATTGACGACATGCCGGTTAGTCGTTTGACTTGGACTAGGACTTTTGGCACACAGAACGTGCCCCTCGTTCGGCTATTGCTGTTCTATCATGTGTGCAAAAGTTTTCGCATTGGGGTTATATGAACTTGCCCATGCCCTGCACTGGTTTGAACTAAACAGTTACTGATTTCCTCTGTGTGTATGTTTGGGGCGAGAAGGACATAATGTAAAACTGTTTGCATTGATTGATTGTTAAATATTTTCAGCAATTCTGTGTATTACTTGAAAAGCAAATATAAAGAGAATGGTGTATAAAAGGTTCGTGAGAATCGGACAGGCTGCGACAAGTTGAAATTTCGTAGAAAGCATGTTGCCTTCCAACTTGTTCACTTACCATAAATTGGAATTATAATTTCGCTTAGCCAAATCAACGACGCAATAAGCCAGCAATGGCACACACACATGCGAAAGGGCTATTCCAAGTCAAAGAGCGTAGCAGAACGGATCAACCCCCAAAGGAAGCACAGAGCCACAGAGCCAAGAGGGTGGCTAGCCCAAAAACTTTTCTCGCGTGTTTTACCAACTTTAATATTTTATACTGCCGATTTACTTTATGGGCTGCGGCCTGGCTGTCCCCCCACCCTTTAAGAACTCTCAGAACTCAACAAGTTCCCGGGTTTTTGGCTAAGGACACGCCCGCACGTTTGGCACGTTAGTTTATGATTATTGCAGTTTGGCAAGGGATGCCAGTTACTCACCTGTTGTCGGCAGCTTAGTCAGCGTTGGTAGTCCATTGTCATCACTCAGCAGCAGCAGCAGAATTTCAATTATTATAATGACAAAAATGCGTCGATTGTAAAACAAAAACATCGCAATCTGGCGTTGATTTCCGTTACTGTTTCCACTTTGATGCAGCTAACCGCAAACGCAATTTCTATTAGCTTTTTTTGTTTTTTTTTTTTTTTGGTCGTTGTCTTCAATTACTTTGTTCCTTTTTGTTTAAATGTTATTTTTAAGCGCATCTTCTCATTTTTAGTCGCATTTTATGCACGCACACACGCACTTACATAGTTTATGTGCGCGCTTTTTGCGAATCGTTTTCGCCGTTTAAAGCTAAAAAATCAACGAAATCCATTTGCTTGAATCTTGTTCTTTTACGCACACACACTCACTCGACACGCACACAAAAGTATGCTAATGTATTTTTGGCAACGCTTATGAAACATGCATAAATATTTTACGCGTGCAACAGTGCGTATACGTAATTTGTTTAATAGGCCGCAAAACACTGGCGCCGCCCAAGGCGCCACCATCAAAATCTCATTTGTCGCCAGTGTTGGGCATTGTTAAATTGATGGCAACGGGGCTTACTTTATCGCGTGCTGAGAGTATTGGACAGTCAAAGGTATAAGAATATTTATAATGGGATAGCAAAATAACTGGCTTATAAAAAGTGATGTATGAGTTAATCTTTTAGATGGTAGACATTAAAAAATGATATACCCCTTAAAGATAAAGCACGATGTATTCCACTGATTACATCAAAAATTTAACAAACGCGAGAAAGATGTTACAAGAAACTTCTTCAGAAAGGCATACATACATAAATATGTTTATATAATCGCGATAACTTAGTACAGTATGAATTATAGTTTAGTTTTAATTGAAGTAATGTCAATAATTAGTTATAGCTTTGAAAAAACGGTACTAATGTATTTAAGGAACAATTTGTTTTGTTTGCTTTGTTATTTAAATAATTGAAAATTTGTAATATTTGTAAATTATACAAATTCCAAATATTTATTGAATAAGTAAACAGAGTACATTTTCATCATAGCAAACATAATCATCAGTGCCAACAATGAATGGAATTTTTGGCAGCAGCAGCATTTGGCTTGTAATTTGTGAGCAATCGAGCACATTCTGGAATACTGCGCGGACTTTGGGGAACTTTTGCATACAAGTTGCCATAGTAAGACCGAAATATCGCTTAAATTTGTAGAAATAGGACATCAATGCTTCATCAGTATCGCATTAGCGAGTGTTTTTTGTTGCTTGCTCTGCTTTGTTTGATGTGTGTTGTCCTAGTGGCACAACTGGAAAATACCAACAAAAATCTGTGCTTTAGCTTCGCCCACTCCTGGCGGCTTATTATCATCGTCATAATGACGCTGCGGCGTCGTCTGATGATGCCATAACTGGTTGGGTACATTTCAATTTCGCAAGCAATGCTAAAGACAACAAGTACCCGAAATGCGCGTGTATCTATAAGATACATTTCTAGCTAGAGTGCACGAATTTGCGCGGCAAAAAACAAAATAAGAAAACGTCGCATAAATGAATGCTAAAATATATTTCGGCAGCGCCATTATTGTTGTTGCTTCAACAACTATCAAAGGCTTTGCAAAAAGAGAGAAAAAGTACAAATAAAGCAGATGGCGACGTCGGCAGCGACGCTGACTGCGGCAGCAGCGTTGACGCAGCAGCTACAGGCAAAGTTTTTTACATACACATTTGAGTGCGAATGTGTGTGTGAGCGCGTATGACAGTTGCTGTTGCAGCGGCATTTTGGTGCTCTATTGTTTAATTTTTTTCTGCACAAAATACTACATTTTATAAATCAGAGCAAAAACGCAAAACAAAAATTTCAAATTGCACTTTTTATTTTATTCTTATTATTTTTTTTTGTTTTTGCGGTATACAGTGTTAAAAATGTAATATTGGTTTTTATTGCGTAAAGTTTGCCCATTGTTTGAAACTTGTATTTATTGCCATTGCCAACGCATTTATGTGTTTGAAAAAGTTTTTAACAATAAGCAAGCAACGTTTTTCTCGGTAGTTTTTCGCTGCTAGCAGCGAATGCAAAAAGAAAAAAAAACGCCTTACTAAATTGAGAGATAAGGAAGGAACGCAACGGAAATCATATCGGGGTAGTTGAGAATTATATAAAACAAATTTGACTATGCGAAATTCACACACATACGCATGCAGAAGCGCTCGCACACTCACACAAACACATGGACAAAAGTTTGTTTTGTGCTGCGGCTGCGGCTGCGACTGCGGCTGCGGATGCCGGTCGAAATTGAACGACGACGCAAATTTCGATTTCCTCGAAATTCTACCTTGTTGTGCCTTCTGTTATGCTTATTCTTCGTGTTCTTGCTTCTTCATTATCGCCATTCACATTCTTCATTATCGTGAACGTTAAGCGTCATATACATTTTGTACATTTGTTTGCAAAACGACAACAGCGGCAGCGGTAGCGACAGCGCAGCTTACTAAGCTTTTTCTGAGCATCCACATTCGCATCAGCAGCCCACTCTCACTTTGGCTCTGGTCCTCTGCTGATGTTAACGCCAACGCCGACGTCGCACAGTGTTTTTCAGGCACCAAAAATGGAAGCATATCGTGCTTAGCCAATGTTTTGGCTGCAAATAAATGTGTAAACCCATTTATCTGATCCTTATCTATATCTACCTAAATCTCAATCCTAAAATGATATTTTACTGTCCAGCAGTTAGTTAGCTTTTAGTTAATATGATTAATAGTTAATAATTTTGCGTTATAAGTCAATTCAAAATTTCAAAAACCATGTTCTTATATACCTAAACTAAGTTTACTGGCTATATAAAGCCAAAGTTTATAGTTAATACTCTTATGGTAGCTAATACATTTTTAGTGGCAACTGCATAACGAGGATCCGGTTTCACTCACAGGCTATGGCATATGAGGTCTCTAATTTGTTTAAGCCACAGGCCACCGTAGCCTGTGCCATTAAAAACAAGCTGTTGGAACTTTATCATTTACTTTAAATAATAACAATAAAATTAAGATACCGATTTAACTTGTACTGCAATTGCTTCTATTAACTTTTCAATCAATTTGTTACACTGTGCGTCGTCGCTGCTGTTTTGCTCCTTGTTTTTGCTACGCTTTCGCTTTGTGTTTGTGCGCCGAGCTTTAGCTTTGGCTTCGCCTGCTTGCTACAACCGCCGCTGTTGCTTCCATGGCCTTGTGTGGCTGTTGCTGTTCTCGTTGTTGTTATTGTTGTTGTTGTTGTTGTTATTGCCCAGTTTGTCACTGTGTGCGCGTGCTTTTTTGTTTGACTGCTCTGCCTTTGTGGCCTGGCCGAAGAACTACTACTGTACTTGGCGGCTTTCGCAGCCGCAGCGCCACACAGTTGGCAGCGAATATGCTTTATTGCGTTTTATATCCTTTTTTGTGTTTGGCATCTTTGCCGTTTGTTTGCATGGAATTTCTCATTTTAAAATATTCATTTCATATTTATGTCTATTGGCATACCCCCGTTGTTCAACACATACGCACACACGCACACACACACACACAAACGCACACAGGGACACTGACAACGACGTCGATGTCGGCACGCACTTGATTTCGTTGTTGCTGTGTTGCCTTATTATGTCATAATTTATTTGCAACAGGACACAGAAATCAGCAATGCCGGAATTTGCAGCACCAGCAGCCAATAATGAATCACATTTTATTTGATTTGCAGTACAAAAACATGTCTCTCTCTCGCTCTTTTATTTTCTCTCTTTGTGCGTGTGTGTTTGTGTGTACGCACTGCACCGGCTTTTGTTGCCGCCAACGTCGCTGCCCGCGCACCCGCGCTCTGTTGACGCCATAGCTTTGCTTTGTGGCTACCTTTGTTGTGTTTTTTTGCATTTCCGCTTTATGCTTGTACTTCGCTTGCTCAGCCTATCAATTCTGTTTTATTTGTTATTTTTGCACACACACACAAACTCATTCGGCGACATCAACGACGTCTGCCGCCGCCGCTTAAATCAACAAATTACGAGTATTTTCACTGTCGCTCTCGACATAATTTTGCAGTTGTTGCTCCGCTGTTTTTGTGGTCGTTGTTGTTGTTGGTTTTTGGCATATTTGTTTGTTGCTTTGTGGCGCTTTGCGCGTGCATAAATAATAAGATACAAACACATACACACTCACACTCACACACACACAGAAACACACACAGATACAAATTTATTCGACAGCGCCAGTCGAAGCGCCGCTTCAATATTTACAACGCTGCACTGAGAATTCAAATGCGAACTCGAACTCGCGACGTCGCCAGCGAGCAGCAAACACGTCCAAACTGTTTGTACGCCATTCGTGTACTGGGAGCTTTGGTCCGAACTGGCGCTGCCACTAACATCGACGCACACATTCGCACATTCACACACACTGAAAGACACAGAGAGAGCAGTCACACAGATACTCCTAAGCTTGCATTTGCCGGCGACGTCGACGTCGACAGCAACTTTTGTTTTTGTTTGCGCTGCAAAAAGAAGAAACAAATTTCAATGGCAGCGTCAAAAGCTCGCCACCATGAATGAAAGTTTAACAGAAACGAAACGGAAGAAAAACGATGCACAAAATAAACTTCCAGAACTTTTAGTGGCATTGGCGTTGCCAGACCAATCGATGCGCGCGTACTGTAAATGACTTTATTCTGTTCATAATTTCACAATATTTTATTTATGAATTAACTGAACAACGATCTCAGACTAGTGTACAGGTGAAGTGCTTGTCTCTTTATATAGTTACGTTGATAGATATCACTATATCCAATATATATTTTATGTAACAATAATAATGTATTTATAAAATTAATCATTAATGTTTTGCAATATTTTCAATTCCATATTTTGCATCTTTTTTTTGTTTTTTTTTTTTGTATTAATGTATATTTTAATTTTATAAAGCGAAGAGCTTTTTTACAGCGTTTCGCATTTGCTTGAGAACATAGGGTAATAAAGACCATGGGTTAAGACCATAGAGTAATAGACATTCGATAACAACTTGTTCAAATATAATTTAACAGCACTATGTGTGGTTTTATATCAACAAGCTTTCAGCTCTACAAGCACTGGGCGGTCTTTTTTGAATTAGTAATAAGAATTTTAGTAAAATAAACAAATTTACAGTTTTATCAACTTTGCAGTGTAGTAAATTTTGGTTTTATTGGGCGCTCATACTACATACAATACATGAACTGTTTTTTACATTTGTCTTTACGTCTACTCTTGTTTTTATTTAATTACTTGAGTGTTAATCAAAGATTGATTTCGAATGAGCTGTCGGCCTGTGTGTGCTTTTGTTGTTTTTGGGGAACTAATCTGTGTCCGATCGTGGCGAACGAGTCGATTGCTTCTTGGACTTTTTATGTTTGCGCTTCTTGGTGTCGTGACTGCTCTCGCGTCTGACGCGACTGCTCGACGGCTCATCCGGATCGCGCTCCTCTTCCTGCAGCTTCTTCAGTGTCTCCGCCTTGAGACGCTCCAGCTCGTTCAACTCCCGCGTAGTGCGCTCCTTTTCGAGCTCATCCTGTCGCTGCTTCTCAGCCCGACGCTCCTCCTCCTTGGCTATCTCCTTGCGCATGTGCTCCTTAAGCAAAAGAGCCGCCTCCACGCGCTTCTGCTTTTTTTCGCGAGCTGCTTTATCCTTATCCTCGGATTCCGCAGCAGACTTTGCCGGACTCCGTTCCCGCGAGCGACGCTCCTGCGAGCGCTGACCGCGCCGCGGCCGGCTGGCGCTGCGTGAGCCGCTGTGCCGCCGGCCACGACTGCGACTGCGTCTGCGCTCTGGCGACGCATTGCGTTTTCGGTCGGGTGAATCTCGTCGCTTGCGGTCTGGTGAGTCTCGTCGCTTGCGGTCTGGCGTCTCTTGCCGCTTGCGGTCTGGCGTCTCTTGTCGCTTTCTGGGCGACTCCTGGCGGCGACCACGACTGCGCGAGCGCCGCTGCCGTTCCCTGGAACGGCGCCGCTCCACCGGCGAGCCGCGAGTGCGTATGGGCGAGAGCGGAAAGCGGTTGCGGTACTCGTTGTCAGGCGAACGCTGGCGACGACCTTGGTCGGCAAAGGGATTGCGACGGTTGCGGTTCATCTGATTCTGCCCCATATTATTATTATTATTATTATTGTTATTGCCGTTGTTGTTGCTGCTGTTATTATTGTTGCCCGGGCGCCTCGGGGGCGAGCGCTGCTGGCGACGTGCCGGCGATCGGCGGCGCTGGGCGGAGCGGGAGCGACTCCTATTGCGATTGCGGGAGCCAGAACGCTCACGACTCCGCTTGGGTTTCTCCCGCTCGCGATTCCTGTCTTCTGGCTTGCGTTCGTCGCGCTTGTTTCGTGTCTCGGCTGGAGTTTCCACAGCCTTTGGGCGCTCCTGCTCCCTTGCCGGTGCCGCCGTCTTGGACTCGCTGCGCTTTTGAGCGGGCTGTTTGCTCATCTCTGGCTCGGGCTCACTATCCGTCTGTTGTTCATAGTCCAAGGCGTTCATATCAACGGACTTGCGCCGCTTTGGCGGAGCATCGTCTTTCGGTTTCTCCTTCTCGTGCGCTTCCTTTGCCTTGGTGCGCTCCGTGTCCTTCTGGGAATGGGATTCGCTGTGTTTTGCGCTGCTGCTCGGATGCTTCTGTTTCGTGGGCGAATTTTCGGGCGTCACCTTTCCGCCATAGGTGCTGGCATGTGACAGCTCAAAGTAGGACTTTTTCGGATCCTTGGATGCTTCCTCGTGGCGCTTTTTGCGCTCCAGCTCGCGGCGCTTGACCTCCTCGTCCCGCAACTTGTTCTCCTCCTCCATGCGCTCCAGGTCCGACAGCTTAATGGTGCGCTTCTGGGCATGCTTCCAATGCGGCGGCGTAATGCTCTTCGATCGGCTGCGCGAGGGCGTGCGAAAGCGCTGTGAATCGGATCAATTGAAACGATATGTAATTATAATGAATAATGAGATTCGCTTATGTTGCTTACAAAAACGCCACGTCCCTTGACAATGCGTCCACTGCGCGAGGTTGGCACCTGCTTCTTTGACCAGCCAAAGGCGTTGCGATTGCGCTCTCTGCCCCTATCCCGATCGTCACGTTCCCGCTCCCGTTCCCGATCACGATCGCGTTCTTGATCACGTTCACGCTGACGTACATCACGGCCTCCGCGCTCCTCGCGGGAGCGCGATCTCTCGCCGCGCATTAAGAATTTATTCGAAACCTTTATGGAATAGAAAAGGAAACTGTTTCAGATCGAGGAACTAGATAATAGATAACAGTTGAAGTTCTTAAATGGAATTGGTGTCTTCTTTACCTCCGGTATCTCGCTGGGATCAATTTTTGTCAACGTAACCAACGGGTGGATTTCGCCCTCCTCTTCAGTGTAGTCCTTGCGTCCATTTCCACGATCAGCACGTCCCGAGTCGCTGCGTAAGTGGTTCAAATTCTTTACTTTAGAAAATAATTGATCTAACTTGGACATTCACATACCTTCCACTCTCGCTGGATTTGGACTGTTTGCGTGAACGCTTCTTTTTTAGCTTGTCCTTTCGATGCTTGGCTTCGAGTTCTTCGTTCTCGCTTTCCGATTCTTCTGTTGCCGTGGAACGCTTTCTGCGCTTCTTCTCCTTTTTTGCTGCAAGCAAAACGATTTAATTCAAGTTCATTAGCGGCTTGTCGACTTACTCGACTGTGGACTCACCCTTCGTTTGCTTGACCAGCTCGCCGCAGTTGGCTATGGCCGCATCCTGCAATGGGCGCGAGTTGCGATCAATGGGTAGATCCTCTAATTGACGTACCAAATCCTGACCGGATAAAACATGACCGAATACAACATGGATACTGCAATTTGAAAATATAGACAAATATATTAAATATTAAATAAGTAAATTAAGTAATATTTATTTTATAATTATAATTTAAAATTTGGTTTAAATATAATTTAAAGGAATTTCTCATTCAGTAATTGCTTAACTCGGTTTTTTTTTCTTGTTATTTGTTTACTGGAACTGGACTAGTTTTCTGTCATTTAATTTCAGTACAATGAAAAATTTAAGCATAACAAAAAAAAAAAATATTCCCTTATCTCTTTGGCGGCATTTTTGATGATTTGCTAAACCATTTCTTAAAAAAAAGTCGTTTATCATTTATAGAAACTTGGAAAATATGGTTAAAGAAACTACAATTTGTACGCATAATATAATTATAATTGGAATATAATATGATATCTAAATTGGTCTGGCTTGATGTAAAAAATTACCTCTATATGCAAAAGTGTTTATATTTATATATATATATATAAATTCAATTTATTTAAATTAATTGTTCAATTGAGGCTTTTACTTACTTGTCCAAGTGTGGCGCAGGCTGTGTTGTACTACAATGAAAAACAGAAGAGAAGAAAAATATTCTTTACACATTGCAAACTTGTTCGGTTTGTTGTTTGGTTGTTGGTAGCGATTTGTTGTAGTTTTCTATTGTTGTTGCTGTTGCTCAGATGCGGTAGTAGATGTTGTTGTTGATGTTGCTGCTGTTGTTGTACATGTTGGAGACAATGTTTGTGCAAACAACAAACTAAA
The DNA here is from genome assembly GCA_035043915.1 of Drosophila paramelanica. NCBI lineage: Eukaryota > Metazoa > Arthropoda > Insecta > Diptera > Drosophilidae > Drosophila > Drosophila paramelanica. The sequence continues at coordinate 4,214,200 of JAWNMO010000354.1, read as the reverse complement.
AGATATCAAGTCGAAGACGGGCCACAGGCAACGACAACGGCAAATGAGCCCGGTCTGGATCGGCATGCGTTTAGCGGGAACATCACTTTCGGCCATGGTCATCTCATCTCAGCCGCCCGAAGTCATTGTTCCCGCAACCCGGGGGACAGCGGTTGGCCAAACTATTTTGCTTTGTGGTTGCCAGGGACAGCCGAGTGAAGGGAAACGGCGACGGTCGCTGCCTCGGCTTCAGCTAGGCCAAGGTGCACCCACAGACAGACACACACACGCACGCACGCACGCACACACGCGCGCGCACACACAGACACGCATGCATGTGCGCAAAGGCCGGCGTTGGGATGAAGGGGGAAGTGAGTCAGCGTCGGCGTCGGTGTCGGTGTCGGTGGGTGCTCAGTCTGCTCGCTGGTCAGAGATAACGCATACACTCGCTATACGGCAATAGATCAATGAACAACAACAGAATTTTAAATAGATATGCAAAGAACAAGGTAAAAGATGTATGTGTGAGTTCATTCATGTTTGATGGCTGCAAGAGAAACTTTTACAATTCAAAGGGATTACAAGGATCAGATCACAATGTTAAGCTCAATCAAAACAAAAGGCGCCACAACGAACCCACTTACATAAAGAACTGAGAGCCGTTTGTGTTCTTGCCGCGATTCGCCATCGACAGCAGAAAGGGGCGATCGTGCTTCTTATCAAAGCATTCGTCTGCAACAAATGTGAAATAATTACATTATTAGTATTATTAATATTATATTGTAATAGTTATAAACAACAAAAAGATATCGGGGCGACTATGAGATGTTATTGCATTCACACATACATCTATAGAAGATCTATATTATCTATATACATACATATATGGAGGCGTTATCCAAAACAAGAAAATACATATTTGACTAAATTTTAAAACAAAAAACGAAAATAATAAAAAGGGGTTATTGTTTTTGGATTTGGTAAACACAAACATGAAAAAACCGAACTTCAACCAAAGACAATATAATCAGTTCATTTAGACGGACGGAAATATCTATCTACTCGGATATTGATGATGTTCAAGACTATTTATGCTTTATGGGGTAAGAAGTTGCCTCGATCTGCCTGTTAAACATAAATAAATTCGTTACACCGTCTTTACCCAATTTCATTGTATTGTATTGAAAACAAAAAGAGTTTAGCAATATAATAAAATACATTTTGAACATAATAATATTAAAAAATCATAATTCTAGTAATATTCTTAATGTTTTTTAGTCATGCAACAATCGCAGGACGAAATTGTGTGTATAAATTTCTGCAATCAGATTGAGTTGTTTGATAGCAATTTGTGTGTATGCACTAATACGTGTGTATACCTCACTCACACACATACACACACACACACACACACGGTTAGTGAAGACTTACCCTCGAATGTGCCGCCATAAATTGATTCGCCACCGGTGCCGTTGCCCGCACTGAAATCGCCCGCCTGCACCATAAAGTCCTTGACCACGCGATGGAATATAACACCTTTGTAGTGCAGCCGCTTGCCGGTGACAAGGCCGGTGCCTTTCTCGCCCGTGCACAGTGCCCGGAAGTTCTCAGCCGTCTTAGGTGCAACGTCGCTGAACAGCTCAAAGACGATGCGCCCGACGCCTAGGCCGCCGAGCGTTATGTCAAAAAACAACGCGGCCGCGTTAAGCTCGCGTCCCGTCTGTTTACCGTCATAATTTTTCAGCTAAATGCAAGCGATTTGAATATTTTTACTGATAAGTTTTCACGTTGCACAACTTTTTCTTTACTTTTTGCTTTTTGTGATTAACGAACAGGGATGGCATACAGCCCAGAGGTGTATGTACATACTTATTTACCAGGGCTGCAAAACTTGAGCTGGTGATGCGCGCGCAACTGCTTTTGGTTCGTTGCTCTCCAAACACTAGTTCCGGTTGCCATCAGTTTTGTAATTTGAATGCATTTTAAACAATTGTTTTTATATACATATATAAATTTATTTAATTGATGTATTCAAAATTATGAATGGTTGCAAGAGAATATATTAGCTTTTTAATTTTCATTTAAGTTTCTAACAAATAATTGTAGATAGATTTCTTGGGTTTATAATTATATTTTAATTGCACATGCACAAAAAAGGGGTCTAAATAATGCAAAGTTTGTGAAAGAGGGCGGAAACAAAGTGCTTTAAATATATATGTATATATATATATATGTATAATTGTTCAACTTAGGCTAAATACATAGATATTTTTGAAAAATAAACAGAACACAACGTTCCTTCCAATGCGGTCAATAAAATGGAATTCTTCTTGTTTGGTAGGGGGATCCGCCTACTCAACGGTCACGGACTTGGCCAAGTTGCGCGGACAATCGACATCGCAGCCCCGGAGCACGGCAATGTGATAGGAGAGCAGCTGCATGGGAATCACGGTCAGTATGCCCTGGAGGCAGTCCACGGTGCGGGGTATCTGCAGCGAGCGCGTCGAGAACGCCATCGTCTCGGCGTCGCCCTCCTCGCAGATGAGAATGGGGCGTCCCTTGCGCGAGGTCACCTGCTGCAGGGCATTCATGCACTTGGTGTACACGGGATCGCGCAGCACGATCATCAGCACGGGCATCTCGTCGTCGACGAGAGCCAGCGGTCCATGCTTTAGTTCGCCGGCCAGGATGCCCTCGCTGTGCATGTAGGTCAGCTCCTTGACCTTGAGAGCTCCCTCCAGGCAGGTGGCGAAGTTGAAGCCGCGGCCCATGATCAGCAGCGACTTGTGCTGGTACAGCTCCTTGGCCAGCTGCTGCACCTGCGAGTTCAGCTGGAGCACTGTGCGTATGTGCTTGTCCAGCTGCGACAGTCCGGCAATGATCTCGAGGCGGCGCTGCTGCAGCGACAGACGATCCTCGGACATGACCAGGGCGAACATCACCAGCGAAATGAACTGCGAGGTGTAGGCCTTGGTGGAGGCTACGCCTATCTCCGGCCCGGCGTTGATGTGGACGCCGCAGTGGGACTCGCGGCAGATGCTGCTGCCCACCGTGTTCGTGATGCCCACGATGAGGGCGCCGCGCTGTTTGCAGTATCGCAGCGCCATCAGCGTGTCCGCCGTCTCGCCGGACTGCGAGATGAAGAAGCAGACGTCGTCCCGATAGATGGGCGTGTTGCGGTCGAGAAAATCGGAGGCCAGCTCCACCATAACGGGCAGCTCGGTGAGCTCCTCCAGCAGCTGGCGCGTGGCCACCGCGCTGTGGTAGGAGGTGCCGCAGGCGATCAGCATGAGACGCCGGCAGCGCTTGATCTCAGGTATGTACTCCTTGATGCCGCCCAGGACGACTGTCTGGGCGTCGAAGCGGACGCGTCCGCGCATGGTGTTTACCACCGACTCGGGCTGCTCGAAGATCTCCTTGAGCATAAAATAGTCGTAGTTGCCCTTCATGATCTGCTGTATCTCCATCTTGAGCGTGATGATCTCGCGCGCGTGCGGATCATCCGAGGATTTGTTGAGCCGATGTATGCTCAGGGTGCCGTCCCGCTTCACGGCGGCCACATCGTCATCCTCTAAATAGATGACACGATTCGTGTGCTCAATCACAGCCGATGCGTCCGACGCGAAGAAGTATTCGACCTCCTTGTGCTCCAGCGGCTGGAACTCGGCGCTGACATCGACGCCGCCGCCGCTGGGCAGCAGCTGGAACTGCGGCTGGCCGTGCGGCCGGTGCGCCTTGGTATACAGAATGGGCACATGGTCGGTGGCCAGCTTCGTCTTGGCCTTGATGCCCACCAGCAGCGGGGAGCCGCGACGCGAAGCGACGCACTCGCCGGGAAAATGGCGCGACTTGAACGCAATGGCGAAGGCGCCCTCGATCTGCTGAATGGCCTGCTCGACGAGCTCGCCGAAAGTGTAGCCGGGATGCGACTGCCACAGGTGGTGCACCAGCTTGGCAATCACCTCCGTGTCCGTGTCCGACTCGAACACGTAGCCGCGCTTCTCCAGCAGCGTCTTCACATCCTTGTAGTTGGTGATGATGCCGTTGTGCACCACCACAAAGCTGTTCGCCTCGTCGGAGCGCTGCGGATGCGAGTTCAGCTCGGAAGGCACACCGTGCGTCGCCCAGCGCGTATGCGCAATGCCGATGTGTATGTCCACGGGCTGGTCGTAACCCGCGCCGCGGCATTGCTCCCCAATGGCGTCCTCAAGCACTTTGACCTTACCGGTGCGCTTCACCAGGAGAATCTCGTGGCCCGTGTCGTCGGCGGGCGCATCGATGGCCAGCCCGGTGGAGTCGTAGCCGCGATATTCGAGCCGTTTTAGGCCCTGCACGAGCAGCTCCAGCACCTGCTGACGCGACTTGGGCGTCAGATAGTTCAGATAAGCGAAAATTCCGCACATTTTCTATTTGGTTTCTTTTTTTTTTTTTGGTTGTTTCTTGGGCCACGTCGACTGCGCTCTGCTTCTTAATGTAAACTGCGACGACTGGGGCGATTCCGTGGAATTGTTTTTCTGGTCTGCAAGTGATAAATTGCGGCACACACACTCGCACACACACACACACACTCCCACACACACGCGCAAAGTTATCAAAGCAGCTGACGTGCGCAATGTAAACAAAAAACGATGCATTCGTTTGCCGTCGTTACTGCGGTTGTTGTTGTTGTGATTTGTCGCACTGGTGGGAGAGCAGTTATTGCTTGCTAAGGTTGCATTGCAGCTGTGCATTGCCATTGGCAGCACACACACACGCTCAAAACACTTAATTTAATAAATAAAAAAGAAAATGTTTAAAACCAACGCAGCGTTGCCACACCATGTCAAGCAAGCACAGCTGACATGTGAATGGCAAAAAACAACTCCCAATCGATAAGTTGCGCACACGAGCACGATGGTAACAGTAATAACAGCCCTGCTCTTTTCCTTTTCGACCGCGACGGGTAAAAAACCACATGTCTTGCTCGGTATCCGAGATTTTGTGAAATAATGCTGCAAAGTGCTGTTAAAACATAAACAACTGCTTCAAGTGTCAACTAGTAACTGAATAACATTGCAATTTGTGAGAAACTGTGTGAATTATTTGCATTCGAGCTAATTCGTAACCAAAAAAAAAAAAACGTTCTTACTACCAACCCATCAGCGCGTGAGAGTGAGAGCGAGTACGAGTGCGAAGAGTTTGGCAACCGCAAAGCAAAGAATACGAAATAAAAACAACAACAACAACGCGTACGTGAAACGTTAGCAAAGCAAAGAGCAAAGCAAAATTGTCGAATTGTTTTTCAATTTTATTACTCTTGCTCTCGTCTGTTTTCGTCTTATTTGCCGTTACGGTCTACACCTACACACATTTTGTGATTTAAGTTCTTGGTGCGTACATTTGTGTTAATACAAAAACGAAAAACGAAATACGAGATTGTGTGTGTGTGTACATTATGTGTATCTTTATGAAATTTGAGCTGAAAGAATAGTGCAGTTAGTGCTGGCAAGCTGCACATAAACAGCTGTTTGCTGGCCAGGGCTACACAAAATGCAAGCGTTGTTGTTGCATAACCACGTTTGCGGCTTTTTGAGTGTGTTTTGCCACTCTGAATTCTTCTTCTAGAGCTAATTGTATTCGCTGCTCATTCAGCCTTTTGGAGTTTACATTTTGGTTCTGTATTCGCTATTGCGTCGCATTTAAATTTTTTGTTGCTAGTCTCATAGTTGAAAGCAAGTTTTTTATCGAGCAAGTTGGCAGCGCCGCAACTAAGCGCTTGTTGCTTTTTACGCTGCTGCTTCGTACTAGTGTGGGGGGGCGCACGCTCGCCCTAACCTTACTTGTGCCACTGCTGCATAATATTATACTTTGCGTTGCGTTGTGTTCTATCAACTTCTCAATTTTGTCGTGGCTCATTTAAGGCATATAATGCACCATTTCTGAGTCGAAATCTAGCAACGGTGAAAATAAATAGAAATTCAATTCGTGAAGCAGCGTGAAAAGAAGCTTAAATTAGATTTTGTATGTGTTTCAGCAGCAGCCAGCTTCAGGCTGGGCGCGGGCAGGGTGGCTAGTGCATAAACGTAAGCCACATGCAGGTGACACTTTTAATGTGTGTGCGAGTGTGTGTGCAGAATAACACTAACCAGCAACTAATGTGATTTATTACGTTTGCAAATTTACAGTTACAGCAGCTCGTTTGTTCGAACTCGTTGATATATAGATATATATATATATATTATTGTCTGCCAAGGAAGCACCAAAGAGTTTTACCATCAACAACAACAATCTGGAGTAGCGCAACGAGAGCTGCCTACTCAGAGAATAGCAGCAGCAGTAGCAGCAGGAATAACAACAAAAAAGCGATATTATGTCCAGCAGCAAGGAAGATGTATCTGCCGGCGCCGGCGCCGTTGCCGCTACCGCTGCCCCAGGCAGCGCCTCGACTTCATACGCCAACGTTGTGCAGAATCTGGACAGCAAGAAGGCAGTCGCCGCTGCTGTGGATAACAAGGAAAACCAACCGAATTTGAAAACCCTTAAGTCGTGGAGCGAGGAGGCCGCCGCTGCCGAGGCCGCCGTTGAGGAGTTGCCCAATGTGGGCGAGAAGCGATCTGCCGCCGGCGGCGACAATACCGCTGAGAACTCATCGGAACTCGACGACAATAATGACTTTCTGCCGGTGCTATCGCATCACCGGCGAGATCGCAAAAAGGCACGCAAGGATAAGCCGACGACACGCGAATATCGCGACAAACAACAGCCGCAAGCTGGAGGCAGTGGCCCGGGTCCGGTTCAGGGTCAGGGCCAAAAGTCGGCGTCCGGACGCCGTCTGCCCGGCGGCAGCGAAGCCGATGGACGCAAGCAACAGCCACGTCCTCGCGCGCCACGCGGTAACAGTCCACGTAGAAACACGGGCACTGCGGGCAACAACAGCAACAGCAAGACTCAAAAGATAGAACGCAAGTCTGACACCTCGCCCAGCGCCAGTCTGGAAGCCAGCAGCAGTGGCAACGAGGCCAAAGCCGGCGACTCCGATCCTCAGGCGATCGCCTCGACAGCCGCTGCAGCTGCAGCAGCTGCGCCGCAGCCAAAGCGCTTCATAGCAGCCCCGCCGCCAAAGGTCAACGCCTGGAAGGTGAGTCCACAAATACACTGACATAAAGTCTCCTACCTAACGTTTGTGCGCATCATGGGAGTAAATCCAAGAAAAATTTTCATTGGTTCGGTTTGCAGATTCGGTTTGTGAACCAAATCGATAAAGATATGTTGGGGTTTGAACCTTCCATCCAAATTCCATGGAATATTAATGTATTTGTTGGAAAATATTTCTGTTTTTCTTTTAATTAAGCATCGGTCTGTACAAAACTATATGGATCGAATTTAATTTTCAATTAATATATTTATATGTAGATGTGTTTTAGTCTTTGCTTGAAATATCTTTCAAAAAGAGTATCAGATATTTTTTTAAAGTCAGAAATGACGACATATCTGTGCTACATGAAATCAAGAAACAATTTGGAAGAGAAGAGCGTGGGGAGAGGAATGCCCATAAACGACATTGTTTTTGTGACTTTTGTTTTTGTTAAACTGTTGGTAAACAAATGTGCGTGGAATGGCGTAAACACAGATAGAAAGCATAAGGTATAACAACTGATAAACACACCACCAAAGCAAGACAACAAAAAGACACAACAGACGAGCTGGAAACACGTTTTTGTGAGTGTTGTTCTTGTTGTTATCATGATTATAAATTTATATCATAACAGTATTTACTTTGGCTGCACTCACATTGCATAATATTGAATAGAAACAACATGTCAAAACAAACCAAAAACAGAATGAAAAACAATCAAGCAAACGAAAAATACGTTTGTTTTGGTTTGTTTTATATTTTTGTGTATTATGCAACAGCCGAATGGCGAGTAAACTGACGAACAACACAAAAATAAAATACGCCCACAATAACAACGGCAATCGGTTGTTGTCTTTTCTTTTCGCTATGTTCCTATTCGCTTACAGTGCAAATAGAGTCTTTGAATAAAAATAATTTGATGGTCTTTTGCGTTGTATTCTGTTTTATACTCTTTTTTAAATCCGTTGTATGTTCATTAAATGAATTTATTTGCTTGCATTTACATAGTTGGAAAATTTTGGCTATTTTTTTTTTTTCGTATTTAGCGTACGGCAAGGCAAGCGAGAGAAAAAGTAAAAATGTACAGTTATAAATAAATGTCAAGGTCAGCAGCGCTTGACAGCCGAGTCAGCATATTTGTCGGCTGCGACGGTAGCGTCGGCGTCGGCGTCAACGTCAGCAATTGTCGTTTGTTGTCGTTTATCAAAAAACGAAACTGAAGAGGCAAAGTAAACATCGAAATTGTGATTTTGGCATCAGCAAGCGATAGAAGAACTGCACAACAGAAAGATAAAGGTGTGGCAAATGTTTGACATTTCGATTGTGTGTCTTGTGCATAAATATAGCCTGTTTCTCAAAAGTATTTACGTCGTGTTTGCTATTTTGGTTCAAAACATTCATATTGCTATCCCACATACTTCTTAAACCACCCTCGACATTATGTAAATTTCGTGCAAATTAGACTCATTAAGAGGCTTGAAGCTTCTTGAAACAGTTGCGCTGTTGCCGAGGGCAACACCTTCATAGCAACAATAACATTTACTCTCGCTTTTGTTTTTGTTTGTTGTTACTGGGTTTTTAGCTGTCACACGGGTTTAATATTGTCGCTTACGGCTGCTTTTGGTTTTAACTGCCGTCGCTGCACCCAAACGCGACGCAGAGTTGCGCTGCGAATAGAAACAGAAAAGTAAAGAAAAACGCCAACCAGTAGACGTGTACCGTTTCAATCGTTCGCAACGTGCGCGACATCATCTGCAGTTGATATTTTAGGCTCCAGAACAATAATAAAGCTAATCTAACTAACATCTATATTGGCAGCACGTGTGCTCTTCTCACCAGACCTGTCTGTGTCGTAGTGACACATTTAATATTTAATATAAACAAATTAGAATATTCAATGCAAGCAAAAACAAAAAAATGTGAACGTGGATTTACTTGTTGAATATCATTGACGTGCTCCGGCCGCTCTTTCTCTCTTTATCTTTTCTTCTTTCCGTTTTCATGCCGTCCAAACATTACGAACATAAAATAGAAGAGACTTGATATACTCAAGAACCGCTGATATGAGTGTGTGCATATGTGCTTGCATTCGTGAATATATGTATGAATATGCAGTACAGAACTGTTTAAAGTAACAACAATAACGGCAACGCAGCAAATAGAAGTTAACAACGACAACGAGAAATAGCAATAATCAACAATCAGCAATAAAATAAACATGAAATCGAAAGTAAATATTCAAGCAGTTTAAAAATTTGATGACTTTACACAAAAATGCAAAGCGTACGTTGACGTAAATTTTAATTTGTGTAAATTATTTGTTAAATAAATGCTTACATGTGGGATAATAGAAGAAAATAAAATTCATCATGGTAGGATTGAGTTTGCTCAGAACCTCTTTTCTTTACGTGGATTAAACTAAATTCCCAATCCTTATTTCCCTTTGTACTACAACAGACTTTTACATCTTATTCTTATGTTTGTAACCAACCGTGGGACAGTCATTGGCGATTATGTGTTTCTTATCTACCTGTTCTCTTTAGATCTCTCCCTTCCCAAATCACTGTACTTCCTCAGCTATGGGCAAGCTCAGTGATTTTCAATCGATCTCTTTCTTTCTTTTTAAAGAAATTATTATTAGTATTATTATTATTCACTTTATAATTTACAGAAGATTAACATTTAATAATTATATACTTATATATATACAGTGGTGCTCATATACTTAAGCCACAAGACTGCAACCAAGAATAAAAGCGAATATTAAGAAAAGTTTTTACTTCACAGCTCCAATTTTTTGTGTCACATTAGTCCTATATATAAGTGTTCTAATAAAAAAAAAATCAAGTTATAAACATATATATTCAACGAAAAACTTAAAAAAAACTGAGACCATCTCCAAAATGTCCTGCTCACATACTTAAGCCACCTTGAGCTAAAATCGCGAAACTTGTGTTGTTTCGGGGAAAGTTGTGCTAATTATTTTCTAAACTAAAATATTGAATACGAAATACGTTTCCCCAAAACAATTTGACCGCTATGGCTAAAATAACAATACAAATGCGACCGAAAGAAAGCTAATATGAGAATATTACGAAAAAAACACAATTATTCTACAAATTTGAAAGACCTTACATTTTTCGCGTGGCAAAGTCAGAAATGCCATTGCATTTTATAAGAAACATGGAACCTGAGAAAATATTCCACGTAAAAAGCCCAGAAAAACCACTTTAAACGACGATCGACGGATTGCCAAAATCAGTAAATCCGATCCTTTCTTGACTTCGACGCAAATCAGAGGTCAAATGGTGGCAGATTATGGCGTGAATGTGTCAACTAAGACCATAAAAGACGGCTAAATGAATTCGGGTTATATGGACGCATTGCCCAAAAAAAACCATTGCTGTCCAAAAAAATTTAAGAAGCGCCTTCAATTCGCTACAGAGCATTTTCAAAAAGGTCCCAATTTTTGGAACACGATTGTTTGGAGCGACGAATCCAAGTTTAATGTCTTTGGAAGTGATGGTAAACCATATTTTCGACGTCCTCCCAACCAACAATCGGACCCCAGATACACGAAGAAGACCGTTAAACATGGTGGCCCTTCGATTATGGTCTGGGGCTGTTTCACCGCATCGGGCGTAGGTCCCCAAGTGAAAATAGAAGGCATAATGAACGGCGAAATGTACAGGGACATCCTTTTGAACAATTTATCTGGAGAATATGCCGATAATTTGCCACCTGCCTGGATATTTCAACAGGACAACGACCCGAAACACTGCAGCAAGATAGTCGAGTCGTGGCTTAACCAAGAGACAATCAATGTTTTGCAATGGCCACCGCAAAGCCCCTACTTGAATTCTATAGAGAACTTGTGGGGAATTCTAAAACAAGTAGTTGGACAAAAAAAACCAGCAATTAAAAACGATTTGTAGCGATTTTGCAAGAAGAGTGGAAGAAAATCACCCCTTAACAGTGCGCACGTCTTGTGGATTCAATGCCAAAGCGTGGCTCCATTGTTATTAAGCAGAAAGGTCATCCCACTCAATATTGAAGTAAATTTATTAAAAGTTCCTTATACTATTGGACAAATTTTAACTTTTTCAACAATTTTTTTCCAGGTGGCTTAAGTATGTGAGCAGGACATTTTGGAGATGGTCTCAGTTTTTTTTAAGTTTTTCGTTGAATATATATGTTTATAACTTGATTTTTTTTTTATTAGAACACTTATATATAGGACTAATGTGACACAAAAAATTGGAGCTGTGAAGTAAAAACTTTTCTTAATATTCGCTTTTATTCTTGGTTGCAGTCTTGTGGCTTAAGTATATGAGCACCACTGTAAATATTTTTGTTTTGTCAACTTTCTATATAAGTAACTATTAATACAGGTTGTTGAGCATTCATAGTTTTTATACTTGTTCCCAAAGTGCCATTCACTGTTTGCTGTCCGTATGATTATAATTTATAATAATATTTAAAACTTGGGATATATGTATACTTGTCAGATCAAATGCTTACATTTTTTGGCTGTGCCTATTTGGGGGCATTCATGCTAATTCGAAAAATTAACAACATCTGGTTTGTTTAAAAGTTAATAATTGAACGTCACTGTTTTAAGGTTGTATTAAATATGTATTCTAAAGTATAAGATACACAAACCTCCTTTTAATCTCCGACTAATTCCTGAACGTTACATGTATAGAATATGCGACGGCAAACCAACATGATGTAAATAATCACCCATCTTTCTGTCACCCATTTCTGTTATGTTCTGTTTTATTTTGTTATTTGTAATTTTTCACATATCTTTCCCATTATTTCCATTGTTTGGGGGCTTCGTTCACTGTAAATCTGTATTTATATATTAATACACCTGCTCGCTTAATGTTGACTTTTCTTTCTTTTGCCTTAAGTTTCCTTTTGTTTCATTGTGCAATTTATTTCATACTATTAGTATATGTAGGCTTTTTTACTCGTTCACAAAGTGAAATGAGTATATTGGGTTTGTACAATGTCCGCCTTGCTGTATGAACGCAATTTTTATGTAACAAGCAGGAGGAGTAAATTATGTTAAGTACACCTGATTGTCCGTCTGTATGTATTACATTTGACAAAATTTAAGTTAAACTATCTAATACCAATCTTATATAAGAATTGATCAATTGTATCAATTGAGATATAAATGAGGTTTGTGTCTCGGGCGAAGCAAATTTAACCGATAAATGCGTCTACTGGCCGCTAGGTGGCGAAACATTGAGATATTGGTTACATCGAATTGACACGGTCTCAATGAGCGTAGCCGAAATATTTCAACACTTTATCTGAGACGGACATATAAGACTGTCTTTAGAAGCATTTATCATGTGACAAGTTAAAAAAAAATTAATTTTAAAATCATTTGTTGTTTAATATAATTATTTTTTTTTTATATACTGTACATATTATGAAAATTTGTTGTAGGGGCAAAAAAAACTTTTAGATAAGCACAGTAACTAATACTAATAGTACGCATATTTCAAGGTCGCTTTGTTTTCGTTGAATAATCTCTTGGCACACCTTTTTATCTGTTCCGATAAGGAGCTATATAACAATTTTCTGTAATATTTACAGATAAAGTTTTACTACTCCATATAAATTTCTTCAATATATTTTTCAGTATACGATTTAAAATAATAACCAAAATGTTATTTATATCACTGATATCAGTTTATAATTCCCAATACATTAAGATTTTGGGAATATGTTAGTTTTTAAATTAAACAAAATTGTTATTTACCGCATTTAAGTAACTAGCTATCTAGTTGTTATTTTCACTTCATTTACTAACTGCTAATTGTGATGTGATGTTTGCGTGCTTTGTCAATCACAAACTAGAATTAAAAATTTGCTTACGCTTAATGTTAAGACTGTTCTCTATTGGGGGTCTTTATGTATGCCAGCTGCGCAGTTAACTGTAGCCTACCGCAAGCTTAAAAATAAAAACAAAACAATTACGCATAAATATATATATATATGTATGTACATATATACAGAAGTATACTTGCTGCCTTGTGCCGGCTTCAGTTCGTCAACTTGCTGTTATCGTTTTTCTAATCGCGCAAAATCCAATAAAAAAAGAACGCTTAAAATAGCCAGCAGTAAAATGTAAATAAAAATACCTATTAATTTTGTTTTCGTTCATGTGTTGACCTTCTTGCTTTTCAATATATTGGAGATTAGTTCGTTGCATTCTAATTTGTCAGCTATGTATGTATTTGATAAGACCTGTTCCCTATTAGTTGTTGTCGTTCCCGGCAAGCGTTCAATTAGTGCAATACCTGCTTAGTTGCCTCATTCCCACTCCCCCACTTGCTCCGCCCTGTTTGCGTCGTTGATTTAACTTGGAGCACGTTTACCCGCTGAAATGCTACTTGTTATTGTTATTTTTACATACCGACTTTTGCGGCCGGTATTTGTCGCCGCTTGACTGACTCGCTAACAATCTACATATTTCAATTTACTGCAACGTAGAAAGACCAACAAATACACCCCGCATATCCCTTTTGTGGCACGCCAACAGCGGACTGAAGAATAGACTGGAAAATGGGTATTTTTGCACGTTTTTTGTCTGTTGTCTGTCCGTTGTTATTTGTATACCCTGAACCCATTGAAAATGGCTAAAAAAGGGTAAAATGGTTTTGTTTAAGTGCATGTAACTGGCATTATGTATATACAGTACGAACGCGGTATAATATTATTATATTATATTATAATTTTGTCTTCACATTTCATTTATTTTCTTTAGGTTTTTGTTACCAGTCTCAGGCAGTTGCTTAAGAAATATATTGTCTCTTTTTTAGAGTTTACAAAAACGCAGAGACATAGTGTTCAGGGTATCTACTAGTCGGGCACTTGCGACTAGAGCACTTATATTTGTTTTATACGATTTGCTTTGTGAGACCCGTTCGGCTCCTTGATTCTGTTGTCAGAATCGGCGTCGGCGTCGAACGCGACAACTCATCGTGTTAACTGGGCATATTTAAAATTGGTAAATTGCATTAGATTTGCCTCAGTTGTGCTTCAGCGATCGTTCGTTGTGGAACTATGTAAATAAAAGAAATATATGTACATAAATAAATTGAAATATATATATATCTGCTTTATAGCTACATGTCAAGTGTTACTTTAGCTATTTGCAACTCGATTGCGAATTTATCATTGCGATTTGTTATTTCTATCGACGTGAAAGGCAAGTTCAAGTTTTGTTTTGCAAATATTCGCAAGGTTCTGTCAATCGTTATTTTGTATAGTTTTATTTATAGTAATGTTAATCAATTGAAGTATGATAAATTTCATATCGTTTTCAAAATAATTTTTTGGTTTCTGATATACAGAAAAAGCACATCTAATTAATGACCTTGAATTATCAGAAAATACTACATACAATATATATATTCTAATCTAAGTGCAAACATATTTTATTTCTAAAGATTTTATATTTAAATGGCAAATACGTCAGAGCTAGTGGGTTCAAATGTCTTGAAACAGATAACCGAAATATAAATACACATACACATATATGTATGTATTTGTTTTAAGCAAATGTGCTTACAACAATTACTTAAACAACACGCCGTAAGCACGTGGGCTATGGAAAATGTTTGAGTGGAAAATTTCTGACACAAATGGCATTTTCAAGCATGACTCACATGGATGTCCTGCATTTGGTGCTGAGTCATAAGGAAAAGCTAAATATTTGAATTTTGAAACTTTGTTTACGTGTTGTGAGTCGCATTTAAGGACTTTTGGATTGAACACAAAGAACGGTTTCGTATTCATTATCTAAATTCCATGCACTTGTAATATTATAATATACACATTATGCATTTTATGTACATACAGTTTGTGTGTAATAAATGAACCAAAAAGAAAAAAATGAACTACGCGCAACTCATTGAGATTTCGGTCTCTCTCTCTCGTTTCTCGTTGCTCTCTTCTTAAATCGGTCTCTTACATAGCGAGTTTTCCAACCACCCGCAGTTGCTGCGACTGTGGCCTACGTGCCGAAAATCACATGTTTGTTTTGCCTCCTTTTTTGCTTTACAATTACAAACTGTTGCGAGCGAGATAGCATATGTTTATGTTTACTGCCAATTGTGGTGTTTTGATTGTGTTCCCTTTGCTCACCTGTTAATTATTTTGTTTATATTTGTAAAGCTCTCCTAATAGCTTTAAAACCGAAAATATGTTTGGTATAGAAAAAGCGTAGAAAAACACAAAATGGAACGAGCACGTAGTGCACACATACATACATGCATATGTACAAATAAAACCTGTATCCATCTATTATACAGGGTGCTCTGTACTATGCGCTGTCGCTCGCTGCCTTGGCCCCGGCAAATTGCGCTGCTCTTGTTCTCTCTCACTCGAACTCACACATATACATATGTATAAAAACCGGCGCATCGGCTGATTTTTGTTTTTATTTTGGTTTGCCTTTATGTTGGTTGTTGCTTTGTAAAACCAGTTGTTGTTGTTGCTGTTGCCTGGCCCTCTTTGTCCGCTGCTGCGTCGAGCGCTGCTGCTGATGTTGTTGTTGCTCTTTTTGTTTTACAAATTCGTTGTATTCGTTTTTGCTCACGTAGTCAACGCGTGCACAGCGTACAGCAGCAGCGACGCGGGCAGCGACTGAGCTGTGATTGCCTTTGGTGTGCTTGTCGTGCACAGAATTCAACCAACCGCTAAAGAGAACGGACGCGATTTAAAAAAGTGCTCCACGCCAACAGAAAACCAACAGCCATTTGTTTAAACAATTTGTGAGAGTGAGAGCAGCAACAACAATTGAATCAATTTATGTATGTGCGTTTTGTGTAAACAGCAGAACAAGCAAACCGTGTGAGAGATAAGATACAAGAGGAACTAATAATTATAAAGAACTTGTCCTTTCAATTAGTGGCAAGTTTTGAAAAGCTTAAGGTAATTTTATGTGCCTTTATGTATTTGTGTGTGTCGCCACGAACTGTATCTGGGTTAGGGACACTCCCTAAGCCGATTGGCTGCCTGCCTTGGCATTTGTTGTTGTCGCATGCCACATGACGCTCTAGGTTATGTTGAAAGTTGTGGCCATAAAAAAGTAGAACGAAGTTCAATTGATTTTTCAATCAACACCATGACGCACAATAGAGAGAGAAAAAAAGAAAAAAACAAAATGTTTAAGTTTTTAAATAACAATTAACTTAATTTAAAAACATTTCTTTCATGCAGATATCAACAAAACAAGTGGGCAGCCCCAAAGCTGGCAGCTCGCCATTGGACAAACGCGTATTGCAGCCTAAGGCGTTACAACAGCAGCAGCAACTTCAATCGAAACAGACTGTCAGCAACAATAATAATAATAGTAACAATCAAGGCGCACAGAATATTAATAGCAACAAAAAGACACAGCAGCAGCAGGCAGCAACAAAACAGACAGCAATCACCACAACAACAACAACAACAACTACAGCAGCAACAACAGGGGCAGCAGCCGCAACAGCAACAACAAGCGACTCCGTTTCGACAAATGGTGAGAAAACATTCTCGCATTTTTTTCTCTCTTTTTTCTTGTGACTCCCTCTCGTTTATTCTCTCGGCGCAACTGCGTCGGATATATGATACGACGTGATGTTGTGATTGGCCTGATTCAAATTAATTCTTATATTTACAATACGCTTTTCATTATTCCATACAGTTGATGCGACTATTGCGGATACGCTTGCCAGTGGTGTGGTAAAGGACAAAAAGAAGGTCAACCAAAAGGTATAAAACTTCAGCCAGATTCAAGTTCTTTGCAAATTGCCTGACAAATTTCTTTGAACTCTTCTCGCTTACAGGCTAGCGATTTTAGCAACGTTGGTGAGTGGCCGACGCTTATAGGCGGCGTGGCTGGCAGTGGCAAAGCCACCGTTAACGAAACCAAGCGTAGCTCAACAAAAAAACAGCCATTTGCTAAAGCAACAGCAGCATCATCCACATCAATTCAACCCGCAGCAGCATCAGTAGCCCCAGTAACAGCAGCAGCTTCCACAAACGAGGCCAGTGCAGAGCCGAAAGTAGCCGCAGTTGCCGCCAGTAACAGCAGTAACAGTAGCCAATCAAATAACGCCACAGCCAGCACGAGTCATGATGCCAAGAGCCAGCGAGAGGGCGAGCAACCCACTAGCAGCACAGCTGTCCCAGCTGCTGGCACCCTTGCCGGAGCTGCCATTAACAAGAAAATACCCAAGCACAAGTGGCGTCCGCTGCAAATCGATCTGGCCAAGTCTAGCCGCCCCAAGCCAATTGGCGGCCGGCCCAATCGCCGATTCAGTGATGATGCCTACGAGCAACGGCGTCCGCCACGTGCCTACAATGAGCGCAGCGGCCCAGCGGCAGCCAGAGGCGCTGAAGGCCAGCCAGGGGGCGCAACAGAGTCGCGGCCTCATGGTGGCCGTTATGCGTACAACGCACGCACGTCTGCTCCAGCCGAGCGCGTGGATTCCTGGCGTAGCAGCGGCACCAGTGCCGCTGTCTACGATGACCAGCGCACAGGCTCAGGAGCCGAAGGCGGGGCAGCCAATGCCGCGACAGCGCCAGGAACTGGCGGGCTGCGCGGCTCACGCCGTTTCCGGACGTCGTATAGAGGCGGCCGGCAAGGGCGCGGTGGATTCACAAGACCGGGACCAGGTCGTCCAACTAATCGCATACCACGCCATCTGTTAGCTTCCGGCGAGTACGTCAACTATTTAGCGGCGGATGCAGCCGGCGCAGATTCCTCGCAATCCTATGTCCTCATGGGCACCCACTATTTCGGCAATGTGCCGGCTGCGTACATCGAAATGGACGCTGCTAGCGTCAAGGAGGCCATCAAGAAGCAAGTGTGAGTAATTTCTGCATTTCAGTTAAGTTAAGTTCACAATTTTAGGAGCATATTAAGGTTCTTTTGCCCGATAATAGGTCTCTATAAAAATTACGAGTTTTTATATCGATTACATTAAATACAGCAGAAATACACAGAGTATTGTTTAAAGTGGAAAAAGTCCATATTATAGGAAGTTTAAGTATTCCGTAATTAAGTATGAATAATTTTGTGCCCTTCAAAAGAAAGCTGTTGCTAAAAAAGTCAATCGATCAATTCGATCCTTGCCGAGTCCTCGGATACTGCTTTGTGTTACTTTGTTATATTCTTCACATGCATTTTGATTAACGGTTTTCGTATTGCACCTACCCTTTCCGACAGTGAATACTATTTTAGCGAAGATAATCTTAACGGGGACTTCTTTTTGCGCCGCAAAATGGATCCAGAAGGTTACATACCGGTAACCTTGATCGCCTCGTTCCATCGCGTCCTGGCCCTTACCACGGATGTGGCACTTATTGTCACTGCCATCAAGGAATCGGACAAGCTGGAACTTTTCGAAGGCTACAAGGTGCGCACAAAGACAACGCCCACCATTTGGCCCATCAGCGATGTGCTTGACGCCAAGGATCAGCACCAAACTGATGGCCCCAACGACAACTCGCTGCTGCGGCAGCCGGAAAAGCCGGAGCAGCAGAACCAGCAACAGCAGAAGCAGGTGGAAAAGCCAGAAACGCAGACTGAATCGGTAGCAGAGGCGAAGCCGGAGGCAACGTTGCCATCATCGCCGCCACCAGCCATATTGACCTCTGCCATGGCCACAAAGCCATTGAGCAGCATACCGCCGCCGCCAGTACCGCGCAATTCGCAGAACCTGGTGCCCAAGATGCTGCTGGAGAAGCAGCGACCCACAATGTCGGGCATTAGCTCGGTGAATGCCATCAGTGCGCTGACACAGCGCGTAGAGGGAGCTGGTGGTGGCCAGAAGGCCGGTGTTGGGGCTGCGGCCGAATTGGCCGATCATCTGAGCGGCCTGGCCGAGAGTGTCAAGCCCAAGGGTAGCTCGACGCCGGAGAAGCGTGCGGCGGCAAAGGCAGCTGGGACTGGTGAAGGTGATGGGGTGGCAGCTGCATTGGTGGCGGAGCCGGAGGGCATGTGGAAAGAGGTAAAGAGACGCTCCAAAACAAACGCTTTAAAAGAAAACGCTACTAAATCAATCAACAACAACAACACGACCACGTCAACACAACAGCAAACGCTTTCACAAACGCTCAACAACAATAACAATGTTAAAAATGTTAAGCCCAAAAAAACGAACAACAACAACAATCACACCGTCACTGCAAACGCCACCACGTCCATGTCCACCACGTCCTCGTCCAAGTCCTCGTCTGCATCCAACGCCACATCCAACGCCTCATCAGCCAGCAACACATCCATCGCTGCCACTGTCACCACCAATATTACCACCAATCTCACCACCTCCTCCACTGCCACAAACAACAACAATAAAATAAAAGCATCTTCTGGCAACGCTGCTTACACGACCAACTCCCAATCCTCCTCCAAAACAGCTGCTGCTGCGCCATCCGCTCAGTGCCATGCCGAAAAGGAAGAACTAGACTTTCAATTTGACGAGGAGCTAATGGACCCCATACCCGCCACCGGACGCATCAATAATTTCACCGAAAACTTTTCCGACGACGACGAATCCGATTACGAATTTGCTGACCGCGACATCAACAAGCTACTCATTGTCGCCCAGGTGGGACGTGCGCCCAAACATGATGGCTACGATCGCACCGCCGACTACACTTCACGCACGAAAATCACACAGGATCTGGAGAACATCATCAACGATGGACTGGCCAATTACGAGGAGGACTTGTGGACCACCACAAATGTGGTGCCCAACAATGACTACCGCACCGTCAACATAATCTCGCAGGCCGACTTTGAGAAGCTAGCGGGCAGCAAGAGATCAGTGGCCCAGCTGCAACAACAACCGCCACCGCCGCCGCCAACTTATGTTAATGAACCAGAGCACGATGCTGACAGCACTCTCGTGGATGCCGATGCTACACTGAACTCAACACTGAACTCCACGCTAAAGTCTCGCCGTGCACGCTTTTATGCCGCACCCAATTCGCATTCAATCGATCCCCGCACGCCAAGAAAACGCAAATTGCGTCACACCGCCAATCCGCCGGTGGAAGCCCATGTGGGTTGGCTGCTGGACACAGTCGAGCATCGACCCCGTACCACCTCAATGGGCTCATCGGCGGGCACATCGCCCACCACATCTTCCTATGGTTCGTTTGGATCGTCAGTGCCGCAATCGCTGCCAGTCTTCCAGCATCCATCACATGCACTGCTCAAGGAGAACAACTTCACACAACAGGCCTATCACAAGTATCATTCGCGCTGTTTGAAGGAGCGCCGTCGCTTGGGCTATGGCCAATCGCAGGAGATGAACACGCTGTATCGGTTCTGGTCCTTCTTCCTGCGCGAGAACTTTAACAAGAGCATGTACAATGAGTTCCGTACGCTGGCGCTCGAGGATGCCTGCAACGGCTTCCGCTATGGTCTGGAATGCCTATTCCGTTTCTTCTCCTACGGACTGGAGAAGAAGTTCCGGCCGAATATCTATCAGGACTTCCAGGATGAGACCATTGCCGACTATGAGACAGGTAATTAAGCAAATGTGTTGCTTTATTGTTGTATATTCATACTTAACTTTATTTTACTTTCGTTAGGTCAACTGTATGGTCTGGAGAAGTTCTGGGCCTTCCTCAAGTACTATAGGAATGGCGAGAAATTGGAGGTGCAGCCGAAGCTGGCCGAGTATCTTAAAAACTTTAAGACTATTGAAGACTTCCGCGTCGTGGAGCCAGAGATCGATGAGATGCTGCAGGGTGTTGGCAGCCTGAATCCAGGACGCCAGCTCAATAGGCTGCGCAGCGTGTCCGAGAGCGATGGCACTGCAGTGATAACCGCTGGAGGGCGACGTCTTAACACCACAATTACCAATCGCAGCGACTATGTGGGTCGCCTGCTGCAGCAGCAGCATCAACAACAACAGCAGCAGCAGCAGCAACAACATTCACATCAACAACAGCATCAACATTATCAGCATCAGCAGGGCGGCGGCTATGGCGGCTATGGTCAACAGCAAAATCGCCGGCGCACCGGCTCCTTTGGCAGCAGCACTGTGCGCATACGCAGCGGCTCGCTGGGAAATAAGCCGCAGGTGGCCAATCGCAATTATCAGCAGGGATCACAGCATGAGCTACGCCGCGGCGGCAGCAATTCCGGCTTGGCGCCACACAAGCAGCGTCAACAGCAGCACAAGGCAAAGACACAGGCACCTGCTCAGGTCGGCGCACAGTTGAATGCAGCTCGCGCTTGTAATTCCACTAATTCCGTGGCACCGTCCACGTCAACGTCAGCATCAGCGTCGTCGTCGCCAGCGACGGCGGCGGTTGCGGCAGTCACAGCATCATCTTCCTCCTCGTCATCGTCAAAGAAGTAATTCGTAATAATGAATTAAGATTAATTATGACTTACGATTAGCTTGGAGCTTACAGTTGGCGCTTGCGTCCAACGGGCTCTTCTCTCTTTTGTTTATTCTTATTATTCTTTTTTTATGGTAGTATTCGAGTGAAGCGCGTTATGTGGGAACATTCGTTAGCGTTAGCCCAATTAAGTTAAATTTGAAATTCGTTTGCAATTACCTAGCGTTTGTTTCGCAGTTATGATTAATTGTTTTTTCTCTCTATTTCTCCATAACATACTAAAACGATTGCTTATGAAATGCTCAATGTTTATTGTTAACACACACACACACACACACATACATATACACAGGCACAGGCCTGTATTCTGTGACCAGTGCCAACCAGCTATAAAAACATTTTTTTTCTTCAAATTTCATTATAATTATTATTTTCGTGTTTGTTTATTCATTCTTGAATATATTTTTTCTACACAACAAACAACTTTCCTACAGAAGCAGCGTTGATAAACGTAATGCCATGAACTGTTGTACGATATACGATAAAGATAACGATAAATAACCCTACTATAATTACCAAAACGACAATGTAACGAAATTAATATACAGAAACCAAATGATCTTAATGCAAATCAATTTTGTACATTAAATATTCAAAATATGAATGCACAGAAGTACATTCAATTTAAAAAAATAATATATATACATATATATATATATTCATATATATTTCTTGTGTGGCCCAGGCGCAAATGTAATGTTATTGTTTAAGAAGCAGCGTTTGTTATCCTTAAACCAATCGAGGCATGCGGGGCACCACTGCCAGCGAATTTTAGTAATTTAAGCATTTAAAATGTATCCGAAATGCAACTTAATGTGTAACTTTTGAAGAAAGCAAAAGCAAAAAAACAAAGAAAAAATAAGTATGAATCATATCTGATTCTGTGCTCTTTCTGAGCATTGCACTGCCCCCTCCCAAAAGCAGTCCCAGTTCATAAACTATCTATCCAAAACAATCAATTGGCTACACAATTCAGCAATTATTATTTTTTAACCCGCCAAGCATTTAAAAGTTTATGTTCACAAACGCAACCCCTTTTCTATTTTTAAGTTATATCACTTGTTAATTTTTTTGAAATACAAGAAAAACTCTGAAAAAATCCAAAATTATGAAAAAAAAAATTTCAGTCCATCAAAAAAAACAACAAAAATTAAAAAAAAGTTTAAAACTTAAAAAAACATATTGATGCATACGAAAAAAAGGAAGAAAACAATAATCAATAAAAAAAAACAAAATGTGTTTGCATAGCTATTAGAATTAGTTTTAAATATATGTGAGAAATCAAACGTAAGCTTACTACTGATAATTACCTATATACGATATACATATGACTCTAAAGCGTAACTACAATATGAAAACATAAGCGATATATTCACGGTCAAGTTTCGTTTGATGCTCTGCTCAGTTTGCAAAACTGTTGATCAGATTCAGATGTATGTAGAGAAAACCCAAAATCCAACATGAACTAATCCCTATCCATTAGCTCCATGGTTTTTGCTTTGCTCATCTAAAAGTAAGCAACAAAAAAATAAAAAAATAAAAGTGCAAAATTTGTCATTACACGTACTACATAATTATTTCTTTTTAACATTAGTTATTTGTAAATATATTTTTCTGCTTTTAAATTGTCGCCCTCTAATTGTAAACAATCAAACACATACACACACACACACACACACACACACACACACATGCTTTCGCATGAGCTTAGCAATTCAAAAATATATACGTTTATATATATATATATATAAACAGACCACATTTCTAGTGAACATTTTAAACCAGAATTCGGCTGTTGCATACCTCGTAATTGTATATTAATTTGCGGTCCAAATTGTTTTAAATTTCCACATTGAAGTACGCAAATATGTTGAGTTTTGATTATATTTCACTTAATGATTGTAAATTAAATACACAATTTTGACTTTTGTATGGGATCCTTTTAAGTTTTCAACTTTTTATATAATATAAATATATATTAAAATTAATCTATGATACCTTTATATACAAACTACGAAATGATGCAAAACCCAAGTAAGCGCAAAAACTAATAATTATTTTGTAAGCTACTTAAATGAAAATGCGAGAAAAAAAGAAAAAAACGAAAAATGATTATTGTGAAAAACGTGATAGTTTAAACCATAAAGATTAATATTTACTATTATTATATGAATAATTAATTATAAAGTATAAAGCAGAGAAAAAAAATCAGAAAAAAAAATAAACGTAACAAAAAAAATATAAAACTTTTTTAAAATTAACAAAAAAAATGTTAAAAGTAATTGAGTAGAAAAAATAAAACAAAAAAATGAATAAAAAAACTTGAAAAAACTCAAAAACTGAAGCTTTTTAAAGAGGTTAGGAACATTATAGAATATGGGCCTGCACTGCTTTGTCCCTGTTCAACTAACGGCAGTTCGATGTGTGCAGAAATTCCGCTAGAGGGCGCGCCACAAAATGTTGCCGCAACATGTTGACAGCAAGGAGTTGGCCGCAAACTGTTCCTGCAAAATACAACAACAAATCAGCCAATTCATATAACTAACGTCTTAAACATAAACATAAAAATAAACATAATAAACGCGACACACAAATCGAGCTTTTGAGTAATTAACCTCCTATTGAAGTTATGCGCCATTTGTCAACCAAGAAGAACTGTACGCGCCACGGAGCACACATACACAAACAGTAACTGACCCAGCCTCCGCTAGGGTATACACACCTTGTGCTGTTGGCTTTGTCGTTGGGTGTCGCAGATTAACGCCTTACTTGAATTATGGGTCGCCGCAATAGCCTGGCCGGGCCGACCCTCGATGGCCCGGTCGCCGACCGGGCCAAACTACTCCACAAATCCGAACAGAAACAAAAAGTCGACGCGTGGAAAAATCATGTATAAAACATAAGAGCGACAAACACGCACACACACACACACACATACACACAGTTTATCGGTTAAGGGGGAAGAGTAACGCTACGGGCTCAGTGGCACGTAAGACTCAGGCGCAGGCGGCCATAATACCTACCATACGGGCCATATGCACTACGCTGCCAGATGCCAGGCCCAGTCCGGTGCCAGCGTGAGGCGTTTAAAAATTGAAAACCAATTTCGTAGCGATTTAAAACGACGATGCCATTCGATTGGGCGTAGCAGGGTCGTGTGCATGTGTGTGCTTGCGTGTGTGTGTGTGTATGTGTGTGTGCTGGCTCATTGTGTGACTTTTCACACTTCTTTGGCCCGCCACTTGAGCTCAGTGTTTAGATTGTGTTACCAATATTTATGGCTCAGTGGGGAAACGACAGCGACCGACGGGCGCGACTTTTGGCTGTCGTGACCGCAGCCCAGGATCAGGCCAAGTCTAATCGCCTGACCCCTTGGCGCAGCTTTTAGCTCTCAGCTGGATCTCGCGAAGGATGTTGGAGGGGGTGTGTGCGCATATATCGTAGCTTAATTTAATGGGCGTTTAACCTGTGACTTGCCTTTGAACTTCGGCCACACTGCACGCACTCCACACATCCTGCCATGATGGCCATGTGTTGCATGACGCAACGGTGCAATTTATTGGCCCTTCAATTCATAATCAGTGAGCTGCACTCGCCCCCGGGTCCAATCGTAGCTCGATGTTAAGTAGTCGCTTGTCGGCAAACGGGAGTAATTTGCTCAACTATGTACAAACTATGCATAAGTACATGTCAGCATAATTATATATCCGAGTGATGCGTATGGGTGCGGATTATTCACCTGAGGTGGGAATCGAAGCTGAGAGAGTGCTGACCAATAGTGCAAGACAATGAGTATACCTTTTCAATAAAAAGTGGTAATGTTTAAAATCAAAACTCAAAAATAAATAACAATAATAGTAATAAAAAAAATTATTTTAATAATAATAATAATAATAATAATAATAATAATAATAATAATAATAATAATATTAATAGCAACAATATTCAATTTCAGCTTATTCGACCTTATAATATATTGATATAAAACAGGAACAATGAACAATTTAGATATTTTTATATTTAGTCTTTAGCCAACTAGCAAATTTGCTTTTTTTAACAAGTGCAGTTTTTAGAATAACATTAATATCTAATGAATGCACTTAAGCTGTAAGCCACTGTAATATACTTAAAATCCGAAAATATAATCCGAATATAACAATGCTATTAGGCACAAATTTATCATAATAAACATTTCTGAATGTTAAGAAGAGCTCTAACCGAGCTTTAAACTCTTAAGATATTGCGCATAATACCAAAATGGTAACTACAGGCTTTGCTATTTCTGTTGGTGTCAGATTTGTTGGGCTATATATACATATATAAGCCTAATTGGATAGGTAGTTTTGATTGCTGAGGTAAAGCTTCATATGCGGATAATCCCCGAAATTGGCAGCGACATTTGCGCTGCCCTCCACGCACTAAGACCGCAACACCAACAATTTGCATATCGGCTTAGCGCCATTATTGGCACGGACCCTGAATATTTCGGGCGAGTGTTCACATTTTAAAACGAACAATTTTGCTTTGCCGCATCGCGTAATTAGTGTCGCCGAATCCGGCTGAAAATTTGTCACCGCAGCATTTCGGAACAAAGTTGGGTAAACCCGTTATCAGATTCGTGCTCTCAACTGATTCAATGCATTTTTGCATCTACAATATTTCAAATAATTAAATTAAATATTTCATAAAATTGTTTCAGCTGCGCCATAAAGTCTTTAACACATATCATATGTATGTGTGTGTGTGTTGGCCCAAAAACTAATTTTATTTTTGGTTTGCAGCGCTCGCGGCTTGTGCGATGAGTTTCACCTAGGTAAATAACCAATATAGCCAATATTATATTGGCAATTTTATTCGACGCTTTTGCAGTTGCAGCCAGCTGGATCAATGAAAATGTTTGGCTTGCTTCAAATAATAAATCAAAGAAGTAAGAATGTTGCAGTAGGGTGTAACCGACAGCGCATATATGTTTTTGTTTTTTTTTTTGGTCAAAAAAGCATGTACTTGTGAATTTTGGAAAAAAAATTTTTTTCAAAATTTAGAATTGCGAATTTATAGCTTAAATCGATTTTATTTGTCACAATTAGCATAAAAAACAACATTGAAAGCGATTTTGGGGGGGTCAAATTTTTGGTCAAAAATCATCCCAAAATCGACAACAATTTTGACATGTAATATTGTCAGATTCCATAGCTCCCATATATCAAACGCCCATAACTTTGTCAAAACTGAACCGATTTTCACGTTTGATGGCATTTTGATCATAATTTGTCCTAAATATTGACTCCACATTCAAAATATATTCATTTTCGAAAATAAAATTTTTTTGAATTTTTTGGTCAAAAAAGCATGTACTCCCCCTTGTGAATTTTGGAAAAAAATTTTTTTCAAAATTTAGAATTGCGAATTTATAGCTTAAATCGATTTTATTTGTCACAATTAGCATAAAAAACAACATTGAAAGCGATTTTGGGGGGGTCAAATTTTTGGTCAAAAATCATCCCAAAATCGACAACAATTTTGACATGTAATATTGTCAGATTCCATAGCTCCCATATATCAAACGCCCATAACTTTGTCAAAACTGAACCGATTTTCACGTTTGATGGCATTTTGATCATAATTTGTCCTAAATATTGACTCCACATTCAAAATATATTCATTTTCGAAAATAAAATTTTTTTGAATTTTTTCGTCAAAAAAGCATGTACTCCCCCCTTGTGAATTTTGGAAAAAAAATTTTTTCAAAATTTAGAATTGAGAATTTATAGCTTAAATCGATTTTATTTGTCACAATTAGCATAAAAAACAACATTGAAAGCGATTTTGGGGGGTCAAATTTTTGGTCAAAAATCATCCCAAAATCGACAAAAATTTTGACATGTAAAGCTGTCAGATTCCATAGCTCCCATATATCAAACCCCCATAACTTTGTCAAAAGTGAACCGATTTTCACGTTTGATGACATTTTGATCATGATTTGTCCTATATATTGATTCTACATTCAAAATATATTCATTTTAAAAAATAAAATATTTTTGATTTTTTTTGTCAAAAAAGCATGTACTCCCCCTTGTGAATTTTGGAAAAAAAATTTTTTCAAAATTTAGAATTGCGAATTTATAGTTTTAATCGATTTTATTTGTCAGAATAAGCATAAAAAACAACATTGAAAGTGATTTTGGGGGGGTCAAATTTTTGGTCAAAAATCATCCCAAAATCGACAAAAATTTTGACATGTATAGTTGTCAGATTCCATAGCGTCCATATATCAAACCCCCATAACTTTGTCAAAAGTGAACCGATTTTCACGTTTGATGGCATTTTTATTATGATTTGTCCTATATATTGACTCCACATTCAAAATATATTCATTTTCGAAAATAACATTTTTTTTTAATTTTTCATGTCCAAATTTTCGTCGATTTTGACATGATTTTTGACAAAGTAGTAGGAGTACATGCTTTTTTTACTAAAAAAATTTCTAAAATATTTTTTTCATTAACTGTAATTCTAATTAAATGAGGGAAATACACGCTCTCATAAATATATTTTGGCATAGGTTTGGCAAAAATTTAAGGGGGATTTGATTTTGTAATTTTTGTTTTCGAAATAAGGAATGCAGGAGTCAGAGTCGGTCCCAAAATTGGAGCTTATTCGGCAATTACAATATATTTAAATACAGCCCAACGGAGATAGTTAACTAGCCGACTTGACAAATTGTCTCAGAGAGAAGGTTGTAGATGGTCGAAAAGTGAGAGCATGGAGCTAAAATGAAATTAATGATATGATGTGCCAGCTTAAGGACATTAACACAAGTCCTGCTGATAACCTTGGGTCCACTTACAGACGACAACAACAAGTAACAACAACAAGTAACAATAACGACTCGCATACAAAATTTGGTCCCTTTGAATTTTTGGTCTAAGCACAAACAGGAAACGGAAGTGCGTCTGTGTTTGCTTATTGCCATCTCTATCGCACTATTCGAGTGTGCGTGTGTGCCAGTCCAGGGATTTATTAAAACGTCAAGCTGGCCAGGATCAATGGCTAACACGCACACACACACACAAACACACGTACACGCTACGCACTTGCAATTAGACTTATACAAATACCGTATTATTTCCACATTTTTGTTGTACACATTTATCTGGCAGACAAGAAATGCAGGAATTGCGTTAAAACGTTTACCAACTGGTCAACATGTGTGTGTGTGTGTGTGCGTGTGTGTGTGTGGGAGTGGGTGTTGGTATCTGTGTGCGACAATTAGATAAATACCAAGACACGCACAACGCTGACTCTTGGGGCTGCTTGTTTTTTTTTGCCTCGTTGGCATTTTTCTACACTTTGGCCCCCGGTCAGCTAAGCTGCCAACGTCATTCTTTGTGCCTTCGCTGTGTGTGTGTGTGTGTGTGTGTGTGTCCTAAGTCCTGTCAAGTTGCTGCCATTGTTGTCGCCGCTGCTGCTGCTGCTGCTGCTGCTGTTGTCTGATAGTTGTAATTGGCCAACTAAAATCATGTGACAAATTAACAGCGCAAAATTTATTGCCTGCCCGCCGCCTTAAGCTGTTGATGAAGAGTTATTGTGTGCGTTCCCTTAGACTCTGGGAGTTACGACTAACCCGCACACATGCCAGCATGAGACAACGTTTTCCAATTGCCATCAGTCGGCTGGGATTGTCGGGAATCGAATATTCTGTGCGACTGACCTGTGATTCATTCTACTGTGTACTTGGCTTTAGCTGCTAAATAATATGTACCATAATTAATGAATAACAGCAGCCGGGTGTAAACGACTGCGCAGAACTCGTTCACAATAATAGCTTAAACAATTAAAAATCGAAAAATGTATCTTTATTTTAATGGCAATTGGAAACAAAATATTGTACCTTTAAACTGAAATATCATACAGATTTAAGATAAAAAACACGACACAAAATACTATTTTCCCCTCAATCCAATATACAAATATATATAAGAGTTAAGATATTAAGATACATTTTAGTGATAACAACCGCAAGACATTTTTGATATTTTCCATAGTTTTATGGATAAAGTATGTAAGAAAGCCATATTAAATCCAAGCTGTTCATCCAATACTCTTCCTATCTCCCTCATAAAACGATTTTCTTTCGCATAAAATTATTTTGTTAAATTACAAAATTACCTACAAAAGTAGGTGAGTGTGAGTGTGATTAGGAATATCCTTCTGCCAATTTCTGCTGTAAATTTAGCATCGAAATTGATATTATGTTTTGTTCAAGCCAAGTGCATTATACATACATACACACTCTCATTTACACACCAATTTCCAAGTGTATATATTTGCTATACATATTAAACAAACCACGGGCGCCGCATGCATTAGATATGTTGTTGTTTTCGAAGCTGCTGCTGTTGCTGCAGTTTCTCAAAACATTAATTACTGCGCCTGCAGCCGAGTGATGCCGTTTTATATGTGTAGGCGCCATGTGTGATCAGGGGGCAGGTGAGTTTTGTTGTGCTGTTTGGGGGCGTGCCTGCAGGCGTGCCGGAAATGCATTCGACCATTCAAAATGCGTACATGTCTTATGAACAATGGCATTTAAGATGTGTGCGCGCCTGTGTGCGTACAAAAAACATTACGATACACACACACACACACACACCCACCTGTTTGGGCAACATGTTCCTGTTTCAATTGCTGCAGGCGGCGCCCACTGTCGGTGCAAACAACAAGAACACACACCAAAACTAAAAGCGTCATGTTTTTGTCCGCTCGACTGCGAAACGGGAAAACAACAACAACAATAACAACAACAACAAGGAACAACAACAGCAACTGGGCAAACAACAGAATCAGCAGCAGTTGCCGCAATTAAGCACACAAAAACCAACAACGCTGCGAGCACTTCCGCCTGACCCTCGCTCCAGCTGCACCTCCAGCTTATCCCGAGCTTCTGCTGCTGCTGACTTCCGCAATTAAATTAAAATGCAAAAAAAAAAGAACTGCATAACAAACAATAAAAGAGAGCATCGTTTTTTTTTTAGTTTGTCAAAAATTTTAATACACTAGAAAATATTATTGGAGATTTTCGATTTTCGTTTTAATCCAAGTACAATAGAGTTCATTCTTTTTATTTTCATTATTTCAAGATTGTATTTTATTGTATAAACAAGGAAGAAAGTTGCAGTCGGGTTTCAACGACTGAGCAATACTCGTTTACAGGTTTAAAATAGACCATAAATGTATATTTATTATTGATTTGTAAAACATTTAAATGAATATATATATATATAAGATTTCCAGTCCTAACATTCAATATCGAAAACAAAGCGTATTCACTCAATATACTCTTTTCACTCAGTGAACAAGTGTAAAAGCCAGCGAATTCTTTCATACTTGAAATACGAAAAAACTTTTAACATGGATTATAAAAGAAATTTATGAAATACAAATAATGTTTTTATAGGCAATATTAAAGTCTTGTAGATTATGTAAACATGTCTTATATGAACATTTTTAGGGTGACTAATAAAGTTTTTAAAACTTGTGATAACTAGTACAGATTTTGAAAAAATTATAGTGCTATTTGCAGTTAGCTGGTCACACTCGTCAACGTTATTGGCTTTTTATTTTGCAGGCTCTGGTGACGCTGATTTGACACATTTTAATTAGCCTTTGGACTTGGCTAACATTGATTTCCATCGGGTCAGATTCTGCACTGGAGCGCTTGTCCGCATGGCGGGTGGCGCCTTTTGAGCCAACTGATTTGCCTGCTCCTTGCATAGACCCGACTGCGCCTGGCAGCGGCCTCTGCAGACAACGTTGCATTTGTAATAAAAGTGGTGCTCGAGCAAAATGGAAAATTTATTGCGCTGACAGTTATGGGTTCATAACAAGGATAAAAACAGCAGCTACACCAGCAACATCAGCGGCGCCGTCAGCAGCTGGCGGAAACAACAAGGAGCCGCATCCTCAATTCGCGTCCTGGCGTTGATGATGATGGCAATGATGGCGGTGATAGCCAACGATGCTACTTCAAAGTCAACTTCAATGCTGCGCCCGGCAGCCAAGGACATTCATTGGTTTGCCTGCCACGCTGGTCGCAAGCCTTGTTGCCACTTCCCTTCTCCACTCGCGCCGCAACAGTCGCACAGTGCAGCACCCCTGCATTGCCTAGCAGTCTGGTCCTGCTGCCGCTAAGTGCGTTTCGCAGTGTGCCCTTTCTGTGCTGCGCTCATCAGTGTCGCATTTGGCTAATGGCAAAAAAGAATAGTGACGCCTATCATAAATGTGTTGCGACCGCCATGGAGCTGGCAGCTCAATGCCGTTTATATTGACAGCCTGTCGGCCATTTGCCCTCACGCCCAATAGGCGCCTCCATTGGCCATGTAGCTACAGTGGACGAAAAGTGCAATCGAGTTCCATTTACCAGTACCAGAGATTTTTGTTGGTTTATGAAAAGACTCTGCTTACGTTTTACTATCCTTTGGGTTTTTTATAGTTTACTACGAATATATATTTTTATTTCAACAGATTCATGGGAAAAATTGGCATTTTTGATTTTGAAATTTGACATTTTTTTATTCTCAATTATTTTTCATTGCATTTATTTACTTATCTTTAAATACTCTTATTTTTTTTTTAGTATTATTATTTATTTAATAAGTCATTTTTAACAATTTACAAATTGCTAAAATTAAAATATATTGAATTTGATATCACATTTTTTCTCTTCACTTAAATTATAATTTCAATATTATTGACAAACTTTTAGATTGATTTATCGTTTTGCCCATAGTGTTTTTGGTTCTGTTCGTGTTACGAATACGCCGCGTTGGCCATGTTAATTAACATTTGGCATTTGCCTAGTTGCACTTATCAAAAGTTAAAGTCCAATCTGTTTGCCATAGAAGCGAAACTTTAGGTTGCAACGGTTTGCTATAAGTCACGTTTATACACAAACACACATCCGCACACACACTCACACCGTAACAGTAAACAAGCTGGCTATTTACGGACAGCAAATGCTTGGAATTGTATTTGTGGGATGCACTGCAGCAGGACTTGAGAATTGTCTGTTTTATATATGATTCAGTCGCCTTGTAAATCTATATATTTTTTAACAAACGGCAATTTGAGTTTTATTTATAAAATTCTTTAAATTTGATGTATGGATAATGCAGCACTAAACTTATATTTAAAAACAAAAAAATAAAAATAATAAGAATATTTTCAAAAAACAACATTCAACAAAATAAAAAAAAGATTTTCTAGATTTTGCGTTAGTTCGGACTTTACCTGGTCTCCAATTTGGCAAATTATCGAGATTTTACTGTAATAGTAATTTCAATAAAACTAATAATAACAGTATTATTATCTATTTTTTACTTTTTTTAAGTACTTTTCTTTTATCTTTAGCCCGCAGGATATTTGAAGTTCACCTTAGCTGAAAACAAACCAAATGTTGCCCCATTTGCTTTATACATATTGCGCTGTATAGTATTTTAAACATTTTTATTGTGCAACCTAATGGGCGTTTTGTTGTTCGCGTGGGGCGCTTTGACTGCACACACTCACGCACACACTCACATACGCTCACGCTTTATGGCACAAACATGTACTGTTAATGCATCCCACTCTGCTATTACCGTTTTTGTTCTCGATGTTGTTGTTGTTGTTGTGGTGTTTGTTGCTCAAAAGGTAAACTAGCCAAACAATACAATCAATACACATGCACACTCACAGTTCAGCCAGGGTATGTGAAAGTGTGTTAGTTTACCGTTGAAATAGAATTCTTAAGTATTGCGCAATACGCGTGCTATTTCTTGGGCTATAACACGCACACACACACACACAAAGAGAGTCCGTTTAAATGGCCGTAAAAAAGCATACTTTAAGATTTTAAAACATGTTTGGCTTTAAATGGATGCTGCTTGCGTATGTGTGTGTATGTTTGTTTATGTGTGTGTGTGTGTGTTTCTGGGATGTTCTTTCTTTTCCATTCCGATTGCCTGGCTGATCTTTGTGCTAGTTAGCCATTGGAATCATTGCCACGTTCACACAGCTTACCAGATTATGAATTATAGTTTTCTTGTGCTTAGCCGTTGGTTTGCCTTGTCCTAATTTTATTTATTCTTTTTTTCGCTGGGCAAGTCCCAGGATTTACGAGTTCGCCTAATTGCATGTGACAATAAATTTTCCAACTGTAGGAATATGCTTAAAATATTTCGTACTGTGCGTTGCTTTCTTTCGTTATAAATATTTTTTTTTTTTTATTTTTGGTTGGCGCCTTCGTTTTATTCGGCCAGCAAAATCAGATTTTATTTATGCGACATGATACAGAATAAAGTGCAGTGCAATATCGAAACGGATATTAAGCAATGACCATGGATGCAAAAGGAAAAAATAAATAAAAATTAAATCAAATTTAAAATGAAAACTGTGTTGCAGTGTGAAATTTCAGCCTTGCCTGTCTGTAAAATATGCAATATAGTTATTTGGCAATAGTGATAAATTTTGTAATATCCTTCAATTTGATGCGGAGCATTCATTAAAAGTGCTCGACCAGTTTTTTGAAATTAAAATTATTTTATTGATGTGGAACTACATTACTGTTAGCCATAATATTCATTTCAAATCATTTTATTGACGCGAAAGATGGATATTATGAGCTTTGCCAGTAGACTTGTAACTTCTAATCTCTCTTTGTAACTGTCGATTTATTTTAAAATTGACAATTAACAAATGGCCATAAAAATAATATGCTTAAAATACTAATCTAAATTGTACATTAAGTTGCATGTTGTTGTATACCGAAATATTAATATTTATTATTTTACAATTGCTGGAACACATGGAAAATGAATTAAAAACTTTAAATAAATTCATGGAATTATAAATTTTGTTGAGAAAAACATATTAGTGTTATTCATTTAAAGACATTGTATAAATATGTTATATTTTTATATATTTTTATATATTCTTATTCGGCTTTTTGCCAATTGAATTTGGATGCGGGGTATTTTTGTGGTTTGCTGCATAAGACCATAAATGAGAAGAGCCTTAGATCAGCAAAATTTGCCAAAAAATCATACGTTTTGCACTAAAACGAGTCAAAGATAAATTTGTTGTTTAACACTTCATAGTGAAATTCCTTTTGAGATCGGTTGCACTTCAGGCTATTTGAAAACTTTTCCTGGATAGCATAAAGTTGCATTTATGTGCCCGTGTTTATTGCCTTCAAGCGGTTGCCTTTTTCGGTTATTCTTGCATTTAAAATCTCAAGTGTCGCCCCGTCAGTCGTGCCGCTTGAGTGCACCTCGAACTGTCGCTGTAAATTCGCATTTACAACACACAAATCCAACTGTGCCGCACACCCCTTTGTGTTAGTTTAGCATGTTTGTTACACGTTTAAATGTCAAATACGCAACGCTAAGCACAATTTCTAAGCAAATCGCACAAAACGCAGCACATAAAAATGTCAAAGTTGTGCCGCAGTTTATTGGTTGCCCCCCATCCCCCATCTACCTCGCATTCTCCATAACCATCATGCTTGTCGCAGTCAGCCATTGTCTGTGTGAGAAATGT
This sequence comes from Drosophila paramelanica, assembly GCA_035043915.1. Lineage (NCBI taxonomy): Eukaryota > Metazoa > Arthropoda > Insecta > Diptera > Drosophilidae > Drosophila > Drosophila paramelanica. The sequence continues at coordinate 4,179,099 of JAWNMO010000354.1, read as the reverse complement.
AAATTTTATCTTTGCTAAAGTAACTTTTACAATTTCATTATGTTTCATTTGCATCAAATGCGTGTGCAGTGCGGCGGCGTTGCATGCAAATAAGCCACGCCCCGTGGCGCCTTCCATTTAACAAACGTTCCTCGTGCTTTTCTGTGTGTGTGTGTGTGTGTGTGTGTGTGTGTGTGTGTGTGGGGAGGTGGGTGTTTCGCTGATAACCGCATTGCATTCGTGGCTGCGCAATCTACGACTTGCCGATGATCCTTTGGCTGCAGGAGCAACTTTTTGATTGCCTCCCCCCAAAACTACCACTACCCCTCCCCACTACACCTGCCAAGCGCTGCAATAACAGCAGCATATTATTATTTTGACTGCAACTGTTAACAGTTAGTGTTGTTCTGTTCTGTGTGCTGCAACCGAATGATTTCTTATGCTGCTGCGACCTTGTCAAATTTTCAGGGCTGCCAAAGTACGGTAAAAGTTTGTCCTTTGTCTGAGCCAGGACAGGTCTTGAAAATACATAATACGATTGACATTAGAGTTTCTTGTTGTTGCGATTTCTTGAAGCGGCAATGCATATTTTTGAACCCTGAACCCATTGAAAATGGGTGAAAAAGGGTATAATGGTATTGTGCAAATGTATGTAACAGGCAAAAGGAAGTAAGTATTTATATTTTTGATTAGCATCACTAGTCGAGTCAATTTGTCTGTCTGGCTGTCGGTCTGACGGTCTGTCGGTCTGTTTGTCCGTTTGTCTGTATGAATGCCTTTATTATTTAAATAACCTAAAAATTTTCTTGGATTTATTTTGCAATAGTTAAGTTGTGTGTAGCTCCTAGTCGGGCGGACCCGACTAAAGCAATCTTATTTGTTTCTCTCTGCTTATGGCGCACTTCAGCGCAGCTCTCCAATGTGTGTGTGTTGTGGCGGGGGGAGGGCAATTATGTTGCCATTGGCCCCTTTAAAAATTCCCTTTCAAGTGTGCAGAGCTCACTAAACATAATTTACATAAGCTTTTTGCGCCTTTGGCATCATTTGAAGAATCCACATTCCATTTGGGATTAGCAGCTACGCATCCTCATTCTCACATCCCCCATTGGCTAATAATTTAATTGGACCAAGCGCATAGCGAGTGCGTATGGGAGTGGATAATGCGACCTGGCGTGTCAAAGGTGGCAAAAAACTAACACAGTTTTTCTTCATTTGGCTTAATGAGAATGGAGCGATGCAGAAGGCAGCGCAAAGGCAACGATATAAAACCAAAGGACAGCGAAATGGTGCGAACTTTTGAGTTTTGGCTGAAAGCTAAAATGTGAGATTTTCGGTTAATTAAAATGCGAAGCGCACGACAAACGTAACTGTAAATTACAGGTACTTCTCCGTGTGTATCTGTCCTTATTTATCGCGTAAAGCGCATGAATAATAATTTGCATTACCCTTGGCAAAGAGGATTATGAAAGGATGGGGAGAAAGTTGGGTGGTTTATGTTAAGAGGACGCTACAACTTGAACTTAATTTGTGCACTGGCTGACTATCTACCCCATTGTAAATTCCGTCTTTCACACCTGTTACACGCAATTATCCGGCCACATGCAAAGAAACTTTTCGGGCGGACTGCACTTGGAGCCCAATCTTTGACAGTGCTTCATTTCCGCAGCCAGAGTGAAGCTGGCACGGAAGGAAATGAGTTTCGGATTAGGACACCAATCGTGAGACAGCGAGCAAGGGAAAGAGAAAGAGACAGACAGAGAGAGGGAGAGAGGAGGGTGGCGGCTGCCAGAGTGCTGCATAAGTAGTTTGGGGCTAAGTGCCAGCAGCTATGGAGCCGTGGCACCGTGCAGCGAAGACTGCCACACGCACTGATTGCCACTGAAATGCATGTGAAATTAACCTTGAGCGCTGTTCGGTTTAATTTGCACTCGACGCTGCCGGCGGAAAAAGTTCCGAGCGCCCGCTTGTAATGCATGCCAACTAGAACGACAGCGGGAGCGGCAACGTCACAAATGGAATATTCTTTTGCTTATTTGCTGGCTGGCTGATGGCTGATGGTCTGGACCGGTACGTGGACACGCCACGTGCTACGCAGGTACCGCTCGCAACATGAACACTTTTCCCCGTACTGAAGTTAACTTTGTCTGCATTCTGTTGCGGAAGTTGCAAGCTGTCAAATGTGGCACGAGCGACTTTGCTTCGTAATCGCATTTGATGTCCGGACGGACTTGTCATGGTAAGCTACTGTCCGAAGTATTTTAATGAGAAGTGTAAAATGAAAGTCACTTTTGAGTATTAGTCTTGCCAGTTCGGTTGAACCAAGCTTATAAAAACCAGCTATTAATTGTTTTTTTTATTACAAACGATACCAAATCTTATGTTAAAATGTAAGCAGCAAAAATGTAAATATAGATACAAAAAAGTCAACTAAAAAGAAAGCTCTATTCGGAATTTAATTGACAATTCGATAGGCCTCAAAGCTGCCAGACGCACATTTCACACAATTAAATATATTTTATGAAGGCCGCACATTTAATTCAAATGCTCTCATATAGATGCTCGCGTAATTCTTTCTGATTAATCGCTTTAAAAAAGCGATATAAATGACAGATAAATTTACATTAATTACGTATGCACACAAGTGTTTATTTATTGTACCTTTTTAAAGGTCTCTCATAATCAGCTTATATGTGAAGCACATTCCGAATAGGCATTTTGTTTGTATTTATTAAAAATTTTAATGGAATTTAAAAACGGACTTCATCATTAAGTGCACGCATTTGGTAAGTTCACACCAGTACAAACTATTCGTTTCGGTCAAACAATCTGTCTGATTGAGTTGTGCGCCGCATTAACGAACATCAACATTTATATTGCAAATTGTGCGCGGAGACAGAAAAATGTCTGATTGGTAAGACTCGATGGTAGGCCGGGAACTATTGCTGAATAACAGCTGTTGTCTACGCTTTTGTATAAATATATATATATATATCTATATATATGTGCAACAAAGCAACAGCAGAGGTGCTTGAGTTCAACGAACATTAAATACCCTAAATGGTTAAAGAGAATAATGTGTTCAGATTATAAGGCAAATCCACTTCTCAGCAACTTGATTAATTTGCCAACACGCAGGACTATGTTAAACACAATTAAACAGGGACTCTTCAACCGAGCATTTCCATTTTGTCAAATAAGAAGACTAAATTATTGATTATCGGATCAGCTAACATCTCGAGTAAACACAAGCAGTTGGCCCACAGATGAAAACTTGTATTTGTTGATGTTTAACAAAGAGATCATATATAAAGCAAGATGTCTATATCGGCTTATTATTTATGTTTTGCTATTGTATGCTGCTTGTAAGAAAATCAATCCAAATCAATAAGAATATGCTCATCTTTATAATAGTAGTTCAGGCCTAACCGCGCTACATATTTCTCGTTCAATTTTAAACATCATTTTCTACGAAATTTTCTTGGTCATTAATGTGCAACATTTGGTTTGATGGGCTTATTTTTATTATTATACGTTTTTCTGGCAATGCGCATCAGTGCAATAAAAATGCAAAAGAGAATTCGAATTGATTACACTCACGCACATATGCATACAAATACACACACATACTGGCGAAAAATGACAAAAAATTATTCATTAACACATGCGTAAAACGCACAAGAACATCGCCATAAATAAATAATTGATGAATTGCAGATGAATTTTCATATTTTATGATGTTTAAGTAGTGGGGCTGAGTTAAAGCTCCGGAGTTGTGAAGTGGTGAGTGAACGGGCGAATGGAAGCCGCTTTCACCGCAGCCAGCTGTGCAATAATATTATGTTAAAATATACGATTTCGATTCGGGCATTTTTTACGATTCGATGCGCTGGGCCAGCCTGCCAGCCAGCCAGCCAGCCAGCAGCCCACAATCGGTCGCTACTTTGTCGTACAACGGTGCGTATGAAAATTGATTGTTGCTTTATTTATGATGCTGGCACTCGCAAAGTAGACATAAAAAATTAACACAAACATAAAATGCAATCATGCAGCTCAGTTGGGTCTACAACTCGCGTCTGGCGCGGTCGGCCCAGCATTTGTCCATTTGCTTGATTTGCTTTTACGTGCGCCCGGAGACAACCGCTGATGGAGTCGAGGCCACATCGGGGCCGCTTCGTGCCTTGGCCACGCAATAAAATGCGTCAAACTTTGGCTCTAACGAGCGCCAATTTTACGATCACGCTGGCCACCATCGAGCCTGTTGACAGCCCCCCGTACACCCGCCCTGCTGTAAGCTAAAGGAACACAGCTGTTTGCCGTCTATCGGTCTCCCCTGTGCATATATGGCGAACGCCTAATGATTTGTTATGTGGTTTTTATGCCTCTTTAGCGCGTCGTCTGAACGGGTAAAAAGTATTCCAACAAATGGGTTAGTGGTTGGTCAAAAAAAGAGTAAAAACCGAGATTAAAGTAAAAATTGCAAAATTGCAACAAAAGGTATTTAGAATTTTACCATTTTTTTTTTATACTCTGAACCCATTGAAAAGGCTATATAAAGGGTTTTATCCAAATCAATCTAACAGACAGAACAACCACATATACCTTACCCCGTATACTCTTGATCAAAACTCTTGTTTAGTTTTATCTTTTTTTTTTTAATGACCAACTCTTAAGTGAAAAGTGATGAAAATTAAAATTGCCAAATATCCGATCACTTTAGTAAATCTTTAAGAATGATTAAAGGGTACATTGAAACCGGGTGTTTTTTTTAATAAGAAATATTTAATGCTTGAGTTCCTTTTAAAATTAGCGAGAAAGATAAGAGATTCTCAATTTATTACATCATTTGATGCGCATTCTAATTAGGGTCCGAGTACTGAGTAACAAGTGCTATTCAAATCCCACAATTGCCGATGCGTGCAAATTGTGTAATTAAACTTAATAAGTGTGAAATTCTCAAATACTTCGCATTTCTGATGGTGGCCAACAACAAGTTAATTCATAGAATTACAGACCCGGCTCGGCCGTGCTGCAAATGCCGTCGGCAAATCGGCTCATTCATTTGTCAATAAAGCGACAATGGGCCTTGTCTCGAGTGCATTTGCAGCAGCGACAGCAGTGACAAAAAACAAAGGCACACACCACCCACCACCCACCAGCCAGTATCAAACAGCGTCTCCTAATATAATTGCTTTTGAATTGTTATGAACCCAGGACTTGGCCCGTTTGGGCGCCTTCAAGCCGAAAATTTACTGCTCTTCCAGCCGGTTGTCTACAAATTTAATATTCTAATTATAATAAAAAATATATCAAATATATTTTCAACAGTGTTCTTAGTACAATATCTAAATTATAAGTGGGTAATAATTAAAAGCAACTAATAGTTGAAATTTTGGTTATACATAATTTAACTTTAGATTCGGGACATTAAAAAATTAATTATTTTCCACCGATTTTAGGTTGAATTTATTATATGACATGTAAAAAAATCATTATCGTCCAACTGATAGTGTATACAAATTTAATAAAAGCTTCATCTTTCCTTTGCTGATAAAATGAATTGCATTAATACTTGATTTTGGCAATGTTCCAGGCAATGTCCTGCTTATCATTGTCAAGTTTCTTTTATTGTCTGTCGTCATCTAGTTGCCTTTTAAATTAATTGAAAGTCTTCAATTTTGTTTTATTATTCTATTTACCAGTATACAAATTTTAAGTGAGATCAGAAATACAAAAGAATGGATGGATGTAAAACTCAAACCTCAAAGGAACAGACGCTCGAATTGGCGGTTAATTTCACCATAGAAGCCATTCGAAATGTGGGCTATTACTATAGATGCCGCTCACCAGAGTGCCAAAGCCAACCGGAGCCATCGGCGTCGCCTTCCACTGATTGCTTGCCGACGTTCATTCTGGATGCTCAGCTCAATCGATTTCTGCACCGGCGCAAACTTCAAATGTTGCGCGAACATTTGCATTATTAAAATTGAAACGGAACTGAATGAAGAGCCTCTTTATATAGGTGGAGGACGCTGAAAACCGCCCGTTTTAATTATGCTAAACTTAGTTGGTTATTAAATTTTTGACAAAATATGCATAATGAGAATGCATTTCGTTATTTTCGGTGCTGCCTGCGGGATGCCGGGCTGCCTGCATAGATGCATGGTTCATATTTAATATGTGGCCAGCCAGTTGTGTGTGTGTGTGTGTGTGTGTGTGCACATGTGCATGTGTATGAGACACCAGTCTGTGATGGCTGCACCTCGTTTGCCTCGACGCCCAGCGATATTGTTGTGTGCCCGATTTTAAAACGATTATGAGTGTGTTTTTCATATTGAAGCGCAAAGTGCATTTGGAACTGGTGTGCCCCAAACAAATGTTAGTTTTGCAATACACTACACACACACACACACGCACACACATTCATATGTACATGCACAAACATTTCCATTCACTCACTCACGCTCAGACAGGCACATGCCGCAAATCATCTTATTGTTATACCCTGTTTAGAGCACCAAAATGGGCATCTGGCATCGCTTCTATCGAGCATTACCTATAAAACGAATCTGTTGCTGTTATTATATATTATATATTACATTATAATTAATTTGTTATATTCATAATTACGATTTGTCAGCAATATAATCTTTAAACCTTAAGAAATGTTTAAAAGACAATCAAATGTTTTATATTTTTTAGGACTTTGGGTAACAAAAAATATTGGTCTAGGGTAGCTATCAGTCAAACATGCTTATTAATCAATGTTTGTTGCAGGTTTTGCGGTTGTTAAAACGTTTTTCAAAACGTATTATTTTAGCCGTCCATCCATCTGCCTAGTCGCATGTGTATGTGTTTTGATTATTCCATTCACATTATTTTATTAAATTTTGCCAGTGCGCTGCGCGGCATTTGGCACAAAAGAATTATGCAGTATATTGTTTTTGTCATATCGAATAATATTGGTTTTTTGTTTTGGAGTGCAACACATGAGTATTGAATAACATTTTAAGTACATTAACCTTTAGGGCTTTGCAGTATTTAAATATTGTTTTTGCTTGATATCATTGCACCCTCAAAGACTTATTTCAAATTTGTGAATTGTGCAAACAAAATTGGATAATGCTTCAAAATTGTGCAATGTGCAAATGATGTTCAATGTGTGCATTTATGATTTTTGAACAATATTTTCCAACTGGGTGTGCCCACCCCTTTCTATTTCACGGAGAAAATTATCGAGTTGTAATTAATAAAAGCATAAAGTTTCATAGAGGCTGCATTATGTAAGGCAGAATTAAATCAGTTCGACGAACGTGAATCGAACTATTTTCTGTTTTAAAGTGAGTTGGTTAAATTCAACAGAAATATATGAATGGAAATATATTTAAATAAGTCATTAATATAACATTTTGTTTTAAATGTAATTTAAGATTCTTAAACCAGGCTAATTTTATAATTAACTTTTTTTATTGTTTTACTATGCTAATTTTATTAATATTTATGTGTGATATAGTTACAAGTATAATACGACTACTTGCATACAACTCAGCTAGTTATTTGAACATGGATTGTTTTAAGGGAGCTATTTTTTTTGACATCTTTGATCTATCTTTGATTTCTTAGTTTATTTGTAAACAATATTTAATTATCTCTAAAATCTTTTTTTAGTGACAGCTCTTTACATATAGACTCTACATATATACGTGAAACCCTTTTACTGACTCAACGACCAGGCGCACTTTCTATTCGCTAATCTAAATTAATGCCCCTCAATCACATGGACTTCAATCGGGTTTTATCATTCAATTAAAAGTCGAAAAAAGAAGAAAAAAACGCATGAATGTGAAATGTGCGAACTTAAAATAGGGAATTTACACACTATCCTCTTCGCCTCGCATTGAAAATTCCATGACTAAACAAGTAGAAATGTTTTTAACGAGTGCCTGACATGAACTTATCCTGTAAAAAGAAATAAAAGCAAATAAATTGTAAATTTAATGTCAGTAAATTAGCGTATTAAAATCAAAAATGCTTGACACCGAAACTATGCCTACAGAGTTGCTTCCAACTGTATGTTGGAAATTGGTTTACCCTCTTTGACCAGTTTATTTGCGTATAGGGTATAAAAACGGAAAAAGAGAACGCATTGGTGAAACAATTTGCGCGCCGCCGACGAAATAATGAAGTGTTTAGTTGATTATCTGAACGCATGGGCCCGGCAAAATGGTTGAGCTGTACAATTGGCAATTCCAATTGCAAAAGCCCATTCACATAATGGGCACCCAAGGCGAATGCAATCAGACAACGTTAGGTTTGTCTAGCTTCATTTTTTTTATTTCGGGCCGACAACTTGTTGGGGTCTGCTGTCTATAATGCGCAAATAAACAGTCAACAGCTTGGCCATAAAAACTGTAAAAATTACCTCAAGCTAGTTTTCGGGCACGCAAGAAAGGCATGGCATAGCAGTGGGGGAGCAAGGGTAGTTAGTACGGCAACGGATACGGATATCTAGGGCGTGCCACGCATTGTTCATTGTACATTGTGCGCCTTTTTGCGGTGCATACTTTTGGGCGCAACGCAATTGCAATTGATAACCCAAAACGTTGTTACCCATGTTGTGTGTGTTGTGTGCGTGGGTTATGTGTGCTCCTGTTTCGTGCACAGCTCACATATTTCAACTGCAAATCAAACAGAGGCCAGCCAAAGGGTTGGGCCGACTGCGTGGGCGTAGGCTCAGGTGCATTTGGCTTGCAAGTTTGTTTGTTCGATGGCTTAATTAAATTTGATTAGATGTGTTTTGCGTTTGCTTGTCGGCAATTAGTTACTTTTGCATGGAAATTGATGAGCATGTTGAACTAATTGGCTAATTGATTGATGACTGAGACACACAGACGGTTAAACTGTTTGACTAAGTAGTCGAATGACTGATAAGCACATTGCATTGCCTAATTGCATTTCAGATGCAATCGCTGTCCCACTCGGCGTTTTAACTGTTGCGTACCTTATCAAAAATGCACAAACTGAGGTGGGCCAAGCTCTGTTTAACTTGCCGCGTTGCCAACTGTTGTGAAAAGTGCTTTTTCTTCTGCCGGCACGCAGATTCCTTGCTACAGTGTCCATCAGATTGGCAGCGCCTGCATAATGCATATAGAAATAACCTTGTTCCGAATTGCGCCAGAAGAATAACTGTGCATTGTTTGCAAAGAACAACTTTGCTTTTGCCGTCCCTTGGGTGGTTTGAGCTCGTGCGGGGAGCGAGGGGTTGCAAAAGTGCTAAAGTTTGGACTGCGCGCATGAAATTTCCACTTTAGTTGTGTACTGTACTAAATTCTTTATTTTTGTTTTCTGTTTTTACTTATTTTTTTTTCCTTTGCAGCGGGTTTTATAATTTTTACAGGCAATGTGTAACGGATTCTAGAGAAAATAAGCAGGTGAATAAATTGCATGTTGTATAAAAATTATTGGTCGTAAGTTTTAATTATAAGTTTTATTCGCAGATCGTAAAAATTTTTATGTTGAAGAGCTTCATCAACAATAAACTTGAATATGGTCCAAATATTTGATACAACTGTCATAAGAACGGTCGTCGAGGTGTTAGCTTCAGGTATCGTATTGTGTAATTGAAAGGGTGTTTCATCTTCGGTGCCATGACCTTAACTGTGATTTCACGTTTTTCTTTGTTTTCATGCGTCCCTCAACGCAAGCCTCCCGCACTTCGTTCAGCCCTTGGCGCGTGCTTATTTCGAGTAGTTGAAATTATTTTATAGTATAAAACTTTAGTTTTTTAAAACTTTGGCTTACTCGCTGGCTGCTATTCTGACACTCCGCCATTTTGTTGTTCTACTGTTCTTCTGTTCTGCTGTTGGACTCTGTCCGCGCCCAGTTGGCTTCCCCGTAAATTGTTGTTGTTGTTGCTGTATTTTAGCATATTTATATTTTAATAAGCATTCTTGCAGCTGCGCTTCGGCGCCTGTTTCAATGCGGCGCGTAATTTTACTGCAATTTCTGACAGTTTTAGAAAATCATGGTGAGCAGAACTTATGAACCCGTGAATGCGTCTGTCAGATGCAACTGGCAGCAGGGCACGCGGCCTGCGAATGGTTGGCAGGCAACGTGGCGTATGATTGTTATTAATTTCGCATTATATAGAAAAAGGCATCGCTGCTTTTTGCAATAAGCAATAAGTGTCAGCCCAAATGAAATTTAGTGTCAGCCTCGAAATGGGCGAAAAAACAGCTAAGAGAGTGCTCATCGCCAGACGACAAAATTACAAGTGTGCATCTCTCTCAAAGAAATTGTAATAAATGTTTATGCGGATATTAAACGAAGCATCATTTCCATATTACTGTGCAGAAGGTACATTTTCACATTATTTCGAAGAGCTCATCCCAGTTTGAGGCTCATCAATTTGTGAATTTTGTCGTTAAATATATTTTATATAATTCCATAATCATCGCTCACTGAAATTAGGTTTGCCAGTTTGTGTATGTTAATGTAATGAAAATGCAATTAAAACGATGTGTCTATAAATATTTTAGCCCAAATTGAACAATGGCAAAAGCGTCATAAGCACTCACGGTACTTCATATTCGTTCATACGCAGCTTTTTGTTGTTTTTGCCACAATTGTTAACCATTTACACTTCAATACATTGTGGTTAGCAGCTAGCACATAGATGTGTGTGTGTGTGTGTGTGTGTGTGTGTGTGCGTGTGTGTGTGTATGCCAGTCAGCGATTGTTTATGGCATCCGTGTGCGTTGGCATTGTATGACATTGTGTTTCTGTAACAAAATATAATCATAGACGTAATTTAATCGCGCCAAACCGCGTCTGTCACGTACTTGTGAACACAGCCGCACACGCCCACACACACACACAGAGACATCACACACAGATACGACGCTAACAATGTTGGCAACGTTGACAGCAGAAACTGTTATAATAATTCAATAGACAGCCATTCCCCAATAATATAGTAAATTCGTGGCGAATCGCTGCGACCTGCCAAATCTATTGATCACCTGCGTGTCTGTGTTTGTGTTTGTGTGCGTGTGTGTGTGTGAGCGTGTTGGTGCCAAGAAATTGATTTTGTTATCCAAGCACGTCATAGTACACATTCAACTATTGTTTATTAAATTAAATTGTTTTCATTACAATTGGCAGTCAAAATGAAATTTGTGTGCTTGCAACAATCTGAACACTAAAAGAAATAGCCATAAAAAGGGTCATATTATTGGCACAGCAAAGTGTTAAGCCAAGTGTACTTAAACAGCTAAAATAGAGATATATTTAAATATAGGGTTTATGAAATGAACATACATATTTGTGCATTGACAAGTGAGAACATAGTTAACGGTTTGTAAATTGCTTAGTTATCATTTTAACAGTCTGTCTGCCTTGCTGATAAAAAGTTGGCTGTCATTTTTTAGCTGTAACTATTCTCTAACAGGTGCGTTGCGTTTGAGTATAGCGTAAAATGCAACATCAGCGCTGTTTGAGCTGGCGCCGAGACATTTTAACAGCAGATGAGGCAAGTGGCAGGCACTCTTGGCTGCTTGGCAGCTCGGCTCTTGGCTGCTTGGCTGACCCCAGTCACGTGTGTGGCAAAATCAAAGCGATTTGTGGCTGCTGGCTTTTGTTTGTTGGCGCGTGTGGAACGTCGTGAATGCGCGTAAATTACGGCTGACAAGCGACGTCTACGGCGGCGATGGCTGATTGATGTGCTTGCCTATGCAGCGACTGCAACTTTTGCCAGGGGGCCCAGAAGCCAAATCGGAGCGCTGCACGCATGACAGCTGCCATGCGCCAACCGGGCTAGTTGGGTGTGCTCCGCTGGGCTGGGCTGTAAACCACAGCCAGATGCAGTTGCTCCACTGACATGTGTGCGATGCCAAGCCGTGCCATGGGATGCGTTTATCCCTGTCACCTTTTAGTTTTCGGCGTTGACAAGCGCATACAGTTGACATGGCTTCGCTTTACAGCAAGTGCATTTATCTCAGCTAGCCGAGGACGCGGGCGGCGTTGTCCAAAGAGAATGGCTTTTGAATAACTTGGCATATTAGCGTTTCCGTTTCCGTTTCCATATCCGTATCCGTATCCTTTCGGCTCAGTTCAGTTGAGTTGAGTTCAGTTCAGTTCAGTTAAGTTCAGTTCAGCTCAACTCTGCGTCCGTCCCCGGTGCGGGTATTTGTCAAAAGGATTTCGCAGTGATTTAGCAACTGGTCCAAATATCACGCCCGCCCAGCGAACGCCTCTCTTTCGCTGACGGACAGCCCGACAAGGACTCGCTCGCTGCTGTGCCGTGCCTGTGTGCGACAGGATTAGCACGCCATGCCCCACATATACCACCACATATACCACTGCTGCTCCGCCATGAGCCGCTGCAAATTAGCTGCCTAATTGTTTGCCAAAGCCGCAACTTTGGGCCGCTTCTTAGCGAGCGGCATGTGCTTAGCTCTGCCGCTTGCCAACTGACAGTTGAATAATGGGCGCTCCATAAGCAATTAACGCGCCTATAGGGCTTACGCACACACACACACACACACGCACACAAACACAGATACGCATACGCATACAGATGGGCATATCTGTGTGTGGCAACAAATTGAGTCAATAATTTGGCTCTGACGCATTCTACGGTCGCTGGCACATTGTGCATAATAAATAAACGCCATGAAATACGCGACTTAACACGCAATGTACTCTATCTCTCTCTCACTCTCTTCACCGTTCCCTTTGTGTGTGTGTGTGTGCGGCTGTCTGTGTAAGTGAGTGTGTATGCGCCATATGACACCACCTTGACTCATTAATTACGCACTGGCATTTTTATTTTCATTGCATACTTTCACACAATTTATTATTACAATGCGAGCAGCAGCAGAAGAAAAAAATTTCCAGTTGAAATACAAATTGCCGTTTTTTTTTTTGTGAATTCACATACATTTGTGTGAGTTATTGACGGAGAGACACACACATGGCATTGTGGCGAACTGGACAAGCCACAAACGAAACGTTCGCCTCGTCCTCTTCAGCTTCAGCTATCTCTCAGCTACTGCTTATTTGCATAGTTACCGCAGCCCTCATCTGTGCCCCGCTGGCCCTCATTTCAATTGGCATCGAATGTTGAGGTATCACAACTTTAGCATTCCACTTCCATTAAAAGAAAAAGCTTTAAGCTTAACTTATTTGTTATTTGCTAATTGCATCAACTTACAGATAGAAACGTTCTTCTAAAAATAATACGCCGAATTAATATAAAGCTGATTGAAAGTCAGAAAACAATGCATATATAGCTTAAAGTGTGTTAACAAATATAATAACAAAGCACAAGTTTTTTTTTTCATTTAGGGTTTATAAAAATGTTTTTTATACTCTGTAGGCATGGAAAATGGCTTAAACTGGTATTAATGTTAATGTTGAATATTTTGAATTTTGAAATATCAAATAACAAAAAAATAAATAAAATAAAAAAAATATGTATGTGAATATGTGTATGTATGCATGAATGCAAGGAGGTTGAAACATTAGTAAGAACAGACGACAGGGTATCTTCGAGTCGAACGCTCTCTTTTAAAGCCATTTCGCTTGTTTTTCGTTATCTTAGTTTTTATATACATTATTGCTTGCATAGGTTGCATAACATGAATAGCACAAAATTATGAATATCTGAAAACAGTTTATTTATTGCTCAGCTTATATTTGTTTTATTTATTTATGTTTGGTTTGCTTATGTTATCATTTTGCAGTAGCGAATTCCAGCTTCGTTGGTGCTGCAGCTGCATTAAATAAATATTCACTTTTTACTTTGCTTATATTTTGGGGCTGGAATTGCTTTTGTTGTAGTTGCTGCTGTTGCTGCTGCAGTGTGTGGTCGAATTTTCCCCAAAGAATCTGACGCACTTATCGCAAATTACTTTGGCAGTTGCAACTGTGCTGCTTTTCTATATAAATTTAACAATTTACCCATACATACGTGCATGCATGCGTACATGGCATGCACATGGGATTGTAAATTACACACATACACACACACACACACACACACACGAACAAACGCAGCGCAGTGTGTGCTGCTGCTGCTGCTGTTGTAGCTGCAGGCAAATGAATTGAATTTGTAGATACTCGTACTTTCAGAACCCAAAATGAGACGTCAGTGGCCAGGCAACGTGTTACAACAAAAATGTGCAAAGTTTTGGCCAACAACAGCGTACAGAATGGCGTATGTGTAATATTCCTTTGGCGCATATGTCCGAGCGTGTTGCTCGACAAAACTTGATCAACAAGAACAGCAACAAACAAACAGCCAGGCAAGTTGGCCAATGCAAATGTAACAAGCTGCAACAGAAACAAAGTGTGGCAACTTTGTTGCTGCTGCTGCTGCTGCTGCTCCTGTTCCTGTCACAATTAGCCGCACGGCTCATTAAGAACGAGCGACAAATTTTTTAAGGCATGGCTTCCGGGCGCAGCGATTGTCAATTAACTGTTGTTCGGGGCGTTTCAATAGCGCACTTAATGGCTGTTGTTGCTGCTGCCGCTGCTGTTGTTGCAACACTCATAAGTTATTGTTGTGTGTCCGCTTGCATAAGATGTTAACGCGCACTTAATGCCACTTAAAAATATACATAAATCGTGAGGTGCCTGGCAAAAAGTGAACAACTGCGAAACAGAGAGTGAGAGAGAGTGAGAGAGAATGACTGTGGCAACTGTTGGCCGCCGGTCACTTGTCCACTTACACGGCTACTTACAACGCAGCTCAAGCATATGCAGATGACCATGTTTTTAAAGCCAACCTCACGCCACCTCTTTGTGGCCCAATGCTGCCCTGTCGACAGCAGATGCAGCTGCATGCAACAAACAAACAAAAAAACCAGGCCGATGGGCAGCAGCAACTGTGACTGCGGCACGCAATTAAGTGCATTTAATTAATTATTGTTGATAAAATAATATTTTTGCAATTTATTGTGCATTCGTCGACCGTTGCACTGAGTGGGCCATTTTTATATTTTTATTTATGCATATGTGAGCATCCATAAATAACGCAAACGGGGCCGTTTGCATGCGCTTTTGCATAGCTCTGCGCTGACGTTATCAGCGCTCGGCCAGCAGTTGGCCAGAGCGGCGATATCGCTGTCGCGGCAGCGACATTGCCTATCGATATGCCAGCGACATCGCCAGCCATGGCAGATCAATTCGAATAACAATAATTTCTTCCGGGCGAATGACAACAAACGATGATGCACACATATACAGACAGACATCCAGACAGACAGACAAACAGAGGGAGTGAGGGAGAGAGAGAGAGACACACAAATGACTATGGGCAAACTGCATTTGCATAACGGATGCGCATAAGTGTACAGGGATTGACAGGATGTGCGGGCCGTGCACCCGCTTTGTTTGCTGCCATCGCTGCCATTTTGATGAGCAACACAGCGGGCAAACTTTGCGGCCCATTGCTAATTTGTTTTGCATTCTCATTGCCATTTGTCGACTTTAATGCAAACATTTTCATTGTGAACTGAATCAAAAACAAGCCAGCACAGCAAAAAAAATGATACCCCATAACCTGATTAAAATATAGACAGAGTGCTTTCGTCGAGAGTGGCCGACTGAGTGAGATGCCCTCCACTGTCCAGCATTCTTCAAGTGCGGTTGTCCTTCTTCTTGAACAACTTATAAACTCGGCTTAAATTACAAACTTATATATGAAAATTTTCAATATTGAAGATATCCACACAATTTAATATTTTTGCGTTGCGAAACCTTGTCAAAGATATAAATTGGGGGAGATAACACAAAAATTAAATTAAAAATAAGAATATATAACAAGAATTATTTATTACGGTTTATTAAACTCGTACCGTGTTAAAATAAGTGTATATTTTCATACTTTCTTGCAGTTAACAGTAAAATATTGCATTTATGTAGCTTTTTGGATTTATGAAATGATGCTAAGGTTCGCTTTCGTATTTATGGTAACAGAATCAAGTTACTTTGTTTTTTCAACATAGGCATAATAAATAATGTTTCATTGAGCCATTTGTCAGTTCAATATTTTGATGTGCTCTTGCGATATCTATTGATTACCGTTAATCATTTTTAGTTGACCGGCATAGTTGCATCCATTAATATAATTAATTATATTTTTCTCTATACAATAAATTACATTTAATGTGTAGTGAACCGCACTAAAAAGCAAACCGTTATTAATAAAGCTTTATTATATTGCCAATAAAATTGCCAGCCAAAACTGCATGTTATCTCATCATGATGAACGAGTATATAAAATCGTACAACAAGATATAAATATATATATAAATGCATTTTATTCGTGTGGAATTGGCTGTTGGATCCGCTGAATCCTTTAAAGTGCCAGCACCTTTTATGTTTTTTCACCTAGCTAAGAATCATTGTGAAAAACTACTGCGATGTATAAACAATTTTAAAAAAAACTGCAGTTCGGCCTAACTGCCAACAATTTATTTTATTTTTATTTATTGTAAAAATTCTTTTTAAATATCAGCAAGCAAAAAGCTTCGGCCATCACGGGATGGCCTATGCGGTTGCTGGAACAAAAAGGGGCGGAATCAACACTTTGTTAATATATGTAAAAATTCTGTCGACATAAAAATAGTCTTGTCGAGTGGCATACACATGTGCATACCCTGCATTTATATAACTTCAGTCATCTGTATTTATTTAAAGCAGTTTTGAACCGACCCGGTTCGAGCCTAGAACTGCTATTAATTTAAACTTGGTTTAAACTATGGTTCGAATAATTTTCTGAAAACAGAAAACGAATACAGGGTATTAAAATGAACAATACTCAATGCGCAACTATTTTAAGAAACAAAAACTGTAAAAAATATTTGGATCTATGTATTAAAAAGTCTAAATGAAAGCTTGGGTAAGTTTTTAATAACATGCGCAGCCTACAATGGAATTTGATGAACTCGTTTAAGCCGTGATGGCTTGTTTACGCCACTACTGAAGGCTATTTGAATTTGGGTATAGTTCAGCAAGTTAAATAAGACTATGGCCTGAAATAACAAGCCTTAGTCGACTACAAGAAAAACAACAACTACTTAGCCAAAGGGCTTATCAGGCAACTGACTCAACAGCTGCTGCTGCTGCTTCTTCTTATGTTATGGTTAGAGACAAAGCGCCTGCTAATCTTGCATACAGCTTGGAGCAAGACAGAGTCCGAGCTGGGCCTCAAAGCTGCCGTTGAGCTCTTCAAAAATTGTCAGCTAATAATGCAAACAATGAGAGAGGGAACGGTCCGAGATGATGCGCAAATTGAGGACAATTATGGGGGCGGGGGGCAGGACGAGTCAGAGGATACACGACTAAAGCGGCGCAATTAGCGGGTTTAGTGGGGAAAACTTTGCGGTCGAGCCATAAATTGGCGGCCACAATGCCTGCAGGCGCCCAGATAGAGCGGCAAATGTCAGCTGTCAGTTGTTGTCCTGACTGTTGTACTCGTTATTCTTGTTGTTGTTGTTGTTGTTGTTCTCCTTACTGTTGCCATTTTGTGGTTACGCCTGGTCGGGCCAGGCAGCTGATTTCGTTTCATTCCGCTTGATGTCGCTTGCCAGGCATATTTCTTTAATGAATTTAATCGCGCGTAATAAACCGTCACAGGCTCAATGTACAAGGTTCTTATAGAAGCTACACACACACACACACGCACACACACACACTCACGCAAACAGTAGATACCGTTGCCCTGGTCCGTGGCCGCTTATATTGTTTGCTTGGAGTCTTTGTGGTCGTTTGACGTTGATAAGCATTCTGATTTATTGACAAACAAACTGTAGGGGCATGCATCTGTGTGCGTTCCTGGCATTTATTTAAATTTATATATTTATTTATGGCCGTTGCAAATACAAACACACCATTGCAGACAGGCTGGGGCGACACGGGCGAGAGGCGGTTGGTTTTGATGTTGCGCTTTAAACACACTTTTCAGCTCTGACTTTTTGTATGCTGCTGCTCGGCTGCATTTCCGCTTACATTCAATAATTTAAACTTCCTGCATAAACCGGAAATGACAAATAAAACGCTGCGTCATTCACGTGCACTGTGCAAAATCCAAATAAAAAAAAATTAAAAAAAAATAATAATAAAACTATTTATCGAGTGTAAATTGCAAACGCAATTAAATTAAACACCCAAATGTGATCATTTTTTCCAGTGTAGTAGTTTTTGTATTACCATTTCTGTTCCGTATTAAAACTTTTATCTGTCATGCAGTTATTTTAGGTACAAATATGATTGAACTAGTTTAATTATGTGGCATGTCATTTGTCTAACAGTCTACTATTTTTAAATGTCCATATCTATGTCCGTCCGTCCGAATGTATGAACGCTTCGTACACGGAAACTAGAAGACCTAGACACAAAACTCGATACGAATATACAACGCGTATTTCTTATGAGAAACTGATATAGTAAAAAAAAATTATATACAAATATATTTAATAATAATATTTTTGCAACTGCCTTAAATATATATATTCCTTATTTGTTCAATATGCTGCTGTCCGTCTGTCCGTATGAACGCAATGTTTTTCCCCGCTATAAAAGCTTGAGACTGGAAACTTTGAATATATATTCGTGTGTCCCCCAAAGTAGGTAACAAAAATAAGAAAGGGTATAATGAATGAAGCATCTCCGAAGCAAAGCCGAGTCGATGTAGCGCCCTCCGTCTGTCTGTCTGTCTGACTGCCTGTATGAACGAGTCGATGTCAGATTACATCGGAAAACAGACCAGTTAACCGATCTAAGCTAACTCAAAGAAAATGTTGTCACACAAAAAACTAAACAGTTTGTGTCGGTGATGTCTGCTTTTAAACTTTAATTGAAAGCGTTTTCTGTTCGCCCTTCCAAACAATATTTAAGCGGACTTTAATTAACTTTGCAGTATGGCTTATCGCAAAACGTCGTCGTCCCTGCCATATACAAGTCTCTGCCATGGCAAGATCAAATTGAAAAGGTGCTTTTGGTAAGCTTGATTTGAATATACGTTCAGCAGCCGCAGAAGCAAAGTAATCAATTTCACACACACATTTCCGCTTTAGCGATGCTAAGGATGCATAAGGACATCATATGACGGAAGGCGCACGACACAATTAGGACAGCACCTGGTGGAACGCTGATAACAGGGAAATGCTCTATAGTATACGTATTTGCCCCTTTCGCCGCAAGATCAAATAGAATAGGTGCTTTCGATGAATGTGAGTATACGTCTATTGTTTTCGGCAAAACTGCTGGAGTCCGGTAAAGTTCAGTCAAAAAATTATTTGAAGAGGTTTTCGTGATGAAAGTACTCTCAGCAGATGCACAACCAGGTAAGCAGTCTACAATTAAACACACAATACACAGTTCTGTCGGAGCACAAATCAGCAACGAGAAAAGGTGTGAGTGCTGTTCAAGGTACGCCCCGGCATAGAGCACAAACTGCCACTTATCTACTAGTCCGGCACTCCCGACTAGACCGAAATTACTTGTAATTATAGTAAAACGTTGTATAGTGGAATTTTTGAAGTACTTCGTACTTTTGACAGTGGGATGCATCTTAGCTATAAAACACTAATAATATCTTCTGGTATTCCATTTATTAAAAATGCATTCCTTTCTTCTTTTTTAATGTTTCGTTAGGCTTGCATATATTCATTTGTGTTCGTATACCCTATATTTAAGTATGACAATGTGTTCAACTGCAATCGTTCTATCAGTATGTATATATTTAATTAGGAATAAATGCTGCGAATTGAGAGAACGTTTGACGTTAGCGGAGGTGTTCGCGAACGGATTATTATACTTATTTTTTCTTTTGTTTGTTAACAGTCGATTGGTTTTTTTGTTTTTTTTTTGGTATATATTCAATAAATAGGATGCTATGCAAGTTGTTCACATTGTAATTGAGCCCAGCTACTCGTTATCGCTGTGCTTGTTGCAAAGGTTGCGTTTCTTATGGCTTATATTGCGGACTTAACTCAACTGATCGCATTTGATTTTATTTTTGACGCTTGCCAGCGCAGTGTGTGTGTGTTATGTGGGCTTGACTTTAATTGCATCATGCGTTTTTCGAATGGAACTGCACGGAAATCACATAAATTACGTGATTTTCGAGTACGCTTCTTTGGCCAAATCCGAGCGTAAGCGTCGCTGCAAAAAAATGCAATACATATTTTTTGCGCACACACAAAGGCACACACACTCTCATATTGAATGGCCATGAATTACATAAAAAGCCGCAAATACCGAAGTCAAAATGCGTTGGCCCAAAGCATTGTTGATGCTGCCGTCGCTGACTGCAAAGCATACCAATGCAAATGCAACCAATGTAACTGTAACCCATTGCCCATGTTGTCCTTGCTGCAAAAAATATACAAAATGGGAAAAAAGTTTCGCAGCAGCAACAAGACGAAAAATAAAAATAAAAATAAATGCAAATATATATTGCAATCCTTTAGGCGCACGGAACATAATGAAACGAAAATGCTACTGTGGCAGCTATAGCCACAGTCCTGGCAAGGACATCCCGGACAGCCCGGCCCCAAATGCACAATGCGCCGTCCGCAACTGAAGGCATCCGCCGTCTATCCCCTTACCGCCTATCTGCTTTACCGCCAATCGCCGCTCTGCCGCCTGCCGCCGAATAAGGCAAATAAATAAAAACATGCAAATGTTTCTTTGGCCAACATTTTAACAGCCTCCGCCTGCGATCTTCCCGTTTGCCAACCAATTCGCAGCAATTTTCATACAAAAATGTTTTTATTTATTTTTCAGTCCGGCTGCAGGCCTGGTCCTGGTCCTGGTCCTGTGCCTGATCCTTGTGGTCGTCGCTTGATTTATATTGATGAATGTCCGTTTGTTCGTTAGTTCCGTCTTCACAGACTGCCAAAGAGATTTACTTGCTGCATACGTACTATTATGGTAGAGTGCGGGGAGCGATGGGAGTCGGCTGGTTGGGGCGTGGCAGTTACTTTGCACATCGCCTTTGTTGCTGTACTCGCACACACACGCACACACACACTCACTTATGCTCAGAGCCAGAAATTATTGCATACTTTACGGAAATTAACCGCATTTCCATTTCTTGCACGCATGCAGAACGACCACAGCGCCACTGCGTTTCCCACCACGCCCCTTCTTCCAGCTACCTACCAGCACATATATTTCCCCCTTGCATATATATATACAATTTTTAATGACTTTATTTTTGTGATGGCGTACAATATTTTTATACCCTAGCATTGGTAATCATTACTTTGTCATAAAGTTGGTTGAGCATGTTTTTAACTCTTCAGTTTTTCAGAATTTCAAATTACAAATCGTGTAAGTTTTATTTGCAATGCATTTTTATATTTGCCACCAAATATTAGCTGCAGGCCAAAAAATGATTGCATTTTTTGTGTGCAAAGGTAAGTGAATAATAGGATAATTGTTCACTAAAAAAGTTGCGGCTTTTTCTGCACGCTCCCACTTTAATTAAGTTTGCGTAAATGCACTTTTCAATTATTGTTACAAAAAAACACATATTTGTTATGTGAAAAATTTATTTATTACAATTTGTATCTAAATGTGTTTCAGGCAGTTAACAATAGTTATTTAGATGTATCGAACTATTAAAACCATTTTTTGATATTCTAAACAAGTACATCAAATTATAATGGGTTTATTTATGGTTACAAATTATCAAACTAAATAACTAAATTCGCATAATGGTTTTTATTAAATAAGTGTATTGTTTGGCAAATTTATAATGATTATTAGTGCTAAATACTTTTTCTGTATATTTAAATAATTCAAAATTAAATGATTTTAATTATTATTTCATCAGCTTGAACTTTCTTGGAGCTCTTAGAGCATCCAATTTTCGCCTTACAAAATAGGTTACTTAATATCTTGTTACATTTTCGCCGGGGTGGCATCCACCCTTTCCACCCCTATATCATGTGAAGTGCGTGCAGGTTGAAAGAGCTGTGGAGTGGCATTCGCCGGGCGCGCACATTCCAACATATTTCTTTGTGACATTTTTCTTGTGCATTATTAATCAACTGGGAGTATTTATAATTTATGTTGACATGCACTTATTTATAAAATTCACAACACATCGAGACAAAGGCAATGGTGGGAACATCATTAACAACGCCGACTCGGATATTTGAGCGCACTTTTCTACGGGGCGTGGCATTTCCGCCAAAAAGGCTTGACGTCAGCGAAATGTTGTGCTGAATATTTAATGCAAATTGCATATTAGGCGCATTTCGAACGCAACATCTCAAGACTTGAATGGCTAAAAAGGTCACGCAATAGCAAACAACTTTTAACCCTTCAGTTTGTACTGATTTTCTTTTTAATAGCTATGATTTCGTTTACTTCTCTTCTCTCTGGAATTGCTTGACAATTTTCGTATACCCTGTTAAAATGGAATAAGTTGGGTACATACATATATCTCTCGATCATCAGAGATTTGGAAAGATTCATTGGCAGAATGTCTTGAAATAACTTTTTAAAAACTTTAAATTTATATTTTTATATCTTAAAAATTGTAGGGTATACATATAAATATTGTCTTTGGAGTATATAATAGAGATCTGGTAACAGACTATGTACCAGAGTACATATTCTAACAACACAAATGCGTATTTAAAAAAAATCTTAAAAATGTTAATACAGCAATTCGGTATTGTAACGGCACTACAGGATATCTCTCGGTCATAAGCCTGTCATTTATTTTGCAAACTTCTAATGTTTGTAGTTTAGTTCTTGACTGGCCCCAAACAAAGAATCCAACTAGTTTCCATTGTGAAAGACTTTTGCTCGGGCTGCGTGGAGCACGTAGCAAATAGAATCTCATTTCCGCTGCTTTGCAGGTGGGCAAAGAAATTCGCATGCAAATCGTGGCTAGGTGCAAAATGAAATGAAAGTCCAAAGATAACGAAAAGGAAAAGACAAAGGCTTTTAGCTGATGCTACCAAGCTAACAACTTAACTTATTGTCATAACGAAAAGGAACTTGTGGTTGCCATTTGATTCGAGCGCTTTAATGCGTAAAGGCTATCATATAGCTATTTCCTGGAACTATTTCCGCCAATGAAAGACACCTGTCCGGAAATGCAATTTGAGCGTTGTAACTGTAATATTCCATTGCTGACAATTTGTAGGTGGTTGATTGCATTCAATCATGGGACAGAACTATTTTGATTGAACATAGTTGCTGCTGGTGCTGCTGCCACAGCGAGCAAAAATGCTCGATTTCAATGGCAATTTTTCATAAAGTTCAAGCGAAAAACGTTCAACGCGGATACGAGTGTGACTACGGATAGGGATGCGGATGCGGATGCGGATGCAAATGCGGATGCCAATTGGCACGCTCCGGCGCAACATGCCATATGCGTAACCTATATCAAGCAGTGATCGAACGAGATGGAGAGACAAAGAGAGAGAGTGAGAGAGAGAGAGAGATAGATAGATGGCGGGCAAATCGAGCTGTCGCCTGTCGGCTGCACAATACAAAACAATTTGCTGGCGTTGCCACCGCACGTTGCACGGCTACTGCCAGTCCGTCAGTCAGTCTATAAAATACACACACACACACACACACATACACTTTTCGCAATTGCATATAAAATGCAGAGTAATGCTTGTTACTGACGCGTCTAATATTAACAATGGTAAAAGAGTTGCAGCAGCGGCAGCCGCCAGCAGTCAGCTGGCAATTTAATGTAACAAGCATATTGACTGCTGACAAATAGCATTGCATGTCAATTCATCAAAAACTAGAAAAAATAAATATATATATGGAGAAAAACTGCGCGAAACTATTGACAGACGAGGTGATGCGGAGCCGGGCGCAAGCGGAGGCCAACAGTTGCTGATCCTGGCACGCACTTGGCATTGCTGGCTCAGCAGCAGCGGATGACTGCGAATTTGCTTAGCTGCCAAACAAACTTCGATTGCAGTGAGTGTGTGAGACTTTTACAAATTGTTTTGAAATGAAATTCAAGCGCTATTGAGAAGCTGTGTGCAGTAGGAATTGTCTTGTGGCTATGCCAAATTCCCCAAGAGCTGTTGCTCGCTTTTCGCAATTGAAAATTTACATAGACAGAGACAACTTTTGGATTAGAGAACATATGCATATGCAGCGTTAAAATCGAATTTAAATTCGAACGTGTTTTTGATATTATCAAAGTTACGCTTCAACCGGTTTAATCAGGTTGATGCCGCTTTGCTTTACGCACATTTGCCTGATTAAAATGAACATTAATTGGCGGCTTTTCTTCAACCGTCAATTTCTTCAAGGTATTGTTAACTTGTACATAACCGAAGTGCTCTGTAGTCCAGCTCATGCCTTGTTCAACATTCCGGTCCTATTCCCTCTATTCCCTTTACAACAAATTGGCTCAATTATGTTCGTTTGCACCGCTCCCCCGCACCCGAGTCCGAATTTGTTCCGTCAGCAAGGTATAAAAACTTTATTAAAAACTTTGTGCCCAAGCCTTTTTTTTTTAGAGCCTTCTTCGCTTTATTACACGTTGTGTGCCGCCATTGGGCCCCGACTTTTGTTTTATATATATTTATAAAATATACACGCACATTTAGGCACCGCACTGCACTCCAGGGGCGTTGAAGAAATCAAATTAAGAAAATTTCCTTTTTGGCAAAACTTTTGCCTGTTGCCTGTTTAGAGTTTTGTAATACTTCAACGCTTCTGCGTCTGCGACTTCTAGATGCTGCCTTCTTGTTGCTGGTTTTTGTGTTTTCAGCCATTTCGGGTGAACTGCTGCCGCTTGGCGTTAGCCCCATGTGGTTACTTTAAAAATGCTAAATGGTCCCAAAGCAATTGCAACCGCAGCGGCAGAAACAACTGTAAAAGCAGCAACTGGGGGAAGACATCAGTTTTGGCTTTAAACGCCAGACTAGGCCAATGAAAATGTTTGTCTAAGACACTCGCTTGTCGAATGAAAAAAAAAAACAAACTCAAGTCATCCATAAGTCTCCATTTTTTTATCCTCTGCGGAAAGTATACAATTTTTGTCATTTAATGAAATAGGCCCGATAACTCATCAACGAATGGATCAATTAATCGATCGAAATGTGCAACAAACTTAACTTGCTTGTCCTTATTTTTTTGGTTCAATGGATATTTGAATAAAATATTTTATGCTATTTTATATTTTATATAATTAGAAATTATTGACCAAACCTGTATGTAAAGACAGCTTCCAGCTGGGTTCAAAGTATCTCCTCGTCGGGCGATGATTAAGTTATTTTTGTTTGGTGCTTTGTGTTGCCAATGAAAAGTGTGAATTTTCTAGTTCTACCGCCAGCTGCTAATTTAATAAGCTCTTCAAATATCTTTATCTTGTTATTTAATCTGTGATATAGTTTATCTCTTTTTCAACAATAAGTTCTTTCCTATTTGGTTTCGTTCCTATTATTAAAGCCTTATAATGCAGTTCACATATCATTTTATGTACTTCCCCACACATTTTCAAGGTCAACTGGTTGGCTTTTGAGCTTTTGGCTGTCGGCTGTTGCTGCTGTTTTCGTTTGGCCATATCCCCTTTCAGGTTCAATAATGTCATAGAGCGTGTCGCAGGCCAAGCGCCAAAATTTATGGCCAAATTGTTGACCTTTATGCCATAGCCATTGAGGCTCGACCAGGCAGCGCCGAACGTGCCGGGCCAGGAAAATAATTTAGCCAAAAACATGAGCAGCTCGCCGTATAAATTATGCACACACAACAACAACACAACAATACACGAGATGCTCGAAGGTATTGTCTAAGCGACCTGCCCACAAATGCAACGATTTGACCAAACCAAAAAAAAAATAACAAAAAAAAAACACAAAAAATACAGAAATAAGAAAAACAACAACGGCAACGAAATCAACAGCAACAACAGCAAAAACAACATTGACCACAGACATTACTCACCGCTTGCCCTTTTATTTTATTGTATTTTATCTTTTGGATTACTTTTTGCCATGACCACAACAGATAAGGTCGAGCATCTTGGCCGAAACGCCGAGCAGTGGGAAAAGCACACAAGAAAGGAAAATTCTGAAGCTATTGTTGTTGCTCGCATCTATTTGGTTTGGCTCCCCTAAGGGCTACAAGACAACGGCAATGGGTCCAAACAATTGCGCATGTTAACATACTTGTAAGTAGTTTTTCCACTTTGCCATGTTATTCCCCCAACAATTCCCATGAAACAGACTACTTGCGCATTTGTTTTGACCACCAACTTACCCGCCAGCGGTAACCATTGTTTTTGTAATTATCTGCACGTTATTTGTGGGTCAATAAAACTTGATATTTGTTGTTTGAGCAGCGTTTAACGCTCTCCTCGCGATACAATTTATGGCATAAGCGGGGCGGGGCGAATTCTCAATGCCACTTAGCATGCAAAGAGATTAACGTTGCCCCCAAATTGAACATAAGTTGAATAGGTATCATTTTATTTGTATTTGTTGTGTTGCAGTTTAGCTAAATTTAAATTAAAAAAAAATTTAGTTACTTGAGAGTTACTTTTTGATGGCTCTCCCAAAATGTACTTATATATTCGGAGCATTTATCATGGTGTCATTTTGGATAATTAACACATGCCCAAAGCTGATTTATTTATGTGCGTTGCTGTTGCTCCAGTGCCGGCTGCCAAGGTATCCTGCTCCGGCGGTAATTGTAGCCGCTGTCAATGGCTCGCATGGCACACAAATTTATAAGTAATTTGCTTTGGAGGCGAGGACCTGTATGGGGCTATCTGCCAGTGTACCAGGGTAATACCCTGTAGATAAGGCCACAATAGAGAGAGCAAGTCCAGAAAAAGGATTATGCATAAATTATATTTGATTTCCAATGAAATTGTACAGAAAGTTGGTTGTGCATTTTATTTAACAGACTTTATTGACTTTATTGACATCAGGTAAAAATTCTGATTATTATTAAATTGTTTTTTGTTTTGCTTATTTTATTTGAAGATTTTCGAGTATCAACAGGGTAACTTAAGGGTACATTCACCAACACATTGTTGTTGGTTGCTGTGTTTTTGTTTTCTGACAATCATTAATGATAAATTACCGGCATTTGGTGTTCAATTATTTAATGAAGTGGCCAGCGCGCTAAAGTCGGCTTTATTACATGCTCCGAAATTGCGCTATCAAATTTCAAGCAATTTAATTTTAATGGTTTATAGCTGCTTCATATTAGCCAAACTTAGATGGGAGTGGAAAATGTATATGAAAAATGAAATACATTGCGGCTGCTTTCCACTTGACCTATCTGCGCATTAATAATGGCCAAACAAAAATGTTACAATAAATTTACTCTATTCGTGTTGTTAATTGTAAATAATTGTAAATACGAAAAACTCAGTTTTAGGTTAGGCATTTGATATACAGTATTTATGTGTATTTTAGGCGTATATTTATTTTTATTATACCCTGAACCCATTGAAAATGGGTAAAAAAGGGTATAATGGTTTTGTGCAAATGTATGTAACAGACAGAAGGAAGCATCTCCGACCCCATAAAGTATATATATTCTTGATCAGCATCACTAGCCGAGTCGATTTAGCCATGTCCGTCTGTCTGTCTGTCTGTCTGTCCGTCTGTATGAACGCGTCGATTTCAGAGACTACAAA
This sequence comes from Drosophila paramelanica, assembly GCA_035043915.1. Lineage (NCBI taxonomy): Eukaryota > Metazoa > Arthropoda > Insecta > Diptera > Drosophilidae > Drosophila > Drosophila paramelanica. The sequence continues at coordinate 4,151,465 of JAWNMO010000354.1, read as the reverse complement.
AGCTAGAAAGCTGATCTCAAGCTGGTCTCAATCGGTTTGTATATACCATACGCAGATCAAGTTTATTTCAAAACATCGATAACTCTTTCCGTTTTCTTATTATCGATATTTATCGCTTTTTTGACTCGGTTTTTTAAGCATAACTCCCAAACTATAAAAGCTAGAGCCACCAAATTTATTTTTTTATGTTCGCGTAAAACATACGAAGAATTTAAGCCCTTCAGGTTTTGGATACCTCCCCCAATCGCCCCCAATATCAATATAACCAAAAAAACACAAATCAAATACTACACACGTGCAAATTGGTTTGTAGATACATTTCGATGATCTGAATAAGTCCTGAAAATTTCATAACGATCGTACATTTAGTTTACGAGCAAATCAAGAATCTATTTTCAGTAGTGCGGGCAAAGCGCAGCTGCTTGGCAATTTCTGTGTACATGTGCACGCATACATATGCACGTCCAGAAAGTCTTGCGTTTTCCTAGGAATTTTTTTAGGCAACGGTTAAATTGAATTTTAACACAACGAAGTGAAGTAAGAGCGTGGTCCAGTGGGTAAGAGTTGTGCCCCATAACGCGGAGGACCGGGTTCGAATTCAGCGCTGGTATGTTAGAGCAATGTTGAATTCTTTTATTTTTTCGTTATTCATAATTATAATTATTATTAATTTGTATCGTTTTAATGACAAGCGCAAAATTTTCGTTTTCCTTGACTTTTTGCGACTTTAAGTAATGTTATATCATTCGCGAAAAATGCGGTAGTGTGGTGCAGTTGGTAAGAGTTGTGCATCTTATCACGGAGGTACCGGGTTCAACTCCCGCTTGTGGAGTATTTATTTTTTTGTTGGTAATTATTAGTAAATTTTATTTTTTATTTTTAACAGGCTCAATACTCATCAACTGCCGAGAGTTTGTGTGTATGTGTTCATTTCTGGGTTCAGGGTATCTTCTAGTCGGGCGGTCCCGACTAGAGCAATCTCACTTGTTAAGTTTCATTATGGTCTATGTTATCGTATCGTTTGTATGGCCTAAATCAAATTTATCTATGCTATAAATTATTCATGTCATTATGGCTTCACAATAATTGAAAATGCAATATGGTTTTGTTTTTCATACAAAAGGACAACGGTAACACGTAAAAGTTGCAAAACGTGTTAAACAAATAACTAATAACTTGGCTAAGAATAAAGCTGACCAAAACAAAAGCAAAGAGCAAAATACAAATTGAAGGGTATGAAATACCAATTAAACAAAAATAAGCGTAGACATCAAAAAAGAAAAAAATAGAATAAAGTCTAACAGAAAGCAAGAACAAAAGGAATCGCAGGCATGTGAGTGAGTGTGGTTACGTCAATTGTTTAAAAGTGAAAATGCGATTTTGTGGTAACAGAAGCAAAACACTGTACCAACAACAACAACAATACAGCAGACAAGTGGCGTGCAAAATCAAAAGCGAAAAAAATGTGTTCTTCCCTTTAGTTTGAATTGCTTGTTATTGTTATATTTGTTGTTGCCGTTGTTATTGTTGCTGTTTTTTTTGCAGGGCTTGCTGATGCTTTGTGTCAATGGGTGGACAGTTAGTTGCATGCATCTGTGTTGATGTGACCGAAAATATACAACACATATACAAACAAGACACACAAAAATGGGCTGTGGGAGCCCAAGAGACGGACAACATTTTGAACCCTGAATGAGGTAGTGTCGCGCTCTATGTGGGCAAAAACAATAAAAAAACATAAAGAAAGAAAGATGCAGTCTCGAGCACCGAGCACCGAGCAGCAGCAGCAGCAGCAGCAGGGCTAACAACAAACGTAACGATAACGAAAAACAAACTTTAAAAATTGGATTCTTCATTTGCATCGGCAAATCCAATCAAGCCAACGTAAAGACCCCGGCCAGACACATGCACAACATAAAGCCGATGCGGATAGATGGGGGCAGGCGGCAGACATGGACGAAAAGCCACCAGAACCCCGAACGCGGTTCTCTGTAAAAGTTGACCATGCCACAAACACAAGCCGACATAAAAAGAGAAAGAACGGAGTTGCTAGACGGAGAGAAAGAGAGAGGGCGAGAGAGAGTGGGATACAAAGAGGCTATGAAACGTACAATAAATGAAAGGTGTGCGCCGCCTTTTTGGCCATATACTGTTGACCGTTGCTTATGGCTTGGCCAGCACTGCCGGCCTGCTGCTTTCTGGTGTGTCCGGTTGAAAATTGGTAACGATTTGTATTGCAGTGGCAGCAGCACAAAAGAGGCTGCCATTGTGCCGAGTCCCGTGCATGGAGTGGCTGTTCAAAAGTTTTGCCGCTAGCTCTGCGCCTTTCTTATTTCTCTGCTCCTGCAGTTGCCTCTGTTCCGGCTTCGTCTCTTTTACGGTATGGCATTGCAAAATTTTCTTATTTGTATGCCTGGCTTACCTGCCGTTATCCATCTGTCTTGTGTCTTCATCAACTTGGCCTGTATTAAGTCGCTTGTTGGCAGCCGCTGCCAGTGCCCACCTGCACCCTCTCTCTCTCTCTCTCTATCTCTCTCTCGCTCACTCATACTTACACTTTGTCACGGTGTTCGAGTTTTTGTTGCTGTTGTTGTTGTGTCTGAACACAAACATACACACACACACACTCATACACACAATAAAAAATAGTATAGCATACTTTTTGGGGCTCCCTGTTTCGGTTATTGATTGCAGACATACGTTTGCCATTTTATTACAAGCCCCAAAAATGGCCATCGAAAAAAATGCAGCAGCATTGTTTTTTTGGCCACGTTAATTGCCAGCGAAACCAAACATTTGCGTCAGTCCAACCACAGGCAGCGAAACCAGGCTCTGCGTCAGCGTCTACGTCAGCGTCAACGTCGACATCGACATGAACGACAACATCAACCGCCACTTAAATTGCCCAAACCGCGACAAGTGTCCTGCTACGACTGCTGCCATGGTTGCGGCCAGCCATAGACACGGCCCATTGAAGCGCACAAGAAAACCATTCATTAGCGCTTATCAAACCCCGACCTCGTTGCCACTTTGATTTTCAGCTTAACCTAAACTACATGACTTTTTTTTGTGTGTTTTTTTTTGTTTTTGGCTAAGCATATAACAAACGCCTGGTCTGGCCACCCGGCAATCGCTGACGTTTATTGTAAATGGCTGTCCAATGAAAATTGTTGTGGCCTATCAACGTCAACGCGGCCAACACGGTGTGGTCCGAGCGGTGCAGGGTGGTGTCCTCTATCATTAGTGATAGACATAAAAAAAAAGCGGCAAAGAAAAACTTGTCGAGCGAATCGTGAAAAAAGAACTGGCATTTTTATCGGCCTATATTCAACGGTTGATGCCTGTTGCCACGCTTTAGTTTAATTGGCACTTGACAGTGTGGCCAACAGGCTGCCGGTGCTATCAATCAAACAGGCTCCTTCGTCAGGACATGTGTGCAAGATAATAGAGATTCGATTTTACATGTTTTGCCCTGAATATGCAGCACAAAAATTAAATAATTTTTGTAGCCATAACTGCAATATTCAATTTACATAAATTAAATCGAAAATTTGTTAAAAACTATATCTGTTAGTTATAAAAGATATGGATTGATTTTGCAAAAATGCATTTATTAGTGTCTTCTTGATTGATTTAAAAAAAAAAAAAATAATAATAATAATAATATCTGCAATGTTTCTAGGTTATTTTCACTTTATAAATAAATCAGAGCAAAAATAAGTATGAAAACGGCAAAAAGTGTTTTGTTATCATAAATTTAACAAGCATTTTATTTAAATATGTTTTTTTTTTTAATATATGTTGGATTATTTCAATTTGATATTTTGTAAAAGTAAAAGCATTCGAGAAAATTGATGATAGAAATGTTGAATCTGAAAGGTGACCAGAGAACCCTTTGTGCCAACCCTTCTTTGTGCCTGTGAATGTTACAACAACAAACAGTAAACATTCGCTAAGCTGGCCATATAGTACCTGGCAAGCGTTTGACTGTACCTTAATGTGTATCTGCATATGTATGTGTATTTACCTGGCACATTTATAGCACTTGTGTGTTTGTTTGCCTGGTTGTGCCTGACAACGAAGATGCCAGCAACAAATGCAATAAATGCAATAAATGCAACAAATGTTGAAGTCGTTATTGTTGTTGTTCTGTCGTGCAAACAATAAAATTTATGCTTAAGCGCGCTTCATACTCTGTCTGACTGCCGTGCACATTCACACACGGACACACACATTAATACACACATACTCACACACACTGTCACACATGACTGATGTCCATTGTAGCGGGGCTATTGCTGCTGCTGCTTGTAGGCAAGCAGCTAATGTTTCATTAGCCTGCACCACACTCTCCCCGGGATACGGACTAACTTAACCATTGGGGTAGACATAGTCAGCGTCATCGTGATTTCAAATAATAATTAAAACCCGACGAACGTTGTTTGATGTTTTCATGTTGCACACAAGCAGCAGCTGTCAGTGTTTCTGTGTGTGCATTTTCCAGGCAATGGATTAAAGTCAGCGCATGGTAAGCCCCAAAGCGTACACTAATGGCCAGCTATGCAGACCTCATGACTGACCAGCTGACTGACTGTCGTTAGATGCCTGACGATCTAAATGACCGTTGCCTACCGCTCTGGGCGGCCGGGATAACGGTGCGGCAGCACAGAGATTCCTCGTCCTCGGTGCTGTATATTCTGATAGCCATTGCTGCCAAAATGCAGCGTTATTTGAATAATTGAAAGGCACACACTCTCGCACACAGCACAGGCTCTCAGATGAGCGGGCTGGCTGGAATGATATCAGCGCCAAGGACCCACGGCAAAGGGAATTATGCATACGTATTTGTATGTCTAATGTCCTGCTGCGCCACGTCCAACGTACAACGGATTTATAACTGATTTCTGGTGATTTAGTTGGTTCACAAAATGCAATGAGACGAGGCTCGGTTTCTGCTTGGCTAACCCCGCACCCGTCCTGGCCACTTACTATGCAAAATGTGGCCGCACATGCATTGACAAACTGAATCTCATTTGTGCAGCCTCGAAACGCCGTACACCGGAGGACTGCACCTTAAATGCATGCAGGAATTCATCCAAAATTGTGGCACAAGGCCGCGTAAAAGTTAATTGAATTGCTATCGAAGCATATTCCATCAATTTAAATTAGTTCTGCGGTGTTGCGGCACAAAGAGCGAATCCTCGGGGTGTTCGGGGCTGACAGTTGTCAACCGCGCGTTGTTGGCCGCGTTAATTAGATGCATCTTCACAGGAAAGCAAATGGCAAAAGTTTTCAGTTTTCAGTTTTCAGTTTGAAGCTTTTGTTCTCCTCCTCCTGTCAATGATAAGAAATTGAACGTGGCTAGAATTCAACTGCCGACCCATCCTACCACATTAATCAATTATTGCCAGACAATTTATTGCGTTGTTTTTTGGGCGACTGTCAGTTAAGTGTTTATTAAAGAATTCATGGGGAACAGTTAACGTTTACCAACTCGACTGGAGGCGCTGTCTCACCCGCGTAGTCGCTAGTAATTGCCAATATAATTTCCTTATATCCCAGGCCGACAGATGTCAAGCTTGTTGACAGTGTCAAATTTCAATCAATATGCAAATTAATAATAAACAAAAATGACTTGACATTTACTTGAACAACGCTTTGATTAAATTAAATTCTATATGTGGCGCTAATTTGAAGTCCCTTTACCGGTACTGAGAAGGAAATTTAAAAAAAAATGTAGAAAATTTGTATTTTATGTTTAATAAAATTTCAATTTTGTTTATTTACGTTTAAATAAATGAGCACTATCGTGATAGCGATTGCTGAATACAATTAAATATATTCACAACAATTTTATAGTTTCAACTGTATATGGAATTAACATATATTTTATGGCTATTCCATGCACAGTGGGCAATTTGCCTGATTTATTGTAACGAAAACTTCAAAATCAACCAAAATTGAATTTCTCGCCAAGATCGATATCTAATTTAGACTCAATTTAGGTAAACAATAGCAAATAAACCCACTTTGATCAATTTTTCCAATGCATTTTGTTGTTGTTGAAATTAAATTTGATTTTCTATCCCTGATTAGTAAACTCGCTTATCCGTGAAATGTATAATTAACTTAGCCCGAAAGCCAACTTTAGAGACTGCACTTAATTTTTGACTGCAGTTTGCTGTTGTTTAATTAATATGAACGTGGCTAAAACCACTTAAGTTCACAAATCCCACGTAGAGCTACGAGTAACTGAAAAGTTGAACAACATTTTTAATAAAAACTCGGAGCACAGTTGTTCCGAGCTCGGTTAATAAGGTAAGCACTGGCAGGAAAGTGCCAACAGCGCTTCCCAGAGACACGCTAATCAGCACGAATCTGTTGCCACTTTGCCACACGATGCGATGCGTTGCGATGCGTAAAACAAAATCCAGCAGCGCGAAGGCAAAGCAAATCAAGCGCTGGAAAATGCACAGTCAAAGCCAAGTTGATGAACGTTGGGGCGGGGGCAGCTTTATGCATGGGTCCTCAGCTTGGGGAATTTTGATCTGGTTAAAGCAGAAGGAAAATCAAATTTCACTGTATGCTAACGCAGCGGAGATGCGACGACGCGTCGGGCAACTGACATCCAACCAACTGCCATGTGTGAAAATTTTTAATACATCAACTCAAAGGCGAACCACAATGCCAGCCCGCCCACACAACCCTTGCGCGGCAGTGTGTGCCCACAGCAAAGTGCAGCCCCAAATGAAATGCATAAATAAACCTTGGGCAGGGATCTAGCAGGAGAACAGGACACGTATCCCGTCTGTCTAACCGTCTAGTTGTCTGCCTCTCTGGCTGCCTGGCTGATTTTGTTGGTTTGTTTGGTGCAGTCAAAGGCACAAAAAACTCGCTGCACCCGCAATATAATCATGTTCACGAACGGGTTTAAATTTATATACATATATATATATATATATATTTATATATATATATATATATATATATATATTTATATAGATATTTGTGCTGCAAAACGTATATGCAAAACTTACAAATGCCCACACAAACAATTTAAATACAAATAATTTGTTTACTCATGTCCATGCTCATTGTTCATCCTCATTTGTTGCCATTGCTGTTGTCGTTGTCTATCCGGTTGTTGTTGCTGCCGCCTCATACATAATAAAGTGTCTGGGCAATCATTTGATGCCCGGCCTGACCGTATACTGGCCGTGTCAGTGAGTCGCGCTTTGCTGCCCCTCACCGCCCTGGCCTCATGGAACTGCTACTCAGAAGCATGACTTGTGTCCGTTGCTGGCCACAGAACCAACTAAATAATTTAGTTATAGTGAGGCCAGTGCCCGCTGCAGTCTGTGGCTGACCAGTCAGCAGCCAACAATTCACTCTGTTTTATTTTTATTTTTATATGAAACGCAATGTTAATAAGCCGCCAGAGATACAAATGAAGGCAGCATTCAACAATTTGTGGCAACATCGGCGGCAACGGCATTTTACCGTACTAGACGCCTAAAAGTTTTTAAATGTATTAATTACAATTATAAATAATTAATTTATTTAGAACTACGTCTTTATAATTAGAGTCGATAATTAAAAGACAAAATGGCAACTTTTGATTTCAGTTGATAAAAATTGATTGCACATATTTTTCTCTTCTCCAGGAAATATGTGAACTATGTTTGTTCTTAAATTGTTCATTTGGCAGTTATATTTAATTTAACAATCTTCATTTTACTTTAATTAAATGTTCCCTGCTTTTTGTTTTTACCTGCTCAAAAATTTTTCAATAAGAAAATAAGTTTAGAGCTCTGCTCAACATTAAGCAAACATTTTCGCATTTATTTTTATCAAAGTGAATACAGCTTGGCGAACAATCGCTCAGTTCCATAAAACATTTATTACATTTTTTACATCCTTTGAGGGGTTTAATGTTGTTGTCATTCTATGTATATGTAAACAGCTTTATTCTGCAGTCGTATGACTTTTCTTATAGAAACGTAGTCAGCTTCCACTTATTTTTTGTGACTTATTTCTATTTTAGCAGAACACACAGAGCTTGGCAGCTGTTGTGTTGCAGCCTCTATAGCCGTCACTGTTTGATGGCTTCCGGTGTTTCTGGAGCTGTTGCAAGTGCCGCATATCCTTGCTACTTAGGTTTCCCATATACCGACACTTCCTGTTGCCCTTCTCCCTAAGACTTTTTCTGAATAGATTTGAAATTTGTTCGTTTTTGTTGCTGCAGCTGCTGCTGTCCTTGTTGCTAAATGTAACGCATTGTTGTCAGCCTTTTTGTATGTTGGCCTCGCAAATGCAAACATGAAAATTGCATAATCCACGCATTGCGATTTATGACTTTTGCACAGAGCTGAGTGATGGCAGGACAAGCGAATGTCAAGGAAATAACGCAAAAGAACAGCGAAAGGCAACACCCAGCGAGTTGTCTGTCATTTCTTGGCAACAATATTCGCCGTTTTATGAAAATACATTTTTCATGGGCTTTCATACATGGAAATTTCTTCTGTTCGTTATTGTTTATGCATTTTGTTTTTTACTCCTGTTGCTGTATTTCTCTTAAAGTAGTGTTAATGTGCACGATGCAACCGCAAGCACACATTATCAGAAACATTGAGAGCGTCTGCGTATTTCAATCACCAATTAACTGTGCAAATTGATAGACGCAAACGCGAATGCGACCACGAAAAGCATCTGCAGTGGATTGTTTGCTCCGCCCCCTCCACCACCAACACCAACCACCCAGTTGGCCACTGTCTCAATTAGCAAACGATGTTGCCGCCCCCAACAACCGTAACCGCAATCGGCTTTCATGTGGCAACCAGCATCAACAGCAGGCCACCTGAACTAAAATCCGAGCACGAGCCCGAACCGAAACACAAACCCGAAACGGGGCGAGGTACTTATTTGCACGACAAGTGCATAATTAATTTAATTTTCATGAAATACGCGCAAGCTGCGCTTGAAATGCGCCTAAGTAAGCGTAAGGGCCGAAAGTGCAGCTCGAGTGGCGATCCTTGAAGCGCCCCATTTCTGATATCCTTTTTCGGCATGCTTTGTTTGAGGTTACACAGCTCTTTATGGTGCGCATAAATTTCGTGACATTTTTTGTGCTACTTTACGAGGCAGTCCATTAAAATGGGGGCACACTGCTGGGCGCGCGCGCACTGCCACCCTTGTGCCACATGTGGCAGCAGCCCTAAGACAGTGGCAGACGCGGACGCTGCAAATAAAATGAAATACATAAATTTTGCAACGATTTGAGAGACCGCATTTTATAATTGAATCACGTACGACATTTTCACAGCGGCGCGGAAATAGGAAATAAGTTTGCCACTGATATAAATTAGAATCTTAAGGGATTCGCTGGCTCTTCGCATGCCATTCTTAGGTCGAGTTAGTCAATAACCGAACGCCAGCCCAGGTTCAGTGCTTACTGAAGGCTTTTGCCTGACTTTAAGCGCTGGTCTTTAAACTTGTGTGCAATTTATATACCCTGAACACAGTGGAAATTGTTAAAGGGGTATAATGGTTTTGGCCGACCCCATAAAGTATATATATTCTTGATAAAGATCAACAGCCAAGTCGATCTGGTTAGGTCCGTGTGTGTCTGTCTGTCCGATTTAATAAAGAAAACGCCACATACATACATGCAAAGGAATTGATATCCGATAATTCGCGATTATATATAATATTTATGGTACAGCGAAAGTTGAATTTGAGCACAATAAATCCACCTTGTGCGAACTGGCGTGCAAAACGCATTACTTTTTACACATCAATAAATAAAATTTAAGTAAATTCATATATGTACAGTAGATTGTTTACTAATGACCAAAACAAATAAAGCCAGCGTATAGCGCTAGCAATTTCTGTTAATTGCATGAATTGTTTGCATACATTTGCATTTTTCTACACGTATCTGTGTAACCATATTGACATGTGCTAAATTTTCCAACACTGTTATTTTTATGTTATTAATGCGTCAATTTCATAGTCTTCAAGAGCAAGACATTTTTAGTTCGTGCTTTTAAAATGCGCCCCTATTAAACACCTTAGAAACTAAGAGCTAAAGCCACAAAATTTAGTTTAAAGGATACGCAAATGATAGCTTCTTATTCGTTTAGTACAGCGCCATTCATCTAGTAGAGACTTGGTCTTTGGTTTGCATTTAATTATCATATGAGAGGAGTGATCAGCTTGCGCGTTTGTGTATGTGTGATTTGTGTATGTGTGTTGGAATTTTGAAATAAGAGCTTGCACATGGGCTAAGCGTACATCCCTGTTGGGTGTGTTTGTGTGCAGTTTTTTTGCTTTTGTATTTGCTTTTTTCTTATTTGAACTTACTTTTTTTGGAGCGGCAACTTTTCGAGCGCATTTTTCATGTGCTGCACTGACAAAAGTTGCATTGTGCGCATTTCCGTTTCCGTTTATTAGAGCAACCTTTTGATTTACTTTGCCAGTGGCCGAAACAAGTGCCAAACAAACTACTTACTAGCTGCGCCCAGGCGCAAGCCAATGAAGAAAGTCTGCGAGGCGAGTTCTGTGCATGCAAACTGTTCTGTACACACACACACACACACACACACACTCGCACACTCGCATGGCCTGCCGCCATTTTGTATCAGTGTGTGTACACTCCATTGAGCATCAATGATGCGTGCAAAATGCAACGGCAACAATTTTTGGCATTTTTTTTTTAAATGGTAATTTTTTTTGACTGCCTGCCCTTCCCGCGTCTCTGCGCTGCTGCTCCGCCCTGTTTTTGTTGCTGTTTTACAGCCAGCACATTACATTGTAAACTCTCTGTTCTGTTTCGTTTGCATGTATTTTCTTTATGTTGTCGTTGTTGTTGTGGCTGTTGTTGCTTGCTGGCCTTGTCCATATAAAAATGCATTGACTTTAACAAGTGTAAAAATCAAAATTATTGACAGAACCGCTTTTCGCAACAAAAAAATAGTTGGCAAGTGCTTCGAATGGGTGCTTTTCCATGTCATAGAATTTATTTCTGTAGAATGTAATTCATATTTTCAGGAACGAACTATTAAATAATTCAAAATGTGAACATAAAGCATTCTTTAGTAGTGAATTAAATATTTGAGGAAGGCAGCATTCACAACAGCAAAAAACATGCTGAGATTAGGTCAATTAACATGTTTACTTGTTCTCTCATACGTTAGAAAGTATATTATTATCAAATTATATTTAGTACCTTTTCAAGAAAATTTCTAATATTGTATTGTCTGCTGTGTTTGGGCAACTTATTGCGTTCTAATGATTTGAGTTATTTTCCAAGAATTTAAGTTATTTTCAACGACATAAATAACTTGATTAACCAAACAAATATGCGATTCAACAAATCTATTTATTGTTCAATGCTCACCATATTGTTAAGGACGTTCTTCGAGACCCGTTGCAAGTTGCATTCGCCTGGACATCAGTTTGGACGACCGCGTGTTGACTCATATATTTAGCTAAATAAATATGTTGTAATGTTTGCTGTCTTGCAGTGAAAGTCAAATGACAGCAACAACAGCAACGACAACAACAATAAGATGAACAACCGTGGCCAGGAGTCGTTGACTAAGCTGAACAGGCCAAGTTGCGGTATTGTCTGATGTTGCTGTTGCTGTTGTTGTTGTTGTTGTTGTTGTTGTTATTGCTGCTGCTGCTGCTGTTGGGGTTCGTCTCATGGTCTCATCCTTAGTTGGGCCCTCGTCTGAGGTTGGAGGTTGCTTTGCGGCATTTTGCCGAGATTTGTCGAAAATTTATGCGCTACCTTCGAGAATTTATGAGTTGCAGTCGAGTGAATTATTTTATCATACGCATGCAGCAACAAGCACACACAATTTCACAGTTACATGTGTGTATCTGTTTGTTATACCATACATACATGCTGGTAGCCATGCCACAAACAAGTTGCAGCTATGTATATAGCTGAAACCCCAGTTGCCCAGTTCCGTCGCACGTTGCCCACAGTTTAAGCTACTAATTTCACATGCAAAAGTCTGCACTAAGCTGGCGTTTTAATCTTGGCCAACTGGCAGGCGCTTGCTACCTACCAAAAGTGGGCATGGTCACAAGCATGTAAGTAATTAAGCGCTCGCACTGCCAAATTGCCTACGCACTAAATAATAGGAGGCTGGCACGGACTGGCTCGTAAGTGCAGTACGCCAAAAGGCAAAAGATTTTTGCCAGTGCAGGGATTTAAAGTGTTACCAGAGCATTGTTGTTGCTGCTGCTGCTGCTGCTGCACTAAGTCGCACTCAAGTCTTGTCAAACAGCTGCTGCTTCTGCTACGTTTGCTTTTGTTCTGAAGCCTAATGCGTTGCTGTTGTTTGCGGCTTGCAACGGGATAACAACCAGAGTCAGGTGGCAGGCATCATACCCCTGTCACTGCTTAAGCGCTTTGCTCTCGCCAGTTGCACAGCTCAAGCTTTCATTTCCGCCCATGCTCGAGCTTAAGCTAACCGATTTGCATATCGAACACATTCGCACATCAGTTTTCCAGCGATTGGCTTTCGATTGAAATTTTAACTGCAATGCAACAACCCTTCAAATTGGCTAAGAATATAGAGTGGAAAAACTAATTAATTATCATTATTTTTTTGTAAAAAGGAAAGAGATTAACATAAGAAAGCTGCGTAATGTATTTTTTATAATATTGTATGCAACTGTCTGGTGCTGGTTGCCAAGCAATCGAATTTAATTAAAAACTTATAGCCTGTTGAAGATTAAAACTGGCAAGGATATTAAGATATTTAACGCGCCTTTAGTTAGTTTAAGTGTCGCTTTGATGAGGACAATTTGAGCTGGAGCGGGGGTCCCCTTACGAATAAGTTACTCTTTGAAAATAATAATTTAATTAAAAAGTCAGCATATCAAATGTTTTGCGTATTTGTATGTGTGTGTGTATGTGTATGTGTATGTGTGTTAGTTAGCTACTTTGACGCAATTGCTCGTTTAATTGGATTAATTACTTATTAGAAAGCAACGGACAGTTGAATTCGGTATTCGCTTTAAGTTTTCCTCTGCGAAAAGCTGTAAAAAGTTTTCAACAAAATGCTTTTTTGTAGATTAAATAAATGCTCAACTAATTGGCATCTAAATATTTAATTGTATGCATCAAACAGCAAAATCTATTTTTGTGGCATAAACGAGAGAAACAATGTGGGCAGAAATGTTTTTGTACCAATTGAAAGAATTCGCAAATTAATTAATTATTAAGTTTCTATGTTTCTATGCAAATTAGTTTTATAGACACAATAAACTATTTATATATTCATTGCTTCTGCAAGGGTTCGTTATTCCAAATATATATACATGTATATATTCCTTTTAATCAATCTAAAAGCAAGAATAATTCAAGCTAAAGGCGAATTTAAGCACAAAATTTGGTTTGCTTTAGCTCGATTTCCACGTGCAAGTTCCAAGTTGTCAAAAAGTGTATGGCAAGCCACATTGTTAACGCTAACTACTCACTTGGCTGCCGGCGTTTCGGTCATGTTTCATACTTTTCCAGCCACATTTAATGAATTAAGCCGCGCCGCGCTGAGTGCGTTATAAGTAAGGTCCCAGCCGCGACTTTGGGCCGCATGTGTTGTTCGCTGAAGTTGCCACAACTGCCGCAGGCCAAGCAGCGGCTACATGATGTGTGCTGCTGTTCTGAAGAGTGGGCGTGGCTTCTGAATCTATGCCATAACTGTGCCAGCGACAATGCCAAACATCAAACTGCGGCATGTTTTGCTTGTTGCTGTTGCTGCTGCTGCTGCTGCTGCTGCGGCTGTGGCTGCTGCTGGCGTGTAGCTGAAATTTCTTGTTTGTAGTTCATTAAATGCGGCTCATTAGCCAAAAACTTGCGCTGCTTGTTCGCTGTTATAGCCAACTCGTTGAAGCCTCGACAAGCTTTTAATGGCAGCCTCAATTAGATAATATTTCTCCTAAGAGCAATGGAATATCATCTGTGGACTGTTTGTTTGCACAGGTCGCATCACATTTCGAAAGTAGCAATCACATCAAATATTATGTTTGAGTTTAAACAGCAGCACAAATCTCAATCAAATAATGGCGCACACACAAATACACCCATGGAAATACCTATATGAATGCAGCTGACAGATTGTAGAGAACTCCCAGAGAAACCAGTCAGATAATGTGATGCAATGTTTCGGCCTTTTTGTAAAGCCAAAAACAACAAATCCCCAAAGAGAAGCAGTGTGTGTGTGTGTGTGTGCTGGATAGACAAACAGCTTAAAGTCTTAATGAACATTACATTCGAACGTATATGTGATGGCCATTCAGCAGCCACCGTCAACATGCTCAAAATCATGATAGCTAAAATTGTATTTGATGTTGAGAAGCAGCTGCGTCTGTTGCCGTCTTCCTCATAGAAAACAAACAGAGCGCTGTGGAAGGCCTCACTCATTTGAAGATTACCAACGGGCTAGGTAGCAATTACTGTTTGTTTATGCATTTGTTAACATTGTTAGCTGTAGCCATTGTTGTTGCCGTTGCTGCTGTTTCTGTGGCTATGAAGTAAAATTGAAATTCATAATTCAATTGGAGTTGTGCTTAGCTGCAGAAAACCAAACAACGAACAACAAACGAAATGTTGCTGCCATGGAGTTTGTGCCGAGTTTGTGTGGAGTCAGAAAGGGGGTGGCGGTGGCCTATGGTAAAAACAGCTGGCGGCTGTACACAACCCAATGTGTGTATTAATTGAATGCAATTTTTGTTTTACTTAATGGCAGCAGCATCTACAATAACAACAATAACAACAGTAGTTGCTTGTTCCAAAAAAGTATGCAATGCAACCGCATCAATTTCAATTATGTTTGCTTTGATCCTTTGGGCAGGCAAACGGCAAAAATATCTTTGAAAGTAAAATGCAAGGATTCAGCTAAATTCCTCTTTATACTGTGCTCGTTGTCAGCTATTTGCTGACTTTTTGTTTAAAATGCATAAATCATTGTGTGCTGCAGTGTCATAAGTGAAACCAGATACAACTACAAAGACAGCTACAATAAACAGCTGGCCAGACTTCAATATCGTGTGTGTGTGTGTGTGTGTGTGTACCTTTGTGTGTGTGTGTGTGGTGAAAATCAGAGACAGGATATTATTATTTTGTGAATACAGCAAAAAGCAATATCTGCAAAAATAAAAAGAGATTCCAAAGAGGCGACGTGCAAATCAATGGCAACACGAAAAGCTTGCCATATCCAAGACCCCAACTTTCCCAACCCAATACTCTAAACCCTTGTGCTAGATTGTTTGTGTGTGTGTGTGTGTGTGTGTGTGTGTGTGTGTGCAAGCTGCAATAAATCTGCTGGGGTAGTCATAAATACTGATTTCGAAATTGTCTGCATGTGTGTGACAATCTCAACGTATCTCCAGTCTTTGGTCCAGCCTCGTTTAGATTTGTCGTTTATATTAGCTGCAGAAATGAAAATCGTTTTCCAATCGCATTCTTTGCTCCTCACCCCCCCTTACCTGTTTGCTGTTGCTTGGTGTCTTATTTTTGCTGTTGCTGTTGGCTCTCCATTTTCCATTGAAATGTAATTTGCAGCTTCCATGTCTTGTCGTTGTTGTTGTTATTATTGTACAGACAAACATGTTTTACCTTTATTTTCTAACCATTTTAGGTTATGGTAGCACAAATTTCAGATATAGCATTCAGAATTTGCTAGAAGACGGGTTTCTGGCGTGCTCATTGAGTCTAATTAACTTTTTTTTCTAACAATAATCAATCTTTATTTTTACTTATTTTATTATATATGAAAATATTGCATAAGATATAAGTTTTTGTTCATATATCAAAAATCCTGCAGTAGAAAGACCTGAAATTTCGTATCTAATGTATTATCCTAAAGTACATCGTAGGCAATGCCCCAACAATTTTTGTTTTCGCCATGCTAACAAATATTTCAGCTTTATTTATTCACAAACAGTTTCTATATTCAAAGTTTGACATATTGCATTTTTTGTATTTGGATTTTTATTTTTTGTTTTTGCTTCTGATAAGTTTTACAATTTTCTAATGTGGATTCATATGTGGAACTTGGTATCTTCAGCTCGTTTTCTTATTTGATGCTTTCATCGTCGGCTGTTAGTGATGATGCCTCCATCATCTTTGTTGTTGCAGCTGCAGTTTGGCAGCGAGTTTCCAATTTACGATCCGTCACTGGTTTAAGAATTATGGCCAATGGGTTTTGGTTATGCCAACTGTCAGTTGCACCCGGTATATAAGTAGAGAGAGCGACAGAGAAAGAGAGAGTGAACAACAATTACAAATATCTATGGAGGCTGAAATTGAAATTAAAGCCATAAGTCAAAGCACAGTGGAGTCCTAAGCTGTAGAGCCCCGACTTTGATGTGTGCTTTAAGCAGACATGTCCTCATATCTTGTGGCTTTCAGATTTTGGCGGGAGTTGTTGTTGCATAGACAACTGTTAAATGGGCTTTCACTTATATGTCATGACGACGGCAATAGCTAATCTCACCCATCGGGACAACAGCAGCCTCATTGAAATGCCTTTGTCTGTGCCTCGGACACAGCTTTGATCACGGTTGCGGCCTCAACTTAGGCCAACTTGTCCCCTTGTCCAACTGGCATTAGAGATTGAACTAGTGCGTATGTGTGCGTATGTGTGTGCCTGTGTGGGGGGTGTGTGTCAGTTATAAAAGTGTCATCATTCCCATCACTGGACGTTGTCTCATTTTGCATTCCTCTGGGACTGGCTCGTTCATAACGTCCTCATGGCCAATGGCTTGATAAGTTGTCTTTTGTTTAATGGAATTTCATTGGGCCAAAAATGAAATGATACTTGCCGCAAAGTTTTATCTACGACTGTGAAATTGATTCGCAAGGCTGAAGCATCAGCATTATTTTATGGCCTAATCAATGGAAACTGATTTGTGAGTGACACAATTTGTTTCTTTTCTTTTTTGCTTGTGAAAATAAGTTGGTTGGGAATCAGTTTCCTTTTGCTTTTGTCCTTTGACTTAGCAAAGGCATTTCTCTTCTTCGACAGGGTCCACATATGACAATTTTGATTTTTGCCATTAATTTGACCAATTCCTATGCTGATTTTGAGTTTAACTAAAACGGCTTTAATATACTAAGAAAAATGTTTTTATTTATTTATTTTTATTTATAACGGCGAGAAATAATTACAAAACGTATACGTATTGTCTATTCGAGACTTTAGTTAACTATTTAGTTGATATATCAAAGTCTCAAAATGGAATTATTATTGGGATATTATATCTCTTATATTGATCTCAAATTATTATAATTTTTCTGGCTTGTGTCCTAATAGCTAATAAAGCTACAAATTTGAAACAGATTAAGTGATGAGATTTTAGTGCCACGCCCACTGGGAGAGTGGCAAATCAATAATATGTTGATATATTAGATTTAATTTCGCACAATGGTTAGAATATTTTTATTCATATCGATTATCAGATTCTACTCATATCGATTATCAGATTTCTAACAATCACTAAAAATTGTATTTGTTCAATGACTCATTTTTGTACATTAAATAAATCTGTGAGGCAGCATAAAAATGTTGCAGATACATTTTTCGAGAGATAGTTGATGTTTTGTTATGTGCTATGCTATGTGTGTGTGTGTCTGTGTGTGTTTATGTGAGCCGCTTTGTTTAAAATATTGGCACAAAATCAAATTATCTGCTATTTGTCAATAAATAACTCGCATACAAAGGCGAACATTATTAAAATTCACCACAAAACGTGTAGTTTCCGGTTTCAATTACGCTATAAATATTCGGTACTACACCCGCATGGACAAAGGCGCAGATAGATGCGGATAGGGTGGATACGGACAGGGGGGTGGGCGGAACAACGATGACATGAAGCCGAACGCAGCAATATTGAAATTTAAAGCCCCATTGGCAACTTGTCACAATTCACAACCTGTCCGGCAGAAGTTGGACGAGTCGCCAGCTGTGCAAAATACGAGCCAATATAAAACCAATAAAGCACGGCTACCAAATTGCCAACACCAACGGCAGCAAGGACATAGCAGAACATGGACATGCGAGCATAACGATATCAAATCGCTCTAAAACGGAAGTGTGGCTTTGGCGCTAAATTAAAACTTGCAAATAGTAGCTGTATATATATATATATATATATATCTATATATATTTATATATATATATAGAGAGAGAGAAAGGATATACTACATAGGTGTGCGGTATAGTTAATGACAGTTTGAATTATTATAAACGGAACACGGAACTGAATTATGAATTGCATTAGGCATTCGAATGCGGCCGACCGAGTCAGTCATAAACATTAATATCCAATATGGCAGGAGTCGAGGCAAAAGACGAGCGTGTGAAACGCATAAACAAGCTGGAAAAGGTTGTGGCCTGAGGGTGGCGATAGAAGCGGGAAGCGGATTCTATGTAGTTGCCGTCAAAGCCACTTTTGCAATTTATGGCTAGCGTAGCGTAGAGGGAAAAGCAATGAAAAGTTTTTTTTTTTACCTTGGCTCTAACTTGGCTAACGGCATGATGGCCTGGCGATGATGCATTGAAGCAGGATTTAAAGTTTAAAAGGTTTCGCGGCTTGCCTCAGGCTCAGGTCTGACAGGCGTTTGGCATTTTGGCGCATAATAAATTCGAGCTGTAGACACATGGCTTAATTTATCATCAAACGGCTGCAATCAGTTCGCAGCGTAGTGAAAGCCGTGGAATTTATTGTCCTGAGCTATGCCATGAAACGGTGTAACGGTGTTGTGGATTTGTGGCCTGTCCGCCACCTTGTTGCCAATTTGTTATTTCCGTGCAGATTGACTTTTTAATTATTGTGCGTGTATTGATGAAACTATTCGGTAAATCAGTCTTGTTGCTGCCTTGGCAACTTTGCAACCTTGCCTTGGGTTGACTATTCATTTTAAAATTCCATTATGGGTTTGTCTATTTGTGCTTTCATTTACTTTTAATTTGATATTCATTGGCAATTACTCGAAAACAAAGGAATATTCATTGTGTATTTACAATTGCAGTTGCCTGTTGAACAGCGCCTTCTTGGAAATTGTATTTATACGAATAGTAATTGAATTCCTTAATATAAATATGCATACCATTTAATTACCACACACAAACACACATATATACACTCATATATTCAATAGACAACAGTTGCTGGTGGCGTTCTTGAGCAACGCTAACTGAATTTAATTACGTATGCGGCTTGCATTCAAGTTTAATTGCATTTGATTTTCTTATGGGCAAACAAATGATCAGATACAAAATTGACAGAATAAAACAAAAGTCTTGAATGATGCCCTAATCGGCATGCTCGATAACATGGCCGGATAACGCGGCGTATACGTAACACATAAAAAACCCAAAAGCAAATCACAGCCGTGGCAATCGAAAGTACTTTGAAATTGGCCATGACTTGGCTACCGGGAATCACAGACAGCTCCCAAGCACATTCATAATTTTAAGCATTAGATAAATACACGATGTGTAGGGCGGGAGTGGGGGTAGATGCGGCGGTAGTTTCAGACTAAGCATGACGCTGCCGTTCTGCTGATAATCATAAAAGGATACGCTTCGATAGGCAGCAGCAGCAGCAGCGTAGTCGGTGCCTTCAAATCAGGCAGAAAAACGCTGCCGTGTCTGACTAGCTATTGCTATATTCCTAGATTGTGTATGTGTGTGTATGTGTGTGTGTGTGATTGTGTGTGTGTTACATTTCATTACGTTCAACATGACGCTGCTCGGCACTTGAGGCACGTAACAAGTTTAAATTGCGCTCGTTGACTGTTGACTGCCGTGCGGAAGATGCTGATGCTGATGCTGATGCCGAAGCCGTTGCTGAGGCCGTTGCTCGCTGCCGCTGCCGCTGCTGCTGCTGGCCAAGTCAT
The DNA here is from genome assembly GCA_035043915.1 of Drosophila paramelanica. Classification (NCBI taxonomy): domain Eukaryota; kingdom Metazoa; phylum Arthropoda; class Insecta; order Diptera; family Drosophilidae; genus Drosophila; species Drosophila paramelanica. Next base: position 4,131,544 of record JAWNMO010000354.1, on the reverse strand, counting down.
GGCCCAGTCTCAATTGAAGCAGAAAAGTGTATTTATATGTAACGGAAATGATGCTGCACTTGTGCCCCGGCTCTTAGCAAATGATCAGTAATGTGATATGGCCAGGCAGGAGTGTGGAGGCTGGGGTCAAACGGGTTGCTTGCCCAGGCAATGAGCGTTCAATTTCTTATGCTTATAAATGGGCCTTTGATTTGGCGCGCTAATAAATGCTTATGATAGTCATAGACACATTCCTACCCACCCTCCCCACCCACGACAGGGCAATTGTGTGGCTGGCGATAAGCGCTACTTTATCGCTAATTGTAAGTGAAGCGTAAATGCCGTAAATGTTGCCTGGCAAGAGCTCGACAGTAAATAAAGATATGTGTAACGTGCACGAGTGCCAATTGCCGAGCCATTGGCATTACTTTTTATGTGCCTGAATTGACGTGTGGTGTGTGTGTGGCACCTGAGGAATTTGTCGACTTTGTTGCAGTTTACGATGCTTCACCAAATTAAATTATTATCTAGAACAGTTCAGCTGGGCGTCATAAATATTTATAAATGTTGTATTGCTGTCTTTTGCATTTATTCTAATTGTCAAAAGTTTGTCGCATATCAAACTCGTGAATCCTGTCAAGCGTTAAGAGTTCGCACACCTGCAAATACACACACACACGCACACACACATCTTTACATAGTCGGTCGCAGCTAGACAGATATGCATATTAATGCTGCGTATACTTTATATTTTCAGCTGCTGCAAATGTTGTAATGTAAGCGCCGTTGCTCAAGTCAAATATTTGAGCAGCGGGCACACAAATGTGTAACCAACACGCTATTTGCTTGAGGCAACCCATACAAATACAAACATAGTCACACACACACACACACACATATATATACACATGTATATGTAGGGGGTTGCGCGTTTGAGTAAGACACATGTGACGCAGTGCAAATAAAAATCTTGGAAAAAGCGAAAAAAAAAAAGGTGAAACGTGTATTAAATAATTCCTTTGTCGAGCACATTTTAATCGTGCCGCAGCAACAGCAAACAAAGCAACGTTTCAGGCAGCAGCAAAACTGCCCAGCGGGCAAAACAAATAAGCCCAACCTCAACGCTGGTGACCGCCACGTTGTCAGCGTTTCACTAACATAAAACGAAAAACAAAAAAAAAAAAAACAGCAACAACAAACAAACCAAAAATGACAAATAAAAGAAACACAATTCAAACTCAAAAAAACTGCGAACCTTGTAAAAATTCACAACTGCGGCCGACGAAATGTGTTACTGTCGTTGTCGTTGTTGTTGTTGTTGTTGTTGTTCTGTCCACGTACGCGAGTCCTTCGAGCAACGGCACGAGTTTTGGTCTATGGCAGCGCATGACAACTAAGCGGAACTGGGCGCAGACCAGGGTAAGCCCAACCAAATGTATGAGAGCGGTGCAACGGTTTGACAAGCGCGTGAAGAAAAATTTCTGCATGTGTGCGCCAAAAGGATCCAAAAATAAAGCAGAACAGCATACACACCAACACACACACACACACACAACCATTTTATACACACATGCACAAACGTTGAAATTGTGAAAACAAATAAAACGGGCAGATTACTCCTTTTGCTCTCACTGGCTATGTGTGTGTCTCTGTGTGTGTGTGTGTGTGTGTGTGTGTATGTGTGTGTGCTTTATAACTGCTACGTGTGTTGTGTGCTTGTTGCGGCTTTGCAGGCATCAGCAATGACTAAAGCAACGCCATCTTTTTATTTATTTATTGTTTTTGTCTGTGTTGCTGCATTGGTGTTATTAGTAGCCATTGTTGTTGTTGTTGTTGTTGATTTTTGTTTCGTTGCTGCTGCCGCTGTGGTAATAAAGTACAGTACACATCGAGGACATTTCTATGGCATCAGCTGGCATCACTCAAAATATTTTATATATGCATATATATGTATCTATGCAGGTGCTTGTAATGTGATCAGGCAAGCGATTTCTAAATATCTGAATTCAATTTTAAAGAATTTGATTGCAAAGTTGTTGTTGGAACTTTGATTATATAATAATTTATAAAAAATAAATAAATTTATTCCATTTTAATAATATGCATATTCAGTCTACTTGACTTATTTGCTTAGAAATGTTTGCCTGGCTCCCATAGGAGCAATTTGTAATTTGAAATTAATTCAAAAGGAGTAAAAACATATAAACTTATGACTAGCTATTCAAACTTTGTCTGTAGTTGCGGTTTTGGTCAAGCTTTGACTTATTTCCTAATATCGGATTAACTTTTCCAAAAGCAAATGTAACAATTAATTCTTACACAAAAATGTATGTGTTTGTGTGTGTGGGTGTTTAGGGAAATCTTTGCATACTAAATTAAATGTAAGTGCCACAAAACCAAATAAAATAGTTACATACTCAATAGACGGGACTGTGCGGGTCGAGGCGACACCTGGATTGTTACAGCAGCCGCAACAAAAGCGCAGCCACAACAATGAGTACAACGGGCAGCCAAACAACCAACAACAGCAACAACAACAACAACTACGACTACAACACAATAACAGTGGCCAACACTTTTGTTGGCTTCTCATTAAAGATTCAGTTTGGTTTCATGGGAGAATTAAATCTTGACATGTCAGCTGCGAGTCGACTGAAAATTGCCACAGCCGCAGCCTGACACGAACAACATAATTTTATGGGAATTTATGCACACTGACCAGTCTGACCAGCTTAAAGCGAGAATTTAAATTTGGCCAAAAACAACCCTCACTGCTTTTGTCAGGTACTCAGGCTTTGCTACCACCTACTACTTCTAATGTTAAGTGGTTGCTGTTAGTTTGTTCACTAATGCATATTTTATGCGACAACCTGTGATTTGTTGCTGCCTGTTTAGTTGTTGGATTGCTCATTGGGGTGGCTGGGAAAATGAATTTTGGTGTTTTGTCTGCGGCCAATCGAAGCCAGCATCAATTGTTGCTCGGCTCTGTGCTCGCCCGCCTGCCGCCGATCTGTATCTTGAGGCGATTTGCCAAACTGTTGCTTTTCATCCAAAACCATTGAACCACAAGTCACAGGAATTCTTTTTTTTTACCCCAAACCCATTGGAAATGGGTAAAAGGGTATGATGGTTTTGTGCAAAGGTATGTAACAGGCACAGATCTAGATAATCTCATATTTGGATACCGCCCCAATATCAAAGAATCATAAACATAAAACATATAGTTCCGAGGTGTGCGAGTGTGCGTTTGTGTGTATCTGTGTATGTGATTTTGTGTTGACAGATCACAGGGTATCTCCAGGTTGGGTGCGCTTCCGTTCGTATTTGATTTTTGTATTATTAATGTCCTTTTGCGTTCTGCTGGCTTTGATAAGTATTTTTTTTCAGTTGCTGCTCTTGGAATTTTAATAAATCATTTTGCATGAATTGCGTAACACGGGACGCCTCGAACATTATCAAATCAAATGAATGAATTCCCGGCCGAGTGAGTGACTCGAATATGCTTGAGTGCCACAGTGAAAAAACGAAAACGGAATTAGGGGCTCTTAGCCGCTTGGTTGTGCTGCCACCGGCTTATTCACAAATAATTTTTTAAAATTTTCGCTGTATTCGCTGTAAATCAAAAATGCCAGCGCATTGGCGTAATATTAGGGCATTCGGTTGGGCACAGGGGTTGGGGTTGGGGTTGGGCACGAGTGTGCAGACCGTTCAGGGGTGACGTTTAAGACAGCATCAAATATGCAAATTGTAAATTGTAAATTGTAAATTGTTTGCCTTTTGTAGTTGTTGTTGTTGTTGTTGTTTGCTGTTGTTGCTTTCTTACATTGTACGTTTGCTGCGCCGTAAATTTGTTCCGAAGCAAAATGCGTTTCGTTACACACATTTTATTGGACGCATGAAGCTTTCTTTTGTTGGATGCCGTCTGATAATCAGGTCGCACACTGGAGCATTTATCAGAACGCATAAATCAGCCAAATCACGGGCCAACAAATGGTTTACAAACTCACGACGATGATGGCGCAATGTGAAACGTGAACTGAGTCTGTCAACGAGTCAGTAGACGTGTTCTTCTTCTTCGCAAAAGAGCTGCTTGGCTTTTTCTACACTTGCGGAGGGAGCTTATGGATTTCAGATGCAGAGAAGACCTTACACAAGCGGTTCGAACTTCTATAGCATAAAGTTAAAAGATATAGTAGAAGAAGACTTCACAATAAATATATTGAGCATATCCTTAAGAAGTCTGCAAAGGTAAACTTTTAGCGGTGAAACAATTATTTTTATTAAACTACAATTGTATTGTTTTTTCTAAAAGGGTTCGATTTATGTGGACATTACGCAGCCGCAGCGTTTACCCCAAGTGTAAGAAAGCTTGTGTTGCGGTGGCTGCACATTGTCTTATTTACAATTTGCGCATTAACTTTGTCACATAATTCTAATTAGCGCTTTTAATTTGTTTATGGGGCACTTTGCACCATTACCTAAAATTATTGCTGGCTAAAATTGCGCTGGGAACAGCTTAAATATCACCACAGCGCTGGACGCTGCCAAGTGCCCCATTAGGGGAGGCGCCATCGCAGGCGGCCACTATTTTTACGAGTCAGCTGCCAGGAAAGTCGCCCGGCTAGGGGTGCTGGCTGCCATGACAAAGTCATTAAATGCGACGCAAATTAGATTTATTGTGCGCCACTGCACCTGCCAGGTGCTGCCGCTGCTCGCGTTCTATGTTGGCTGGTGGGTGTAGGTGCAGGTGCTCTGCTCCACGCACCACCCTTTACCTTGTCCATTGCGGTTGTCCGCGTGACCTGCCGGGGACATCGTTAAGGGGTTTTTTTTTCAACTTCCTCGCCCAAACCCACAGCTGCCCCCTTACTTAACAATAAATTTACATTAGACCGTTACATATTTGCACTGTTTGCCGCGTACATTTCAAAAGCAGCCTGGCTATGGCAGCCGACGGGCAGCAAGCGGCAGGCAGCAGGACACCAGGACAGCTTTTTAACGTGGCGCAAATGCGCTCACACACATGTAAGCGGCAGCAGCGCGGTACGCACTCAGTGTTAAATAGCAAAATGATATGCAAATAGGGATAAATCCGTCACTCGTTGACACTGCTGCCAGGACAGGCCACCAACCTCAGTGCCATTCATTTCCATTGTCCCTGTTGTTTCCGTTTTACGTGCACTTTCCTCTATTGTCTCATTTAAAAGCTAAATAGCGATTAAACAGTAAAACAAACTTTAAGGGTCATATTTTGAGTTCTGAGCAGCGATTTTATATAACATTTTTCGTTGCTTGTAACTGCTAAATAATAGATAAATAAAACAAGCTAAGGTTCTGTAGTCGGGTGTAACCAGCAACACTATACTCTGTAACAACTGAAACAAACATTTGATCTGTGTAAAATCAAACCGAGGACTTACGGGAGACTTAAAGTAAATTTGAGATATCAGCAACCACTAATATTTGAGAAGATTATTGGAAAATATAATTTTTTTATTTTTGAATGTTATGGAGTGAGATATATAGATTGGAATTTGCTGCCCTCCCAGTAGGTGTTATTATTATTTAAGAATACACTTTTTCGCACTTGGGTTTTATAAATTCTTTACCCAAAAAATTCGTTAGTAATGATAAAATCCAACAATATTGACAATAAAATTAAATATATGTTAAACAAGTAAGAACATTGCAGTCGGGCCATACCGACTGCGTTATACGTCCTTAAATAAAAGATTCCAAAGCTCCCATATATCAAACCCCCATAACTTTGTCAAAAGCGAACCGATTTTCACGTTTAATGGCATTTTGTTCATGGTTTGTCCTATATATTGATTCTACATTCAAAATATAGTCATTTTCGAAAATAAAATTATTTTGATTTTTTTGGTCAAAAAAGCATGTACTCCCCCCTTGTGAATTTTGGAAAAAAAATTTTTTTCAAAATTTAGAATTGCGAATTTATATTTTTAATCGATTTTATTTGTCACAATTAGCATAAAAAACAACATTGAAAGTGATTTTGGGGGGTCAAATTTTTGGTCAAAAATCATCCCAAAATCGAAAAAAATTTTGACATGTAAAGTTGTCAGATTCCATAGCTCCCATATATCAAACGCCCATAACTTTGTCAAAAGTGAACCGATTTTCACGTTTGATGACATTTTGATCATGATTTTTCTTATATATTGACTCCACATTCAAAATATATTCATTTTCAAAAATAAAATTTTTTTGAAGTTTTTGGTCAAAAAAGCATGTACTCCCCCTTGTGAATTTTGGAAAAAAATTTTTTTCAAAATTTAGAATTGCGAATTTATAGCCTAAATCGATTTTATTTGCCACAATTAGCATAAAAAACAACATTGAAAGTGATTTTGGGGGGTCAAATTTTTGGTCAAAAATCATCCCAAAATCGACAACAATTTTGACATGTAAAGTTGTCAGATTCCATAGCTCCCATATATCAAACGCCCATAACTTTGTCAAAAGTGAACCGATTTTCACGTTTGATGACATTTTGATCATGATTTTTCCTAAATATTGACTCCACATTCAAAATATATTCATTTTCAAAAATAAAATTTTTTTGAAGTTTTTGGTCAAAAAAGCATGTACTCCCCCTTGTGAATTTTGGAAAAAAATTTTTTTCAAAATTTAGAATTGCGAATTTATAGCCTAAATCGATTTTATTTGCCACAATTAGCATAAAAAACAACATTGAAAGTGATTTTGGGGGGGTCAAATTTTTGGTCAAAAATCATCCCAAAATCGACAACAATTTTGACATGTAAAGTTGTCAGATTCCATAGCTCCCATATATCAAACGCCCATAACTTTGTCAAAAGTGAACCGATTTTCACGTTTGATGACATTTTGATCATGATTTGTCCTAAATATTGACTCCACATTCAAAATATATTCATTTTCAAAAATAAAATTTTTTTGAAGTTTTTGGTCAAAAAAGCATGTACTCCCCCTTGTGAATTTTGGAAAAAAATTTTTTTCAAAATTTAGAATTGCGAATTTATAGCCTAAATCGATTTTATTTGCCACAATTAGCATAAAAAACAACATTGAAAGTGATTTTGGGGGGGTCAAATTTTTGGTCAAAAATCATCCCAAAATCGACAACAATTTTGACATGTAAAGTTGTCAGATTCCATAGCTCCCATATATCAAACCCCCATAACTTTGTCAAAAGTGAACCGATTTTCACGTTTGATGGCATTTTGATCATGATTTGTCCTAAATATTGACTCCACATTCAAAATATATTCATTTTAGAAAATAACATTTTTTTGAATTTTTTGGTCAAAAAAGCATGTATTCCCCCCTTGTGAATTTTGGAAAAAAAATTTTTTTCAAAATTTAGAATTGCGAATTTATAGCTTAAATCGATTTTATTTGCCACAATTAGCATAAAAAACAACATTGAAAGTGATTTTGGGGGGGTCAAATTTTTGGTCAAAAATCATCCCAAAATCGAAAAAAATTTTGACATGTAAAGTTGTCAGATTCCATAGCTCCCATGTATCAAACCCCCATAACTTTGTCAAAAGTGAACCGATTTTCACGTTTGATGACATTTTGTTCATGATTTGTCCTATATATTGATTCTACATTCAAAATATATTCATATTCAAAAACAAAATTGTTTTGATTTTTTTGGTCAAAAAAGCATGTACTCCCCCCTTGTGAATTTTGGAAAAAAAAATTTTTTCAAAATTTAGAATTGCAAATTTATAGTTTTAATCGATTTTATTTGTCACAATTAGCATAAAAAACAACATTAAAAGTAGTTTTGGGGGGGTCAAATTTTTGGTCAAAAATCATCCCAAAATCGAAAAAAATTTTGACATGTAAAGTTGTCAGATTCCATAGCTCCCATATATCAAACGCCCATAACTTTGTCAAAAGTGAACCGATTTTCACGTTTGATGACATTTTGATCATGATTTTTCTTATATATTGACTCCACATTCAAAATATATTCATTTTCAAAAATAAAATTTTTTTGAAGTTTTTGGTCAAAAAAGCATGTACTCCCCCCTTGTGAATTTTGGAAAAAAATTTTTTTCAAAATTTAGAATTGCGAATTTATAGCCTAAATCGATTTTATTTGCCACAATTAGCATAAAAAACAACATTGAAAGTGATTTTGGGGGGGTCAAATTTTTGGTCAAAAATCATCCCAAAATCGACAACAATTTTGACATGTAAAGTTGTCAGATTCCATAGCTCCCATATATCAAACGCCCATAACTTTGTCAAAAGTGAACCGATTTTCACGTTTGATGACATTTTGATCATGATTTTTCCTAAATATTGACTCCACATTCAAAATATATTCATTTTCAAAAATAAAATTTTTTTGAAGTTTTTGGTCAAAAAAGCATGTACTCCCCCCTTGTGAATTTTGGAAAAAAATTTTTTTCAAAATTTAGAATTGCGAATTTATAGCCTAAATCGATTTTATTTGCCACAATTAGCATAAAAAACAACATTGAAAGTGATTTTGGGGGGGTCAAATTTTTGGTCAAAAATCATCCCAAAATCGACAACAATTTTGACATGTAAAGTTGTCAGATTCCATAGCTCCCATATATCAAACCCCCATAACTTTGTCAAAAGTGAACCGATTTTCACGTTTGATGGCATTTTGATCATGATTTGTCCTAAATATTGACTCCACATTCAAAATATATTCATTTTAGAAAATAACATTTTTTTGAATTTTTTGGTCAAAAAAGCATGTATTCCCCCCTTGTGAATTTTGGAAAAAAAATTTTTTTCAAAATTTAGAATTGCGAATTTATAGCTTAAATCGATTTTATTTGCCACAATTAGCATAAAAAACAACATTGAAAGTGATTTTGGGGGGGTCAAATTTTTGGTCAAAAATCATCCCAAAATCGAAAAAAATTTTGACATGTAAAGTTGTCAGATTCCATAGCTCCCATGTATCAAACCCCCATAACTTTGTCAAAAGTGAACCGATTTTCACGTTTGATGACATTTTGTTCATGATTTGTCCTATATATTGATTCTACATTCAAAATATATTCATATTCAAAAACAAAATTGTTTTGATTTTTTTGGTCAAAAAAGCATGTACTCCCCCTTGTGAATTTTGGAAAAAAAATTTTTTCAAAATTTAGAATTGCAAATTTATAGTTTTAATCGATTTTATTTGTCACAATTAGCATAAAAAACAACATTAAAAGTAGTTTTGGGGGGGTCAAATTTTTGGTCAAAAATCATCCCAAAATCGACAAAAATTTTGACATGTAAAGTTGGATTCCATAGCTCCCATGTATCAAACCCCCATAACTTTGTCAAAAGTGAACCGGTTTTCACGTTTGATGACATTTTTTTCATGATTTGTCCTATATATTGATTCTACATTCAAAATATATTCATATTCAAAAACAAAATTTTTTTGATTTTTTTGGTCAAAAAAGCATGTACTCCCCCTTGTGAATTTTGGAAAAAAAATTTTTCAAAATTTAGAATTGCAAATTTATAGTTTTAATCGATTTTATTTGTCACAATTAGCATAAAAAACAACATTAAAAGTAGTTTTGGGGGGGTCAAATTTTTGGTCAAAAATCATCCCAAAATCGACAAAAATTTTGACATGTAAAGTTGTCAGATTCCATAGCTCCCATGTATCAAACCCCAATAACTTTGTCAAAAGTGAACCGATTTTCACGTTTGATGACATTTTGTTCATGATTTGTCCTATATATTGATTCTACATTCAAAATATAGTCATTTTCGAAAATAAAATTAGATTCCATAGCTCCCATATATCAAACCCCCATAACCGATTTTCACGTTTTATGGCATTGTGATCATGTTATGTTCTATATATTGATTCTACATTCAAAATATATTCATTTTCAAAAATAAAATTTGTTGATTTATTTGGTCAAAAAAGCATGCACTCAGGTACTCAATCGATTTTATTTGTCACATGATATATGATATAGTTTCACTTCGTGAACGAGTATAAATATTAAAAGAAATTTGGTTAAACAAAAAAGAAATTTGGTTATTTTGAAATATATTATAAAATGAATTTTATATATTTTTCTTTTACTTTACGTTTCGCTTTGAGCTCTTCCCCGAATTCCTTAGAGTCCTTGACATGCATTTGCATTGAGCTTTTTGTGTTGCTGGTCGCGCTGAATGTGGAGAGAAATCTAATTTCATAACTCACGTCATTTAATTTAAGCAAATATCACGACCTGAACAAAAGCCATTCGATGCAACTGCTGTGTGCGGTGGCAGGCGCTCTGTTGGTGGGCAGACTTTGGCTTTTCCAGCGGCGGGTTGGGTTAGCAGCTCCGTAATGAAACAAGAAACAGCAGGCAGAGCAGCAAACAAAACACACACAACACACACACACCACACACACACGCACATACATGCAAACAGGTCGAGTGTAGAACGTGCAAAGCGAGACAAATGGCTGAAAACGTCTGTTCCTGCTGCTACTTCGCTGAGTCGCCTTTCTATTTCGGTGGGCAGGTGTCAAGAGCAAGAAGCTAGGAGCTGGGAGCTGGGAGCTGGGCGCTGAGGCAGCAGCGGCGTTGAAGTTTTCACATAAACAAAAGCAAATATTGCGCACTTGTGCAATTTATATTGCAAAACAATTGTCATTAGAAAATGCCGCACGAACAAAAACGGCGCAGACAAAAGGAGCCCAGAGCCCAGGCCGAAACTCACCAAGGACTCGCAGTCGGGCTCGGGCACAACTGCAACTGTCACATGTGAACCAAGGAGCACCAGCATCAGAATCAGCAGCAGTAGCAGCAGCATTTTATGGCACAGCTTAAGTGCTTCAAAAATTCCACGTAATGCACTCAAAGCAACGTCTGCCCAGCCTTCGACTTGCCGCACCCCTAGAGAGTCGCCCCTTTGCTATAGCCCCCCTCCTCCGGCCGAAAACAGACGGCAAATAAGAAAACGTGCGAGCTGTGGTGCAAATTAAAGTTGCCGGCTGGGCAGGAAGCTGGATTCTGTTTGGGGTCCTGCACTGACTGCGCTCAGCTGCTGACAGAGCAATGTGTTTCAAGCAACTCGCAGCAATGCCCTCTCTCCTCCCGCCCAACCATAGGACTGTTCCCTTCCCCATCATTTCCTACGCTGTCATTCGTCGCCGGTCGTCGCCGCTTTTTCATCTTTGTGCGCCGTGCGGCACTTTCCTTATTTAGGTTTTTTGTGTGTGTGCAATTTTCACACACTCTCTTACACACACACACACACATACACTTTTTGTTCATTAGTGGATAATGAACAATTGCAGCATTATGACAACAGCAGCAGTTAGCCTGCTGCTGCAGTTGGCCAGTTTTTTGCTCACCTCCAGCTATCTGGTTGCAAGCATTTTTATTAAAATTCCTTGTGAGTACCATTAATTTTCCTGCTTCTGCAGTTCACTATTGCGTTTTTGTTTTTTGCTCTTGTTTCGGCTTGGAGATGGTTTGCTCGTTCGCCCGCTGGTTTTCTGTTTATTGCAGTTAATTCTTGGCAGCTTGGACTCTTTTGCCATTTGCCAGGGGCATTGTCTATGGTTTGATCAAGGTGCGCATTGTCGCACTCTATTCTTAGTAGATAGAGGGTGTATTGGCTCCTAGGAAATTATATTATCGTATCCTTAGAATAGAGAAGACAATTTGTGATGTGTTGGAAAGATATTATTCCGTTTTCACAGGGGAAATTAAACACAATTTGTTGGTTTTTGCAAATTCCCTCTGCCGATCAATCCTTTAATCATTAATCATTATTGGTCGATATCTTTTACTTCAACTTGATTGGTTGATCATTGATCAATCGATGTAAGAAATGCAGATATTTGAAAGTTAAGTCGAAAATGTTGACTTACATTTTGGTTATTGCAGCTTAAAAGGTCTTTCCAGAGTAGACAGAGTATCTCTCACTGAATAAGAATAAGAGTTGTCCGCAAGATTTAAACGAAAACCAAAAAAAAAAGATAATGCCATCAAGTCTAGCCCGCATTCAGTTTTAACTAAGTGCACATATAAAATACAATTTGGATAGAATTATTATTCAGTTCTTAGAGATCACGACACATATTTTCTAAAGGGGATAGAGATCTCATTCCAATATTTCAGTTATATGAAAATTGCGTTCTGTATAATCAAAGTTTTGTTGGCACATTTAACAACCTCAGCCAGTGGCAATTAATTTAGCTTAGTTGAGTTTAGTGCACTTCCGTTGCACACGGCGGCCATTTTGTCGCAGCGCCGGATGCACAACAGTCGGGCAGACAGAGTGGACCGACAGACCGAGGCTGAAAGCAAATTCATGAGTGCTCAAAAGCAGCTTTAGTTTTTATTACCATTAAAGTGTCGCACATAACTCAAATACATAAACACAAACACTCTCGTTCGATATACATAGGTGCGCACGGTAAAATGTTTGTTTTTGTGTGGCGGCCTCTTGCTGTGCAGCATTGTGCGGTGACGTTGTTCGCTCTGTGTGAGTGTGTGTGGGTGTCTCGGTGTGTGTGTGTGCTTAATAATTTTGGCAATGGTCTTTGCTGGTAACACCTGGAATGAAATCCAGCCGTGACCCCATTGAGCTAACTGGTGGGCGTGGCAGCGCCAGCATTGACAATGACAATGACAACAACAACAACGACAACAACGACAAAACTGAAATCAACTAACAACATTAACAGAGCAGCGGAATTTTAGCGATTGCAAAGTTTTCAAAGCCGGCTCGAACTAGAGATTGGGATTAGGTATGCCTAAATTGGGGTTTGAGGCTCTCGCCCGACAAAACATACAATAACCGCCCATTGGCTCTGCTGATGGCTGCTGACTTTGGAGGCTCTGGTCGTTATTGCATCTGCACACACGTAGCGCATGCGACTGGGTAAAACAGACACCGCGCCGCATCACGCAGCATGTGGGCCAAGGGGTGGAGTGAATGTATTTAGGTACTTCAGTGGCGTTGTTATAGTCGGGGGGTGGTGATGAAGATTGGGCCTTTGTCGCTTTAACAGCATCGCATATGCTCCCAACGATAATAGTTTTCTGCGTAATTTGTTCGAAATTTTAGCAGAAGAGCGGCGTGAATATTGCGCCGTCAAACTTGGGCGCACGCATTTGGCGAGTCCTGTTGTCCTGCTAGCATTGTGTATAATTTAGTATTGCCGTATTGCTAAGCTCGAAGCTGGAGCGCCCTTTTTGCGCGCTGACACTTTTCGCTTTGACTCGTTAAAACTCATTTTAATTTGTATCTGTAGTTGTAGTTGTAGTTGTTTGCCAGGGCAGTGCCGCTGGCCATAAAGTCGGCCGGAGCAGTGACAGCAGACAGACAGCGCGAGTGCTGGTGCGGAACAGAGAGACAGCGACGGCGATGCGGTCAGGGATGGAGTGTGGGTGAGCGAGCGGGATGGCGCACGTGTCTCTGAAGCCGCATCCTGCGTAGCTTTATAAACAATTTTGAATTTTGCGGTTGCGCGAAAATTAATGGACGCCTCGCTTTTGTGCGGTTTTTGGTTGTGCTGCGCAGACGACCAAGTGCCACATGGCTGCGGGGCAAAGAGCGCGTGCCACATCGTTTGCTTTTAGCGCTGGCGACGATGGCGGCTAGATTTTAACATTTTGTCATTAGTGTTTGCATTCTAGAAACGAGATTGTTGTTTGTCGCTGCGGTTGCGGCAAGAAATTGCAACTTAATGGCAGAAAGAGCGAGCTTGCAACATCATGCGCATATCAAGCAGCTGGCTTATTTATGGCTAGTGCCAGCATCCAGCAATCAATTAAAGCAATAACAGCCACGCTAAGCCAAACAAAGAACAACCAAAACCCGCCAAGTGCCGGCTAAAATACAACACATGCACACACACACACACACACACACATGCAACCGAAAAAGTTTGCTGCAAGTTTTCAATGATTGTCAGGCAGTCGCATGTGTGTTATGAATAAGCCAAGAAACTTTTGCCTTGAGTCTGCCTTCGCCACCGCCACAATTTGCAGGAATTGTCCCTGGCCCTGCCCCTGCCACAGCCACTGTTATCATCGCAGTGCAACGCTTCCACCCGGCCAAGGAGACGTTCCCGTTGCCGGAGTCAGCGAGTGAGCGCGGTTAATAAAACAGACAAACACTCAAACTTTTGCTATAAAAATATCTGACTGGGTAAACGGTGTGCGGGGTGAAGGCTTTATTTTTTAAGTTGGCAGCGTTGTTTGCTTGCTAAACAAGTGCTATTAAAAGAGCATAAAGGTGAACGGTGGGCGTGGCTAAAAAGCACTCGCACCGTGCAGCGGCAGTCGTAAAGGGCCCCCGTTCGCACTACGTTGCTGCTCTCTTATAGGATCTGGCCAAATTTCTGCCTGCAATCGCTAGATGCTTTAGACACCCTCTACTCAAATGTGAGGTGGATGCACCTGGCTTTAAAATGGGTCTTGGTACCTTGTATTCGTTAGATATAGCTAGGGTATTTTTGGGTTGAGCCACCCTTCAATAGCTGCTTCGTTTTTTACTGCCTGTTAGTGAGTGTGTTTTTTTTTTATTTGTTTAATATATGAAGAAACTTAGGTGCACTTTTGTAGTTAACCTCTTGGCAAGAACTTTTATGCGCCACAAAAAAAAAAAACAAAGGTAAAAACAAATATAGGCTGCCAGTTTTTATAATCGTATGTTTTTAATGCTTTCAATTTTGCTGAATAAAAAAAATATTAGCTACTAAAAATTCTGTTTTGCCAGCAAAGTTAAATCTTTTTTATGAGTTGGAAATGCAGCTAAAAATTGTTCTGCTTTATTTAATAAACATGCATTAAAGACAAGCGTGCGAGGTAGAAAACTAATAAAAAGGCAATTCGTTAAAAATTTTCTTTGCTCTTGTCAATTATTATATTTTAGATAGTTTTGGAATTGTTTTTGCTTTTTCATAACTGTTTGTGAATCATCTGCATTGCAACGAAGTCTGCTTATAATTATATTCAAAATTAGTCTAATCTTAAGACTTTGGTAACTACATGAGCTTTAATTTAGTATATTGAATTGAGTAACATATGCATTTAATGTTTATGCCATATCTGTGCGTTGCTTGCAGCTGTCTATTTGCGTTTTGTTCGCATTGTCAATGGGAAAGAAGCTCGAATAACAAAAGCTGGCTGCGACGACCCCAAAGTGCAAAATGCAGTAAAATATTGAAATTGTACAGTTTTCCGTTGTGCACTGATGCGTGATGGCAGTCAACTTTTTGCTGCTGAAATCGAATGACGCTACAAGCGAGTTGAAAGGTGCACTCACACATACACACACGTATTAATACATATGTGTGCGTGTCTATAGATACTTGTATGCGCCGAGAGATTTTGGTTTTGCGTGACCAGCATACGGCAGTTGCAGTTGCCGTTTTTGTTGCCACTGCAGCTGCGGCGGCGGCAAAGCGAGTCAAGTGGAAGTCCATATAGAAATGCGGACAGACATATACAGTTATACTTATGATATAAATACATATATATATAAAATAAATGTTGATATATTTATGTATATTGAATGCAACTAATTGAAATTGAATCAATCATGATGGGTGGACTTCTGGATATGAGCAACACCAATATTTCAGGTGCTAACATGCATTGTTATTGCATACTTTTTAGCGCTTATCATTTATAATCATGACTGCAATAATCACTTACCTTTGCGTCGTTTCGTTGCCCGCTGCAATTGACATTCCATTGAAATAAAAAAATGTGAATTTTTTTGTGTTTTATTTTTGATTAACATTTTTCCATTTTATTTGATTATTTCTCTCCTGCTTTTACGCCTTTCACTATGCATATATTAACGTGTTTGCCTGCACACCTTGTGTGCATGGGTATGTGTACGTGTGTGCGTGCATGTCTGTGTATGTGCCAGTGTTTGTGAATGTGGGTCTATCCTGGGTGGAGTTACGTTCGATTTGATTGGATTGGATAGGCTTTGAAAGGCTCTTAAACATAATTATGCCATTCTGCTTTCACGCTGTTCATAATTGTTTCTGTGCTATACTCTTTTTCTATTTTTCCTGCTGCTAATTCCAATGCAATTACGTAGTTGAATCTGTGTGTGTCTGTGTGTGTGTGTCTTTACGTGTTCGTTTGTGTGGCTTTTGTCATGTTGAACATATTTTTGTTGTTTTATGCAGCTTTGTTTAATCACTGGCATGTTTTTACATTTCAATTTATTATTTAATTTTTTTTTTCTGTTATTTCACTTGTGATGTGTGTTTATCTGTTTTTTTTTTTTGCTTTTTACTAAGCACACATACATACATACATAGACGTTATTTAATTATATGTATTTCTGATTTGTATATATATTTATATATACATATACAACACTGAATCATTTATTGTTTTATGTGTATATATGCATTTAGCTTAAACCGTAACTATGTATACATAATTAAATACAATTATGCTTTATACATAGGCATATCTCATATTATAGGTAATAGTATTATAAATAATTTTTCTTCACGCTCTCGCGTTCTTTTACCTTCCCTTCTTTTTTTATAATTTTGCTGTTGTTATCAATTTTCCAACATTTTTTTAACATACATATGTTCAGCTACAATCATTTTTTTTTCTATTTCGTTTCTTACCTCTGTTATCAAACATAGTTTTTTTTATAGTGTATTTTTTGTATTTAATTAAAATTATGCATAGCTTTTTGCTTTGGTTAGCAGACAGTTTTGTTGTTTGCTCAAATAACATTTAGTATATATGTGTATGAATGTATATAAGTATATATAGATTTGTATATATATGTAAAGTTATGCATACAATGCTGCACAGTTTTGCCATTGGCTCTCAAAAAACACGTTTGCCAAGTTTTAAAAAATAAATCAGTTTACTTTGTCAATAGCATCGTTTACTCTCATCGCATAAAATCACAACTTAGAGAAATTAGACGCACTTCCTGTTGGGCTCTCTACATCCTCCAATACAAAGTGGGCTAATTTAAAATTTTTTGTTTCTTTCTGTTAGCGTTTTTGTAAAAAATAGTTTACAGTTTTGATGATTTTAGTTTTTGCCTTCGGTTTTGCCTCTTTTGTAAATACCATAAATAATTGTGTTTCGTTAACATTTAGCGTAAAGTTCTTATAGTTACAATTTTAATCTTAACTAAACATTGACTAAACTTTGTAATTTGCTTTTGCTACACGTTGCAGTTGACGTCGGGGGACGCTGCTTAAATATTTTCTGTTACGGCTTTGTTCACTTTTCCATTCTCATTCGCTTTCTCTAAATATTTCACTAATTCGCCATATTCAGCTTGGTTTTACATAAAGATTTATTTTTATATATATATATATATTTTTTTTGTTTACTTTATTTAATATTTTTTGTTTCACATTTACACATTACATAGATACATCAAGATGTGTTACCCCTCGATTGATTCTATCCTCATATCAAGTGCTGCTTACGTAAGTAGTTTTAGTTAGTCATGGATACATCTACACACATTTTATATTTGTTTATATTTATAGTATTTTTTTTTTTTAGGGTCTTTTGGTTTGTGTTGCTTTATCACTATGTTTTACCTATGTGCACATTTTCTACTTCTTTCATTTGTGTTTACATTTAACTTGAAGGTATTTTTGTGTTTGTTTTTTAATTGATTTTTTTGTTTTGTTTTGTTGTTGTTGTGTATGTTTTCTTAGTTTGATTTTGCTTTTTTCTTGTTTGATTTTTTCTTTTCAATTTTGGTTCCTTTGCTCGATATTTAAACTCAAGACGATTTTTGGGTTAACCGATCGAAGGAACTGGGGCCAAACTGGTTTGCCACGTCTATTTAACTACATCTTAAATTAGGCACATCTATTAAACAAGCGAACGGTCAGTATCTAACGGTTAAAGGAGCTCTCACCATAGCTCGGTGATAACGCATCAAAATCCATAATCATACATATATATTGAATTTATGCAATAAGCAAATCCGTTTATACAGTTTGGAATTTCAGTCAATAAAACGTTAATGTTGCTTCCCGTTAATAATTCTTTACTCCGCATTCTACTCTATATCATTCCTTTTGTTTTTTTTCTTCACTGATCCCGGTGTCCTGACAACTATATGATGAATTGAATCAAAAGCGTTTTGAGAGGCATTCGTGCACTATACATACAAAAAACCATTGACTTTAGCACCAGCTCTATTCTAACTCTGGTAGGAATGCCTACTTTCTTTATGGTTACTATATGTGTGGTTGCTGAATTGGCCCCCGACTAGAGGGGGCTACTTATAGCTACATATCGGCGCCCTCTGACTACGAGAATATAGACACAAATAACACACATACATATTTATTTCATATATATTTAAATCATTTTGTTTTTTCTTGATTGAATTAGTTGTACATAAATTATGGTTATTAGCTATTGCACATTTGGCTTTATTGCTCTTGCTGTTGTTGTTGCTGTCGCTGTTGCTTATGCTCTCTTTGACTTAAACTAGGTTTGCCTTCAACAAATCGGATATTGCATTAATGAACATTTATTATATATATATATATAGAGACCATTTATATAATTATTGATGTCATATTTTGTATGTTTTTTGTTTGAATTCAAATCTGATGTGTGATAAACTTCTGTAGGTATGTTCCTTAGTCCTTTTCATTAATCTTGACTCGTTTCTTTTGAGTGGCTACTCAATTTACTACATTTCCCTAATATCAACCGAGGGCGTGAAATAAAGTTTGTCATTTTTTATTTGAGTTTTAATCTTTGTACAATTCGGGCATGCCATAAACTTGATTTACTTGGTTTACTGGTGGTTGTTGTTGTTGCTGTTGCTGTTGTTGCTGGGCTTGAAGCTGCAATTGCTGCTCGTTGTTGGGCAATTGGTGCTGCAACCACTGTGGCTGCGCATAATGCAACTGCGGTACATAATGTGTTGCTTGTTGTTGTTGCTGCTGTGGTTGTTGTTGTTGCTGCAATTGTTGTAACTCGTATGTCTGTGGCTGCTGCTGGTGGAGTTGTTGCACGAGATGGTGCTGTGGTTGCTGCTGAAGCTGGTATCGCGGCTCCTTTACATAATCGCCGCACGGTGGCTGCTCCTGCTGCTGCTGCTGCTGCTGCTGCTGCTGCTGGGTGGGATACATGGCCACCGCTCATGGCAGCTACACAAGCAAACTAGGCGCCAGCCACTCATCCTCCGCCAGCTGCAAAGGCCACAAACTAAGTATCAAGCATACGCACTGTCTGCCGAGAGACTCACCTGCGGACTGACCTGAAACTGTTGCATGGGATAGGCCACAACACCAGCTGCCTGGGGCAAGGCGCCACCCACGCTCTGTGTGATCTGTGGCGCTGCGGCGGCCGCTGCGCTGGTTAGCTGCGGCTGTGGCGGCACACTCTGCCAAGTGCCTGGCAGCTGGACGCCCATTCTGTTTGGCGGGGCGGGAGGAAAAAAAGAAAGAAGAAAAGTGTGTTGCCAACGCTCTTTTAGTATTTATTCGAAGGGGCGCTGCTTACCCCATGTAGCTGGCCTGCTGATAGCCCGCAAATTGACCGTAGGTGAAGCCCTGCATGCCCTGCAGAAATTGGCCCGGCTGCAATGCGCTGGCCGGTGCCGCTGTGGGATATGTGGGTGCCGGTGGATACCAGTAGCCGGCCACTTGCTGGCCGTATGCGGCAGCTGCTGCAGCTGCGGCAGCGGCCGAGCCGAAGGGAAAGCCCTGCGCCAGGGCCTGGCCCGCAATGGCGGACATATGATTCGGATCGCCGCTCTCCTTGCCCCACGCGCACTTCACCGGCTGCTGGTTAATTTCCGTATTATTGACGGCAACGATGGCGTGTGTGGCGGCTTCTTTTGTCGAGAACCTAAAGGCGATAATCGGTTTATGTGTGTGTGTGTGTGTGCGTGTGTAGCAGAGTGTAAAGTTAGTGCAAACTAATTTGCTGGGGGAGTTGCCTGCAGATTGACCTGCTTAAATTTCCATTTAACCTGCAGCTGCAGCAGCAACACCAACAAGAAGAACAACAACAAAAACTCGACAACAAGTTGTGTTAGCCAGAACAAAGCGTAAAAGTGGTACAAGCGTCTGTGGAATTGTTTTTGCGCTTGTTGTAGTTGTACTAGCTGGTTGTTGAGAGTTGTTTCTACTGCTCTTGTTGTTGTGGTCGTGTTTGTTGCTCTGCTCGGGTTTGAGTTGCAGCTGCAGCAGCAAAGGAGGCAACTGCGACGGCCGAGACCACTTGTAGTCCCCAAGCTCATTATGTTACAAAACGCCAAACAATGCCAATGCGGCTCTTTTGCTCTCTCCCGCTCTCCCTGGCCCTCCAGCTATCGCTCTTTTGCTCAGCGCACACCACAGAAATGAGTTTTGGACAGCGCACAAAGGGCGCACATGAACCTGGCCAGCAACTGCAATGCGTTGCCCCCTTTGTTGCTGTGCAGCTCTGCCCAGGCTGGTACCCAACCGATGGTAGCGTATTTGGACCGCTGTTAAGCACCAGCGCTCGCCGGGAGGGCGGACAACAGCTGCCATTAAAACCGTATCAGCATTCGTGGCGTCAGCTGCGATCTGCTTTATACTCGGCCCTCAACTCAGCTCGGTTGCATTTCCCCAGCTCACGTTTCTTACATACACTTGGCATCGTTTTTGCCTACTTTGGTTTGGAAAGGGGTTTTGGTATTCACTATTTTTTTTGTTGTTGTTTTTTTTTATAGTATTTTTTCCATTTTGCCATGGGCATCGACGTCGCTGCTGTTATTGCGTTTCATTGTTTTTGCCTGTTGTTGTTGCTGTTGCTGTTGTTGAGTGCAAAAGTGTAGTTGATTTATTAACGGTGCGGCGGACCCGCAGCTGAACGGAGGCACATTGAAATGGCGTGCACTCAATTGCAACGACAACAACATGAAAGCGCTGTGTGATCGAGGTGAGTGTGGTGAGGTTGGGGTTGAGGTTGGCGCAGGCCATATCGCATACTAGCCGCCGCCAACGAAATCAAAATGGCGGGAAACAATGGGTTAATGTGGTACAAGCAACCGCTTTTCGCTTTTCGCTTTTCAAACTTTTGCTAGCCACGTTTTGCGTTGCTTTTATTGTGGTCTCTGTGGCTGAGCAGCGCATTTGAATGGGGGTTTTTATTTTGCGCTTAACGTGACGTATGCGCAACAAAGACACAGTTGAATGTTGCGTATACGCAATGGGTGGCCGCTACTTACCGCACAAATGCATAGCCCTTGTCCTTGAACACGCGTATCTCCTGTATTGTGCCATATGGTGAGAATGTTTTCTGCAATATCTCCTCGTTGAGAAAGCCAGAGAGGGCGCCATTGATGCCGCCGCAGTAGACGGTGCAGTTGGTGGGGCTGCTTTGGTTGTACACCTCGTCAAAGGTCAAGGGTTTGACATTCACTGCAAATGTTAACGGTACAAATACAACTTAGTTTCGGAGCAAGTCTCTCGAGCTTGATGGAGATACTTACTATCTGCCTTGGTGGCCGGCGGTTTTCGGGTAGCCCAATTTGTGCGTATTGAACGCGAGCCGAGCCACTGCCCGTTCATAGCTGTGATGGCGGTTTCCGCTTCCTGCGAAATACCAAATTAAATGGAGGGCAATTAGCTAAAAGCCGAGCACTATTTGCCACAGTTTACCCAGCCGCTTAAGCCGCTTACAGCCAGAAAGTCTAAGCTGCTGCGAGGCCGAGCAAGAACATCAACAAACAGCTCAGAAAGTGTTGAAGAAAAAACAATTGCGGCCGACGAAAAGTTGCTCCTTGCTCAGACGCTTTCGCGATATTGTTGCTTGCAACAACTTTGGCGCTGTTTGATTCGCTCTGCTTTACCAACTCTTTCCACCTACAGCCGCTCCCCCCTCTACCACCATTGGCCCGCACGAATTATAATTTCAATTTTGCCAAAAAGGGTATTTCGTGCGTATCAAACGTGATACATATAAAAATGATTGCAACCAGCTGCATGCAGCCAGCAAGGTAAAAATGTGGCCATGTGTGTATATCGCCTGGGCGTTGCGGAGCAATTTTAGCTGCGGCACACTAAAAGACCAAGTCGCTGTCGCGCAACAACGCCATTATAGAGTTTGCTGGCATTTGGCGGTGCACGTTTCACGCAGCGGCGGTGCAGCGGTGGTGGGCTGTAACTAGACACCGCCTGCCGCATGTTCACTTAAGCTTTCTCTACCTGCAACTTTGAGGCTACGTGCAAAGCTTGAAATCATTGACTTATGTTATACCTGTGATATACTCTATACTTTATAGTACATTTAAACAGAGAGAGAGAGAGAGAGAGAAAGCGAAGAAAAAGCGAGACAGAGAAAAGAATTTTAGAGTACTTCCATTATGTTACAGTTCTGTTACATTGTATATGGAGAAAGTAACCAAATTGAAAGGAAATGTCTTAGAAAATAGAATTAAGCTACATTTTAATAGGAAACCATACATCGAAAATAAAAAATATATATATATTATGGTTTCGACGAGCGACAATAACCTCATTCTTTTATATATTATAAACAATCAAATTATAATAATAATAATACATGAGCTCCTAATCATGGGACATTAGATGACTCTAAATAAAAATATACATTAAAAATGCACACAATATAAAGTGCGAAAAACGGCTCTTAAGGCTTGACTCGGCCGGACTTATGTGGATCTAAATTTTTGTAAGAGTATTACAAGGTCTATATAAAGTCAATGTTTTTTTTTAGTTTTTTTTTGGTATTTTCGCTTTAATTTAACCGCTTAAACAAGAGTCAACAATTGAGTGGTTGCCCCCAGCGATAAACCAAGCAACTGTCGCGCAACTTTGTCCATAATTTAAATTGTGAGTGTGTTCGTGTGTGTGTGTAAATGTGTCCGTTGGTGTGTGCTTGCCTTGGTTAAGTCACGCAGTTTGCGTGCGTGCGCATTTTTATGCATTGCCAGTTGCATTTTTCATATTTGCATAAACTATAAATTTTACATTTTTTAACCGATACGCATCGTTGATTGCGACACAGCAGCAACAACCGGGACGAGCAGACCCTGGCGGGCCAGCAAACAATGCGACAGGCAGCCCAACGCACCAGTTTGCATCGCCTCGACCCCTGCCATCAGAAGCTATTTAAATATTTTACATTTATTTATCAGCCGTAGCACTGGGGCGCCTGTGACTTAAAGCAGTCACATGCAATATTGAATTTACTGCTGCTGTTTGTTGCTGTTGCTGTTGTTGTTGTTGTTGTTGTCGTAGCTCCCTTTTTGGCTTGAATTCATTTGACAGGCGCTTCAAGTGCAGTTGCTGTAACAAATGCAGCAATAGCTTTTTGTTTTTGTTTCTGTTTCTTTGCCAATTGCAATTCCATGTGTCAACGGAAATTGTCTTAACAAACGGTCAGCTTGGTCGCTGGCTGGTAACTTTGGCAGCGAACTGATGGCCACGGCTAATGCAATGCCACTGGCAGAGTGAACTTTGGCCAAAAGTTGCCTTTGCTGCTTCTGCTGCTGCTGCTGCTGGCCAAATAGTTGTTGTTGTCGCTTTAAAAGTCTGGCCAAA
The DNA here is from genome assembly GCA_035043915.1 of Drosophila paramelanica. Taxonomy (NCBI): domain Eukaryota; kingdom Metazoa; phylum Arthropoda; class Insecta; order Diptera; family Drosophilidae; genus Drosophila; species Drosophila paramelanica. The sequence goes on along the minus strand of JAWNMO010000354.1, from coordinate 4,108,017 downwards.
ACTTTATCAATCATTTTGGTGGTAAATTGCTTAGAAAACATTTGGTGAACATGAACTGCAAAGCCGAAGTGAAGTGCAGTTTCCTGAAAAACTTGTTTAACAATGAAAATTTAAGGGTACGGCATTTGCCAGCTTAATTTTTTTGAGTAAATCTAGCGCGTAAATACCCTATTAAATGGCCCATTGCCTGTCATAAGTTTCTGTGCATTTTCTGTGCACAATTCAAGAAGCTTTAAGTAATGTGCCAATTCATCTAGTTTAAGTGTCAGTTAAATACCGCAACATGACACCAAATCGCCTACCCTGAAACTTGCCAAAACTATTTATGAAACTCCCGTTTCAGACAGGTCCAGACTTAGCCCAAGAACAATAACAACAACAGTAACAGCAAGAACAGCAGCCTCAAAAAATGTCTAAAACTAATTGCAAAGTTTCTGGGCAAAACATGAGGCAAATAACAAACGGAACAAACAGAATATTTTTGGTTTTGTGTAGACAGTTTTTGGCCATGGCTTTTTGGCTCATTGGCATTGGCACTTAAACGTTTGCAATTTTCTTGGTATGGTTAAGATGTCAGTTGCGTGTTGTTGTTGTTTGTGTTGCTTTTGTCGTGGGAAGGCGAAATTAATTAATTGTGTATGGCAAATTTGCAGCTAATAGCGAACAAACTTCAGACACGTTTGCCTACTTGCGGTTGTGACAACTAATATAACAACATCCGAGCACCAAGAACAAGGAAAACCAGTTATTTGCGTCGTGCTAAAGATTAAATACCCTGCAGACTATTTGCAAAATATGTCAGCTTTTAACTCCACTAGTGGTTTTTTTTATACAAGAATGTTAACTGTTTGCACCAAATTGAAGTATATTTTTTAACATATGTCGAAAGCTTTGGTTTGGTGACAACATGGAAACTATTAGCGCTATTTCATTATTTTCCAATGCATTGCACAGTTCAGTTCAAAAGCATTATACCCCCGACAAGGGTATCATACAAAGCGAATTGAATGTTAACAGAAGTCGTTGCCTACTTATGAGCGCCGAGTGAACCATCTGTAAATTAATTAAATTTTATTCGTGCCTTCAGCTCTGGTTGGTAATTCGGAGATGAAACAAAACGTGTGCTAAACTTTGCGAATTGCATAAATGCCGAATTTCACTTGCTGCGTTCAAGTTAATTTAATAGAGACGACAACTTCCGTTAACGGATTAGATAATTAATTTCCAGAGAAGATGGCGGCAAAAGTTTTTGACTGGATGGACAGCAAAATTTAAACAAATTTTCTGTAAATTCAATTTGATGTTCAACTTGTTGTAAGTCATTTTGGTGCAACTTTTGCTGTGCGCCTTTGTAAATATTGATTACTTGATAAGCGTAAAGAATCCTTTAATGCCCGCGCATGGCCTCAAAAAGGGAAATGAAACTGCCAACCGGGCAGGACGGTTTCCAGGCAATAGTAGCAGCAGTTGGAGGCGGGCAGCCGTTTGGCATCGGTAGAAGTCAAAAAAGTTTTTGTTGCCGAACAGCTCAAGAAACAGAACCAAAAAGGCGAAATACCTTCATTAAGCGAATGAAGAAAAGCAAAGTAAGTTGAAGAATTTTTAAGTGGTTTAAAAGGGTTTTGTCATACTTTTCATCTGGAAAAGCCAGCTCTACCCACTTCCACATCCACTTCCACTTTCCACCCCACCCATCTGCCACAAATGGGTGGGCTGACATTTTGTGTACACAACGTAAGTCGGGAGCAAGACATTTTAAATGTTTATTAAAACAATAAGGAAATGGTTTGTGCCCGGCGTAAACAGAAAAAAGGGCTAAACAGGAAAAGGAAAAACTGTAGCGGGCGAAAAGGTGAAAAAAGGCAAAGTCAAACACACAAAAGGGGGATTATCCTCACACAAATACACTCGAAGGAAATAAGAATGTGCTGCCTTTTTCTCTATTTGGAACCGTTTTGTCTCTTGAAAAAGGTAACCAGACGCGCAAGTATTTAGTGCTGGTCAAATCCACACTCTCCCTCCCCCTCCCCCACCACCGCCACCAGCACCATAACCGGGGTCTAAACTCCCACCGTCCATAATCCGGCTAAAAGGTTTGGGAGGCTAGCCCTTAAGCCTGTTTTGCGCTGTTCTTCGGTCAGATTCATTAACGTGGCTATTTAGATAAGCTTCCGAGCAGCTCTGACTTTGCGGGCGGCTTTAAGAGCAACCATTATCAGAGTCACATCTTAAAGTTCGAACCTTAAAAGCTACAGCGTCTTCACTGACTGACTGTACGTTAAATGCGAATGCTTGATTTCTGGCCATTTCTGATGATTTCTTGATATTTATAGAATTACTCAAGCGGCAAATCGTTTACACACTTGAAATGCTGTCCCATTTGTCGCATTCTAAAGCATCAAACAGATATCGATGTGTAAGCTCGCCGAAGGAATCTCCCCCAGCTCCGTCTCGTGGCCCAGTCAATGGCTAAAAACTGTTTTCATTTTGTTTAGACCAAAAACGTTTTCGATTTTTGACCATTGCCTGGTCACACATCACAACATTTTTCGCCGCGGACATGATGGGGGGCGGGCGGGCTGTGTGTGTCGGCCAAAAATCAGTATTTCACGCAAGAGCGCATTTTTGTCAAGACATAATTCCATGGGTTTTATTTGTGTATGCCATTCTTTTCGTTTCATTTTCATTTTTGCTTTCGCTTTTTTTTTCTTTCTGTTTTCATTTCGATTTTGTTTCCCATTCCGGTCGTCCACTTCCCCGTCCAGCTTACCATCAATTGTTTTTTATAGTTACTGCCCCAAAGCTGGCCGGCGCAGGACGAAATGCCGCTGTTGGCCATGTGTGTCAATGCGCCCAGTTTGGGTCGGCTTATGCGTGTGTTGGCAGTTTTAGTCTTCAAATCACTAGTATCTGAATTATTATGGAAAACATAAAATGAATGTCCAGCCCATTTATATTTATAACCGAGTTTTGTTCGCTTCAGCAAATTTATTACACACAACTTGAGTATTTCGCTTTTTGTTTGAAATTAGCTTTTGTTTCGAACTTTAAAGAGCGCTTTGAAAATTCCAAGGAATTCATTTGAAGTGCGTACAGTTTTGCATTTTGCGAATTGTGAACTATGAAACTAGCGGAATTGTCGTTTGCTGTATTTCCAATGAAAGTTTTATAGAGGTAATGCATTAGATTTGAATTCATTTAAAAAGTAAGAGTTACAAAATTCTTCGAAATAAATAATTTATAAATTCATTGTAATTGTGCGATTTTGAACAATGGATTTAACAACGAAAAGGAATTCCGAAAAGTATAAACATGTTTTTAAACTTAATCTGTGAAAACTGGTTTTCTTTTCCAAATAACTGTTTTGTTTTTAGTATTACGCCTGAGTCGTTAAATTTACTTTAACTTTTATTGCCTGCGATAAATAGCTAATTTTATTGACCGTTGAGCAAACGCCTTTTAAAAGGTGTAGCCAAAGTTAAGATTACAGAAGCAGAATATCTGGTTAACAATACTATTTGTGCGCACCGACATTGTCAACGTTGTCAACAACAACGATGAAAGAAACGAGTGCGGCAACCACTGACGACGCATCATGTCACATGCATTAACAAAATGGGGCGCGGCAGTATAGAGACGGCATTATATCTTGTTCGCTGCACGCATTGTCAAATTTAGCCAGCGTAAACACAAAAAAAAGGAGGAATGAAAATGCGAATCGCGCTTAAAGAAAATTTGAGCACATTATGCAACGCGCAGAACTGACAGCGATTACTGCCAGCTACCAGTTGCCCCAGCCAGTGCCACTTGCAGCTCTAATGCGATTAAAGGCAGTCTCTTAACTTAAGACGGCTGTTCTTTGTGTGTAATCAGTTTTAAGGCAATGGCTACTTAAGATGCAAGTCGCAGCCGCATCAGCGGCAGCAACAGGAGCATCAGTTGTTGAGTCGTTGCTCATACGCCACGTTAGCCGCATTGTCGGATTGCCGCATTGGCGTGCAATAATATGTTAATGTTATGTGTGACAATAACTGATGCCGCCAACGAGCAGCATCAGACAGCTCCTTTAACTCCGGTGTCTTTTCTGCAACGGCATGTTTATTGCGCTTAATGTTTGCGTGAGCTGCCTGTTTCTTTTCTTTTTTTTTTTTTTTTTGTTGCCTGTTCAACTACACGCGTTTGTTGTTGATGTTGTTGTGATTTATGATGCTAATGACACGCAGCCAAGAGGCACCAGGATGGCCTGCCTCACTGTCGCTGTAGCCGCTGTTGCTGATGCTGCTGTTTTCAGCCTTGATGGTTATTAAATTATGGCAATTTGTGTACATCGTCAGCGTTTTGCAGCGCTGACTGGTGTTTATTTAAAGCATGTTGCCAAACAATTTACGCTAAATATTTGAGGGCTCCTTTAGCATCAAATTATGCAAAGCTCGGGGATTGGCAAAATGTTCAAGCGCAGGCGGAAGCGTAAAATGAAGAAAATGTTTCTTCCTTTTCCGTTTGCAGTTGCAATCGAAATGCACACAAACACAACGTATGTGCTGTGTGTGTGTGTGTGTGTGTGTGTGTACGTGTTCGTGTGTGTGCAGTAAGCCATTCGAAAAATAACTTTTCAATTTCCGCAAAACCACAGAAAATATATAAACTTTGCACAAAAATTTAATAAAACTTTTCGCATAAATAAAATTTGCATTAAATCAGCTGCAAGCGACGGCAGCCAGGGGGCGGGTGGTGAGGGGGGTGAGGGGGGTGAGGGGGGTGAGGGGGCTGGGGCACCGGCTTAGGGAGGCGCATATGAGTGTCTGGGTGTTTGTGTGCAAAACTCATGTCGAGAAACTTAATTTGAAATATTTGAGTTTGCCATTTGGAGCGCGTTTGTTTTTCTTTCAGTTGCCTTTGCAGTGGCATCGAAACTAATCGAGAAAGTTCGAAAATTTGTCGCTGGCACCCCAGAGCATCGATGCAACATAAAAAGTTAACTAGTTAGTGCCGGCGATGCGTTTGACACGTCGCACTCACATTTTAAGAGCGCAAATTGCGTATACGCCGCATTGCACTGACAACACAAATTTGCTGTAATACAACAAAAACAACAACAATAAGCACTCTGGCAAAAAGGCTTAGACGTTGGCTTTCGCTTAAGCTTGTGACTGACAGACACGGGATGTGTGGGCGTGTCAGTCTCTAAGTGTCCCGGATTATGGTATATGTATATTCGCAATAGTCCGCACTCCGTTGCGAGCTGTCAAAGAAGCACACAAGCTCTTCAGCACTTCTCTTATCTCACTCTTATTCTTCCTCTCTCTCTCTCGCTCTCTTTATATTGATATTAGCATTAAAATTTAATTAATAATTCTTAACGTTTGCTGTGTAATTGACTTGCGGCGCCTTCGGCCTTTCACGTCAGTCGCCTGGTCGATTTGAGCATTGATTTTGACTTTGGCTGTGGCTTTGATTTTGATTTTGATTTTCTTAGCGTCAGTCTGTATTTCCGCCAGTTTGCTAAGCTTGCGCATTTTTTCTGCTCGGCTGCTTGCCACGCAGTTCGCATAGCAGAGCTCTGCTGGCTTTGATCCCGACCACGCTTAGCTCTGGCGTCAACTTTCGGCTTTGTCGAATTTTCTACCTATTAGGCACATGAAATTCAATCACACCAGACAAACACACACACACACCGCCAGCGTCGCCATGAGTTATTTGTACCCTTATCAATTGTGGCTTAAACGCACTGAATATGATGTGTGATGTGCTCGCAGGGCTTAGCCAAAGGGCGGCCGTGAGACTTGTTGCATCTGTACTGAACACGTTTCGAAAAATGATGCCCGGATGCGTAATTGGCGGTGCTCTTTCCCTCAAAATCAATATTTATTCTTCTTTATGTGGCATTATGCTAACAAATTTCAAGTTTTGCTCTTCATTGCCTTTATACCTTGTAGCTATTAAATATGTGACATACGTAAAATGATATGTTACCTTAGTTTAGAGATTGATACAGGGTATTTTTTCAACTAATTACTTCTTAGATTTTTGAAATTATTAATGGCTTACCGATTTCTTGACAAAGCTGACGAATCCATAGCCCTTTGATTTTAGCGTCTGCGGATCGCGCACAACTCGGCAGTCTCTGTAATTGGCAGAAATAAGTGTTTTCAAAATTAATGTAAAGCGGCTTTAAGTTTATTTCTGCTACTTAATTTTATTAGGCAACCCTTAAAGGATCTGGCACACAACTAAATAACCCATACTCACTTTAATTTATTTAACCAATTTAAAATGATCGTTTAAGGCTGACAAAAGTGACCCAGATAAACAACCGGGGTCGCAGAAGGCTGGTTTAAGTCCCAGCAAATTAAAAGCAAAAGCTGAAAGTCAAAGACGAGGACGAGAACGAGGACGAGGACGACGTCATGTGTGCATTGCCAAGAAATCCAATAGTATTGCAAGTGTGATATAAAAGTGTTGGCAATTGGATTTCTGGATTGAGCGAGAAGAGCAGCATAATTATAAAAGCAGCTCTTTAAGAATGTCAGCATGCGGCTTATGCGCTGGGCGTCGCGCCGTTAGCCAAGTTAAAAGGATTTCCTGCTGCAAAATGCCACAGAAAGTGTTAGACCACGTGTCTGATGTTGGTCGCCTCTGTTCGGTGAATAGCGAGTGGCTTTAAATATGTTTGCCCGTCTTGCTTAAGCCACGAAGAAATATTTTACGCTAGCCACTGATGAGTGTGTGGTATGTGAGTGCATGTGTGTGTGTGCGTGAGTGTGTGTAAAACTTGGCTCAACCGCAACAGAAACACGAACAAACATCAACTGGCTGCAGGGAAGGGCTGGCTGCCCGCATGTCGACCGCGGCATTTAAAAAAGGCCAACTTGATTGTAAATCACGATAAAAGTCAATTTTTAATATGAGTTTTAGCTTAGCCATGCCCACAGGCCCACTGCCGCCCACCTCCCCCTCAACCGCCCACACTGCAACCCATGTAAAGTGGCTGGCAAAATAACAAAAAAAAAAAATGGAATGTGTTTTAATGGCCTTTGGCGCGGGCTTTGGCTTCAGTTTCAGCTTTCAGCTTTCAGCTTTTAGCTTTCAAGCCTCAAGGTTGCAATTTATGGCGCTGACCAACAGCGAAATTGCATTGGCTCAGACCAATGGGCCGCTGGCCGAGCCCCGTAATCGATACGCACATAAATATTGGGGAAAAAAGCATATTTAATTAAACTTTAATATTTATTAGCTACCAAAGGAATTTGGCTGCAATTGCTCGGGGCCATCGATTTGGGCTAGGGATTGCGATTGGCTTTGGGTTTGGTTTTGGGTCTCTTCTGGTCTGGTCTGGTCTGGCCAGGCTGTCTCCCGGCCCCTTTCTGTGGCCTGGCTGCCATGCAAACAAACGAACGAACACGAAATGAAAATATTCGCACATACAAACACACACACACACACACATACACTTACAATTGGCTGCACATGTCCGTCAGCCCTGCACACAAATAATGAAATAATGCGGAAGCCCCTTTGCCGGCTTTTCGATTGTGCTAACAAATTAAACGGCATGCAAATGTATGCAAGACAAAGTGAGATATTTATATACATATATATATATATGTGTGTGTGTGTGTGTGTGTGTGTGTGTGTATTACAGGCATTGCATGTTTGTCGAAGCAGGCAACCAACTTATCATATTTCACAATCGATAAGCATCAGCTCATATTTTCATAACATTTTTGTTTGAATATTTCCACATGCAGCAGACACAACAATAACAACAACAACAATAGCAACTGCCTGATTTTTCCGGCATATAAGTGAGGTGAACAAATATGAAAATGTTGGTAAACTTGAGCATCGTGTTGCAATAATATGCTTGAATATTTAACATAAAACAAACATAACCTTTGGAAATGTACATGAAATAAATCCAAATGTTGAATCAGCTAAAACATATATATATATATACATATGTATATATGGCAAATTTATAAGTGAAGCTTGCCACTTCGCTTCAATGGCTCTCAAACTGTTGCCATAGTTGTTATCATGCACGAAAAACTCAACTCAAAAATTTGACTACGTCTATAAGTGCGGCAACAACTGTGGCAATTTACCCGCTGACGTTTACTTATGCAGCAGTCTAGTGGTGCGGGGTGGGTGGGTGGTGCATGGGTCGCTTGTGCACACACACTCGCACACTCTGTTTGCACGAAGAATTGAGCAGTGATGTTGGGTGGCAACGAGCAAACGCAAACGCAAACGCATACCATCCCACCTGCATGTCTTATTGAAAGGATAAATTTATGTGCATAAGCAGGACCTGTGAATCAGTGTGTGTGTGTGTGTCTGTGTGTGTGTGTGGGCCAACTCGTATATGCAGCTTAGGCCAATCAATATCTTTTTTACAAATATTGGCAAAAGTTTTGCGTTTGCATTTACTTTAGTTTTTGGCTTCGACTACAGTTTTGGCTTTGGCTCTGTGTTTCGGGCTGCCGCTCGAAACAAAATTTCCAAAAAATATTTTGGTATCTTAAGTGCATAAAACTATAAACGTTAAACAAAATATTTTGCACACAAACATACGCACGCACACACATACCGAAATCCGGTTATTTATACTACACATTTTGGCTTTATTCCCAAGCCTTTGGCCCGTGCTTCGAGTAGCTCTTGGCCCGCACTCTCGTGGGGGCAACTACTCATGCCACAAACTCATTCTTGGTCTCGGTCTCAGTTTCAGTCTCTTCAGTGTATCTTTGGGGCGCGTTGAGCGCATTAGTTGGGAGGTTGTCGCTATTTTGGCTTTTACAATTGGTTTATGCTAACAATGCCCCCAAGTATGTGTGTGTGTGTGTGTGTCAGTGTGTGAGTGGGCTTATGTATTGTGGTGCATGTGCGATGGAAATTCTTTTGTGTTTGAATTAAAATTGCATAGATGATTTATAGTCAAATTCGAGATCGTGCTGATGCCGATGCCGCTGCAACGAGCTTGGCTCCAGTTCGTTCGAGTAAATAAGATAAAAACTTATGCATGAGATTTTTACAGCATGACACAACGAAAGTGAAGTGCAATTGCGACCGGGCAGAGATTGGCGGGATAAACGCATGAAAACTTATCGAATCACTGTGAAATATCATCGAATGCATCGAATGCCTGATTGCATAAACAATAAATTGCCGCACACTCGCAACTGTTATCGCCAGGGCCAATATTTATTTAGAGAAGCCCAACTATCATTACAAATGCTCGAGCGCAGAGTATAAATGGGAAACATATCAATGCAAGGCTTGAGTCAACTAAACCAGCAATTTGCAATTTCCTGGCCACTTAAAGCAGTTTATCGATACTTCATCGCACTCACATAACGGCGGCGGCTCCTTCTATATAATTTGCAGCTCGCATGTGATAGGGGGTAGTCATGGGGCGATGGCTGCCTGCATGCTGAACGCACAAACAGTAAACACAAATTACTCAGCAAATGCAAACAAATGTAAACCGATAATATCGCGCATTCAGTTGGAGGAGGAGTGTCGAGGGACAGTCGAAATCCATCACGGAGTCAATGAATTGCGGCTGTCCTTAAATTTCCTTTTCGCCAATTTTTGTTATTGCCCTGGCCCAGACATGTATCAGCATTCAATCAGCATCCAGCTCAGTTCAGCTGTAGCTTCCAACATCATCATCATCATCGTTATCATCATTATGATGATTATTGTCGTTGGCAGCATGTTTGAAATTTTTGATACATATTCTTGTTTTTCTTTTTGGCCATGTTTGCATATTGGCCCATTGAATGGGCCACATTTTTTTGATGCTGCTGCTACTGCGGCACTTGCATGAATTTTTACAAATTTGCCAGCGAATTTTTATGCGATTTGCTCTTCTCTTTGGTGGCTTCCCTCAGTCTTCTGGCAATTTATTGGCTTGCGCGGCGCGGCGGGCGCGGGCAGAGCGGTTGCTGTTACATCGATCAGATCAAATACAGTTGTAAATTCAAATGAAATGCAAACGCGTGCATCGCTCGAAATGGTTGCGGATTGTGCGGGCGTTTGCTTTTCGCTTAGCCAAATATTTAAAGTGGATTTCTTTGAGTATTTTATGAGTTTGGCGCTGCGGCTGCATTCCATTATTTGAATTGATTTGATTTGCCGGCCAATGCGAGCTGTGGCCTAACAATTGAGTAATAAATCCGAATTCAAAGGCGATGCAGCATGACTTAAAGTTAAATTAGATGTGGGAAATATGGCCAACCTTTGCATTCCATCTACGCAATGTGGCAGCGGGGGGGCTGGTTGGTGTTGGCTGTGTCACGTGCTAGTTCAACGACTGTGCAGCATTTATTTACACTAACATCGCAAATTCGCATTGAGACAATTTCATGCTCATCTGCATAAAATCAATTCCATTTTGGAGACAATTTGAAGATTGGAATACAAATTTCGAATTATCAACGTGGGACACCAAAAAAGAAAAAAGAAGAAGAAGTCAAATGCTGCCTCTCTTTTGCACCATCCGGACAAATGGCCAGGGCAGCGATCGTAATCAGCATTGAACCGGCCAAAACGGGGCAGAGCACAGCAACAGTGAGAGTGAGTGTCAGAGAGAAATGGAAGCAAAAGCATTGCTGCTGCTCCCTTCGCTACCAGTCCCGCCACCCGTTCCACTGCCCTCTCGGTGTCTGCTGCTGTTGTTGTTAAGGCGCCACGTTTTTCATTCCGTTCAAGCATTTACACCAACCACGCGCAAGTCGGCATCGGTTTTGGAGTTTGGAGTTTGGAGCCAGCGCCAGTGCCAACGTCATGCATACGTAATGCGGTTGGGGACGTTAGCGACGCAGCAGCAGCAGGAGAAGGAGGAGAAGGAGGAACGGGAACAGAAACAGCAGAGGTACAGACAGCTGCTTTACTAATTCCAAAGCATTCTATATCTGTGTGTGTGTGTGTGTGTGTGCTTGAATTGGTGTGCGCAGTGCAGCGGCAAATTATGTGGTGTGTGATTTGCCACAGACACTTCAACCAGCCTCCCAGCTTGCCAGTTTGGCCAGCAGCCGTTGCCCTCGGCTCAAAGACTGGTTGCAACACATTTACTTCTGCTTTTGTGCCCAGAGACGCGTTTCGAAGACTGAATCGAGGCACAAGCGATATTTTAGCGCCAAAGAGTCAAAGAGCTAAAGGCAAAGCACTGCAAAAAAAAAAAAAGAAAAGAAAAAAGTGAGAAAAAAGACAAGAAAAAAAAACGGGCACGAATTTGCATGCAACTCGTTACGCCTGGCACTTGTGTGTTAAGCCCGAATGGCGCCTCAGCCGCCGTACTCCCCTCGCGAACGCTTATAAAAAACCATATCGATTTTGCAGTAAATAAAACATTCAAAGATTGAAGTTACCGCTTTTGAGCTTAGCCGAATGGTGTGTGGCCTCTTTTTTTATGGAGTGCGCCGAGTCAGCGGCGGTTTCTGGTGGCTGTTCGGCTTGCCTCGATGGCGCTTCCTTTTATGGCTTCCGTTTTTTTTTTTTTTTTTTTTTACAGCAGCAGCTGTTGGTGGGTTGGCTTTTAGGGATTGCGATGCGGGGCGCAGAGGCACTGCCAAATTGTAAATATTTTTGTCGGCCACGTAGCGGCACAGGAGAAAATATTGCATTTTTCGCTTGGCATAATAAACGATGTGCCAAAAAAAAGCCACAAAAACCTCGGAAAAAAGAATACAACAACAAAAACACCAACAGCTGCACACACTTTCACACACCCATACCAGTTGAGGGTTAAGTGAGTAAGGATTAATATTGAGCTAAGTGGCAACTGGAAAGGTCCTATTTTAACTATTGGCATTGGATTAAAACAAAAGACAATTTTTTATAAATTAAACAAATATATTTTCTAACAATTTCGATATTTCAACTTTAAAGAAGCTTATTTAGATGAAAGAATTTAACCAATAGCTTCCCTCTCTCTTTTTCTCTCTCTTACTAGAAATTGTTCTATTAAGTAACGTTGTTTTGAGCTTTAGCCAACAATTACAATAGCCTGTGGTCACTGAGGCTTAAAGAATTTACGGTATATTTGCAATTTATAACTGTCCGCTTATGTACGTTTTGCAAAAGCCATCAGCTAAAATCGCCCAAAACGGTCAACCAACTGTCACATATGGCCAAAACGACGCCGACGTTGACAGAAAGAACAAAAAAAAAAAAACAAAAGAACTGGTAAAATCAAATTAAAATGGCGCCGCTGCCATTTTGCCGACAAAAAACGTCTCATAGTGTGTTCGTGTGTGTGTGTTAGTGTGTGTGTGTTGTGTGGTGTGTGTGTTATGCAAAAGTTGCTCGATAAATTAGACTTTGCCTGCGGTATTTGATTTGGCATGAATTATAGAAATCCGCGTTCAAGTAAATTCAGTCTTCATTTTCCTGCTTTAAATAATATATATATAAAAATGTATAAAGTCCATTAAATGCTGCCAGTTGCTGGCTGGAACATTGAAATAAGTGCATTTTAGCCAGCTAACCCAACCGTTTGGATGGGTAAACGGGTTTTATTTATAACGCAACCGCCACATCCCCTTTGGGGCAGCTATAGTTTCTGCCGCTGTTGCCTCGCACTGGCCACGCCCGGACACACGTCAATAAAACTGCTTCAAACTGTCCACATTGAAGCTACAGCTGGAACCGGTGCTGGTGCAGCCGTCGCTGCTGCTGCTGATGCGATGTGTGGCCGACGATAAGGCTACTTTAACGCTGTCCTGTCCCCGTTTTGTGCATGATACGAGTATACCTCGTGGACCGGCCCCTTTCGTGTTTTAGCCAATGGCAGCAAGGCGCCGGAGGGGGTTGGGGCAAACTGGTGGCGTTCCATGGCGTTTCAAACATGCAAATTGCTTGCGGTTAGCTTCGGTTTTTCGCTTTCAATGAGTGCCTCGCTTACAGTTTACTCGACTTTTATTTTGTGCCACACACATGTCGAACTATGTGTGTGTTTGTTTGTGTGTGTGTTAGTTTGGTTTTTATGTGCTAGTGCAAAATGCAGCTACAAAAAATCCATTTAGATTAATTAGTTTTAAAGCGAAACAAGCGCTCGTTGTGCAGTGCAGTGGTGCAGTGGTTAGGGTGGTGCTGGGAGGCCAAATCGTTTCTTGTGGCTACTTTAATGGCCGTTGCGCTCAAATCTCTGCCTAGATGGCCCCGAAAATAGTCCGAGCCGCAACTTGCGTGCTCATAAAAAATTCAATACACACACAGACACACACACACACAGACACAGGCAAAGAAAATGAAATACATAATAAAAGTGAATTACTCGTTTTGTATGTTTATGTGGGCGCAGCTCAAGTTGCGACTCACTTTCTGCTCGACTACACTTGGGCAACTTTGTTGGCCAAATCTCGGCAGTTTGAAGTTGCCAGTCGCCAGTTGCGAGTTGCCAGTTGCGAGTTGGCACCTGCCGACCCACTACAAAATGGGGCTTAATGATGTCAGAGATGAGCGACCGCAGCTGCCGTTGTATCTGTGCATGTGTCTGTGTCTGTGTGTCTGTGTCTGTGTCTGTGTCAATGGACGTTGCTCCGCTTGGTTGCCAGTTGTCGACCTAACCATCTACATAATTAACTAAGCGTGCCGTGTTGCACTCGCTTTCGGGTGTTAAACTTGTCGTACACGAACTGCACACCACTTCACAAATAAAAAAGAACACAGCACGAAAAAAAAACAAAGAATAAAAAAAGGGAATGCAGTGAAAAAAACTTTGCACAAAAGTTTGTTTATTACGCGTCGACAAAGAAGTGAGTAGCTTCCACTGATAGCGGGAAGCGTGCAGTTGGCGGGCAGCGGCAAGTTTATAAAGTCGCCGGTCTGTGCTGAAAATTCATCATCTTTTTAGCAGTTTATGCAGCAGTTTGCTTGCTGCCAATACTGCGGCAGGCAGAAGGCTGATTTTGTGGCTGTGTCAGGTGAAGCTGCCTTTTGTGCGACTGCTTCAACAGAAGAACCTTCTTTATACCCTGCTTCCAGTTAATAGGGATCGGTAGGATTCTTCAATACGAACAAAAGATTGAATTTTAAATATTATATTTTTTAATTTATCCAAAACAACCAGTTCTCAATAAGTGTGTTTAGCATTTGCTGTACATTTGGCAAGGTTTTATTGATCTCCAGGATATCATCTAGACGAGAATTCTCGACAAGACCGCATTTGCTATTTGCAAGTTGGCTCGTTATCCCGTTTTGAGCCGCACCACAGCGGGAAGACAAAGGACGTCTCCCCCGCAGACATGGCGAACAATTTGATTTGCATATAGTTGTATTGATAGATGTGCGATGGCAGCAATTAAAACTGAGGATGAGAATGGAAATTGCAGCACCAGCGGCGACAAATGTTTTCTAGGCATTTATTTTGCCGGCAAAAGTTTGATTGTTTCGTGCGCGGCGTCGTCCGCTGAGGGGGGCGGGGTGTGTATTGAAAGCGACAAACTTTCGCCTTTGGCTCGGTCTTTAAACTGCAAACTCTGTGTCCTGCGTCCTGTGACCAGTGGGGAGCAAAGCAAAGCAAAAAAAAGAAGATGAAAAAAAAATGTCACATTTTACTGCATCATTAAGGATAAGCATCAAACTGGCTTTGAATTTTGTTTGTAGCCATTCTGCGCTTTGTGCGCAACTTCCTTGAGATAAGTGAAGCAGCGGCTACGACAAAGGATGGCAATAAAATGAGGCTTTGTCCCTTAAATGGCAATGGCGCTGCAAGTGGCAGGACTATAATGCTTACATTTGTGGCAATCGAATGGAGCCGCAGATGTGCCGTGCTGATAAATATTCCCGGCTTAGATCAAGCATTGTAGCCATGTAGGGTTGCCATGTGCCTTAAATGACCGACAAAAAAACAAAAGAAAAAAATACAGCATTTCCAACTAATTAGGAAATAATTTACAGCGCCAACAAGTTAGCCCACGCTGAACCCTTTGGCAGAAAGAAATTGCAGTTGCCACCAGTTGCCACGTAAAGCAGCGCATCGCTCCGCTTCCCCACCACGGCTGGGGTTCGTGCCCGAATCGCATTCGCAGTGTGGCAAGGACGCAATGTGAAATCCTGGCGAAATCCTTAGAAATGTTTTATTGGCCCTACCTACGCTTGAATAAGCTAGCTTAGCGGAAGCTATCGGATTTTATGCTTTTGACTTTTGCAACGTCGAGCTGCGATCCGCACTCGGAGCCGGAATCAGAGCTGGAGCTGGAGCCAAATCCAGCTGCTGAGGGCTTGAGTTGCATTCGTTGTGGTACGTGTGTTCGACTGTCTGTCCATGCGACTGTTCGGCTGTCCGACAATCCGGTTGTCGACGCGTCGTTCACTCCGTTCATCGCTGTTTAAGCTCAGCGCATTGCAGCTGTTTTTTTTTTGTTTTTTTTGTTAGCATTCTCTTTGCAGCTTTTCGTATTGTTTTACTGCCGGACACGATATACTCATAGCATAGTGCACCTTTGGGCGCTGATTATCTGCACGTGGCTTGTTACAAGCCTGGCCAAAAAAATACAAAAATGGCCATACAGCTGCCCGTCTGGGCTTACTGCCTAATGAACGACTGCAGCTGCCAGTGGGCAACGGTTTCAGCTTTCAGGTTCATTCATTAACTGCAGATGAGACTCGTGGCAGTTGGCAGTTGGCAGTTGGCTTAGAACTGCACATATCGAATGGGATGTTAGTGCTGCGCTTGTCATTTCTGGCGCAGGTTCGTTCATTGTTTATGTTGTTCATTGTTCATTGCACCAATCACACAGCCCAGTTGAAAGATATGCAATTTGGTTTATTTGGGATATTTTCAGTGTATAAAGTTTTTTTAATGGCTTCAGGCACAACTATGACTTCCCCAACCTATACAGCAGAGCATATGCTATAAAATGTACGCATCCTTTGCTGCCATCCTGTACACAACGTCTAGCCTGTTAATCCAGCAACAACATTGGCAGCCGCGCCCAGCACCACCAATTCCCCCTTTATGCCGGGTTAGAAATATTGAAAAATTTGTATTGAAGCGAAATATATGAAAGTGCCGACAGGCTGAAGTCGACGCTCGGATTTCAATAGGGGGTTGTGGGCCATGTGAAGCAAGCAAAACAAACTGTGAACACACATTCCGAATGCAGCAGCGATGAGTCGCACATACGGCACCGCTGTCTGTCTGTCTGTCTGTCTGTCTGCGCCCGCCCCATGCTGGAAATAGAGATATTTTAGATTCTCAACAGATGTTCTTTTTCTCGTCCGTAAGCAGATTTTCAGAAATATTCACTTACATTGATTTACATAATACGCGTGGTAGGACAATAACAGCGAGTTGTGCCAGTTTACGGATTTTTATTGTTATATATCAATATTTTCCACGCGCTTTTTCTTTATCAAATCACTTTTTTTTGTTTTCGTGTTGAGAGTATTTTACATATTAGCGCTCCAAGGAAATTTATTTTGCTGTTGCTGTGTTTGTCTGCAGAAAAGCATCAATTATTCAATGATAACAAAAACAATCAGCGTTCTGGCTGCAATCCCTTCACAGGTCTCCGGCCAGGCCAGCCGTACCGCAAACACTTGGCGAGTCTCAATAGCCGACTGGAGAGTCTGTGCCGTGCTATATTGCCGATGGAGTTGTTGTTGTTGTTTTTTAAACAACGGCAGGATACAACATATACAAAAATGTAACTTCCGTTTGCCATAATTGATGATGCTATAGCAGCAGACGCAGTCTCGCACACAACCAAACCAACACACACACACACATGCACACACTTGTACGTACACCGTAGATATTGATTCGTAAGTATCACACAACAGTGGAAAAAATGGGATTCCAATGAAGTTTATAAAATATAATATGCCGAGTTGATAGAGACATTGAATACTTTACACAATTTTTTTAACAAAATATTTTTATATAAAATTTTGCTTCTTAACTATTTTTTTTACCATGTACATTGAGCTCTTTTTAATTTTGATGTGTTTTTTCTTCACTCGCGCTTTTTATGTTCATTTTAATTGAATTATGTGATACGTAGAATGTAGATCCGGTGAACCCTATTTAACGTTCTCGATGGAGTCATATAATGGCGCACCTGACTTTATTTTCTTGATATTACTATGTAAATTAAAGTTAAATATTGCAGTTAAAACTGTTTTAATGAAATTTAAAAAGATTTCAATAGCTCTTTGCATTGAAGAAGATTCCATTCTACTGTACTTTCTGCTATGTCTAGGAATAACTGTTTTTTCTCAGCCAGCTCCCTGGATCCAGCTAACCGGAAGAATCTAGTGCACAGCTAATAAATATTCCATGGCCAATAACTCAAGAAACGTACACTTCCGTTTATGGTATGTAAAGTTGTTCGAATCCATTTGCCTAGTTCGGTTCTGGGTTTGGATTTGGAGATGAGTTTGGGTTGATTGACTGCTTTGCATGTTCAGAGTCGTATGTCTGTACTTCATCGTGTGAGCGAAAACATAAACTTCATTATAAGCATATATTAAACGTCATCAATACTGAGGAAATACATAGATAAAGCAACGAAGCGGGAAAGCGCACACACACACACGCTTATGTTGTCCTCTCCAGGGTGGGGAAGAGGAATACAGACCGAGAACGAAAAAAGGAAAAAGGAGAACCCCTGAAATATTTATCATCTGACGGTTCCTCTGACAAACAATGCGATTGAGAACGGAACGTGCGTTGGCGTTTTGGCTATTTGTCAAGCTGACGATTGCCGGCAATCAGCGCCGAGAATTGACAAATATGTGAGTTTCTCGTACGCATTGTGGGTGCTGTCAGTATTTGTCATAATTTTGCTATTTAGTCGCCGTTGCTTTGATTTCTATCAAATTGGCTTTAATTTCTATATATATATATATATATATATATATACAAAAACCACATTAAATGCCATTTAATTTGTTACGTTCGACTGAACGTTATATTGCTTCAATGCGTTTACTTTTTATATTTTATTTGCAATCATTTTATGCAAACACCGACTACAGTGAACAAAAAGATGAAAACGTGAAAAACTTGTACCAATTTCGAGTTTTGTCATAAAAAATTGAAAATGTCAAAAACAACGTGAAGCGTTCTACCAATTGGGAATTCTTTGTATATATGTGTGTGTGTGTGTGTGTGTGTGCTGGTTTTGTTGCTGTATGTCGCACAAAACGTAGAAATAAACATTGAATGTGTTTGCCTATTGCCTGCATGTGTGTGTGTGTGTGTGTGTGTGTGTGTGTGTGTGTGTTTGCTTTGCCCGCTGTCGGCATGTAGTTGACATCATTGATTGATTTAGCTGTCAATTGCATAATCACTCAAGCGTTATTGTTCAACTGCTCAGCCGACGCCTGCCGGTCCCGCCTCTATGGACGGCGGGCCCGCCCACTGGCTGCTGGCCGTGGGTCTGGTTCTGACTCTGAATCTGGCTCTGGCTCTGACCTGGCTGGCTGGAATGTTGTGTGGACGAACGCACGCGTGTGTGTGTGTGTGTGTGCTTGTGCTGTTCACGTGTGTGGCAAATAAACCAGCTGCCGAGTGTCAGGCAATTGTCAGCATGCTGTTGATGTTGTTGTTGTAATAGTTGTTATTGCAAACCGCAACAGCATCAGCTGTCGGTGAGATTGTTACACGGACAGGCACAGACCCTCGCCAAGCACAAGCATCCGCCTGTGCATGTGCCTCGCATATTGGTAGCAGCAATTGATGTGGCAACAAATTAACATGCCACAAATGGAAGTAATGGCCAAGTGTTAATTGTTGCGTGAGTGCCGCTGACCTAACACAAACACATACACTTAAGTACTTGCGGTCGTGTCTGCCAATGCAATTTGATAATGAGGCCATTGAAAATTAATTCAATTTCATGGCAAGGGCAACCCTAGAACCGCACCTCGTCTGTCAAGAAATTGTGTTCGCACTACAAAAATAATAAATTACCTTGAGTGAATGATTGTTATTTTGTTATTATTAAGCTAGAAGTAAGTTCTTTCCCCTTTATATTTATGTAACATACAAACACCCAAGTCGAAAGGCAGCACAAGGCACAAGGCTCGTAAAAAATGGATATGTCAACGTCCGGCATGTCAACAAGATAACAGTAAAGCAAGTTGACCAAAGAGCCTTCGGCAGCTAACAAAAAAAAAAAAAAAGAAATATAATAAATAAATAAATAACAATATAAATAATGTAAACAAAATTTCAAATCAACAAAATACAAAAGTTAAGGCGGAGCAACAATTGCGGACTTCGCTCTTCAAATCTCAAACTCATATTGAAGTTTCGAGTTTGTAGATGAAAATTCAAAAAAATATCCCATTCAAAATAAATCGATTGAATTATTTGTTCACACAATAATTTGAATGAAATTTGAATCGCAGTTATATTAGTTTATCGATGTAATTACTATCGATTATTTTCACTAATTAATTAAAAGTGATCACACAAATTATTGATAGTTCAAAATATCATTAATTACTGAAGCTATTCCTATTTGGAAACTCAAAACGGGCGTTTCCTGTCGCATTTTGTCTGCTTAGGGATAATGGGAAAGCTATAAATCCTGAAAAAAGTCAAAACTATATAACGGACCAACAGCAACACGACGACAATGCAAGGTCACTGCAGACATTCTTGAATGTGTCCAAACAACAACAACAACATGACCAACAGCAGCAAGAAGAACAGCTAAATTGCAGTGTCATAAAAGCTTAAGCCATATTTAGTTTATTTCTTGGTTACAAAACGATAAGAGGACTTTCCTTTTTTGATTGGCAGGCATTCGTATGTCCTGTCGTTTACTGTTAAATGTTGATGCACATTTGCAACACACTTACAATTTCGTGTGGCTGATTTTAAATTGCCAGCTGCATTGAAAACAAATTTGAGTGCACGCCGCGTTAACAAGCAGTGGGTGTGCATCTGCAGCTGTGCGAGGGTGGTGTGCGAGGGTGGGGTGAGGGCGGGAATGGGCTCAAATTGCAGCCAATGAAAGCGCGCTGTTGTTACTGGTCACAGGGGGGCTGGGGGTGTAGTGTGCGGTGTCGCTGCTGCAATTGCACGTCAGCGACATGTTTGCACTTGACAATTCATTTCATTGTTTGTAGATTGCATTTGTCGCCCAGCACTCCCCTCGATCCAACTACCCCCTCAAGACAGCGTCCATAGCACTACTGAAATTGTAAGCGACAAAAGCGCGCAAAAGTATGAGTGTGTGTGTGTGTGCCTGTTGCTGTTGTTGTTGCTGTTGTGGGGTGCTCCAAAATTGCATTCACAGCACGCGATGAGCGCATTTCAGTTGCCTCGCGCTCGCGCCCGTCAAGCACAAAACGCTCTGGTTTATTTCTCAGCAGCCTTTTGCTACCTTTTTCATGTTTCTGGCTTTGCTTATTTTTCTTCATGTTTTTGTTTTTTTCTTTTTGGCATACGAAAATGCAATTTTCTTGGCACTTTTGCCGAAAAGTTGGAATTCGTTACTCTTTTGCCTTTGTGTGTTGTGTCGTGTGTGTGTGTGTGTGTGTGTGTGTGTGTGTGTGTGGGAGTAAGTGGTTGTATTTGTTGGTTGTTCGAAGTGCAGTATGCGCGTGGTCAACAGGTTATCCTCTGGCCGGCTGTTAGTCCTGTCTGTCTACTTCCCTGTCTTCCTTTTGCATTTGCCTCTGCTCGTGGCTCCTGCACCTTTGCCTGTTGCCTGCTGCATTTATTTCCGCTTTTGTACCTTTTTGGCATTTTGTTTTCTTTGGTCTTTGCCTTTTTGTGCATTTTTTGTTGCTGCACTTTGTGGTTTTCTCATTTATTTGGTGCCGTTGCAACAACAGCAACAACAGCAACAACAGCAACAACAACAACATCAAAACGTTCGTCCAACATATTGCCATTGCCTGCTGCCAGGACTCCTTACTGTTCTTGTTGTTGTTGTTGTTGTTGTTGTTGACGTCGACGTTGCTATTGCTGTTGGCGCAGGAAATGACTTCAATTTGCTGTTAACAAGTTTAAAATTTCGAAATTGCTACGGAAATACACAACATGATTTCAACCTGAGCATTGGCGCACATAATTACTCAAGAGGTGTGTCCTGACATTCCCGGCTATACCAGGTTGTATACTTGCCACATTGTGGCACGGGCATGGGTGAGGTTAAATTTTGAGTCCTTATGATGACTTTATTGCAGCTGCTGCTGCGTTGCCTTGTGTCAAACAAAGGACGAAAAGGTGACAGTTTTCGTTCCTTTCTCGCAGCTTGTGGACAAACACACAGCTCATCCGTTTTACCACTTACTTATACAATAAAGGAAAGCATGGTCTCAGCCCCGTTTTATCCCCCTAGCAAGTCCTTTATACAGCTGTTAAGCAGCTGTTGCAAGATGCCAATGAACTACTCCTGGTGCTGGCTTCCTCTTGTTTCCAGCTGGAATATAAATTTTGCACCATTTGGCAAAATGTTTTGAATTTGTGTGGCAAACGTATTCGCATTGCTCGCTTTATTCATATGCGTCTGCGTCTTTACTCTATTCGCTTGCTGGATTTATAAATGTGCGTACGTATACGTGATATGCCCCGGCTACACTCAACCCCGTCTGTCTGTCTGGCTGTCTCCTCGCGATAAATCAACAATTAATCAAACATCATATGGCCGCCGGCAGCTGCCAGCTGGCAGATGGCAGCCGTAACACCGACTTGACATTGGCGACAGCGCATTTACCCAAGATGTGCGCAGCTCTAAAATGCCTATATATCATTCCGATAGGTATTTTTATAGAGGTAAACACCATATGAAAGCGTGCGAAACTTTTCAAATTTATTATGGTCATATTTATCTAGGTAAATAAATCAAGATATAACGTAAGCTTTAGCTAGTATATTTAATCAATTATTTTCGCTAGCAAATTAAATGAAAATGTAATGGAAGCTCTCATAAACTACAACGTCAACATAATGCCATTATAAGGAGCTTTTCTAGAAAATCAAAGGGCTATTATGCGAATTCAAATCAAATTTGTTAATTGGACAGTGGGAGTCACAGTTCCTGAGCTTTTTGTTTATTAGGGTTCGGTCATGGTGCATGGCACTTTGTAAATTGTCGACGCTTTTATTAAATTTGTTGTGGCTTTTGCTTTCGCTTTCGCTTTTTTTGTTTTCCCTAATTAATTTGAGCACTCAACACAAAAACACAAAAACACACTCACACACACACACATTTGTATATTTCTGTTATTTTAATCATAAAAAGCGCGTGGGCAAATGACATTATCTTTGTATGCCTGTAAGGGTGGAGGAAGTTGCGGGGATGTGTGTGTGTGTGTTCGTGTACAAATGTGTAAGTTGATTATTAACCGACAATGGTAAATGGGCCTGAGCCTGAAACAGGGTTAGGGGAGATAGGGTTGGGGCGGGGCTGCTTGTGCTCGCATGTCTATAATTACGACCGTGCCCAAAGCAGAGGAGGACAGTTCTTGCCCAGTTGAATACAGACATTAGCCATGCACAGCTATTTAGCCATACAAATAACGCACACATGCAGCCTCCCCAGCCTAGCAGCCTAGAGCCTGCTCTCCTCCCCCCGCCATAGAACCACGGCTGAACACACACAGGCTGATTTCATTAGAACGCGTGCGCTCGAGGATTTTGCTGCGGCTGCTCAATTATAATTTCATTCCATGTGCCCGCTATATCCTTCGTAGGCCTTGCAATAACAACAAAGAAATGAAATTAACTCAAAGCGCAAATTAAATGTGTGTATACGTGTGTGTGTGTGTGTGTATGAAAGCTTTGTACTTGTGTGTTTCGTGTGCTGGTTGAATAATCTAACGCAATTAATCGGTTCGTCACTGTTTTGTCAAAGTACTGACATGTGTAACTGTTGTTGTTTCTGTCTCAGTTGTTGCTGTTGTCGCGTTGTTGTTGCTGTGGTTGTTCGTGTCATGCCGTTCAATATGCAAATTAATCTGAAATTACAACGCATCGCAACGCACCACTTTTCATAGTTGAACTAACGCACTGGGCTTGGCCCGGGCCTCTGCTTCTCTCGCTTGCGGGCGGGGGGCGTGGCATGTAATGGCAATTGGTTCAATTAAATTTAATGAAGGTACAAGCAGCGGGCGTAAAGTTTAAAGTTAACCGGAAACATTAAAAGTTTGCAGCAATTAAAATTGTGGTTCTCAAATCAATTTAACTATTCGAAGGGAAAAAATAACTCGATTAAGGTTTCTGAATAAAAGTTAACCTACGCAGCAAAAGTTCCCCGCACAAAAGCATATTTCTGAGAACAAGTTTGTTATTTAATTTACTCGAAATTAATTCTAACTTTGAGAATGTATATTATATTATGCAAATATTTTCAAGCTATTTTACCAAAAAGAAAAACACTTTGTAATGCTTCTAAATAAATCATTATGAAAATTTATGGTTAGATAGTTGTTTAAACTTAAATTTTACTTTATAATTATTAACTATTCATTTTATTGAAATCCCCCACAATAATCCATCTCGCAAGTAATTTGAAATGAAAAAGCCATTATGTAAATGCTGCTGCCAAAAACACATCAAATTGATATCAATCTACACAAGAACAGAACAAGAAGATTTTAAATAATTTTTGTGAAATATATAAGTGAGCCCACATGGGCAACGGCTAGATTGAAATGTGTGGGCCGGGCTCGATCGACCAGACCAAAATCCAGGCAAATTCAATCAATCAAACAAGAGGCAATGCCAATGCCGTTACGTGCCCGTAATGAAGTCCTGTCCAAATTTGCCTTTTCCTAAATTAGCACAAATGTTCTTTTTACGACTTTGACAGCGGCCAGCGGCCAGCGGCAATGTCAGTGGCAGTGGCAACAGCAATGGCAACAGAAATAATGCCTTCGCCTGGCTCTGGCTCTGACTGTAGCCCTGCCGTTGTCTCTAATTTCTCATTAATTTGCAAGTGAAATCAGTGAACACGGTCCTGCCGCTGTCCCCGCTGTAACAACCTTGCGCCAACGTAACGACAACGAGCAAAGCGTAGAGCGCACAAAACGTAACGACAAACGAAACGAGACAACGGGGCGTATTAGTGCTGCATATAAAAGGGCAGCTGGCGGATGGGGGGGATGGCTGTCACTGTCGCTGTAGCTGTAGCTGTAGCTGTAGCTGAATGAATGCTTGCTAGGTGTTTGCGGTGGTTTTTCGAGTATTCGAGCGAATGGCAACCAACGTGAGCGATGTCAACGCCACTGTAAAGTCAATAATAGGAGCTGTGGCACGAAGGATGCGAGACGCAGATGGTTGCCACAGAGGGTCGCGACTGTGGCTGGCGCTTGGACTTAATTGAAAGGCGTTTATTTGGCTTTAAAAACGTAAATCAAATTCATTTAAATCTGCCTTCCGTGCCCCGCATTACCCCCTCGTGAAGCTGCTTCACCTTTGTGCTGCAATTACACGGCACTCGGCACTTCGACAGTGCTTGACTGTGCGGGTGCCGGGGTGCGGCCAGAGACAGGGGTAGGTCGTGGCAGCTCATTTTATAGCTTGTATTTTAAATAAATGTTCAGCGACTGCGTCGCCGCATCTCCGCGTTACCACGCCACAGCTGTGCAAATTCCAGCGCTTACGCCACTTTGGGCAAACAAAAGGGAAGGCTCTCGACATTGGCCGTCATTCGCTTTTGTTGGATTAGCTTTGATTAGATTCTTTTGGGTGGCTTGTTTGTCGCTACCAAGGACAACGACGAGCGCCACAGAGTGCCACTCAATGGACGGCACACACCTGACGTTGGCTCAGAGCTCTATTGGTCCATGATTATAGTACTTGCGATGTCTCCTTTTCTGTGCATTGCTAATTTTTTTGTTGTTTTTTTTTTTGGTTTCCGTTTTTCTTGCTCGCTTTTTTTGAGTGCTTTAAAATTACATTTCCATGTTGTAGCTGCACCTGCGGCTCGGCGGGTCGCATAGGCCCACGGATCCAGTCGTAAAATGGGGGCCACTCAATCTGTGTGACTCATTGTGTCAAATTATTTTGGGGATTTATGCGTTGGCAGCCATTTTTTATGCCTCGCCCCGGCCCTGCAGCGCCGGCGCTTACTTTAATGGCAGTCAATTTATTGCCAATAAATTTGTAGCCAAAAAGTTTAGAGCAAGGCCAGCAAAGCAGCAAAAATTTCAAACATTTTTATTTGCCCCAGTGATAAACTTGCAACATATGTGCGCGCCGGGTTGCGGGCCCGAGATCCGCTTTTGGGCCCGGCTTTTGGCAGCGACTCAACACAGCCAAGCTGCTGGCCAAGGGCTGCGCTGTGGCAAAGCCAAAACTGCACTTAAATTCAATTTGTGCCGCGCTGCCTGCAAATGACAGGCGCAATGCGAACACGAACACTCCGGCCAGGGGCAGGAGGAGCGGCTAGGACTTGAGCTGTAGCTGGGGCGTAAAGTGCCATTTTAAATGGCAGCCAAAAATTGTCGTCTTCATTGCAGCATAATTTGTGCTGCTGCTGCTTTGTTGGCGCGATAAAAAAGTTGCTCCAGCCACAGTTCTGGTCCTCCTCCCGTCTCCCGGATACGCTCCTTCTGTTGATTTAATTTTAAATGGTGACGGCGCCCATCGTCAGGCTCTTCATTGCGCACCGAAGCAATTTTATTTATACATTTTAGCCGCTGCATGGGGGCGGGGCCTAGCAAATTGTTTGGCTTGCCAACTGAGAGTCGTTTAGTTGGCCTCCGGCGCAGGACAATAGGAGCAGTGCGCCCCAGACCCCAACCTACAGACAGGTCTGTCGCACTCAGGCAGTCAGTCAGTCAGTCTGTCAGTCAGTCAGTCAGTCAGTCAGTCAGTCAGTCAGTCAGTCAGTCAGTTAGCCGGTTGGCGAGTGCAGAAGTTGGCACAGTGCTGGCCAAAAGGCAGCCAACCATGTTTGGCACTCGTGTTTTGCCTTTTTGTCAATTTTAATGAATTAATGCGTATTTTATGTGAAAAGTTGTTGCCATAAAGTCACTGCCGCACAAAAGTAAATTAAATAAATTTATTTTCCGCTCCAGGCCCCAAGCTGAACGGATCTGTTGTCTATTATCTAAACATTATAGAGCTCGGCGCTGTTATTGATACAAAATCTGTACAAATTGAAAATGGTCATGGAAATTGGATGGGATTTAATGATTTTGCTGGCTGGCTGGTCGGGCGTAAACTTTTCAACGAGCGCCCATTAATATTGTATTAAAAAGTTTACACGGCAGCCGCTTAGCCTATTTCAATTTAAGTGCTGACAGTTTTGGGCCTCGCCAGCGATTGCCCTGCACTTAATTTGTATTTAATGAAGTGGCGCTTTTAAAGCAGAAGTTTGGCGACATACACAACATTTACTTATATTTGAAAATAAATATATATATATAGCTTACTGGCGATATGCAGCTTCTTGGCATAGAGCAACTTTTGACACTTGCCAACAAATATAAATTGTTGCAGGCAGCGTGAAAAAGTGTCAGGCTTTTGCGGTTGCCGCGTTCGCTGCTGCTGCTGCAACAAAAGTCGCAAGACTCATTTTTCACTCCCAGCTAAGATTTGGGCGGGAGCAATGGCAGAAGTAAGCGTAAGAGCCCGCCCGCCGCCTGGCTGACTGACTGATTGTGCGGGCTCTGGGGCAAAAGTTTTTCGCATTAACTTCCGCTGCACGCCGCGTCGCATTTGAATGCGATTTTGATTTGTCATTCGCCGCGCCGTCACAAAAGCCGACGCCTACTTAGAGCGACGAGCACAACTTTTTCCCCCA
Organism: Drosophila paramelanica; assembly: GCA_035043915.1. Classification (NCBI taxonomy): domain Eukaryota; kingdom Metazoa; phylum Arthropoda; class Insecta; order Diptera; family Drosophilidae; genus Drosophila; species Drosophila paramelanica. The sequence goes on along the minus strand of JAWNMO010000354.1, from coordinate 4,081,291 downwards.
TTTCCATTTCCGCTGCAGCAGTCGGCAGTCGGCAGCCAGAAGTGGAAGCAGCTCCATCAGACGCTTGGCGCCCACTTGTCGCCGATCATTGGTTTCCGTTTCCAGCCAGCAGCTGCAGCTCGAACTCGGCAACTCCTTGCGACGTGCACAAGCGCATTTTCAAGTTTATGAAACAGCAGCCGCCGAAGCGGTGGCGACAAAGCCAACTTTCTGAATAGATTAAGTTGAAAGTTTTGCTCATTTTCAGCATCGCCTCAATTTAGAGCTGTTGCCTAAGCGACGCGTCTTCGAACTGCACCTGCACCTATGTAGGTCCGTTCGCCAAGAAAAATCAACGTAATGATGTCAACGGCAGCGACTGTAGCTGTAGCTGTGGCAGTGGCCGGGGCACGGTACATGGTGAACGGCCAAAATCAAAACTTTCTCAAGTATCATTATAACCAAACCACAAAAAAAAAAAAAAAATAAAAATTGAAAAAAAAATAACGACAAGCGCGAGCGAGTTTTATTTCCATTTGGAGCTGAAGCCTCCATTCAACTATTATCTTGTTGATTTGCTTTCTTTGGTGCTGTGGCACGTAGTTGTTCCACCTTGTTGGGGCAGGGCAAGTTCTTCTGTGTGTTTGTGCCGCATTTGAAATATGTTGCGAGTAAAGTTTGCCCCGAAAGTCAAGTTAAGCCTTTTGTTGCCAACAATAAACAGGCCAGCAACAATTGCGGCGACTGCCAATTATGGTGCGCACAAAAGTATGCTACACAAAATGTAATTCAATTATGAGCGCTTGCTAATGCATAGAAATGAGCGTGCGCTCCCAGAATCCCAGGAAACGCGACTAATAATGCTGCTAACCTCATATATTGCACAGTGACTGGCTAATATGGATACGGCACTAATCAAGGCTGTCATTGTTTGTGCGTGTGTTGCCTGACTTGCTTATTTATGATACGCCCGCCTATGAGTAGCCCCCCCATCTGCACTCCGGCCGACCACAATAAATATATTGCATGTAATTAATCGCCGGATAGCCAGCAGCATTGCCGATAAGTGCGCATCAGTTGCATCAATCTACGGCACAGACCTCAACAAGCAGCGGTAATTTGGCCGAGGATCGCCGTTGGCGTATAATTGAATTCCAGTTTTATGCCCACACCCCACAAGTGGCGCCTCGATTGATTCTGCCTAATTGTTGGCGTAGGCTTTGTTGCAAGAGGTTGCAGTCCAGCCGAGACTTCATTGAATGGCCAAATTATTTATTAGCCATATCAGAGCGAAGTCTGCTTTGCGGGAAACGACTCTCGGATGGAGCCTGCGCACTTAAGGGCAAGAGTTAGGCCATGCGTTTTATTGCTATTATCTGAATCAGACAGATACATTTCTGTTATTTTATCTTTGTCAGAAATATCTTTGGCTCATTTAATTAATGTTGTAAGTAATAGTGAGCCGAGCGCTTTATGGCCAATAAATCGATATGGGCCAAGTAATTTGCTTGATTAAATGCCCTTCAAAATGCTCAATGTGTATGAGTCTATGAGTATTATGAAGGATTATTTTTGTGCAAAATTGTACATTGTTCAAGCCGAAATTTCCGAAATTACAGTGCATACTTAACCGGTTTCTCGAGGAGTTGTCTAATGAGTTTCATCGCAACACAAACCCGCAGAAACTTTAAGGCATTATAAATTAACATAAGAACTTGTGCTGTCGTTATTTAAAACCACACACATATGCACACACGAACATTCACATATATATGTATGTTGTTGTTGTTGCTGTTGGATGGGGCCCAAAGTGTATGCAAAGAAACTTTCAGTTAATTAAAAAATAGAAGAAGCAGCAACAGCAGGGAAATTTGCTGTATAAATCGTGCTCCTTATGCACGACTAAATGAAAAATCCACCCATGAGTGTTGTTAACCTGATGAAAGTAGGTAAAACCGTAAGTATAACAGACGACGGCAACTGTGACGACGACGGCGACGGCGACGGTGACTGTGACGCCGACTATGACGCTGGCAGCGCCAACACATTTGCGATTATTTCCCACGCGGGCACTCAAAACATAAAGAGCAATAAATTAAAAGCCAAAGCAGGAGACTACGGCTAAAGACGACGACAACACAACGACAACGAAGATGGGCGAAGGAGTCTGTCGGCCGACAGGACATCAACGAGATCAAGCATTCTGATGAAGCAGCGCCGAGCGTCCTTCAAGACGTTGAAAATCAAATAACGGTGCACATAACGGTTGCCCTCGGGCAGCCACTTCAGGTGCAAATGAAAAATGTAATTATTTCGTAGATTTGCGTTCACGAAAATAAACACGCGGAAAATTTTACTATTTGCTGGCCTCGGGGTCCACTTGTGCAGAATGGGGGATGGTGGGGGGTTGGGGACGGCAGCCTAATGAGCAAGCAGCAAACGGGCCAAAACTTAAAAAGGCAAAAAGCCCCATAAAATGTTAAATAAATAAATAGTGGCTGACAGAGCATCGGTCCAAATGAGAGCAACTTTTGTAGCTGCCGTTCGCAAAATCTCAACAAAATTAGCGCATACAACTTGCGGGCTTGGCTCAGGTGGCTCAGGGGGCGTGGCAGCCGCCCGGCCCGGCTGGTGCTCATTAATTAAGAAAGTGGCAAATGAAAAGCCAGCAAAACACGCTTCAAATTAAGGGGCTTCCCAGTGCGACGTCAGCGACGCCAATGCGGATGACTCGTTTGCCAGTGACCCGTGGGCGGCTGGAGGCGTGGCAGGCGGCCGTTCGTTTTGCGAATAAATCAGGTTTTATTTGCTCTCACTTGTTCTACTCGGATATTATTTTCTCTCATTTTTTTTTGGGCACAGGGGCCCGAAGTAGCGCGGGGGAAGGGTACTTGGCGCGCTTTGTTTACTGCCGCGTCGCCGCTTGTGGTTTTCATCTCGCCAGCGTTGGGGCCGCTGCATTTTGTTGTTGTCGGCTCAAACAGAAAAGTCGAAAATTAAATTATTAATTTATTGCCCGCTGCTCGATTCCCCGACAGGGCTCCCCTTTCTATGGCCCGGTCTTCTTTTTATGCCTTTCAACAAATTCAAAAAAAAAAAAAAAAAACACAAAATAACCTGCCCGTTGCTGTGGCGCCCCATTCTGTGGCTTTCCTCAGCTTTGACCCCCACGGCTTGCTAATTATTTATAAATAAAGCGTGCATAGGCTGCGGCAGCGGCCACTGCTCCTGTTCGTGGTCCTGTTACTGGGGAATAGCTTCGACTGGAGCACTTCATTCCCATTCGCCGTTTGTTTATTTATTTAATAATTTGCACAAGTGCCGCAAAATGTTCTTTGATTGAAGTTAATGCGTCCGCCGAACGGCAATTTCATGATTTTCCACAAAAACCACACCGCCAAACTGGGCTGTTGGCCTACTTTCATCCACCAATCGGAGTCGGAATGAAAAAGCAATTAACAGCGGCATAGGCCGATAGAAAAATGAAATTTATTTCATGTTTACCAAATTAACAGAGCATGCAGAGGCACTCCAAAAGGTAAAGCTTTGGCGATTGTGTTTCCGGGAAATGAAATATTTTATCTTCAATTTTTAATATATTTTTTTGATATCGTTGCATAAATAAATTTACTGAAGATAGAATTTATGGTTATTTTCTCTATTAGGACTTTTAAATTGATAAAACTATATTAAATTGTGTATTTTTAAAATAATAATAATTTTTAAATTATAATATTAGTGTTTATTCTAAAGAGTATTTGTATCTTTAACTTACGATATTTCTCCAAATGGCGTGAATGCGTCTTTTAGCTGTTGCGTCTCAATTTCAGCACTCAAATCGCCCACAAAGATGTGAAACTGTTCTGCAATGACAAAGGATACGAAAAAAAAAACATGAAGGCAATTGCAAAAAGAATGTGCACAAGCTTAACTAAAACTAATTAAACGGCTCTCAACCAAAACTCATCAGCTTAAGCCTAGGGGCCAAGCACTTGACGCACACTTGAGCGACCCACATGAGAATCCTCGGCAACAGTTGCCAGTTGCCGATTGCTGAAATCGCAACGTGCAATTGTAGCGGAACAGGTTGGGTTGCTTTTGGGCCCTCCACTGGTGGCTGATTTTGGGTCTGACATTATCAAATGCCACTTGTCCGTTTGCCTGCTCCCTGCCCACGTGCCCGGATCCGTTTCTCCGGTCCGGCTTAGTTGCGTTGTCTACTCGTTTGGCAAGCGGCATTTCTGGCCGACACTTCAGAGCTGTTGCTGCTGCTTTAGACAAACCAGCTGGCAGCCACAGATACAGGCATATACGGTCGGGCATCCAGCAGGAGCTGTCGCTCCGGTTGCAACGTGCCAACAGCTGGTGGGCTGATGGGCTGGTGGGTGGCAGGTGGGTGACACGCAGGTGGACACGAGTGCCGCCCAAGTGCGGTGACGTGTCATGTTTGCATGCAGATGCCGGGAACTGGTAGCTGTAACAATTCCCTCTCCTATCGCAGCTGGCCCACTCGTTGTTGCTGACTGTTTTTTGGGCAGCGTCGGTGCCCAGATGATATAGTTTCGTATTACAAGGAAATTGCACTTGAAAGTGTCAGTCAGCGTCAGCGACAAGTGTGTGAATGGAGCGGGGGGCGTGGCACTCATTTTCTGCCACTCTGCGCTGCACTGCGAACATGAGCAGTGGAAACATGGTTGACAAATGTGCCAAAAAACGTATTTCCCGCTAGAAGCCATGAGTTGGCCAGAATTTGGAGTAGCAGCTCCAACAGCAACGATTTCCTTTACACTTTCCTTACCCACACCCTTTCGCTTCGATGTTCACTTTTTCGTGTCCACAACTGGTATTGGCCACGTTTAAGCTGCGCGTTGTCCCGTTGCTGGGCACGCGCTCGTCCATTTGTCCGGCTAAACGGCCGGAAGTTGTGCTAAGCGTCATTTCCGTTGTTTTGAGTGATTGCAATTGAGATACGGTTTTTGTGGTTTCGCTTTGGGTCGGAACTCCGGCACTTCACTTGAGTGGTTTTGGTCTCTACTCTGCTATCCGATGTCGTGTGCCAAAATTTGATTCAAGCTGTTGATTATGCAGTAACTAACATGATAAACATGATTACGTTTTGAGTGCTCTCGAAGGGTTGGGCTCAATATCTTTATTTTAAACTAGAAATCAACTCTTTTGTAAGTCCCCGCATCAATCGGCAGTTCAATTCATTTCCAGCAATCTCTGAATCGGACATTCGCTCTGCAACTGCAAATCTGTTTCAACCTACAATTTATTGCCACGAGCCAAACAAACTGCAGTGGAAAGCTCGTGTTACGCCCCCGCCGCAGCAACAAGCTCGACCATAAACAACCGGCCATAAACTTCGCAACGCATTCACACAACAACAGTTCTTTTTTTCGCTGAATTTAGTCAATTGGTCAGCCGAAAACAATTTAATCAGCACATTTTATTTAACTGTAAAAAAGGATTTGGCCATGAGATCTGATCTGTTGGCCAATTAAGTTCCAGTACATAAAATTGCATTAGAGTATATACCTCTACCTCCTTTTCATAATATATGTTGTCAAAACAATCGCAACGACTATGTGGGACCAACAATTAATCGCCTGCAATCTGGCTAACAATTAAATGGAGGTGGTGTGGGCCACATAAAAAAGTCGGGCCAAACTTCAAAACGGGACATAAAGCTAGACAAAGCAGAGCGAAATGAGTTCGCAGCCAAACACCAGCGAACGAAAATGAGCGAACATCAAGGATGGCCGACAGAGTGGGCGGTGCCGTTGGGTGGGCGGGCAGGAAATGTAATTCAACATAAAAATATCGTAAATCTTAAATTAGAAATTTCGCACATTAAAAACTTGGAAATTGCATTTAGCTGCTGTTTGGGTGCTTGGCCCATTCATGAAATCCTCAGAAAACAGCGAACGGAAATCTCGACGAAATCCCCGAAGCAAAGGCCTTGGGGGCGTGGTCGCCGCGGGTCGGCATAAAGTCCATTGGCGTACAATTTTAATGAGTTAGACATAAAAAAGTTTTAGCTTTTTGAAAAGCTGGCGTTGAAATGAAGCCAATGAAATACTAACGCACACTGACATACACACACACAAACACACACATACGCACACAAATAGACGCACATAACAGCTCTACGGCCTGATGCCTGCTGGGCATTGTCTCTGTTGCCATTCCTATTATTCCCGATGCTGTTGTCCTCGTCTGGTATTTTATTGCATAATCGTGAGTCAATCAGCGACCTGGGACCCAAACACACACACAGAGAGAAAGAGAGAGAGATATTCAGAGAGATGGAGAGGGGGCAATACAGGGCGAGAGAGCGTCCTTCATCAATGCAAGTCAGCTAATAAATACGTGCTGCAGTCTGTCCACTGGGACTATTGGGTGTAGCCATGCCTCTCGGCGTCCCTAATAAATTAAATTTCAGTGCACCGCTTTCAGTTTCGCTTTAATTTGTCGCATTTAATTGAATAGTGCTCGCAGAGCGAACCGTGGAACGCCCCGAGTGCAGTGGCCATGTTTGTGAATGCCCATCGAACTGTTGTTATAATTTGCTTCAATTTAGCCGCCATTATCGCTCTTTGGCCGTTGCGCATCAATTAGCCATTCGTTTTTCGAGGTCGTGAGTGCCAGCGCGTGGGCTGCATTTCAAATTCAATGAGAATGTAAATTACATATGCATGAAGGCATAATGCTGAAAGCTGAAAGTGGGGCACTTATTTGAAGGAGTGGACGGACGGACTGCATGTAGACCGATCTGGGCAATCTTATATCATAGACCTCTTTCAATTTATGATGTATGATTTTTATCATTATTTATGCATGCGCTTAGCTAAAATTGTGTTGTTCTTCAAGAGCAGCTGCATATTTTGTAGAATTATAGCATCCTGTCGATTGCGTTCGCGGTGCGCAGCAAGAGTGAAGTGTGCGAGAATTGTGCGGCAAGTGTTTACCTTCATTTGGTTGCAGTCAGTGTAAAGTGAACTCAAGTGAAGCATGTGGTTATGGAACGTTGCGGTGGTCCCTACCTGTGCCACGACCCACCGCTGCTTTCCGGTCTTCATCTATCTTTCTCTCCGAGTGGTGGCACATATTTTGGCATATGTCCAATGCGCGAACTGAAACCGGAGTGACTACAAATGTGGTTGAAATGTACGCGAAAAGCGGCAAACCGCAAAAGTAGCTGAACAAACACAAATGCGCCTGGCCAAATCGTTGGCAACTAGCATGAAAAAACCAAAAAACACACAAACACCCACACGTACACAGCACACACAGTGGGTCGGCGGTAGCAAACACTAATACACATGCAATGATTGATGTGTACATATGTGTCTGCGTGTATCTGCGTGTGTGTGTCCCTCTTAATACCTGGGTGTTGGTGTGAGTGGGCCAACAAATGCAAACAGAAATACAAATATAAACACAGATGCTAACTAACCACAGCAATCGCCCATGTGTGTGTGTGTGTGTGTGTGTGTGTGGCTGCTCACCAAATCCTGGCTGTAATACAAACACATGCAAAGTAGGATTACAGCGTTGGCGTATTTTGATGAATTTTCAACAGAAATTATGCTACAGTGCCACTTGTAACTCCATGTACCAACGCCACCATTACTAGCAACAATAACAACAACAATAAAAGCAGCGGCTATCAGAGTCCATTGTTGGTCCAAGTGCCCTGTCCCCTCAGTCGGTTCGGTAACAGCACCATCCAATACAACAATGGAACTGATAAAAAGGATAAGAGCGTAAGTGGGCAGAAGTCCTGATTCGAATTGCTGTACATTTTTCATATGAACACTCGACTGTAAAATGCATTGCCCCTTGAATTAAATCAACAACAACTCAAGCTTAAAAATATTCTGCAGAAACCTTATGCCCAACCGAAACAAGCACAACAACAACTAAAACAGCAGCAGCAACAAGCAACGGAGAGTGCTTCAAAAATATATTCAGCATTATGTATTGCCATTGGCAACACGAAGCCACATCATTGCCCTGTTTAGCCTGCCATTGTTGTCGATGTGACCATAAGATATGTTTTCAATGCAGTTTTCGGATTGCACTTCCCAAATATAACGAACTATGCAGCAGGATCACTGTGGTGGCAATTCTTATGCTTACACCCTATGAGGCGGATATATGTTCTTTAAGCAATGGAATCGAGTTGCGGCCATCGCGATATTTATGTTTGTCTAGGAAAGAAAGCTTTTAGGGTTTAATGGCTGGCTATGATTGGCTTTATTATAGATAATAACTTTTGAGTTTGCCTTACCAGTTATCCAAATCAAACTTAACAGTTTAGACTGTCATATTATCATAAACTGATTAATTTGAGCCAATAATTTTATCTCAGATATTTTTTTTAAACGTTTGACCGAATATCGAAGGCATATCTTCGGTTTCAAATTGTTATATAAGAGGTTCTCCCTAGCTGTATTTAATAGAAATAAGAAACTTTCAGCCAGCTAAAGGTCGTCTGGCATTAAACGCGTTTAAGTTGCCATTTTGTAGCGCCAGGTAAGGTAAAAGGCAACAGCTGAACGAACAACGACCAAAGGATTGATGCACATGAGGCGTGTGGCCTCAAAGCGCGTTATTTGTTGTAAAAAGTATTATTTTCACACACACTCACTCGGAATAGAACACAAAAAAAAAAAAACAAAAAAAACTAATAAGCTTTTGTGCAATTGCCAACAGTCGCGGTCTCTTTCCCGGCAACCAGCTAAAAGCTAATTCCAACACATGGCACAAAAGGTGGCAAAATCTGACGAGATATACGAGTGTGTGTGTGTGTGTGTGTGTGTGTGAGGGTCTGTACGAACAGAATATGCAAACGTCGAATGCGGTGCGCAATACAATGCAACAACAGCAACAAGCTCAACAATGAAATCAAAAGGATTTCAGCAGCCGCAAATGCACACGGCGTATAACATTTAGCCCATGGCATGAATGGCTGGCGGGCGGTACAAGGCCGGGCAGCGTGGTGGGTCGTCGGTGGGTGTGCCAGTGGAGCGGGCGGTGCATTAACACACGGGCCAATAAGTATGCAATGCGCTGTGACATTTTTAACGCCGCCAACAAAGGCGGCAGGAACAACAATGCCAACCAGCTAACCAAAGCAGCAGCTGCTTTGCCCCCGCCTGACCCCTTGGCAGCCACCACGGCTGTGTATGGTCTGATGGTGACGCCGTCTGTTGCGCAGGAAATCACGATTACAGCGAGTCAAAAGCACACCACACACACAGACTCACCCACACACACACACACGCACACATACATATGGGAGCAGCAGGAAGAGCTGCGAGCTGCACCAGCAGCAACGGCAGCAACGGCAGCAGCAGGAGTTGGGGCGTCAGCTTGAGCTGGGGGCGGGATATCATGTGTCTTTGGCGCGTAAACGTGTCGCTATTTGCACGGTGACAAAATTAGATTTAAATATGGCGCACCCGCAGGTCTGCCGCATGCCGTGCTGTAGCTGCGAGCGAAATGTCGGCGCATGTCCTGCTGGTGAAAATGAGCTGTTGTCCTGGCTGTGCGCTGCCATTAGCCGACGCATATGTCAAGTGGCTCCTCCAACGTTGCGGCTCTCTCAGCAGTTGCGCTGCGTTTAATTGGCACAATGAGGAAGTTTTGAATGCCGCGTGCACGAAGATATTTAGGCGAGTGTTAAGCAATACAATTGTCCACATTCAGCTGAGAAAATGTTTACTGGTACAGGGTGTATACTCAGCTTTCATTAAATTAAAAAAAGAAAAGCAGACACACACACACACACAATACAGTTGGAAGCTATTGCTAAATGTAATTGGAAAACTCTATCAATCGCTGCAAGGACCTAGGTGGATTCCCTGCCTTGCTCTGCTCCCTATCAAAGCAAAATCAATTCAATTTCATATTTACGCTTATATGAAAAGTTTTTCAATGAAGCTCGACGCATCTCATCCAAAAGTACAGCACCCCGAATAATGGGATGGATCTAAAAAAAATGCGCTCAAAATTTATTGTTAAAGGATATGGCCCATATACTTAGTTTAGACTTTAACCAAGATTAACAACAATAATAAAAACAACCTTTTATATCTTTATTCAATGATATATAATATAATAAATATAATAATTTGATTTGAGCATATTTGAAATATTATTGAAGATACTTCAAATACAAAAATAAAAATTATTAAAAATGTATAACTGTAACACTTAAAAAACACAGCATTTATGCATTTTTTTTGTTGGTATATTTCTTCTGGTCGCGCCCACTGTCTTCAGAATCGCTCCTGCTGCCTTCGCCATTATGAAACGTAAAACGAAAGCGATTTACAGTAATACCAACACTTTGCCACCCAAGCAGTTGGTTGGGCCACTCCCACGCACATGGCCCACACCCGCTATCCACTCCACAACATTGTTGTTAAATGAAGAAAGTATTTTTCAAATGCGAATTTCCGTTATGCGCATCGCGTTGAGCATGAAGACATTTTTGACTATTGTCTGCCACGCGGCAATACGAAGAGCAGAAAGCTCAAAACAGCAACAATGTCTGTGCGAAACTATTGCCAATGACAACGACAACGACAACGACAGCGACAGCGACAGCGACAAGGACAACAGCGACGACAGCGATGAGGAAGACGTTGATGATGGCAAGCGCTTCCGCTTTTGTTGTTGCTATTGCTATTGTTGTTCATGTTGCTGTTGTTATTGTCGCTGCTCTGTGTGCACGACATACAAAACATTGAATGACATTATCCTTTATTGCTTATCCCATGCTTTGCGCTCTACGCTCCACGCTCGATGCTCGTTGCTCGGTGCTCGGTACTAGGTGCTTGGTGCTCAGGGTTTGGTGCTTGGTTTTTGCCGACAGCTGCGCTCTGCACATTGGCACGCAAATGGCAGAAGCAGGACATGAACTCGGTCCGTATCGCCTAGGCAAAAGTCGAAAGGGCAACGCGGCGTATGCGTTATATTAACTATGACATTCTCGAGCTCGAGCTCGAGAATCGGGTGCAGTGGCCTATTCCATCAGTGTGGGTAATGGGTAAGCAGGATGGGCGAGGGGGTTAGCGCGGCCAGCCGCAGTGTGTCCGCCAGGACAAACTTTTTCATTTCCCCGCGGAAAAATTTTCAAAAATTTCATTTCACAAAGTCCAAAGAAAAACTTTGCGCCAAAGACATAGAAACTAGTTAGAACTGAGTGCGGGGTGCGGACGAGGTCAACAAAGCTGAAAGTCGTGTCGTTCTTTGGCTAGTTGGGCGCTCTGTCTTTCTTACTCTTCCACCATACCCCAAAACATATATAGACACACATACATACATAGACACTTTGAATGAGACACAGGCAAACGCATTTCAGCGAAATAAAGTATTCAAATAAAATATGCTAAAATCTTTGAAGTACTTCAAATAGCAAAAACTGAAAAAGAAACAAACTAAAACGAAAAACAAAGAGAATGAAACGAACAAAAAAAAAAGAAAAAAAAATGGAAAATAAAAATGGCACACAGTCGCAAAGTTTTGCGTTCGCTTCAGTTCGAGTTCGAATCAAATGGCAAAAGCCAGCAAAACGCGCATAAAAACCATAGAGAGGAATCAAGAAATGGCTGGCAACGGTCGCGGCAAGCAAAATGAAAAAGAAGACATGACAATGAGAAGAAAAGGCAAAGCAAACCAAAAAGTAAATATCGTTTATGTTGTCATAACGCGCTATGCCCAGCAGCCAAAGCAGCACCGCCCCGGCCCCGGCCCCGGCCCCGGCCCCGGCCCCGGCCCGCCTCGTCCCGCCCTTACCTACCACGCTCGACCATTCTGTGCCTTATCATTTGAATTTCTCGACATGTTTGTCTAGCTGAAGCTGAAGCGATAAAGATGCGATAAAGTGAGAACAAGTTTGCGAGATGCCTGGGACTAACTTTTGACCGAATTCTGCATTTTACGAGTTAGCCCCGCCCGATTCTTGACGGACGTTGTTCGGCAAGCAAAATTGCCAATTTGTGTAAATTATTAGTTCAAGTGGTTCAAGAATGAAAACTAAATCGGATATCGCATTGTTGGGATGAAGGTGCTTGTGGGTGTCGTTGAACGCGCTTGTTCCCTTTGTTATCGTTGCTCAACTTTATCTTTCGTTCTGAGAATTGTCCAATTTAATATAAATAATTTAATTTGATTATTCGCATCGTGTCGCAACTGATTGCACACATATGTGAGAGAGTGCAAGTGTGTGACAGTGTGTGTGTGCGTGTGTGTGTGTAGGCTTGGGCGCTTGTCACGCCCACTTTTGGCATACTTAATTAAGCAGAAATATTGCAGTAAAGTTTCAATGCGCAAAAGTTGAGGAACAGAGAACAAAAACAACATACACCAATTTGTATTAAAAATTCATATTTGCCTAAATTTGTTTTTACAAGCTGTACAAAAAAAAGTGTAGGATAGAGACGAAAAACGGGCGTGCTGGCTCGCTCGCTCGCACATATTTAAAATGCACAGCTGTTAGATTTAATTTGACTGCAAATAATATATAAGCCATTCCATCTACGTAACGTTATGAATATGTGCGCGAGTGTGTGTGAATTTTGTGTGTATTTGTCTTGTGTGCTATTGTTAGCTTTTCTCTGGTACTGTTGCTGCTGCGAAACTCAAACACGCAACACTTTTGTGTTGGCCCAGAAAATGGTTAACAAAATTTTTGGCTTGCCCGCCAGGCGACAAAATTTATGCATGTTAAATTATATATGAACATTTTCCATATTACAGCAGGCAACAGTCGCATGAAGCACCAGAAACAAAAATATTTGCAGCGCTGCCTGCGCCTCACACACACACACAAACACACATAAACACATGCACACGTACACGCACACACACACTTGCATTTTCAATTGTGATTTGTGCGCATTTCACAAAATGCAGCCAACTTTTAGTCGCGAAATGTGTGCTGATTATGATATTTGCCATTAAAATGAGCGTGTATTTGTGTGTGCGTGTGTGTGTGTTAATTCAGCTGTAAGTGTGATGTGCAAGTGATGGCAAAATTTGCATTTTAAAAGCAGCTTAGCCTATATTAGGAGCATTTCTGACAGCTGCTGCTATTTCCATTGTTGTTGTTATCATAGCTGAAGCTGTAGTTGTTGTCGTTTTAAATTTATTATTATTGCTGCCGCTGACTCGCAGTTCTAAATACCCTCACAGGCAGTTAACCACATCATAGTCGGAATACAATATAGTATAGCTGTCAGGACCTTCAAACATAAGAAATTAAAGTGTTCTTTGTTTACCTTCGGGTTGAAGCTAACTGTTCTTTTCATATTTTTATATTCCTATTTTTTAGATATTTACTTTTAGATTATATTTTTATACAGGCTCCTAGAATTTTGCTGCTTTATTTGGATGTCAGGCAGTTTCATTCACATTTTCATCGTTCAATTTGCACGGACTACAAAATTGTGGTCAACTGCAGCTGCACCTGTGTCAAGCGAGAGTTTCTGTTATGCGTCCTCTGTATAGATTCCCATTTTTTGCATTAAAATGGAGGCCAAACAAAACTCAAAAGAATATCCTTATTCACTATGTGATGTGTTGCCGTTTTGTTCTTAATTGTTGGCCGAACATCACAATTTGAGTTTTATGCGTCATGCTGTTACCACTTTTCTTGTTACCATGTTCAAATTAAATTTTGCTGTTGACGCCATGATTTTGCCGGGATACGGCACTATGTCGTGACAATAACGTCCAATTTACCTGGACAGAAAAGAGAGCAAAAGACAAGCCACAAGAACTAATATGCACCGCCATGGCAAGGGTTAAGCAAAAGAATGTTTTTGTCAGCCAGCAAGGACGATGGTGACAAGGAGGCTTAGTAGAGAGCTGCATGACTTTTGTGCACAACAATTCGGAGTCAATTAGAGGACTAAAGCTCAGAACTCAATAACAAGAATAACAATAACGTGTACACAATTGTGGGCAACGGGGCGCATACGCAATATTCACGTGCTTTGCATATGGTCTCTTTGAGCCCAATCTCTTTCTAACCCTCTCTCTTTCTTTCTTTTCTCTATGTCTCCCTAGCTTTTGTACACTTCATGTGAAATGCCCCTTGAACTTTTGCCATGCAAACACACACACACACACACACACACACACGCATACATACTGAATCGAGCCATGGCAAGCCACATTTATTGATGTCTCAATTTCCTTTTGGCAAATCACCTATTAGGAATCGACAGCCAGCTTCTTGCTGTTGTTGTTGCTAGCTGCTGCTGCTGCTGCTGCTGCTGTTGCTACTGTTGCTGCTCTTTGATGGCTTTGTTGGTTCTTACAACTGCCATTGCAATTCGTACAAATTTGGCTGGCAAATAAGAGCTGCAATGTAAAAATTACCCTTCACTTGGTAATGGTTAACAATTTGCTTGACGGCTGCCGTTGCCATTTTGGCAGTGCAAAACTGCACAAACGTGTAGCTGAGTGCCAGCATTTTAAGTTGGCAAATACGAGCGACAGATATCGCGCTAGTTGTGTGTGGAATGCATAGCCTCATTTCAGTTTCGTTCAGCTCAGTTCAGTTCGGCTTTCGCTGATAGCCGTTTGATCATGACATTATGTGTGGCCGCGGCCACAACCACGGCCACCGCAGCATGAGCGCAAATTGCAGCTGCAGGCAATATGCCACAAATTTCAATCAAACGTGCTCGCCAAAAGTTGCCACACAAGTTTCAAGCCAGGTAGGTAACTTAAGCGCGGTCCGCACCACACGCAGCTTCGTGCCTCCACGCGGTACCGTTAACAAACTTTTGCATTAAGACATTAGCGGAAAGTTTTTTCCTGTTGCTACTTTTTCTTCTGGCTCTTAAGGCTGCAGCTGCAACAATTTCTCAACAACTAATTTGTTATTTGTTTGGCTATAGCGCAGCAAGTAAAGCACAACAATACGTACACACACACACACATACACACACACACACACAGTCCGTGTTGGTTAGCCAGCAAATGTAGTTTTCCATTTTCATTTCGCGGCTAGCGGTTTTTATTGCGGCCAGCATGTAGCACATGAAAAGTTTTTGGCCTTTTCATTTGCTCTGATTCAAAGAGGAGCTTGAAATCGCCAGAGCCGTGGTGCCATGTTATTTGATGATGCTTCGAATGGAGCTCTCCAGATATGGCCCAACTAAGTAATTTATCTTTGTTAAACATACTTTTTTTTTTAATTTTTGAGAATATTTATAATGTTAAAAACGAACACAGTGAATTTTGGGTTACTGTAGGGGTGCTGGTGACCATTTACTTATACTTGGCCATGAAGTTGGCATAGATCACACGGAACTTTTCCATCATCTGCGGAAATGATAGGTGCCGGGCAATTGGCCAAATCCGCTGCCGGCCACAATGCAAAAGCCTGTCGTCTCGAGCAGTTCAAATGCATTGAAGACGTCCGGGTGCATATTCATGACACCTCCGCCTTGGGTGGTATCTCAATCTTGGGGAACACGTACATGGCATCCTGCACCGGACTCACTGTGCAGCCCTCGAAGTTGCTTAACCTTTCGTGTACCAATTGGGCGCGCTCCTTGAGCGCATTCTGCACACCGCAGGCTTATAGGAGGGTTCGCCCAGTTGTGGTGGATTGACCAGAACGCTCACTGCCACCTGGACGGCGGTGGTGCTGCACAATTGTGCGGTTAGTGACTTGGTTAGCACTGCTTTCACATCCAGACACATACAACGACAAGAATTCGGAATTCTCATCGTAACTATTTGCCTGATACACCTCATCTTCCATGATCAGCAGCCTGTTGTTGAACGCGAATTTGATGATATCCACTATGTTCTCGCGGGTCAGCACCTGACCGGTGGGATTGCCCGGATTGATGACAACCAGAATGCGTGGATTACACACTTTCTTTGACTCGACCCCACACATTGGCCTCGTCCAGAAAGTAGTCGTCGCGCGACATTCCCAATTCGGTTAAGGGCGTTCACACGGCAGTTGAGCAGTCCCAGAATTTTCTTGATGGAAATCTTTTGATAATCACGGGGCACTGGTTGAATTTGTAATCGCTTTGTTGTGATTTCTTTCCGATATAGCCATGTACGCAATGTGTGTAAATGTGGGCGTGTGTGAGTGTGTATGTGTGCTTAGCTCAACGGAAAGTAAACAAATAAGCCCCCAGAATGCATCAATATTTTGAGAGATAATGCACAACAATATTTTCCCATTATATTTACTTTAACTGCTACCTATGAGCGCGGCAACCTTGACATTTTCAAACAGGCTATAAAACACTCGCTTTTCGCTGCAACCACCTCTCGACCTCCGTCCCCCATCGACGACCGGGGTACGCGTTAATGGCGGCCAGCCAGCGCCATCTGTGCTCAACTGGCATCGAGCACGGGGTGGGTTGGGTTGGTGGTGGTTGGGTGGTTCGTGTTATGGTTATGGTCACGGGGGGCTGGCTAGCTGGCTGGCAGCCATGCAACGGCGCAACGCGCTACGCAATTTCCGTTTCCGGTCGCTGCTTGTCGCAGCGCAGCACGGCGCTGCCAACAGACAACTGCAGGAGCCAGTCGCTCCAAAAATAGCGCATCCCTGCCACTGGCAGCCCGCACCGCCGCCACCTCTTCGCACCCAACGGCTGCCATTTGGCGCGCAAACAAACCGTTAACACTTTGCTGTGTATCCAGGCTCTTGCTGTTAGCTGGTTTTCCTCGACCGTCCCTTATTCACTTAGCTGCAACTGCAACTTTGTGCCACTTGTTATGTTGTTGTTGTTGCAATTTTTGTGTATTTTTATACTTTTCTTCTTTTTGTTTTGTTTTTGCCTTCGCTGCTGTTCCTGTTGCTGCCATTGACGCTACTGCAGGTAGTAAATTTCCATTAAATGTGAATTTTTGTACAAGTTTTTGAATTAAACTTTTTGACTTGGCCATAGCTCAGCTGCTTTGGGCCGTGGGCGTGGCAGGCACCCTGCGGTGCCGTTTGCCATTTGCCGCGTTGGCTTTGAATTTGCATTAAAATTTTGCAATATTTTCCAACAGCTTTCTAAAGAGCCATAGGGCGAGAGAGAGAGGGAGAGAGAAGAAAGTTTGCGCTGCGAGTGTGCTTAAAATGAAAACAAGTTCATTTTTGAAAGCATCATTATTTTGCCAGATGTTTTTGTTTTTTCCTATTGTTTCAGATTTAATCAGATCTGTCTGTCTCTTTCTTGCTCGTTTGCTTTCTCTTTTTTATCCCCATGCGACACATAAATCGTGTTAATTTTTTTCGTTTTTTGGTTCTAATCTATGCAGCAAATTTGTTAAGCTTTCGGTTTCAGTTGCAGCCGAGTGACATTATTTTACCAAATGTTATAATTTCACACCCCTCTCCCCGCCACACCACACGCGGCACACTGGCTGCCCACTTGCTGCGCCTGTCTCTGGCATAAAGTCATAAAAATCTCAGTACGGGGTCAGCTAAGTGGGTCGCTTGACCAGGCCCTGCTCTACTAATACACACACACATCTTTATATTTACATATATAAAAATATATATATTTATATATGTAGGTATATTTAGCTCGTGCTATTATTTTTAGAATATGACCGAAACATGCAAAAGATTTCTTGGCTGCAAGCAGCTGAACTGCTGCTAAAAGCACAATGCAGCGCCGCAGCTTGACATTGAAAAATGTGAAAATTATGCGGCAAACATTAAAGCAACTATATAAATTGGATGCTGCTGTTGCTGCCGCTTTCACTGTTGAATGGCAGTGAGAGGAGAGTGCGGCTAGCTGGGGCCATCAAATTTTATTCGGCCAACAACTTTGGGCCACGTCTAATGGTTTTAATTAAGCGACTCGTCGCGAGCATTGCATGTCATGCATGAAATTCATTTGGGTTTCCCTAGTCTGCTTAGCGGCAACTGCCTCCCTCCGCGTAGACCGTTGTGTCGGCCCATCGCTTACTGTGACCCCCTTTGATATACTTATACATACTTGCTGCAATTTTCTTAAGCAAAACTTTGCTGGCAACTAAAACCAAACTTGACATAGTTCTAGCCAAAAATTGCAGCTACAAACTTACTTAATTTTTGCCAACTGCACTTACACAGCGCGCCAACTGTCGTCCCGTCTTCAGTCTCTAGTCGTGGGGATGGGGATGGGGAGGGGGCGAGCTATATATGGGCGTGGCACACATGCCGCACTTATTTGCATAGTTAGTCAAGTTTTGCTTGGGCTGTGTTTGGATCTAGGGCTGGGGGCGGGTGAAGTATGTGAAGAGCCCACTCACTTTGACACTATTTCTACAGGCAAATAAATACTTTGGCCCGAGAACCGAAGTAGAAGGCAGTTTGATGGTGGAAGTTTGCAGAGAGTATTGGGTTAGGGCTCGGGGACTTCTTATTTATCTTTGACACTTGCTAATTTCAGTCGTGTTGTTGATGAAAATATTTTTGCGCGTCAGTGTCAACTTGCTAAGTTGTTTAGCAACCAAACATTGCAACTTCACTTGTCCTGGCCTGAAGAGGCAAACGTAAATGCTGACAACAACACTACAAATACACAGTTAATAATTACAGTAGGGCAACTTTGACCGTAAAACATTTTCATATGTTTAAATAATATTAAAATAATATAAAATTATATTATACAACATTATACTTCAATTTTATTTAACTAAAACTTTATTATTTTAATTATTCGTTTAAGTTTTTTTGCGGCTGTGAATAAATTTATCAGTTACATTCAAATTGAATAAAACAGACCTAAGTCATTCAACTTGTTAAGTGGAGTCCAGCTTAAATGTTTTTAGATTGTTTCACAGAACTCTCGTCTTGCTGCCAACTTCCAGTTTGAACATGAATTCATTTGGCTTTTGTGTTCAATTCATGGCTTATTCAGATTCATTAGCCAAATTCATTTGTTGACTGCAGAACCTGACAGCAAGTTACAACCCAGCTGCTAGAAGTTATCTGCCACATATGAATTTGTACATGAATGAAATGGTGCTGAAATCTGTGCTGGTGGGGCCCTAATGATTGTTCATGTCAACAATTTGCAAAACTAAATGAACACATTTTGCAATCATAAATTATGCAAACGCGTCGAGTGAGTTCACAGCTAGCAGCAAAGCGAACTTGCCGCCAGCTGGACCAGCAGCAGCCCGCCCCAAGCAGCAGAACGAGCACCAGGTACAAGCCAGTTCAGCATATCCTTAGTGTATATGTGTATGTGTGTATGTGTGTGTGTGTGTGTGTGAAAGGGGAGGAGTACGGGATGAGGAGGTGACAGGTGTCAAGCGGCAACAGCGGCTTGTTAGCCAAACTGCCAACGCAACTATTACTGTGAAAGGAACTCATAAAGCAGAAAGCAGCAGCAACAGCACCGACACATGCATATGTGGGTGGAAGGGGGAAGGCTGGCTGGGGGAGTGACATGGCATACTGACAACATGTGTTTCGAGGTGAAGCTTATAAATAAATTATTGATAAGCATCTGGCAGAGAGAAAACGTCATAAGTTCTATGCTTAAATAAGCACGAAACAACAAACTTTTCAGGGACCGGTGGGCGTGGCAGTGGCAGTGGCGCCACGCGGGTAAAGTTGTGTTCACCGCAATGAGCGGTGTAAAAGTTGTTGGTTGTTGCATTTTGTTGTTTTTGTTGCTGTTGCTTGGCTTTTGAATTTTTTAAACGCATTGAAATTACAAAAAAAAAAAAACAACAAATGGAGCAAAGTTGTTGCATGCTTGTTTTGCACATTACATTAATTTTCATTTTAACGCGCCACCTTCGCTTTCGCCGCCCACAAGTAAGCCATGGTATTTTAGCCAGGCTTTTAGGCATATTTAAAGCCAACGCCTTACGGTGCATTGACACGTTAATAAGAAATGAAAATGTTGTAAGCGTTGTTGCAATTAAAATGTTAAGACAAATTAAAAATGCCAGCTGCAAATGTGATGCGAGGAGTGCAGCAAGTGAAAAGCCTCGCACTTGGCTGCTGATTGCTGTGCGCCCGCCTGCCCAACTCGTGTCCTCAATTTGACATTTATCCCAGCCCAGGCAGTCTGAGCGGCAATCGAAGCGTTGTCCTCTTCCCCGACAATATCGAGTGTGTGTGTGTGTGTGTGTGTGTGTGTGCGTGTGCGTCTTTTTACAAGGCGACTGCCTGGCGACGCAGCTAACAGCAAATAACGAACGTTGCGCATACGCCGCGTTGGCCAAGCAAAAAGTTTGATAGCGCCACGCACTCGAACTTTTAATTAATTTATTTCGCCCAACGCGCGCTTTCCTATCTCGCTCTGCCGCCCACTCTGATTCTCTCGCTCACGCTTCCTTTGCAAGCGGGAACCTCAATAAATGTTTTCGCTGCGACCATAAATGATTTATTTGTTATTTATGCGTTCGGAACACCTCTCCCTGCACCCCTGCACCCCCCCACCCACAAACTCCACACCCACCCATCAGCAGCTGGGCCCCACGCTGTGCTGCAAATTAAAAACGCAGCCCGGCCAAACAACTTTATTTAATGTCAAAGTAAACATGCAAATATCGCGTACAACTGTCGCTCCAGCTGCAGCATCAGCTGCACAACGACGCCCCCAGCACCGCTGCTGCGTTTTTAATTTGCATGCTGTGGTCAGCCGCTGGGCGAGTGGGCGATGCAGCTGCAGGGGCGCCTGCGGCTGGGCGTTTAAACAATTTTCGGTTAATTATACGAAGCTACATAATGACATTTTTGCAGGCCACGCCCACTTGACAGCCGGATTCCGGTGCGATTGGCCGAACAGCCGATTGATTATCTTATTGTCGCGTGCCTTGCGTATCGCCGCTGTACATGCTCATTAAAGCATTGGTGTGTGCGTGTGTGTGTGTGTGTGTGTGAAGCGAAGTTAGCGTGTTAGAAACTGATTTAAATCGAACCGAAACCGCAAAATCTCAGAGAGCGTTAAATGCTTCTTATAGCTTAAGAGCTTTAATTTGTGTGGAAAACATACATTCAGGTGGAAAAAGGCGGCGTTAATTGTATTAAATATTAAATATTCTATTAAATAAGCTAAAGGTATTCTATATAAGATATCCTTGTTTGCATTTTGCTATTTTCTGTGCATACCCAAAAACAAAACTATATTTTTTAAATCATATTATTTATGTATACAACAATCGAGCCAAAATATAATCCATACTGGATCGTTGTTATTAAAAGTGCTCGAGCTCGAGCTATATGAAAATTCATAATAATTAATATTTTATTTGTTTATTGAGCATCCGTCGCTCATCAGTTGATTGGCAATAGCCAACCAGTGTGACCACAAAGACAAAACAAATAATTTATTTCAAGTTAAATAAAATTGGCAAAACAAAGATAAAAAAAAAAAAACAAGGAAAATCAACACAGAAGTAATGCAAATATGGCTCTGGCATAATTGCATTTTTTTTCACAGCACGCAAGGACATTTTAAATATTTTAATATTAAAAAAATTCGAACATTAACTACTCATCAAAAAGGACAATCGCTGCAATTTTCACAGAGTAAAACAACAAGAGCCAAAGGGAATATATAAAATAATAGCATAAGAATATTTATATATACATATATATGTGTGTGTATGTATGTGTGCGGTATATAAAAGCATAATTGTGTTTAAGCCCTATATGTATGCATTATGTCATGGTGTCCTGGTGCAATTTGTGCTGTGTATTTATGTATTTAATTCAATTAATAATTAAGGTGTAAATGCATTTGCATGCCGGTTAATTAAATTTGTGCGGCTTTATTAAAGGAAATTACGTATTTTTTATGCACTCGCCTTGCCACAGCAACAACCGCGCATTAACAACAAGGACAAAAGGAATATGAACACTAGGGCCAACGCTGACAATGCATCAGAATCAGAAGTGATCATTATGTCTCTTAAATACACACATATACAATTATGAATGATATTCGCTAAAATCAACTTTAAACTGAATGTTGCGCAGGATAAGAGCACAACACACCCTGTGCTGGACTTGGCAGAGGTGGGCTGCTGCCTCTGTCTGGAGTTGGTGTCGGTTTGGGGCTTGGGGCTTGGGGTTGTGGCTGGATGCGTCGTATCCATTCACATCTATAAATATTTTATGCGTTGCATTGCAGTCATTATGGCATTCATTAAATATAAAGTGGAGTGCAGACCAGACCCAAAACAGCCCTCGCACAGATACAGAGAAACACCAGGGCTAAGCTGAGGGAGACGAGCGTCAACTAAAAACCGTTGCCGTTCATAAATCTCTTATATATGTGCCTGTGTGTGTGTGTGTGTGTGTGTGTGTTATAACAAAAACGCCGCTTTGTGGTGTGTAAAAAGGGGATTTGGTGGGGATGCGAGTGTCAGGCATGCTCACGGCCATGTTGCCACGCTTGACAGTAGTTATTCATATAAGTAAGGAGACACACACACACACACACACACACACACATACACAGTCGCATCTACAGATAGAAACAGCCAGTATTTGCGGGACTTGGGGACAGATATCATGGTGTTAGTGTATTTCTGATTTGTGGTCTGACAGTTTAACCAAAATGCATGCATGTAAATTTATTTGTGCTCATTTTTGTAGCCTTGTTGTTGTTGTTATTACTGTTGTTATTATTGTTGCTGCGCTTACATATGTCAAAATATTAAATTTATGCAGCGGCAGAAACAAAATGAGCGCAAAGACGACTACACAGCTATTACACCCAACGCGGCGGGGCGCAGCTGAGCGGACGAGGTGTTGGAGGCGGACAGATGAGCACAGAATGTCAGCCACTATGAATGCAGCCAGTGTGTGAGTGGGTTTGTGGGCTGTTGCCACGCCTATTTGGCATACGATTACACCATTGTCGATGAGCACCACGACTTTACCATGTAGTTTGTACGAAACAGATATACATATATCTGGTTCCGGAATCTTATCAATAATGTTCAATCAATTCTAAATTCAATTGTTTCTTTTCCTATTTTTTCTATTATTCCAAATTTTTTGTACAAAACATAACAATATTTGCTATCCTTAATTATTCATTACAGACAAGATTTGCAGACAAAGTTAAATATTATCTACAAAAAGATTACTCAAATTAACGGCTTTAACTAAGATTTATTTAATCTGTTGCCCATAAGAGTGTATAACACAAATATAGGTATGACATTTAAGGCTTTTTTGCCCAGATGCACTGGCAGTGTTGGCCATCAGATTTCAGTTCCAACTGCAACTGCACTTCGGCTGTCTGCCGGATACCTACTGCACTATTATGCTCTGATGCTCATTTCAATTCTATATATTTTACAATGGTGACATTTATTTTCGCACGCTGCCCTCTGACAAAGGGCCAGTGCCCGGTTTTTGGTATTCATTTACCAAATACCAGTTGCAAGTGATTTGGTTGTTGTTGACTAGGTCGACCACTGACCGTTTTGAGTTGGCGGCTGGACACTTTTGACATTGACAACATTTATGGTTCACAGCATTTATGTTGCCAGCGAAATCAACAGCAGCTGCAACGGAAAAACTACTACGCATAAATGCACTGCAATTTGCAGGATTTATCGCACTGTGTAAGGAGCTGCGATTTGTTAATTCTAAAAGCTGGTCGGCAACTGTTGCTCGTTCCTTAAGGGCTTGGCCAGCTGCTGATCCCGCTGATCCGGCTGCTCAGCTGTTGCATTCGAATTAGCCGCGTTGGAAAACACTGTTGCACGCAATTTCCGGTTCAGATTTTTTTTGCCTTGTTGCTAATCTTGTTGTTGTTGTTGTTGTTTTAAAGCAACCACATTTTTATAGTGGTCATATCTTTTTATGGATACTTACTTTATTAAACCGGCCACGCAAAAACGAAGCCAGCGGCTAGAGCAAAGCTGAGAACCTTGCATGCTACTTTATTTCAACTTATTTACTTGCCAGCAATTGCAATGCTCCGACTAGCTGCAGCTGCGGCTCCTTAGATTCTGGCCAAGGCTATGGCTATGGCTATGTAGATGCAGTTATTATTTGAAATTTCATAATACTTTTATAACTTTATGCAACTGTTTTGCCTGCTGGCGCAGCCTTAACGCGGATTTCATACTTTGGCGGGGGCGACCTCCCCACCTCCCGCAACCCAGCGATCCGAACAAGTCCCGGCTTGGAACCTTCTGAGCACTACCCAGTTATTTACTTTTGCAATTTTCAACGCTCCAACTACATGCCATTTGTTCTAGGATTCTTTGTTGATTTTTTGCACTGTTTGTTTTGTTGTTGTTGGTGCTTCTACTCTTGCCTCTTCTTTTTATGTTATTTTCTTTTGCCCTCCTCGCCGCCGAAAAGTTTATGTAAAACATATTTTTCTTAAATAATTTATTTTTTGGTTTTCCTTTTCTTTTGCTGCTGCTGCTGCTGCTGTTTTTCTGCTGCTTGAACAACCCAAAATGAAGCTTTTATTGAGTTCAGGTGCGCTGCCATCCCTTTCCCAGCCCTCTAGCCCAGACTTAACCCCAATCTATGCCCTCAGACTCCTGCTACATCCCTGCTTTTACTGTTCTTTTTCAATTTGTGGCCACATTAACGTTAGGAAAATATGAAAGCACACGAAAAGTGTAAAGAAATGGCCTGGCATGCTTTTCAACTGCATTTCCCCAACTCCCGATATACGTCCCCCTTCCCCTTCGCCCTCCCCTTCGCCAACCAAACGAGAATGCAAAGCAGCCAGGACTAAGAGCCAGTTCGTAACGGAGTCAGAGCCGGAGTCTTGCGAGTTTTTCGCGTGCACGGAAACGTTTAGCTGCCGCATATTGGTAGAAGCGTGCCACATTGAGCTGCAGGTAAGCCAAGGCAAAGCGTCTGTTTTTATTTTTAGAAAATATTGGCACAATTCAGCCCCATATTCAGTGTGGCCGCTGCTCGAGCTTGTGCTTGAGATTTACCGTGCATTATGCGCTACTTTAGCGGGAATTGTGGTGTAACGTTTAGCCCGCCAACACGAAACGAGACTCCAGTGGGGCTAAGAGCGATATGTATACCATAAATGTATGTTGTCTCACCTTGGGCCAGAGTTAATGGGTTCAACAGTGGAGGTGATTGTTGTGCGGAGTGCTTACCTGAGAGGAGATACAAGAAACGAATAATTAATTAGAGAGGATTTCTTGCAAATTAATTCAATAAATTAAATAACTTTCTATTCAATTGTTATGATATATATACGTATGTACATATATGCATGCATTCGAGAAAGCAGCTTTTATCCTCGCCAACCAGTGGCAACACTTGTGGCACACAAGTAGTGGATCAGAGGGCAGGCAGAGCAGACGGCCAGAAAACTTAATTTATTATTTTCGACTAATGCAAACACATCAATTTGTCGCAAGTAAACACTTCAAGTGGCTTTCGTTATCTCTACCAAAACACTGACAGCAGTGCCGTCCACAGTTGTTCATGGCCCGAGCCAAAGAGAGATGGCGCTGCCCGAAATTCATTAGAAATCTAACAGCAAATAGCAAAATATATTTGGCCCATTTGGCGTGGCGTACAAATTGTTTATTTAGGATGTAGCAGAACAGAACTAACTTGCCACTTGCCACCCCCAGATCTCCACTCCACGGTTTTCCACATTTCTGCTTGGCTGTCCAGCCACCTGACCTGCGGCCATTGACGGCGAGCCCTTTTCATAATTTTTCAATAAATTCAAGCGCCATTAAGGGACACGTTCGAAGGCATTTATGTCGATAACGGGTCTTGGTATTCAATAATGTGCGCATTACATTTGCCTTTGACGAGCGTGCAGCCTTAACTAGTTTCGGTTGCTGGTCTCCTCGCGCCTGCCACTTTGCCACATTGGCATTCTGTCACTTTGCCACTTTGCCACTTTGCTACTTGGCTACTTTTCTACTTGGCTGCTGTTTAACCGCAATTGAAATTACGCGCTCGCTTCCGTTTCGGCGTTCGTTGTGGCTGCTTCAAATTTATGCAAATTGCGTCACGTGCCCCAATGATTTCTTTGTCGTTGCACGAACCCAACTGGCAACCGGGTTGCCACCACGGATACGCTGATGATGACGGAGACGCTCGCCGGTTTCTACCTTTTTTGCCACTCGTTTCGTGACGCTCTGCTCTGGCAAGTGTATCATTATATAATTTAATGTAAAATAATTAGCCTGCGCCACGGGCCTTACACTCTTCTACCCCTGCCCCACCGAGCCCAGTTCTGCCCTGTCCTGACATTGATGTATCCCTGCTGACGGCAAACGTGCCACCACATCCAATTGACTTTGAGGCAGTACATTTGCTGTCTCCAAGCACCATCTTGAGTTTCATTTGCGGTCACTCGATGATATATTCACACACACACACACACACACACACACACACACACACACACACACACACAAACAAACACCCACGTGCGACGACAATTGAACTCAGAGCTCCTCATATGTGCGCATTTGTCTTGCAGAAAAAAAGAAACAACTTTGCCTGCTGTTAACATAATTTCCTCAGTTGATTGATTCAGTTCGAATCGGCAGCAGCAATATGCCGACAGGGCGTGGCAGCACTTAAGCTACCTACCGCCCCCTTCCTCCCCATTGGCGTTCATCTATGCCTCTTTTGTGCAGATCCTGTGCTTAGACAAATTGTTCTTTAATGTAATTTTATTGCAAAAGTTTTCAATTTGCATTTAGCACGACGCAGCTCAATATGCGCAACAATAATTTTATAGGCACCCTCCACGCAGCCTTCACTTGACACGTGCCTGAAATCGAAATCTATATGGGCTAGATACTTGGGAAAAATGTTTCGGAAGTTGCTTAACTTTGTTTAGCCTGTGTTTTTATCATTTCAATGAGGCTGAAATAAATGGATTGAATTTATTTATTTATTTTTTTTTGTTGCCAATTAAATGATATTTTGTATACAACTAAGTTCAGTTGGTTTTTATTGTTCAGTTTGCATCTTCATCATGATGCAGAGGCCATTGCCACGCACTGAAATTGATGCCAAGAAGTCAACTTTTGGGTCATCGATGTGATTGCTTAACAAAACGACAACCCGGGCTTAACTTTGGCATTAGCTCAAATTGGCAGAGGGCGGAAACGAAACGTAGACGGAGTTCAAGAAAGGGTCCTCGTTCTTTATTGTAAAATATTCATGTTTTTTTGTCGAGCAGCAGCTGCAGCTAGTATTGAGCCCTGTTGAGCCATTCACTTAGCTGCCTTTATGACCACACTTTGTGTTGATTGATAAGCCATAAGTTTATGGCGAGAACTTTGAATATTTGTATGTGTGTGGGGTGTTATTGAAATTTCTTATGAAATATGTCAGCATCTATTAGGGCTTCAGAAATACATTTTAAATTGTAAAGTAATTGAAAATCGCTTTCAACAGAATGAGCATTGTGCAGTAGCCCTTCTTCTGGCGGCTACGTCGAGCGTAATGGCCATGCATGCGACTTTAATGCCCGTTAATTGTGCCTGTTCCGTTTGTACTGGGACCCGCCTCCTCTGGCGGCCATTCATTAGTACTGTGACAACGGCAGCTTCAAGTTGCACGCCCCGTTGGGCAGCCCGCTTGTTTTCATTGTGAATACGCGTACGGCACCACTCGATGTGCTCCAATGGCTCTATATAATTAGAAAGGCCCTGCACGTGGTGTGTGTGCGCTGTGTGCCAGTTGTTTGCCAATTGACGTTTTCATAAATTATTAACAATTATAGACAAAGCGAAAATGCCCAATGAAGACCTTAGACCAACCCTCTCATGCATTATACAGTTTCTATATTTGTTCGACCAAAGTCGTTATACCAGAACGGATAAATTAAATTTGCAATTTATACACGTGTGCTTTATGCTCTGTTATTAAATTTGTTGCTTTTACCCGCTGTTAATTGTAAGCTTTTAACGCTGCTGAGTAAGATTTCGCATTCGCATATATGTATATATTATATTATATAGCTGAAATCAGGGTATTGTCTATTGTCTCACCAATCGAATGTGAAGCATTAGGTTCAGTGAGACACTTGACCGAAACACTTCAATTACAGCAAGTACAACAGTGGGAGCTGAATGTTCTCGCCTGGACTGATTTTCAGTATTGTCGTTCGACAAATAATAATAGGAAATTGTAGGAGAAACTTTAACAACAACAACTAATGGTCAAACATTAGTAAGAACACGCTTTACATTTCAACCCGGCAGCAACAGCAGCAACAGCAACAACTACATTTACATTACCGATAACAACAACAGCAGCTGCAGCTGCGGCTACGTCGACTGCAGTGTTGGCTGCGCATAATTGCATTTGCGTTAAAACGCAAGCAAACAATTCACTTAAAGTGTAAATAAGTGGAGAAAGCAGCCAGCTGAATCAGATGCCCCAATCAATCTGTCTCGCTCTTTTTTGCTAGTCTGTTTCGTTCTTGCCTTAACGTTTGCATGCGGCTCGTTCTGTCTGTTCGTCCGTCCGTCTGTCTGGCTGTATGTCCGGGTCAAGTCAAAACCAAAATGGCCAAGCTGACAAACGTAGACAACGGAAGTCAATCAGACAAGCAGACAGACTTTGATACGCAAGCGCACCGGAAGTTCTGTTGCAATGAGCCGGCGACGTCCTGCTCAACGGACGAGGAGTGAGGCCCGAGTGCCGACAGGCGGCAACTGACAGACATGCAGCAGCTGGTGATTAGGTGCCGTACGAACAGCTGCGTCGGGTGGTGGGCGGTGGGACGGTGGGTTGGTCGACCGTCGACCACGACAAACGTTGTTTAACTAAATTCAATAATCGTTGGCAATTGCAATTTACGAGCTGGCGACGCCAGGCGACATTTGTGCAAATACAGAAATTATAATAATGACATGCAGTCCGACAGGACTTCAGACTGAGACTGGGTGGCGGTGTGCGGAGGGAGGGTCGGTGCTTGGGCCGACGTCGGCTGGCCGGCCCGTTGCCGCCTGACCGACATATGCAACGGGTCGTAACTGGCGACGTCAATGTCCCCTGCTCGTCGCCAGCCACAATGGGATGCAAATAGCATTAAGTGGCTCAAAGTCATGCAAAGGCGATTTGATGACGCATTTAGCAGCGCCACCGTTCCACCGCCCCACAATTGGCGAGGGTGTGTGCCTGCCTGTTCGTGTATGTGAGTTTTTGTGGTTTAGTTTGCCAATTACCACGCACTCAATGACATCCAATGACCCGACCCTGACGTTTGATTGAAGATGTCGACAGTTGTCATAGACGACGAGAACGTGACAATTTGGCTAAAACCGAAAATTTGCTTATTGGAAAATGAGGTTTGGCATTTATACATTAACTAACTATTTAAGTTATTTCAAATCATTTCAAATTAATTGAAATTTCCTTGCTTCTGAATTCCAAGCCATAGCAACACACAATAATTAATTCACAAATTTCATCGCTTCAATTTCTCAAGTGTGACTAGGCAAAATGCAATATAAACTTGAAGTGGAATGCTGCACTAAAATCAGCCGGCGTCGAGTACTAGTTGAAGCATAGACTTGTGGCCAAAGTAAGCATTTGCTCCCTAAAACCTAATTGATGTGCTTAATCGTTTTTGACAACAACATGTACACACTCACACAACCGGTGCAATTAAGCATATAAATATTGAACTACTTTTGTTTTGTATGAAGGCTTAAAAGAAGTTTAAGTCTTGGTTTTAATTGTTGATGAGTATACATTATTATTATTTTAATTTTTAAAAATCACGAATAGGCTCTGATAAGTTTTTAAAGGGTTCTCTAAGATTATTTTAATGCTTTCCGCTGCTGTTGACTTAATCACTTATTAATTTTCGGAGCTGTTGCGTTAATGCAGCTTAACTCTTATGTGCGTTGGGAATTCAGATGTTTGTTTGAAATTTTTTGCAATAATTTGTGCTACTTTGCCAACTTTTACTACATGCACTAAAATGCGCTCTTAATTAAAATGCTAGCCTCCAGGCCATCTTTTAATATTAAATATGCACGGACACACACGCGTCCCATTCATTAATAAAACATAAGCCGAACATAAAAGCACTTAGACTCAGTGGGGGCTGCTATCGATAATTCTGAGGTAAGCACCACTCGTGGCATATTCAATATTGTGGTTTGTATAGATTTTTTTTGTTTTTGTGTTTTCTGTTTAAGGGCTTTAGCTGTTTGTGCATTGTTTGGCCTTTAATGCCAATTAATTACATAATATTTAATACACATGTTGCCCACCCCGCCAGTTGCCAGTTTATTTGCTTTCGTTGTTATTTTCGTTGTTATTACTGTAATAATTTGTTTTAATTTATGCATAATCCTCAATTTAGTTATTACTTGGATAAACTCAGCAAGCAGCGGCTCAATTAAAACACCGCTAGGTAAGCGGAATGCGAATTTAGAAATAATATATTTACAATTGAATGCGGAATATGGACAATTTATTTTTTTTAATTTAAAAATCAATCGGAAAGCACATTTTCATTGTAAGATGAATACAAATTGAAACTTTGTTTGTAAAAATAAATGTTGAATATGAATTCAAGTATAATAATAAGCAACTGGAGAAAAATATGTTCTAAAATTTAATATTATTATTATTA
Organism: Drosophila paramelanica; assembly: GCA_035043915.1. Lineage (NCBI taxonomy): Eukaryota > Metazoa > Arthropoda > Insecta > Diptera > Drosophilidae > Drosophila > Drosophila paramelanica. The sequence goes on along the minus strand of JAWNMO010000354.1, from coordinate 4,050,737 downwards.
TTATTAGACATATTTTTGGACTGTTTGGGTTTTGGAAACCATAACCTTTCTGGAGGCATATTTTTTGTAACGGCGTCTTTGGCTACTTTAACAATAAATTTATGAGCCATTTTTAATGATTTAAAAATGAAAATCTCGGGGAGTAAAAAATCTGGCCAAGGCGCAATAAAACTGCGTCATTTTGGTGATATAAAAAATCGTTTTGTCCCCTGACAGTGAACATCAGTATTACCAAAAATGAGAACGAAAGCGAGAGTGCGAGACAGAAAACCAGAAACCAAGACATTCTGAGCAAAAGAGAACGCAAACCCAAAAAAAAAAAAAAAATTAAATGATGAAAAAATGAAGAAGAAAAAAATCATGTCATGTCATTGTCGGCATCGTAAAAATGTTATCAGCCATAATAACGAGCCACGATTTTGGGCCACGGCTCAGGGGGTGGGTCAGAAGACACGGGGGTGGGGAACAGGGGAGGGTTTAGTTGACTGTCGCCGGCGCTAATGGTGCGCAGCTAATGACTGGAGAGCAGAGAGCCGATTCTATTTCATGAAGTGCGAGTACTGCACGAGCTTTAAATTTCAGCGCTCGATATTTGCTTGGAATTGTGGCCGACGTCTGGTGGGTCTTCCCATTAAATCGTGTCTGTTGTGGCATTTTGTCAACTTATACTTAATGGTAATAAAAAGTATATCAAATCAGTGTCCTTAATCCCAGAATTGATGTTGGGCTTCCTGGTTTGCGGCGCAGACTACGACTCTGCAGCTTTTGCTGCTGCTGCCTTCTCGGCTGCCCTTCTGAGCGGGTCATAGTTTATGTTTTTTATTTGCTTTCGCATTTATGCGATGGCATTTCTAGCCTTACTTACAATTCAATTTCTGAGCAGACATTGAGTTTGCCCGCCTTTCTCCGGGCATTGGCATTGAATTGAAATACGCGGCGGCCAGGAGAAAACCCACAAGAAATTCACAAAATGCCTTTAAAACTTGAAAGCTGATTTGCGTACCTTTTACAATAATGAGCTCACAAAAAACGTAAATAAAGTATATACAATTATTTATTTCTTTTCTGTAACATATATTTCCGAGTGGCCGATTTCATAAATTGTGTGAACTTTTTCCGTCTCTTTAATGATACTGCGGGCCCATTTAGTGTCATATTTAATGTGAGCTGCCGTCATTGGAGCTCAATTTAATCGATGATGGCGTAATTGCGACAATCGCCTGACGCAGGCCCATCCTGCGTATGCGCAATATTCGCAGCCACTGTAGCTATCCGCTTAAGCCGTCCTGAGTGCGCCAAAAATGAACTGCCAGCGCGTTCTGCACTCATTAATCAAATGCTAAGGAAGCGCAGACACGAAAAAAAAGAAGAAAAATAAATAAAAAATAAAAATAAATAAAAGCCAAACCCTTTTGGCAAGATTTTTGTTGGCCCAAAAGTATGCAACGTTCTCTGGTATGCGACAGGCTGGCTGTGTGTGTGTGTGTGTGTGTGTGTGTGTGTTCTTGTTGAAAATGCATTTAAAAGATACAAAAATCCGCAGCGAGGAGCTAAGTGAAAAAGCGGTCGAGGCTGAGACTGAGGGGGTCCAAAATGAAAGGAGCTTGAGGAGGCGCTTCGGCATTGTATTTTATGCTATTTGCATTTTCTCCCCTCTGCCATTTTTTTTTCTTTTTTGGCAAGGCTAGTAGCCAGTACATAAAAAAAAGAAGTTAAGAGGGCCAGTACATCCACACACACACACACTCACAGTCAGTAGCACACACATAGAGATATAAATAATAAGTCTATATGGGTCTGTGTGTACAGTTGGCGCAAAAAATGGGCGTGCCGCCCTCCGAAACACGAAAAATAGCGGCGAAAAAAATGCATTTTATATGCAGATGCATGGCGTAAATTGCAGTTACGTACTAAATAAGTAAAATCGCGCTGAGTATTTTTCACTTAAAAACTTATGTCCCTTCCCCCAAGCAAGGCCGAAACAACAAGCAAAAAAGGAAGCCCACATGCACTGCCCTGAGAGGCGTGGCAGAGGGCAAACCTCTTAATTGGGTGCATGCAGGCAAAATAACATGCGAGCTGTGCGCAAATTGTGGGTCTGGGAATGGGTTTGGGTGTAAGCATCGCAATGGAATGCACTTGGTTTTGTGATGAGACGGGCTGGAGGCGAGCTGAAGTGGACATCAAGTTAACTACCCGTTGGCTAATTAAACCTGAAAAGTTGGTCACACACGCTCACACACTCACAAACACACGCATACTTAATGGTGAATGGAATTAACATCACATTGGCAATTGGACTTGGGAAACAGCTAAAAGCTGAGAGCCATGCCAGTGCTTGAGCTCCTAATTGGCTTTATCTGTGAGATAGCCCAAGTTCTAGCTGACACTCAAGCAAGTATTCGCAATTGGCATATGAGCTAACACATACCCAATGGAAATTACGCGCACAGCTTTGCTTTTGCATAGAAGAAGGAGAAGCGAAAGCAGCTAAATTAAACACAATCAGAGCAGAAACTCATTTAAGGCGCTAAGCACTCACAACAATTTTGCCAACAACGGCAGCGATTATGTTGCTTGTTTTTTAAGCCGTTTGCCACAAAAGATGTCTTGAGCTTAAATTGCAAAGTTCCGGCTTGCTGCTTACAAAAGAAATGCGGCAAATTTTTTACAATTGGCTGAAAGACAATAATGAGAGTTTTGTTGAGGGAATAAGCTCAATGTAAAAGCAGCTGGAAGAGTTAAGCCAAAGGTGAGCCGACTGATTGGCAAAAAAATTTCGAGACGCACGAAGCCAACGCATAAGGCACAAAAACTTGTCGGATTCCTGGCGTTTTTTAACAAAGCCAGTGTACCTGGCTCAGCCGTAAAGCCTTCTTTGCATTTCGCTGAAAGTCCATTTATTTATTTATTTAGTTTATTTTATTTATTTATTTTTATTATTCCATTTTTTTGGGAATTTAATATGAGCGAGTGCGAGAGGCGTGGAGCTGAAGGCCAGTTTGACAGTCGGCCGATGGGCGGTCGGCAACCGAAGATGCCTGTGCATCCTTCGCCTGCTCTGCGCTTCTCATTTTGTCAAGTTAATGGAGAATAATAAAGCGCAAAAGTAAATAAGTAAACAGAGACAATGGCAGCGTGGCGGGTGGGGGGAGGGGCTGGTGTGGCAAAACTACAACAATAAAAGGCGCTGGAAAAGCTGAGACGGCAAAACGGCCGGAAAATAAAAGAAACACTAACCGGCCCAAGGCTTAGCAAACGAGCAGCCAAGAGCTTCCCAGCAGGCGGCAGGCGGCAAGAGGTTGGCAGAGGGAGGAGCAGGAGCAGCCCTGCGAGGCATCTTTTTGTTTTATGCGAAATGCACTAAAAATATATTTAAATTTATTTCATTTTTGCACAAATGAACTGCGCAATGCGCGCAGCGGGTCGAGTCCTGCCAGGCCAGGACATGGCTAAAGCGCAGCCTTGCAAAGGCTTGAGGGGTCCAATTTTGGCGCCGCCAGGGCGACGACTACGAGGACGTAATAAACTTGATTGCGCATCTGCTATATACACATATACATACATATATAAATTCTTTTCTCTTTTGTTTTATTTCTGTTTGGCTTTTTGTCTTTGCCTATTGTTGTTGTTGGCTTTTTAAATACAATTTTTATGAAATTTTTGGCAATTGAACTCAAGTTTTAATGGACCGCCATAAATTAGCTGAGTCCGTCGTCCCGTATGGCACCCCCTCTACCCCCTCGCCTTGGCCACTTGAGTCTCGCTACAAAATTGGATACATGCGCTTAATAAAACACTCGAGAGGCTAGCTCCGAAAAGGGCCCTCAACAGTGTCGTCTGCGTAGATGTCTGTCTGTTCCCCATTCCCATTCCCATTTTCATTCCAAATACCCATTCCCATTGCCAGCCATTCATTTTCGCTTGGCAACGACATCAATTCATTTTGTGCGCAATTAGATTTTTGTTGTTTCACACTCTCTGTTACACACACACACACACACACATACACATATACTCTGACATAAACTGAAGTTTCCAACTTTTTTTTGTTTTTTTTTAAACTGCTGTCCAACTTTTTGCCAATTGCATTGGCCAATGAACATTCGTTTTTTGGGGCTCTCCACTGACCGCTTTGCCTTTGGGGAAATGTTTTGAATGCATTTCGCACTCACAACTTTTTAGAAACAACCCAAACAACGGCAGGATATAAGCAGACGAATTCATTATTTAAGATATGAGCACATATATTACATTTGTCGAAAACACAAGAATTTACCGATAGAAGCCGGTTATTTCTAAATCTATATGCACGTTATTTGAAGCCAGTTCTGGGAAACCCTATATTGTTTTCAGATAGCAGCTTAATTAAATTTGTTATGCAAATAACTTATGTTATCAACTGAATAATTGTTAAGGTAAACGGATTAAAATTCTCTGAAAAACTTTATCAGCACACATACAAAACTGGCTCGTGGTGCGGCTGGCATTTTCATGTAGGTGTTGTAGACGTGACTGAAAATTGCTTTCCTTACTTGTAATAAACGTAAAGATGCTAATTAATTTATGGAGCGGGGCGCCTACAAGTTTGTGGCTTAAGCAAGCAAACTTTAAGCTGAAAGCTGAAACGCATACTTTCTAATATATATATTATATATTTTATTAATTAATAATTACAGAAACAAAAACACTGACAGCTGCCAATAAGCGACTTTGGCCTAGAAAATGGCGAGGAGAATGAGATAAGTAGGAAACTATTATTATAAGTGCGCCGAAAGTTTTCAGCCAGTTTCAAAAAATGTTAAGCAATCAGCAGAGATGAAATTTATTATACGACTTCAGAGTTCAGAGCAAAGTTTGCACAATCAATAGCAATGGACGTGGGGGAAACGGGTAACGGGTAACGGAAACGGGAAGAACGGAAACAAGAGACCAAGAGTGTGGGGTGCAAATCGCTGAGTTATGTATTAATAAAAAGCTGGCGATAGCGAAGACAAAGCAAGAAAAGCAAGTTGAAGGAGTGGGTAAAACCGAAATGTCTAAGGGAAGGCGCAGAAAACGTTGCGGCCACATTACGAAATCCTTCTTGCATTATCCTGTTTGTAGATTAAAATGAACTATTGCATGACAACAATAACAACAACTGTAGCAGCAAAGGCAACAATATCAACAACAACATCAACAACAACGACACTGAACAATGGCAACGGCAATCATAATACAAGCAAACGATAAGCAACACGAACGTGCACGGCCAACAAAGTGAAGGCGAGAGACAAGTCCTGAAGAACAAGCGAATGAATGGAAGAAGCTCCTAAATATAAAAAAAATATAAAAATAAAAATACAAATAAATAAGAATGCAGAAAAAGAAATGTATACAGTATATATATATATATATACACTGGAGTATAAAGCTAAAGAAAATCTGTGAAAGACGACAGCAACAACAACAACAACAACAACAGATATAACAATAATAATAATGCCTGGGATAATAATAAGAATTAAGCAAGGAAACACATCACAGACACGGGTAGACAGGCCTGGGTTGGGACTTGGACTTGTGTTCGGTATTGGGTTTGGGCTCGTGTTTCTAGCTGTTTTGGCAAAAAACAGTGCACAACACACGGCTTCCGTTTCCGCAGCCATTTTTGTGGAGAATTTATTAGTTTTTGCTCGTTAGAACTGCGCACAGCTGCCGTGCCTGAAGTGTTTAAGCGAGAGGGACTCACAGTCCAGCAACAATAACAACAACAGCAACAACAAAAAGAAGAAGAGGCGGTGGACTTCATAAACCAACAAAAATTAACACCCTGTGCAAAGATGGAGCAACAGCAACCGAATGACGTTAAGAACGAACGAGCGAGCGTCTAAAACACATAAGCTGCTTGTTTATAGTTACAGCTTATGGTTCGAGGCAGACTAGCCCAACCTACTCCCAACACACACACAATCAGTGAATATATATATATAAAGTAGAAAGCACTTTCTTTGGCTAAAACTGCAGCAGCAGTTAAGGCAGCTTCTGTTGCTGATGTGCATCAAAGTGAGAATGATTGATTCAATTTTAAAGTTGTGTAAGAGTGTGCGACTACATGTGTGTGTGTGTGTGTGTGGGAGAGTGAGTATATGGGTGGCATCTTTTGTGTGTGTGTGTGTGTGTGTGTGTGAATGGGGTGGGAGTGAGTGTGCGCTTTTTAAACAGCAGTCGACTGCTGTGTGCTTTAACAAATAATCCCGGGCAGCGTCCATTCATTTCAGTGGATCTTTGGGGGGCAATGATGGAGCTTGGCCAGCGCGCATTTGCTGACTGACTTTTCCGAGCGCCACCTCAGCAACTAATGCGAGAAATAATTACAAAAGTGAATTTATGTTCGTACAGCGATAACAAATGCTTTTTAGCGCCAGTCCCCTTCACCGAGGCCCCAACCCAACCCTGAAACCCATAATTTTACGCTACACACTAAAACTCTAAGATTTATTTATTGTTTTCCTTTTCTTTTTTTTTTGGGTGTTGTAGGTGGGTAAAGGGGCTTGAGGGGAACCAAAACGCGCGTAACTTTTCCAATGATGCGAATGAATGAATGAGTGTGTGTGTGTGTGCGTGTGTGTGCGTGTGTGTGTGTACGAATAAACTACGGGTTGCAAAGTGCATGCAGGAATTCAGATGTGTAACTGTAAAGATGTGCTGTGTGTGCATTCTTCTCAACATGTGGCACACTCAGAACGGTTCGTTTCGCCCAAACGCAAGTTTGTTCATCAAGTTTTGCCACATCACAGATTAAAATTTAACTTTTTGGCACTGCTCCGACTTAACTCCGACATCTCTGACTTTGTTGGATGTGTGCCTGTGTGTGTGTGTGTGTGTGCGTGTGCGTGTACATGTTTAGGCTGGGGCGTGGCTCTTGCGGATTAAGCTGAGTGACTTTCAAATTAGTGGATGTGCATTGAAGTTCATTAGCAAGGGGCAAAAGTTGCCTGATTGATGCACTGCTTCGACTGCAAGGTTGTTGTTGATTTCGCTGTTGTTGTTGTTGTTGTTGCCACTTTTCACTCCCAGAATATGGGAGATACGCCACAAAGTCAATTAATTAAATAAAGCTACAAACAAATATTGCTTTGCTTTGACCAAGCAAAACTATAGTTCTTAATTATTTTCAACTGATTGGAAAGTTGGTTCTTACCAGCTACTCTGCAGTAACAAAAAAAAGCGCAGAGAATTTTATAAATAAATTATAATTGGGCGGGTGACTTAAGCCTAAAATCCTCTTTACACAGTTACAAAAAACAAAAAACAAAAAACCAACCGTACCGGAAAAACGTTCATATTTTATTTGTATCAATTAACCCTTTTGAAAGTCTTTTACTTTATTGGCAACTTCTTTTATAATTTTCTTGTTCAAAAGCAATTACTTAAGCAGCACGGAAAAAATTGCCAAAAAAAAAACAAAAAATATATTTTCTAGCTAAAACAATCGACGGTCGCATCGCACTCGTTTAATTGCCGTTTATTGATACTTGAGCGCCACATAATCGTCCTAATTACTTTGCAAACTAACTTTAATTGGGCAGCGGTGAACGAGATAAAGGCGCCACTTACAACGCGCCGGCAAAGATTCGAAAGCCACTTGCATGTCTGGCAGCCGTTTAAGCCAGCCAAGGAATGGCAAGCAGCTGGGAGGGATGAGAAAACTGCAGTTGGCCACTTTTTTTTGTTATCCCTGCCCGAGAGACCGCCAGCACTTGGCGCAGCTTCTCAATAAATAATAAAATAATAATAATCCAATCATATCGTTACATCCCCGAACGGCGTTCAGTCATCAACTGCAGATGCCCGTTGCCCGGATTTCTCGCCAGTCGCTGTCTTTTGGGAGCTTCCGCCGTCTGCAGCCAAGGACAGGCAGCTAATTCATCCCGTTTCCAAGGCGCAGCGGAAATTGCATCAGAAGCCAAGAGCTGTGGAGGGGGGGCCAGCGCGGGATAGCGGACGCGGCTAAGCAGCTTAAAGCCGCATCATCGATGCCGGCGCTGGCAACAACAGAAGATTTATTGTCCCGTTGCCGGCGTTGCCTTTGTTTTGCCCATTTAGCTGAGGCATGTACAGCGTCTTACGATTTGCTCCTTTCATGCACTTAAGCACCTGCCAGGTCGCGTATAAGCCGCGTTGTCTGCTTTCAATTTGACGGCAGCCACTTGAGTAGCGGGCTCCACCGCAGCCAAGACTTTTCGGCTGCCTGTCAAAATATTTGGGGCTTTAGCTAGCGCGGGCTTAGTCAGGCGTTCGAGCAACAGTCTGCGACGGTCCTGTGGCTGGTTCCTGCCAGCGTGACTTGCACTTGTGCTAATTGACAGGCCAGCCGCAATTGATTGTAGCAATCAGCAGCTTGTGCAATATTCATTTGGCCCATTTACATGCGTAGCCTGGCAAACTTCACAGCCCCCAGCTGAATAGGCGCAATTACTTGGCGAGCCATTTCAGATAGCGATCGCTTTTGCGGCTGACATTACTTATTTATTTATGCCATGGGGAAATCTCAGATTTATATGTAGGAAAGCAAATTCCTGCCAAGTTGCAGCGCTGCCGCCTGCACCCTCCGTTATCGTTGGCATCAGCCAAGCATTACGAGCCAAAACCCAAGGCGCTCGCTCGCCTCGTTCGCTGGGCTTAATGTCATTTGGAAGGGCGCGGCTGATTTGTCAACTCTCAGTTCACCGCCTCTGATAATAGCCTAGCATTCGACAATTTCCTTCCGAAGAATGCTTCTGCTGCGGCAAGGTGAAAATTGCAAATTACATCAAAGTAAATAAACAGGCAGCGACATAGACCTACGTACTTAGTCTTGAAAATTGTTAAAGGAAGCGCCGGCTAAACCTAAATTGAATTCGGCGATGTTTCCCTTGCCACGCCCCCTACCACTCTCAATTTGCCACTTGCCATCATAGACGTAGGGGCGTACATTTCAAAGAAATTGTCATGACAAATTGAAACAATTTCTTTGGCTTTTGTGGCTTGCCAGCGCCGAAACCCCAACATTTTATGCAATAAATTAAAAAATTTGCTTACAAACATCAGGCTGGCAACATTTTGTGGACGAGCAGACGAGCAGACCAGGGACGGATGGCGGCTGGAGGTAATGGCTTACGGGTTACGCAATTCGGTCTTTGGCGTTTGTTTGCAGTTAAATGGAGCGTGTGGTTTTCTTTGGATCAAAAATGGTAAATTGAGTGATTTTTGATACGTGTGCCAGAGCAGCCAACAGTCTGATGTATTTAATTGAATTTCTTGGTCACATTTGACAAATTCACAAGTTTTTAGCATTTCCAGAAAATGCGGTCTACAAATTTCCAACAGCAATTTAATTTTCTGATCGAAGTATCACGTTTCGTTTTAACGAAATGCTAATGAAAATATCGAATATTTTTTCGACTGGCAAATCTAATAATCTATGCCTCTTATTCTATATCATTTTTAATAGAGCGCAATTTCAAAATGTTTTAGTATGTTAATCAAATAGAAAGTCGAGCATATGGTATCGCTGAATAACTGATTTGTCGTTTAGATAAGCTTAATTTATATATATATATTCATGCAGCTGCTTTATTTCTTCCACGTTTAAAATAAGAAATGAACAATTCAGTTCAAACCACAGTTTTACTTATTTGTGGGAATAAGCAAGGCCCACGCTAAAACTGAAGCTGAAACTGAAACTGAAAGACTTGTTAACGCAAATGTCTCAACTTGAGCATCAAGCCCGCCCTTTTCTATGCTGTCCCTCCACTGCTCCGCTCGTTGTCGCAATTTCTCTGCTTTCTATTGCCAAGGCAATGCGCACAATTTCAAGAATGTCGCCGTGGACAGGCGAAGACAGTGAAGCGAGACAAGCGAGCGGGCAGCGGGACCAAAAACAAAAAAAAAAAAACAAAAAAAAAAACAAATGCCACGCGAAACGAGACCAAAACAGGCAATGAAATGGCAAAACATTTAATGTAAACGTTTTGTCGACAAATGTCAAATGACCATTCGTTGGCAAACGGATCGGGCCGGAAACCAAACACAGAAATGGCGCGACGCGCCTGCGAGGGTCAGCAAAGATAGAGACAAAGCCGAAATAAGATGCGCCCAAAGACACCTCAAATTAATTCGATTTTATGCTCCATTCAACGCTGGAGGTAAACAACTGGCCAACTGGCAGTGGGCCTGGCTAAGCAGATTAACCAACAAAATCAATGACAATTTGCTCGACCGACCGACGCGACGCATTAAGACACAAAGCATCCTCTGCTGGCTAACAAGTTCATTTCATTGCGATTACGAAACTGGTCTAATTAAATGTTAATGAGATCCTCATTGTCGCCACAGGCAACTGTGGTTGCCATCCCACCAAACTTCAAGGCAAACAAAAAAAACAAACAAAAAATCAGATTCGCTTTTTGAAAGTGGTTTTCTGTCCAAAGTGCGAGCAATATATTTTATATCTTGGAACAAATAACAATGTGAAACTCACCCCGGTACATGGAGGAAAAGGATGTGAAAGGAGCCTTACCTGTACATAAAACGAACAGTTAATAAGCATTAAATGTTATTTAAAAATAACTGTGCAGAGCGCGGCACACAAGGTTTCATTAACCGCATTCAGAAGGCATTAAAAATGACGACGGGATATCAATTTTCGTCTTCTTTCTTTTTCCATAAACACAGAAAGCGAAAGAGAGTGGCTGAGAAAAGTAAATGCTTGGCGTCTGGTAAATAGAAAAATATGAAGCACAAAAATTAAAAATCTAGCAGCGCCAGGTCATTAAAATGAAAATCTTACGACGGCATCGAAAGTAAAAAAAAAAAAAAATTCCCTAGCGGACGTCTCATTCGCTGCCTTCTTGCAACATTATGATCAACATGAACACACACAGACACACAGACACACTGACACATGTGTGCATTATGTGTCCGTGTGTGCTGAAATAATTTTTATGATTATTTCTTCCTTCCGCTGGCTTTTATGCTACTCTGCTCTGCCTTTCCCGTCGCGCCTGTCGCTGCCGCTAAAAGTATTTGTGCGCATTTGGCAGCACCGTTTCTGGTGCGCTTTTCTATTTTCTCGGGCGCAATTTAAGTGCGCGGCAGCCGCAGCCGCAGCCAGAGCTAAACAGCTTCTGTACCAGCGCTGGCTCAGACCAGATAAGCACAGTGGAAATAAACATTATGTTCGCTGAGCAGCGACCATTGCAATGATCCTGCAAGCATTAGCAATGAGCGACCCATTGTGTGGGCCACCAGTCAGAGTCACGGAATACGTACTCTGATTAAAGCAGTTACGCAAACTGCAGAAGACTCTGGACCACAAGTTTAAAGGTGTCTGCATTTTTAAAGCAGACTGCTTTAACTTTCGCTTTTAAAAGAGAATAATTGATTTAAATATATCGAACTAAAATAATTGCTAAATTGAGGAAACGTTCATTTAATACATAAATAGCAAATTTATTTTCATTCTCCAATAAAAATTATGATTATTCAACGTACACCACGGTGCCACATTTTTCTCGGCAGTATTTTGTTGTTGTTTTTGCTTCCCTACTGACTGCGATATGGAATTTCTTGGATTAAATGTTATGTTGGCATTATATTTCTTTCTCTTTACGCCCACCAATGTCTGCCGAGGCCATGTCCATGTACATTAATATATATCATATATGTGTGTGTGTGTCTATGTGTGAGTGTTTTGGCTACAGTAAGTAACGCATGCTGTGTCTTAATGTCTTCTTCATGGTCTCTAGCTCTGCTACAGTTGTTGTTGTTGTTGTTGTTATTTTCCGGCTGTCGCTGCTGCACTAATACGAATAGTTGCTGCGGTCGCCGCACAAAAGTAGACTTTGACTTTTTGGAGCGGCAAAAATAGAGCTGGGAGTTAAGTAAATAATGCCAACACATGTAATACATCACGCTGGGGCGTGTGCGAGTGTGTGGGTGCTGTTGTTGTTAGTTGGTTGCTGTTGTTGTTGTTGTGCTGTTGATTATTTATGATTCTTGTGGTAGGCAGGTCCTTTAAGCGCTATTGTAGTCAATTTGTTTTGCCCATTCGGCAGCGCGCGCCTGCAATCCGAGGGTATTTATATCTTATTTTGACATGCGAGCAGATATTTCATTTAATTTAATTTCGCCTTGCTGCAGATGCAGTGAAAAGCACAAGCAGCTAAGCAAGAAAAGCCCCAAAAGCGTGCTGGGTGCAGATGTAGCATAGATTCCAAGTGCATGGAAAAGAAAATATAATAATATTAAAGCGTTTTTTTGCGACATAGAACTAAGCACTTGTAAATCCCCACAGAGGATGTGCCGTCAAGTTAGTCTCAAACACAAACACACACACACACACACACACTCTGAGGCTGGGACCCGTGTGTCGTGCTCGTTGCACTTATCCGCAAGCAAACACTAGCGAGAGCTCCCGCCTCGATCGGGTGTGCGTGTGTGTGTCTGTGTGTGTGTGTGTGTGTGGGCAAACTCATAGGAACTTATGCATAAGTGACATTAAGAAAAAGCTCTTCAAATGCAAGTAGAGAAACACTTTGGCAGGACGCTGCTGCCGAGAAAAATGGGAAAAACCGAGCAAAGTAAAAGTTTTGCCAGCTGAAAGCTACAGCAACAAAAAAAAAAAAAAAAAACGCAAAAAAAAATAAGGCAAGTCAACCAAATGAACGCAAAGTTTCGGCGCTCGGCATCGTCAACGGAATTAGGGATATGGCGGCGTCCCCGTTTTCATGCAGCCAAGGATATGCAATCATCATGCGGATTTCCATAAGCAGACAACGGGCGGCGGCGAGCTGGGGGTCGAAGGCAAATAGAAAATCAAGCCGGGGCAGCAGCTCATGGAGAGAATGCGTAAAGAAGCCAGCGGGAAGTGCATGTGGTATACAAATATACAAGGCGAAAAAGAAACACAGTGCGATAGAGATGGAGATAGTGGGAGGTAGTAAGTGCGAGTGAAAAATAGATGGCAGCTTAGAGCGCCCTGGTAAGCTGCCACTGTGCACAACGGGCTTTGCTCGATTTCCTTTTTGGTGCACAATTTTAAACTATTTTCAATGGCATTTCCGGCATCGTTTTGACTTTCGCCCCGCTCGCCGCCAGCCAAATGTTTGTGCATCCGTCTGGTGGCTACCTCAGCCATGCTCAGTACAAAAATTGATAGGTTCCCTTTGCGTAGCTATTGACATAAGTGCGAATGCATCCGCCTGCCCCGCACCATCCAACCTCTCCTGTATGCCCCCAAGTGCTATTTGGCATTGTGCAAAGTTTGCTTTTTGGATGCCAGCGAGTTCTTAAAGAAGTTCCTTGAATGCGACACACGCTGAGCTTGTATCAATGTTTTAAATTAGTTACCATGCAATTGATTCAATTTCACTTGCAGTAGATGAACTTGTTGTAAGGAGCAAAAAAATACCTGTTTAAGGTTAAAAACCTACACAAAATAGTAGAAAATAGCCTCAATTGTTATATTCCGCTGAAAATCGCATATTCTGTTGTATATTCTATCGCTCCAGAATTCAACTACTATTTTCAGATGGGGTTTTATCCTGTTTAAATGTGTAAAAAGCCCATCTGTCAATCTCAGCTTGATTCCTTAATATGCCCAGTGTTATTAGCTACATTGCCCTTGCAGCTTTGCAACATTCACTATAAAAGCTTAATCTAAAGCTGCCTTAATTGCTATGTGCTTTATAGCATATCTATAATAGCTCTTTTCATTCATACACACTCTTCATTTAAAATATTTTTATTAATTCTTTCGCGATGTCCTCGAAATTTCACAGTTCACTCATCTGATGTGTCGCAAAAACTGTTGCAGTTAAAAAAAATCATCAATCAGCTTTAGCTACAGCAAAAAAAAAAGAAGAAAAAGAAAATCGCATTTACCCGAACAAGCGCTGGCTTGTTTCAACTGCTAACAAGCGGTTTTTGAATGCATTCAGGCTGAAACAACAGCAGGATACGCGTTCTGCCAACTGTTGTCCAGTTTTCGTCGTGCAATCATTGCGCATTTCGCTGGTGACCATTTTGTGTGCTGCAATTGTCAGCAGGCAGCAACCGCACAGAGCCATTCCTCACACACACACACACATTCACACCAATACATGGGCAATTGTCGCTGTTTATTGATTCAATGATTGGATTTGTGTGAACCTTTTTAAATCATCAAAATTTGCTGCCACTGGCTTGTAGCTTCGACTGCTGCCCGTTAGCCCGCGTTGCCAGTTACCAGTTGCCGTTGCTTTATAGCCCCCTAGCAAGGCCACGCCCACGCTACGCCGCCCCGCTCGGCCTGCTTGTCCCTAGTTGTTCTTGTCCTTGTTGTTTTTTGGTGAGTTGCCTTTTTGCAGTGTTTGTTTTTTGTTTGTTTGCTTTTTTTCTCGAGCTTTTGACTGTTTGGTTTGCCTTGCTTTAACGCTATTTTTGCTTTGTTTTGTTTTGTTACGTTTTTCTTCTTTTTTTGTTGTTTTTTTTTTTTGTACATTTGGCTTCACTTGTTTCGTTTAGCTTTAGCATCCCCGAACCCCCGCCACTGTTGTTGGTTTTTTGGGCCGTAAATTTATGCTAACAGTTCTCCATTGAAAATGCATAAATTTATGTGTTTACACTATGTGCAGGCATTCGCTTCGCTTTGGGGGCGGGGGCCCGAGCAGTCGCACATGTGTTTACTTAGCACTTTTTATGGGCTGCCTCCATGTCCATGTCCGGGGCATAGTCCATAGTCCGCAGTCTATTGTCCATAGTGCATGGTTTATTTACCTTCACTCTGTTTTTATTATGAATTATATTTTATTTTCTTATTTATTTTTGTACGATGTTGTTTGCTTTATTTAGTATTTTCATAAATTCTTATTTGCATAAAATTGTTGTATGCATTTTTTTTTGCTGGTTGTTGCGCGTTTTGTTGATGCTGAGAAATGTGACAACAGCCCATTAAATTCGGCTTACGACTAAATAGTTTTTTTATCACAAACAATCGAGCGATGAGACCACGCCCCTTGCTCAAAAACTGCTTTAAAATTCCATCAGCGCGAGCCAAATGACTTCAAGAAAGCCAAGAAAAGGTATAAAAACCCAAACGAGGAAACAAAAAAACAGGTAAACAGTGTGGCCGTATTGGATTGAGGAAAAAACTGCACACATAGCCCCAGAGTCGTTGCTGCTGCTGCTGCTCCTGCTACTATAGCCGATGCATTAAAACGTGCCAAAGTTAGCGGCGAAAGTGTCGGTTGAGAGGGGTCAGGCACAAGGGGAGGGGCACAAGTCTGGGGCCGCACATAAATGCGAAATAAAAGGCATTTGAATGGCAGGCGACACTCAAAATCGATACAAACAATTCAAGGAGTAGGAGAGAGAAGAGGCACTCAGTGCTGACCGAGCGATGCAAGAGCACAAAATGTAAATGGAATCCAGCTCTCAAATGCTGTGTTGTTTGTTACATGGACGACAGTAAAAGAGATGGCCATTTAAGATCTGCCCGTCTGTCTCTTGAGCCGGACTCAATTCAGGGCAGAGCACGTTGTTCCGCCATGAAATGGATGCCCAACTCAAGTGGTCACCCTTTTTGGCGTTAATGAAAAATGCATGAAATTTAAATTGTGCCAAATTGTTAACCAGGCACAACAATCCCCATAAACACAGACACACAGACACACCCATACACTACACTACGCCCACAGCGACCTCTGATGTGGGTGGTCGCAATAGCGATCTATAAATCGACACTTTTATTGGGGCCCAACAGCGCCAGGCAACAGAAGGAAACGCGGCAGACAAAGGACGACAAATGCAGCAGAGCCGCTGTCAAATGTCTGTGTTTTCAAAATCGAATTCATATTGTTGGCTGCGAAAAATATTTTGCAGTCAGCCAAATGTCAGCGTCGCGAATTCGAGCCTCATTTTCTATGCGTATGCGACTGCCAAATGTCAACCGAATTGAACTATAAAATGTTAAATTTTCATTTGCCACGAAAATACTATTCAAAAATTGCCATTTGGCAGTCGAAAATATTACAGAAAGCAAATAAGTGAAAAACTGAGAGACGGTTTAAGCATTGCCAATATTGAATAAATGAAATATTTATTTAATTTATTACACGAATTTCAACTGGCAGTTGGCAAATAGGTAAAATCATAAGCTACTGTGAAAGGAATAAGTTTTGATATAGGTCTATAAAAATCATAAAAATTATCAACATAAAAAATAAGACGTATATTTGAGAATTGTAGTTTTCTAAATAATTTTCGTCGTCTCCCGGAAATTAGAATTGGAATTTTTTCTTAAATGAAAACAGAATATGTATTTGCGTTTTTGTAGTTATTAAAAAACTATTGTTATTATTGCCTGAAATATGTTATATATTATTATATATATATATTATATAAGACTCTAAATTCACATTTATACACCTGCTAGGGTTTCGACACAAAAATACCAAAAAATAAATTTTTTTTATTTTTATTTTTATTAATTGGATATATATATATGAATATTTCTATATGTATGTATTTTATGTAAACTTTTGCATAAAGTTAAAAAAAAATTTCTAGTATATTAAGATAGAAAAATTTAAAAAAAATGTTTTTCTTATATATTATATATATAAAGCATTTTTGCAATGTTTTCTCGATAAATTTTGCCACCGAATCCAAATTAATCTTTAGCGGTTTGGCTTTTGAACATTTGTCGCAACTCTATTAGCCATATTCTAATATTCAGCATCAAGTGCTTAACGCAACCAAAATTTATTGTGTGCCTTTCGGCAGAACTGGTCCTAACCGAGTCGCTTTGAACACACAGAAACTCAGTTTGTTCCGGCTAGGGCTGCTCGATTATAATGTAAGGGAAGCCAATGCTGTTGCCACGCCCATGGCAAAGGCATTTCGCCTCTCGCCCAGTAGCAACGTTTTTATGCGTTTTCATTTGGCCAACGTAGGAAATATCTTGCCCACGGGGCGTATTAAAATCAATTCATTTAATTTTGATCAAAGCGAAATAAATCTTTGCGCTTTTTGCTTAATTTCCTTCTCTTCGTTTGCTGCTTGTGCGGCTGCTGCTGCTGTCGCTGTTGTTGCTGTTGCTGCTGTTGTTGCTGTTGTTCTCGAGTAAAACGAGCGAAATGAGGAAAATCCACAACAACGGCAGTGAGTAATTTGGCCTCAGTGCCAGGAGGGTGAGTGGGAGGCTGGTTTGTTGGCTGGCTCGTTGCTGTAAAACGCAGAGTAAGATAAAAAGCGCAAATAGCACAGAAATACCGTAAGCGAAATGAGAAATCATTAGTAAGTAAAAAGCTCACACACACAAAAGATAAAGACACATGAACTGAGCGCCAGGGTGTAAAGTTTTCCTTTTCTTCTACTTATCGACGCCAGCGACGGCAACTGAATTAATTTTTCAATTCTCCAAACGAATTCATTGACTTTTTGTGTTCGCCTGCCAGTCCTTTCCTTACACACCCACACACACCCACACACACACGCACACACACATGTACATGTACATACAATCACACACCCGTCCTTCTTTCGAGAGTCACACACAAGCAGCACGTTCACCAGGGTATTAAAATCCCTTAAACAGATTTCATTTCGAACGCTTTGCGGTCGATAAATGCATTTCACTTTAGTGGTTTTTACACCCACTCTCTCACAAACACACACACACGCACACACATTCGCATATATGTCTGTATTTATGTATCACATTTACCATTGCATACTTTTCGGCTGCTGCCGCCACTTCGCTTTGCCTCTTGCTATTCTCAACGCTTTTCCAATGATTTGCTGGCAAATTACGTTTAGGTGCTGCTCGCTGTTGCTCCCGTCCCTATTGGCTTTGGCTTTTCCACTGCAACCTCTGCTGTTTGCTCGCCCGTTTTTCGCGCAGTGCAGAGCACAAAATTTTCCAAATTCATTTCCAAAACAAACATGCATCTGTGTGTAGCGACTGTCAATTTGCTTCTGTGCGTGGGGGAATGTTGCTGTGTGTGTGTGTGTGTGTGTGGCAAGTGTTGCCAACCAATTTAAAAGTTTTGCTGTCGCCGTCTACAACGACAAAGCGAAAGTGAAGCACTAGCCTTCCCTTCAGTTTTTCACGCCGTCTCGCGTGCTTTCAAAGAAACACGCCCAACGGCAGCAGCATACGATGCTATAGGGAAATACAGTAAGCATTGCCTAAGAAAAACTGCAATAGATAACCTTTCTCAGATACAGTATCATAGACTTTATGAAAATAAGAATAAATGCAAATATTGCAACATATTTTCAATATCGGATTAAGTATGGGTGGATATAGAAATTCGTCGTTAGAATAAACTGGAAACTCTTACTCTTAATTATCTAATAATGCATAAAATTTAAATTTTTTTAATGCAATAATCGGATATTGTTGTTAGTAATTTGTAAGTGATTTGCACTGTCGTTTGTTAGATGCTGTAGTTGCAATAGTAATTGTTGTTGTTTTTGTCGGTAAGTGTCTCTTGCTTTGCTCAGAAATTGCGGCACTTGTTGGCTTGGCTCAACTCCCGCTTTCACCTGCCGCCTGCTGTTGCCGCACTTCACATCTTGCAGTTTGTTTTCGCTGCATCTCGTAGAGGTGTAACTGTTGTCTGACAGTGTGTCTTACTGTGTGTGCTTGTAAGTGCTGCTCAAAAGTTCATGCACCGTGTACTGTGCATATATTTGTACGTATTATATGTGTGCATACATCTAAATGCATGTGTCTGTTAGCCAGTTGGCCGCAGTTTCAGTTTCGCTGTTGCTTGGCTGTTGAGACCTCTGCTGTGGGTTGTGGCAGGCACATTTGAATTGGAAATGTGCAGTGCGTTTAATTTTCAATTTGCAATCATTTGGACCCAATATTAGACGAGTTTTTCCAACTCTGCTAATTAGCGCTAAAGTGTGGCTCATTGCAGAAGCAAACGTTCGTCAGTGTTGGCCGTTATTCGTTGTGTGTGGCAAAATAAAATGGCCTAGACAGGAATTTTCCCGCTTAGTTTTCTTTTTGTTCTTGCTGCCATTCTTATTTATGTCTTGTGTTGTCTAACAATTTTCTTACACTTCTTACGCTCATCAACAACGTCTCGACTGTCTCGCTGCGCTGCCTTGGCAAAGGAAAACTTCACAGACTCAAGTGTGGATATTTTCACTTTGTTGCCATAATTAAATTCATTTTGAAGTTGCCTTCGCCTAGCTTTTGACTAGGCGAGACAGGCACACAAACGTTACACTGCTTTAACTACACATTTTGCATTTTTCATTTTCATTATAGTCTTAAGTCGACAGCAACCCCCGCTCACCAGCATTCGCATCTCCAAGCTGGGCGTTGCTAACGTTTCATTTTCATGCAGCTTCCTGAGCCGTTGTTTCCGGCCTTGTGCCTGGGCTGTGTCTATTTGTGTGCTCGTATAGTTTTTACCATTAGCAACCGTAGACAGGACGCTACAAGGAGCAGGCAATTGAAGCCGCACTCTGCTGTTCTGCGCTTTGTTACCAAGTTTTGGCTTAAGTTGTTTTTAAGTTGTAAATCTCCTCGTTTTGTGCAATTTCCTCTGCCCAACACTCGACACCAAAAATAATTCAGCTCAAGGCTTCTGCCAGCTCCCTCCGAGTATTATATTGGATATTTGTGGTTGGGCATATGAAAATTGTAACTGATATTTATGCTTGTAATGCCAACGTTTGACATTTAGGCCCGTCTGCCACATCGCATTCTGTATTCTGTATTGCGTTTTCCGTATTCCGGACTGTGGCCTGTCCACAATAATTCATTTTAGAAATGCGTGTGCAATTTTTGTTATTTCATGGCATGCCACATATATGTATATAAATATACGAGCTTGCACACATTCAGGTTAAATTTCCACAAAAGTATTACACAATAAGAACTGAAAGTGTCTGTTAAAATTATGACTTATTGGAATTTTCTCAGTTTCACACTGTGCTGACTGCAGCTCGGCTTCTGGTGTTACAAAAAAATTTGTAATTGAATGTGTTGCCTGAATTTCGAAATCATTGCTCAGCCATTGCACTGGTTGCATACGAATCACCTATAAATTACTTTTTATTGTGGCCCTGCTTGAGTGGGCAAAAGTTTGCCACAAAATATCTTACAAAGTGCAGAAGACACTTTTGATTGGAGTTTGGTGCAGATTTTTTTTTTTTGCCACAGTATTTGTATTTTATTTGGAACTATGGGTCTTAAACTGATTTTGTTTTTATTAAAAGATAGTTTACATTTTCTTAATATTTTGCGATTAAGTTTTTGAATTCTATTAGAATATTCAATATTCCTTCCGTTATTGTTTGCTTGACAGAGTAATATTTTTTTTTTATAATTTACATTTTATGTTGTCAAATCTTGTTAGACTCAGATAAATAAATGCACAACAATCATGGCATATAAAAACAAACTTACCTGGCTTGGAGTTGCTGCCAACGAGCTGCTGTTGCTGCGGTGCGCTCGACTGTTGCTGCTGCAGCTGCTGTTGCTGTTGCTGGACATGTTGCTGCTGACCGTTGTGTTGCAGATGTGCAGCTGTTACGGATTGCTGTTGTTGAGCTGCAGCGGCCGCTGCTGCAGCGGGATGTATGGCGAGCAGTTTCGTTTCCGGCGGCTTGTGGGGGCCCATTGTGATCTGCGGAGCCCCCATGGCTATAGTCGGGGCGGGCATCATTAAGGTCGACATGGCCAGCATAATTCGCGAGTAAATTTTGGTGGCTTGCTTGCTGTTGTTGTTGTTTTCGTTTTACTGTTGCTCCTCTTGTTGCTGTTGTTGCTGCTATGGCAATGCTTCTTGGCCAATTGCTTTCTCGCTCTGCGCTTTGTTTCTATTGATTTGTTGACCTCGCCGCTGTGTCCTGTGTCCGCGTTCGTGTCCTCTGCTGCAGTTGGTGAACTCTGTGCCAAAGGTCGTGCGTTAGCCTTTGTCGCTGCCGCCGCCTCCGTTTCTCACATATGACTCCGTCGACCGTCTCCAACTGGCTCCGGGCTATGTTATATGGCTCTCTATGTATGTGACTGTTGTGTCTGTGTGTGCTTGTCAGTGTGTGTTGGTGTGTGTATAAACTTATGAAATATGCTTGCCGCTCTGTGCAACTTTTCTCCGTATATTTTCACTTTTCGTACTGTAGCCTCGTCTTCGCCCCTCGCTTATGTACTCGATGATGCCGTTGCCGCCGCTGCCGCCGCTGCTGCTGCTGCTGCTGCTGCGAGTGTGTGTTGTTTTTATTATTTTTATAATTTTTGTTCGCTTTTCTTTTACGTTTGCTTATGTGTTTGTTCAACCGGAAATTCACGAACACGAGCGCACTTGGCTTGCTATTTTTCTTTATTTTTCGCTGTCCTTGCTGCCGTCTTCTTGTCTTTCGTTACGTTACATTTGACTGTGGATATAGGATATGGGTTTATGTATTTGCCTGCCAGCCTGCCCGCCAGTAATCGCAAATTATTTTCTACTATTGTTATTGCTGTTATTTTTGGTTGCTCTGTCTGCGGCAAATAGCACAGCAGCGGAAATTATAAATATTGCCGTCATATGTGTGCCAGACAGCCAAACAGAGGAGGTCTACTTCAATTTCAATGTTTGGCCAAATCAAGTCAAAATGAAAAGAAATCATTATACAGCTAAAGAGTCTTAGCTCAATGTTGTCGATTGTAAAGTTTTTACCAGTAACAACAGCAACAACAGCAACAACAACTGTGCACAGTTTGCAAATTATTTTACTGGCTGCTGGCTGCTGGCTGCTCTGATAAGTTTGCAGTGAACTTTAGGAGTCACTGAATGTCAGTGACTGCAAACAAAAATAAAATACGGCAACAGAAAATAACATAAACAAACAACATCGGTTCAACTTTAATGAAACTGGCCAAAGTTTTTGACTTGAAAATGCGTGAAATTGTGTTTATAGTCTGAAAACTAAGAAGCTCTCTCCAAAAGCCAAAAAAGAGTTGAGATGAGTTGTTAATAATTCAACACAAAAACTGCGATCATTGATTCAAAATAAAAATTCAAAACTTTACTTAAAATATTTATTAAATATTTCACAGAGTACTGTTTATGTTATTATAAGTAACCTAGAATAATAATATCAATTATCATTACTTTTCAATGCTGTTCAGATCGGATTCGAGTAACGCACGATTTAAGAGACGAGCGCAACGCACACACAATCTTTATATATCTAAACGACTATGCGACTATACGACTTTACGACTATATCGTCGCTGGCTACCCCAGAGAACAGAAATAACTCAAAGCGTACGGTACGAGTTCGTTCTAGACCGTTGGGCGACGCTTTTCTTACTGAACGCCAGCAGCACACGCATTGGCCGAAATTGAAAAGCGCTGTCGCTGCTGCGACGACGACGGCGCCGCTATCCTGGCCAGGACATGCCAGGCGGACAACCGCTGCTGCTGCTGCTGCCAGCGACCGATCCGCGTAGGCAGTGGCTACAACGACGTCGCCGATGAGGACGACGCCGACGACGTCGACGACGACGACGATTTCGACAACGGCGAGGACAACGGGATGCGTTTCCCTACATTTCTCTCCAACGAAGCGCCACGAACTAAAGCGACTTATATACGGAGGTGGACGAGGGTGAGGAGCCGACGTTGCCAACTGCCAGAGTCCCGTTATTTGTGTCGCCTAAGCGAGCGAGCCCCCAGTAACGTACGCTCGTTCATAAAATATTCACGAATTGCTCGCTCTCACTCTCACCAAGGCATCCGCGAACTGCGCTGCTCTTCTCTCCTCATCGAGCATTCTTATCGTAGTTGTCGTCGTCCTCGTCGTCGGCGTCGTTCTCGTTGCACGCTTCGTGAATGTCGCTGCGCTCCCGGCAGCATTTACAGTATTCCGTTTATATCCTTGTGTGTGGCTCGTGTGTTTCACTTCGTCCGTTTTCGCCACTCAATTTTCACTGTCTAACATCGATTCGAGCCACTGCGCCGAATCACCGATGGGAAAGGCGCAAAAACTATTTAAACGATAGAAGAATTTTGAAGTTTTAAACGGTTGTCCTATAAATAATATTGTAATTGTATCTAAATGTGTTTTTTATAATTTTTAAAAATTTTCAAAAATTTTTCCAAGAATTTTTTATTCATATTATTGCATAATATTGTTTAATTTAAATTTTCTCGATTGTTCGTATTGGCATTGCATTTGGCTTTATCATCTTCGAAAAATGTTTTATGGCCGTTTTGTGAAATTCCCAGTATTTTTGTGCCCAAATTGTGCAAATTGTTATACCAAGTACTAGCAGTCAAATCATACTAAGGGATTTTGTAAGGACTTTTGAATCAACTAAATTATGTCAAGAAGTTAGAAAGAAAACTTATTTTGTTTTAGTTTTTATTTTTACAATAGGTTTATGAACAATAGTTCACCAGTTAAATAATATCACCATGTTTTTAGGAAACAAAAAACTAGTAAAACTACTCAAAAGGGAAAACACACCTAGGAGATACCCCTTGCATTTCTGCATTCATAAAATGAAAAGAAAACATTTGTTAATGAACCAAAGCCCCGTTCTTAAGTACTTGAAGTGTTTTCTTTCATATTCTGGTCTTCAAAAATAATAAAAAAAACTCTTAAAAGCCCTGTTTTCCCATTTTCAATGGGTTATTTATGTAAGAAAAACTGAAACTAAAATTCAACTTTCAAATTCGAAATTTTTTGTTCAGAACATGAAAAAAAATTGTGTTTAGCAGAAAACAAAAGGCAAATGAAAGGCATTGGCACTTCGGTCCAATGGAAGTGCAGTTCAAGAACGGAGTTTATTCTAATGATAGCAAAGCGAACTTGTACAACTCAGTGAAAACCAGAATGCAGAAATATATTCACACAAAGGCAAACATACATTTAGTATTCTCTTGAAAAGTGAGCACCACTCATTACCAGCGTTTTAAAGTCATAATTACTGAGAAGCATAACCAGAATTGGAGGGTAAAAGCGAACAGAGTGCAAAACGAATACCGCAATGACAGTTCTCCGATTCTGTTACTGTTGTTATTGTTGTTTTTGTTGGTGGTGGTGCTGTTATTGTCAGTGTGTTTTTGGCATTGAGGGCAACTATGGTGGGGACGGTAATGAGCGTGCAGAGCCTGGGTATTCAAGGAGTATAGAAAGAGCGCTACCAAAAACAAGAAAATTGCATAATTGCATGCAATTTAGCATGCGACATTATCATTGTTCTGGTTAGCATAAGAATCAGAGCCATTACAACAATAAACACACACACACACACATATGTATATACGTGTTAGAATGTGTAAAAACGAATTACAGGTGCTGGTACCTGGGAGCTGCTGTCCAGGGGTAAGCGCTGCCTGTGTATCACAGCCAGGACCTCAATGGCTGCGTGTTGCATGTGTTTTAATGCAATGTCGGTGACAGCAGCGGCAACAGCAACAGCTACTACAACAATAACAACAACTGCACATAATAACAAAAGTGACGTAAACAATAAGAGCGAAACAAGTCCTCGCAAGGCAAAGACGAGCCAAGGGCCATTTCTCTTTGCAGGTTATAAGCACAGCTTGTGATTGTGTTAGTGTGTGTATATGATATGTGTGTGTGTGTGTGTGTCAAGACAATTGCCCTTTGAATTTTTAAAATCAGTTTAAATGAAAACAAAAAGTGGATTCCCTGCCGTTGCTTCATGCGTTTTGGCTTTTGTTCGTTGCGCTGTGCTTGTTAGGTAAATCAGCGACTGTGCAGCGTCCGCGTCAAAAGCAGCAACAGCGCCAACAATAAAAGCAGCAACAACAATAACAATAGCAGCCCCAAGAATTAAGGGAGATGGGGCGTCCGCAGGCTAAACTTATAACGTGCTTAAGCGTCTTAAACCAAAATGAGTCTAAAAATAATTTCTCATTATGAAGTACAATTGTGTGTGTGTGTGTGTGTGTAGTGTGTGTGTGTGTGTGTGTGTGTGAGGGTGCGACTTCTGTTTACGCGTGCAAAGACATAACAATAGCGTATTGTTTATTAGTGTTGTTGTTGTTGTTTTTGTGACTGCCAGTTTCTTCTCGCAACTAAGCAGATAATTGGGGCATTGTTTAAGCCAATTAGAGTACTTAGCGCATATGTGGTGTATGAGTAATACCCGTTAAGTGACAGAATTCAAGTGAAAAAGCCACAGAACGAGATAATGGAAGCTGGCCCGTGGACGATAGGTCAAGCATCTGTAGAAGCGGCATGCATTTTATAGCCCCCACAGAAGCAACCAAAGAG
Organism: Drosophila paramelanica; assembly: GCA_035043915.1. Classification (NCBI taxonomy): domain Eukaryota; kingdom Metazoa; phylum Arthropoda; class Insecta; order Diptera; family Drosophilidae; genus Drosophila; species Drosophila paramelanica. The sequence goes on along the minus strand of JAWNMO010000354.1, from coordinate 4,025,471 downwards.
GCTAACGAGTCGGGCCTGTTAGAGGAGCTGCACGAGGGCTTATCGAGAGTCATACAGTGAGCCTTAAGAACCTGGTAGACAACGACAAACACACTTCAAATAGACAGGCTCGGGCGAAAGGTCAATAAATTAATCCGATCGAAGCCTGCATTAAATCAAGAAGATGCTTAAGCAAACTGGCAGGCCAACAAACATAACCACAACAGTCAAGTGCGCCGGGCGAGTCAATGTCGATCCCGAATTGCTAGAAACAGTCCGAGACAAAAGGTAGCAACGATATTATGTCAGCAAGGGACCGAGGCCGAGTCCTAATGACGATGCCCTAAACAAAAACAGCGAAAGCACCTTTTGGGCGACAGTTTTAAGCGCCACCCGAGACAATTTCATCCATCGATGGCGCACGGCTGGCACGGTTGGGCGGTCATGTGCCAGTTATATCCGGAATGTGCAAATTTTCGGCTGTTTTCCAAGTCGCACTAAATAAATTGATGTCCGCACGCTCAAGACGACCCAAAGCACAAACAACAAAAACAACAACATCACACACACTCACACACACACACACACACTGTGGCATACACAGAGCGCAGTAAAAACGAAATAAGTGAAATATTTATGAACATTTTGGGGCGAGTGCTTCTTGGTTAGGTGCTGCCTAATGGGGGTCACACTCGGCGCTTTAAATGTTTAAATAGGTGTGTCAGATAATGGAAATACATAAGTACCCGACCAGGGAGTTCAGCTGCTTGATGAGCTTTAGCACAAAAATGTTTATATGTACATATATATATATATATATAAACGTACGTGTCCACTGACTGTGTTTTCATCTTTCTCGCTTGGCCCCGCTGTGTTTTCCGCTCACATTCCTACCATATTGGGCTTGTTGTAAGTTGTGTGGACCAACATTTCGGGCTGCGGCCTCTTTTAGTGTTGTTTATTCTTTTTTTGTTTTTTTTGGTTGCGCTTGTTTCTTCGGGCTGCAGTGCGACAATTTTATTTGGTGTTGTTGTTCGCAGGTCGCCACAATTTGGCTTTTAACTTGGCTAACGATAATTTGTTTGGCACTGCCGCCGACGTAATGAATTTTTATGCGCCTGTCATGTATATTATACAGATATGACCAACGCTAACAGCTCCCCCCTCACCATCCCTTTGACAGAGCTCGACTGCTGCGCTGAGTCCCGGTTTAGGGTTTAAGGATTTCATTATACTAATTATTAATATTTTTAATTAAAATATGGCCCAACCGCAAAAAAACCAAAAAATTACGAAAATAAATAAACTAACTTGCTCGTTAGGCAAATATAAATTTAACACAAATAAACACTAAAATAAAAAATGGGCTTCTGCTACAAACAAATCCAACTAAGCAGAAATAAGAAAAGCACTATCTTCGAGTTACAACTACATAATACCCTTGAAAACGTATGAAACAATTTTAAATAACAAAATTAACAAAATTAACAAAAATTAAAGGTTGTTCAGAGTATATAATCAAATCGGTTAGTTATCAATCGATGATTACTCTTGAAACTAACTATATCACACAGTAAATACTTACCTTTTTAATTTAAATTAGGAATGAGTTAAAGGAAATTCCTATTTAACAATAATAAAATACCCTATTATAAATCTATCCCAATTCATAATTGGAATAATAATTAACATAAAGTGTACCAACCGTATTAACTCAAAAATTTTAATTTGCTTTAACAAATACAAAAACGAAATCCGTTTTATCTGCAGCATGACATATATGCATGAAGTTATACTGTCCACCCTATTATTTGTAGCTGTGAATAATGATGAAAGTCAAATCGACGGCATCGCTGGCAGGCCAATGTATTTTTCTAAATTATGGCATTCGAATATAAGCTGGCTCTAGCTAGCACTTAATGTACCGCGAAATAACTTGAATAACTCAAATATTATATACTACGTCTCTTCTGGACCACGCCCAGCGAGAGCTTAAATTATGGCTGCATAAAGCAAACAGAAGAAGTGCGAGTATTAGCAAACTGTTTGGAAATAAATGCAAAAAAAAAACAAATGTTATTCACATATATTTCATTTCTCTCACGCCAATCAATATACACTAAAATGTATATATTAAATACAAACTAATATAGCCCTAAAAATTTTAAATAATTTCTCTGATTTTATAGAATCAGCAACCCAAAAAACCTGTAAGAACGCTGCAGTCGGGCTTCGTTATACTCTTCCAAGGTTTTAATTAGTTATTTAGAATATTTTCTGTATTTTGTAATTTGAGCGATAGGACTTTAAAATTTTTTCAAGTTTTGCTCAATTTTGGCATGATTTTTGACAAAAGCTTTTACCTTCTTAGAATCAGGTTAAATGTTGTTTTTTATACTATTTGTGGTCAGCAAAATCGATTAAACATAAAAACTCGCAATTTTAAATTTTGAAAAAAAAATTTTCGAAAATGAATAAGGGGGGAGTACATGCTTTATTCCAAAAAAATCAAAAAAAAATTGTTTGTCAAAAATGCAATAATTTTAAATATAGAATCAATGTTAATGATAAATCATGACCAGAACGTCATCAAACATGAAAATTGGTTGAGTTTTGACAATTTTATGGGTTTTGAATTGTGAGACCTATTGATCCGATAGCTTTACATGTTTTTATTTTTGTACCGATCCTTAAAATACCAGTAATCTTCCTTGCTCAACTCCATATACTAGTTTTGATTCTTGAACGAGTATAAATAACACTTGCAATAATTCTTCTTTGACCGAAGATAGATGTTGTATAAATATTTCTTCTGTATTTACTTGGCCTTTGTACCTTTGGCCATTATGCAAGTCTTTTAATTGATCTCTCACTTTCTACGATGCGAAATGTTTGCCAAATTTGTGGCGGTGGATATATTTTGGCATGCTGGGAAACGGGGAACGCAACGAACTGCAGCTGCAAGGGCAATAGACAGTGTCACAATTACTGCACATAACTGTGTAATTTATATTGGCCATTTCGCTTTGAGTCGGACGCGCACACACACATAAACGCATACACTGCCAAAGTGCTTTTGCGACAAAGTAAATTGTAAAATGTCACCCATAAAGCGTAAATTGTAACAAAAAGCACTCGAGGCCACGCAGTGATTTAAATTTTTGTACTCTGTAGGCTCCGGCTGTAAAATTATGTGTCCCCCGTTCGGGTAACCCTAGCAAAGCGCGCAGCTGGCGCGGCGGTTTGGCCTACACGCCACTTGGCAGCACTGGCGACAGTACCCTGAAAACTGGCTCAATATCGTATAGGCGTGAGTGTATTAGTGCGTGTGCTGGCAAGTGTATGTGTGTGTGTGCTCACAATTTACACAATTCATAATTCATGCAAAAATATTGTAGAATATACTTGCATATAGTACATACAGTGGCATATATATACAAGAGCATTGGCGATGTCGGAGCGCATAAATCTGTGTGCATTTGCAGCCGCGACGGTCGCAGCTGCCGGCGGCGGCAAGCGGCTAACTCTAAATGCAACTGTAAATGTAATGTAACTGTACATGCACATGTAACTGGCATCTATATGCATATAGCTACATTTGCCTTAACATGTGTGTGTGTGTGTGTTCGATTTAATTGAGTTTTGGCATGCTAAACACTGGGCCAAAGCGACAAATTGATTATCAGTTGCTGCATAAAGCATGAGTCCTTTAAATTGAATAGAGAATTGTAAGGCAAAAGTCCTGCATTAAGCGAAAATTCTCTTCGTATCGCTCTTTCTCTCTCTCTCTGTCTCTCGCTCTCCGGCATATTAAAAACGGAAACAATTTATTTTACGCACTATTGAACTTTAGAATGAACGATTTTTCTTTGCCGCAATTTGAACAAATATTACGTTTTTTTTTACTTGTATTTTGCAATAGCTGCTGCCGTTTGTCGTCCTTCGAAGTTGATCTAGGACTTGCCTTATTCATGAATCTGCTCGGCAATGTCTGCGATTTTCTTTTATTTTACAATTGTGGCGGTGTTTTATATATATATATATTTTTTTTCATTTTTTGCTTCCGCACCCGACGACAATCAATTTTTCTTCATCACAAAATTGCATTCTTCAAACGGAGAGCAGGCGAGATAGACAGAGTGAGAGCGAGCTGGCAATGAAAACACAAAAATTCACACTTTATTCATTTCCTTCCGCCTTCCCGCCGCATAAAATGCTGTCTGGTCAACATAGGATTTAAAGTTGTAAGCAACGAATCCTCGTTCCTTGCCCCCTGCTGCAGGCTTTCTCTCTGTTTTTGTATTCATTAATCAACTTTCAAATCTTACCGCAACAAATGGCACACGTTGAACAAAGGGCAGGCAACTCGCAGGCGGTCTGGAGGTCGGAGAAATATACGCAAGAAAATCCGCACTGAATCGCCGTGTACAGTGGGGGGCACTTAGCACTAATTTGCGGTCGTTGTGCTGCTGCTGCTGCTGCTGCTGCTGCTGCTGCTGCTTGTTGTTGCTGATGCTGTTCACCAACAGTTGCAACGAGCGGCGGCAACCTGCAAGCCCCAGTTGGCCCCACATGCGTATTTCCATCACTCATCGCGGACAGTTAGTGACTTCGTCAGATGTCATTTGTCTGGGTGTCGGCCAATGCGTTAATTGTTTGAAGCTGGTTAAAGTCTGAGGGGGCGGTCAGCGCCGGCTGACAGACCGGCTGTTGTCGTGCTTAAGGTTCTCCTTTGCTCTCAGCGCATCGTTAACAACCGGAGATGAGATGGCTTAGTGCGGTTCGCGTTCACAAATGGAATTTTTAAGTGGCCTCAGCTCAGAGCCAGGCCCAAAGCAAATAACAAGCTAACGAAACAACAACAGCACGAACATCTCTTGTAGGATTTAGACAACGGAAGTCACTCACTGTGTGTGTGCGTGTGCATGTAGGTATATGTGTGTGCGTATTAGTCGAGTGGGAGTGTTCGTGTGCTTTTGATCTAACTATGCCAGCGCATTTAGCATATTTAATACTAATTTACTGCTTTAAATTGTCGTTTGACTATTTGAAATTACCATACCACTAAAAGAATCGATTGCAAAATGATTAAGGAGTGTGCAACATGTCTTAATCGACTCGGCTAGTGATCAAAAATATATTTCAATATGTTCAGGGTATAAAAATAACATGATAACTGCCTCTAAAGTGGGTGCAAAGTACTCGAGTCAGCTAAGCAAATTATACTGTTAATAAAATGTCGAACCGAGATAAGCAAACTATGTTTCCAGATTCTTTTGCATTCGTTTGGCACTCTTTTCGCATAAGTTTCGCATTAGCCGCATTTCGGATGGCAAGAAGTTTCAGCTAAGTTTTTTACAGTTGCGTACTTATGAAATTTTTTGATCAACTATTTAAGCAATGGAAATCTTTATGCAGCCCATGTAATATGGCACTATTACTCCGACAGCGGCATCTGGGCGTCCAAGTGGGTGGTCCGGGTGCTCAAGTATTTATGGGGAGACTGCAAAGCGTAGCCGAAACCAATAAAATTTTCTAAAATGCTTACGACAACGTGCAAAGTGCACTTGCCCCACTCATAAGTGGTGTTGGCTGTCCCAGCCACACTCCCCGGCAACCACTTTCTGAGCCAAGGTAAGCATGCGAACGAGCGGCCTATGGGTGCGGGTGTGGGCGTGGCACGACGGTATACATTTTGACTTAAGTTAGTTGGCTTTTACCTTAAGTTTTGTCCGATTTCGCAAACTGGCGAACGGACCGGCATCATGGCAACTTATTTTTCTTAACGGAGCTGCAACCACTTGGCCAAGTGTTCTGCTGCCCTCTTAGGCCAAAGTGCAAGTGGTTGGCCCGTGTGTGTGCATACATTTCATACCTTGGCTGGCGGCTTGTTTGAGTAAGTGCGTTTAACTAGAGTCCAAGCGGCGTCTGCAGCAAAAGTTTGCGACTTTTGTAAGGACTTTATGGCCAAAGTCAGCGGTCAATTTGTTTGAGATTTGAACAGTTTTGTTGCCTTTGGGACTGTGCCTAATTAAAATAACATTAAAGCTGCCGCTTTTGTTGCAAACAATCTTGAAATGCCAAAAGAGAAAAATATAAATGTGGAGTGGGGTAAATAGACAAGCCGAGTCGCATTTGGCCTTCGGCTCAGTCTGGGACTAGGACTGAGACGGAGCGCTGGCTAACCAAGCGAAACGTGGACTGTGAGGACTGTGCTCCATACAAATTGCAGTCAACATGGTGCGCAAGTCGAGCGGAACTGGCAAGGACAAAATGAAATACACATGAGCGGGAACAGGACACAGAAGGCAAACAGCAATCGGCAGGCAACGCATTAGGCCGAGCAGTGACAAATAAACAGCTGCAGAGCGGCAGCCCCAAACGAGGATATGTGCGGCAGCAGGACGAGGACAATTCGTCGTCATCAGCAGCTTCATTTTGGATTTAATGTAATACGCAGCGACGCGCTGAGCGAGCATTCAAGGGATAGCGAAAGCAAAGGAGACCTACGAAATCATTGCAGACATATGAAATATTAAATATGTATGTATATATATACCCAAACATGCACACACACATACACACACACACACACACACAGGCGGACGCACATAAACAATCATTTGGCCTCAAAATATCTGAGGCTGTGTGTAGTGAAGCAGCGCGCAAGGAAATGGCAGGCTGATGATCCCATTTCCGAGCGGTAAGTGATGCCAAAAGTCAGTCAGTCACAACAGGACCAGCAGCAACAGCAACAGCAACATCAACAACAGCAACAACAACAACAACGGTTGCAAGAGTGGTCCAGCAAAAGCAAAATGTGTGTAGGCACACACTGGCAGCCTTCAATGAGATGGAATCGACTTGTGCATTCGCTCTGCACGGCCCCAGCACCTCCTGGGTAAAATAAGACTACAACTGCAAAAAAAAACCCCCAGCCTCGCCTGTCCATGTCCATGTGTGTGTGTGTGTGTGTGTGTGTGGCGTTTGTGAATGTAACTTTAAGGCAAGCTGGCAGCAACTGTAGCAGCAGGGCGCATCCAAGAGCAGCTAGAGTCCTTTTCATTATAATTTAAGCATAGCAACATGACAATGTGGTTAACTTTTGCTTTCTTCTCTCTTTATTTTTTCCATTTTGCCACATTGTTGCTGTGATCAGTGACTGCGGGAGTTGGTGGCCGTTGTTTTGCTTGGTAAAATAAAATTGCCTCAGAATTTTTGCCACTGGTGCCACCGTTGCTGCTTCTGCTTTCTCTTTATTCTCCACGTTTCTTTTTTCCTGCCCTTTGACATGTTTGCGTGCGCGGCAAAGGTTGAAACATATAATGAGCTCAAATTTGAAGCGTGTGTCTTCGAGCAGCAAAAATCTGTTAAGTACGAGAATTATGCCAATATGTGCGGGCATATTATAACAGAAATGCTTTAACATTATAATGAAGTTGCTTTAAATAAGAGAATTTCTTTACAATTTGCATACTGTTCTGTTCGCAATCACTTGCAATATACTTTATTTCAATATTGTAAGGGTCATTCAGAAAGTTAGTTAAGTAAATAAATAATTAACTTCAGGCTTTACCAACGTTTCTGCCGATGCATAAAAGAAGTCAATAATGCGCAAATATAATACAGAAAGCTGCTCAACTGGAAGATATCATAACAAGACCCTAAACGCAACTTAAATTTAAGCATTATATTCAATACCCTGCAAATGTTTTGCAGAGTATAATAATTTATATATTTTAGTTATTCGCGTTCTCAAACATACTCCATTCCAGCTAACATTAATCTCTTCACTATTGAAGCTGTTTTCAATAGCCAATCAAAATCATCTTTAATACACGAAATGATTCACGAAAACGTAACTGCGTTCATTGTTTGTTTGGGGTTCTCTATTAATTCCATACCACATATACAAATGAAAAATAAATGACGGAATTTAATTGCTGAATTGCCCACTCAAATGTAAATATGAGGATTCAATTCTATAATTCTGAAGCGAAACAAACAGAAACAAATTTGCATACCATCAAATTTAAAAACGAACATTCTGCAGAACCATAAGAAAATCTGATTTCACATCACTCTACAAGGACCCCTGCCTTTTGTCAGGACACTTCAATGAGCTACATGTGAGCTACAATTTGTATGCATTAAACAAGCAGGCAGACGCACACATTCGAATACACACACACACATATATATAAATATGTATATATATATATGCTTTTATGCTTTACAATATTTATGCTTTTTGTCAGCGCTTCGCATACGAAACAGCTGCCGTTGCGATGGGCAATGCATTTAATTAATGAAGAAACCGATTGTTGGATGGGTGAGGGCTGCGGCAGGGGCAGGAGTAGCCTTTTAATAAGGCTGAGCAAATAGAATACAGCTGGACGCTGGATTGGGTGCGTGCGAGAAAACTGGGCCGCGCATTAAGCCTTTGACATGCGCCAATCGTAAATCTTGACCAACATATCTGAGCAATGTTTACGCAATGGCCCCAGGGTAGTCAGTGGTGGGGTCATGGAGGACGAGTCGACTTGGCTGAAAAAATGGCCGACGGCATCGCATTGTCCTTTCACACCAGCTCTGACAAGGCCTATGCAAATATTTAGTAAATGAATCAGCGCTTTTCCACTGTTATCATTTATGCCCCGTGCCCCTGGCAATATGTATGTATATGTTGCCTATATTGTATCGCAGGGTGTCCAGTTTGCTGGTTGTTTCGTCTAGCAAGGATTTTCGGCTTTGCTTTGGCTCCTTCCCTGCCCCTGTCACACTGTCCACCGACAGACAGGCAGCAGCGAATTTGTCAATTTGTAGCAATGACTGTAAACAGATAGGGCGGCAGTGAACGCTTCAGCTTCGGCTCTGCTTCGGTTTGATGGGGGTTCGGGTGGGGTGTGTGGGTCGCACATGCTGGCCCCTACAAAATTTATGGGCCACCTCGAAGCTCACAGCTCGTGACGCACTTGTCCAGCCATTGCCGGAGCTGCCAGCGGCTATGCATACAAAACGCTGCGGCAATTATCTCAAATGCAAATGCTCTGTTGTTCTGCACACTGCACAAGGGGCTGGCCAAAGGGGCGTGGCATTGGCTAAGCACGTAATGAATTGTCTTTTTGGCCATTCGATAAATTTGCGACTCTATGATGCTGCTGCAGCTGCAGCAACAACTGCAGCTTTAGCTTGCTCTTCGTGCGCAATCCAATTCCCAACGCTACCCGCTACGTCCGGGGCCCTACAGCGGCGGGCGCTGTAAAGTATGCTACGTTTTATGGCGCGCGTGAAATACCCAGAGCCAGCGTAATTAAAAATCATAAGAAATGAAACACAAACAGAAATAAACATGTCATAGCCCGAGAGCATGAAATTGCAGATACCCCGGGCATTGCAAATCTTTATAGTTATATATATATATATATATTTTGCTTCTTTTTTTTTCTCCCACAGTGTCTGTGTGTGCGAATGTGCCATAAAAATATGCCAAAGGAAAAGCGAGGCAAAAGAGGAAATTAAAATAAAAGCACTGAAATAAAATAAATTTCACTCAAAAATCCTTTTTCGTGCCTGCAACTCATTACAAATTTTATTACAGATACTTGCCGGCACACAGATGCAGATACATACAACACATACACATACATACACTTTTAGGGATGGGGACAGATACAGATACTCGCACTCACTGCCAGATAGCTGCATATAAACACAGACTGACATTTAATACAACACTTGATGTCGCTCATTAAGAAGAATTCAGCGCACGAACGCCATTGCAGACACGCCCACTGGCCAAAAGCCCGAACGCCCCAAAGCTGAGCTGCACTCGAGCAAAGTCCTCGACGGGTGGAGGACAGGCTAGCAAAAAAAAAAAAATATATATATATATATATATAAGAAACTGCGAATACGCCAAGCAAAAGTGGAACTTGTTGCCGAATAAACAGCAGCTATTACATACACACACACACATGCCCACGCACACAAACACACATACACATTAGTGCGATAGGGGCTGGGGGCTGGCCATAATGAGCATACATGGCGAGAGGCAAGGCTACAAGTGAAAGCCTGTGAACGCCGAAGGGTGTCTGTGTGTGTTACTCAAACAGCATTCAAGTGTATGATGGGTTGTTATGCTTGTTGTTGTTGTTGTAGTCGTTGTCGTTGTTGCTCGCTGCTCGTTGCTCCCGGAGTTGTCACCTGCAGCAGGCGACGGAAAGCGGCAAACTGCAAACGGCAACATGACTACAACTTGTCTACATTTCATCTTCTGTCTACCCGACGTCATGTCTTCTTGTCTGTAGCCGCTTTCATATGGCTATGTGCGGCTCTAACTGGCTTGTAAGCATCTTCTGCTGTCAGTCTCTCTCTCTCTCTCTCTTTCTCGCTCTCTTTCTGCCTCTGCCTGTGCGCCTTACACACTCACTTTTTCCACTTACCGCATTAGAAACTACTCTCGTTACACATGCTGTGTAGGTGAGATACTTGAGGGCATATTGAATAGAAGATAACAATATCGTTATTATCGCTTAACTAATCTACAAAGATGACTGCAGTTAAGTTTAGTATTTGCTAAACAATTTCTTTATAATGCGTTTGATTGGGTATGCCGTAAATCAAATAATCTCTTCGATAATTATTTAATTTACGATATTTGCTAAAAAAAACTTTTTATTTATTCGATTATTTCTATAGGCAGCACAATATATGGTACGACAATCCCCGTTGCTAAGTTTGGTCAGGTGTTTTACAAACAGTTATAATATGAAAAACTTAAGAATAAAAATAAATAAATACGTTTGGTAACTCCACCTCCTAAAGTCTCTCAAAAAACGTTTATGAAACACCGATATTGATAGGATTTTATTTTCTTCGGAAAATTCAATCACCAAGCCCTGAAAAAGGTGAAAACACGTTGTATGCAACATTTTTTGTTCTTCATCGGATCAAGCTAAAACATAATTTCAACGTTTTATTTGAAAGTTCAACAATGACTGTTCCCAATATTTTGAGAAATTTATAGAATTTACCAATTGGATAGCACTATAGCAGCCGGTCATGTCAACGACAACAGCCAAAGGCGTAGCACAGTTGTAAATATATATAATACAATTTAATAAGGAGAACATGAGATGTCTTATGTTATTGCTGTTGTTTTGCTGCCTTGCTTTTTTTCATTTTTTTGGGTCGATTGGTCCCGTTTTCTCTCCACAATACATATATATATACAAAAAATAATTAAAATATTTATTGAGTTCCCTTTTTCCGAGCGTCAACAATTTCGTCAACAAATTTTAAAAACTATTTAAATCACAAAAAAATCGCTAAAAATCTATTATTGTAAATGCTTTTTCATCCGAATTACTTACTGTATAGCCAGTTTTCTTTTAAATTTCTGTTCAGCGTTGCCCTTTTAACCGTTGACAATTTATTACAGTGTTCGCCTTATCGTTGGCATTTTTGTTTATAAATCGCAATGATTATGCGCTTTTGATATGCCATTTATGGGCTGCTTTGGGCTGTCAAACTTATATCATTATGATTGTGCTGCGCACTACAAAAAGTTTTATTCAGATTTTATACATTCCTTTTATGGGCCAATCAAGGCCTATGCTATCAAGTCAAGCGGTACGCAGCAACAGCAACAGCAACAACAATAACAACAGCAACGACAACAAAAAGAAACCCAAGTATGTCAAATTAACAATGTCATCAAAGAGATTTAACATGTTGGCGCTCCATGTCCTGCCTGCCTGCCTGCCTGCCAGCGAACCAACCCGTGTCCTTCTTGTGCATGCGATTACAAGGCAAATCTTTTCAAAGCTTTTAACAAACACGCTCAACCGCACACAAAATGGCGCTCACACTCAACTTATACGTCCACACACACGTACACACACGCACACACACACATACCGTGCGAGGAGATGCCAAAAACTTTGAATTAAAATGCGTTTATTTGGGCTTTTAGCACGCTTCGAATGGAACGACACCGACTCCGGCAATTGAAAGGGGGTTTGAACTACTGGATATGCGAAAAAATCTTAACCCAAATAACTTTGGAAACTATTCAAAACGTTTGCTTAATATTCGCTTGGTGAGCCGGCGCCTAGCAGAGGACTCCGAGTCGCGACTCGGAGCCAAGTGAATGGGTGCCCACACGAGCCAAATGAAAGCATTTGGTAATCCCTTGTTATCTTGATCTCTTCTCGGTCATACACACATACACACACACACACTTAAGTTGACACACTCGTAGTGATGTTTAATATTAAATCATATTAAAATATTCAAAAGGCTGCTCCTCACAGTCTGGAGTCTAAGCTTGCTAAGCATTTATAAACATTAGCACGCAAACATGGACGCGACCAAAAACGCGTTGGTAAACATAAGCGAGAATCCGCAAGCCACCCTCCCTCCCCTCCTATGTTCGCAACCCCCTCATAACACCATCCGCTGCGTCGAACGTGAGCGTCCCAAATGTATGCAATGACAAACCCCGAAAAGCATCGCACAGCCAGTCAGCAAGTCGGCAAACACAAGCAAGCCCTTTACACACAAACACACACAACCACACACACACAAACACAAACACGTTTGCAGTGCTCAGCAGTTGCCACGCCTCTTGCCACAGCCTCCTTTGCTAAGTAAATTGTTTGCAAGCATTTTTGAATAATTTTTTGATGCTTCTGTGTGTGTATGTGTGTGTGTGTGTGTGTTTGTGTGTGTGGTCTGCATGGTTCTTTGGAGGGGTTTGGGTGGGGGTGGGGAAGAAAATCTTTTGAGGCATAAACTGTATGAATTGTGCTTAGAGAGTGTTTAGTGCTTGCTTAAAAATTTATCAACGGCATGACAAGTGTGACCGCAGGGCGTCAGCGTCACCATGGACGTCAATGCCGCTGTCACTGCCGCACTCAGACAATGCCACGTTGGCGCTTCGAGGAGCAAATAATTTGGCATCGCCCGCATCGTTTTTCAAGCGTTTTTACGATAATCGATTCCTGATGGCGTAGCGTCAAGTCTTGCCGAAAGTCATCCAAAGACAAATAGTTTTGTTTGTCAAAGCATTTTCTGCCGCATGCTTCACGCTAACTCAAAGAGTTACGTATACGCCAAGTAGGCCCAGCCCAGGTGGGCAGGGCAGGCAGTAGGCAGCACGAGCACGAGCTTGAACACGAAAACGTACACGAACACAAGCTAAAGTGTGCGGCGTGTCAAGTTGTTGTGGCAAATGACGTGGAAAGATTGCAAAAATGCCACAGAAGCAGTTGAGTCGCTAAGCAGGGCGCAAAAAGCCGAAGGCAGACACAGGCCGTAAATTCTCCTTATAGAAGCGATTATGTTTTTCAAATAAGTATCAACTGTGGGCTTGCACAGAATATCCAGACTATTCGTATTGTTTTGTTCGACCAGTATTCTTTAAAACTTTAAATTATATATGCTTATTTTATATATAGATGCAACTTAGATTATCTAGTCTACTTGGTGCGGCATTAAGTGCGGATTTTATTTGCTGTGGAGCAACTCTTTTATCTGCCACGGATAACGCCCGGACCCGAAATGAACTGCTGCAATTAGCTGCGAAATTCATTCGTTGCAAACGAAGCAACTTTATCTTAGCAGCAGCAAATAATTTTGGGGCACCAGCAGGGGCGGTGGGCGCAGGACTAGAATCTGGAAAATCCAAAGCACATTTAACACTTTCCGAATGAAAACAAGCAACATAAATTTGGGGCCAGCAATGGCGACGACTACATAGTTGGCAAGTATAGCAAAAGTTGCAGTCACACGACGCGGCCAAGATGCCAGCTTAAGCAGCAACAACAGCCACTGCAGCAGCACCAGTAGCAGCAGTAGCAGCAGCATCAGGTGCGGCAAGAACATCAACAACAATTGTTGTAGCCAGGCGGCGGGCGGCAGGCGGCAACGGTAAGCGGAGCTAAAAAGAAAACAGCGAGCGGAAGCGAGAGTTGCATTTAATTAAACTTAAACATTTTCATTGTCAAGCGAAAAATAATTAGTTGTGTGGCAGGCAAACTGGAAACAACCAGCACGGCGCACATGCGGCGTATACGTAACGTGCAGCGGAAGTAATATAGCGCAGACACAAATTGAGCCCATATATGCGTGTGTATGTGTGTGTGTGTGTGTGAAGAAAACTGGAGTACAAGTTTCAAAATTAAAATAAATGCATGGCTGTCGAGGCGAGCGGAGCTAAAAAGGATACAAGACTTTTGCACCAACAGACATTTACAAGCGCCAGCGCGCACACTTACACACACTCACACACACTTGCACACACGCACGCACACAAACACAGGCATGCATACAGCCTCGATCATACAGATACAGTGAGACACCGGATGGCAGTTATAAACGACAAAGTCACATGCATGAGCTTGTCAAAAAACCCAGTTAGTCCTGCCGGCAGGAGTAGCAGCAGCAGCAGCCAAAGAAAAGTGTCAAGCAAACACGTGAAAAAAGTAAGGCGTTTGTTACTGTAGTTGTTGTTGCTACTGTTACTGTTGCTGCGTCGCGCTGTCGAAATAATGTGCAACATTAACTAACTGCGCCTGCCAGCGACAGCCAAGACGGGCAGGACAACAGGGACCAGCTGTCGAGCAGCGCCAGACAAACTTCACACGAATTCGCCCAGGCGCTCTGGGCTCTGGGCTCTGGGAGGCTGCTTTAACATTATATATTTAGTTAACGTATTACGAAAACACCAAAAGAGCCCAAACTGGCATAACACTGTGCAACAAACAGCGAGTGTCTGCTTTGAGCTCAAATTGTGTAATCGATGCCATTTTTAGAACGTTATGGCAAATCGCAGCTGCGAATCGATTCAAAAATTATTATTCAATTTATACAACTTATTTGCTTCGTTTTTTATGATTTATTTTTATTTTTTTAGATGTTACATATACACAAAAATGTATTGTAATGTTCAATGTAATGTAAACGTCTGCAATTATGGGTTTAATTTTTTGGGTTGTTTTTCTTTGCACTTTTTTGCGCATCCGTAAGCCAAGAAGTATATTAAAATTATATAAATTCAGGTTGTTTATAGAATGCTTTAAGTTAGCATACACTTTTCCTTAAACATTTTTTAATACTTGTTATTAGTGATGCTAAAAGATGTATTTTAAAGAATCGATCGTTATAGATTAAAATATCTTCTTGTTAACATTGACGCAGCTTTCACACATGTTTCGATTTTTAACATCACTATTTAATACCAATTAGTTCCAAAAATGTCAATTAATAATTATTATTCTTATATATTTATATATTATAATAACTTTCATTCTAAGATTAAATTTCAAAATAAACATGAGAGTGAAAATTTGTTTGCCAGTGCATTGTTAACTAGTGTAATTAGCCTTTAGCAACTGCCTGCATGGATTAATTAAATTAGGGGCATGTCAAACAGTTTGGGCAACAAAGGCCCCATCTCCCGACCTGAATCTGGCTGCTGCGCGTCGCGATCCCCTCGCGGAGTTTCGTTAACATAAATATCAGTGCTTTGGCATAGCTTTCGGTTATGGGGCAGGGGCAGCGCTTCAATGGGGTGGCTGCTGGTTTCGTTGCCGGCTAATAAATTCAGGCTAATTATGTTTTCAATTACGAAACAAAGGCCAATTTAATATTTTACAATGCCAGTCGACGCGTCATGGCCTCTGATTGATGTGTGTCGCAGTTTTTCGCGCGATTGCCAATTGCAAAAACATGGCATAAAGCCACCCCAGGGGAGGGGAGTGGAAGGGTGGGTAGCTCGTGGTCAGGGCTCGTGCTTGGGCTCATTGTCTGCCTTCTAATGGCAAATGCCTGTAGATATTTTTTCGACCTCCGCCTGCCGCGAAAATTTAATGGAAATTCTCGGCATAGCAGGGCATCAAATCAATATGTCATGAGACGGCTGCCGCTGCTGCTGTTGCTGTTGCTACTGTGGCAACAAATACAACAATAACAACAACAACAACAACAAAGGCAACATGCTGATGTGTTGACGGTATGCGAGCAGCGTCAGAGTGTGTGCACGAAAATGACGCGGTATTACGTACACGCAGTGTTGTCCATTTCCCAAACATTTAAAATTTCATTGAGCTGCATTTGCTTTCAATACGGCTACGAAAAATATTGATCAGAAATGCCAAACAATATACTCATTTTTTTATAATATTATACTATTTTCGAGTATTATTTAAATACAAATTTTAAATTTTACGACAATAAAAAGTGCAAAACCCAATTAAGAAGTTAGTTCCCTAATTTATTTTTTGCACTACAGTACGCACTTTTACTAGGGTATCAAATAGTGCAATAGGCTTATTTCCTTGCGGATCTGAAAATGTCAAATGGCGAGATGAACAAAAATGAAAATAGAAATGAAAAAAAAAAAAAAACCGGCGCGTTCGTTGCATGTGCCTAAATCGTTGATTTACGATTCACGCCACACTGAGGAGCCGCCGAATTCGTATGGCAGCAACAACAAATGGCGCAACAGCAACAACACCGTGTACAACAATAACAACGACAATTGCGACGAGTATGTGGCAATGCACGCATGACAGACACGCAGGCAGCCGTGCAAACCACTTTGGCGGCAATGCGTCGGCCCAACACCACCAAAAAGCGTCACCCTGCACCCCGTGCTCTGCTTTTTAGCCACCCTTTATCACTTATTCTCATTCTCTTTCACATTTTTGCATTTTTGCTCTCATTCCCTTTTTGTGCTTTTTTTTCGGCGTGTTGGTGCAGGACTTAAAAAATTTTTTAAAATTTATTACGTGTCTCCAGCCAATATTTCACTTTGACATGCAATGTCGCGAAATGAAGCTGTCCAGTTGCGGCGGCAAACCCATTCCGCACCCTTCCCCCTGCCGCAGGACCCAGCACTGACGCCTAGCCAGTCGTTTGATCAGGCGCGCGACGCTGAAGTCCATTTGCTTGGCTGCTGAAATGAAGTGCTGAACATTTTTGCGATGCTGCCGCTGCTTCGATTGTCAATTAAAATTTCGCATATTCCACGACGAACTCCGACTCCTTACCGGGCCACGTCCTGGCGCCCAGTCTTGCGTCAGTGGCCGGCTCGCCGTCTTCAATCAATATTGCAGTCCGCCCATTTAATTAATTTAAAATACGAGTATATAGCACTTTCATGTTTCGAATATGCAAAATGCCACCACACACACAGGCACCACCAGGCTTCCATCCTTCGGCATGGCAATGTTAGTCCGTCAAGTCGGCCGCTCGATGCGATGCTCGACGAATCGCAGGACAGTTTATGCGTGCTCAAATGAAAAGGAAATGTTTTCATTTAATTTTATTTTTGCCACTGGCGCCGTCGAGTAATAACAGCAACAGTCAAGCGGGCGGGGGGTATTCAGCTCCGGGGGAGACTCGGGCATCTTGGCAGGCTCGGCGCAGCGGCATTTATGTGTCTATGTGTGCGTGCACATAAGTAGGTCCTGTGGAACGCAAAAATGGCAGCGCTCCCAAACATAATTAAAGACAAACAATTGTTGTTGCTGTCGCTTGGCCGGCAATAAACGAACAGGGGCAAATAAAGCAATGGCCACAGCAGATTACAACGCACACACACATACCCATACACGAGCGCACACACACACAGGCATACACTCACAAGCAGCGGCTGCATTGGGACACAAGTGCAACCTGACACATGGCTGTGCCTTCAGTTTGCTACCAAAAGTTAATTTTAAATAAAAGGTAAAAGAAATGTTACCAAAATTGGTGAGGCATATTTTTTTGCAATTAATTTGCCAATGCAAGGGGAAAGGCAAGCGGCGAGGGGCCAGCAAGTGCGGCGACGTGAGCAAGGACGACATGCAATGTTATTGCAATTATGCTTGCCATAAAATCAGCTGCTGTGGACTCATGCACAAAGTCGAATAAAATGCAGGTTGCTAAAGGCACGTATACACTGTCACCTTTCCATACACACACACACACACACACACACACACAGCAGCTACTCACGTGTGGAGACCCCAGAAAATTGCATTGATCGAGGGGCTGCGACGTTGGGCCGGCTCTGTTGTTGCTGTCGCCGTTTATTGTCGACCAAAAGCGGCAACCATTTTGTTCATCATTTTACTTTCATTATGGTTAACCTTGCAGCTTCTGCTGCACCTGCCTACACATCCGACCGTTCCTTCCACACACCTTGCAGGTGCTTCTGTGCAGGCGGCAAAGGAAAACATTGCACGGACTGGGCTGGCAGAGGAAGTGTTGAGCGGGGAACCTGCAGGCGGCTGCAGCTTCCGCTCGCTCGGGCAGCAAAGCGAGCAGAAGTTGTTATTCAATTTCCCATTTTGAGTTTTCATCACAAAGGCAAAAAAAACCCCCGCATACACAGAGAAATGCTGCCAGCGAGAGCTGAGCGGTATGTAAGATAATGGCAGTATCTGGGTGTTCACATATGTGTGTGTGTGTGTGTGTGTGTGTTTGCGGGTGTAGTGAAAGCTATGCAAAAACTGTAAACAAACAGTTTGCAGGTAAACGCAAACACCTTTGAAGGATGCACACGTGTGCGTGTGTGTGAGAGATTTTGTGACTGTGTGTGTGAGTGTTTATTAAAGTCGGGCGCAAGCACACACAAAACACTTTGCGCGCCCTGAATACGGAAACTTGAGCAACGTAAGGTCCTGCCTGACTGCCAGCTACATGTACAAGCCCCTACGCAATGGTTCCTACAAACACACTCCCACACACACACACACACGTGTGTTCAAAGTGAATATCACATCATCTCTTTCTCGCATTTCTCCCTCTAACAAGCTCTGATTCTCGTTCCCTCTACCACTCTCTCTCACTCTATCTCTTTCTCTCACTCTCCTGCTCACACATGTAACTGTGCCAGTAAAACATAATTAATATGCAATTTTTTGTTCCGTTTTGCTTATTTTGTTTTTTGTTTCTTTAGCTTTGCTCTGCTTTGCTTCAGAGCTTGCATTGCAAAGGAACTTTTGCCGTCGCTTTGTCGGCCATTTTGTTTGCGTTGAGCATTGTGTGTGCCGTATTCCGAGTGCCTGTGTGTGTGTGTGTGTCTCTGTATGTGTTTTTATATTAATGCAACACTGCATTTTGCACAACTCAAACCTGCTTAAAAGTTTAAGTGCTTGGATTGATTTTCAATCAATTGCTTGGCTCAGAGACGAAGCGAGACAGAAACTCTCTCGGTCACGCTCTCTCTGTGTATGTAAAGCCTGACAGCGAAATCCGTTAAATCCACAGTTATAGAATGAATTTCGTTTCGCTTTGCCGTTAATTATGCCAGCTACGGCAAAATGAATGCGAAAATAACTCACAGACGCACCGGCCATATTTCCGTTCGATGAATGCATTATTTGGAGCGTGCTTAATTAGTCTTTGTGCTTTTGCTTTTCAATAAAATCGAAAGTTCAAATATTTGCTACTCAAAATCCAATGCTTTGTTGCCGCCTATTACGCGATTAATCGGTCAAGAATGTGACAGGGAGGCAGAGAGAGAGAGAGAGAGTAAAATAAGTGAGAAAACATAAGTTCTAGAAGCATTATATCTTTTTAAATATATTAATTATTCTCTAGCATTGTATACTCTGTTCACGATGAAAAATAGTTTATTGGCTTGCTGTACTGATGATTTGGTTTGCATGACTTAAATATATAATCGTGTATTGATTCGTGTCAAAAAATATTTTTAAAATTAATTCTGCTCGAGTCACACAATTTGCCGAGCAGATAAATAATATTTTCACTCTGTGAACAAGGCATCACGCACTTAGTTTTGCACGAATTCAACATTGTTAGTTCCTATTTAAAAAAAGAAGACCATCTTTTCTGTTTTTTTGGCTAACGTCTTTAAAATATTAAGCAATTATTGGGGAAAGACAAGCGGGCTAAAAGCAGAACCCGCACTCAGTTACGTCATAGGTATTCAAAATAAGAAGAAAAGCGCCTATAAGCCTACCTTTACAAAGTTTTATGTTGGTTCTCTGTCGCCTCGTTTCCGCGCCGCACCGCTTGAAAGTATTGTGTACACCGAACGTTGCAAGCGCCAAGGCGGCGCATGCAAATGAAAGGCAAACACAAAGCGTTGCGTCCAAGCCGGACAGTCAGGTTCGATGCTGGCGCTGCGTAAGCTGAGCAAACATGCAGAAAAGTCAACAAGAGCGGCCAACGCCAACAGAGACAACAACAGCAACAACAACAACAAACCGCGAACACATGTGTGGTCGTGAAAGGATACAGAACAAGCGTAGTGCATACGAAACAGGCGTGCATAGAGTTGAGTGGGGCAGGGCGGGGGGAGGCGCGGCATTGAAACGCAGCCAAACTTGCAAAAAATTGCAATGGCAACAAGAACCAAAACTGTTGCAGCTTTAGCAGCAACAAGAGCCGGAACAATTTCAATACAGCTGACTGACCTTTGCACGTAGCCAACGTAAATTGTGCTGGGTAATTTTCAATGCACGCCACAGACGCAGTCCCTGCTGGGGGGGGAGGAGTCAGGGGGCGGCGACAGACGGAGACGCAGCTGTTGAACAGCAACAATAACAATATTTTAGAATTTTTATTGACGCTGCAATGGTAACGAATCATAAATAACGCTGCTGGGCAGCAGCAGCAGCGACGCTAACGCCAGCGCCGACGTTGGCAGCGACCACTCAAATAAGCTTACATATGCGTATGTCATCCATAATCAAGAGATTATACACTGCCGGCGGGGTATAGCTTTCACACACACACCCACACACACACAGACACACACGCCCACACTCACAGAGATTGTTGTAGCTCGAAATGCAGGCAATAAAAAAAAGGAACAAAAACTGCACACGAGCTCCGTTTGGCAAAAGTAGCGCAAATAATGCTCCACTTGGACAGGCATCAAGAAAAATGCAAAAGGAAGCTAACGGCTGCTCAGCTTTCTAACCGTTGTGTTTGTGTGTGCCACAAAATGATGCAGCAATAAAATTTGAAACAATAAAAGACGCAGCCAACAAAAAAGTGAGATAGCGATACACAAAGGCAAGAAGCAAGATGTAAAGAAGTACCAAAGCAGCAAGTGAAAATTGCAGAATGAAGAGCCGTATGGCAAACTGCAAGTGCGACAGCTGCAGGGTGCCCCCAGCAGCAGCAGCAGCAGCAGCAGCCGTACCAACAACAACTCCTATGCGTAAGCCAAACCAAGACATTATCGGACACACGTACACACACAATTGCAACTATATGTGTGCACAGCGGCCACTTTTCCGTTTGCTATGAAATGTGCTGCCAAATGTTGCATTTATTTTGTGAGTTTCCGGTTGCCCGACTGTCGGTTCGACTAACTGAAGCATCATGACGGCATCACAACAATTTACTCAGCCGCATTGGCAGAGAAAAGATCCTGCTAAAAATTAACTCAACTTATCTCGAACAAATCAACTTATTACTACTTGTTAATTAAAGGCTAACGAAGAACACGAGTTTTAATAATGGAAAGTTTATGTTCTTTATTAAAATAATGATACATAGATTTTTTCGAATCTGTTGATCTTTAATTTGAAATTTGTATTGCTTGCACATTCGATGTAAACTATTGTGAATTTTACAACTTTCTTGTGTCCCTCTTAATATCTTTTCGTCTCGATCTATCTTCCTTCCCCTATTTGTCTTTGCACTTTCAATTTTGAGTTTCAATAACGACATTCAACGATTTTCAAAAAGCAAACAGCAACGAAAATTTTTCCACAAGCTAACTTGACGCAAACTGGGGAAAATTTATATCATTCGCAAGAAAAGGTCAGTGAAATAAACTTTGAGAAGTTGCCACCGTCGAGAAAGTAGCACCAAAGTGACTTCAGCCAACTTCACATTGACACAGTCTGCCAAAATAAATGGCCGCGACTCTGGCGGGCGGCAGTGAGTATAAGAAAACAGCTGCAATTGTTGCCTTGAGCAGCAGGCGACACGTGTCCAAATAGATACACTTCAAGCGACGTACAGATAAAGTACCGCCAATAAAACTCTAAATTTACGGCGCATATTTTGCCAAACTTATGTTGATAACCCAGCCAGCAGACGTCAGACTTGACTCAATGCGATTCGAGTCAATCCCACCGTTCACTTCACTCCACTCCACTCCACTCCCACCGCAAGTTCATCAAATGGAACTCCTTGACCCTGCGACACTTCTATTTCTATCTTAGACTGCTCCTCGGCTCTCTGATCTAATCGCTTTCTGCACTTAATTTGAGCTACCCGAGAAACAGAAACAATTACAGTAAGTGACCAAATGCGATGTGGCATATAGAAATTGGCCCAATTGCCGGGCAACCAGCTAAGTTGAGGACCCACACCCAAAATGCGTCTAGTAAGTAGCACATTTTGCCTAAATTGTGCGCCCCTTTTCGGTCCGCTGGCTCGTTGGCTCGTTGCCTGAGCACCTTAACCCTTCGCAGCCGGCCAGACGCCTTAACCACATGTGTTTTTCTGTGTCCACGCAAGAGTCGAACTAACTGTGTCTGTTTGTCGGCTCGGAGTTGATGCTGCCTGAAGTCGCCTTTCCATTGGCCACTAACTTAACTGGCAGCATCTGGACCAAATGACTTTGTTAAGAGTTTTCGAAACGCAATTTTCTTCATTTCGGGTTTGGCTTCTCCCTTTTGCCCAAAACTTTATACGCTTTGTCTCCCTTTCTTGCGCTCCCTCCCCCTTCTATATTTACTTAGCCAAAGGGACAATGGCAGCAGGACGACGAATAAAAGTGTCACTTTCTATGGCAATTTCATAATTGCATAAGTGCAAGTGGTCAAGTGCTTTGCAATAGTTGCTAGTGTGTGTGTGTGTGTGTGTGTGTGTGTGTGTGTGTGTGTGTGTGTGTGCGTAGTAGTAGAAAAGTTGCCTCGGCATGAATTTTTATTTAGTGGCTCACTTGGTAGACTTGTGTGCCACAAGTTACCCCACACTCTGTCACTTTGCGGTAAATGCCTTTTATTCATACAGGAGAAAACGTAGAAATCCTCGGCCAATTGCTCTTTAGGGAATTGATAACAACCGCTTCAACTTTGCTTTAATTTGGTCAAAGCATATAGAAAAGATAGGTTGTTCAGTCTTTTAAGGATATCCGTAAATGGAAACGTTTTGTTTATAAAAAATCTGTATTTTGAAACATGTTAGCCCAAAAAATAAAAATGAGTAAATGTTATATGAGTTTTTTTTCAGATCAAGCATTTCTTTTAATAAAACACATTCAGCGGCAACATGAATAAAGAAGCTTAGTACTTTTATCATGAAGAGTATCCAGCATATCCTTTTTCACTCGTCATCATGTTTCATCTATCAACCGGGTATCAGGTGTAGAATAGAACCCAGCTTGAGTGCTTATACCTGGCTATGGGTCTGGCTGACACGCATATCCATCAGCTGCGGGCTGTGAGGGTTTCGTTCTTCGCGCTGTGTAATTTGATGGCAAACTGGGCGCCAATTTTGCCTAATTGCCAATCTAACCTGCAATCAATGACACCGTTGTGACGACGCTGTGGCATCGAGGCGAGTGTCCATGAGGCATTCCTGATGCGGTTACACTGGCTCAGTTGATTGCTTCTTTTGGCCAACACTTATGAAATATTTCGTCGTGTTATCATCAGCAGTGAGCCAAAAAGCCATTTGCAAGTGCAAATATCACCTTTGATGGTGTCCAATGCCAAAACCCAAATTGCAGTTGCATTTGATGTGTTCTGTGTGTGTGCGTGTGTGTTCAATCGAGTTTTTTCACTTTGATTTTTGGTTTTTTGTGGCCAAGTGCGAAAAGTGTGCACTCATCGTCAAAGTCAAAGGACTTTGAATCCTCTATCACGCCTGAAAGCTTGTCAGCGCTGAAAGCGATAAGGCAATTAGAAAGCGCTGGCCAACGCAGGTGCGCCAAAAAAGAGCCCTGCGAAATATCAACAAAGACTACAACAAACGAAATGTGTGGTTTTTGTTGGTATGTGTGGCTGCTGCTGCTGTTGGTGATGTCAATTATTTAGATTTTTTGCCAATATGCAGCAGCCTGGCGTGACGGTGCGAACGTCACAGAGTTAATGGCCAACTTGCACCAAAGATGACTTGCTGCCACGCCCGTCACCCACTGCACTCCATTGCACCACATTGCACACCACCCCATCCACCACCACATGGCCACGGTCATTTTGGCCATTAGATTTTTGCTGCCTGCCATCGTTCAGCGTTCGGTGTCCTCCCGCGAATTTCTTTTAAAACGTTTTTCCTTTTATTCTCAGTTTTTTTAATTTTTCACTTTTTGTTTTTTTTGCTCCCCCATTTGTCTGTCGCCGCTGCGGGAAGTTGGTGTTTTGTTTAGATGAATATGCAAATATTTTCGGTGAAGTAGAAAAATAAAGTGCACGCGGGTCTGGTGGCAGGGGATGGCCATTTTGTGGGCAGGATGTGCCGCCGCAGGACGCGCATCATTTCCGTTTAAAATGCAGCACAATTTGCCGTAAAAAGGATTTTACTGACCCGCGCGCGCTCTTAATGCGAGTCCTGCAAATTGAAAAAAAAAAGGACCGCAGCAGGCGTGCATAACGACAACTGCAATAAATGCCTTCCGAAGGAGGCGTGGTCGCATGCTGCACTTGGTGCATTGCCCATTCAATATGCAGCGCTTCAGCAAACCGAAAATCAATAAAAGTGCAAAATATTTCAAATCGCATCGAAGTCCCGACCCGTCTTGTTTAGTCCGGCGGAACCCAAAAGCTGTTGGCCACGACTCGCGGCCCGTTCACTTTTATGACTGCAAGGAACTCAAGTGCTGCTGCTGACCCAGCAAGTAACCGTCTTGTGTTGTGGCACCTTCTGTTGCACCCAAAAACAAGTAAGTTTTCGTCTGGACAAAGCTAATGTTGTTGTTGCCGTTGTTGTTGCTATTGCTGTTGTCGGGTGAATTAAATGGGCGCTTTGAATTTTTTACGATGCACACTAAAAATCCCATTTAATGAACATTTAAGAGACACACGCTCGCTGGCAATGTCGTGTGCGGCACGTAGGCGAGCATTCCGATTACGTATACGTAATATGAGCGCGCAAGCAGCCAGCCTGAAAAAAAGGGCTGCCGCTGCCATATCCTTTTTAATGTAATTGCTTTTTTAAGAAATGCTGCTGCTTATGATGCTGTCTGAGAAAAACACACACACACACACACACACACACGCCAACAATCACATTCTTGGGGGCAAATCACACAAATATAAGAGTCAACTTGGTATAAAAACAAGCAGAAAGTAGAAAAGTTTTGATGATGATAATGGATATGAATTGCCAAGCGAAATGGCTGTCGGGTCAGCTACAGCTGCGAGCCAGAAATGGAGCACAGTTAGCAGCTGCTTCGACCTCCAAAAACATTTCAGAGGGACGCACAAATTGATGCTTTGCACCCGCATTGGAAATGCGAATGAAAATTGCGCTGCACCCAAAAGCCGCTTCGCGTTGATGGCCAATAATTATAAGCACCAGTCGCGGCCATGTTATCAGCAGAAACCATTGCCAATTAGTTGGTATCATTCCGAATGTTAAGCGTTCACTGAAACTTGCCACTTGCAACTTGAAATGCATCAAATTAAGTCAGGAATGGCAAATTGCAGCCGCAAATTGTATTTGCCCAATGGTGCCAAGCATGTTCCATGAGAAGCGGTTTGGGCATTGGGTCTGGTCTGTGATCTCTAAGCCAGGCCGAAGGTCTTCGCATAGGCCAGTCAATTAGCAGCTGCCTTCTGTTTGCTTGCACTGTAACTAGAAGCCAACAGCTGTCCCTGTCTGCCTGCCATTGCCTTTAAAATGTGATAAAATAAAACGAAAATTGCTAGTTAGTCATGTACAACCAGTGCAAAGACGGGCCGCAGGGAAGAGGACGTGCACTTAGCATGTGCCTTGTTTTTACATGCAAATATGCAAAGCCTGCTAAAGAGAAAGCCAAGTGGGCTTGCGATCCAAATGGCAACTCTGTGTACCTTTCACAGTTCTTGTCAATATACTCACTACATTCCTGCTACTCAAACGGAGCCAAAAGCTGCAATGGCAACTGCAGATTAGGTGACCTTTTAAGCTGCCCCAACAAGGCTGAAGGTCATGCAGTCAGAGATATGTCAAACCAATATAAACCAAAGTCTCACATAAGTATGTTTAAATTGTCAGCAGTTGAGCACTTTACTCGAATTCCAGTTTACTGCCAACTAATTGACGAACTCTATGAAATCGTCTGTGTTCTGTAGAATACATTATTTCATTCGAACTTGGTTATTGGGATTCTTATTCCTGAAACCTATTGAAGTCTTTATCTATCTTAGAGAACGATAGAGATGGAAAAAGCCGAAGAGCTGATTTTAAGCTGATACCTACAAACAGGGTGTTACAAAGTTGAGCTCTCCCGTCTAGAGCAGTCTTGCTTGTTTTGCTTTTTAGTTGTTATTGGCCTCCATCACACAAACAAGCACACATACATCAGACGGGTGTAAGCCGACGTAATTGCATAAATAATCACAACAAATTTAATTGGTGCGTTAAGCACTTATCTCAATTTCTATACACTCCGATTTGAAGATTTTAAACGACGCTTAAATGCACGCCACACTTTGCACCCAGTGCCAAACATCGATCGGAGCTCAAGGCACAGGCTCAAGTGTACACCCCGCCTTCCTTCAGAAACTGGCAATTCCCCAGCTCGTGCCTAGTCATGGAGCAACAATGGCGAAATTAGCATGAGCTACTTTGTATATCCTTTGCGCAAATTTTGACACGTGCAGCCAGCAACGTCGCCGTCTTCGCTCGCGTTGCCATTGATACAATAAAGGACTACGTATTGTGCCCACAAATGTTGCCGTCGAGGCCCGCTTGGCTTGGCTTGCCCCTTGCCGGCTCCTCGTTCCATTAAGCGTTCTATTTGGTAAGTAAGAATCAACATAGCACACAAGGCGACAAGAGCGCTCTACAGTGTGGCTTCTCTCATGTACACATGTGTGTGTGTGTCTGTGTGTGTGCGTATTTTCGCGTAATTTAAAACCTCGTAATGCACACTTTCGCCTCAGGCATTTTACTGACAATACCCCTGCCAGCACACTCACACTCACACACACGAAATAGCGTAGGCAGCTGGCAGGTAGGCAGACCCACCCTGCACCCTTTAGTTAAGTACACAGGGTATTAGGCAACGGTTAAGCTTTACTTGCTGCGCTGAATTAAAACGTTGAGAGGAAGCCGACTCGGATTGGAGACGACTGCTTACACGCGGACAGTGTAAACTGTTGAGATTTCAGCAGTTTTCTAAGACACATTGAGAGAAATGAAGAGCATTTTGACTGCATTTCCAGATTCTCAGTTATTTGTGTGACAAATTTCTCGGAAACTGCACAAGTAAATGTTGTGAACTGCAAATTGTTGTATTTATGTTTGTCAAGTTTCGTGCAGAAGTAGTAGATTATTTTTTCACGTGCATACCCTGTGGCGGCGCGGAGTGTTTTCCTCCATTTCGATTGGGCAAACACTGGCAGCGACATTGACACCAGCAACCATCGAAACCACTTGCCACGCCCTCCGCCACCGCAATGGCTGAAAGCAAAGTGACGGCAAATATTCAAATATGTTTTTGATGTGATTTTGCCCCCACCCCACTCAATTTGCTGCGACACTTTTAGGCGGCTTTATACTCCGTCCGTGCTGTTGTCAGCGGTAACACTTCAGCCGTTGCCATTAGCGGCTGCAGCAACAGCAGTGGCCACAACAACATCCACATCAAACACTTTGAAATCGAAGACTTTTTACTAGCCCTGCCGAGTGTTGCTTTTCACTTTTCCTAACCGTAAACTGCCAGCGGGATAATTTGCGGCTTACCCTTTGTTTTTCTTATACATGATATATTTGTATGTATATATGCAAGTTGTGTTGTGTATTTCTGTTTTCTGCCGTCTATCGATGCTAGGTCTTGTTCTGGCTGCTGCTCCTGTCACTGTTTACATTGCCCTGCTGTTTTTTTTTTTCCTCGTCTTTCGCGTTTTCGCTGTTTTGGCTTGTTTTGGTTTCGGTTTATTTCTGTGCACACTTTTAAAATGTTCTGTTTGCTATCCGCAACTTTTTGCACACGATTTCTTTCTGCTTGCTGGCTTTTAATTTGCACGCCACAATTACCATGGCCACCCCGAAATGCAGCGGCCACAATTAATTACAGCACAGATATCATGCCACTGCCGTAGTTTTAGTCGCAGTTACAGACGCTGCCACTGCCACTGCCACTGCCGCCGCAGCTGCGATAAAACTTTGGCAAATGTAATTTTAACAAAACCGCATCGCCGCCTGCTCAAGACAGTCTGCTGTCGGTGGCAACATAGGCCAAAGGCCAACGGAAGATCTGTGCAAAATCAGCGCTGGTTAGTTTTAATTATAGCAATCGAGCCCATGCAATTTGCGCCAAACTCTATTTCATTCCATGCCCAAATCAAATGAACGATATTTCACCACGTTTGGTGCTCTGCGAAAAGTTTATTTGTAATTTTCGAATGTGGCTCGTGTGCAAGCTTAAGTACACTCCTATATATAGATACTTTGCAAATTTTTTGGTTCTTTGAATCTAATAAATACAATGTTCAGATAAAGTATAAAGCAGCATATAGTATTTGCATTGCGAAATATTTTTCACAGATTTTAACTTTTTGTATTTTGCCGAAAAATTTAACCGATATAGTGCTATATCTTGGGCATATTTATATATGTATTTGGCTTTGTATATATCCACAGTATTTATAGTCAAATTCGATTTACATCTTCTAATTCCTATTGGACTTTTGATCCCACAGATATGTATGCGTATAAAAGGCACTTTTATAAGCTAATTATTTTTCAGCTGCAAACCGTATATTAGATTAAGATCATTTTTTACAACTCAATTAAGTTTATTAATATACAAAAATTTCTTTGTGCAATAGTATAAAAATGTTTTTTTTTTGTCTTGTTATAAACAGCGAATGCCAACGAAATTATTAAGGTATATACCTTAAATAAGTAATATTTTAGATTGTTTATATTAAGCTTAAACCAAGTTCTTTGGCTTCGATATCATTCAGGGTCAGAGCGCCCAAAAAACAACTTGGTGGCCATTAAATTCGTCTATAACTTTTAACTAAGTACATTGGCTGTCGCTTTAACGGATACTCAGATACATTTGGGCCATCACAATGGAACATTTGGCATTGCGGTAAGCGCCCAGTCGAGTTATTTAAAAGCTGCGAAAGTCAGCTCAAAATCCGAAGTTCGAAATGCACCTTTATGATATTTTATGACGGCTGCTTGAGATATCTCAAGGGTCAAGGTGTTGTCGCAACTGTTCAACCGATGAGTGAGTCAGCTTAATGTTGTTAGAGTCATGTATTTATCGAGGTGACATATTTGTATTGCTCCCTTTTTAAAGCCACGCCACTAAATCTACGAAAGTAGGCAACACGGGACGTTGAGAGAAATCCATAATGGTCATAATAATGAAAACACGTTTAGCTTTAAACTTGTTATTAGCAACGTTTGGTTGTTATAAGAGAAAGCAACGCCCAGACATTCACAACAACTAGCTAACCCACCCACCCCGCCTCAGACTTTGGCCAGCTCCCATTTAGTAGCACCTGACGGAGGTGTGTTTGGTTGTTTGCTGTTTGTGAGCCACGCCCACTTTTTACTGCATTTAATTCTCCAGTGAAGTATTTAATTTTATGGCACGCTGTGTACTTGTGTGCGTATCCTAAGCAACAACAACAGCAACAACAACAGCAACAACAACAGCAAAGAGTGAGAACAGTCCGCTGAGTACAACAAATATGAAATGACTGTCATTTCTTGCATTTAGGGGCACTTTGGGGAGTACTTTGCAGCATGTAACACCCAATACTTACACGCAGACATACACACACACTCACTCACACACACACACTCACACACACACCTGACACACGCCTTTGTGTTGCTTTTGTAGTTGTTGGATGTTGTTGGTTATAGCTCCGCTTTTGCTGGCATCATTAGCGTTAACGTTATGTAGCATTATATTATGATGTTCAGTTATGATGTTCTCTGCTGCTGAAGCCCGAAAGAGTGAAGAGTGCAGCCAAAGTGTGGGACCACATACCATGGTTATCGCATAATTATGCAGCATATTAATGCTTTCTTTATGCCGTCGCCCGCCCACCCCACTTTTATATTCATTCATATGCAAAGTTTCACAACAACGTCGCAACCCCTTTAGCCCCCGATTGTCCATAGCCTTTGTTCGTTTCATAACTTCTTAATTTCATTAGGGCTTGTCTGTCTTACTCATTAGCAGCTCACATTAGGCATCAGACATCGGCCGGAGATATTTCGTTTTATATATTCAAAATTTATTCAAATTTGTAATAAGCTCTCAACATTTTTGTCCAAGTGAATAAGTTCTATAAAGATGAAATATAATATAAATATATAAATGTATATATTATATCTATATATACAAATTAAATATTTATTATTTTCTTTTAGATTACAAATTAGATTTCAAATGATTTACGCTTCTTCTATGAGTCCATCAAATTGACCTGAACAGAAAGATAGTTCTCCTCCTCTCCGTTTGTTAAACTTATGCACTTCCCGCGATTGCTTTTTCCTCCTCTTTTCAGCAAATAAATTTACACTTTTATAATTTGCACTTAATTAAAACTTTAAGCTTGGCAAAAGAGAAAAAAAAAGCAACAAAAAATTGACGCGCCAAATGAAGATCCACTCAGAAAAACTGAAACGGGCGCATTGCAAATGCTCAAATAGAATTTCATTGCATTTGGCTGGCATCCAAAATAGAGCAAAAGTTGTGCTGGGCTCCCTGGCAGACTTACCGGCCGTCACTTAACGCCACGCCCCCCGCCCGCCCTGTGCTCGTCATAAATATTTATGCGCCGGCGTTGCGCGAGTCTGCCAAATGCAATGAGGATGGCGAAAATGAACAGCAGGAAACGTAAATGAAACTAAAATCAATTTGGGGCCTGCTGATAGCAATCGTTGAGATTGAGATTAACGGGACATTGTGCTGCAGCCAGGACGAACGAAATTTCATAAGGTAAATATTTGCCAAAAGCACAACCATTATGAATCCATGTATCTTAATTTGGCAGAGCGCGAAAACGTAAACCTACAAAAATACTCACAGCGCCCCGCTTCACGTCCACTTCTGAGGGTCCTGCGTTCAGTGGGTTGCTGTGGGCCTGCTGTTGGGAATAATGTATAAAATTATGTAAATATTCAGAAATTATCATTTAATTTCTAAAATTGTTTATGTTTATGCACGGTAATAAGCAACCGGCAGCATCCGTACCACACCAGCCACGTCCCAACCTACCTAAAAAAAAAAAAGAAAAAAAATAAAAATAAAGTAGAACCCATCAGCCGCGCTACTTGAGCGTACTTCAACTTAATTAAAAATTACTTTACAGACGCCAAATACTTTTAATTATTTTGGGTTCGGCGGTCGAAAGCAAAGAAGCCATTGTGTACATTTCAACCCCAACCACCGAGCCGTTGCCCCACTGTTCCACATACAATGCGAGTACCCGTGCCCGTGGAGAGTGGAGCATGCAAGTTGTGTGTGTGTGTGTGTGTGTGTGTGTGTATGTGTGTGTGTGTGTTTGTTTTTTTTTTTTGTGGTATGCCTCGCTTCTTTATGTTATTTTTGCATTAAGTTGCCAAAATTATGAATATATAAATATATATGTATTAAATGGAATTGCCAGGGCTGGCAGCGCAGGCCCGACCAGGGCAACTCTTTTGTATTATTTAGGCAATAAAGCAATTTATACAAACCGCGGGCGATGCCATCGACACAGTTGATGGTTGGCTTCATTGATTTTCCATTTGATTTTATACATTTGTTTTTATGATTTGCCTGCAAATCGAAACACTCAACTCGAATCGCGCTCGGTAATGGTTGATTGCGCGATAGGGGGCGCTCCTCCATGCACCTATATTACACCCCTGCCACCGAACCACTCATTTACGGCTGTTCTTGTTGGTGGTTTCTGTACAAAGGGGTCACAGCTCCAGCTACAAATGCGCCACGTGATTCGCATTATTCGCAATTTTGGCTTTTTACTTGCTTGCCTTTTTACGCGCTGCTCATAAAGAACGCATGGGGGAAACGGGGGTGGCTGGCGTTGCTGGCGGTTGCATTTCCATGAAATACAAATTCTACAGCTTTAAATCAAAACTTAGCTCTGCGAATATGCTGCATCAAGGTTGCCATAAATAAGCGATGTTAAATAATTTCATTTCAACAAAACGAGACTTACACTAAACGATATTTTTTAAAGTACGGTAAATATTTAATGGTTTCCTAGTTTTACACACACACTCTTTTCTTAAAGTAAGTTTTTGCCACAATAAAACTTGAAGTGCCATTCTTGATAATCCAACTTGACAGAGCGGCCATTCAATAATGAGATAGGACACACACAACACGCTGCTATTCAACTATTCCTGTATACCCTGTATTCGATTAGTTATATTCGTGTTATAAATTTTAAATTTCATATAAGTCTTCTAACATTGTCTCAAGTCATAAAATTGTTAATGTTTTGAAATTTTTTATATCAAACCATAAACTGAGATATTCTAACGCAGGCATCAAACATTTTCATGGCCAAAAATAATCATGGCCGAACAATCGGGAAGTAATGTGCTGGGTATAAAGAAATTGTTTACTATTGTATTGCGAGTTGCTCCTTATTGTTTGGGAGGATCAGCACACTTGCCAGCTCGCAGCTTTCGCTCATTTTGTCGTACTCGTACTTTACCTGATTGTTTGCTGTCAACTGTGGAATTGAATTGTTTCCTCTTCTTGGCCATTAGATTTAATACAACTGATAAACGCTTGCGCGTCTGCAATGCCAGCTCTTTTGGTATCTCTATGGCTTGGCAGAAAACTAAGTACGAGGCTTAAGCCTTTGTTCACAGCTGGCACAAACATACTTGCAAGTACCTGCCAAAAGACTAAAAACAACAACAACAAAAAAATTGAGAGAAAGAGAAAGAGAACCAAACGTTACTGTTAGCTTGACGCTCAAGCTGCCGGCCAAATGTCGAGCACTTTTAATTAAAAGTAATGTCATACAATTCCATTACACTCGGCCCCGAAATGTGTGCGAAACGCATTTACATATCAAACTGGCAGCCAGCTGTAAGAGTTGAGTAGCACAGGATGTCTCCTGTCGCCTGTCCAACTGCCCCCCTCAATGCCCTAAACCGCACATGGGCTCACACACCTCCTCACACTCTGCCGCACACTCTGTCATTGCCTCTGCTTTGTCATTTGTATTTGTTTTATATCCCTGCCGGCAGCGCACTTCAAATGTGGCCCACTGGCAAAGTGACAACAAAAGTAAATTAATGTGCGTGCATATACATGTGCCCATCCCCACCCCTTTCCCCCTAATTCACTTTCCCCCAGTCAAACACCTCCCAAAAACCCAAGTACCCATGCCCACCCCAAGGGCTCAACAGAAGGGCCACTCCCTCCCAGCCCCTGGTTTTCTATGTGTGGTTTTTGTCGTTGCCTTTACAGGTAATTTATTGCATTCTAACATAATGGAAAACATTTCTTGGTAGCCTTCTATTAGACGCAGAGTCAACGACAATGACGACCAGGACGAGGACGAGGACAGGACATTAACATTAAGTTTATATCCACACATCAGCTGTCGTCGGGTTGATCACCTGACCCAGTTAGGGGGCCAACATTGAGCGCTCGCTTCATTTTGGCTATATTAGATAGTTGATCCAAATATAAACAAATTGCCGGCTCATACGTTTTCATTTCACTTGATGCGTTTTGCCAGCTGCGATCCAGCCAGCCCCTTGGCCAGCGAATGTCAATGCAATCGCTTTCGAGTTGCCATCGATAGCTTACTTAAAAACAAATTGACATTAATTGAAGGCATGCCGACGGCAAACACAACTAAATAAATACGACTAACGACAAGTTAGGCTCCAGCTGCGGCAACGGCAAAGACTCCCGGTCATGGCCGGGTTTCGCCAATGGCCAAAGCCAAAAGCAACAAGCCATCTGTCGATATTGAGGCGGCCGTCTAAGTTTTCAACATGGCAAATTCAATTGTCGTTTGATGCGGCGACACGGTAAGCCGCAGCAAGCCGCATCAAGGAGCTGGTTTTGTATGGGGGCGTGGCCAATTGACCAGTGTGGGGGACCAGTGGGCGCATACTTGCGCAATGCTTTGGCATTCACCTGATGAATTTATCACAACGTGTGCTTGCAGCAGAGACACAAGATTCGAACAGCCTGCTCGTTGTCCGCTCCTTAGAATTCCCTCGCAAGTCTACCCAGGACTGATGTCGTTGTCTGCTAAATTGGTTTTCTTTTTGCCAATTGGGGATTTCGATTGTTGCAAGAGGCCACAGCGTCGACATCTCGGCATTGAAGGTGGCCGGAAAGAAAAAATGCCAACATAAGTATTAAGTTAAATAAAATAAGAAGAATAACGGCTGGCAGGCACCACGAGCGTTTGCCCCCTCAAACGGCTCAGCCACCCGACCCGACCCGACGATGTCGAGGCCCGTCGAGACAAACTGCCGACGGAAAGTTAAGCGCACAAACATCAATGGGGTCAGCTAATGCTGCTGGCCCAGGAGCAAGCAAAACCGAACGCCTGGGCCATCTCAATTGAGTATTGATAAAGTTGAAAGCAAAGAAAAATTTTCGCTTGCTGCTGCTGTCCACGATTTGCCGTTGCTGTTGTCCCTCCCCCAGGGCAATGAGTAAACAATGACATAATGACAAGTGGCGGAGAGTTTAAGTGATAAATAATTAATTGATTTTTGTTGCAACAATAGCTAAAAGCGAGGACCGAAGCGAAACAACAAGGGACGGGCGACGGGAGAGCGCGCACAAAGCAAAAGAAGTTCAAATCCAGCAACGAGATAAGTTAAAAGGTAGATTAAGATAAATGGTGGCTCGTTCCACGGCCAAACGACTCTCTGCCAACTGTCGCAGCTGCCCGAAAGCTGCAAAGACGTCCTTACCATCGATTCCTGTCGCCTTCTATTCTATTGTCGTTGTCGTTGTTGTTGTTGTTATTATTGTAGTGATTGTTGTTATTTTTAAACACAAATTCGCCAGCGTGCCTCTTGTTTGTTTCTTCGCTTGTTTCGCATAATAAAGCAGCAGTCGCTGGAGAAATGTGAGAATTGAGGACCAACATCCAGTGAACAGCAGCCTGCCGGCTCGTTTGGCCTCTGGGGTGCGTTTGGCCAGTTGTGTCCTTTTCATTTTTATTGGCTCACCGGAAGTTGTGCTATTCATTTCCGCCAGCATTTGATTTTCGAATTGTTATTTTTATGTTCCCTGTCGCTTTCGCATAGCCCTTAAAGCCTTTGACCAATAGATAAAACATAAATGAGCTCCCCAGCGTGCCAGCCCTAACCTTTACAGAGCATTTGAGCTGTCTTTTAATTGTGGCATTTGGCTGCCTTCCTAAAGGACAATGATTATACCACTTACATCAGCTAATGTGGGAAAGAAGCTTTAATTCGCATTAGGCTTTTAATAAAATTGTAAAAATATATTTTCTTTTTAATTGTCTTAGTCTAAGATACAATGTTATTTATTTGTTTAAAGAGATTTCCAAATAAAAATACACATTTCCCAATCTTGAAGAATATTGATAACTGATTATGTTTTGCATAAACTATTTCTGTTGTTGGCAACGTTGTTGCATCCACTTAGTGGCATATTCGGGATCGCTGTTTGACCTTTCGTTAAGCCCAGTGCGTATGCGTAATGTTGTTTGCCTGTATAGCGATTGTTAACTCGTATAATAAAGCACATACAAAAAAGTTCAGGTGACACAGCAAATAGGCAAAAAGTTGGTGGCTTGGCGGCTTTTCATTAATTTCGGACACGCAGACCGCAAACGGATATAGACTGTAGGCGTGAGCACACAAACGCCCCCTGTTTCGTCTAATGTTTTCATGTAAGCAGGCACACACACACACACACACACACGCATGTGTTGGTTGAAGTCTGCTCCCAAGTGAATAATTTGTTATCAGCGCATAATCAACGAGACAACAACCCAACTCGAGCCGCCGAGCGCATTAAAGGTAAACAGAGACACCGAAATCCACACACCTATACACACAAACATATGGGCCAGTGCCCCTACCCACCCACCGCAAAAAAATATATATAAATGTATAAAAAAAAGGTGAGGTCCTGGCAATTTTACTTAACGCTGCCACGCATTTGGGCACCTAACACACACACACACACACACACAAATGTATATGCATAAGTATGTAGTTGTGTGGTGTGTGGGAAAAGGCTGCCGCCATCAGAATAATTACGATACACGTCGACATGCATGCACATGTACTGTGCTTATGTAGTGTTCTTGTTGTTGTTGTTTTTCATGCCACTGTTGCCGCACTGAGTGCGTTTATGTGTACCAATGCGTGTGCACAACAACAAAAAGTCATTTAGTTAAAAACCTGACTTTTTATTTGCGCTGCGGGCAGCTCCCAAAGTTCAGCCCCCGTCGGGTTGTCGGGCTTCTCGGGACGCTCGGAGTTCGTCAGGCCAACCAGGCGTTGAACACTTCATCAACTCATCAGAGCGCGCCCTTTTTTTTGCATGTCCTTAACCGTTTAACGTTCCCCGCCGTGCTCATGAGGTGCCATTTGTTGTTGCTACATTTACTGTGGCTTGGTTTGTTTTTTTTTTTTCATATTTGCGCTCCTAGCGTCAACAACAACAACAACAACCACAACAACTGCAAGAATAATAAAAATACCAACACTCAGGCGCAAACCAAACATAAAATACACAAAATTACTCTTATGAAAATTAATAAGTTAACTTTTTTCTTTACTCTGAGCTCAGGTTTTCTCCAGAGCGTGCGGTTAATAGACATACGTACATTTAAGTGAGTAGCTCCGTAAATATTTTTGTAAGAATATTTATATATACTATGAATATATATATTTATATATATGCAAAACCTTTTTTACTTCATTTGAACGCATTTGCTGGGTATAATAAAAGTAATTGAAATTAAAAGTAAAGAAACGTGTTGCTTGGGTAAGTGAGTGTGAGTGTGCGTGTGCGAGTGTATATGTAAATTACTCGATATAAATGTGCGTGTATGTGTGTGCACTTCGTTTGCTTCTTTAAATTAATCCCTAAAGTAATTAGAAAAAAAGAATTCCAAATGAGTTCGAGAAGCAGACGAACAGCCAGCGATGGCATCGAAAGTGGAGATGAACTGGTATCGAATGTGAATTCGTGACACGCGCCCAGATAATGTTACACGGTACGCTTAATAATAAACAGTTTTCGCCATTTTCGGAACCAATTACCGGTTTATTTCCATGTACTTGGCAACTCTGAGTCGCTCAAATCCGACGCGCGTCCATCTCCAATCGCGACGGTCGCTCGAAGGGGTCAAATAAGCAAAAGGTTCGTGCTTAGTGCATATTTTGTACTCGGTTCTGAAACTTAAGCACCAAGGCAACTAAAGCAAGTGCGGAAAGGGCTTTGAAGGACCCTGAAACGGGCGTCTTTTTTCCTTTCAGTTAGTAAAATATGCAATATGATGTTCAAATGTGTGTCAAGCCAAACGGCTTAAATATCACAATTGGAAATCTGACACGCTTTGAGAGCGTTAAAAAAAAGAAAAAGAATATACAAATTAAATTCCTTTTAATGTTCTTTTATTGTTTTCTTCAATTAGCAAATGTAAAACTTCGCACCAAAAGGTTGGGCCACATTTTTTGATCTAAGTCGTAAGTAAAATAAGTATTACAACCTTTCTTCCAATTCAAAACAATTTTTTAAGCTATCCATATTTTTAATTATACTAAAATGTTTACGTTATAGAGATTAAAGAAAATGTTAAATCATTTTTAATTATTGAAAAGTTTAGGATTTTCATGTTGCAAAATGTTAAAAACAAAACTGTAGGAGATCAAAATGGCATTAAAATGTTGCTGATGCTTTAATTAATATTACTAGTTTCACATTATCTTCATTTTCTAACGGGTACAGTTTTGTCAAAAGGCGTTACGACAACAATTTAACTGGAATTGCATCCCATTACAACGCGCTGCGAAGACCACACGAACCGCACACGCAACTGAATTAAACGGTGGGGCAATGGGAGTGCCCGCACACCACGTTGATGCCGCATGTTTCCGGTTTATTTACTTTAGCTGTTGGCCGTGATGTCCGCTGCTCTCTGCTGCTGTTTACTTCTGGTTGCTGCAGTGTAAAGTTCAAATGGCAGCGAAAGTTGCATTGGCTGAAGCCCGCAAATTTTCCTTTGCAACCTGCCACACTGAGTGTCACAGTTTTTGGCATGCTCGTAACTTTGCAACAACCAAAAAAAAAAAACAGAAGGGACAAAAACAAGAAAATGTGTTTTCTTTGGGGTATTGACTTTTAAATACCCTTGAATATATATAAAAGCTTTTTGCTTAGTATCGAAAAAAAAACAAATTTTTTGACCATCCGATAAATGTATCTAATCCGGGCAGTACAGACTGCTGTTTATTGCAGCCGGTCCTATTCAACATTATTAAATCAAAACTCTGGGACAGAGACTAGAAATAGATATAGAATCAAAACTGTTTCATTTTTGCAGTACATTTCGTTTGAAATACCCTTTGTAAGGACATACGAAAATCATGCTAGGGAAGAAAGTTATAACTGCCAGCGGAAGCGGAAACTATTTGGCAGCGTGTGAAATGCCGAGCAGCCGAAAACTAACATGTCGCGATGAAAAAATTATGACTGTCGTTAATTTCGAGCCGATGTCTCGTATCAGAGTTGAGATTGCAAAATGGTAAGCAGATAAAGCGCTGAAATTCGTGTAAACGGTTTCATTCAATTTTGCCTTGGCTAGCCTGAACAGTACAATATTAAGTATACGCAGCGTGTACCTTGAGATACTCCCAACCAAAATACACATTTATTATGTGTGACAAATAACGTAAGGTTTTCATGGTGTTTGGCGGTGCTTATCTGCTACATTAGAGAGCTCCTGACACAAAGGTCGTATAATGCCCGAACCGGCTGCTCATAATGGAGACACACCCACTCTCATACGCACACTCGCACACACACACGCAGTGCAACTGCGCTTAGTGCAGCGCAATAGGACTTCTACTCGTAATGGCAATGCTTATGTCTATGAAATTTTCGATAGGGCGCATATTCGCAAATTGACGACCTATTGTGTGCACCTTGTTGTGGTTTCGTGAGAGGAGAGCCGCCAGGGCACGACGAGGCTGAAAGCCTGTACGAGTCGGCGTGCGGCAAGAGGCGTGGCACGGTGTCAGTCGCCAACTTCCGCACAACATTTATCATATTTTGGTTGCGCGCAGCGTCGCTCGCCAGTTCAAAGTCCAACATTAAGTTCCAGGTATTTGCAACTTTTCGACAAAGGATTTTTGGCTGCAATCGCGGCCATAAATTATCCGCTCGCCACTGCGTCCCGGTGCGACGTTCTTGTTGTTGTTATTGCCGCTGTTGTTGCGTGTACTGCGTCTACTTAGCGCATAATTAGCTGCATGAAGTTTGATAACTAACGCTCTGGCGGGGGCCTATTGAAGGTGCCTAAACTGCCGCTCAACTGAAAAATTCTCGAATGATGGATGTGGAAATAATGAAGCAGCTGAAATTCAATGAAATTAAAAGCATTTAGACGGCATGGTATATGGACAGGTAAAACTGAACAAGGGCTGGGCAGGTCTGAAGATATTTATATATGTATTCCAGATAATTTCATATATCTCCATGTACTTAACTGTTTCATTTCAAGCTGCTTCAAAAAAAATGAAGACTTGTTTTTGGTCGATATATATAACAAACAAAATGAATCGAAAGGTATTGTGAAAATAAATAAAGGATCATTTAAGCAAACATAATCTGGAAAAATACAAAAATCAAGAGAAGAATAGCATTGAAATCAACAGTATCAACGAATGAATGAAGGTTTTTATCAGCGCCAAAGTTGAATGTTACAGTCAGTTAAGTATGTATGCGTATGCGTGTTTTGTGTTTGCACTTGAAGGCTTTAAACGCTTTTTCTTTTGAATAAACATGAACGAAGTCATGTGAAATCAATTGTAAACAAAGTATGAATACAAATGCAAACACACACATATAAGTATGCATATATATGTGCGTGAGTGTATTTACGTTGGTTTCATATTAACGTGAGAGCGATAAGGAGCATTTTTCAGAAAAACGCGATTATCATAATCGGCTTATCGATCCAGCTATGCCAACCGTTGGGGCAGCAAATGAGTTGCAATGCAACGTGGAATGCAGCATCAGAACGTCGAGTCAAATAAATAAAACCCAAAGACCGCATAGAACAAATAAGAATGCTGTGCGGGCGGGGAGTGTGAAAGATGCAGTGCGACACAAATATTGTAATCATAAATTTTCATAAACAATTTCGCTTGCTCGCAAACGGAGAACGTTTTGTTCGCCTTTGTGTAAGCGTTCGCGTTTGCATTTTCGCATCCGTATCCGCATCCGGACCCGGGCCCGGGCTCGTGCCCGGGTCTGTGACCGTGTCCGGGTAGAGACCACGACATTTATAATAATTAATTGTGCGCAAATATATGCCGGCAGTGGTCAGCGAAGGCCCCTCCTAATAAAAGCCGCTGTGCCATGCACACTGTGAGTTATATGTGTCTCGCCTCGCACATGGAGTCGCATGTATTGCAATAGAATTTATAGCAGCGCCATCTCCATCTCCATTTCCATCGCCAGCTCTGGCTTCAGCTACAGCGTGGTTTCGGCCAGTGGTCAGTAAAGGTGCGCGCCGGCGCTTTAAAGTCAGACACGAAATTGTATACAAAACATAGCACACTTTTGTGCGCAACGGAAGCTGTTGTTGGGCTATCTTGGGCGCCATCTTTTTGGAGGGTTCGCGCGCAACGCAAAAGCCAACAAATTGCAACATTTATTCTGCAAGACGAATGGCCGCTTGACAATTTATATGTGTGGCCATAATTTTGGACCCGACTGCAAATGGGCAGCGTACCGGGCCAGTGGCGGGCAAGTGGACAACCTATAATAGCCTAAAATTAAAAACGGTCACAAGATACACAACGCTAGCTAAATACGTAGGCACACTTCGCTTTAGTGGGGAAACGTGTGAAATAAATTGCTAAATAAAATAAACGAGCAAACACACACGGCGACAAATGAGGCAGCCACAAAAAAGACAACACACGAAGGAAATAAACGGGAAAAAAGCAATTAAAAACGATAAAAATAAACGGAAGTGACTTTAACGGCGGCAGGCAACATTTAATGGTCGTTAAGAAAAGATTGCCCCTTGGCTGCCCGAAGGGACATACTTATGCATAGAAGACAAGCTGAAGCAGTTTAATGACTTTACAAGTATTTTTATATAAATATCATTGACCGATGGTTACATAAATAGTTGTCGTCTTCATGAAGGCGACAGTTAAGGCTCGTGCCATCGTCTGCGTGTCAATATGTCCTTGGAGCAACTTTTTCAGCAACTTTTCTGTGAATTTGTTAAATGGTTTTACTGAATCAAGTATTTCTAACTCAAAGTACATTTGCCTATTTGGCACCAAGACGTTAATAAAGTTGCGCCAATATTGCGACTTTGTCAAATTATATTGTTGGATTTAAGAAGAAGTTTTGGAAGTAATACATACAAAATTAATAAAAACGTAACAGTCGGGCGTTA
The DNA here is from genome assembly GCA_035043915.1 of Drosophila paramelanica. NCBI lineage: Eukaryota > Metazoa > Arthropoda > Insecta > Diptera > Drosophilidae > Drosophila > Drosophila paramelanica. The sequence goes on along the minus strand of JAWNMO010000354.1, from coordinate 3,983,697 downwards.
CTGACTCCGTTAAACTTATTTTTATAATTATTTTGTTTTTTCATACAAAAACTATCTGCAGGCAGTAGTGACAGTAGGCAGTAATGAAAAATATTAATATGTTGTAAAAAAACAAAACTGCTTTTGAAGGCCGAATGTACACTGCTAGAAATCTTTCAATAGAAACCACTCTTTGTAACTTCGACATGCTACTGACTGTACAGAAGAAGATATATATGTATATATATACTTGCAGAAATAAGTTATGCTTTACTTCTAATATGAACAGAGAGTATCCGCAATCGACCACTTATTCTCTAATACATTGCCCAGCTGTTTTTATTGCCTATGTGCACAATTTTATTATGCGTTACTTTTGCTGCTGTGGCCAATTTGGCAGTTAATTTTGAATTGTCAGCGAGCACGTTAGGCATCGTCCTGGTGCGACCAGGCAGCTGCCCAGCTGGATCGCTGGCTGTCCAATATTATCGCCGTGGCAAGCACATTCCTCGACAATTAACACGCGAGCCACTTTAACAAACTGCGACGACAACGGCTAAGACGAAGGCGAGGACGAGGACGAATTGGCTGCGTAAATGGTGGCTACTTCGATAAAACTGTTCGATATGCTATGTCCTAGCGGCAGTTTAAGCTCACTGTATAAATGTATATATATATATATGTATGTATGTATATGTGTGTGTATTTTTTGTTATGCCTCGTTTGTCTGCCCACGATTTGATTTATTTAGTTTTTCTGTTTTACTGTTTTCGTTTCCTTTGCTTGGTAAGCCAACCCTGTAAACCTGAACACCTGTTGTTGTTCAAAGTCCCCAAATGGCTTGCGTGTGCCGGCGCCTTTATTTTGGCCAGAAATTTAATTGCCCTCTGTTTTCGTCATCGTCAACATCGTTTGTACGCAACATTTATTTACATTTTGTTAACATAAACAATGCGTAAAAGTTCGATGGCTTTACTCAGCTGTGGTGGGGCGGGGATAATTTTGATTGCCCGCGCTTATTGAGCCTCTCGCGTGCTGACCTGCTAATAAGCTGCTCAGTTTGGCTATTTTGCCGTCGGCTTGTTCATGGAACTGGTCAGGAAATTGGCCATTGTTGTGCCTAATGCCTGTGCTTAAATATGTATACATATATAGTGTGTGTGTGTGTGTGTGTGTGTGTGTGCGTGTATGCTGCATATATATAATTAATGTGAAGCATGTAAATATTGACAAGCCCACGCAGTTCGCCTCTAGCAACCACCGAAAATTCTCACTTCATATAAAAGTCAATTAAAATTTAAATTAATTTGCCTTCGCGCAATGAAAGCCCAGCGGATATTACTTTAAAGGTGCGAAGTCCATCAAAAGGACATGCCCGGTGGGGCGTGAATCCCGTCATGCGGCCAACAGCTCCTGACAAAAGCGACAAAAATCCGAAAAAAAGGAAACCGCTAAAGAAGTTTGTTATTCGTCTCAACTTATTGCGGCGTGAAAGCAGCTAAAAAATTGTGCAATTTCCTGCGCCTGCAGATAGCCAGCACCGAATTATGTACATTGTTCTGCGCATATTCAATTAAAACAAAGTCCTATCAATGATAAAAAAAAAAAACAGCAAGATATGGATATAACATAAGAAATTATGAAATTTAATATACATATATGCTATACAGGCTTCGATTTAAATCCGTTCAGATTGTCAATTCATACGTTAAAGACATTTGTTATTTTATTCGCCTTATTTCTGCATGTAAAAAAAATAAATCTTACATTATTATTTTCTCCCCTGATTTATAGTGTAATGCAAGTTTCTTGTTAATAAATCCTTAAAAAATTTATTGCAATTGACTCAATTTTTCAATTTTCTGTTTCAAGTATTATCGATTTGCCATACCCCCATTGGGTGTATTCAGAAATCCTTAAAACTTTTTGACGCGGACTTACAGTGATATTAAATATATATATCTCTCATTTTGGTAAATTATATTGAATTTAAGAGTTGTATATGATCAAGGAAATATATAATATGCTGTGCATAAATCAGAAAATTTAATTACCAAAACGTTGTTAAGATTACGCAGTTTAAAGCACAGACTTATCTTAAATTTGGTAAAAATTGCATGTAAGCGTGGAGTGCTTTTTGGTTTGTGAGAAAGGGAGCCAAAAGCGCAAGCGTCGCTGCGTCGCCTGCAATAGCAACCGCAACAGCAACAAGAACGACAATAATAAGAACAACAACAAGGACAACCACAAGCGATTCTGTTCGCTGGCGAATTAGGAACTGAACTTGTCGTTGTCCTCGTTCTCGTCGGCGTCGTCGTCGTTGTCGTTGTCGTTGTCGTCAATAAGTCAAAAGTTGGAATTTCATTATGCCAGCCTAAAAGTAGGCAACGCAGTTGGCAGACAAACAGCCACAAGCCTCAGCGCCACGCGGCGTATGGCGGATAGCGGATGGCAACTGAAACTAAACCCAAACGCTGTGCCATTGGCTGTCGTTCTCAACCATTTCGCGCCCCGCACCACCACAGGCACTGGCAATAGCGCCAGCGCCCGGGCTGCGTCCAGCCCCGCCCACTGCCCGGTTTGAGCGACAGCATGCTCGGCAAATTTGTCATTTTGCCAAATGTCTAGCGGTGTGAGTTGCTATACGACGACATCGGCTATGAGGCGGATTGCGACCCAGCTTGCGACAGCAACAAAAAATAAACTGCTCGATATGAAGTAAATAAACTTCAATAGGCGACGACACACTCGAAACAAAAAAAAACAGAGTTTTTAAAACATCTTTAAAATAAAAATCAATTTGAATTTAAAATTCAAAATGTTAAGCTCTTGTTATAAATATATATATATATATATATATATATATATATATATATATATATATATATTTTGATATATATATAAACCTAATGGTTTATTCGTCTGCAATATATAAACATATCTTAAACCATACACGTTTTTTTCTCAGTGAACTAGCTCACATTGGTACCATTTTCGCGGAGGCAATAGAAAGTGAATTTCATGTTGCGAACACGAGTGGAAAATTAAATTCTTGTTTCGCACGTCATTTAAATTTTAAATTGTCAGTTCATGATATATGTTTGTGTGTGTGTGTGAGTGTGTGTGTGTGTATGACTGCGAATTTATATATCGGTAAGACATTGGCAACTGCGGCAACAGCACAACGATTAATTAGATTTAGATCGAGAGGCAGCTATTGACAGAACACTCCTTGCGGTTATTGCATTGCGCTTGCCATTTGCAGTTGTCATTGAAACAGCGACAAGACCAAATATCAAATTAACCAAGAAGGAGGACACAAACAACAGTCATACCTCTCAGCAAGTGAACATGCTGTGGCCGAGAGTTCTAGACTGGTTAGCTGCATTCTTATTTTCGACATTTAAATAGAATCGAATCTTGTACGCCGATAAATCGAAGCCCTCAATAATTCGTAACAAGCTGCTGGTTCTTTAAAAAGGCATTGTAATTTCGTATAGTTCGTATTTTAACAGTTTTCAGTTTAAATAACTTTTAACATTTTTAACGCCTGATACTCATTATGATTATCTAATGTATGTTACCGTTTTGAATTTCCTGATCAATTAATGGTATGAGGTTAATATAAAGTAAAGAAGCTTAACAATTCTAAATATTAGTTGATTTTATATAAAAGCCCCGTTCATTTAAATTTTCTTTTTAACTTTGTTAAATCGATACTCCGATAATTCATAAATCCCTGTAATTAAACAAAAACATTGCAGTCGGGCGATACCGATTGCGTTATACTCGTTCCCGTTCTTAAATAAAAGATTCCATAGCTCCCATATATCAAACTCCCATAACTTTGTCAAAAGTGAACCGATTTTCACGTTTGATGGCATTTTGTTCATGATTTGTCCTATATATTGATTCTACATTCAAAATATATTCATTTTCGAAAATAAAATTTTGTTGAATTTTTTGGTCAAAAAAGCATGTACTCCCCCTTGTGAATTTTGGAAAAAAAAATTTTTCAAAATTTAGAATTTCGAATTTATAGTTTTAATCGATTTTATTTGTTACAATTAGCATGAAAAACAACATTTGAGGTTATTCTGAGGGGGTCAAATTTTTGGTCAAAAATTATCCCAAAATCGACAAAAATTTTGACATGTAAGGTTGTCAGATTCCATAGCTCCCATATATCAAACCCCCATAACTTTGTCAAAAGTGAACCGATTTTCACGTTTGATGGCATTTTGATCATGATTTGTTCTATATATTGATTCTACATTCAAAATATATTCATTTTCAAAAATAAAATTTTTTTGATGTTTTTGGTCAAAAAAGCATGTACTCCCCCTTGTGAATTTTGGAAAAAAAATTTTTTTCAAAATTTAGAATTGCGAATTTATAGTTTTAATCGATTTTATTTGTCACAATTAGCATAAAAAACAACATTTGAGGTGATTCTGAGGGGGTCAAATTTTTGGTCAAAAATTATCCCAAAATCGACAAAAATTTTGACATGTAAGGTTGTCAGATTCCATAGCTCCCATATATCAAACCCCCATAACTTTGTCAAAAGTGAACCGATTTTCACGTTTGATGGCATTTTGATCATGATTTGTTCTATATATTGACTCCACATTCAAAATATATTCATTTTCAAAAATAAAATTTTTTGATGTTTTTGGTCAAAAAAGCATGTACTCCCCCTTGTGAATTTTGGAAAAAAAAATTTTTCAAAATTTAGAATTGCGAATTTATAGTTTTAATCGATTTTATTTGTCACAATTAGCATAAAAAACAACATTTGAGGTGATTCTGAGGGGGTCAAATTTTTGGTCAAAAATCATCCCAAAATCGACAAAAATTTTGACATGTAAGGTTGTCAGATTCCATAGCGTCCATATATCAAACCCCCATAACTTTGTCAAAAGTGAACCGATTTTCACGTTTGATGGCATTTTGATCATGAATTGTTCTATATATTGACTCCACATTCAAAATATATTCATTTTAGAAAATAATTTTTTTTTTGATTTTTTGGTCAAAAAAGCATGTACTCCCCCCTTGTGAATTTTGGAAAAAAAATTTTTTCAAAATTTAGAATTGCGAATTTATAGTTTTAATCGATTTTATTTGTCACAATTAGCATAAAAAACAACATTGAAAGTGATTTTGGGGGGGTCAAATTTTTGGTCAAAAATCATGCCAAAATCGACAAAAATTTTGACATGTAAGATTGTCAGATTCCATAACTCCCATATATCAAACCCCCATAACTTTGTCAAAAGTGAACCGATTTTCACGTTTGATGGCATTTTGTTCATGATTTGTCCTATATATTGATTCTACATTCAAAATATATTCATTTTCAAAAATAAAATTTTTTTGATGTTTTTGGTCAAAAAAGCATGTACTCCCCCTTGTGAATTTTGGAAAAAAAAATTTTTTCAAAATTTAGAATTGCGAATTTATAGTTTTAATCGATTTTATTTGTCACAATTAGCATAAAAAACAACATTTGAGGTGATTCTGAGGGGTCAAATTTTTGGTCAAAAATTATCCCAAAATCGACAAAAATTTTGACATGTAAGGTTGTCAGATTCCATAGCTCCCATATATCAAACCCCCATAACTTTGTCAAAAGTGAACCGATTTTCACGTTTGATGGCATTTTGTTCATGATTTGTCCTATATATTGATTCTACATTCAAAATATATTCATTTTCAAAAATAAAATTTTTTTGATGTTTTTGGTCAAAAAAGCATGTACTCCCCCTTGTGAATTTTGGAAAAAAAATTTTTTTCAAAATTTAGAATTGCGAATTTATAGTTTTAATCGATTTTATTTGTCACAATTAGCATAAAAAACAACATTTGAGGTGATTCTGAGGGGGTCAAATTTTTGGTCAAAAATTATCCCAAAATCGACAAAAATTTTGACATGTAAGGTTGTCAGATTCCATAGCTCCCATATATCAAACCCCCATAACTTTGTCAAAAGTGAACCGATTTTCACGTTTGATGGCATTTTGATCATGATTTGTTCTATATATTGACTCCACATTCAAAATATATTCAGTAGGGGCGTTGTTGTGGGCGTGGCCAGGATATTAAGGATGCAATCTTTGGGGAAGGGCACCAGCTATCTACATACCAAATATGGTGAGTCTATCTTTAAAACAGTGGGAAATATTCACTTTTTATCGATTTGCGATTTGAGGTGTATCGACATGTTATCGTATAGACACAATCAGTCAAAAGCAGACCATCTAGTAATGTGTAGCGCACATCTTCCTTACGTTACTTAAACTTCGACACCACATAAATGCGTCTTACTTGTGCAGGTACAGGGTATATAAAATGGAAGTAACTTTAAGGCAATTTCAAGTGGGTATCAATTTAAGGGACCCAGACAAGGCCAATCACCAGCAGTGTTGTCAAGTGCGCATCGCGTTTTACACTAAATTGAAGCATTTTTGTGTCGCAGTTGGCAACAGAGACAACAACGACAACAATGAAAGAAGTGAGAACGAAAATTATATGCGCGGTTTCATTGTGTGCGTTTCTTTTGAATTGGGTTTGGTCACTGGCAATGGAGTCGTAAAGTCGTAAAAATTATTTTGTGACAAATCGTCCGCGTACGTGCGCCTCATTTAAATGCGTATACCCCCAAAATGATATTAACAATTCAACGAGCACTGCGTGGGGTCAAAATTTGTGTGTTGGGTCATTTGAGGGGACGCGGGCGTATGAGCTAAAAGCCAGTGCGGTTCAAGGGCCAAGCCCAAGTCAGAGCCGCTGAAAAGTGCGCATCAAACTATTTCAACTATTTGGCCACGCACATGTCGCATGCCCCACGCCATATGCAGCCTGTCCCCACCCTGGTTCTATCTCACTGCCCCTCCCCACCGCCCACTTAGAGAATGCTAACAACAACGTGACATGGAAAGAGAACGTCGAACCACACTGCGAGTGATGTAATATCCGACTGAGCAGGGGCAGGACTTGGACTTGCTTAGCGTTAGCTAAGCTGTCGCCTGCATGCCGTTCTGCATGTGTTATGAGCCAGTTGCTGCTGCCTCACAGCAGCAAGAAGGGCGAGAGGGGGATATCGTTTTAAATTGGCGCGACGCGAAGACTGTTCCAGACTTGTGCGTTAAGCGGTAAATTGCGTGCAACGGAAAATGGAAAATTGTGCGTGAAATGTAAAATACACTCAACTCAGCCGACCCACTGACAGCGCCGTTCACATTTGCATTGCGTGTCCGTGTCTATGGCCAGTTCAATTGGCACCAATCCCCTCCTCCCACCCACCGCCTCCCGCCTCTTAACAGCGCCTACTACGTACAGTTTGGCACACCCGTTTGCCGTGTGTGCGTATGCGCGTCAGTGTGTGAGTGTGTGCGTGTGTGTGCAGTAATGCAATTGGGTACGACACTGCAGCACCCTTTTAAGCAAATTAAGCATAAGAACACAAAGTGGACGCCATTATGTCGCAGTGCCTCGTCCTGGCTAGCCCGCGTCGCGAGCCCCATGGCCCATCCCACTTGCCTCGCTAAGAGTTTAAGCGTTGCGACAGCGTTTTTCGCGTTTGCAACTTTCTAATTTATTTATCGTCCACTCAAAAATGCGCACTCACACGCGCTAATAAACACGCATACAAGCGCAGCTTATTACACACACATGCATGCAAACACGCACTCACACACACACACACACACACACACACACTCACACAACTTGCATTTACAGACACTCGCTGCGGCGAGTGCTTTATTTGTATTTGAAGTGCGTGTAAAAGTACTTTTGGTTTTTATTGTTATTGCCACTTTTGTTGCTGGGCACAGCTTGTTTCTGTTGCTGTTGTTGTTGTTGCTGTTGTTTTTGTTGCAGCTAAAGCACTCTTTTAGCTTTTAGACATGCCTGTTGTAGTTTCAAGCGCGATATATACAAATTTCCGTTGATTTATGCGAAGTACGCACCCTAAAAGCGCCATCATTACGAACAAGCTTCAGTAAAGAACCAAATATATAAATATGTAACAAATATACATCTACAACTTTGCAAACTTTCAGATAGAAACATAGGTTACGATTAATTTACTATCGCCACGATTTTATAATTAATAATAATACTATTGTTTGAAATTTCTTGCGAAAATGAGTCGGGTGGCGACGTGAAAGTCATATTCAACATAGGTGAGCATCACTGTATCCACAGTATATTATTTCAAATTTTTAGTTCACCCGCCTTAACAACCAGAGCGTTTTTTCATCAAACAACCCAACAAATTATTCTGTATGTGGCTAATTTAAATAGTTCTTTAATCAATATAAGAGTTAATTTGATTACAAAACTTTCTTCTTTCGATAGCTAACTTTATATATTTCAAGTTTTTGTATATTCATTTGAACAACATCTAATTGATTAAACATTATCGCTGATTCATTACTCTTTGATGCAGTTGTTGAACCAATATAATAGCAGATTATTTACTTTTTCACTCAATAAAATATGAAACCATTTCCTACGATCATATCATTGTCATAAAAAAGCAAGTCCTTTACAGTTTTCCACTTATTTCAGCAATTGCCTCAATGCGCATTTAATTCCACCAGCACAAATTGTGTTTCTATGTCGTGGCAGAGGACTATTAGGCACTGTGGCAAACGGTGCGTAACGGAAGTCTATCATTTATAGTATCGGAAGGTTGATGAGAAAAGTTGGGGAAATATGAGAACTACGCATTGATTAGCGCGTGCCATTTGCCTATCAAAAGGAGAAACTCATAAATTGGCTGTCGTAAAGAATTGGCAGCAGAATATCCTTAGAAGTTGAGAAAATCAACTAGGAACGTCAACATTTTACAGTCACTAAAAGTATGTTACATAAACGGCGATTGCTCAATAAAAGGGTTAAATAAATCGATAATAAGTAGGCGTGACAGCATGTCGTATACGCAATTTAATAGTCGCATTTACTCGCTTGCCGTCTGGCAGCGGGAGCAGAGTTGGGGTTGCGGGACAGAAATAACAAAAGCAAAATAATAATCGACGCCTTGCATAGGTGACAACATTTCAAATTGTCACCGAACCTATCACGATAATTGTTTTTCATGTCGACATTTTGTTGATTGATTTTGAGGGCCTTGAGAGAGGGGTTGGGAAGGACTTGTGGCGGGCGACCCGTGGTTCGGCTTTGGCTTGGGTTATTATGCCAAATGTTTCGTGTTGGAAATGCAAAGGATAAAATGTTCCATATAACTTGGCTGACGAGTTTTGACTTTGCTTGTAATTGATTAACTTTGATTCGGAATTGCAATGCAGAGTGTCCTTTAGGATAATCCCCTGACAGACACATGTGTAAGCATCTGGCTTGCACTTGTTTAACAAAAAGTTCAATTAAATTCACTGCCACAGGATATGTGATTGCATACCAAAAGCAATTTGTGAAATTCCGAGTTGCGTTGAAAAAACATTTAACAATGAATTATTTACGGTTCGTTTTTAAAAGCTGCCTCACGGCTCGCATATATTCAGAGAAAATGCGAATGGGCAAAGGCAAAACTTCTTAGCCAAAAGCATTTTATTAATGAATGTATTGCCAAGTGCCTTTATGCGAGTGTGCGTGTGTGTTTTTACTTCTGAGTTCACGTTTGCCACTTGACTGCTCGCACAGCTTGGTCGTGAATGTGCTTACATATTCATAAATGCATAAATTGAAGGTAAATTCGCAAAGAAAACATTTCACATCACTTTACATTAAAACTTTTCGCTTCTCTCGCTCGCTCGCAAGCTCTTTTACCGTCTCCCCATCTCTCTCTTTCCTCTCTGTGCTGATATGCCCGAGTATTTTCTTATGGCCACCTGGCACATACCAGCCCGTATTGCTCTGCTCTATGTTGTTTGCTTTTAATTTTCGAATTTTTGAAATAAAGCCTGCAGTTATTTGCTTAAGTGTGCGTATAAAAATCAAGTATACGCACTGATAACGTACCATTTTAGCCCATTGTATATCTGCTGCTCTCTCTCCCGGCCACAGCTCACAGTGTGCACGTATGTGAGCATGTGTGTGTGTGTATTTGGAGAACCCATGACTTAATATACGTCTCTTTGCAGATGCGCCAGGTGCGTAGCCAGTGCTATTTATAAGGGGGGGCTCCTTCCTCAATTGGGGATTTGCCAAAGTGAATTTCTAGTTTCTACGCATGATACTTTTCCAAGGTAACAATAATTATTTGTGGCACTAAATATGTGACTTGGCTGGAAAACGCCCCCTTTTCACCAGCTCTGACTACGCAAAGCATGCATTTAATGCTAAGCTGGCTATGGAAAGATTTTTTGCAACTACTAACATGAATATTTGCACACAGCAGATGCGGTTATTTCCATCTAACGGAGGAACAATTCATTATACCATAATGCAGCTCAAATGTCAGCTCGACAATTGGCTTAAGAAGTCCGGAAATTGCAAATAAAAACATCGATTACTGCATTCAATTTGAAGAGCCATTATAATTGGGCTGAACACAGCTCAAGCCAAACGGATAAAGATTAAGTGAGAAAAATCGAACGGGATACTGACAGGGAGATTGAGAACGAGAGAAAGACATGAAGATGATTCGCTATATGACAAGCGAAAAATCCACGCGCTAAACTATTGACAAGCAAAGCAGACAAAGAATGCGAAATGCGCAGCTAACTAATCTAATTAGGCAAGCAGAAAGACACATATCTAAGTTTATATATGAATATTGGTTTGTATGTTTGTGTATCTGAGTGTGTGTGTGTGTGTGTGTGTGCGATAGCATCGTAAAATTAGTTTTATGACATTGCATAAAAATGTTGCATGAAATTAATGAGCAAAAATTAGATGCGAAAGAGTCTCAAAGCGCCGTTGACCAACAACACCCTCTATCCCACATCCTCCTCCGTTGGTCTGCAACAGCGTTCTGTCTAATACTCTATGACCACAATTGACATTTATGGCTGGCGTCCTCGCATAATCGAAATAAAATGCAATTAATTGAATTTATTGTTGCATTTGTTGGGATCGCCTCATTAATGTCAAGGCAAATGACTGGCACTAAAAGCAAGAGCCAATCGCAGGCCAGGCGCAAACCGCTCATAAGGCAGTTCAAATTGGGCTTATTACGCGTATTTGGGTCAATAAATGCTTGCGCAGCACTACAGTGTGCACTACGTTAAAAGGACAAACACTTGTAAGTCTTTGGCAACGACCGAGAGAGAGAGAGAGAATAATTCTCTGTACAGTAGGGCAGTGGCAAGTGTCAGTTTGTCGACAGGTCCTGCATAGTTCTGCGACAAATTTATGAGTTTTAAAATACACATGTCCTAGCACCATAAATCATATAGAGGCACAACTGACAGGACGCTCGGCCAGGCAAAAATGGTCAGGCGGTAGATAAAATGCGCCCTTTTGCCACGCAATGCAATTTTCAAATGTATTTCAAATATTGCAACATGGTAACTGTTTGGAATCGCTTACAGCTGCCATTGCTCCACAGCCACGCATGCATATGTGTGGGTAACAACAACTTGGCCCGGTTCAAGCGCTCACAGAGCATACAGATGAAATATTTTCAGCGGCTTTTAGATTTTTATACTTGCCCGTTTCCCGTCATCCGACTTGTCCACTTCCAAGCTCGTCGTATTCATTCATTTGGCATCATTGCATATTGTCACCAGAAGTACCACACACACACACACACACACACGCACATAGTCTACTGTCAGTTGTCTTGGCAACAGAAAGGCTTTCGTCTTTTGATTTTGTCCAGCTGGCTGTTCTTAACAGCTACCCCAACTTTGAGTTAGGTTTCACCTCATTTGAAATGCATATGCATATATACAAGATTTACTGCATATGCCGACAAAGTTTTATATTTTTCCATATTGCAACAGGCCGTGCCATGCAACTTGTGCGTGTGGCATATGGCACAGTACAGTTCAGCTTGCACCATGTGTCGCTGTGCATGTTTGTGTCCATATTGGTGTTTGGATTTAGATTGAAAGCTTTTTGATTATGCTGATTTTTATAATTTGACATATATCGCAGCCAGATTTCACAGTTTTTCAATGCTTTTGCCATCTGAAGATTATAACAGATATGCGCTTTTAGCAATGTATTTTGGCTCCTTTTGAATTTTTGCTGTCAGGTGACAAATGTTGTGGGTCGCAGCTGCTGTCTTGCCGTTGACTTACCTCGTTATTTTCAACATTTTTCGTCATTTTCTCGGTGCTTTTCATACAAGCTTAAGCGGCATCTATCCTTGAAGCCACATCAACTGGCCGAGTGCAGTCCGCCCAAGGCCCCGCTTGTGTGTCCTGGCATCGGTTAAATCCAACAAATGACACAAAACTGCCAAAGCGAAATCACTATGAATGTCACTTGGGTTTCGTCATTCGACCAAAGTTGCTAACTGACTTCCACCCGCACACCACCCCGCCCCCATCAACCCCGCAACACCTGCGGGCTGAACGAATTTTGACATGTGCCATTATTAGTTCAACACTCTGACATTTTTTCTGCTCCGGAGAATCCTATTGGGGTTTTTTGGCTTTGTTTTTGCGCTCGCAATGCGTTCTAGAGTTTTTATGACCATAAGAGTTTTACTTCTCAGATGGATGACAGCAATAAAAGTACACACACAAACGCACACACGGACACAACCTTACGTGGCGTGGCCATTTTATCACACGAACACACACACAGTGCTCATACGCAACGTTGGCCACCGGCTTCCTTGCTACCACTGGCCTCGTTGGCTGCACTAATTAAACTTCTGCTCGGCTGTTATTATGGCTGCATTGCATGGCATCGGTTAATGTATGATACACGACATACACGCGGGCAGCGTGAACAGCGGCGCCCATTGGCCGCCCCACCAGACGCCCACCTGTTTTTATGTCGCTGTCGCATTGTCTTTTCGAGGCCTTCGAGTCTCGGCCCCATAAAAAAGGTCTGCAGCGAGCACGTTAAGCATTTATGTGTGCGCATCTAATTAAAATAAGTTCGCATGGCAATGGCACTTCAAAGTCTAAATTGTCCTTATGGCTTATTTCGTTTCAACTGCACACACACACACACACACACACAGCGAACCCCAAGGCGCTGCGGCGGCCAGGTGGTCCTGGTGACTGCGTGTCAGAGAGCAGAGCAACATCAAGGGACCACATTAAAAGCGCGTGTAACGCAACGCAACTAACTATTTGCGCTCAATGTCTGGTTGCCCGCCTGCATCGCCGGCGTCCTGCCCCACAGATATGTAATTATAATATTTTTTATTAGCTTATCTGATACGCCAACAACAAGGAAATAACATAAATTTGCTTGCCGCTGCCTTTTGCCAGGTCCCTTTGATTCGCCCGGGTCCGGTCTATTAAAATGAAAGCTACAGCATTGAGAGGCAAATATTTAAAATGCTATCGTTGACAGTCAAATACTCTTACTGAATTGTTTTTCAGATCTTAAGATTATAAGCTCTTTCTAATTAACGGTTTATTTGTAAATAATATGTTTTTAAAGTATATTAAGATATTTTTTATATGAATTCTTCTTTTTTTTTTACGTGGCGTAGAATCCAAAATCCTCAAACCTATTCAATCTTTTAACTACTTGTTTAAGTCAAATACAAGTTTGTTTTCTTATGTTTTTATTTGTTATTTTACCCTTAACCTTAAATGATATATGACCCATCCAGTTATCGTTAAATCATAAAACACTCTACAACATTATAAAAGAAATGGACACCAAAAGTCTCCAAACATTTTTGTATCTGAAGTGTTAGCGATTGTTTAACATAGAGATACTTTAAATGTATTTTACGAAAGATAGACGTCCTTGTCTTTTGTTTTTTGTATTTAATTTAAAAGTAGTTGGTATTTAGTTTAAGACTTTTCAATCCTGTTGCATTTAACTTTCCAAAAGTAGCATGCTCATTTGCCTTTGTAAGGTATCTCAGCAAAAAAACTTGTTTACTGTAAGGCTCACATACATATACATTTAACCTGTTGTTGTTGTTGTTGTTGCTACTTGTGCTGCTGCCACTGGTGGCGCATCGTTTTTTATAAATTTTAATATATGTATGTTGGTGTGTTGCAGGCGGGGAAAGCAAGCACAGGAGAGGAAGAGGCATAAATAGCAACAACAACAACAACAATAACAACAACATCGCATCTTTTCTGCTCAAAGCCAGCCAAGGTAAGGTGGGCCCTGAACACCGGCTCGAGCCGCAGTTGATAATATAAATGGAAAAACGAAAGGTCGACATTTATTATGAGGCTTTATCAGCATAGGACATTTGTTCTGTTTCGTGTTATGAACTGGGTATATTTGGCTTCTTATAGAGCAGCCGGACAATCCCAAAGCTAGACTGTCTGTGTAAATAGCTGGCTGGATATTGTTCCCGCTGTGCTCGGTTGTGCTGGCAAGGCGCGTGTTCTCCTTGGGGTGGCATCTGTATCAGTTAGTGGACATAACCGTCCGATAATATGCCAGTTGGTAAGAGTTGCTACAGTTACACGTGACAGCGACATGGCCCGAAGCATAGAGGTGAAGGGATCGAATAGCTGTCTCATTGAGCAGCCTCTTACAATATCGCATTACTTTGAATGTTGAGGAGGCCTATTCATTCAATTGAATGCATGGCTAATTAGCGTCCTTCTAGTTTGATGGGGGCATTCGGGCTTTTCTCGAATTACGTATTTTGCACCGATGCCATTCAATTGTCAGTTTTAGTTCATTTCACCAGTCCGATTCTGCACATATCCTGATGTTTTACTTCCCACCATCCTACTGTCGTACTATCCTGCCACCTGCTGGCTGTTTAGGGTGCCTTATCTGCTTGCCGGATATGCAGCCACTCTAGGTGGAAAGCTGCAGTGCGAGCTGGCACGCTGCATGTGGTAGCCCGTGATGGCAGCCAAGGCTTGCTGTGCCGTTTCGTGCCGTGCTGAGCGACAAAATCTTCAGTGCTTTGCTATTTGCGCATTTCCGGTTTCCGTTGCAGTTGCACGTTCTCAACCAACTCCCATGCCGCCACAGATACATTCTTTATATGCAGCAAATATCCTGTTATGCACCGAATGCTTCTTATTCCGCAGTCGTCCACGTTGCTTCCCCCCTGCCAGGCACTGGGCACCCAGGCGACCGAGCAATGGCTCCATACATGGGAATTATTAACTAAACAGGCATCAGCACCGACAGCAACAACAAGGACACCACACCGTTAAGGTAATGCACGTTATGGCGTCTGCATGCCAGAATGCAGCATCGCTTCGAGCCCCAGTTGATGGCATCCATAAAGTGTGCAAAAATATTATGATGTGTGTATTGTTTGAAGTACCCACCCACACGGCAGTCTGTGATAGTGTGTGTGTGTGCGCCTAGGGACTTGATGTGTATAGAAAGCCTGACAGCCAGTACAAGCCAGTCCAACCGCCCGACCGCCCTAAGTAAGCCCATCGTAACATTTTATGTAGCAAGCTTTAGCCAATGTTTTCGGTTGATTCCGTTTGTGAGCCGCCCCTAAGCTGACAATGGCCAAAACATGGATCCAACTGGGCATGCGGACATTTTGGTTCTAAAACCATTGTCATAATTATTGGGAAATTATTTGAAAGGCTTAGTTAAATGTAAACTTGAAGACTTTTAAAGTCGTCGAGTTTTTATATTGGGGGAAAGAATAAAACGATTGTGCCTGGAATTTGCACATTGCCTTACTTTTTAGCTTCAGACTCGCAAATAAAACAAAGGCAACATGCCCGCAGGCCTCCAAGGCACATAAAGGCGAACGGCAAGCATCTGTAAAATCAAAGTCGAAATGTAAGTAAATAAAACATATTGTTTCTTATATAGGAAGACATTTTGCAAAATTGCCACGATTTGCAATGCAAATCAAACATAGCGCCATTATTTTTTTCCCATTCAAACAAACACACACACACACACACACACACACACACACACACACACACACACACACACACACACACAACTATCTAGAATTGAAAGTGAAACCTCGACGCATATGTTGCTTCAAAAGCACACGACCATATGTCTGTCTGTCTGTCTGGCCGTGTGTTGTGCGTTGTGCTTGAAATCATTGCGATAATAACGCACACACACACAAAGGGTATATACGGGTGTGTGTGTGCGTGTGTGTTGTTCTTAACCTGCGGCAGAGAGCGAAATAACAACTACAGAAAAACGACAACAGCCGTGGCATAAAAAACAACACAAAAAAAAAATTGAAAAAAAAATATGTTTAAAACATTTTTCTCCACTTTGCATTTGTACGATACTCGGTGCGCGTTGCTCCTGCTACCGGCAGTCATCCGGCCTTTAGTACGCTGTCTCCGCCCTTTCCCTGCTGCAGCGCTTTTCCCCCGCGGCAAGCATTTGCTTTAGCTGTGCGTGTTTTCGTTTCGCCGTCGCCCTTTTTTTTTGTGTATTTGTAAATTTTTGATTTGTTATTGTTGCACGTGTTGTCTTTGCCTTTATTATGACAATTTATGCTAGACGGGCAACCGAACCGCCAAGCAGGCTGACAGGTCAGGAAATACGAATGCGTACCCACTCAGGGCATATATCTACTTCTAGGTAGGCAATGCTGCCAATTTTGGCTTGGCATCAACTGCACTCGTGTTTTCGGAAATCTGTGAGAAAACAAGACCTAAAATAACACACATTCGGCTAAAAAATAATGAGAGAAATTCTTTTCTCAATTAGCCTACACAAACAGGACTCGACAATAAATATTGTGGATTTTTCGTGCACAATAATAATTGTATTTCGTTGAAAAGCGACTCTCAAGCCACACACACACACACACACTTAACACAAATACATGTGCACTTGCTAACTCTGGCTGTGCGAGCGAGAGCCCTGAAGCTATAGTGATAATTGTCTTCTTTATTAGATTACACAACATCAATAAATTACCTTTGAAATGAAATGCATTTTATTTGTATTTTTACAAAATTTTTTTATTTGTTTTATTTGTTTTCCTTCAATATATTTATGTATACATAATATAAGTTTTTGTTTTTAGCCATTTATTTTTATATTATATTTACGTGTTACTTCTATTCATCATTTCTATGTTGCAATAGTTGATCTTCATGTTGGTTTTGTTTAGTTTTGTATATTTTCTTGATGCTTCTTCGCTGGCAACTAGCTTCCAACTTCTGCGCCGGCCATTTTCATTTTAAGTAGCCTGCATTTTTTGTATTTTTTATTTCGCCATTTTCGTTTTGTTTTTTTTTTTTGTATATAATTTGTATAATATTTCGCTTGCTTTTAATTTGGTTTAATTTGGCGCGTTGGTATACAAAGAACGCGACCAAGAGTTTTTTAAATTTAATTTTTATCTTTTGTTTCATTTCAACTATAAATATTTTCTTTCTTTCATTTTTGGGGTTGTTGCTATGCTTAATTTGATTAACCTTTTAATATTCGTTACGTTGTTTCACATCTGATTTCTTATACAAACGCCATTTTGTATATACGTGACAGTATGTGTATGAGAGTGTGGTTTTATGTCTATGTGGAATGCAATATCTGTAATATTATTATTATTATTATTTGGTTTCATTTTTTTGTTGTTGTTTTTGCTTGCTTATATATACATAAATTATATATTCTGTGTTATGATGTATATTTAAAACATAGCTTATGCATTTCGTGCATTCCTCTTTGTTTGAGTTTTGTTCTGAATAATATTTTGCTTTGATGCTTTCCTGTTTGCTTGTTGTTGGTTTTTGTTTTCTAGTCCTTGTCCTAAAACACGTTCAAACATTCTTAAATTTCTACAAAATATTTGCAATACTGCAGTCGTTATCTATATTTTGTTTATTTTATTTGCTAATAACTTATTATATTTGATGCGCCATTACATTTATATGCAATATTAGTATATACATACATATATGTATATATATATATGTACATAGTCTACACATATATGAATATGTACTTTCTGCATGCGGGTATGAGTTCGTGTTGAAGTGTGTGTGTGTGTGAATTTGTGTGCACAGTTTATCTGCGTCTTAGTGTGATGCTCCCCAAAACCTACTTATGCATGTTTTTTGGTATTTTGTATTAGTTTTATTAGCAGCTTTTGGTTATTTGCTCATCGTTTTGATTTCTTCTACATTTGCTTTGTTTTTTTTGTTTACAATCTTACTTTGATTTTAAATGCATAAAATGCACGCCTATGCCCTCTGGAATATTGCACAAAAATATCATGAATCGCTTCGTTCGAGTGCCTTTCGCAGCTGTTTTGAATTTCCTCTCGCTGACCTTTGGTGTATTGACGGGGGTATTTCTAGCTTTACTTACACTTCTATTATATTTAGTTTGCTAGTTTAACGTTAAATATTTTGGTTGGTTTATTCATTTATCCATAAATAATATATCTCACTTGTTTGTATATTTAAGCATACGAGACGACAAATAACATTGGGCTGTTTGTTAAAGTGATTTCTCAAATGGCTGTCTTATGGCTCTCTTAATTGTTGTTGTTAATTTCGTAACTAAACGAAAAACCATATGTATAACCGTTGTTGAGTGTAATCTATGTTGCATTTATTTGCTAACAAATAAACTGGTTGGTTTCGGGCTTGGTTTTGAGTACTGCTCTATATATATAAATACATGTTATGCAATTATTTATATTCGTATTGTATTGTTGCTTAAATAATACTTTTATTTGATTGATTTTCGGTTTTTGCTTTGTTGTAATTTGATTTCATTTTCATTTAATTCAATTTATGCTACTAGCCTTAACCATAGACTGACCCTTGGCCCTTACCTTAGTCCATGTTTTGTGTGTGTGTCATAAAATTTTGCTAATGCTCCAGTTTCGGCTTTTTAATAATTTCACACCAAATTGACTAAATTGTAATTGTAGATTCTAATTATAAACTACAATCGGTTTTTGTTTTTTTCTCGCTATGTTTTTCTCAATTTTAACAGTGTACACAACAAAAATTAATTTTGTTTTAATTTCAATAATAAATTTATTTAAATTATAGAAACATATAAACTTAATGGAATAATGACTGCGAAAAGTAAAATGTTAATGTTAATATAAATAAGTACAAAAATATAAAAAATTTAAAGTAGAAGTTTAATAATTTAATTCCGACTGGCGCGACAAAATCTGAAGTACTTAGCAAGACAGCGTTATATTGTTAAATTTACTTACTTAATGCATACAATACGCCTCTCCATGGCTTGATGCAATTCTCCCTATAAATATGTTGGGTTTTTTTTTTGTTCTGCTTTGTGGTTGTTCTTGTTACTGTATATAAATATTTTGTATATGTATGTAGACGTATATAAATGTCTTAGCACATTCATTAGTTGCACAACATTAATACTTTTTATAATTTATTTAATTATCTCATTTTTTTCATGTTTTTACATTGAGTTTTTATTACTTTTAATAACTTAATGTATTCTCTTTTGTTTTGTTTTCAGTTTCCAACACTGGGTTAGCTTCTATATGGAAACTACTCATTTAACTCTTTACTGATATGTTGCGCAAACATTAACAAACAAACCAATAATATTTGTATATAATTTTTGTTTTCTTTTTCGGTATTTTGATTTTTTTGTTTTTTTTTTGTTTTTTTGTTTTATTTTATTTAATTTTTTTTTAATATAAATGTTGCTTTTATAAATGTGCTGCTTTTTTATAGCCAAATTTCATTAACTTTTTTTTATTGGTTTGGTCAACAATGCGTTAAATTTGTATCTGCCTAAGTTATCGTTCCCTTAACAAAAATCTGTAGGTTTTTTTTTAAGTTTTTCTTTTGCTTTTTCATAAACAAAATAACAACACAAAAATGCCATCACCAACTTTAATCTCTAAAAAGTCGAGCGTACGCGTTTGCTCTGGTTTAAAATCACATCTATATCTAAGTCGATTCCTTCCATGATTAAACATGCAATGCCTTCCATAGTCCAACTACTCGTTAGTTCTAGTGCTAAAAACATCTTAATATACATTACAACTCACTAGTTCCTTAAGCTACGTCTGTTTCGTGGTTCGATTAGGTTACGGTTACGGTTACGGTTACGGTCAAGGTTACGGTTAAGGTTAAGGTTAAGGTTAAAGTTTATGCTATGGTTAAGGTTATATTCTGCGATCCTGCGTATGTGAGCTTGGTTAGCTATAGACATGCATACACAACATTAATTATGTATTTGAACTATAGTACTGCTTGCCACGCCCCCTTCGCCCACACACTGTCATTGCACATCCCGCCCGATTGGAAAAAATTCCAACGAAATTTTTGCATATACATATGTATACTAGCAACACCCACACATATGTACATGTGGGATAATAAAAAATATATAAGCCAAAACGATATAGATTAAGCACGCAATATGCAAATCGAAACCCCGCTCTCCGCCATCTGCCCCTTTAAACAGGACAATTCAACTAAAATTATTTTTAGTTTAATTGCTTTATACGTACTCGGATATACACACGACCTACCACATGCAATATGCCTGTTTTTTTTTTTTTATCATTTTAATTGGTTTTCATTTTGAACATTTATTTGTAATTTATCATCCAAGACATACTCGAACATACACAGATGAATACATATGTATATGCATAGATATACGTAGAGCACAAATACAAATACCATTTTCTATGCATCGATTACCCTAGTCGCAGCTAACTGACTGTTTTCGTCTGTATCTATATATATGTATATAAATAAATATATATAGATATGGATTAAATATGTCCGTATTCTATATGTGTGTGTGTTTGCTAAAACTAACTCATATTTGACATTTACTACGATTTCTATGCGGGGGGGGCGACCAGTTGTGGGCGTGGTTACGTTGCATCGGACTCAATTGTAATGCATCGAGCGATACGAAGAACCGTATGGCAACTTAGCTAGTCTTAACACTTTAAGTTCTACGTGTACTATATATATATATATATATGGGCATATTCTGGCTCATACAAGTAGGTCTTAATTATTCTAAGTATATATGTGTGTGTGTGTGAGTGTGTGTTTCTGTGTATCCTATACTCACTAACTATTTTTAACTCTGTCTGTCGGAATGTATTGCGTGGTTTGCGCTAATTGTTGTTGTTGTTGTTATTGCGTATTGTTTAACATGCATAAAATTAAACAGGATCTTCGGAATTTGTATTATAATATTTTTGGTTTTTGGGGTGAAGCGAATCAGTTATGCGCCCATTTAATTGCTATGTATATGTATTTCATTATGGCTTTGCGTTTAATATAGCTAATATCAATTAATATCATTCGATGGCATATTTTGATTGTATTCATTATATGTACGAGTTTATAAGTATATGCATGTACTTCTCTATTGGGCGTTTCCTCTAATGTTATCTAATCTCCCTTCCACATATCCCACAAACCTTTTACACTCGCAATTTGCTATTACCCACTCATTTTTATGACACAAAACACACATTTGATTGAATCAAAATATAATTATTTCAGTTTACATAAAATAGAATATGAAAGTTGATTGTGAGGTAGACTAAAACTGAGCTATACGAAATAAAGTTGTATGTACGCAGGTTATCTTTTTGTAATGTAGCAAATTACAAGCTAAAAAGACTTGTGTCGGATTAACAGGATTCTATCTGAATATATTTTGACATTATTCGGATCTGATTACGTTTGTTCTAACACAATAAATTTGCAGCTAACCATTCATCTTCTGGCAACTGAAATAAAAACATATACGTTTTATACGTTTATATAGTATACAAAATTCATATAAAAGTTTTAAATTAAGTCAAAATATTATCGTGTGGGAATTTTGTAATGTTGCTTTGTACATGTTTTTTTGAAGAACTGAGAATCGAACTTAAAAATTGTTAAAAACAATAAAATTATTGCATTTGATTATAAATGGATAAAAAACAAAAAAAAGAAGAAATTAAATGTTTTTGTTGCTGCTATTAATTACAAAGCCTGTGTTGTAAATAAAACTTAAGCTTGATCGCATTTATATCAAATATCGACTTCGCACTTCGAGTTTGAGTTTAGCTAGTGGCTGGATTGCATTGGACATTGTTGCGTTTATCAACGTATAATAGATAGATTCGAGTATTTAATAAGTTCTTTCAGATACAATTAACTGCGAGTGCTTGTGAGTGAGCTGGGACTATCTCTGTGTGTGTGCGTGTATTTGTATGTAGGAACATGTCTTTCAATTACTGAGCAATCACAAAATGAAGTACTATAGAGTTGTATGAGCGTTTGTTCCAATGGGCTAACAGTTCTTTGTAACATTTAGTTGCAGAGTTTAGGAAAATGATAGCAGGAAATGTCGAGTTCGCTTCGCTTGGCTAGGCTTGGCAGTTGTCCGTGTGAGTGTGTGCGGTCACACGACAATGTGGCGGCTTTTTCATCTAGATCTACGATAGTAATAGGCACTAGTGCTATGTGTATTATCATTGTGACATTAAATAGTGTATGTATATAGGTATGTATGTGGTTTTTGCTGCTAAGCGACTATCTAAAAAACAGCGCTCAAAATTAGGCAATGCTAAATAATAAACTACACTAAGCGCTAACGCGGGAACAACCACACATACAAATATTTGTGTGCCTGTGCGCGTGTAGGGGACTGTGCTCCTGGGGCTCCCGGGGATGTCTGCGCCCGGTTTGTCTGCACGCATGTCGCAGCACATACAGACATAAAAATTTGAATAAATAATGTAACTGTAGGCGTGTGTGCACGTAATTAATTTTAACGCATTTTTAATTATGTTTATTTTCATTTAATTTCGCGTATGCGTATGTGACTGTACGCACGTACGTAAGTGTATGTGTGTGTGTGTCAGCTACTTTGATAAGTGAGTGAGTGTGCGTGTGTTGTTGTCGGCCGTGTTGCACAATACACACAGAAAAGAGCGTACTTAATTTATGGTTTTCATTTCTTTTACAAAATTGCTGTTGACTTATGTCCGCTATAATTTTTGGTTCATTTTTCTTTTTATTTTTGATTTTTCTTAATTTCATCTTTTTTTTTTTTGTTTTAATTGTTGTTTTTACGCAGCATGCTTGACACATTTATATAAAGCATAAATTTATATATGTATATGTGTGTGTTTTTGCGATCTGTTTGTGTGTTGTAAGCAACTAGTTGTTTTTGTTTTAAATTCATTTTTATTATTATTATTATATTTTTTTAATTTTTGCATTTAAGGCTAATTCAAGGGCCGCTTACAACTGTTTATGAACTAAATACATCATAAACATTTGCAAATGTATGTGTGTGCTTTAGCATATTTTGTTGTGGCTCTAATTTGGTTTCTGGTTTTTTTGACATTGACATTTAGTGCAGCACTCAACATTCGACGGACGTCAAGTTAACGCCAATTGTTAATTTCTCGGCGCTTCGCATTTATTTACAGCTGTTATTGTTTTCTTTCTTTTTTTTTTTTTGCTGGTTTTTTTTCTGTTCAGAACTTTTGCTGTATTTAAAAAATTTCGATTTTGTTCTCATTTATTTTGTTTTTGTTGTTTACTGTGCCTGCAATAGTAAAGGATAAACCTTAAAAAATAATATGGGTGTTAGTAAAAATTGGAAAAAAATAGTAGTCGGAATAAAATTAGAGAAAACTTTATGCAGTATATGCGTATATTTTATTGTATTGTTGCATTAAATATTTACTTTGTAGCAAAAAAAAGAAATAATAATAATGCATTTCTGATTTAATCTATGTAAGAAAAAATGATTGCATGAGATTAACATATAAAAAAGAGCAATTGAATAATGTTTACAAATATATATGTAAATGTAAATATTTAAAGCACATGCTTTTAAGCGAGGATTACGTTTATAAAGGTGGACAAACATATAATACGGAGAGAATATTTTGTTTGGTGCTATATATACTTGATTTTCCCAGTAATATTATTTGCGGGCATATAAAAAACTATTGAGTGGATTTAAATATAGCATGGGTCAAAGGGTATTTATCGTTTGTTTTTAGCGATATTGGACTTTAAAAATGTAAGTCAGAAAAATTGAACAACTTTGTATGCTAAGCTTGGCATAAATAGATTATTTTTGTTTTAAATTTCATGTATATCAACAGCTTTAATATTTTCTCACATATTCTATAATTATTATCAAAATAACTTTCCATTTGCTGTTTTAACTTTAAATAAACACACGATCCGTGCTTAAACTGAATGTTCACAAGCCAGGCAAAAATAGACAAATCAGTATGTCGTGGTATATTTTTTATTAAAAATAAACTTTGAATGTTGCAATTTAAACCAATCAATAAAAAATATTCGAAAAGCAAACAAACTGAACTGAATCATATTTAAACATACAGCAAACACACTACACTACAAAAATTTAAATATATGTTCAAATGCGATTGTGTGGTGAATATTTTCGTGATATTTACTTTGAGATTTTGTTTTGTTTTTAGTTTAGAGTGCTCATACCTGTGGGCTCACTTGGAACTGCTGTATCGGATAGGCAACTACGCCGGCGGCCTGTGGTATAGCCGTGCCTGCAACGCCCGTTGCCAATTGCTGTGCCGGCGAAATCTGGGCCTGGGTAACGCCTTGCCAAGTGGCGGGTATCTGCACGCCCATACTGCAATTGGAATATAAACCAGAACATGCGCACATGAACACACAAGCCAGGAGCTGGTGACGGCAACAGCGCACACATTTCGAGATCTGCCCGCCTGCGTCCCTCGAGCCTGCTGTATGCGACAATTAACACAGAGCAGACAGACGACTGCGACTACGGCTACCGGCTACCATATAGCTGCTGCACATACGGCCGCTATAACGGCAACAACTCCTGCAAGCCGTCTGCTGACAGCGGCAGCATATGGAAATGTATGCCATCCGCCAGGTATGCCGCAGTCGCAAATGAAAACTTTACCAATTAGTAAATGAATTCACTCATCCGTCATGCTGTCGCTGCCCATCCCCGGTGGCGGTTCAATCATTTTGCGTAGAGCGGCACGGGGATGTGCAGGGCACAGCAGGGCTGAGCAGGCGAGGCACAAATGCAATACCAATAAGCAACGCAGGCACATCAACTAATGAAATAATTACGGATAAATCGATGGCAATGGCATCGGGATTACCTACCCCATATAGCCCTGCTGGTAGCCTCCGTATTGACTGAAATGGTAGCCCTGGATGCCCTGCAGGAACTGATTCTGCACAGCCGCAGCGCTGGCCGCCGCTGCGGCGGGTGTAACAGCGGCAGCAGTGGCCGACGAGGCCGGATAGGTGGGCGTCGGCGAATACCAGCACCCAGTGGCGGCCAACTGCTGGCCGTAGGCGGCAGCGGCGGCTGCAGCAGCGCTCACGCCATACGGGAAGCCGGCGGCAGCGGCGGCGGCGCTGTTTAATGCCTGGTTAGCCATGGTCTGGGAGTTGTTCGGGTCGCCGCTCTCCTTGCCCCAGGAGCACTTGACGGGCTGTGCATTGATTTCGGTATTGTGCACGCCGACGATGGCGTGGGTGGCGGCCTCCTTAGTGGAAAAGCTGCAAGCGACAAAAATTAGCATCAACACCTAGCACCTTGTGCCTGACACCTGGCACCTGGCACCTGGCACCTGGCAGCAGTGGACATGGCAGTGTGTGCCCACAACTTACCGCACAAATGCATAGCCCTTGTCCTTGAAGACGCGTATTTCCTGTATCGCGCCGTAGGGTGCAAATGTTTTCTGCAGCACCTCCTCGCTGAGTGCGGTGAGGGCGCTGTTAACGCCTCCCACATAAACGGTGCAATTGGAGGGACTGCTCTGGTTGTAGACCTCATCGAATGTCAACGGCTTGATGTTCTCTATGTGGTTTGAAAAAAAAAACAAAACCAGAACGTTTGACAACGATTTTCATTACTGGCAACTCATTTCGATATCGCAAATGGTGGCCTCAAGCCACAATTAATGACTGCAGTTTTTATGCCTGTTTCGTGCAGACACACACTTTTTTCTTATATGTATATGTATATTTTTTATGTTTCTTGTTTTTGTTGTTGTTGCTGTTGTTTCCAGCGAACTGCATGATTAATATGCAAATTAATTAAGGGTTTTGCCCGCAGCAGCAACAGCAACTACAACGGCGGTTTCCTACGGTTTTGGTAATTAAAATAACCGCATACACTTACTCACAATGTTTCAGCTTTGTGTGTGTGTGTGTGTGTGTGTGTGTGTAAAAGAGTGCATACATTCTGCTCTGCGACAGCGTTTACCGTTACTTCAATTGTTGTTGCTGCATTTTTAAAAATTGTTGCTCTTGTTATTGCATTTTTTATAATACGTATTTGGTATATTTCGTATTTTTCATATGCAACTCGGCGCTGGGAGTTGACAACCGTTATTATTCGCCATATTGTGGCTTTCTGTATTGTTGTTGTATTTGTTGTTGTGGCTGTAGCTGCTGTCGTTATAGCCTTTAGTTCTGTTGGTGGCACCATTATACAAAATTTGTGCACGTATTTGTATGCAAAAGTTACACTAATTACTTCCTTTGAGGTTAAAACTGAATTTGCACTTTTAAAAATAATGTCGGGCTTGCGTGTTTATGTCTTTGTTTAGTTTTTAACAATTTACAGGCGATGTTTACCAGTCTCCAGCAACGCTCGGCGCCATTTCTAAATAGTTAACTAACCGACTACCAACGAGCAATATTCTGATCGGTCTTTCATTAGTCTTTCAAAACTATTAAAAGTCATAATTTTAATACTCATCTGCTAAACATATATTTTTTTACCTTTCAATACCTCAGCATACTTTCTCGGTGAGGTTAGTGCAAGACTTTTAATAAACAAGTATATAGTAAATCACCAAACTATGTTCACATTATTGAACATTGTTCTTCTAAGCTTAAAATTAATTGCGATAAATCATTCAATAATACTTATTATTTTTGGTAACAATTGTTGCATAGTAGCGCATCAGTTCTAGTCGCTTGAGCCGAACCTTTGCTGGGAGCCCGTAATGCTATGGATTTTCCCCTCCATTAAAATACCTTTGCATACCTCGGTCCCTCGTTCGCGCTCTCTCTCTCTCTTTCTATCTCTCTCTCTCTGTCTTTAATGCCCTATGTGTGTCTCGTTCGCAAGCTGGCCGTTTCTTTTTTGCTGCTTTGCAGCGCGCTTGCCAAACAACACACAAAAATATGGCTCAATAGCATGCAACAGGACAACAATTCTCGCACACACACACACACAGACGCACACCACCAGCCCAACAACAATAACAACAACATGCAAATAACCCAGCGAGGGTGCACCGTATAAACTAACAAGCTTGCAAATATTTTTGAAAGCTTTTGCCACAAATGAATACGCCTGCCTTCTAAGTACGTGTGTGTGTGTGTGCACACTCCAAAACACACACACACACACACACACACACACACACACAAACATGCTTGCATGTACGTCCATTCCAACACGTTCTCTCAACGTGAGAGGGCACTGCATACTTTTGAGCGCAATGCTTCACTAATTTGCACTTTGCTTTGTGCTCGGGCCTCCATTTCATTTCTTTACCACTATTTTTCTTTACGCTTTTAAATACGTGTAATTAATTTTGGATATGGATGGGGGCGACACACACATGTTCGTGTTCAGCCTTGAGGCGATTTACAGGTGTTGCAACTTTTGGCCGTGTTGCTGCTGTCCCTTGCCACAATTCGTTTCATGTCTGCGTCAAATTAAAGTGCTCGGCGACGCAGTTGCCTGTACTTTTGTCTACAAGTGTGGGCATAATTATCACGTTACAACTAAGCCGCTGGCAAGCTACATAAATAATAACTAAGTCAAGCGACTGACTGTCTAATTCGTTGTTTCTCTTTCTCTCTCTCTTTCTTACTTTCTCTTTGTTTTCTCTCCGAATGTCTGGCTGTTAAGCATTGACAGTAGCTCTTCTCATTGTGCTGCAATTTTAATGAGCAATTAAAGACTTGTAGAACTTAATGATGAATTGATCGCCCAATCATTAATGTAAATAATTCAATACAACACCCACAAACAAAACGAGAACAACATCAAAAACGAACTAGCAGCAGGAAAAGTACACAGTAGGCACTCAAGCACACTTTCAACTAATTTCTACTAAACTAATATCTATGAGGTGGGCGGTGCTCATGGGCGTGACCATGTTTTATGCCACTTTGTCAAACGAAAATCTAATATTGGCTCTTTTTTAATGATACATTTACAATTTACCATAATTATTACGTTGTTCAAATAATAAATCTTATAAAAGGAATTATTCATAAAAAAAATGAGTTGACAGCGTTTGTCTAGCAATTGGCACATAATTTACATTTGGCCACAAGTTTTCTTGTATACAATTACAAAAACAGTAACCAGAAGTTGGGCAGCGCATTGAGGCATTTGAACTTTTACTTAATTGTGCGCAACTCTGCATAAAATGTTGATTTATTGCGGCAACTACTACAACTGCCAGGTAAGTAGGCGGCTCACGCACACAGCCAAATGATTTACTTCAAGTTTGTGGCCGACCCCCTTTCTGGGCACACCCACTCCGCTGCCGGCAGTTTGCCTATGCAGAACAGTCAAAAGTCAAATAGTTTTGGCACTGAAATTTGTCATACAACGCCGTCGTCGTCGTGGGCTTTGTTTTACCGGCATATTGTTTCAGGTTAATTAAGTTATTACCATAATGAGCTTGTAAGTATTTTGGCCTTTATTTATGGCATGCATTGAAATTAAGTCGGAGATTCAGTTGGCCTCGACGTCGAAGTCGAAGTCGAAGCCGGGGTCTTAACCAGTTAACAAAAGCCAAACTTTGGCAAAACTTTTGCCACGAGCTGCTGTCGACAATAAAAAATGCCAAATGCGTTTGTTATAAACCCTGAACTCGAACTCGAACAAGAAAAAAAATAACCAAAATATATAAAAAAGAAGCAGAAAATTGCAAAGCGACGCCAAAATTGTCACAACTGTAAAATGCGCAATTGCGTCGGCTCGTAAATCTTAGCTACAAAGGAGGCGACACACAAAGACACACACACACACGCAAGCGAGTGGCTCACTAAACGTCGCAACTGCGGACTGATTGCCACGACTATAAAATGTGCAGCCTGCTTAAAACATAAAAATAGCAGAACAAGCCTGGCCAAAAGCATCCGCACAGCAGCAGCAAAGTGGCAGCGTAAAACATCAAGTAATGCCAAATCCCAAATCTCAAATGCGAATAGCGAAATGCGAAATGAGTTGAGTGCTACAAATCGTAAATGCTGCCTGCCAGCAGGCGCTCCAAGCAACTAGACAAGGCCATAAAGTCCACAACCTACTCCAATTCACACACACACACACACACACACACACACACACACACACACACATATCAACTATATAAGTAGTTGAGCACTTATATAGGGAAAACCCTTTATGGAGCGTAGACTAAACGACAGCTCGTAATTGTGTAAAATCTTTGGCGGCATTTTCGATTTTGGGCTCTGCTGACTCAGCTACGCAGCTATCAAAATATCCAAATAATTTCGCTGCCAAATTGCTAATAATAACTTGTATTACAACTACAACTGCCACAGCCAGCACCGCATCCCACCGCATACAATCAACGCAGACAAAGCCGTGACAAAGGCAAATAAACAATGAGACCAATAAAAATCCGCTTAGGCTTTCATAGGCGTTTTTTATGACAACAATATAAATGCAAAAGCAAAAATTCATGCTCATAGTTGTTGTTGCTCCAAAAATGGGAACCCTTCAACATGTCAGACCTTCCTTCGCACGATAAATTTTACCTTGGCTATATAAATGTGGGTGTGTGTGTGTGTGTGTGTGTGTGTGTGTGTATACCAAAGAATGCCAAATGTTTATTCTATAGCCATGAAATTTTTGCTATCCTGTATCTTAGTGTGTCTGTGTGTGTGTGTGTGCCTTTTATGATAATAGTTTCGTGTTGGCAAAATTTATTTATCTGATTTACGCCCTCTCCCTTTTAGCCTCTCTTTTAGTCCGTTTGTGTGTATGTCATACAAATAAAAATTATGTTAAAACATGCAAATACGCTTTAACTTTTGATTTATGAAAGACAAAGACGAAATTATATGAACCGCCCCGTTCCTATCCACGAGCATGTTCGCTAACTGTTAATAATGATTACGCTTGTTACAGCTAGTTTTGTGGCTACGCCGGACTACTACTGACGGGAAAGTTGGAGGCACTCGGGGCGCGCCTAAATGAAAATTGATTCGTTGTGCCTAATAGAATATGTCGCATTACATTTATTTTTGGGGACCTTTCACCGGCGACTAATTGAAAAAGTTTAAACCGAATTTTGGTCCCTGGCCCATTACGGAAATTAAGCGCGTGCGGTTTCTCAGCCAGCAAAAAATATTAAGAAAACATAATCTCGCAGAAAATTTGCTGCGACACGTTTATAAATAGCAGACGGGTCGGCAGGTCGGCGGTTCAGTGGGTCGGTGGGTCGGTGGTTCGGTCCCTTGCCGACTCGCCTTTCTACTTTACCTTTTGGCCCGTGTCATGCGACTGATACCTTTGGCATTCATTGCCATAATTTCCTGTAATAAGAGCGATGCGTCGCCTGCTGGTAGCAACAACAACAACAACCACAACGACAACGACAATGGCCACCAGAGCAAAGGCTGGCTGGCTCGCTGACCTGGCTGCTTGGTGGGGTCGGCCGGCGAACGCATACTCGTACGCACGGCCGGAAGCTTGGGGTCAGGCCAGGTGACAGTCATGATTTCCTTACCTTTACTCGCCGGTGGTTTCCGTGTGGC
Source organism: Drosophila paramelanica (assembly GCA_035043915.1). Classification (NCBI taxonomy): domain Eukaryota; kingdom Metazoa; phylum Arthropoda; class Insecta; order Diptera; family Drosophilidae; genus Drosophila; species Drosophila paramelanica. The sequence continues at coordinate 3,952,888 of JAWNMO010000354.1, read as the reverse complement.
CCAATTCGTGCGAATTGAGCGCGAGCCAAGCCACTGTCCGTTCATGGCCGTAATGGCGCTCTCAGCTTCCTGCAGAGTCAAAGGAGTAAATAAGGAGAACAAGAGAGTGAGAATAAAAAAATATAAGCCAGCTACAGATAACAAGTTAAAAAACATGAACATGCATTTAATGTGGAAACAGTCCTTACCGATTTCTTGATGAAGGACACAAAGCCATAGCCCTTCGATTTCAAAGTTTGTGGATCGCGCACCACACGGCAATCCCTGCAAAGGTAGGAGAGAAATTAATGTGAGAAATAAATAAAAATCATTTTCGATTATTGAAAAACTTTAAGCGAGCAAATTCATAATTTGAAAATATACAAAAACTATGTACCCAAATAAATTGAAAGATGAAAATATCGTGTTGAGAACTTTTCTATTTGTCCTACAGATAAAGTGCCTCTGATCCAAAGCGTGACTTGCCATAACTATGATACGAAAAGCAATATAAAAGAAAATCAGAAGCAATTTGCTAAGCTTAAGCTGAACACTTTAAAATTTGAATTCATGTTTTTAATAAAACTGTTTCGTCTCAACACTTTAAGGGCGATTTAGCTGATTGCCCGGCGACCGCGCCTCAAATTGATTTCCCACAGCAATACCAAGAGTACAAAATTTCTTGGGGTCGTGGTCCGAGGCGCTGCCAGGGCAACAACTAAGCTTAGCTGCCAGCAAAGTTTGGCAATTACCCCCGATCTGGCAGTTTAGTTAACACAGTGCCAGAGACGTTGGCAATGGTGGCCGGCAACTTTTTTATGATTATTATAAGTAAACTGGCGGCAGAGCTGTCAGGCAGGCTGGCAGACGGCTTATTAAATATTCACACGCGCAGCGCATTTAACAAAACGGAACCAGAATTGCGCCAGGGCCCCCAAACATAATGCCAAAAAAAACAAAAAAAAAAACAAAAAAATCAGGCAACAACACAGAGGCAGCAACGCCTAAGGCAAAAAAAAAAAAAAAAACAACAAAAACAAAAACAAAAAAGGGCAAACAACAACGCACGCATAAAACTTTTGACAAAGAAAGTCGTTGGCCCCGCAATAAGAACGGCTGATCCCAGCGCGACGCACGAACGAGTCCGTATCCGATACGGAGTACGTAATACAGAATATCTGTATCCGAGTTCGTCTCGGCTGTTTGCATTAAGCGTTTTGACATGTTGCCAACAAGCACCAACAAGCGGTGTATGAAAAGAAACTTATTTAAGTCTCGGCTACCAACAGGCTCAGACTCCAGCTCAGAGACCGGGACTCTGTTAATCAGGGGGGTTGGGGGTGGCGTGGAGCTAGTCCCGTTTCCGGTTGTCTGCGTGAGCGACGAAGGATGATAATAATATCAGTGATATGCATTGCTTATGTGTCAATCGATTGCTCAACGAACCGTCAAAGCAGCGACTGAAAGGCGTAGCCATCGATACGCGGCTCATTAATTATTGTTTAAGAAATTGCCGAATTGCTTTCATCTGTTGTGGCAACCGTTGGCAGAGCTAATCAAAGGACATGCGCCGCTCATTAGCACGTCAAAGATGCCGCCGACTGGCTGAAAGGCTCGCGGCCAAATCAAAGCCCTAATCATTTTAATGAGTTTTAAATTATTAATATTCGAAATTGCCCTCTAAAAATGAGCGGTGCAGGTCGGTGGTGCGGGTGCGCACATTTATGAAACAAACAAGCGCATAATCCAAAAATCAAATACTTTAGCCAACATTTTGTACAAGTCGCCTGCGGCCGGGATATGCCGCAGAGCTTCTGTCAGCCATTTGGGCCAAAACTTTGCGCCTCAACAGCAGTTAATTAAGTCAAGTTTGCTGCCCTGTTATTGTTGTTGGCCTTCTTGTTGCTGCTGCTGTTGACCATCAGCCTTAGTGGCTTGAGTCTTTTCATGCCGAAAAATGGCAACTTAAATATTTGACATTGTTGTTGCTGTGGTGATTGTTGCTACAATTAAAGTTAAGCGACGCCCTCTATTTACTTTAAGATGCGGCGCACAGTGTCAGCCAAAAGAGTTCGCTTAAGTGAAATTAACATAAATGTACTTTTTCGCGCAGTTATGAATTTTTATGTGAGCCTCCAAGAGGCTTACTGTGGTGCCACCGCCGCACCACTGTTGGCCAACCAACCACTTCACATGCGCCTGCCAATAATCCGTGCGAGAGTCGAATACGTCGCCCCTCCCCCAGAAATGGTTAAAATCCTGCCGCAAAGGTAGGCTGTCTCCAGAAGCACTCGAAAATTTGCATTTTAATACTCACGAGATTTCGCCGAATGGTGTGAATGCCTCGCGCAATTGCTGAGTTTCAATCTCTGAACTTAAGTCGCCCACAAAGATGTGGAATTGTTCTGCAATAAGAGAAAAAGAAGAGTGTCCGTCAATATATATATATATATATTTAAACATAATGTGACTTAACTATAATAAGCGTTACTTCTATTATGTAAATATAGTAATGCTACACAAACAAAAAAAAATAGTTTTCTTTTGTGATTTTTTTGTTAATCTGTTATGTGAATGCTATTCACTTGCCCACTCCCATGGAATAGTATTTGTATTTGTATAGGTTTCTCTGATCTCTCTTTGAAATTCAAGTTTCTGTGCGGCTTGTGTGCGGCCATTATGACTAATTAAACTAATCTAATTGGAAGTAAGCTTTGCAATTTCGCTCACCTTTCGAATCATGTTGGCCAAATGTCAGGCTTGCACTATGTACACATTTGGGGGTGCATGTTCTTGATAAGTACACCTAGTATATATGTACACACACACACAAACACACAGAGCCTATGTATACGAAATTCAGCGAGTGCACAAATTCAAAGGCTTTCGCTGTCATGCAGGCTGCACATATACAAATGCAAAGAGCAAGATGCACAATGCACTAACAAATAGACACACACACACATGCACAATAGTTAAGCTCACAAGGCATGCACACACAAGCACACACACATACACTCAAAACGCAATCATTTATTATTATTTTTGTGTGCTTTGTCTCTTTGGCACAGAAAAAGTCGCAACTGAAACGCTGTCGCTGTCGCTGCTGCCGTCGCCGTCGCCGTCGAAGTCGACGTGAGTGCTGCTGCTGCTGCTTGGCAGGGGCAGAGGTAGCAGCAGGACGAGGTTGCCGTTGTCCTTCGTACGCTTTTGTGTCAGCTAAGCTCGCAGCTCTAAGGCTGAGCAAAACCAAAGCGTGCAGCAACAACAAAAACAAAGACATGCGACGACGACGCGCATGGGGTGGCAATGGGTTAAGGGCCAACGCAGTGAGTTTTTGGGGGTCGTCACACACACACACACACTGAGGCAGAAGTCTTACCCTAAATAATTAGCACTATTCAACTGGGGCATGACGACGTTGGCGACGTTGGCGACGTTGATGGGCGCGGCTTTGACTGCCAGCTCGAATGCTGCATGTCCTGCGTCCTGTGTCCTTGTCGTCGTCGTCGTCATCGCCATCGCCATCGTCGCCGTCGTCGTCTGCTGCACGTGCAGAAATTAACATTTCCGGTAATTTTGCGAAAATGAAAAGCAAAGCGAAAAATTAACGGCAGCAGAAACGTAATGCGGAAAGCTTTTGTGTTAAATAAATATTAAAAGCAATTCGCCAGGCCCAGCCACAGCCACATGACGATGATGAGTAGATAGAGACGGCGACAGAGCGACAGGACAGAAAGGGAAATAGACAGCTGGAGCGTGAGTGAGCTGTAAAAGCTATAATGTTGGCTTTTAAAAACAGCCCAAAACGAGTAAATCGCTGCTGCTGCCTCTCTCTCTGTGTGTGTGTGTGTGTGTGTGTGTGTGTATGTTGGTGCACATTTTTATTTAATTGGAAATTGCGTATACGCCACCATTAATGAGCCCATTGTAAAAGCAGCCAGCGGCAAGTCTCTGCTGGTTGCCATTTGCCATTGCTGAGATTGAAGATTGACTCAACTAGGAACACGAACAGGAACAGGAGGACCAGGTCCTGATTCGAATTGCGACGAACAGCTCGAATAGTTGTCATTATTGTGAGTCAATTGTATGCTGTCGTTGTTGTTGTTGCTGTACCTTGTTGTGGTTGTTCTCGTTGCTGCTGCTCCTGCTGCTACTATTGTTGTTGTTGTTGTTGTTGTTGTTGTTAGTGTTGTTGGTGCCAGCTCAAAGGCAAAACGACGATTGAGGCATGCACGCAACTTGCGAATGACTTCACATTGGATGGCTGCCTGGTTGACTGGCTGACAGACATACTTGGCTTATTGGAGCCAACGAATGTAATATTCATGAGCCGGAACGAACGCAAAGTTCTTATTGTTGTTGTGCAGAGCCAGAAGAGGGGTCAGGATAAGAGCGAGAGAAAGAGAGATAGAGACAAATGTGTACGCTAATTGCAGTCAAAGGCGGCTTTAAATTTACTTCGCATAGACGTCCTGGTCCTATATTAGTAGCTTGTTTCGGCAGCCACTTTGTTGCCTCGAGTCCCTCGGCTGTTTTTTGGCTGCCAGCATTTCTTTCGACAGCCTCGTCAACTCGTTGCCTGATTAAAACTGTGCGTATGTAATGAGTTAATTAAGTTTTTGTCGCTGACTGGCTTAATCTGCTCATGTAGACCAGCACACGTGCACATAAATTAATTATAAATCCTTGGCAGGCGCACGGCTGTTACAAGTGTTTTGTGTATTTGCAGAGGTCGCTTCTGTCCCGACTTGAAAGCGCTAACAACCTCGGCGTCGCGCACTGCTGAACAGGACACTGGATACGGCTGGTAAGTGTGTCAGTGGTGCGCTGCTTGCCACGCCTACTTCTCAACCTTTTCATCACAGGCGGAAGCAAGACATGTGCATGTGTATGTGTTTATGTTTTACAGCTTTACTTAGTTACTTAGAGTGTTGTAAATTTTATGTTATCCGTTTCCATTGTTTGTGTTGCCTTTATTTATGTGTCGAGTGGTTCGCCAATCCCATCACAGACACTGTGTGTGTGTGTGTGTGTGTGTGTGTGCTGATTTTCCATTGTTATTTATGCGTTTGTGCCATACCTTATTTCCTGTTTGTCTTACATAAGCTGCAACGCTTAATTACACGCAATCGCATAAACTCGAAGAGTCGCAGGCAACAGTTAAAGGCGGCTTTCCTTTAGGGCCATTGGCGAATGTAACAATTCGATAAACTTTATCGATTGCTTTGCAAATTTGTGTGTCAACGTTGGCCAAATTAGCATATTTGTTTTCGATGATTCTGTCAGCAGCATAAAAAATCATTTTTAAATTCCATCCGGCCATCGACCACACGGCGTATGCGTAATCGTAATGGCAATTATGTACTCACCGGCTAAATGGCACTGCATTAAAGCTAAAAGCGTTTAGCGGCTAGTCGAAATACCACCAACTGACCGACTGCTGGGACTGCCCGCTGTCATATGAAAGCCCAAAATAAGCAAACAATTTGACGCTAACAACCGCAAAACGTGCACGATCCTGGTCTGGGTCTGGGTCTGGGTATAGGAATTGCCGACAAAAAGAAAAACAACAAAAAAGCAGCCCTTAAAGCCCGAACCGCCCACAGTTTAACCCAAAAAATTGATGAATATGTAAGCAAATATAGAGGACTAACACGCAGCGGGCTGCCATACATACTAATCCATGGATAAGTGTATGCGTGTATAAGAATATGTGTGTGCAAAAAAGGATCAAAGTCCTGAGGCGCGTTAATTTTCCCAAACGTCAGCAGAAAAGTAAATCGGTGCCCAGTTGGGTCCGATACGGACGCGCCCCGCACCCCCCACGCGCACAAAATATGAATGCCGCACACAGCCACACGGCCACAAATTATATTGAAATGTTAATAATCCAGTTGCTTAGACGTGCTGGGCAGTGTTGGGTCGCACAAAAAGGACAGCTCAACTGCAAAAGGATATTTACATGGAGACTTGCCGGCCGCTGTGCGTTGCCCGCCACCCGCCGCCGTCGCTGACTTATGACTTTGATCAATGCCGGAGCACCCAATCAATTTGGTCCGTTCCACATTTGCCGCATTTATGTGCCTTCGAGAGTCACTTATGCCCGCAATTTGGCACTGCGGTTATCTTTGCGAATAGGATACGAGCCAGCGACAAGACTGAGACGAGCGACTGGAACGGGGACAGAGACAGAAACATGATGTCTGTTCATGTTTTCATACATACCCCAAGCCGCTCGCCGCTTCCGCTGCCATTTCGCTTTGATATATGACACACAATTTGACTTTATTTGGGGGCTGTGCGCGGGGTCTGAGTGAGGGCTTAGTTGAGGGCACTGATAAGCGGCTTGGCTCGGCAAATCTTTAAATTAAATTTGCTTGGCTCAAATCAGCGCGCATTATAAAGTATAATGTGCTTTTAATTTCATTCATTTGCATGCAGCATGACCAGCCAGAGCAAAGTGAGCGGGAGTGGTAGTGGGAGGGGGCTCGGCGAGAATATTAAATAAAACTAAAAGATCTAATTAGCGTTTAGCGAGCGCGCAGAACGAACGGCGTCTGGCGTCAACTTAAAGCAAACTTTGTACTTTAATTTGCAACTTAATTACGCGTACTCGCAACTAAGCAAATGCCAGCCTGCTGAATGCGCGTTGCGAATGCATCTGCCACGCCGTTGCAAGCAGCGAGTCGCCGCAGTAGTTAGCAGAACTGAAAGCCAATCAACTTATTTAGCCCCGTCTCCACTGCCAGCTGCCTGACGGCCGCTGTCTGTTCCTGTTGCCTGTTGTCTGGCTAATGAAACTGCAGTCACTTTAAGGACTCTCAACACCCATCACCCGACACTCGACTGCTCGAGTCAGTCGTTGACATTAGCACCATTAGAGGACGCCTTCCTCCGCGCCGATAATGTTGTTGCTTGACGCTGATGGCCCCTTACTGTAAGGGTTTCTTCGACAATATGGGTACTCCTGCATATAATATAATTTATATTATATATATTATTTTATCTGGCAAACATTTGAAATATATCAGTCTTTTAGCGATAAAATCCGTAAACATGGCGAAATATAGGTAATTGTAACCGCGAAATCTTGAATAACAATCAATTTAAACAATTTGTTGATTCAATACAACAAACACTACAAAAAAACATTGTAAATATATTTATATATTTTTATATTTCAAATCTTACGCAGATATGAAAATTCCATTTAATAATCGAAAATAGTAAATACCACAGATTGAATGCCATTTAAATTCACTTATTCAAATACAAAATTTAACAAATAGTTTTCGGTTCATAGATATTCGTCAATTGGAGCCCAACAAACTGGCGTTCAATTAAAGTTCGGTCGCTGTTGGTAACAATTTCCTTGACATTTCTTTGTAACCGGGGAAAAAATAGAATAACTGTTTGAGCATCCTCATCAACTTTTCGCGTTGCGCAGATCAAATGAAATTTTCATTGTGATGTCGTCGCGTCGCTTTGCGTTGAATGCCTTTTATGTACATATTTACACATTTATACAAAAAGCTGCTTGGCAGCTTGTTGGTTTGTTTGTGCGTTTGTGTACAAATGTATCTCCAACTGGCAGTGTGTGTGTGTGTGTGTGGGCTTCTGCTGCTGCTGTGGGGTTGCTGACATCGAGGTTGCTACCTTTTCGTGCCGTTGCCGCAGAAACTTTTTGGATTATTCTCTGACTACGTTGCACTATTCTTAGCTAGTTGTGAACGCGTCGCCGCCATACTCGTTATTGTTGTTGTTGTTGTTGTTGTTGCCGCCACCGGCGTCGTTACCGTCGTCCTCGTCCTCGTCGCGACCGTGTAACGTGTAAAACAATGACTCATTAAGACTCATCTAAATTCTAATGAGATTCAGTAACTATTAAAAACAAAACATGGTAGAGGCAAAAGCAACAACAGCAACAACAGCAACAACAACAACAGCAGCAGCAACTGTGGCAAAGGGTTGGTGCCCCTGAGGCAACGTCTCGTCTTCACCCACGCCCCAGTCTCCGCCTTCGACCCCGCCCCTTAGCATCTTATCAGAGTGCCCTTTTGCCTACGGCTTGTGTCCATTTTGTGCTGATTTTGCTGTTGTGTTAAAGTCCTCGTGCCCCAAAAATTTAACTCATTTATATGCGAGTCGGTTGCGTTGCCTTTAAACAAATGTCAATAATTTGATTTAAATTTGGCACACAAAAAGTAAGAGACAGGGTCAGAGGGCACAGAAATGAAATGAAAAAAATGAGGTGTATTGTTGGCTGTGCTTATAAAGCAATCAGGCCAGGAAGCAGAAATAAGGGAGTGGAAAAGAGAGAGATAGAGAGAGAGAGAGAGAGAAGGAGGAGAATGTTTTAGGCCTGTGCTATTCTGATTGCTGCTCGCGTGCAAATTTCGCATTTAAATGCCAGTCATAGGCGCTTGTTTGCCTATACACTAGGGTCACGTGGAGGGGGGGGTGAGGATGAGGGCGGCTGCCATTTACATTTGCTGTGTGTTGACAATTGTGTAAAAAGCGTCGCAGGACAAGACTGCAGTATACACAAACAAAACACACACACACACACATAAGCCAAAGACAGAAAAAAGCGAGAAATGGCAAATTTGCGTATGAGAATTGGAAAAGAAACAAGACAGGAGGCCAGAAGGCCAGCAAGGCTCAACGAATGCATTAAAGTGTTCCCAAGGCGGACAAACGAACATGTTGCCTTATAAATTAGAAAGTACACTCGCTCATACACACACACACACACACGCACACGCACTTGACTGTCGAGTACATAGAAAACGAAATAGAAATTGCGTATGTTTGCTTTTTAAGGGCAGCAACAACCAAACACCTAACGGGAACCACAACAACAATGGGGGCTGAATAAGCGAAAGCGCTCGGCTAAACAAAAAGGGCACAAAGATTCTATATGGCATGGTCGTGGCCAAGTCTCCATGTGTTTGCATTGGATTTCGGGTAGTTATACGAAACGCACACCCGACAGATAGACAAGCCCAACGCACATCAACCATCCCCCTTTGCCACCCCCTCCCCCTCCCACTACAGTCCATACACATACACTCAACCACCACGAACAACAACGAACATTAAACGCCGTTTGTTATAGCATTTGCCAAGGGGGGTTGGTGCAGACAGAGAGCCTGTAGTTGCAGTTGTTGTTGTTGTTGTGTTGCTGCTGTTGTTGTTGTTGTTGTTGCGGGTAGCACATGTTAAAAGTAAACGCGACGCAGCTGAACCAACTCCCAGCCCCTCGATTCATGCAATCTGCATATTTGTCGGGCGCCACGAAAGGTAAAGCAAGTAAAAACCTGGGTCAAATTGCGGTTACCGCTTCAGTTTTTCCCATTCGGTTTTTTTTTTTTGTTTTTTACCCATTTTCCCTTTCTCTTTTTCCTGTCGTGTCACTAGTTTTTAGTGTGTGTAAGCGTAGGTGTTGATGTAACCACACTTACACACATTCACACACATTCACACACATACACACGCACACACACGCACACACACATAACTGGTTTCAGTGCCATTATTGGCTCAGTCACACGCCAGACCTTCGCCTAAAAGGCGGCTACGATCTTTTTCGGGCTGTCGGGGCCATGACATGACTGTTACATATGCGTCTCTATGTATATCCGGAATCGGCTCTTGGGCTGGGTCCGGGTCTACGAATTGGGTTGCTTCGCGTTGGATTGTTAATTGTAAAGAGGTTGGCGTTTGCCATGTGTGGGTGCGGTTTACGGTTTTACCCGGCAAACTCCGCACTGAAAGTGGCTTCATTTAGTTTCGCACATTTACAGTTAATTAATTTTGTTGCCAGCGCATAATACACGGGAAAAATACAACCCGATTTGTTCGTGTTCATTCGATCTACGTCAAAGGAGAGGTGTTGACTGAAATGTAGCTAATAGAAAAAAGAGAATAGAACTTATGCTTCTTTGCCGTTAAATGGGCAATCAATCATATCAATCGTACATATAATTCTTACATAATGGCAATATCACAATTACCAGCAAACGGTTTTAATTTGAACACATTTAAGCGCTGCGCTTAAGTCGCAAGCACTTAGTGTTTGCCGAACAAAATGTGCAGCATACCCTGGAGAACACTCGTTTTGCACATGACCAACTGGCCACTCGATGCCTGTGGATGTGTGTGTGTGTGTGTGCATTGTTGTTAGTGAACAATACTGACAATATAAATGCTCACAATAACCTAAAGAGAACCCTGGCAAAAAAAATCAGAAATCAAATTCAAAACTCGTTTCGCGGCTGCTGAATGAAATGTTGAAATTGCAGAATTGCCAGCGCGACGCGACGCGACGCCATCCGCGTTTGTCAGCTTACCCCCTCACCTCCAGCAAAGCTCTGCAGCCTCAACGCCTACGTCCGCGCCAGGGCCAACAGCTGCCCCTTATTCTGGGCTGTCTGCTGCCCCCTTTGGGGCTGCGCAGCTGCTGCACTTTATTTCAGTCAGTCGCTTTTTTCAATTTTTTTTTCCTTTTGTAAGTGGCTTGTTTTTGCCATGTTCCATGTCAGTATGTGTGTGTGTGTGTGTGTGTGTGTGAATCGCGCTCTTGTGTGCAAGTGCGGTCATTTAATTTCGATTTGTGTTTTAGATTGTTTTGCGTTGCATTTGTTGATTTTTGCCATTTAAATAGAAATTTTTATTTTCTACACGTAACTGGACACGGTCAGGCCACGGTCGATGGTTTGGTCTCGCAGCCGTCGCCAGTTTTTTTCAATGCGCAGCAGCAATGGTCACTGCTTTTGGCTTTTTTCTAGCCACTTTTTTATGAACGAAGCCATGTCCGCCGGGCATTGCCAACGCGCGCGCCTGGCAAATTGGATTTCTTTTTTCGGACATTTAAAACTGACGAGCGCCGGTCCGAGATCAACCGGCAATGGCAAGCTGGGACCACACCTAACACAAAAATATATCCGTATATATGTATATGTATGTATGTATGTGTGCAGTCGGTATACAGTCGGCCTTTCTATTAGCTACACGCATTCATAAAAGCGGAAATTTAATCTGCACCACAGCCGCGCCCCGTTTTAGTCAATTTAAAGCTGCCGGCAAATGTTATCAACTCGAAAATACTCGTTAAATATTTAAATTGACGCAAAGCTAATGAAATAAAACCAATCCGCATGCGTCTGCCAGGCAGCCCGCAATCCACGGAGATTTTCGATTCGAGTTCATTTCTGCTGCTTGCCATTTCGGCATGGAGATGGTACTGAGAATTCTTCGAACACTGCCTGCATCATATATATTTAATAACTTTTTTGTATTTTTTTTTTTTTTGTTTATCATCAGTCAAATTCAACTCAACACGGACCGCAAACAGTTCGAATGTGCTGAGATTCTTATGGAAGTTTCGACATGTTCAAGTCATGTCGAAAGCAAGATTTATTGGATGGGCATTTTTTGCTGAGTTTTTACTGTAGTGTGCCCACTGTAGTTGATGCGTCTTGACATGCGGTACACGTAGCATCTTGCTTTAAATGTTTAAATAGAAGCGAATACGCCAAAAATCGACAACAACAACTATAAACCGGATAAAATACAGCGTATACACAAATCAGACACACACACACACACACACACATTCACGAAGAGAAAGGCGCACACACAAAATTGGCATAAATAAGTTAGAGCAACGACGGCCTCTGTCTGTTCGCCATATTGTCAGCATAGCATTTGTATATGTAAAAGTGTACAAGTGTGCGTGTGTGTGTGTGTGCACACATATAAACATACATACAGATGTATATGTATATATATATTTACACAAATGCTATACCCAAAGCGCACTTGAGTGTGTATCATCATCAACATCAGCTCCTCTTCAGTCGGTACAAGTCAGAGTCTACGCCCCAAGCCCCGGCCAAACGTTACCGTTGAAGTTGCCCCTTGCCATCACCCTCCAACCCCAACCCCAATCCCAATCCCAGCACCAGCCCGCCGTCCGGCGTCCGCCATCCAATAGCTTGGGCGCACCCAGCCAAAGATACAAAGCTACAGATATAACCAGCAAAGCTGTGGAGCTGTGCAGCTGAGCGAGTGTGCGCTACACCCACTACACTAGTGACAGTATCTTTGGCCGCTTAACAGTATTACAAGCAGACTTATGAAAGAGCCACGCTCGGACTGGGTACTCATCCATTCCGACCACCTCCGCGCCCTTTTGTCGTCTCGGCTGCAATTTGACTTGACTTTTACGTATCGTCAAGTACTTTTCTGGTTTTGCCCACTCGGGGGACATTTGTCAGTCAAGAGACAAATTTAATTTTTGCCGGCAGACAGCGAGGGGGAGGGGAGAGGGGGAGTGCATGGAAGAGAGACGGACTGAAATGGACTGCGATTAGATATGAATGGCAATGAAAGTCATAGCAGGCATATATGACGAGCGTCGGTCCAGCTATTCCAGCTGTCTGTTATTGTATTAGAGACCACTCGTTAGTTTCGCTCCGATTTCCACGCTTGCCCCTTCCCGTTGTGTGCATAGGCTCAATTCGTTTTTCATATGCAGCTGGTCAAGTGGGTGCACACTGTGCGTATACGTAATTTTATTACAACTGCCCAAGCTGAACAAACTGTCCATTGCCCAACGGTCGATGTTGTTGCAATCGCAGTGGCCGAAATGAATTGGGCGCAACTATTTTCGGGGCTGGAAGGGACTGCCCCCAGTTTCTGGCAGCAGGCGATGCACAGAATTCATTTCGCATTGAAATGGCTGTTCAGAGAGCAATTAGCTGAAATTATTGTTGCTACGTGTGCGTCGTCACTTGCCGGACGGGCAGTCGGCCAGTCGGCCAGTCAGCAGCGGGAGGCAAGCGTGCGGCTTAGGCTGTGGCAAACGGGACGTATGCTTAATGTGTGCGAGTATGGTCATTATTCAGGGCTTGTCCCAGGCCCAGAAACAACAAAAATAAAAAAATGCTGATTTGCGGTTTGGCAGTGCCAACGTGCAGACAGCCAGACAGCCACACCAACCACCCATCCGCCCACACAAACATAGTATATAGAATTGAGCATAATTCGGGGAAGCATCCCCAACAGAATGTGACGAAACGAAGCAAAGTCAAGTCGAAGCGAAATTATGCCAAAACAAATCAAGCAAATGAAAATATCACAGCCTCAAAATCATGGCAAAGCACACGCGGGGCCCGGCCCCGTGGGTAAGGGGACGCAAATGCTGTGTTTAATAGGCATCAGCTGGGTATTAAGTTGTTGTTTTTTGCCATCGAGTTGGGCATCGTCAACGTCGACGCCTTCGTCTTCATTGTTGCTGCCTCGTCCTGGCAGCATGACAACCTTTTTTTCAGTCTGCAATACAAGAACCTGGTCGAGACCCGGCCAGACGTTGGGCATTTTAACAAGCATTCACCCAGATGTTGGCCGCCTTTCAGTTGGCTTGCCTGCCTCACTTTCATTCAACAAACAATTTGCGGAATGCCATTAGGTGACGCCCACTGCTAAAATTATCTGTGCCACCAGTGGTGGTTGCCGTGGGTGGATTCAATCAAATTCAATCAAATCATCTTTTTTGTTGAACTCATTCGCTGATTTCAGCAGCACAACAAATAAAAGATGAAAATGTCTAAGGGAAAGCGCTAAAATTTATATTAAGTTATTTCAAAAATGCCACTGAATAATAGAAACGAAAAATCCGTATTGAGCACGATATTTATTAGGCGATGCCGTATCTAAAAAGTTCTCTTGCCACATAGGAGGCTCTTGCTTAATATATAAACGCTAACATTTTACGCCTTAACCACATCAAGAGCAAAGTCTTTACCGACCTGTCAAATTACATTACCAACTTTAAATTCTCGAAACTTGAACAGCAGCCGCAAAATGCTTCACACGACAGCAACAAAAACAAAAATGAACACAAACAACAACTTTAAAAAAAATTAAAAATTAATAGTAGCAACTAGCGAGTGTCAATGGAAACCACAACAACAGCAACAACAACAACAACAACAATAAGAACAACAAGTGCAGCTACTGCTGCAAACAAAAACTAACCAACTAACAAAGTATAAAACAAAAACTAAAAACTATTGAGTGCTGCTCATTGCCCTCGTCTACTCACAGTTAAACCAACCACCGACTGGCAGCCTCCACGAACAAAAATTTCTAATTTAAAAGTTTTGCGACCAACCGACGCTGAGTGAGCCAGCCGAAACGGCAAACGGCAAATGGAAAATGGAAAATGGAAAACAACAACTGCAGCAAAAACAAGCGGCAAATAAAAACGCAACAGCGTCGCACAAAGACACACACACATACATACACTCACCCACGCACACATACACACAATTGTAGATAATGCAACCCCCACCCACTTGTGGCAAGGCGGAATAAACAACAAAGAAAACAAAAATGCACCGACTGAAGGTGGAGAAAGCGACTTTGGACAAATGCAGCTGCAATTTTGTTGCTGGCATCGTAGGCATTGCGTTGTTTTTGCCCACATCGTTAGCAAAGCGCATCGGCAACATTTCGTCAGCTTCCGCCCTGCCCGCCCCCAGCCAGCCAGCCAGCCAGCAAGCCAGCTGGCCCAGTGGGGCAGCCCACTGTGGCAGCCAGTGAGGCAGTGTGGCCTTTCAGGCAGCCGTCGGTTGGAGCAGCCGCGTCATGCGCGTTGCTGTTGCCCTGCTTGCTTGCGATTGCGATTGCAGTCGCCGGTCGCCAGCTAGGCCCCCAAACACCCCATCACCTACAATCCGAACTGCCCCCTCGCCTATACTCCAGCTGGGGGGCGGCGCAGCGCTCGTCTTTAGTCGCTGCTCGTCGGCAATCGGTGGCAGCAACTATTTTTATACGCTACTCAGTTCCCAGCTGTTTATGTGTGTGTGTGTGTGTGTGTGTGTGTGTGTTTGTCTGCGTATGTGCGACTTTAGGGGTTGGGGGCGCGTTTGTCATTGTGCATTACGTTTAGCATGCTTCGTGGTCCTCGTTCAGTGTTGCAACAATGTTGCCTCTGCCTTATTGTTGTAATTTGCTTGTTGTTTTGTTTGCCTGGTTCGTTGGTTTCGCCGGTCTTTCAAGCCCATTTTCCAGCATTTCACAATGATTTTCATATTCGAATCGTGTACATGCGGCTTGCTACCAAATCGAATTATATTTGCTGCATGCCACAAACTAAACAACCGACAAGGCGGAATAACAAATGCTGCTGTTGCAGTTGTTGCTACTGTTTTTTCTATCGGTAGACGTACGTTTGCCCTTTGGCCAACAAGTCAAAAGATTCGAGTAACAGTTTAATGCTATCTAAATTTAAGAATGTGTGTGTGTGTGTATTTGTGTGGCTTCTAAACTCGCTTAATGCCATGCTTCATATTTCACATTTTTCCTTTTTCTTTTAGATTTACTTTTAATATGTATTTTGTCATACATAATGTTGACATTTTGACGCGCTAATAAACATAATTTGCACATAAAATATTTTTTATTGCCCTCGCCTTTATCTGCCTCGTATCTGGCTCACTTCTGGCAGGTGTGCGTAAGTAGGTGCGCGCGTTTATGTGTGTGTTTATACACACATTATGGGTATTTATACGTTTATATATGTGCTACACGGAAAGTTAATGCCAATGTCTAGAAACTTGGAAGATGGGCACAGTTCGTTTGCAGATAGCCAAATGAAACATAAAACTCGATATTAAAGTGATAACTTGGCGAAGTCGCGTATTGACAACACTTTTAATAACAAGAAGATAAAATATCCTAATTTAAAAATATTTAATAGTATACTCAAATGATTTATAAAATCTGAAATGTTATAGAGTAAAAGTAAAAGTATTCAACTAAAAAATGTATATACAAATCTTACAATTAATTATTTTTGACCTTAAATATTTCATATATATATATATATATATATATCATCGCATACTTTGCCATTATATTAATATCAATTTTAATTAACAAGCAAAAAATTCAAAGAATTATTTAATGTGTCTGTAATATTCCCAAGAAGAATGTGAAGTTAACTTTAGCCTCCCTCAAATGTGTTATGTACTTGTAGTTTTGCCAACGTTCCGTTTACCGTTACACAATTAATTGCTTGATCACACCACAGATGCTCCTTCATCTCGACGACTCTTGCCCCTGCATGTTGTGTAAAGTTCTCTGATTTCCGCACC
The DNA here is from genome assembly GCA_035043915.1 of Drosophila paramelanica. Lineage (NCBI taxonomy): Eukaryota > Metazoa > Arthropoda > Insecta > Diptera > Drosophilidae > Drosophila > Drosophila paramelanica. Next base: position 3,936,740 of record JAWNMO010000354.1, on the reverse strand, counting down.
AATGTGCCATGCAATCAACGACCTAGAGAAAGGCTACAAATCACATTTTCTCATTTCTCACACACACACACACACACACACGCACACATGAATTCAGACAGAGTTGGCACGTGGAATGAGTAGCAGTACAAACATTTTTAAATATTTATTAGCAACAGCTTACAAGCATCATCTTATTTTGGTGTTGTTGTTCTTGTTCTTGTTTTTGTTTCTGCTGCTGCCTTTTGGTTTCGCCCCGTGCGATAAGTAATTTTGTTATTTGCCAAGCATGCGGCCAACGCCCCCAAACAAGCGAACGCCCACATCTCTGGCCCGCTGCTGGTCCCACGGTCTTGAACCCGACCAACGCCAAAGTCTACGCCTTTTCGGTGCTTGCGCCATTTGTCTGCTCATCCTGCCAGCTGCTTGTTGATGCCATTATCTTATTCAGCATCCTTGTCATCTCATAAAGGATGCCTATTATAAATTAATTTTTACCATCCACGACTGCCGCCCGGCTGCTGGCTGCTGGTTGCCGGTTGCCAGTTGCCAGTTGGCGGTTGCCTCTTTTTGAGCGGCCCTCTTCGCTATCGCTTTTATCGCAAAAGGCCCAATGCCCAACCCCAATGCTTCCCCATGCTTCAGTGGTAAACATGTTGCTCCTGCTATAAGTGTGTATGAGTATCTGTGTGTGTGTGTGTGTGTGTGTGTGTGTGTCTGTTTGTTTGTTTGACTGCCTATATGACAATATAATTTTTTGATTTAAGGCTGCTCCTGCTGTCGCAATTTTTCAAAGGCCCAACAACAAACACAAACGCAAACACACACATGCGCACCCTTCATATTTTTCAGCTTGCCACAAGCAAAAAGTTGCTGGTTGCCAGACACCCCCCACCTACACACACACACACACACACATACTCACAGGGGACCCACTCGTGACATTGATGCCCTACGTTGTGCGCTCTGTTTTATTGTTATCATTAAACTGTAACACCTCCCGCCCACCTCGCGTCATATTGCGCCGCCGCCTGTTCGACATGTTGTCCTGTTTGCCCGTCTCGTTCCGTGGCCCTTGCTCCTTGTTGCTGGCTTTGATGCGGGTTCTCGAGGCGGCCTCAACAAGTTTGACATGGCATATTGGGGGCCTGCCAGTGATCCGGATATGATTAAAAATTGTTCGCCTGGCTTATCATTGTGGCCGGCAATATAATGGTTTGCCATCTTGAATGTTGCTCAATAACTTGGGAAGCTCTGCGTTTGGTTAGCCGCTGCTGGCCATGATTAATTGGTACGCACAAGCTGCCGCAAGGATATGATGGGCACATTCCAAAAGCAAAGCCAACAGCAGCGATGCTTTTTCGGGGTGTTAACTGCACTTCATTCATCAACGCTTCCCAACCGCAACGAGCTGCTGGTCCTGTCCAACAACAACAACAACAACAACAGGGTTGGTCTGGAATCAGGCGGAGAAGTGGCTGCGGCTGCTGCATTGAAAATTCAAATAAAATTTACCACAGTTTCGTAACTTTGTCAACGATGCGCAACGTGCAACGTGCAACATGCGACGCTAGGGGCAGGCGGCGTCTTGCAACAGGGGGCGGCGGCAGTGTCAGCCAACGAGTCATGGCGACGAATTGCAATTTGCAATTTTGTGGCAGCACAGCTAGAAACAGAAGGATAACAGGAGAAAGCAAAAAGAACAAACTAAACGAACAGCAGCAGCAGCAGCAGTAGCAGCAGCAGCAGCAGCAGCCACAGCAGCAGCCGCAATACAAAACAAACCAATTTAAATTTTTAGCGCTACCGGGAAACGGGCCAGAGCCCAGAATTGGCCAAGAAAGGGTTGCCAGCGTAAGGGGCAGATGCAAAAATATAGTTAACAGCAGCAAAGAGCTGGCGAAAAGCGCAACAAAGCGTAGCTGACAAAATCAAACGAATTGTGGAGCAAGCCAGCGTGGAGAGTTCTTCGAAATGACAGTGGAAAATTTTGGGTTGAGCTGGAATCGTGACGGAATTGGTAATGGCGGGAGGAGAATAGGGGCCAGTCGGGTGACTGGCCAAACACTCAATCAATAAATTATGCTGCCACCAAATATACAAATCAGCAAGCGGGAAAACGGGGCAAAAAACCAACGAGCAGAGCGGTTGAGTGGTTGATCTGTGGGTCGGCGGGGCTGTGGCTCTGTAGCTGTGTGGCTCTGTGGGGGCCGCTTGTTTGGCTGGTCACGCGGCAAACAAACGAACTGGACGCGAGCGGCAGCTGCAAAACAAAGGCCATGGCCCGAGTAGTCAGTTGGGCAGCTGGCGCACAGACGGATGTGGCTTTGTGGGTTTTTGTGTGGGGAGCAACCGCTGCCCGCTACCGCAGCTGCCGTTAGTCATTTTAAAAAGTGCCAGCAAGTCGCTGGCCCCGGGTAAGGACACGTCCAGGCGTCAGCCAGCAATGACAATGTCATGTGCGCTGCATTGTGCAAATGCGGCCATAACCACTGGTCCGCTGAACCACTGGACCGTTCGCTGCTGCTGAAGTCGGTTTGTTGCTCTGTCAACGCCAAAAACAAAGGCGCACTGCGACCAAATGTCAAAATGCCTGCAAGGCGTCTCTCAATGGCGACGGCGTCTCCTGCGACTCTTGCGGCGACTGCTGCTCTGCATGACCCCAAGTTGACCTCGCGCGGCCAGCAGTATCGATTTTTGCACGCCACGCCATATATATATTTGCATGCATGCGCCCCGATTGATATTTTAAATTTGTACATCAAATATTGATCAGTATTGACGATTGCGGGTGTTGGTGTGTGTGGCCGTCGTTTCTTTTTTTAAATCTTTTATCGCAACGCTTTAAAGTGTAAAATTCTTTAATCTGGTCTGGAAAGCAACTTTGATGGCGCAAATCGTGCTTTATTAATTACTTGAAAGGCTGCACTATATAAAACTTTCGCCTGCAGTTTGATCGATTTTTATAATCTCACTTTATATGGGCACACAACTACGCAAATGAGTGCACCTGCCAACACACGCACACACACTTACGGCCACATATGAGCTTCATTGTCTCTATTGCTGTGCGTTGTCCATGTCCGTGCGGTCCAACTAAGCGGAAGCTGTTGGAATTTACCAACGTTTAAACTTTAATGCTGTGTACAAGAGTACTTTTTATTGTTGTCTTTCTCTGCTTTTTTCCATTTCTCTCTCTCTCTCTCTTCACCTATCGTTAGGGCCTCCCCTGCCATTCAGTGCGGTGGTGCTTTAGTGGGCTTTGGATTTTTTGCTGCATGTCCTCCGCCTGGCCGCCTGCTCCAATTGAACCTAATCCGGCTGCTAAAGTATTAGCTACGTAGTTGTATGCTCATCCCGGCTGTCCAAGCTGCCTTATGCTGCTTTTGTTGTTTGCTGGCATTTAAAAAACAGAAAAACAAAAAGAAACGACTCCAGGCGTAGTTAGCCAGCAGCTAGCGGACCAACTACGGCCAGCTGGAGGACTGTAAAAGTTTTGCCTCTGTCTGGGTAACTCCAGCTGGAGATGTCCCCCCACTTAATAACAAGGCGTCAGCCATTGTACACGTATGTGTGTGTGTGTGTGTATGTCACCCTGTCGGCTGCAGAAAACGAACGGCAGTCACTTGGCCCTTGGAAACGCCGAGCATACTAATCTGTCTCTTCTACCTCATCATGGTCGTCATCGTCATGTTTCCCGTACAATCCGTAAATGAAGTAAGAGAGCGCCCCGATCATTGTGTTTGGCAATCAGGCAATCATGCTGCTTTTCTTAAATATATATATATATATATCTCCATACGTATATATGTTTGTATAGCTAATACCTTTAAAGCGGGCAGTGAACAGACAGCGCGACATTGGCACTTGTGACAGGCGATATCGATGAAAGTCTGTTGGTTCTTATTAAAAAAAATTAACATCCAGCGACAGATCCGACCCGACTAGATGTAATGGCAGGTGGCAGGTGAACGCGCTTAGGTTAACTCGCCCCGTCAACATGGCGTATGATTGATTTTCCAGTCATAAGCCAAGTGGAGCAGCAGGAGCGACAGCTTGACAGCAAACTGTAAACTGAACGTGGCCAGATAAATGCGGCAAATATTAAACGGAGAGTAAGCTTCAATAATAATAAAAGTTATAAATCTTAGCATTGCCTGTCGCCGCCCAGGATGAGAACGAGATGCTGCATGAGTGGATATGGATGTGAAAATTCTGAAAGGGCAAGAAGGACGACGACTGCGACGACGACATGCTGCATCGTGGCGATAATAACAATTTATTGCACGCACACAAGCACACAAACACATATACAGGCATATACATGCGACAGTTGCCAAGTGCCGGAAAATGCCGCGGGACACAACTGCAACAACAACCATAACAGAAGCAACAGCAGCGGCAGCGGCAGCAGCAGATGACACACAGACAGACACACAGACAGACAGACAGAGCACAGCTGGGCAGGGAGGGCTGGGCGGAAGTCGAACAGGCAGACGGGCATAAAAACCACACAATAATAAAAATGAACAATGACAGGTTAATAGCAAATAAATGAAAGCCCATAAGAAAAGCACCACAACAGCGCAAGGAGAAAAGGGTGGGGGAAAAAAGAAAAATAAAAATAACAAGAAACTGGCAGCCGGACAAAAGCAACGGCAGCAACTGAAAGCGACAATGGCTGACACCGTGGCCAGGGGAGTCGGCAGAGCAGTGACTGCGTCCAGTTGCCCCAGCGAGCAGCTATCCTCTTAGTCTAGGCAATTGATATATAGTTTTCAATTTTCAAACCCATTGACCACTTGCAGCAGAACCAACAACTAAATGGTGGAAAAATGCTGCGAGAAGTGTTCACGAGGCGCCACAAGTTGATGCTGGCATATTTAAAGCATAGCTTCGAGCATTTGAGACTCGTTAGAGGCCACGGCGTGGGCAGAACAGGCCAAGATAATGGCATCAAACGTACTTAACGGCTTCAATAATGACAATAATGGCCATTGACTTGGCAGCGACCAGCACTTGCCCATCGGAAAACAGGTTGACAATATGCAATGGCAATGGCATGCAATGGCAAATGCAATAATCGTCATCATCATTATTATACGGCAGGTGTGCGTGTGTGTGTGGGTGAGGTGTGGGTATTTACCCACAGGCCAGGCTTTGTCAGAAATATTTCAAACGCACAACATGTTAAGATATGTGCCTTTTTATTCACAATAAAATAAGTTGAAATAATTGTTATCAAATATAAAAACATTCATTTAATATTGATTTATACAATTCATTTCCATAAAATTCAAATTTAAAGAATTCGCCTGGTGAAAATAATAAAATATATTCAATTGGCATAAATGAATATAATATGAGAAAAAATGTTGAAAATGTATTTGCATAAATAACAAAATATTACACATAAATGCTACACACTAAAAATACATTTATTTTTATTTATACATATTTTTTTTTAGCAAATATATTCAAATATTTAAGTGTCGCATAAAACCCGAAAGCGATTTAAATTTTATTAAATTTGGCAAAAAGTTTTAAAGCATGATGCAAAAAATCTGCGAAAAATCAATCACCTTTTTTAAAGTGCAGACGCCCACGAGACGGTGGAAATGAAGAGGGCGAGGAGGCAGAGGAGCAGCAGTAGCAGCAGTAGCAACAATAGCGGCTACTTGGCAGTTGTGCCAACGCCTGGGTGAACGCATCAGTCAACGTCCTTAGGGTTTAACAAAGAAGGACATTGCGAGCGCACATTGGAAGAGGTAGACACCGGGCCACTTTATAAGCCAAATTCAGCGCTCGTTGCTCGTTGTTACTGTTGTTGTTTTTGTTGTTGCTGCTGATGTTGTTGCCGCTGTTCGTATTGTCGCTCGCAATGCGCCTTTGTCTGTTTGCTTTGTGGAAGGACAAGCATGACGACAACTGCTGCTGCTGCTGCTGCTGCTTCTGCTGCTTTTAGTGTCCCTTTTCGTCGCCCACTTTTTGGCAATTTGTTCCTGCATCTTACATCGAATTCAATTGAAAATTTTAGCAGACACTCGACAGGCGACGCGCATCGAGCGACGAACGCAGCAAATTTCAAAACAAATTTGCCGCAACGCAACAACAGCAAACTTTTTTCGAAGAACTCAAAACTTGGATTCGATTCGTTTCAATTCGTTTCGATTTCCAATTCAAGCTGTCCCATCGCACTCAACTGGTCAAGTGTGAACGTGCGTTTAAATGTTACGTATGCGCCACGTTGTCCAAATGCACTTCAACTTGGCACAGTTGGCAGCGTCTCGTCTCGTCCATGTCTTTGCCATCGCCGCCATCTCTGTCTCTGTCTCTGTCTCTGTCTCTCTCGCTGTCTGCTCGTCTGTGGCGAACTCCCTTTAACTGTTTGCTTAGTGCAGTTTTCACTTTGTGGGCGTTACACAAAAAATAACAAACAGCCGCACCCTCCAGCCCGGCCCGACTTTCTTCTGATATTTACTTTTGCCTTCCATACTGTCTGACTTGTCGTTAGTTTTGTTTGCTTCCCGGTGTGTACATGTATGTGTGTGTGTGTGTGTGTGTGTGTGTGTGTGTGTGTGTGTGTGTATGTGTTTGCCTTTCGTTTAGCAACGGGTATGACAAAATCAAAATCAAATCGCTGAACCAATGCCAAAGTGGAAATTGTCAATAATTTCAAATTGATTTCTGTTTGACTTCACAACAACAACAACAACAACAACTACCACAATAAATAAAAGTAAACACCTAGCAATAGGCACTATAATTGTGCCATCACGTTCAGAAATACCTGACTAGTTCAGGCTATTTAACGGCAAAAGTGAAACAGTCAACTTTGACAGGCGCAGGCGGGTGCCCAAATAACATTAGACAGCCATTATGGGCTTGGCCGACTTTTACGACGCATCATAAAAGGCATTACTGGAACTGCGCCTGTCTCGTAAAACTCGTGAAATTCCTGAACAGGCACCACCAATAAAACCAAATCGATAAGTGCGTCCCAAGTGTTGGAATGGCTCGTAAACTAATCGAAATGGGGCAAAGCTCAGGCAATATCAATTCAGCTGTCATACTTAATGTACTTAGCAATTGTTCTCTAATTATATTTTAATATCCACATACTATTATATATAATAGGAAACAAAAATAGTACTAGACTTATGATTGCTGCAAGTATATTTTTTTGTTTTTTTTTGTATTCAAAAGCTTTTGCTTACCCTGCTTGGGAGAAATGCTGAGCACCTGCTGCGGCGACTGTTGTTGCGAATGAATTTGGTATTGTTGCTGCTGGTGCTGCTGCTGCTGCTGCTGCTGCACAGCGACTGCCTGCTGCTGGGCGGCACAGACGGCCGCAGCAACAGCGGCTTGCTGCTGCTGCTGATGGTGCGCAGCTGCTGCGGCAGCTGCTGCGGCTGCAGCAACCGCCTGCTGCTGCGACTGCTGCTGATGCGGCGACTGAGACTGTGGATGCTGCTGCTGCTGCTGAGTGGTGACAATCGACATTTGCTGTGAAGACTGCTGGGACTGCTTCACATTGGCTTGATGCTGCGGCTGCTGCTGCTGCTGCTGCGGTGGCGGCGCCTGTTGCTGCTGTTGCTGCAGGTGCGTCTGGTGAATTGCCAGCAGCTTGGTCTCATAGGGCTTGGCGCCCACCGACAACGGCTGACTGCTGAGCGTCATCTGTGCTGTTGCTGGCATCATTAATGTGGGCATTGCCAACATTTTTTCAATGGCACTTTAATGTGCTGTTGTTGTCGCTGTTGCTGTTATTTTTGTTGCTGCTGCTGCTGCTGCTGCTGCTGCTGTGGTCTTGCTGTTGCACGTTTTGCGGTTAGACGCAATTCGCTTTGATGTTTAATGAAGTGCCGCCTCACAGTTGATGTATATCATCAGATGGTGCTATAATTTCACTAAATAATTTTTGGAGCTGCTTCCAATTTGTATTTGCTTTATTTATTTTGCTTTCCTTTTTTTTTATTTTGCTTTTTTTCTGTGTTTGTGTGAAACCGCACTTTTAAGTGTTGTTGTTGTTGTTGTATGTTGAATGTTTGTTCGCTCTTTGTTAAATGTTATATGAAAATTAGTTGATGTGTTAAATGATTTCTACAATTTTACTAATTTCAAAAGTTTCTCTGTGCGGTTTTGCTCGCATTTATTTTCCGTTTTGCGTTTTATTAAACTTTTTATTTTAATTTTGCTTTACCTTCACGTATCACAGACCAATAAGAATTTGTTTGAAAAGTTCATGTGGTTTTCCTATTTAAGTTGTTTGCTAAAACACAAAGTTGGTAAAAGCTTTAAAATAAAATTTTTAAGCTTACTATTTTTAATTAGGAAATATTTGTTAATCAGAACATAAAATACCGAAAGGGGAAAAAATGAATAAACAATATTTTATATTTCTATTTATCTACCTTAGACATATCACATAAATTTAATGTACACTAAAATGAATTCAACAAATAAGAGATTTGTAATTTCAATATTTGTTGAACTAATCGGATTATCTAGCAAACACTAACGACTGCTGCAAAATAACCCTTTTCTCTTCCCCGACTGCTGCTCGGCTAAGTCCACAGCCATCTTTTGGTAATTGCACATTTTATGCTTCGGTTTTATGGGATTGCTCAAGCACCACCATAACATTCTGGGCACAAGCATTATCGTATATCAAGCCTAAGCCATTCACACATCATTTGAAAAATTAAATTTAATATTTTACGATTTGTGTGTGCGCTGTGTGTGTGTATTTTCAGAGCATACAAAAGCAAAGCATGAACCAACAAAAAATACAAATTATGCGAGAGACGACGAAAGTGCGCGTAACGCAATGCGAAGCAGAAACAAACAGCGCAGCCAACAAAAAAAAAATATTATAACAATAATAATAAAAGGCAGCTGAATACATGCGCTGGTTTTTATGTGAGCGACGCGCGCCCAAGAGACAAAACAACAGAAGCCAGAAACCAGAAAACACAAACTCCGAAACTCTAAAAATTGCACGCCCCAAGTGTTGGCAAGTGTCAGAATCAGGCGCTGCCACAGCCGCAGTCGGCGTTGACGTCAGAATAACGCTTCCGGTTTTTATAGCGCAACGCGCACAAACCCCCAAACATGCAGACAGTCGGACAGCGGAGCAGACGGACAAATGTTATGTATAAATATAAACTTATATTTTTATTTTTGAAAGTCAAGAAACACACACAGACGCAGTAAAAACCAACGAGTGAAAAAAGCGTACAATACACAGCATTCGCTGTCATCTAAATGATGGGTATGTGTGTGTGTGTGTGTGTGTATGATTCATACACACAAATGCACTGCCCTTTTTTATATGGGCACGCTGTGTCGGCGGCAGTCGGCGTTGGCTGGCTGAAAGCATTTATTGGCTGCTCGTTTTCGGTTTATGTGGCACATAAGCCGAAGTGGCAGAATGTGTGTTTGTTGTTGTTGCAGTACATAACGTGTCAAAAAAAAAACACACACACATATGCGAACAGCAGCCGCTACAGCCAAATACATGCAGCCAAAAAGTCGTTGTGTTCTAATGTAAATACGGCCAAAATCGATGTAAAAATTTAAGTATAATATTCCTATGCAAATCTTATACGAAAAACAAACATATATAAATACGTAATTATACTTGTATATCTGTACACATATGCATATCTATATTCTAAATTATTTCCTATTAATGTCCTTTAAGACACCCCAAATACCAATATGCATTGCTCAGTTATTTCACTTGCCCCAAAAAGTATGCAACTTTAATCTTGAAAAACGATTTCACTTATGGCTGAAGCACACACAGAAAGTTTCTGCTCGAAAACTTTAACTTTAAAGACACCAACTCTTAAATGAAAACAGAATAAAATAAAAACCACTTAACTGACATCAAATTTAAACTTTACGATTTTCTTAGTAGTTAAATAAAATACAACATTTCTATAAGCATGCATATTATTTACATTTTCAACTTTTCTTTTGCAAGTTAAGTTTTTGTTTTTAAGAATTTTCGATTTGTTTATTTAAATTTTGTTTTGTTTTTGCAATCGCTTTTCGTGTTTATTTTGTACGCGTCGTTAATTGCAGCTTTGTCCGATTTGATTTGGTATTTTTGTTTTATTTACTTTTTTTTTTGGTTTGGCTTTTGTGTGCTTTGTATTGGAATTTCCGTCCTCAAGTTGTTGCGTTTGTAGATGGTTGGTTTTTTTAGTGTTTTTTTTTTTAACTTTGGTTTGCTTTGGTTTGTTGGTTTGTTTGGAAATTATAATAACAACTTAACAACAATGTAACGAATATCCTTTCTTTACGAGGACACAATTCAAACTGAATGCGAAGAGCGCTCGTCGGTCTCACAAATAGTCAAAGACATCGTCCGATGAGGGTAACCGTTATTCTGCCAGCGTCGCTGCCACGTTGGATTCGCTTCGAATCCTCGCGTGCAGACGAACTGCCTTTTCCTCGTCCTGCCCTGCTTCGTTTTAAATGTCGCTCAGGCCTGCGCATTGCCGCACTTCGAAATGGTTTGTGTCCCAACTGAACTTGTATCTTACGATGAAATTTTATGGCATGCCCGAATTTCCCATTATTGCGAAACATTTAAAGAACTGCCAGCTGTTATACGCGGCCAACTTACCAGCGTCTTATCAAAGTTGGTCTCTAAGAGGCTTTCGCACTAAGGACCTTTTTTTGTATTTAGCGATCTTCCTTTGTTTGATTGTTCTATGGGAAAGTCCACATCGAGTTGTGCAACACAGCGGAATTTCGTTCAACAGCAGCAGAAGCAACAGCTGCATCAGCTGCAGCAACAACAATAACGTCAAATGTTAGGTATGCCATAGAAAAATAAACAGCGGTATATACAAATTTACTCATAGCACATGCTATTTATTATGCGCTCGAGAGCCAATAATCCACTTCTGTATTGTTATCATTCGCGCGCCCTTATCCAAACGCCTTGAACCACACACCCCCTTCCAGCCGCACACTCGTTCCGGCCAGTGGGGCAACGCGATAAGCGCCTTTGCCACTGCCTTCACCCGTCTCCACTTAATTTCTACTTGATTTGTCGCTTAAGAAAACTAATTGTCTGCCTTTTGTTGAGCGTGAAAACAATAGAAAACATTTTAGCAACTGTTACTTTAGCCAAAAGCGTATTAGAAACATGTTTCGGGGCCGGGTGAGAAATGGAAGCGGAATGTTCGTGGCAAAGCTCGTCGCAATGCTGTGGCCAAGGCCAAGAAGTGGGTAAAGAAGTAGCTGGCGGATTTAATGGTTTTGGACTCTTTGGTCTTGCTGAGCAGTTGATGGCGTTAGTTTTATGCCTCATGATTGGCCAGCAAGGTCTGCAAGGTCGATTGCTCTAGGCGGAAATGCAAATGTAATTTCAGTGCCAAAATAGTTGAGAGAACACGCAAAATCCTTTGGTCTAATGGGAACATTTCATGAACTGCTTTCGATTCCAAAGACTTTACGATGAACGGTTGAAGACTTTTAAGTTGTATGCTCCTTTGCCAGCAGTGCTTAAAATTAGCAATCATTTATTTCATTTGAATTCAACCATTATAACAACTATTGCAGCTGTGGGCGCAATACACCCGAAAATAAACAGCTCCTTTGCAATTTTATGAGCAGGCAGGTCAAACAATCGAGGCTCTTCAAGTTGCAAGCTGCTATGTTGATTTCAGTGGCAGCAACTGGCGTGCAACCAAAACAAACTCAGAACTGCAACGGCGAACTGTTGAATTCGCCAAATGAATTTTCAAGCATGAAACTGCAAAACCGCCTGAAAAAACAGTCTGCTAAATTAGCATTTAGTACCCACTGCAATTAGTATACAAATGATTTTTATTTTATAGATTTTGTTTATAAAAAAAAAAATAGGAAACCAGAGATTTTTATTAGTTACTTTTCTAACACATCATAACAGACTAAAAATCCTTACCAAACCTGTACAATAGAAACCACAAAAATAACAGCGTCTGTAAAGGTAAATTTAACTACGTAGTGTCAACATCATATTAAAATAAAACAAACATAAATTAAAATAAAAATGCTGCTTATTTATTTGATATGTATGTATATCTTTCTTTATATTTATTTTTCGTTAGCATTTAAACAAATAATTATTTGATACTTTTCACATAAGATTACGCTCTCGTGGCAGTACAGCACAAATCTGTTACACACGTCAAGTCAGTCAAGACAGGGAATTATTTAATATTGTCGTGCACACGCATATAAAAAATAGGAAAATAATGTTTGATAAATCTCGGTACGAGCAGATTATAGAACTGTCAGCTGTTATGCGTGCCCACCTACCTCACCACCTTCGCATCAAAGTTGGTCTCTAAGAGGCTTTCGCACTAAGAACATTTATTGCATTTAGCGACCGTAATTTGTTGTATTATTCTGTGGAAAAGTCCACCTCGACTTGTGCAAAAAGCGCTTTCCGTACAACAGCTGCAGCAGCAGCAGCAGCTGCAACAGCTGAAGCCAAAGCTGCAACAATAGGGTCAAATGTTAAGTATGAAATAGAAAAACAGTGTGTACAAATCCACAAAGAGAAGCACACACTAGCAGATGCTATTCTTTTATTGTATGTCAATAGTAAGCCGATGTAATCCGATATTATTTTGGTCACAGTTACTTTTGCAAAGAGTAGCAATAGTAACTAGTCACCTTTAAATACTTCTTACACCCAGCTGTTATAGTTTGCCGAAGGTAGAAGAAAGTTGTCGTAGGGCATTAAATCATAAGTTAATACGTGTAAGTAAACTGAAAAACAATGATATAATTATCAACTAAAATCACAAAATAAAGTTGGTTGTCTAAATAAAATAAAATAAATAAAATACACATATAGAATTTATGTTTCATATTCTTAAAAAATATGAAATTTTATATTACTCATTGTTTAATAAATTTAATTAATGAGAAATGTAAAAATTATTGGATAAGATGTTTGGAACTGATGGGACCTGATGAAACTCCTGATGCGACATAGTTCGAGCGTTCCGTTTTTCTTTTTACATAAAACGAATCAAAGAGTTGTTGTATTTAATGTCAATTGCATAGGTTATGTTTCGCTTTGGCCTTTCATTACCCAACCAACCGCTGAGATAAGGCCGTTATTAAGTTGCATTTGCAATTGATATGCGTGGCGCCTAATGCTCTATTATTCGTGCGCTGCCGCTTTTTCATTTAAATGCAAGAGTCCGCGTGTTGTGTGGCAGCGTTGACGGCCACAACAATAACGATAGCAACTGGACGACTTTTATATTAACCGCTCTGTGACTAAATACATGTACCTATATATGTTAAAATCCAATAGCAACAACTGCAAAAGGTACACACACACACACACACACACACACATGCAAAGTCCCAGTTGTGGCAAAGTACTCACGTGAGCGATTAAAATCTGAAGGAAAGTATTTCTGTTTTCCTTTTTGTCGCTGCTGCTGCTGCTGTTGCTGGTGCAACGCCGAGGGTTGTTGCTGCTGTCAGGCGCGGCAAGCGCCGCCAGCTGAGGTGTAAATGAGCAGAGTTAAGCAAAAGGGTTGTTCAGCGGCGACGCCGGCAGCGACGCGGGCAGCGGCGTGTAATTGGAGGCGAGTGTCGTGTAAAATGTAAAACTTGCGCCGTAAATAAATCAAAACTTTCTGACTGAACAAACATTCAGGTGAGCGAAAAAATGCAGCGTACGACGGCAACAGCCGCCAGCTTCAGGTGGAAGCAGAAGACCAACAACAGCAGCAACCCCATCTAAATGCGGGCCTGGGGAGGACCGGCAGGCAGTTCACAGTTTCATATTGACAAGTGCGCCAGCGGGCGCAGGAGGTGTGGACGTGAGACGCGAGCACAAGAACGAGGCCGCTGGATTATTTATACTAAAAATTGGAACAGCTGCTGCCGTTGGGCTTGAGAGGGCGGCCTCTTCATCTGCTGCTGGCAGAGCAGTTGACGTCGCAGCCGAATGCATCGCATAATTTTTCTTACTTACTTTTTATTTACTTAAAATCAAAATTGTTGAGTTTGTTCACACTTTAACTGCAAACTGTTTGTCAATAAAGCTTCGGTGCAAGCAAATTGCAATTATTCGCTGCAAAATTATCTCATAATTGCGGAATGCCGAATTTAGGGCAGTTTTTTAGGCTCCGTCTTATGTGGCGTATTTTATTGATTTATTGCATAATATGCTAAGCAGTTTGACCCTCACTTGTGGCTATGCCACAAAGTTTTTTGATTTATATATTCATTATTTTTACGCCGTATTTTTGCCGGGCACAAAGTGAAATGTAAATGGCGCATTAATACGGTTACAGAACAGCCAAACGACTATACTTCATATAAAGAGAATTACAGTTGTGGGGGGAAAGAGGGAAACTTTGCGAAAATCTTTGCGAAATGTGGCCAGCGCAGAGCCACATTTGCAGTGGTAGCAATAATAAAATCATAAAAATATTATTATAAATAAACAGTTGCATAAAAGAGATCTTAAAACCATTTGCAAGCTTCCTTTATTCCTGCTTTCGCACTAAAGTTTCTGATATCTTCAGCAACAACACGAACATTGAGGTAAGGCTATGGCAAAACTCTTGAATAAGTTGACAGGTTTTGTATACCCTGTGACTAAATAGACAAAATGTATATGCAACGCACACATTTACGTTGTTAAATCAACATTTATATCTATCAGCGTGCCAAACAACGAAATTTATATAAAAAAATAAATAGGAATTTCCAAGAAAAATTTAATTTAAAACTTTCAACCACTTTAAGTAGAATTATAAAACAAAGTAAACCAGTATATGTTTACAGTCAAGATAAAATGAATATTTTATGATTCCTAAAAGGATTTTTAAATAAGTAAATATTATTTGCAATAAACTTTCACTTGTGTGAATGTAAACTTTTCCTTTAATCTAAAGTGCAAAAATGAACAAGCACAAAGGAAAATTTTTTCTAGGATTACTTAAAAGAAATATCTTATTTTCAGAAAAGGGAATATCATTTAATCTCCTTTTGCATCAAATCAGATGCAATTTTATTTATTTATTATTTTCTATTTTGTTTTTTAGAGATTTGTTAACTTCACAGAAGAGTATCTTTGTGTTGAGCATCTAGTAAAACCTTATTGTTTTTTTTTATTCCACTGTGGTTTTTGCCATAAATATATTAAGCCGGAAAACTTTGCCCATTTGTGTGTTAGGTGCTCAGCTGGCTAAGTTGAGTATGCGTTACAGCCAGGCCGCTTAGAGCGGCAGCTAGCCACGAGAATTGATGACCGGAGTTTAACTTAATTGTATGTGGGAATCCGGATGCTGACTGCTCTGTGGCATGCTGATTGTGTCAAGATTTCGTTTCAATTTGCGCCGCGATAAGGCAACGAGACATAAAAGTAAATTGAAACGCCTGTCGCTCGCATCAACATCAACCGGGCAGCTGACTATCACAGGGCGAGCACCTGAAGCGGGAGTGCGGGAGAGGAGGGGGTTTGGTGCGGCCTGTGGACTTTGTCACGCACGTGCAGATGGCAGAGTTTCAAAAATTTTTAATTGAATCTGCCACTGGGCAGTGGCTATTGTCTGGGCAGCTGGTTTTGGGGGTTGGGGCTTTAGTACAGCTACTCACTGTGTAACGGTATCATGTACTCCATTTCCGAGTCGCTATTATCGGCCTCCTCCATGGGCTGTATACCGCCTCCAGTTGTGGCAAACGAGTTGGTGCGCAGCGCCATTTCCATGGCACGCAATGCGGGCAGGTTGCGGGGCAATCGGCCATTCTGCGAAAGGAGACAAGCGTTGGCATATTAAAATTAGACATAAATGGACAAAAGCACGTCCAAGACACTTTAATTTGCAGCCGGCAAGTAATTAATTGGGGCACCGAAAATTGCAGCAACAAAAAATATATATAATAAAATGCGACAAATGCCCGAACAGCCTTTGAACAAGCCCCAACAGAAGACTGACAAATGTCCTGTGCGGCGGCTATACAAATCATGAAAAAGGATAACACGTAGTAATCTGAGCAATGGATATAAATGCGTTTGCCTGCTCACCTTTGTCGAGCAGTGTTTTCCGTTTTTCGTTTTTTTTTTTCTTGTTGTTGTTCGCACACACGAAACTAAACTAAAAAGCAAAAAAACAACAACGTGACAACAAAAACAACAGATGTAACTAGATGCTGCCAGAAATCCAATTTCAGCAAGTAGCAAGACATAAATTTGTTTGTGCCACACAGAGACACACGCATTAAAGCCTCGCACCGGTTGCCTTTCCAGGGAATTGGGGAGGGCATCCAGTCGAGCCATGTCCAGCAAATGAATTCTGTTAATGCAGACATTACTCGAGCATATTAAAAGTCCAAATGGTCATTTCGTACAGAATTTTATAGCAACTAGCTACAACACACACACACGGATAGACCGACAACGGCAGTGGGGCTACAAATAGGCACATTTGTTCCGCCTGCCGGGGACAAACCCCTATGCCAGCCATCCGGAATGCAGCCAATGGGCAAAGTAGTTAGCAGCCCAAACCTATACGCAGTTTTGTTTACCTTGCCACGACAATTGCGGTTGACAAAAACAACAATAACAGTTATACTTGTAGTTGGTTACACGCACATACGAATATATACATATGTACATTTCTATATACATATATACACATACTTTTTTTTGCACTCCCCAACTGGGCAGCCGAGCGAAAGTTGTACCCCGCCCGTTCAGGACATTTAGTTTATTTGATGGTACGAAATGAAAATTGTGACATAAAAGGGACTAACAACATAATTAAGTAGTGTCCAAATGTGCAAATCCAAAGGCATCAAAAGCATTTGAAAAAAAAGTCGCAACAAACAAGCGAACGCGTTCACCGAATGGCACTTAAAGGATTTGAGCCCAGCTTCAAGTATGATTCGAGTTATGAGGCGGCATCCATATTAACAGAATGGTTGGGGTGCAGTGTGTGTGGCTTAGGGAAAACTGATCACCAGGCGCACATTAGACGCCGTTTTGCCGTTTGTGGTCATAATTTTTAGTTTTTGCTGGCCACGTGTCGGCCACAAAAGGGTTCTGATTAGTTGTCGCTATAAAGACAGCAGCAATGCGAACTGGCGCATGAAAAATAAGAGAAACAAAAATAAGCCCAAAACTGTTTCGAATATGGCTTTACACATGCCTACAACTATTTCGAGGCCCTGTTCACAGCTGGGCGTGGCTGCTGACACATTCCATTCCGGATTATGCAGCGCCCAACGGCACAGAAGTTATTTTATATTTATGAATCAAATTACAGTTGGCCCGCTTTATTTTAAATAAATCTTTCTTATATAAACATGGGGCGTACGGGAGCGTATCTAATGGATGCTCACGCGTAAAATCGTAAACATTTTTGCGTAACAAAAATAAGATTGAATTTTTAAGTAAGGTATTTGCTGGCACATTTGAGCGTTGTGGAAATATTTGTAATGCTTTATTCGAAGCCGCCAACAATATTACCAAATTGGCTTACTATGACTTTGAAAATTTGTTGGCCTTATACTTAGTGTAAGCATATATACACACACATATAGATCAACTTCGCAGAGCCCCCGGCATATCGTGCCTTGGCTTTCATACTCTGTAATAATCAAATATGGTGCTGTCTTCCAGAGTTATTCGCCACTTAAATTACAGAAGTTTTTTTTATATATAAAATTATTATTGTTATTATATTGCTATATGATCAACCAAAAATGATCTCGACGATAGAAACATTTTAAAATAAATATATTTAATATTATACTTATTAAATTACTTATATTAAAATATTTAGGGGATGGCTACGAGGTATCTTCCTGTCGAGCATTGTTGACTAGTGCAGTATTATTTGTTTTATTTGCTCATTTTTTGAGTATTTGATTTCATTTTTTTTCGCCCGCAACTGTTTGTATGCAGTGTAAATGTGTGTGTGTGTGTGAGTGTGTGTGTGTGTGTAAGTGTGCGCTTTGTACAATTTTTTATTTAATAAAACAAATTCAGCGGACAGCCTGCGGCGAACATGGCAAGCAAAATTAAATTGTTTCGTTGTTTTCCGTCAGGCTTCTTACAGCGAGATCTGGACGCGAACGCTTTATCATTTCTTGTTGCTGTTGACAGGAGTATGTGGCACGGTGGAAAGGGCAGAGGTATCCGGCTACGGATACGGGCGGGGGGTACTGGCATTTGACAGGCCTGTCAGCCAAGTGGGGCAGGCAGTGAGTGGCACCAGCGTCCTCGTCCGCATCCGCTGACTTCTTTGTAATTTCGTATTTTAATGACCAACAGACATATCAAATATGCATGTCCTGGCCGGGACAGACTCCATCTTTCTGATGAGATTTCTGACTTAAAGGCGAACCAATTTCTATAGAAATTTGCGATAAGCATCAGCAAATGCATTTGCAGCTCGTTATATGCAAATGGCCCATTACAATATCGAGCTTTACAAACACGCGCTCCGTGTCGACCTTCACAGGCATTTGCCGGGCAAATATTGCAAATTGGCTGTCAATAATATGGAAATCGCAGAAATTGCAACTATCAAAGGCTTAAAATAATGTTAATACAAATATGCGAATGCCGCAGGTTTCAATCCCTTATAGATGTGCGCGCGTGTGCTGGCATATTGCCGTGAATTAATATTTTTATATACATATTAATATTTATTCAAGTTTGTCCAACTGTCAAGGCGTCTCCCCGCGTGAGGACATGTGACATGTGACGTGATTTCCCCGCTGCGTGTTGTTATTATTGGATATTGCGCCGCACTTCCGTTTCCTGTGGGCGCGCCTCTGCGTTTCTTTTGCATAATAGACGTTGATTAATGACGCGCCAAAGGACAGGTTAAAGTGTACGCAATACATTATTTATGAGCCGGATTGCATAATTAGCGACCCGCTAAAATATCCAGCAAAACATTAACGGCCGCAATAGCGGGGCCCAAAGGTGCAATCGGCAATGCAATGCCATGGAATTTGTTGTTCCTGCTCGGGTTGGCTTGCTTTGACAGTTGCCATTTGCCAACTGGTATGCAGTTGCGGGACAAGCGGCAGCCGCAGCGCCAGTGCCATAAATTAGGCCCCTTCTCACATCACTCAGAGTCCAGCGGTGCAGCAGAGCCAAAACAGAAAGACATGCCAGCGGCATCAATCGGCACAAATGCCGAGCAATGAAGGACGCGGCGCGGAAGTGGAATAGCAGCCGGGGCCGGAAGGGCACGCAACATTGCATATTGGGAGCACACGGCGTATGAGCAATGCCAAATGCTGCCAACAAGCAGAGACTCAGCTCGGCTCCGAAGCAGTGACCCCATCCTGCCAACTGGCAAGGATATCGCTCATAATTTCCAATTCGCATATTGTGGCTTGCAAACGACCAGGCAAACAAACACAAACACAAACCAATCCGCATTGTCTCTGCTAAATTCTGCATATCCTGCCATTGCATGCCAGTAGAATGTGCTGGTCTGTTTGCTCAGTTGCAAATAAGTATGCGTTGAATGCCAACAGAAACGCTCCTGTTGTTCCTGTTTTAATGCACTTCTCCTGTTCCCGTTTAATTGGCTCATAAAAACTTCACATGCATCACTCGCATATTAATTTTTGGACACTTATTGTGCAAACAAGATTCTCCTCGTTTCAGTCTGGTATTCTTTTGAGCCTCATCACACAATTTTCCTCGTATGAGACTCTCTGACATTCGTCAATCTATCCAATACCTAAGGATACTAAACAAACACAGCGAAATCGGAATGATTTCCTTTATATTTCATTTAAGCCACATTCGCTTTACTTTTAGTGATAACTAAAAATATCAACTTTTACGTAATTATTAAAAAACAAAACATTGTAATAACTATGTACTTAATCGTATTAAACTAATTGCCCAATAATTGACAGTTTGACGGCTTCGGTAATTTGTTTTTTGCATGTTACGCTGTCAAAAACTTCTGCTGCTCGTTTTATTTATTTATATATATTTTTTTTTTTACCTAACCGTCTAAACGACTGCTACCAGGAAATGGGTAAATGGCTGCGGATGATGAGGTTGCGCGATGGGCGCTCAGAAAAACCCAAACAGCTAAACTATCCACAAGAGTAGTCAGATTTTACAGTGACTATTACAAGGACAATATACCAGTAAAGTGTATTTTTTTAAACCATTTATACTTATACTAACATTATCTTTTATACCTTTCTGTTACTGAAACGCCTTTAGTATTTATTTCTCTGATAGGAATTTAGACGCTAAAAGAACACTATTAAATACTCTGTGTAACCAAATATCTGAACGAAGCAACTAATTTATGTAAAAGGCAAATAAATCAATTAATGTCAAACAACCTGTAGATGGCACGGTGGGGCAGACAGCAAAGATACGAATACTGTTGCCACTGAGGGTGCTGCGTGGTGGGCGTGTGGGTGTGGCTGGCGTTTCTGCTTCGTTAGACCAATAATAATTAGGGGCCCACTAACATTTTGAGTCGAAGGCAAATACAATTAATTACCACAAAATACAAGTAAACACAATACAAATTTATAAAGGCACACACAATGAACTTGAGAGGGCGCAGGATTGGCAGGGGTGGGGCTGTCTGGGAGAAAGCCCAAATATCAAAAGCCAACGGTTGGCGCTAAATCAATAGACGAGCATAGAAAAGTTTGCCAGTTTCTATGAACAACATTTTCAAATATTGTTACACACAAACACACACAAATACAATGTAATGAGTTAGTGGCCAGGGAGAAGGAGGCCAACGCAATGACATGAAATAGCCACAAGAACCAACAACAACAACAACAACAAATACACCAATCAATTATACGCCCAATTAAATGCTGGAAAAGCAGCAAAAAAATACCGACAAATATAATGAAGTCGAATCAACTCGAGTCGTTTCGAGGCGACTCGGTTCGACTCGTGCTTTTGATTTACTTTACTTAGTAGCGAAAACGTTTTTATTTGTTATTGAAAAAAGAAAAGACGTGCACGTTGCCAAAAGACAAACAAAACCGTTTCAGACTGGTGCAGCACGTGCTGCATTGGCCTCTATAATGAAAGGGACCTTTAAGGATTCGCAGTGGCCACAAAAGATTCTGGTAATTTTTAAAAATGACTAATTGTTGCTTTCAAAAATGATTACAGGCAATTGAAATATAAACAAAAACCTGCTGCTAACACGTTTGATAACTTGCAGCTTATAGTTTCAAGTCTCTGAAGCTGAAGTCTCTCATTAATTTTGTTCAGTAATTTTCGCATCATTCACTTTTAGTTATGTTCGACAAATATCTGTCTGTGCGTGGCAAGGACCTGCTGGACTTATTTCACTCAAGTATGTTAGTTATTTTCCATTGTATACATTTCTAAATAAGCCTTTAAAGAATGTGCACAAATATTTGCATGCAGACAGCAGCAGCAGCAACAGCATGAATATAAACAACAAATGCGAGCAAAATTTATTTCATGTATCGAATGCCATTCGAAGTTGCTCAACTGAACTCCGAGTGTCAGTTTGAATAACTCACTGTACGGTAAAGCTCGCTTATGGCTTCTCAGAATGCGACCTGTTCAGCAGCAAATTTTGTGGCAAGCAACTGCAACTGCAACTGATATTGCAACTGCAAAAGAAGAAGAACAACTGGACGGCAGACAGATTCATATAGGTTGCAAATATTTGCACCTTATTGCTATTTGGGCATCGAAAGTAATTGCAAATCCTCAAAAGACACTGAGCAACTGGCAAGTTTGTGGCTTAAGCTGTTAAAGTTTAATTTACTAAATGCAAAGGTATTTCAATAACGTTAACGTAACTGGATACACACACATATTATTGGCACTTCTCATGTCCGTTCATTTTAAACACCTTTGACGACGACTATATATTGTGCATTGTTTATTTAATTAGCTCAAAATTATTTGCAGCTATTGCTGAGCAATTAAATCAGAAATCGAGCAAGGCAACACATCAAACTGTATTTTCTGGAAATTTCAGTAATGCTGCAATCAGCTGTAAAGGTGTTAACAAGGATATTGCGCCCGTATGGTATGAATTCCAATTAACAAAGATAATATGTATATTAAGCAATCACTGAGCCATTAAATAGCTTATGAATATATCAAAATTATGTTCTCTGCAAATTTCAACAATGTGCTGTAATCAGTGTAAAGGTATTTAGCAAAGATATTAAATTCCTTTGAAATAAATTCCAATAAATAACGATGTATCTAAATTTAACATTTACTGAACAATAATGTAATCTATGAATGCATTCACTAAATATATCAAGCAAATATTCTCTGATGTAAATCAAATTTAATAGAGACAGATATGGAACAAAAATAAAGGGCTTTTATTTATTTTAAAAACTAATGAGGAAAGGTAAATAACAAAATATCTTAGGGCGGAATTGCATTTTCTTTGGTTATTTTATTGAAAATTGCATTGATTTCAATCAAAGCGTTTAACTTTCAGACATCTGCTGAACAATGTTCTCTCGTTGGCCAGAACGTCAGCGGGACGAGCGGGATTTTTTGTTTTTAATGGCAAGAATGTTGTACGCGCTCCGTTGGCGCTGTTAGTTGCCTGCTTGACTGCCTGCCTCTAATTTGACAGCCGTGGCTTGGCATTGTCGTTTCGTTTACGTGTTGTCTATCTTTGCCAGCGACACGCCCCGTGGCTGCAACGCCCCTCCCCGCACGAGCGATTTCTTGTTTCACATTAGGAAACATTTTCTTTGTCAGTTGAGGTTGCATTTTATTGTGTTGCAACAGAGTTTGGCTAAGCTGCCGCTGTTTCTACTTCTGTTTCTGTTTCACTTATATTATTTTTTTTTTTCTACATCTGTTTCTGTTTTGTATTTTTGTTTCCCCTTAGTTTTTGCCCTTCAACTGTTTCCCATGGCCCGTTCCTTCGCACTGAGCGGCAGTTTGGGATTTGGCCTGACAGCTCGCTTGAAATTGCGACTGTCAATTGCATTTAATTCGCGTTGTTGCTGGCGGTTTGACCTTAGTCCTAGACAAGTGAAAACGGAGAAAGCTAAATAAAAACTATCAGCGAATTAAATGAAGCATTAAGTCGACTTGCCTGCTTAATGAAGAATTGTATTTTGATTACGTATACTTAATTTTTCGCCGATATTTGCATCGTAAAAGCGAAGCTGCTGCCAACGTTTACTGTTTCAAAGGCGACCAGCTTCCTGCTCAACGAGTGTCAGGCAAAATAAACCGTTAAAAATAGAGAGCTTTTGCGCGACTGCTTTTGAAATTTGGCGCCAGTTCGTGCGCTCACACACAGACACATACGCACACACACAGGCACAGCATCCGTGAGCGCAATGAAAGCAACCAAGCAGCTTCAACAAAGAAGCACTTGACAGGCTTACACATACACGCACACACGCACACACACAAACACACACACACAAACAGAAGCATTGTGGTAAAAGCTTTCAAGTGCCAGCAACAAAAGTAACGAAAACGAAGCTGCCTCCTCGGCTGCTGCCGCTGCTGTTCGAGTCGTCCTTTTTATCTCAGACTTTTGGCAATCCAATGCGTGCAACACCCACACTTACATAAGCAAATATATGTATGTGTGTGTGTGTGTGTGTGTGTGTAGTTGTGGATGCGGTGAAATATACGCTATTCAACACCGTCGACATTCACTAACGCCACCTCGCGGCCGTCGCACAGATTAAATTAACAGCGCACTGTGAACCAAAGATGCCTATGGTGGGATCAGCTCGAACAGGACTTAAGGGCGACATTTGCGAGCCCTTGAGAGCAATGAGGCGCCCGCCGCGACCGACTCGCATGGCCAGCTCTGTGAAAGTCGAGAAAGTCACCACAGCGGCAGCTGTTAATGTTGTCCTGATTCAGCGCTTAAGCATGCTACAGTTGTACTTTTCGAACTGTTTTTGTGGCTCAGAGCTCAAGGCGAGGCTCTGATTTGCGCTGTTGGCATCACTTTTCTCTCGCTTTTGTCGTTTCTAGCAGGCACTTGTCCAATTTGCCATTTTAGCTGTCAACATTTCGCAATTTCAGCTGTTGTCGCTGGCCACAAAGCGCTTCTTTGATATTGCATCCTTTGGCATAAATATCGGATTTCTTTTCTTTGGCTAAAATATCAACAGCATTGCTTGCCTGCCTGCCCGAGTTCTCGACAAGGACATGCCTTTCGTTTCATTTCTGTTCCCTGGTTTTTATTTCTGTGTGCCAAAGTAATGACAACATCAGTTAACGATACTATTTTTGCTAGCTGGCTGCATTCACTTTAAAAGGACATTCCTTTGCAGTGCTGCGCATATGTTGTGCGTTTGGCTTTTTGCGGGGCTGTTAACGGTATATAAAATATGAATTTACTTACGAACATACATCACACATCAGCCCGGGGCCATTAAGCCAACTCCACTCGCAACCAAAGGATGCGTTCGGCCTCCTGCCTCCTTTGCCGTCGAACTGCTCTCTGCATTTTGTTTGGCGCCACTTCAGAGTTTTTTGTATCCATATGGCCCCATCAGTGTCTTCGCCTCGGACTCTGAGTGCCTTTGCTCTTTGCCCTTTCCCATACCGAACGATCGGCATAAAAAAACAAAAACAGCGAGTGGCTGACTGCGAATTGCTTGCAGTCCTTTAGGCCGGACTGTGGAATTGTAAATGGGCAATTGGCTGGCCATCGCTAGCAAGGACATTGTTCTTAAGTGCACCAAAGGGTTAGAAGGGCTGGGTAACCCCTTCACAAAGCCATATATAAAGGGGCAAATTTAATAGGTAACTGCACATAAAACATAATTCAAATAAACAAATAATAATAAAAACAAAATAAACGTATATAACTTATATTATAACTTCAAATTAGTTAGAAGCATCAATGAAAGAATATTCTTTGTTGCACATATTTCAGTTTTCTTGATTTGATTGATTTTTAGACAAGTCCATTCAGATAACTCGGTGTTGTAACTTCTTCATATCTTCCGCATATATTAAAAAAAACAACTTTCATCATTGATGTCTTGAAATAATAATACACAAGTGTTAAATATATGCACCTGCCTTTTCGAAAAACAAAAATAGTTCCACGCAGTACACATTAAGAAACTTAAATATGCAAATGCTAAAACTAAAGGATGCTCCCCGAACTCGCCACCCTTCTTTCAACAGCTCTAACACTGAAATCCGCTTTAAAATGCTCCGGAATGGCATATGGAATATGAACAAAACAATTATCATTTTCCGACCGACTGTTATTTTAGTATAATGCCGTCGGTGGGTCAATTGGGGGCGGTTGGCTGGTAGGAGAGAAAAGTGATTTGAAATGCCGAACGAAATTTCTTAATGCAGTAGCCTAGCATAGCAGTTAAACGAAATAGCACTTGTAGCAGGGGTAACTGAAAACACGCACTCACACAAGCACCCAAAAAACAGACACACACATGAACACGGCTGAAGCGAGAGTACATTATAACAATGACCAAGAGCAAACATTAAAGCGAGTGCATAAAATGCTTTCTTTGTGAACGATAGCCGGCTGAGTTTTTGAGGAAAACTATAAATGGAAAAGCGTCGTCCAGGAAAAACAAACGAAATCCGGGTAGAGTGTATGAAGGATGAAGAAAAGCCATGTTGTTGTTGTTGTCGTTGTAGAACAGACCGCAAAGACCGCACACAAGCACACGCGCAATTCACTCGCACATAAGTATATCTCATACCCGACAGTTATGGATATGTTACAAAGAAGCACACACTCTCACACTCTGGCAGCCAGAAAAGGGCATTTCATGAAAGATTTAACATTCAAATGTGCAGAAAAAAAAAAAAGACGAGAGCTGTAAGGGATATTCTGCTTTGTAGCATACATTTTGGGGGCTAAATAAAACTACTTAGGCGAGTGAATGAACACGATTAAAAAACGAGTTGTGAAACTTGTGAGCCAAAGATTGTTTTTTATTTTTATTTTTTTTTTTTTTTGTTCAACTATGCTTTTGGCTTACGTTTATTTAAAATGTTGAAGTTATATCTTTGGGATATACGCTTGGAGGAAATACGAGAAAAAGCCAAATTTGACAAACTCCAAGTTGTCAACAGAAGAAATCTGAAAATGCAAATTTCTGGCTGTGCGAGCTTATGAATTTGTATACTTTAATCACACACTTTTTGCAGGCACTTTGCAGGTGGGTGGGCTGCTAAGCAAACTGAACGGTTTATTTAAAGACGGTTGTGTGTGCGTGCAACTGTTGGTGTTGCTGCTGAATCTTAATCAGAGTAAGCTGATCTGCTATGCACAGAGAAAAAAATATAAAAACAAAGCGCTGGCTAAACAAAAAGAATACGAATAGTAGACACTATCTGTGCAGTTGTATCTGAGTCCTTGCCTTTGGCTGTACACCTGACAAGCAACAACGTAATTTACAAGGCGCGTTTGCATGTCGCTGGACAGGACTCAGAACTCAACCTGAGCACTGGGCCAAACCCAAAAAGTGAACACAGGTTTTAGTAGTTTGTTGCCGTATTTTAGTTGCTTTTTCTTTTGTTTAAGTTGTTGTTACTTGTGTTGTTGTTGCTTTGTGCTCCTTTTGCTCATATTAAATGCAAAAGTCATTGAGCGCAGGACAGCAGCAACAGCAACAGCAGCAGCAGCAGCAGCAGCAGGATTGGAAGGTGGCTCAGCGTGGCAGGACATGCTGCAAAACAGCAAGTTTATTTCCACATCCTTGGACAAGAGTTTGCTGTAAAATTTCGTGTTGATGATCTTACTAGGTTATGCATTAGTTTTTCGTACACGCCATAACCCACCCCACCCCATATATCTACTCCTCTCTGTCTTTCGCACTCACTATACAATGCTTTGAATATCGCCGCTACCTGTCCTTTCACTTCCGCCTGCACCGTTTGCATTTGCTGTCCATGTAACTTTGATTTTTTGTGTGCTGTCTCTGCGTTAAATCTCGCCAGCAACATGCAACATGCACCCAAATACTGTTGCAAGCTCGAATCGGCTGCAGCTGTTGCTGGTTTTGCTGTTGCTACTCGTTCGTCTTTTATGCTTATGCAAATTGAAGTTGTGTGCTGCTACTGCTACTGTTGCTACTGTTGCTGCTAACTAATAAATATTAAGTATACGCGCTCTGGTCCTTGCTTGATGTCTGTACACAAATTGAAACATTTTAGAAGCCTCGCCGGATTTGTAGTGCCTCGTGTTAAACTGATGCTCAGATTTACAAATGCATGGTCGCGTTTTAGTGTATCAGGGGCTATTAATAGAGGAAACACTCACCTGCTGATGCGCTCTAATAGCAGCTGCAGCGACCGCCTTTAGCGGCAGCACAATCCGTGGCGGCGGTGTTGGCGGTGCTCTTGGCGGCAGCGGACCGGATATTGGTGGCTGTGGCAACGGTGACTGCGGCGGAACTGGTGGCTGATAGTGGCACTGGAACGCAAGAGGCAGCAGCAGCGGTGGTGGCTGCGGCGGTGGTGGTGCTGGTGTCTGGTAAAATTGCGGCTTAGAGTTTTTCGCAGCGGGTAAGCACGGAGGCTGTTGCAGTTGTTGTTGTTGTTGGTGTTGGTGTTGGTGTGAGTGATGTAGATGCTGGTATTGTTGTTGTTGTTGTTGCAGGTGCTGCTGTTGTGGCACGGGGACACTGAAGGGCAG
The DNA here is from genome assembly GCA_035043915.1 of Drosophila paramelanica. Classification (NCBI taxonomy): domain Eukaryota; kingdom Metazoa; phylum Arthropoda; class Insecta; order Diptera; family Drosophilidae; genus Drosophila; species Drosophila paramelanica. The sequence goes on along the minus strand of JAWNMO010000354.1, from coordinate 3,909,084 downwards.
AAAAAACATAGGCTGGCCGTTGTTGCTGCTGCTGTGGCTCAAAACATTTACGGGGGAATTGCTGTCAATATTGTTGTTGCAACTGTCAATGCTATTGTTATTGCTGTATGTGTTGCAGGTGAAGTGACAATGTGGCTTTGCCGCTGCTGTCTGCGCATTGCTCGTATATGCTGCTGACATGCTTCCCACTGGCAGTCCGACACAATTGCCAGCTGCGTGCTGCTCCGCAGGCGCTGCTGCTGCTGCTGCTTCCAGGCAGGGCTGCAACTGCTGCGTTGTTGTTGTTTGTTGCAGCGTTGTAATGCTGATCTGCTGGGGTTGCTGCTGCTGCTGCTGCTGGTGATATTGCTGGAGCAGTTGTTGATGTTGTTGCTGCTGCTGTTGCTGAATGGCAGCGGTCACCTGCAGTGGCTGCTGTAGGCGGGGCATGGGCAAATGCTCATAGCTTTGCCTACAACAACGACACTCCCGGCAGCAACCACTTGCTCTTGGCGGCAGATTGCTGCTGCTGCTGTTGCAGCAAGTGCTACTGCTTGGCAGCACATACGGATTGCTATTAGATCGAGCTGCGCCAGAGTAGTTCATCTTAGGCACCTTGCCTGCAACCGCCTGCGTTGGCTCCCACTGGAGGGCGCACGGCAGGATACCCATAAAGCGCAGTCCCACGGTAGGACTGGCCGGCTGTCCAACTGCCTGATTTTCTATTTTGGCGGAGCCTTTTCGTTGTACTTAACTGCAAGATAAATATGCAATCAATTTGTAAACATATCGCAATAGCAAATAAGCAAGTATGCAATTAATGATTAGTTAACTGACGCCTTTGCAATTGTACATATAACTAAAGGAAAAGTAAGTCAGCGTTTTAATATTACCAATTTCAAAAAATCAATCGTCCTAAATTAAAAATCAGTTCCAAACTGACATTACATGAAAATCGGTTCAGTTTTGACAAATTTATGGGTTTGTGAATTATGAGACCTATGGATCCGAGAGCTTTACTTGTCCAAGTTTTGCTCAATTTTGGCATGATTTTTGACAACAAATTTTACCTTCTCAGAATCAGGTTAAATGTTGTTTTTTATACTATTTGTGGTCAGCAAAATCGATTAAACATAAAAACTCGCAATTTAAAATTTTTAAAAAAAATTTTTCGAAAATTAATAAGGGGGGAGTACATGGTTTTTTCCAATAAAAATAAAAAAAATGTTTTTGTCAAAAATGAAATAATTTTAAATGTAGAATTAATGTGATTGATAAATCATGACCAGAATGTCATCAAACATGAAAATCGGTTCTGTTTTGACAAATTTATAAATGCTTTCTTTAGCCTTTAACAACATTTGGACTAAACCACCATACCCGAAAAGTGGATGTGCTAGTCAGAAAATGTTCTTCAAACAGTACTTATCATTTGCACATGGTTTCTTGGGTTAGCTATGTCTTTAGAATATATAAATACAATGTATCAAAAGTAACAGTCTCAAATACAGCGTTATTAAATTTGAATTAGGCAAAATGATTGCGACTCTTCATTCGTCGCCTTCCTCCGTTTTTACTTCCTGTAATTTATGAATTATTTTGTGTGCGCGGAAACAAAACCTTCAGCACGCTTGATTACAATTTGGGCTTCTTGAAACAATTTCGCAAAAACAATGCGTAATTTTTTCCCCTCAAATCAGTTGCTCTCAGATTTGCCGGCATAACGAAAACATTTGTTGTTTTTGTTTGGGCTCCATGTACTGCCTACTTTTCGGCTGCTGGGAATGATTCTGTTACCGAAACTGCTGCTGCTGTTGCTGCTTGTTGCTTGTTTTTCCCACATTCGTGCCACCCTCACTCCGCTCAACGCCCAATGGGCCAGCACTCGTTAGAGACTTTCAGAAATCACTCAAAGTTTTTCAGGAACAAGAAAACCAATTTTTCAGCTGAGTGAATTTTAATTTGGTATACACCCCGTATGAGCCTGTTCAGTTTTTCAGGCTTGCAGTGCCCATAATGGCAAGAGTGTGAAAACCAAAAACACTGTAGGTATATAGACCATATGGCCGTATGGCTGTTAAAAAGGTTTGCTTTTCATTGCAACACGCCTGAAATGGCAACTTTGACAAACAGCAATAATAGCAGGGACGAACCAGGCAAATGCCACTTGCCATGGCTCTTTCGCCTGCACTTTTTTCAAATGCATTCAACATGGGCAGCTCATACACTCCCCACACCCCCTTCCAATTTTAAGCCAGCTGCATACGCTTGCCCCATCCTTGCTGCTGTTGTTGTTGACTTCTCATTGCGTTCCACATCCGTTCACGCACTTTGCCACACCCCGAATTTTCCTAGCAGCAGCAGCAGCAGCAGCAAAACAATGGAATTTTAAATGTGACAAGCAGGTGTACCGGTCCTGCTTCTCCTTATTCTGCCTGGCCATTGTGTTTTGCTGGCTTCCAGCAGTATAGCTGCGAGCATTTTCTAGTTTGAATTTTTGCATCCATCCTCAACTACGAGCGTGCTTGTTAGACGCAGCCAATTGAGAATTTCGGACAGTCGCCATTTTATGGGCAGCCGATGTTCTTTAAAGAAAAGGCAGCAGCTAGAATTAATCCCAATACCTTCTTATTATTGTTATGCATCCTGACAAAGGGTATTGAAATTTTGCCACTGAAGCTCTCGTCTCGTCTGTCTGAAACTGTTGGCCTATTTCTAAAGCTCTTATCAAAAAACTATGAATTTCCATGTTTTTCTACAGCTTTCAAAGTAAAATGAATAAAAACTAAGTTAAGTTTAAATTGGAGCAATTGTTTGAAAAATTAAATTAGTTTTTTAGATATCCAGACCAAAGTTGCATACGACCGATATATAATTATTATTCTTATTCTTATAAACTTCTTATAAAATGTTATCCAATAGAAAAATTCGGTCAAGAGTATTAAATACAGCCAACTCGATATAATCGTCAATAAGTAAATTCAGAAAAATATTGAATATTAAAATAGGCCCTAAAAGGTGAAGTCCAAGGTGTAAGATCGTTAGAAAAGAATTCAACGACGCTAAGGAAACGAGATTTATCAACATCAGGAATAACATCTTTTTTTTTACTTAAACTAATAATATAATATAACCTAAAAACTACCGGGATCCACCTATTTCCATATGCCGCAACAGTTATCCAAATTGTGCAATTTGAGTTGATCTCATATTTTAAAATTTGTGTATTTTTATAAATTGGAGATTTCCGATAGATTCGCTCTTGTGCTGTTTCATATTAGGGCAATAAGAAGCTATAAGGGATTGCATTTCATTTTCATGCCCTTGTCGACTTTTTACAAAATCTCCGAATATCCTTAAATTTAAAGTTTTCTGATTTTCAAAGCCAAACAAACCAAACTTTAAGCCACTGACATATTTCTCTCCGCTCATTTGCCGTAATTTTTAAGGCACCTTTGGCGGCTTAAGAAAATTGTTTGAGGGCATACAAAATATTTTCAAATAATTCCATAAATACTTCAAACGCACAATGAAAAATATTTGCACAAAATTAGGAGAAAACAAAATAAAAAAGAAACTTGCAACTCAAGATCAAAAGTTTTCGAGTGCTGCACGCCCACGCACATATAAATAGTAAGAGATACAAAACAACAAGAGCAAGAGCAACAACAATAACAAAACCCACAGCAACCGAACACATTCAAATGCAAATACAATAAGTTTCGGGATTAGGTTGGGCGTATTATAAACATTTGAGCTCTTAACAATTTACTAGCATTTTCAATTAAAAAGTTGCAAAAATATGTTTGCAAAATAACTTATCTAATGCGAAGAAGCTAAATAAGAGTTGCTGACGTGCAGCTTAATTACAAAGCGAATGGTATTCAGACCAAAATAAGCAGTACTACATGGAAATCCGTTAAGCTTTTTGCCAAAAATATTTGCGAATATGCAAGTTGTGGTTGTTGTTGCTGTTGCTGTTGTTGCCGTGAGAGATTCATGCGCCACTTGCACAAAAAGCCAAAAGTACACAAAAACTTTGAAAAAGAATTTGGTAACATCAAAGCAAAAATTTTTAATGAATTTCTTGGCCGATTCCAAAAGCCTCCAAAACGCACCGCACGCAAATGTGATGGCAAAAAGGGGGGGCGCACATGGCAGAAACAGGAGGATGAAAGTCAAAGGTTCGGTCAGCATGGACAGCCCCCTTCTTTGACCATGGCACGGAAATCGTGTTGCTCGTTGGTGGCCTTAATTAAATTTAAATATTTTATCACCGAAAAATTGCCAGGCAGCAGCAACTGCAAAGCGTCAACAACAGTAACAACAACAACAACAACAACAACAACAGGAACAGCGGCAGCATCTCTGGCATGAAAAGGGTGCGGAAATGTTGCCACTATGTGTGTGTGCGTGTGTGTACTGCTGTTTTTGTTTGTCTTTGTGTGTGTGTGTGTGTGTGTGCAGACAGCCAAAAAATACTGATGTGGGTGTATTTTTCATTATTTGCCAAGCGTTGCAACTTTTTTGTTGCCTCGCTTCCACACAACTGGCCCCTTCCTCCTGGTAGACCTTGGTGCGCTGCCTTTGCCACACTTCATATTCAATTGTGTTGAATAATTGCCATACGGTTTTTTGACCAACGGTTTTTGACACTTGCCTAAAAGGACACACGCGCGTTCAAATGACGCAGCCCAGGCCCTGCCCAACCTTGGCAATTGGTGCCCTCATGCCGCATTTGAAGTTGAACGTCCCTTTTGGGCTTTTGACCAAAAAATGAGCAAAACATTCAACACAGGCTGAACGACTGCAGAGCTGGGGACCCCCGAACACGGCGGCAACGGCCAACAAAACATGCCAAGAGCGTTTTTTGAAATATCTTTGTAAATATTTAAAATGTTCCGCACATGCGGGTACTTCAATCATGCACCAAACTGAATCGCCAACGGTTCCATTGCTGTGCTGTGGAAGAAGCAGGGCGGGGTGATAAGCTGTTCGGTCTGTTTACGTCTGTTGGCTTATGGGATAGCTGCTATGTAAGGGCATGACCCTTGTCGCAGGCGTAAGTTTTAAATAGTTTTTGCCGGCCAATGTCAGCATACAATTTGGTATTCATAAATTAATGAAGCAACGGGCAAAAAATCTCTTTGGGTAATAAAGTTTATCCATAAATTATTTAGCATCGAGGAAAGTGAAAGTCCGAGATTAGAATATGGAATTAAAATATGTAATCCACATTGCATTTTAAAATCTATCGCTCCTATTTTGATTGGTCACTTATATAAGTGGGGATTAAACTATTGCCAATTCAATATGTTTTTAATTCCAAATTAAAAATACATTAAATTTAAGTTGAAATAGCCTTTTAATTATTGTTTTTTGTTGAGAAGTTAGCAACTTCGAAACGGATTCAGCTAACTCCACTTGAGACCTTGAATGTTTCAGATAAACGTTACTTTTTTTCCAAAAACCCAAGAACATACATATTGAGTAATATAATTTCTTTATTTAAGTAATGTAAAAATGTATTGTACCAATTTAAACATGAATTTCAAATGAACGATTCAAACGAAAACTGTTTTGCCTTTTTTGCTTATTACACAAAGATTAAAACATTTTTAACAATGCATTATTTTTTGAGAGTATTAGCATCTCAAAAGTATTCGTAAACACCGATGAATGATCTAATCGGGATCGGACCCAGCAGCAAAATGTCGTTACACACAGTTTAATCCACTTTTATATTCATATATGATTTACACAGAGCGCCTTACTCAGCGTCAGCAAATAAATTCAATTGGTATAAAATTGATCAAATTTTCAAGACTTAAATAATGTAAACGAAGCTTAAACTGATTATTCTTCTGTTTCAGCGCATTGTACTGGATACGTTCGTATCGTGCCCTGAGTCAAATTTGTCACATTTAATTACACCAAACTTTTGGGAAACGAATCCTTACATATATGCATGTCAGACCTATCTGGTTCTCTAGTTCTCAAAATAATTTAACAATTTCAGATTGTTACAGATTTAAACGGATGAACAGTTACAAAAACTTGATCTATGGGTGCTAAAGTCTCTAGCTTTCCGAAATCGACACGTTCATACTGACGGACGGACGGATAGACAAAAGCATTTGGTTAAAGGAAAAGGCCATTTCATAACGATCATACTTTTAGTTTCGAAGTATATCAATAATTTTGTTTCTATTGTGGGATCCAAGCGTAGCTACCGAGCGTTTGTGTGTGTGTATGTGTGAATTCGTATATGTATGTATGAATGAAAAGTGCAATAATGTTTGTAAAGACAGTTTGCGAGGTTCAGGGTATCTTCCAGTCGGGCGCTTCCGGCTAGAGCCTTCTCACTGTTTATCGATCGATTGCGGGCGATTGGGGAGAGATTTATAAAATCCGAAATTCAAAATGTACGTCGGCTTTATATGAACACACTACATTTTGGTGGCTCTAGCTCTCACAGTCTCAGGGATATGTTAAAAAACCATGTTTGGAAATGTTTTTTTTATCGATATTAATGAAAGAACAAACTTTTTAACCTCAGCTCATTGATTATGAGGATATAAGGTCGAAAGCTCTGTAGGTTTTTTAGTTTCCGAGATCTCTCAAAGAATTTATAATCTTTGTGCGATCGGAGTGGATTCTTTCTGTTTGTTACATAAGTTTCCACGCCAATTTTAAAAGATATCGTAAAATTTATATATGAGCGAAGCAAATTGTTTTTTTCATTTGAGACATACTTGGAAAATAAAATGTTGAAACAACTACAAATAAAGACCAAATAAACGTTTTGTTATAAAAAAAAATATTGACGAGTCGAAATAACTATCATTGATTGTCATAGATCACCATTATGTGTATTAATGACTTGGAATACAACTAACAACTGGACTGGGCGACGGTAAGTGGGTAAAAAAAAGACAATACAACGAGCAGAAGTAGAGAGCATGGTTACTCACACCTCTTCGCAGGCGCAATAGAGCTGCAAGAGCCGACGCTCCGTTCGGTTGCCTACACGAATACAACAACAGCGATACAAGGCGCGCACACAAACACACACATACACACACTCACACAGAGAGGCATGAAACGAGCCGGCTGAGAAGTGGCACACTTTGGGTTGTATCGAATTTTCTTTTTTCTGTTTTGCGGAAACACAACAAAACTCGCGACGTCGGGGGGCAACAAACAACAACAACAAGAACAGCGCAAGGAAATACGCACTTTATCGCACGCTTCAGTTGCTCGGCCCAGGACAATTACTGCAGACGTTGACTTTTTAGCGGAACACAGCGTCTCGTGTCGACGAATTAACACTGAAGAGCCAAGTCGGCGGTCGGCGCTAGGTAGTTCAGTTGGCCGTGGCAGAGCCGCAGCTGCACTACCACCAAAAAAGGGGCACACAGACACACACACACATGTCCATGCTGGCCAACCCAAGCAGCCAACAAAAAATTCAGTCAGCCAGCTATAAAAGGCGCACTGTGGTTGACATTATCATGTGCAACTAATCACACGCACTCACACAATTGCATGCAACTCTATGTGTGCGTGTTTTGTGCGAAAAAGGAAGGCTGCGTTCATGCCACGTCCTCATACTGCGCGCACACTGTCGCACCGCCCCTTTGTACGCTCATTCGCTCGTACAATGTGGCGTATGAGTAGCACACACACACACACATACACACACACACAGAAACGTATCCGCCTTCCGCCCCGCTTACCGCTCGTTTGCCCCATTTATGGCATTTGATATGCTAATTTGCACGATTTCGCTGAAGATGCCGTGACAGAGAGTCGCCGAACGCAGCACCCAAAGCCACCACCAGCTGCTGCTTAGTCGGTTCGTCTCAACGAGTCCTGCGACTGCAGCTGAAGTGCCACGCGAGAGCCGCTCGTTGCCAGAGCTAAGTTTCGCTCTGTTTTGATAGCTCTCTACTTGCCATATCTCATGGGCACCAATACAATAGCGACCCATCTGGTCATCTACGTACGCCAAAATGTGCGCTACAATAAGAATGAACGGCTATCGAACGTACTGCAAGTGATCAAATGGTCTTATCGTTTAATCTAACGAAAGCTAACTGAAATATACAAAATTTGGATCTATTCAACGACCCTTATTGCCAATTGACAAGAACTTTCAGATGATCTTAGCAACTTAATTAAGACTGAGATGAAAAATACTGGAACTGACCACACCAGAGCCAAAAAAGCTTATAAGTAATTGTATAAAATGTTAACAACAATCTCTATTGTAGCGCATTTTTCATGTCCAGCAAAGCCAATCTCACACACACACACACACACAATCAACCACCGTTGAACACAAAACCAGAGCATACTTTTGTGCGCTCTCAGCACTCAACATGCTGCACTGCGACTCACCAATACAAACACAAGCGCCAGTTAAACGTCGCATTGCGAACTGCATATAAAGCACAGAGGCGGAGTCTCAATTCTGTACTATATAAAGCAGCAGAAGCTTATATACCAAAAGGGAGGTGGCCTCGAATTTCAATACATGCACACAAAATGATTTCTGCAGGCAGACAAAATGGCGGCACTCAGCATTTGGCAAAACTGATTGATTAATAGTTAATATTTAATAATTGGTAAACCCCAGTTGAAACGACGCCACTGGATTTCGTTTACCATTTGTTTAGGAACTGGAGAGGGAGAAGGTTGACGCAAAATACAACAACAGGCCGTAAACATAAACACGATACAGGATAAGGCACGACGCGGCCACTGCGGCGCTCACCGAGAGCGAAAGTTGTTGCTGGCTTGTATCGCAGTTAGCCGACGACGAGGGCAACGAGTGCGATACAAATTGTGCTCACGCTCTCGGCTGCGAAAAGTACGATACACCAATGCAACACCAACAACAAGCAGTTGGCGCTGTGGCGTGCACTGCCGGCATATCCTTTTCATCCTGTTGAGCGCGGGCCGAAAGCAGCTGACACCTAACGGGCAACCGGCGTCCAGTTTGACAGCAAATGGACACTATCATCAAGTGTTTAGCAGTTTTTGGCAGACACATGTGCCGTGGGCAGCCCGACGGACAATGGCTGCTACCCCAAAAAAAAAAAAAAACCGTTGCCAGCCAAAAAGCCATGAATAATATTTGGAACTTATCTACGCAGACATCCAGCCAATGCACGCCCCCGCCCACACTTTGACAAATTATGCAAATTTCAGTTTTCAGATTTTCTATGTAAACATTTACTTTACTTTTCAGCGCAGACGTTGCCATCTCCAAGGCTCGCGTCCCAGTCGCCCATTTGACATTCGTTAAAATTTCTTATCGCACGCTTTCATTAACGGGCGTCTGGTCCTGGCCAGAGACCTTCTAATTGTCTTGCAAATTAGTCGCCAGCTAACGGAGAAAAAAGCGACCCAAAGCATCAAAAAAAATAGACGCTGCCCGCCGGCTCTCAAAGTTGGTTTTGTTTATTTACCAACTGCTGCTGCTGCTCGCTGATCTCCAATTCCAGCGACAGCCACATTGATATACAGGCCAACGACCGTATGGCAGCTGTTCAAGGAAATGAAAAGCAAACAGAGTCGCGGCATGTGAACTGGAGCGTTCTGCAGCTGCAATATTCGTGAGGCACACGAACACGTGCCTGCCAAGGATTAGCACCAGACACGGAGCAGACGCCAACTGGCAGCTGTTGGCTGTCAACTGTGCCGCCGGAAACGCACAACAGCCCGTTCCATGTGATTTTTTATGGACCTTTTCCTTTAATCCCCGTGGAGCAAACGAAGGACAATCGATTAGCCTGCATGCCTACGCTTAAAGTTAAAGTAAAAGTGCCAAGTTTACTACTACAACTTACTTAAGTGTACTTAATAGCAAACAAGCAGCTCAAAATGTTACGGAATTGTTAACAAAAATTGATTTTAATGTACAGCGAACACTGGACAAATTAAATAAATATGTTTCAATTCAAAACCACTTTTGACAAGCTTTAAGAGTTTCCTCTGCAATTATAAACAATTTATTTAAAGCCAAAAAACAAAAGTAATAAAATATAAACTACTAATTTTGGAAATTTTCGCTATTGTAATTTTGTAATTTTTGCGATTGGGGTTGACTAGCTTTAAGATTGTGAGAGACGTTGTAGTGGGCGTGGCCGGGATACCAAGAGTGCAATCTGTGGGGGAAGTCACCACTTAACTGGCTCTATCTTTAAAGTTGTGGAAAATACGCACCTTTTATAGAGTAGCGAGTTGAGGTGCATCGACATGTTATCAAATTGCCAGCCTCCCACTAGGCGTAATTTAATTGTCTGAAGGGTTAACTACAAAATTATATATACAAAGTTTCAAGTCTATCCTCAATTGCGTCGTCCGGACAGCATGACGGACATTGCACAAACCCAATATACTAGTTTCACTTTGGGAACGAGCATAATCAAATAAGAGGCAATTCAAAAAATGTAAACACAAATAATTTATTAAAAGCTAAAAACAAAAGTTATAAATAACAAACTACTCAAATAATTTACTAAGCACTTAGATTTATCATTCGCGTTAACGTATTTCTATTTTTTAGCTAACCGGAATTGCAAATGCCGGGTGGGGAATTAATTATATAAAATAACAAATTGACTGAAATTTGAATGAAATTATTGCTTTGCCGAATATTCAAATGTGCCCAAGAGTGTATTTATTTTCCCAGCTAGGCTCTTAACTCTTTAATTCATGCGCTGAATATCCATCATCTCAGTTTATTTTCGCGAACATCGTAGCCTGAGCGCTGACTATGGTCATAATAAAGTCAATGTGCTGTCATTAACATAATTTCCAAATACTTGCAGTCAGCGCCTGGCGCCCCTTGGCCCCGTCTGGCACTAAATGTCTGTTAATTTGGAGTACAGTCAAATCTCCTCTGTGAAGGCCATGGCAACATTTCATTTATTGCTGGCAGCAGAAGACAAGATGGTTGTTGCTCTAATTGAAAAATTATTGGGCCATAAAAAATGTAAGACGCATAAAAAATATGTTTGTTGCTTTTAACGGCAAAGACGCAACTTTTGCAGCTGAACGCAAGTTAAACGCGAGTTTAATTAACTGCAGAGTTTTAAGTACTTTTTACCCGCCCGGTACCCCCAACAAAATCCCCTTCTACATCCTGTCAACCTACCATGCTCTGAATTTATTTCATATTTTAAATAGTTCTGGGAATACGAGTGTTGCGGCAATTCATATAAAATATGTGACATTAAAGGACACATTGGGTCTGGATGTTTGGGCAACTTAAGGAGTTTTCTGCCACCTTTTTTTGTTGTGCGCGTATCTTTTGTGTGTTTTCGTTAAAATAGAAAAACTTCTTGTATACTTATTTTGTAATGAAATTCCCCAAAGTCTGTACAGATGAAATAGAGAGGCAAACAGAGACACAGAGAAAGTGAGAAGGGGGGCGGCTGAGTGAGAGAGAGCAGCAGCAGCAGCAGCAGCAGCAGCAGCAGCAGCGGAAAAAGCATTTTGCAAAATTACCCTTAAAACAAAAATGCATTATTGTCATCTAAAATGCAAGCATGCATTATCCTGTCACAGGTCCTTTGAGAGTTAGCTTTTTGTGTTGTCTTCGCCGCTCCTTGAAGTTTCCCGACGTTGTTTTTTATTCTGTTTCTATATTTTTATCTGCAAACTGCAGCAACGTTTATTATCTGCCACACTGTCCCACCACCCCCGTGCCAAGCCCACTATGAGTACAGTTGAGTTCGAGTCCTTCATAAGCCAGGGACCTGGGATCAATTTGCCTGCAGCAGAAAACCTTTTTACATGCGCATGCAAATATGACAAACACACTGGCCACTGAACACATCCCTTCCTCTCTTAGCACTCCAGCTCCACGGCTGGCCATCGGCCAACTGCGTCTTGTGTTAATGCTGCGTTCTTGGGGGAAATTATCGCAGCTCCAGCCACAGTCAGACCTCCGCTCCGCATTCTCGAACTCATGCGATGCTCGTTGACTAGAATTTGCCAAATTACATATTGAAATATTATTGCAGTGTGCCGAAAATTGTATTATGTGTCCCTGTTCCGCTTCCCATATCGCACTCTTCCCCTCCCGCTGTGCCCGTTGCAGTGTCAAAGTGCGAATTTGACAGTTTTTACAATGGTGCAAGGCAAAATCAGCCACTGGCTGGGGACATTTGGCGCTTGAAATTGCTTTCAAATTATTTTGTCAGATGCGGCAATGTGGCGGCTTGGAGATTTGGCTGACTTGGCCAGCCCGGCGCTAGCTTCCGGTCTGGGCCGTTACTTGCGTGCAATTTGCGGCCAAGGCAAATGGAAATTGAAAAGAAATTATTGGTTATTTTTGCATGCGTTGCGACTTCGGAATCCTCTGGCTGCAATCGTAAAAATTGGCCAAGGCAAATTACAGAGTCGCTGCTAATGAAAGCCTGGGCACAGCGCTGTAATGACTAGGTAAACCACAATAAATGCTCACGCAAAACAGGGCTCGACTACATAAATACCCTGAAAGTAAATACAAATTAGCGTTTCATAACTTTCCGTCTAAAGGCTAAAGAGTGTATGAGCAGTTTTCAACAACTGTTCGCCACACACACACACACATACATACAATGAAAGAGAACGATGGGAAGGACAGAGGGATAGACAAACCATAGCCGCAAATTGAAAGACAATAAATGTGCGCAGTCATATGGAAAATTGTGATATTCACACAATTTAATTAACATGAATAAATATTGTTACAAGCGGGCGGCCCAGACTACAACAACAACAATAACAACAGACACAACAACAACAACAACAACAACAACAACTTGCAAACCGGCTAACCAGCTAACGAGCTGGGCAACGTGGCGTATGAGCGACGACGAACATTTGATTGTCTGCATGCAACGACAAACAAAGCGCAAACAAATCGAGAGAAATGTCGAGTTTAGAGAGCTCACAATACAAAAGGCCTCAACAGGCAGTCACAACACATAGCCCCCCCCACCGCCCACCCATCCACTCCACACCCCTTCCCAGACAAATCTCGGAATTCCCTGCTGCCAGCGACATCATAAATCCCTAAAATCCCGGTTTGTTATTGTTGGAAACTCGACCTCGTCAGCAGCCGAACGACTGCAACCCACGCTCATTGACAACCTCTTCAATTCCAAGTAAGAATTCTGGCTAATCAGAGCATTTGCCAGGAGTTAAGCGCGAATGTCACGACACTGCCCCCTGCCAATGCTGCAGCAGCATCCAATCTCAGGAGCTCTTCATTCCACTGGCTTGTGCTGAGATTTGTCTGCCCCATTGTCAGAGTAAGGTCGGGGAAACAGGCGGCTTGTTTCACGGCTTTATTAGAGTTTCGCTTTTATATGCATGACAGTTGTTTTTGTGCAAAGCACCTGAGCGTGTTTCTGGTACAATTTGTTGACTTGGTATTTGGTCTCGTAAAGGGAATTCACATAAAAAAAAATCCAAGTATTCAAGTTCCATGGGAACAACAGTTTTATCTCCAAAAAGAGGCTATTTAAGTTCTGTCACAAAATATGCACCTATTAATATATATATATATATAATATTGAAGTAAAACTCTTTTATTTTCCAAGATATTTTAAGCAAGCTTCTGCAAACATATATATAAAATGAAATAAAGTATCAGCAAGTCTGAATATTAACTAATCTCTATCATTATTAAAACTAATCTAATATTTATACTCTCTATGTAAGAATTTCATATCTTTAAGAAAAGTGTTTTCCCTTAGGGCTCAGTCTCTTTGCTATGACAGGGAACCCAATTGAATGGATACAAAATTAATTTTGTATTTTCTCAACAATTTCATTAGCAAATTTTCAATTAGTTGCACGATTGAATCGACAAGATATTTACAACTTTTCCCACATTTTCATTCTCCAAATCTGTCTCCCCCGCTTTCTATCTGTTTCTCTCTTTCAGTCTGTCTCTATCTCTGTCTCTTGCGTGGCGTCAGTATTAAAATCAATTGTAAAATCAGTAGAAATAAACTCAAAACAGCAGCGTAAACTTTCACGATTCACGATTGAAATCTTTTACAGCCAAATTATGAGCATTTTCAATTTTCCTTTCGCTTGCCTTTCCCCTCATCCAGCGGCGACAACAACGCCGCGGCAAAAGCAGCAGAGCGTGACAGAAAAGTAAAGCAAACTTTGCGCTTACAGTTTCATGAGCAGGCAACAATCGCTTCTCACTGGTGTTGAAGATGTCGATTTGCTACAACAAGAAGAAGAACAACAACAGCAGCAACAGGACCCATAACAATAACAATAACTTGACTGCAAACCTTTCAATACCAAGAAACGCAACCACGTTTCAATTGTACTTAGAAAGATATATATATATATATATATAAATGTATATATATATGTATGTTTGTATACGGTTGGGAGCCGTTCTAACCGGTTGGCTTTGGCCGAAAGTCAAGTGTTTGGGGCGTGGGCATCGGCGTAGGACAACCAGCAACAGCTACAACAACAATCATAAGGATCAGAGAAAAAAAGTCAATTGTTCAAGTTAAAGTAAAACTTTTTGAAGAACTTTTCCCAGACGCTTGGCTTGCCCCAACAATTTGCTTTCTTTTCGTGCTTTTATCGCTCGGTGAACCTACCGACAGTGGGCATTCACTGTGTATTCAGCTGGTGGGCGCTTCAATGGCGCTGGTCCCCCACACTGGTCCGGACCTTGTCCGCAACGAAATTGCCATTGACACGTTAAGTTTGCAATTGTAGACCTGCTCTCACTCTCTCTCTCTCTCTCTCTTCCCTCCTCTTGATGCTCTTTGCATGTCTGCCCGCCGCTAAACGTAGTTTTTCCGCACACTTTGTCCAGCTGTCCCGTACTGTGTGGATAGCGCCTGTCGTTCCATGTCTTATCTACAAATTCGTGCGTTTCGCAACTTTTCACTGTCTGGCTAACTTTAAAATCTGTGCACCCCTCGCCACACTCGGCGCTTACTCGCTCACCTCATGAAATAAATGGACGACTCATATTTCAAATTCAAAGTTCATGTTTATATTTTGGCTAATGTTTTTTCTAGTTGTATCCATAAAAAATACAAATAAAATAACAAAAATATATAAAGCAAACCACTTTTGAGTTTGACACCAGCTGGTGCCGCCTGCGGTCACCCCAGCTGCCTGGGTGCCACGCCCCCCAAAACCCGCCCGCCCGCTGACTGCCTGAAGTGGCCGTAAAAGCTTTCAGCATTAATAGCTTGAGTGAGTTTCAATACATATTGACAATATGGCCATTGGCAAATCGCCACACATACACACACATACACACACATACACACACTTACACACACACACACACACACACACACACACACGACGCACACTCGCCAAATTGATGACAGTTTGCCAGTTGCAAAGCCGCAGCAGTGAGCAGGGGTTCCATGGTGTCACTGGGTATGCATATGTGGACAAGGCCATGGATAAATACATTGAAATAGCTTTGTCTATTTGTTTTTGGCATTGTCAATGCAAGGGGTAAGTGGTATAGGGTATAAGAGAGAGAGAGAGCGGACGCCAGGCAGAAATCGTCGCTATTATGGCCTGTGCCATTTTGGCACTTTGTAATTGCCTTGTTTGCCCCCATGTTTTTTTGGCCTAATGCTGTTGTAGCGCTTTCTGTTGTTATTGCAATGTTGGCAACATATTTGGCTTCGTTTTTTTATTTGTTTCCATGTTGCGTTTGGGCTTTCGCTAAGTCTGTGCCCAAAAGCCATGTTTTTATATTTCAATATTTGTGCACCGGCTAAAGCAAATAAAGGAATTATCAGATCATGCCATTGAAACAAAACACATGAAAATCTTTGGATTATGACACAACCTAAACATTGCCTTTTAGATTCAGGAGGCAGTTGAATTGAAGTATATTAATTACGAATTCATAAAGCATATCGTTATCTAAATTGCTAATATGTTAAACCAATTCGCAACCTTTTTTGTAAACTCAACTTTTGTAAAAAAAATTGTGTTTATAAAATGCTCACAAAATCTCATACATAACAGGTCCAGGTTTTCCTTATCCTATAGTTGTCACAAAAAGTTGCCTATAAAAATTAATTGAATTTGGCTGTAAACTGCTTGCCGTTCGTTTTATTAAAGATACACATATAGACATTCGTTAAGTTTGAGGGTATTTAACTCTTTCGACATGCCCAAAGATAAGTGAGTTTTTGGGTTGCAATCAGATTTATAGGGTAAAATTTTAATAACAACTCCATTGATTTATCTTATGGAAACCACAAATTATTTTATTTGAATTCCGCAAGAAAAATGCCGCTATTGTTCCACAACAACATTTTTGCAATTGAAATACCACAAAGCTTCCATTCATGGCCACCGAGGCTATAAGCCACGATATAGATATACTACTACATATGCATGTATGCAACACCCCTTACATAGACATATGCGAACGCCAAAGCAAGTGCCGCCTCCAGAAGCGGCAACCAGGCAAATGCATTTAGAATTTATGTGGCACTTGTCGTCGAAAACCGCCGCGAATTTATTTCTTGTATGCGGTGACCGCTGACCACTGACTACGGCCACCGGGCCAATGGTTGTCCGGTCAGCTGCCGGTCTGCAAATTTGTTGTTGTTGTTGTCGTTTTTGGTGGCCTCTGGCCATTCGAAAGGGGCTTAAGAATATTTTGTGCGGCAAGCGCGCGTCGTTTGTTTTATTGTTATTGTGCAGTCATGACTTAAAAATTTGTCGCGCGCTTTTCACAGGCCCAATACTGGGGTAAGCAGAGGAACAACAACAGCAACAACAACAATTACAACTAGCCCAACAACATGAGCTGGCAATTTCCGCTGGTGAAGCGACGCTTTTATTTGGCTATTTGTTTGGCTGGCGCTGAGTCTTCTGCTGCCAGCGTTTAAACGAGTTTGTCAGCATTGCTGTCCTAGACGGGGCTCAAGCTGCCGCTTGATGCATGCGGATTTGTCGACGGCACTGCTCCGCAGTCGAAGCCGGGGCAGGACAGGAATTGGCGCTGCACTCTTCACATGCAGTGCAAATTTATCGTTTTTAATTTGCCGCAAAAAAAGCGAATGTACAGCAGCAAAAGAAAATGAAAACATGCAACTAAAAAAGGCGTCGACTAGTGCAGGGGAAGGCGGCGAAGGAAGAGAGTTTGGGTGGTTGGGTGGTTTGGTGTTGCGCGGCTCACGGCTCGAGAAAAATGGCAGCCGCGTAATGCTTTTAATGGGTTTTGCGTGCCCGAGTCCCAAGCTCAATCTGCGCGGCTCCGCCAGCCGTTTTGCGCCAACTTATTGAAAGCGATAAATAAAGATTCCGCTTGATAAGTTGCAAGTGCGACACTTGCAACACACAAACACACACACACACACACACAATGTTTGTTATATGGTGCGTATGAGCGATTCCCCTGCTGCAAAAGAATATCTGCTGCAGGTGGCGCAATGATTATGTGGTTAACATAAATTTGTTTGCGCAATTTGAATAACTTGTGTTGCCACAGCGCCAACAGATGAACGCCCCGCCCCGTTCTCTTTTCGAAACTGCCCATAATTCGTGGCAAACAGCCCCTTAAACTTTCGCGTTGCAAATCTATGGCCCAACAGCGGCAATCAAGTGCCCCTGAATGACTGCAGTTGCTGTTGCAGTTTAGTTAAACTACAACGAATGCTGCTGCTGCTGCAGCTGAGAAGTGCAGTGTGCTGCAGGGTAAATGCAATTTATAAACAGCCGCGGCCTCAGTGCAAATGAATACACTAGAAAAGGTGTTAAAGGCGTTTTAACCGTGTAAAAACGAGTTGTTAGTCGCGTTTGAAGATATCCTTGCCTGGTTATAATCTTTTTCAATATAAAACGATTTTGTGACAGAAATTAATTTTTAAATGTGGCCTGGGGTTGGCCAAGATCATCTAACGAATTTTATGTAGAATAAAAAAAATAATTGAGATCACATAAAATCATTTTGAAAAACCCATTCGTTATGGGATTATTACATTTTATGTAGTTTAACCCAATAAGATAAGATTAAATTCCTTGTTTTTAAAATCTTTACGCTAATAAGCTACTTTATTCTTAACTAAAAGAAAATTATGTTATCTTACAATTTGGAAAGCTTGCTCATATATCTCATATCTGAATGGGTTATATTTTTGTGATTTATTAAAAATTAAATATAGATAGTTGGCGTTTCTGTTTAAATTACATGTTGTGTTTAACAACAGCATACCCGAAATGTTGTCAGAAAATATTGTACAGTATAACACTGCGGCCCAGGCAGCTGCGCAATTTGAATTTATTGTATAGCCAAAACTTTGTAAAACTCAATTAATTAACTTTTGTTAAAAAAACACCAACAAACAGTTAAATAACAAAAAATGAAAACAAGAATCTCATAGCGCAACAAAAATAATAACAATAAGTAATATAAATATTTTGTTTGCAACAAATACGAGAATGCAAAATTGCAAAAAATTTTAAATTGGCAAAACAAGTCAAATATGGAAACAACAAACATGCATTCGCAGCTGCCAGTATGTGTCCGGGCAGGAGTAGTTGGGGGTGGTGGGCTGTTAGCTGGTGGCTCACCCCATGAAAAACAATTTGCAAAACTAGATGATTTCAGCCAAACCACTGCAGAAAATCAGCGTACAATTTAATGTCTTTTTGTCCTTTTTTGGCACTCTTTTTATTTATATTCCTGTTCTGTCTCCAATTCCAATTGCGCATACGCCCCGTGGACGCGCGTTAATGCCTGGCCATTGCTCATACGCCCCATGCGCGAGGCGCCGTTCATCATTTGCTCGCCCCTTTGGCGTATGCAACTGCATGTTTGTTGCATCATTTTCTGTTTCACATATTTTTCTTGCTGTTGCCGCAAAGTAGCATGTTTTTTTGTAAATTATTGCTGTTGCTATTTTACTTTGCCCGCGTTTGCTGGCGGGCTTTTGGTTGACTGTTGCATGTAACTGCAGTGTATTAAAACATCAAAAGTTAACAACATGCTAGCAACAAAACAATAACAACAGCAAAGCCAACAGACGCAATACCAGCGTCCAAATTATGTTATAGCAAAACACGAAAAAAAATGTTGCATATTTGGCCAGCAAAAATAATTAAAAAGTTTTGATTGCAAGCTTTTCCGAATAGAGAAGTTTAATACTAATGGAAATCCATTCAATTCTCGTTTTCTCTCGCACATAACAAAATCATAAAAAAACATTGCTCTAAAAATAATCTGAAGCTAGACCTATTAAATATCTTTAATATCAATCACAATGAATTTATTAGAAGCATTAGTATCAGAACCAGAATCAGGAGCGGAACTTTAAATGCAATTGTGAAACTATTCAAACATATTTTTAGAATACTTCTAGATAAAAACAGCGTTCGATTGTGTGTGTGTTTGTGACAAATAATATTCAATTTAATACGTATGTATCTTGGAAGCTAAAAAAATAAAAATAAATAATAATAAATACTAAATATCAATAAAATTCATAGTATAGTAATATATATATATATATATTATATCTAGGAGACTATAAGAGCTGAAGCCACTAAATTTAGTTTATTGAGTTCTTGTAAAGCAGACGTAGAAATAAAAAAAGTCTGTTTTTATATGAGATAAGTTGAAATTGCTTGTAGTAAGAATAAGAAATTATATACGATATGGAAAGAAAACGTTCTCATTAAATCAGTTCGCCAACTACTGCGACTTTATTGCGTGTAAGCCATTTCTTGAATTCATTTTGTTAAAAACTGAGCAACTGTTGCAATATGAGAAAATCAAATTTATTTCGTTGGCCAACAAGAACTCAATGCGTTTTAAGCTTCAGTAGCCAATTACACAATTGTTTTGCCATTCTTCAACCTTTTTGACTCGCTGTAGCTGAGGGTTAGACGTGGTGTTCAGCAAAAGTACCCAACAAGTTTTACGCGCCCACAAATGCAATTGTTTGTATTTGCCTCGTCATGTCCATGTGTGTGTTTGTGTGTGTGTGTGTATGTCAGAGAAAGCGTTAATTTTCACAATATGTTGTATCCTGCAGCCAAAAGTTAATTAAAAACCAACAAAACTCGACACTGCACTCACTTACACACACACACACACCCACACACACACACGTGCACATGGACACAGCTTCAAGAGCAGTCCGGGCATCCATTTGGCAAAAAATGTTGGCAACAACAACATGTTAGTCATTTTTCGACACCAGTAGCCAAAGTGCGCGTTTTCTAAAGCCGACATTTTTTTGGGAATATTGTGTGCGAGCGCTCCCGTGGAAGCCCTCAAATGCCACCGCACGTGCGTTTGCTTAACCCAGCGAAATATACCGTAAGATGTATGTGAGTGTGTAAAGTTCAGCCATATTCTGGCCCAATTTGGACTCCTCGGCCCGCCCAGTTTGCTTTTCTGCATTCTAAAACGCAATTTGCAAATTTTGATTAGCCGCATAGCCAATTTTTGCAGTTCGATATTTGATTTGAATACGAAGCTGGCCAAGCTGGCCGGGCACGTAGCCTGGGTTATTTCGTTCCGTTGGCGCCCGAGGATATGAAATGAGCGGCCAATGTGAGCAAACAGTTTGACGCATATGGCTGAAACAAACATGCGCTCGAATATGTGCTTTTGTAAGAAAATGGAATTTTTAATCCAATTTAATTGGCATCCAGCAGCGAATCTAAAACAAGCAGCTCCATTTCGGCGCCAGAAGTGTTCGCGGCGCAATCGAAACGAGCGCAGGTCCAACAAAATAAAAACAAGAAGAGAAAATTAATAAATATATTGCACAGCAGCAAATATGCACAATTTGATATGGAAACTTATACCGTATTCTGTACGGTATTAAAGTAAGTAAAGCATGCAGGCGACACATATTTTAAGCTTGCTTGCCACAATAAACAGAGCAACAGCAACAAAAGCAAAAGCTACAGAAAAAATTAAAAAAGAAGTCACAAAAAACTGATGCACTTTGTTGATTAAATTTCATGCTCGACTCCACTTTCCAGAGCAGCGATCTCCTGAAGAGGTCACGACAACGGTAATGTGCTTTTGTCTAAAATCTTTATTTTCATTTTAGACGCTAAAACAATACAATTGAGTACTATTATTCAGGACAATGAGGACAACCGGAAATTTTGAGAGCTGAATTTAATAAATATTTTATTAAATCCTTACACCATTTTATATGGGTGAAATAGGTAAAAAGGGTACGTAAAAATTATGATTGAGAATATTTATACTTTATAGGATCGTAAATATTCCCTTCTGCATGCTTCTGCTTCTTTCTAACAATTTTTAATTAGTTAAGGGGATCAAAATTAAGAATCAAACACTTTAAATACTTCAAAATTAGGTGAAACAATAACATTTCAGTCGGGTGATACCGACTGCGTTATACTCGTTCACGTTCTTAAATAAAAGATTCCATAGCTCCCATATATCAAACCCCCATAACTTTGTCAAAAGTGAACCGATTTTCACGTTTGATGGCATTTTGATCATGATTTGTCCTATATATTGATTCTACATTCAAAATAAATTCATTTTCGAAAAAAATTTTATTGCATTTTTTGGTCAAAAAAGCATGTACTCCCCCTTGGAATTTTTGAAAAAAATATTTTTTCAAAATTTAGAATTGCGAATTTATAGTTTTAATCGATTTTATTTGTCACAATTAGCATAAAAAACAACATCGAAAGTGATTTTGGGGGGTCAAATTTTTGGTCAAAAATCATGCCAAAATCGACAAAAATTTTGACATGTAAAGTTGTCAGATTCCATAGCTCTCATATATCAAACCCCCATAACTTTGTCAAAAGTGAACCGATTTTTACGTTTGATGGCATTTTGATCATGATTTGTCCTATATTTTGACTCCACATTTAAAATATATTCATTTTCGAAAATAAAATATTTTTGAATTTTTTGGTCAAAAAAGCATGTACTCCCCCTTGTGAATTTTGGAAAAAAATATTTTTTCAAAATTTAGAATTGCGAATTTATAGTTTTAATCGATTTTATTTGTCACAATTAGCATAAAAAACAACATTGAAAGTGATTTTGGGGGTTCAAATTTTTGGTCAAAATCATGCCAAACTCGACAAAAATTTTGACATGTAAAGTTGTCAGATTCCATAGCTCCCATATATCAAACCCCCATAACTTTGTCAAAAGTGAACCGATTTTTACGTTTGATGGCATTTTGATCATGATTTGTCCTATATATTGACTCCACATTCAAAATATATTCATTTTCGAAAAGAACATTTTGTTGAATTTTTTGGTCAGAAAAAGCATGTACTCCCCCTTGTGAATTTTGGAAAAAAATATTTTTTCAAAATTTAGAATTGCAATTTATAGTTTTAATCGATTTTATTTGTCACAATTAGCATAAAAAACAACATCGAAAGTGATTTTGGGGGGTTACATTTTTGGTCAAAAATCATGCCAAACTCGACAAAAATTTTGACATGTAAAGTTGTCAGATTCCATAGCTCCCATATATCAAACCCCATAACTTTGTCAAAAGTGAACCGATTTTCACGTTTGATGGCATTTTGATCATGATTTGTCCTATATTTTGACTCCACATTTAAAATATATTCATTTTCGAAAATAAAATATTTTTGAATTTTTTCGTCAAAAAAGCATGTACTCCCCCCTTGTGAATTTTGGAAAAAAATATTTTTCAAAATTTAGAATTGCGAATTTATAGTTTTAATCGATTTTATTTGTCACAATTAGCATAAAAAACAACATTGAAAGTGATTTTGGGGGGTCAAATTTTTGGTCAAAAATCATGACAAACTCGACAAAAATTTTGACATGTAAAGTTGTCAGATTCCATAGCTCCCATATATCAAACCCCCATAACTTTGTCAAAAGTGAACCGATTTTCACGTTTGATGGCATTTAGATCATGATTTGTCCTATATATTGACTCCACATTCAAAATATATTCATTTTCTAATATAAAATTTTATTTAATTTTTTGGGTCTAAAAAGCATGCCCTCATGTACTGAATCGATTTCATTTGTCACAATAGAGATGTGAGAATAGCTTTAAAACTGTTTGAGATATAGATATTCTCGGTTTGTGAGGGCGGGTGGGGGAGGAAATAATTTTCTGTGTATTCTGCGTATTCTGTGTATTCAGCTATCTACATACCAAATTTGGTGGCTCTATCTTTAAAACTGTGGGAAAATTCACTTTTTATCGATTTGAGACACGTGAGGTGTATCGACATGTTATCGTATTGCCAGCATCCCAGTGGGCGTGGCACAAAAATCTTAACACTTTGTCTGAAGAGGATAACTAAAGGTATATATCCAAAGTTTCAAGTCTCTATCTTCAATAGCGCCGAAAAATTTGCGTTCATCCGGACGGACAGACGGTCAGCATGACGGACATTGCACAAACACAATATACTAATTTCACTTCGTGAACGAGTATAAAAACGCCTTGGCGAACTTTTATAATTATTATTTAAATAAATATATATATATATATTAAGCAAAAAATAAAATTAGCTAAATACTAGTTTTTAGATATACAGATAGATATAAAGCGATCAATACATTTTTTTTCTCGATATTTTGAAGTTACGAAACACCTATAAATATATTTAAAATTTTAAACATATTTTCGATCTGTATATCTTGGCACACGTCCTTTGCTTTAATTTTCAATCCTTTTGTCAACCACAATTTTGCCAACACTTTCACCACTTGTCTCAGTTCATTGAACGATCTGCTTCGTGTTATTTTGGTGCCCCTCTCCCCTCCTTCCCTGTCAAGGTATCCCTTGCGATTACCATATGCAAAAGCGAATCTCGTAAATCAGTGCAAATATATCCCAGCTCAGGCTTATTGCGGCAGCTTATCTGCTTATGACAGCTTTCCGCCTGGCACAAGAATAATACAAAAAAAAAAAAGTGGTTAGTAGAGGTTGCAGAGGACAACAGCAACTAACCAAAATGAAGCAGCACATAGACACAGACAACATAAAGCACGCGTCCAGAGAGAGTAAGCGTAAGTGGAGCGCTCGCGACAAACCCAAAAGGACAAAACCTAAAGAACCGCAACACAAAAATCTGAAAGAGGACATTCATCTTTTGGGTGCCGAAGTTTAAATACTCTTGCAAATAAATTTATAAACTTATTTATATATATAACAGTTTATATATATTTTATTCTTTTTATTATTTTATTTATGTCTATTTTTTTTTTTTATTTATTTGTTAACACATATATTTTACATATACGTATTTCCGTGGGGAAATCGTATCCGACCAATGCAAAATTTCAAAACACTATTTGATTATGTTAGACATCGAATTAGACAGACAGGCAGACAGACACAGATGTTGTAATTATCCAGAGAAGACGGCTCCTTTTATGCATTACACATTTCATGGAAATCTTATAATACCTTCGCAAGGGTATAAAAAACCAAAAAGAAAAGGAGCAGACATAAAAAAAAAATAAAAAAAAGTGCAGACCCGTTGTGTGTGCGTGTTAGAACGAAACAAAAAGAAAAAACGAGTTGAAGAAAAAAAACACAGTGAAAAGTTTTGAGCATTCTGGCCGCAGCCTTCGTCACTTTAAACAACAGGCAGGACAACAAGTGGCGGGCGTCGCGGAGGTTTCATTGTCAGGCTTGTAGCCTCGTCCTGGCACTGCCTTTTGGCCACGTGCATGGGTTAACTGTCAACGACATCTTATTATGAATTAGTGTTAAATGCCGCGCTGATAGCGTTGATGGCACTTTACAGCAATTTCGCATTAAATTCTTTGGCCCTGCGCGAACTTCATAAATATTTGACTTAAATTCCAACGGGCTGCCTTCAAAATTGTGTGCCGGCTAGTGGATTTATTTTTATGACGCCGCAACAGACATCAGAAATCAGAGCCAATGCACAAGCTTGTTAATAATGTAGGACGGCTGTGGCAATTGCCGGCAACCGGAGACGCTGACGCCTGGCGACTGGCCAGGGAGCGGCTCGCGTGCCGTATTTTCGGCACTTTCCAAAACAGTCACGTAACCACGTTAGTAATAATCACTAAAGTTTCAGCTACCTACCATCCTGTCCACCTATCCACAGCCCGCTGCCACCCGGCTGTTCGCCTGGCCAACTGTTGTGTCTGCTGCGGCTCATAAATATTTGTGAACCGGCCGCGCAAGGTGTGCGCTGCGTATCTGGTTGATGTTTGGGTCTGGGTGCTGCAGTTTCTCTAAATTATTGAGCGCTCCTCATCATCAGCAAATGTTATGTGATCATCCTGAAGATGCCCCAGCTGCTCCTGCTTGCCTGTGGCTTATTTACATTTCGTGCGCATCGCGCGCTGTGATTTACTTTTGCGGCTTAATTTCATCTCCAGACATTATTTGTGGCTCGTGCGCAGTTTATCTTGGCCTTTAAGCACTCGACGCCCCTTATCTAACTTTCCGACTTCTAGCTGCCATTTATTTAATTTTTTTCTTTTTTTTGTCTTATCTTGTTTTGTTGATAAACTTATGCAACTGCACGTGCCTCGGAGCCGAGTCGTGAGGTGGCCGCTTTATGGCTTTAACTTGTCTCACAGCCAGCTCTGTTTGCCGGTAAATTAACATGAATTTATAGTTAATGTGTCTGCGAGTGTCTCGACTTATGGTTACTGAGGGCAACTGTTGTCACCGCCACCATGAAACCCCGCATTTGCTAATTGATTATGGACCTGCTTGGTGCTTCATTGAAGCGTCATCAACTGGCGCATAAATCAAGCAAACTTCAGTTTTTCTGTTCTTTTTTTTTTGCTGTCTGTTCTCTTGGCCAAAACGCAAAGCAATGTATAAATTTGCATTTTTAAACAAAAAAAGCAGCAAATGTAATAAAGCAAAAAACAAAAGGCAACCAAAAACAAAAAAAAAAACAACAAAAAAAACATAATGTAGACCGGAAAAAGGCGCAAGCAAAGTCGGTCTGCTTTTATGATTGCTGCATGGCAATAAAATTGATTAAATGCGACAGCTCGTCGAGAATTTTTTTAATGCATAAATTTAAAGTAATTTGTAAACGAGAATGGGTACTCTCTAGTTAAAAGTACAAATCCACATGGAGTCCTTTTTATACTCGTTTAAGAACGAAAAAGAGTATGTTCAGTGTGTTTCTTAGATTCCTTAAAGCAATTGAATATATTCTTGCCCCCATTCCGCCCAGTTTTGGTGATGTTTTTTGCGGAATATTGAAAAAATAGTTTAAAAAAAGTAATATTTATTTTATATTTATTATTTCCCACTGCTAGTCAATGTGATCATTTATGAACGATGACTATTGTTTCTGACCACTCGAGAGCAAATCCTTTAGTTTTTATGCCTCAGTTGCAGCCAACCAGTCAAGTTTGCAAAAATCAAACCTTTATCAGAGCAACAACATGGACAACTATATTAATAAAAAGGGAACCAAAATCAAAAGAAATCCCGCCCATGCTGATGGCCTTTGGTCAAATGCGTTAAACTGTAGCGCTGATGGACAGAGCTGCACTTCCAGTTTGGTAAACAAAGCCCGCGGCACAAATGGGAAAAGCTTGAAATGCTTCTATTGTCAGTTCTGAGTGCGGGGACTCTGGCCTCAGTACTTCAGCCTCAGCTGTCTCTCAAGTCCTCGTCCAGATGCACATGTCCATTTGAACCTGCTGGCTGCATTGGACAAAGGCTGCGAGAAGTAAAAACTCGGATGCCGATGTGCAAAAGTTTGAAAAATCTGAAAGGCCGTCAACGCCACACAACAAGTCGAGCTGCAACAACCGTACTCAAAAAAAAAAAATAAATAAAAATATGAAAAAACTATAAAAATGAAAAAAATAGACAAAAAAAAAACGGATATGCGCGCAGTTGTTGCAGAAAACAAAGATTCGCGGCGCTAAGCAGTCGTGCGTGAAGTGCGTGTGTGTACAACAATGTGTGTGTGTGTGTGTGTGTGTGTGTGCCGGAAGCCATTAGACAAAAACGTGCAGCTGCAGCGGCAACGACAGCGAGCACAGGATATGCGCATTGTTGCCACTGCCCAAAAGTGGACACAATGTGGGCAGCAATGGGTTCGAGTTGTGATTTCAATACACTAACTTTTTTGCCGGTACATGACCAAGTTCGAGTTATTTAGGTCTTAATATTTTGTTAGGTTGGATAACAATTCTGTATTACTAACGATTACATGGAAGTGCTAATTTACAACAACAACAAAATGATAACCAAATTTATTGATTTATTTATAAATACTACTACTGCTATTACTAATATTGTCTATCTATAATTTTTTTTATAAGTCGTACAAATATCAAATATGGATTTTTTTATTTTCAATAAAAAGTTTTTTATTTTCACCTATGTTGTATAATATAATAATTATTCGATGGAAAAAATTAGGGCTCTATAACAATTTAGTTATCTATTTTTTTTCTTATCAATTAATATGTTTGACCATGCCAATAAGTGTTGTATTTTTTTCATTAAGTTTTATTATTTATTTATTTTTAGGGTATCTTAGCATCGTTGTTTCCCCATCAACCAACAAATACTTTAACAGCTGCATTTTTGTGCTTCCGCCGTGGGCTGTTGCTGACGGTAGTCTGTTAAATTCAGCGCAACTTGTGGCAGTGGCAGCTGCTGTACCTGCAGCAGGAGCCACTGAACCAACTGGCTGAAAATAGGCTAAATTTTATGTAGCTGTGATTGCTAAAGCGTAATGAGTAGACTGCTAATGAGCGGACCGCGCCTTTACCATGTTCTTTGTGGAGTTGAACAAAAAAATTTATGGTCTGCCAAAGAATATATCAGATTTACGGGCGTTGCCTTTTTTATGACCGCAGTGGAATCGATTTTAAAAAAGCTTTAAATAAGAAATTAGCACTGCGTAATTAAAACCATTCCTTTTTTCTTTTTAATATTTAATTTATTTTTATGTATTTATTGCATTTTTAATCAGGACCTAATGAGCTAATCAATGCGCCGAAAATTGTAATTTCCGCCAGTGGCGACAATAAATAAAAGAAATACAGCTTTTTAATTAAAATTTGTGTAGGCTTGCTGATAATTGAACAACGAATGTTTCATTAATAATCTAATTGCTTATAATGCGCACAAAATTGGCACTAAATTAGTCACAGCTATTGTGTTCTATTGTGTTGTTTTACCAGTCAAAAATTAAATTTGCCCACAAACCGCCGCCTCAGCTTCAAGCACACCCTATTACCACCTAACAAGCAGTGTGCATAATTCAGCAAAGTTAAATTAACCAAAATACATGTTCAACAACAAGTCAAACCAACCGGAAACGCACAGCAGCAACAGCAGCAGCAGCAACAACGGCGGCCGCGGCAGCAGCGGCAGCAGCAACAAAATGCAATTACATGCACTGCATACTTTTGGGCTGATGCTATTGCCGGTTGTTGGCAGTTGGCAGCAAGTTCCTCAGCAGCCACAAAAAGCTCAAAGGTTTATTAGATTTGCGCTTTTATTAAGCGTTAAATTATTTCGTAAATTGCTTGCAGCTACAACAACAGTCGAAAACGCAAAGCAAATAAACAGAACAGCAACATCAACATCAACAGCAGCAGCAGCAGCAACAGTCCCTTCCACCCTCCCTAGCCGCACTGAAACTCCCTTTGTTCTCAATCTAGTAGTGAAATTACTTTCTTTTTGTTATCATTTGCATAGCCAGACACAGGCAAGCGGCGCCCTGCAGCACTTTAATTAATCATTTGTTTTTGGTCCTATAACCAACCATTCCCTCCATTGTAAAACTACTTACGACCCAAGGCCCGAAAAAACAAAAGCCCAACTAAATGGGCAAATGCACAACAAAAAGCCGATTAGCTGGTTCAAACTGCCACGCCTGCTGCAACACTTTTTTTTTTTTTTTTGTAGTCTCCCTGTCCTGTGCTGTTCTATCCTGTCCTCTTGTTGTTCTGCTGTTGTCCTGCGCTTGAGTAGAGTGCCTTTTGTTTAGGCCAACTTTTGTGCCAGGCAACACAGATAAATATATGTACCTAAATTTCTAAATGAATAAAATGCATAGATATATAAACACACACACACACACATTTAGTATACATGTAGCTGCCTTTGACGCCCTTTTTCTGCGGCTGTTTCCCCCACTTTGTATTGGTGCTGCTGTTGTCTTTTCGCTGTGCACTTTGCAGCGACCATTTGCATGGAAAACAAAGCATCAAAGTTGACATTAAATAGTGAAAGGACTCAGCACAACTGTAATAAACAGTGGCAGAAGCAGCAGTTGGTCGTTGTTTTTAGTTCCGGGGATTCTCGAGTTGTCATCCTGTTTCTGGCACACATTCATATTTATGAGCAGCATTCGAATTTAAATATTTCATTGCAGCCGCCACTTAGTCAAACATTAATAGCAACTAGTGCACCGATCCCGATCCTGCCAGTTGGCAAGTAAAAAATTATTTCCTGTCGAAATGCGAGCTACCAGTTATTGGGGATGTAAGCACTGGGGGATGCGAATAACAACTACTACATCAACAACCGGATGTTCATCCATTGCCGTGTGCTGCGTCTATTTTATAAGCTTTGCCAAATCTTTTCGAGTTGATTAAAAACAATAAAAACAGCATGTTTCTTATGGCCAAAAGCTGAGCCATAAATAAGCAATTTATTGTGCGCTTCCGCCGTGTGCTATGCTCCCATTGTGAGCTGCCGGAGTATCACAGTGGCCCAGCATGCGGGCTGCTCCATCGACAACGTTGCGCACCGCTGGGTCACTGCTGGACGCGTTGCCCAGGCACTGGCCATGTCCAGTTTGGCATTCGGACGGCTTTCGATGTTTATTGCAGCATTTGGAGTGAAAGGCACGAAGCAATTTCCGCTACCGTGAGAGCTTAGCAATATTAGTGGACAACACACACCCTCACACACACACACACACACACACATACACACAACACGCTAAGGCAGACTTACCAACACATAGGTCACACATATTTGTGGCATTTTGCTGCTTCCTTTGCGATAAGCCCGAGCATTAGTTATTTAAAAGGTGTGAGAGGCTTGTTTGTAAGCTGGCGTGATTTAAGCTTGATTTAAAGTACTGTAGCAGGATATCCTGTGATATACAAGGACACTCATACCACACGACGAACTTGAAATGAGGTAACTACCTATAACTATATTATAAAAGTACAGTTATGCTTAATCATCCACATAAAGATACATTTTCAAACAAATCTGAATTTTTATATATAGTTAAAATTATAATAGATAGATTGGAAGCTTAATAATATCCTATATTCACACTTGCATTTAAATGCATTTATTGGAATGGTTCTTGACAAGATTCAGTTTTTAACAAAGCAGCAAACACATATCACTGAGATTATTCCTACCTGAATAGTAACTATAACTATAACTATAATAAGCTAATCCGACAGGCTGAATAGCATAATCGTACAATCCCAAAGTGCTGAGGGTCCGTTGGAGTTCGGTTTTCAACCCGCTTCTTCAGTTAAATGCCCGGCACTGTAACTGTAAAATTGTAAATTCAACACCGTAATTCGAACAGCGCTACTTATGATTACTTTTCACTAATCGCTGTGCATTATTTCCTTTCAATTTGTGGTCTTTTATTTATGTGCATTTGAGCGAAGCGCAGACCACACACACACACACACACACACACACACATGGTCAAATCACGTATGCCGCACACATGAGAATAGAACTGCCAGATAGCCCAGCATGGGCACGTAGCAATATTGTTTTGGGGTGTTGCGGTCAGAAGGGACGAAAATCTTTGGAAGCACCCCACGCACGTGACAACACAAATAGTTGCTCAATAGTTTTTGACCGTTTCGATGGTGAAAAGGGGACGGGGGATTGAGCATTGGCATACCGGAAACTTTTATGGCATTGCATTTTCGACATTTTCCTCGGGCCACTAAATCCATTAAAATTATATTTTTGGCGTATGCTTTTGATGCGCTTCTCTAATTTCATTTCATTTTATATATTTTTGGTTGTTGTTGATGTCAAAATAAATTGAAGTTATTTTTTTATTTATTTTTTTGTGAAAATTGGAAATGTGGCCAGCACTTGCCTTGTACTCGACCAGTATAAGCACACTCATACAGACACACAAATATATCCTGGGTACGTGCATATCCTGCCCAGTTTGAATTCAGCCCGCCTGGCCGCAGCAATTTTCTAATTAAATTCGATTTTCGCCATGCATGCGGCATAAATTGTTTTGTCATTTTACGGTCATAGTGTGTATGTGTGTGTGTGTGAGAAAGCATACGATATTCGCAATACATATAAATATATATATATTTGTAGCTATAGGAGTAATACCATCCGGCCCATGCCTAACAATAGCATTGCCAGCTTTTGGTTTTGCCTCGCCTCAGGCGACGAACTTGTATACTCGTTTCAGATTAACAGAAATTGAAAATCTTTCGCCGCAGGGTAGAAAATTTGCGACATGCTCCTCTCGTTATCTGTGAGTACGTGTGCGTGCCTGTGTGTGTGTGTGTGTGTATGCGTATAAGTGGGCATGTACAAGAAATATAACAAGCTGAATAATTGGTGTACAAGCCCGGTGTACACCCTGCCAAGCAGGTCCCAATGCCATGCTTGAGACACTTACACTGCGCAACCAAAGCCCTAAAAACTTCTCTCTCAATTATTAAGCTTACGTATTTTTCTTCAATTTTCCTGTGTTGTATTCGGCATATTCGTTTCCAAGAGTCCTTCGGTGCGGTAATATATCAAAAATGCTTTAAATCGGATATATTTTTGTAACGCCAATTCACACACTTGAATTAAATTGCAAACAGAGTATTGCCCAGTCGGCAACTGGCGTATGAAATATTCTTACCTTTGGTTTTTTCATTCTTTTTGCTGTGGTTTGTCAAATAAGCATGCAATTCGTTGTGGGGAGCAACAAATGTTTCATGTTTTGACTCGTTTATTGGGTATAATGTTTTATTTATAAGCAGAGCATTTCGCAGAGGCTTATGTCCACTCCAACCAGGCTGTCCTGCAACTCGAGCTGAAATGACACATTTAATTTGCCTGGTTGCTTTGAAATATAACTGCAGACGTATGTGTTTCCTTTCAAAGCATTGAGTAACTAAGGTGACGCTTGTCAAAGTTAGTTTTGGCTTTGGCAGATACCTTTGAAGCTCAATGCTGATTTTGTCAATGGTGACTTTACCGTTGTGCAGCTTATTCAGCGTGAGCTGCATTCAATTTGATATCATTTTGAGCATCCTTTACGGCAGCTGCACGCAACCACGTTGCAGATTGATAAAATTAAATTGAATACCATAGAAATATGTTGGCCCTAATGCTTTTGCCCGGCCATCGGCAAACGCTCCAGACGACACAAGGCACAAGCACGGCAACCTGCCAACCTTAAGGAGCCGCCTGCGTTGTCCTTGCTGGCAACATCTTCGAAATTTCCGTCTCATCGACGCGACGGCAACAGAAACAACGGCTCCGGCGACAACATTTCACTCAATTCAATTACCTTAACAGTGTCACCGTGAAGTGTCTGGCAAGGACTAGCGCAAGGAGGAGCAGGCAGCGGCGCAAGCAGGAGAAAGCTGCAACAAATGCAGGATACTCAACTGATGTTGGTTCTGTTGTTATTGTTGTTGTTGTTGTTATTGTTGCTGGGACTTTGGCATTTAAAATCCCACATTTGATGTGCTTAGAACTGCTCGCGCCGCTGTCTGGCCGTCTCTTCCACGCGACAGACAATTTTCGTTGGGTTTACCTGTAAACTCGACCTGATTTATTGCCTTAACTTGCCATTCCCATAGCATGCCATGCATTGGCGTGGCTTGGCATGGCCCGTAGCCGACATGGCGTGTAATAAAATTTTAATCGATGTCGTACATTTGCATGCCAATTGCAGCCAGTTACCAGCTGGAGGTGTACAGTCCCAGCCAGCCAGCCAGCCAGCCATCATGCCACCAGCCAATTACGGCCCAAGGCAAGCAAATGCGTCACATGTAATGAAACGCATGAGAGGCAAAAGCCTTCAGAGCCGCTGTTAGCTTGGCTGGCAGCTAGGGCTAATTTGATGTACATTTGCATAAACAACGTAACGAAATGCGAGTAAATGCAACTAGCTGGCGCACCGGTAACCAGGCAACATAATAATTATAATATGGCCAACATCTGTGCAACAAATTCCGCTAAAAGAGTCGCGCTATGCCATGCACAATAATATGAAAAAATGTTGCAAAAATAAATTTGTGTTATTCTTGAAATTAACAACGGAAATGAAAAAGAAAATTGAAAATTGTTTTGCTACTGCTGCTCCCTATGGTCCCTTGGATGACTTCTTATTGCCAACGCAAAATCCTCAGACTGCCAGCCTTGCATTCGCAGAGCGGCTGCTGCTCATAATGAAAAAACTTAAATGGAATTTAAATATGCGCCAACTAAAAAATGACGGTGGGCTGGGGGAAGAAACAGCGTTTCCATTATGCAAGTAATAACGGCAAAAATGTTAAGCTACCGACGCAAAAAACAAAAAAAAAGAAGAAAGTTTTCAGTTCATATATTTATCCACATGACAATATGATACAATGAGCTGTGCTTAAGGCAGGGCTCTAATTGCACATTATAAAGGCCGTGGCCAAAATAAGCCATTAATTTCATACTTGCTGACCATTAAGTCCATTTACGGCGACTTGCAACACACTTTCACGCTTTGCTGTCACAGCAATTACGCCTAAGCTCCGTCAAGTGTCAAACATAATGCGGCGATTGCCGACAACAACAGCAACAACAGCAACAATAACAACAACAACATGAACGGTTGTCATTGAGGCCCATTAAGCCGGGCCTGCCAAATTGCTGACTCGGCCCGTTGCACGGCAAAGGGACAAATCTTTTTAATAACTGGCAGCTCGTGGCTCGTATGTGTGTGTGTGTGTGTGTGTGTGTATTTTGGGTAACATGTGCGGCAAATAGTTCGCACAAGTCCAGACAGCCAGTTGATAAAGACATAATAGCATAGATTTATTTTTTATGTGCCTACATTTGCGCTTGATATGATTATCCTGCGCATTGGCTGTGGCTGTGCCTCAGACACATGAGTTCCTTTGGGCCGTTTGTGCCATAATTTGGCCAACAATACTGCTGTGTGCGGACGGGTATGTGGCTGCTAGCAGCTTATTTGGCAAATCACCTGCGCTTCCTTAGCAGCTTCCTGCTTAGGCAAACTTAATACTTCCCTGCCACAACATAAGACAGCTGGGGCAGCTAAAAAGGAGCATGTTTTCTTTAAGACGCAAATGTCTGTTGGCAAAATAAAGTACTCACACACACACACACACCACATATACACACAAAATCCATATAATACCTTAGCAATTTGGTACAAATTTCCATCCTGTTGCTTGCCAAACATTGGCTGGCTTTTCATTTGATAAACAGTCGAGGCCCAGCTGCATAGCTTGTTTACCTGTTGGCCTGTCCGTCTGTCTTTCTGACTGATAGACTGACTGCCTAACCAGCTACTCGACAGACCAACCTGCGCATATTCTGCTTAATGTTCTAGCCTCGCTTTTTTGTTAGTTTTTTTTTTTGGTTTATGCTGTCGGCACTGAAGTGCCTTTTTCAATTTCCCTAGAGGCGCTTCCGATCAAACAGGAAGTGCTTAAGTTCAAACGCCCACCACAACTCCAAACGAAAACATCTTCAGTTGAAGCAACAGTGAACGCATGTTACTCACGTTTCGTTTTCGGCTGTTAGGACTTCATGATGCCCTACATACCAGAGTATCTGCAAAATAGGTTAAAGGCAAGTTGAAAAGAAAATATTTATTTGGACAAACACACTAATTAGTCCCGGCACTGATAGTGCAATATTCCCTTTACATGTTCAGCAACTTAACACTCCCGAACCCTCTGTATCTCAACCACCCCACCATCTTACATAAAGAAGCAGCATGCGCACATTCCACGCCACCCCACACCCGCACACCTGTAACTTCATTACCATCGGCCGCGCCATAAGGTATGCAACATAAATATAAACTCAAAAATATGCCGCTTTGTGAAAGGCGTCGTAAGCCGCCATCCTGGGGGGAGGTTTGGCGCGATCTGCATAGCACCCCAGACAGGGCGCATCATATTTCATATGGTTAATAAACCAGACGCTGGGGGAGCCATGTCTACGACCTCGACGGCAGCTCCATGAATTTATTAATGAGTGGCAAATGAAGTTTTTCAGTGTTTCACCCGCTGGTCGTGTGGCATCCACTGTGGCAGCTTTTTTTCAAAAACCACAGTGCTGACAACTAAGCTGCCACACACACCCACATTTAAGGACGAGTACCAGAAACAAAGCAGCCCATCACAAATACAAAAACAAAAAAAGAAACAGGAGAGGGGAAACCAACCAGCCCGGAAAGAAACAATAATCTGAGGCATTTTTGGGCATAGCTCGAAAGTTTACCCAACGCACGAGTAGGCTGATTTACGTACATATTGCACACAATTTTGTGCCGAGCAACAGGGACAACAGGAGCACGAATTCCAACAGCAAGGATCAAGCGCTCAGTCATGAATGCAAATTGAAAGCACAAACTGCAATTTTTGCTTTAAAAACAAAAAAAAAAGAAAAGAGGGAAACTCTGGCAGCCGGAAATGAAAGAGGCGCGTCTCATTCAGCCCTGGCTGATGGGCGTGGCCAGGCGTTGTTGGCTGCTACGGGCTTTCGCAAAAGTTAACAAACTTCTGTGATTGATAAATATTTAAAGCGCAGCAACAAAGCGAAATAATTGAAATAAGTGAGGCAGCGACACTGAGGGTTGCTCTCGCCAACTCTCGCCCATGCCCCACCCCTCTTTGTTGGGACTGCCTTGCCTGCGCCGGCTAAGGGTTGGGCAGCTGCGTAGTAGACGATTGTGACAACAACAAGCCAAAATGCTTGTTAGTCTCCATAGCGGGCACCCGGATCTGCCCGAGTTGCCCGGGCTGCACCTTCATTCAATCTAATTTCGCTGCTTATCGCTGAAGCTGAAGCTTAGCTGCTTTAAAATGCGAATGACATGCCAAAGTACTCCAGATTCAAGAGATTGGGACAAGGGCAGCGACAGAAATAGCGACAGCAGCATCCCTCTCTCTCTCTCTCTCTCTCTCTCCGTCTCTGTCTTCATGAGCACGCTTCAGTGCAAGCTTTGTTTGCCGGATGAGCAGCAGCGCGTCATGCTGCCTTAATGTCCTCGACTTGCTTGTTGATGTCACCTTTCCCCTATTGAAATACTCTCTCGCCCCGGGCATAACAGCTTGAACATGCAATTAGCGCATGTAACAGGGGGCTACAATTGTAAAATACCAAGAGCCAGAATATATTATTGATATGTTGATCAGGACACCCCCTATCTAGCGGGCTGCCTAAAAAGGATTTTACGAAAAGTAAATTTACTTACAAAAAATACATAAATATGGATCTTTACATGTTCTTTACATGTTAAATCAGTAGTGAATATGAAGTTTTTCTTAATGTTAAGTTACGTCTGAAATACTCACTAAAGTCATTTAAAAGGCTTAGCGTTCAATTTATATACTAGCATGGTCAAAATATAGGCATAAAAATACTTTAGAGAACTATTTCTATAACACAAATATTCAATTTTTCATGAATATTTTAAT
This sequence comes from Drosophila paramelanica, assembly GCA_035043915.1. Lineage (NCBI taxonomy): Eukaryota > Metazoa > Arthropoda > Insecta > Diptera > Drosophilidae > Drosophila > Drosophila paramelanica. The sequence goes on along the minus strand of JAWNMO010000354.1, from coordinate 3,872,411 downwards.
ATATCAAAAATTGTTAAAAATCAAAATTTGTCAAAAAAAAATATAATTATGTAAAACGTTCACTAAAGTTTATTTACATAAGTTTTAGCTCATATAATCCCGAAATCATCCATCTTTGGTGAGCGTATTTCAGTAAGTTGCTTAAGGATCTTTATTGCCTTCTCTCTTTAGAACGGCCTTTGACTTTCATTTGCATTGTGCGTTCTGTTTTTTCTACTTGACTGCCGATGTCGGAATATATATATGTGTGTGTGTGTGTGTGTGCGTGTGTTTGTGATTGTCTGTGCCCACATAATGTCGCCATGTCGCCATTTCGGCAGACACTGTTTGATTTGAATTCATTGTCGCGTAATTTGCGCTGCACGCCTTTTGGTTAATGCCCGCCCTCCCGCTCGATACGACGCCCACATCTCAGGTGCTCGCCCATTCCGTGTCGCTAATTACACAGTAATTAAAATTGCTGTATTTACACACACACACACACGCTCTCTCTCTCACACACGGCAAGTGCGTGCAAAAATGTTTAAAAAAAAAACGAAAAGAGGAAAAATAATGTACAATGTACATTGTGCACATACATATATATCACATTTGTGCACTTATGTTCCGGTACATTGCGCATACGCCGCTGCACGCTTTGCATGCGCTTTGCAAATTAACCAAAAGAGAAAAAAATAATACAAAAACCTAACCTAAAACAGACGGCAAATGTAATGATGTTTATAAGCACTGCTAGCTGATGTACATTTTCTAGTTCGCTTTTTTTTTTGTTTTCGGGGGCGTGGTGGACATTTAACACATTTTGCCCATCGAAAACAAGCTGTAAATGTTGGGCACCTGCTTGGGTATGGGGGCGTTTGGGGGCTTGGGGCGTGTGCTTTTAACTTATTTCATATGGGCTGCGCCATTTTAATTGCATTTTGCTGGCATTCTTTGGGCTGTCATGCAGGCGCTTGCGCCTAAAAATAGGCTGCACTCGTGCTCCTAAGAGTGCTTTTGCGTGTTTCTATTTCCAACTTAATTAATAGCAAACACAGTTAAAGAAGAAGCAGAATCAACAACAACAACAAAAACAACAATAATAACAAAACCAAAATCAGCAGGCAGAAAACAAATGGAAATATTTATAAGCAAGTTTTTGGTTCGCCTCACACTTGATTTATATGGCGCACATATTTTATGCATAATGTTGGTCGTAATTAGTGCTGCATACGATTACGACTACACAGAATTCAAGGTTCGAGCCGAAGTCGGGTGCGGAGCCGGGTGCTAAGCTGCCTGATTTAGCCATTACCTTGCCATCTAATATTTATTATCAGTAAATTACAATTGTCTTTTACATGCAATTCCATTGCTGCTGCTGCTGCTTCTTCTGCTCCTGGTCATAAATATTTATTTACAACTCTACCAAAAAGCTGTCACTGCCAAAGGCAAATGTTTGCTTAACTTTCGGCTTTGTTACTGCCTTTGTGCTAGGACTTTGCCATTTCTCCAATTTTACTGCGGACCATAGATTTTCCATTGCTGACCACTGCCAGGCATTTTTCAATGACAACTGCAGCTTTAATTAAACAACAAAAAAATAGTAATAATAATTTTTAGCATGCCAAAACCCAAGGCGCTCATAGCCAAATAAATTTCTTTATGACATTAGTCGATTTTAGCCCGAAAAATATAAATTATTGTTGGAAAAGATAATCACCCAAAAACAAATACATGTCAGTTTCCGTGCATTCAAACTAAAAGTAAACCATAACAGAAACAGGTAGCTGATCAATGGCAATTGTTTGAGTAAAATGATATAGTGTTTCGATCCGTCCGATGTACCTGCTTTAACCTGACTAGTTTGTATAAACACCGATAGACGAAAATTATTGTTTAAGTTGAGATTCAATTAAAAGATAACTCAGTTTTTTTGAAGCTATTATTCTTATACGACAGACAACATAATTAAAACTTAATTAAAGAGATGCATTTCATTAATGCGCCACTTAAATAAGTACCAAAAAAATATAACGGAGTTACTGCATTGAGCAGGATCAAGAACAGTAAATAAAACTGGCACAAAGATAGTCAGCAAATTAACTTTATCGCTTTTTGGCAGTCAGCAGCTGCTTTATTTTAGTAGCTTATATGGTTGTGTGTGTCTGTGTGTGTGTGTGTGTATCGTGCTTATGAAGAAAAAATTATCTGCTTAGCAGTGGTGCAAATGGCTGCCTCATAATGCAGCAGAAGCTCCCGCCCCTCCCCTCCCCCTCCCACCATGCAGCCAAGTGGCAGTTGCAGGTGTGAGGCGATAATGATAGTAATTAATTTAATTCCGTTATATTTTCATCTAGACGACGACGTAGGTAGCGTAACGATCCTCCGCAATGCGCTAAATGCTTCCTGCCTTTATTTGTGGCTGTTTCGGAAGGATGTTTGGGGTCCTGCGTCCTCTTTATTTTGCCGCCTCATTACGTTTCGTGTCATTGTTGTTGTTTGTTACTCCTGTTGTTGTTGTTGTTGCTTTTTAAGGCTGCTGCTGCTGCTGTTGTTATTGCTGGCCGTAGCCAAAGGCATTTTTGCACTGTGTGCTGCTTCATTTGCAATTAATGCTACTGGCCGAAATCAGTTAACTCCTTTTGCTAATTACTAAAGTTTTATTTCCTTCCCCCTTCCCATACACCAGGCAACATTTACCTGTAGTTCACTTTACGCCGGAAGCGTGCGGAAATCTTGATGTTCGTGTCAGGGCCACACTTTCATGCTCATTGGCCAAATACATATAGCCATATATCTACTGGTATATATGTAAATAAAGGCGTAGACAAAGGGTTAATTAAAAGCTGTAAAAACATGGCATTGGTATTGGTATTGCCTGACTTGTTTCATTTTACAACGTCGCTGATGGAACTCTGACAGCTTCAGTTCAAATATCAAGTGCACACACACACACACACACACACATACTCACTTACATTGTGTGCCCTAAAGGGACAATGGAGGGGCTGCACACGATATGGTCTTTGTAATTGACGAAAACAATAACAAGCTGTGAAGTGAAATATATAAGCGAAACTTCGGCCCAAGGGGCAGGACGAAGAGTCCTCAGCTGCACTTGAAACTTGTCTGCCTGTCTGCCCGGGCACAAAGTGCGCTGTCAGTGGAAGTGCATCATGTTCTCAAGTTATCAAAAGGTAAATATTTTTGCCTTAGTTATGAAATTTCCAGCCAAGTGCTCTTGACTGCCAACAGTTAACTCTTCTGTGTGCCCAAGCTGTGGCTCCGTGCAATATCAGAATCAATCAAGTGTTCAAATTTTAATCAGTCGCTTCACAACGAGCTGCCCCAACTCGTCCAGCTGGGTGTCAGCCGCAGCCACAAGCCATCACCAAACCCCACCCGGTGTCCCAGCTACAAAGAGCTGCCGCCTTCAGTAGCCGCAACTCAGCCACAAATTACACGTCACCCGGTCTTCGATGCAGGCCAGAATGCCGCTTTCTAATAGTCCTGACCAGGCTTGCTCTGCCCCCACTTTGGCAGGCTCCATTACCAAGGTACAAGTGTTGTTTAAGTTTTGATGTTTTTTTGGCGGATTGATGAACAAGTCCTGAGTACAAGGACAAGCCACGGGCAAGCAATACTGCAGCTGTTGTTGTTGCGTTATTTGTGCCTCTGTTGTTGGCAAAAACAAATAACAATAATTATCTTGACAACAATTTCCGGTATTTGCGCTTCAGTCGAGCGCAACAAAAGGCAAAATGAAACTCAACTCGACTCGACTCGACTCAGCTCAGCTCAACTTCAGAGACGTGCCAAAGGAGCTATAAGCAGCAACAAGGACGACTCGTTGATAACTTGGGGGCGCATTCAGGTGCGGGGACCGCAGCTTTGAATATTTTGTAATTTGTGTTGCTGTTGCTGTTGCCCGTTGCTGGTTCTGTTGTGTGGTTGAGCGACTTGTAATCATTCATGGTGGGCCGACACCCAACCGCCGGCTTGCGGCTTGGCAGACACTCACAGGCCATCGTAAAGTATTATATCAGACGTTGTTAAACTTTTGCCTTCTGTTTTCTGATTTCTGATTTTGTAAATTTGATAACGAAACCAACTGACGGAGGAGTGACTCAAGCATGTCTATAAATCAGAAATCAGACAGAAAAGCAAACAGACACACTGACTACCTGCTAAACTCGAGCATCGAATTATTAAATGTTAATTTAAGCATGAAATTTAAACAATAATTTATACATTTCTAATTGGTTTGCAGCCACACTGAAGGCATTTCGAACAGCAGCTGTTACATTCCAACATTTATCACATGAATGATGTATGGCTGATTATCTTTAAGGCGAATATATTTATTGATCTTAGTTATGTAATACAGTAACATAACATTACTAAAAAATTTAAGAAGATTTATTAATCAATGAATATTGATAGATTGATATATATAGATTTTTTAAAAGAAATACAATTAAATACCATCTATAATCGCTGCCATTTAGACGACCACCGATCTCAAGCTATGACAAATTTGTTAATATAATCGGAATATAACAATCAAAACTGTATAAGCTTTAGTTTTGTGTCAGCGCTATCCGAAAATTCCAGCAAAACCATTTCCAAGCAATTAAACCCAACGCAATTTCTGCCTAGAAATTTGCCTAACACACTCACACATTCACACTCGCACACACATGCACCCAAATATTTTAATTTGTATTTATTTTAATGCTTGAACGCCTTCTACAAAACGCCAGGCGCAAAACCCACATCGTTGGCCGGCAAGAGGCTGAGTCCCACCACCCACTCTCCCCCCTTCAATTTTCCACCTCACCAATAGGCAAACAAAAGGCAGCTCCTGGCCACAAACTGCAGGAAATTCCTTTGAGCTCATGGTCAAATGACTCTCAGCTATTCTTTAAATGTTGCGCGTATCCGCACCAAGCCCGCACCCCTTCGCAGCGCCTCAAGTTATGCAGCAAGTTTTGGTGGTTAGCCCGGGGACAACACGAAACAAACAACCAGAGGTTGGCGGAGCGAGAGGAGAGAATGCTGTTGACTGCTGCACACTTAAGCATCTAATAAACTTTAATGGCCGTGTACATAATAATAAAATTTCATTAAATTACCCAGACCGAGAATGGATAGCAAAAAAAAAGAAAGGAAAAAACAAAATATAGACAAGCACCCAGTTGAGGCATAGGCAAATTTTCATTTTAAAAAGAAAGAAAATTAAGATAAGTTGCCAAAAAGTGGACGTTGGTCACTTTACAGACTATGTTAGGGGTGTGTGTGTGTGTGTGTGTGTGTGTGTGTGCATGCGTGCACTTCTTGGCAGAAAACGCCCGAAACAATTTAATTACGCTGCAAAATGTGTAGCATATGTGTGTGTGTGTGTATATGTGTCTGTGTGCGTATGTGTGACGTGTAATAAAGTTTCATTTTATAGACCTGCCAGCACTTTAGAGCAGCTATTGGCGACGCCGGAGCCGCAGTCGTAGCCGCAGTCTCAAAAGCATAACTCGTGCTCATCAAAATGACTTCAGACTCATGTGTGTTGCTGTTGTTGTTGCTGTTGTTGTTGCTGTTGTTGTTGCTATTGTTGCTGCATTTTCCACAAGCTGTGTTGAAAATTGAAAGCATTGCTGTGGTCACTGTCTGTGTCGTTTTTCTGGCCCAGGAAGTTCTTCAGCATTACTTTTACAGTTGCGGAGCTCTTGTTTTTTTTTTCTTTTGTGTCTGTTGCAGCTGTCCGAAAAGGCGCACTAAACACTAAATAAAATTTTGGTATTCAACTGCGTACGCACACACACACACACGCACAAACGCACGCATGCCGAGAATGCCGCAATGTCCTTGGGCATATGTGCAGGCTGCGTTCTTCACCCAAAATCTCCCGCTCCTTCCCCTCTGCCTTTCCCAGCTGCAGTCCACTGTGTGACTATGCCATATTGAACGAAGATTTATTACAGTGCCAGTTTGTCCAAGTGGAAATAAATCAAATAATTTTCCATGTGGAAAATTTTTAAGCACAAAAACAAAAAAAAAGAAACCAACTAAAAATTTAAAACCAAAACGAGCACAAAAAAAAATATCCCAGAGTAAGCCAACAAACACAACAAAAGTCAAGTGAGCCACAAGCCTCGGCCAAGGCAGAAGGCGCAGCTAGCTGAAAGCAAGGCTCGTTGTGTAATTTACTCATTATGCAAGCGAATGCCTCGAATGTGTGTGTGTTTGTGTTTGTGTGTGTGTGTGTCTCGCACTGTGTCTGCGCTTGCAAGTGCGCTGTGAAAAGTGCAGATACCGCCGTCCTGACAGCCTGGTAGCCTCAGTGTTTGCTCATTTTACATACTTACAAAACAACAACAACACAAGTCAGTTAGCCTGCCTGTTGGTGCATATGCATGAGGAGTCCTTTGGCCAGTCGCTGGGTCGTTTGCTCCGCGCTGAACTCTGCACTGCGCCGCTGTATTTTTATATTAGCGCACATTGCGCATACGCCCCGTGCACTCTTGCCACATTACCTAACTGTCATTGTCCAGAAATTAACGAAAATATATGTATGCACAAACATATATATATATGTGTGTGTGTATGTGTGTGTGTGGCGTGTACACAAACACTCAGACACTCAGGGAAAAGGCGCTGCAAGTTTTCAGCTCTGACGAGAAAAAATTGTAGAAAACTTTTACATTTCCTCGTGCTAATGTATGTTAATTACAGGGGGATTTGCCATGCAGAGGATTTGCATTTTAATTTATGCACCGAAAAATTTGCGTTTTCCTAAAAAATAAAAAAAAAGAAGAAAACAAAACAACAAAATTAACACGACAGCAGGCCAAAGTAGGGAAACAAACCGAAAACGGACAACAAAATAATGACACAAATGAGAAGTTACAACAACGCAATCAACTTTATATATATGTGTGTGTGTTGTGTGTGTGTGTGTGATCGTTTAAGTGCAAGTGTTATGTGAATATGCCACTCCTCGGTTAATGAATATAGCTTTAATGATAGTTGTTTATAGGTTAAGCTTAAAAATAGCTTAAAAAATATCCACTTGAAGCAGTTTCAAAGGACAACAATAGTAGTAATATGGGCGTTATTATTTAATTAGTATATTTACTCAGTAAAAACCTTGTGGTATAAGCTGAGGGTTCATCTCCGCCAATACAGAAAACGATTTCGAAGAAGTGTCTTGAAGAAAAGCCTTTCAAAAGAAACAACTGACAGCAAATAATCTTTTCTCACAGGTGTTGAGATATACTGGTTTTCTGGGATTTAGAAACATTAACACCAACATCGTAAGACAATCAACAATTAATTTACCTATTTAAATATAATGCACATATATTCATTCATAACTAGAGATACCCCTTTGAAACTCCTGTTTCCCCAACGATTTATGCGCTCTATTAAAACAACATTGATAGTATATAATATATATAAAGTATATATTAAATCTGTCTAATTGTATCCCATTTCCATGGGGATTCACCTCAGAGGTACTCAGACACGCAGCAAGCATAAACAGAATAGCAGAGAACACAACATGGCTCAAAGCGGCTTCTCAGATGTTCAATTAAATTAATACAAAGCCCCTCTGTACATGCAGTAATGCTAAGTACATAAACATACCACATGTACAAAAGGGGGGAGGGCTGGGGGAGCGGCAATCTCGGCAAAGCCTACGACGAGTAAATAACTTAAGCATCGGAATTTCCACACTAAGACACAAACACACAGGCAAATGCAATGGCGGAGCACCTCTTAAGTAGGCGAGTGTATTCCTGGTTTTAGTGTGTGCGTTCGAGAGTGTGTCTGTGTGTGTGTGTGTGTGTGAATGTGTATGCAGCGTGTGTTGGTTAAGCGTCTTACTTAAGTATTTTTATATTTACATTGTGCACATTTAATGCAGATATGCGACGGATTACAACAACAGTGTGTGCGTGTGGAAAAATTGTACAGTGCGAGCTAGCTAAAAGAGAATATTTAAGCAATCAAAACGACTAATTACGAATGAACGAGAACACTTAGAGACAGTGAGAGAGAGAGAGGGGGCCACTTATGAGCACTTGAGCACAAGACCTGGCGTTTTATTTCTCTTTAATAAATATTGCATACCCAAAAGGCGCACTGCACTGCGTTCTGCCCATTAGATAAAAGCGAGCGGGCACGGTAAAAACATCAGATTCTCTTAGCTGGCTCGGATTGGCCTTCGGCTTAAATCATTCAAGCGTTATTTTTATGACTCGGACGAGGCAAGTGAATGCCCCTCGCCAACTATTTAAAAAAGCAATTTTTTAGTTAATTAAACGACAAAGAAATGAAAGGCGAACAAGTTCCCCACAATCCCCCCATCGGTCACTGCTGTTGACTTTGGAATCGCCCTAAGCCACAAAAGCAGCAACCGCTGTCCAACTCAATTGCCAGTTGCAGATGCAACGGGAAAAGTATAGCGCAATGGAATGGACAGCATGATGAACATTTATACGGTCACTTTATGCAATCGAACCCCACGCAAAAATCGTATTTCACGGCAACGGTTTTAAAACAGCTCCATAAGGCATGGAAAAAGTTTCTAACGTCCTTCCCGTTCCTCCCAAATTACCGGTACAACATCCATATATCCTGTTGTTCAATGTTAACTTTATTTATTTGCTATTAAATTCAAACTCTTTACCCAGGAGCCGCAGAACAAGAATACCTAAAAGAACGCACCCAAAGCAATTGGCAAATGGCTTACCTTAGCCAAAACATATGATTTACGTAAATTACCTAACTGTATATTTATTACTAAGTATTGAAACTAACCTCTGATAAAAGTTGCTAACATAAAAAGAATATAAATTCGGAGTTCGAACCGGTTCAGTGCAATCCTTATGTTTTAAGTTTCTTTATCAACCAGTTCAGTTCAAATTGTTAAAAAAAACAAAATGTGCTCTGTTTCAGATATTCAATTCATTAGCACAACAGTCAATTAGTAAACATTCCCTCTTTAGCCTGATCGACTTCACCCAAAGGATTCTAGCATGCCACAAACGAAAGCCCGCAGATGTCCTGCTGTGCTTGCAACAAAGTTGCCTGTTGTGCATAAGTCAACTCGATTTCGTGTCACGCAATTATTGTTAATGAGCTTTAATGGCTGTAATCAAAGGCGCTGCCTTATCTGTTAATGATGCCAAGAGGTGCAATTTCGAGAAATGCAAATATGGGGCAAAAATTAGTTAACCAACGGAATGCGCAACATTGTTAGTAAAATTTGCACAATTTTGGTCCATTTGTCGCATTACGTTTATCCTTTTATTTATTTTCACTTATTTTCAGTCAAATTTGTTTTATTTTTTTTTTTTTGTGCAGACTCCTTTGTGCCATGTTTGTTATTAAGAACAGCGTAATTATCTCAGCTAACGCTGGTTATTTGCTTTTTTTTATTTTTCTATGGTTTTTTTTTGGGGGGGTTGCCCCAAACCCGTTTTCATGCTCTAATTAAGTGCATTTCTTCTAATGAGCAAAAATAGCAACTGTAATCAGTAGCTGTAGCCATAGTTGTAGCTATAGTAACAGTAGCAGTAGCAGCACCAAAAGCTGCAGCAGCGACAAAAAACTGTCACAGTCGCAGTCACCGCTCCGTAAAAGAAGCGACCGTGCGTAAAAACTTTCTTCCTGCCGGCAACTGCAGTGTTTTGAACGGGGGGCTAAGTTAGTGGTTTTTACTTTTGACCTTAGCAAAGTGTTTTTCAACTGAGAGCATCATAATTTTGGGCTGTCATCAAGCTGTGCATATAATCCCCAAATATATATGCACCGCTTTTTCACACAGCCCACTCTATGGATCTGTATAAGCCGGTTGGTCAGACATTTGTCTATGCAAAATTTGTGCCGCTCATTAGTGCAATTTGCATGCATGGCGACAAATTGAGGAGCAATTTGAACCAACAGCCGTGTCCATCTAACTGTTCCATCTAAAATAAATGCATACTCAGATATAACTAAAGCTACAGCTGCAGATACAGCAACCATAGACACATGCACAGATACAGATGCAGATACAATTGCCATTGCATTTGGCTGCTACGTTCGTCAAATACAACACCAGAGAGAACGGACCACAGGCAACTCTTTCGTTGTCGAATTCAAATATGTGTATTTTTATTCGAAAATGCGCATACGACACGCACGCACACTAAGCGGCTATTGTTGTTCCGCCCCCTTTGCTGGCATCTCCTTTGCCTTAACCGAGCCCACTTCGTGCTGACCAGATTCGGCGACACTAAGTAAACAACAATGCAGCTCTGGTGTAGCATAACACACGATGCCCATGGCCTGTCTGTCTGTGCTAGCAGGCTTTTTCAAATATGCAAATGTGTGTGCGCCAGCACAAACCACCCACCATCCACCCACCACCCACAAAGACCACCCGCCGCCTGCAGCTTGCCTGCAATGCGATAACACTTGCCGTTGGTTGCCAGCACGGCGTCAAATGCAGATAAAACACAAAACATACCGAATTAGTAGACGAAAAAAGCTGCAATAACAGCAACAGCAACAGGAACAACAATTTTTCCAAAAACCAAATTCATTTTCAATTAAGGACATTTCGGCATATCGACAGAATGCAAACCCCCATCCAAACACCCTCGAACTCTCCTCGGCAGCTGTCTAATGTTTCTCGTGCAGTGTAGCTGGGCAGTGAAAACATTTGAAATGCTAAATAAATTACGTATACGTATGTGTTCAGTATACATATGTGTATACGTATTATATGTTTTGTTTTATTCGAATGCATATATGTATATAGTTTTTGGCAATTTACAATCGCCGCGTTGACACTCGCCGGCCATATGGCCAGAGTGTCAGAATGTGGTCAAAATGCCAATTGCAAAACAATTGCATTTTGGTTACTTTGCTGTTAAATCCGGAATTTCGATGGCAGCCAACTAACCAACATTGCGACGGCTTCCGTTGACACTCGGGACACTCGGGTTGCCAGCTGCTTGGCCGCCTGTTTAGGGGTCAGGGGTCAGGGCTCGGGGGTCGGGGTAATAACGTACCATGTGTATGCACAAAGACAATAAAACGCTAGAAGCCGGAGCTTAAAAGCAAAATATTGTAGCTAAACACACACGCACACACACACACACACACACAAATGTGTGTGTATAAATCTCATGCATTGCATGAATTTCATTTCGCACTCGATTTTCCTTTATATTGGTTTGTTGTTGTTACTGTTACAATCGGAACTGTCCTTGTTGTTGTTGTTGTTGTTGTTGTTGTTGTTTTTGTTGTTACTGCTGCAATGCAATGGTCAAATTTTGTAGACAACAAGAATTTTTGACATATTCGCCAATGAAAAAATCGCCTGTCCAACAACACTAAAACCCCAAAAAGCAATTAAATTGCACACTTTAAAATTCAACAAGCAACAACAAAAAACTTGAATCAAAAACATAAAAGCGGAAGGGGAACGAAAGAAACTAAACACAATATTATACTGTACTCTAGTAAATAGGAAAAAATATTATAGTTTACATGCTCTAGTTAAGCCTAATACCCTGTCATTAAGGGGAAATGTAGTTTCAGTTCCCATATTCAACAAACAAATCACGCAAACCAATATGTGTTTATTATCGATGTTGTGAAAATATCGAATGTTATCGAATTTCGTAGCTGTCGATCGGTTAAGGAATTATGATTATATACATATACTTTTTTTACAGTATTAAAGAGCTTCGAAAGGTGAATAAAAATATAATACAGGTAACTCGTCTACAAGACGATTTTTGTATTGCTTTTTGAAAGTGAAAAATAATATTAATATTAACATTACTAATATTAGAAGTATTACTATTATTTTCATATATGAATGATCTTTGCATTAACGTTTAATCGTAATTAGCAAATTGTATTTTTTCATACACGATTTTCATATACCCCACGTATGTATTGCATGGATACAGGGTGTATAAAAGATAATATAAAAAAGAATGTGTCACACACAAACGCAAATATACCAAATTGCATATGACATGCAAATACGTTTAATTTCAAAAACTAAACTAATAAAGCAACTGCCACACTCGTCCAGTTTTCATTGCCATTTGCAAATTTTGCTGTTGAAACACAAATTTTTTTTTGTTTGAAGCAATCGAAATGAATTTTGCAAAATTTGAATAGTTAGCGCAAATGCTATTTTATTTATTTATTTTATTTATTTTGTTTCTTTATTTTTTCGTTTGACTCAAAATGCAATTTAATTTTGCCTACTACATTTGTATATAGATATTGGCGATTTAATTAAAGTGGTGCTCCTTTATAGCTCTAAAAAGCTCAGTAAAATTATAAAACTTACTAACTACAAAAATTACAGAAAACACTGAACTATATCGTCAAATAGATGACTTGGAATATGAGGTAGCTTTATGAAGATTTTTCGATAGATTCATAGAAACTTTGGCTTAATATTGATTGAATTGTTGTTCAACGTGCTGCATCTTAACTTATCTATCTATCTTTAAAGGTAATTTTCCTAAAAGACATTTTAACATAGAAACCGCTAGAACTTGCCTAAAATCATATATATACTTATACTTAAAAGACTTTAAAATCTTAGGAATTTCATACAAATAGAAAGGCATAAAAAAAACTTTTTTCAAAATTTAAAATTGCGTGTTTGCATTTTTTATCGATTTTGCTGGCCACAAATAGTATAAAAAACAACATTTAACATGTTTCTGAGGGGGTCAAAATTTTTGTCAAAAACCATGTCAAAATTGAGAAAAATTTTGACATGTAAAGCCATCGGACCCATAGGTCTCATATTTCAAACACTCATAAGTTTGTCAAAACTGAACCGATTTTCTTGATTGATGGCATTCTGATTATGATTTTTCATTTAGATCAATTCTAAAGTGTAAATCAATGCATTTTTGAAAAAAATTTTTTTTGATTTTTTGGAAAAAAGCATGTACTCCCCCCTTACTCATTCTCTCGGCCGGAAATTTTATTCTTTAACGTCTGGGAGAGCTTCCCAGTAATATATAGGACGGGGGCGCTCTAGTGGGCATGGCCAGGATATAGGTGCAATATTTGGGGGAGGTCACCAGCTATCTTCATACAAAATTTGGTGGCTCTGTCTTTAAAATTGTGGGAAATATTCACTTTTTATCGATTCGCGATTTGAGGTGTATCGACATGTTATCGTATTGCCAGCCTCCCAGGGGGCGTGTTACAAAAATCACACTTTGTCTAATGAGGATAACTACAAGTATATATCCAAAGTTTCAAGTCTCTATCTTCAATATCGCCGAAAAAAGTTGCGTTCATCCGGACGGACAGACGGACAGCATGAAGGACATTGCTCAAACCCAATATACTAGTTTCACTTCGTGAACGAGTATAATAAAAAAGACTTATTCTTTCGTTCAATCCAGAATAAAATGTTCTTATACAAAGTGCTGAAAAACTAAATACTGGGAAACCTGGAGAAGATTCCGTTGGACTCACCCTGCCTAGAATATAATACAACTGTAATTGGCAACAATGAGTTGGCAGATCAATTGTGAGGGGGGAGGGAGAGGCATAACTCGGCATACGAAACTAACACGGCATGTAGAAAATTGCAGCGAAATGATGCGCAAAATATTTCAATACAGCATGATAAATATTTCGAACTGGAAATGCTGTAAGTAACAGAACATCTCCATGCGCTCGAAGAGAACGTGCTTTTCTCTCGCAACTGTCCCGGCATTAATACACGGGGGTATCATACGAGCACACACACACACACACACTCGCACAGGCAGGCAGTTAAAAGCGGCAACAAAAGAAATCGCACATTTCAACGTTTTGAATTTGTAAAAGGATATTTTTCGCATTATAATAAGAAATGAGGCTGAGGACGCGCAGCGCATGTTATGACCACGCCCCTGCCAGGGCAACTCTATGCGGAATCCTCCTCTCTCTCTCCCTCTCTATCTATCTCTTCGTGTCTCTAGCTCGCAGCTACTTTAAAATGCAGAACAGCTGAAAAATCATATAAACACAAATAATAAAATCGACAATTTGGCAAGAGGCGCACGCACATCTACATCCATATGATATCCTTGTATCCTTTTAAGTGCTGTGTGTGTGTGTGTGTGTGCGCGCAATGAGCACATAACTGCAAATGTACTGGCAACAAAACGTGCAGCGATTTTCTAACAAGTCCAACAACACCAATAAAAAAAAAACCTCAAAGGAAAAAGGGTTAATTTAAACCCTCTCAACAAAAGATAGAATCCAAAAAGATTCTTGGAAACTTGTCGACTTGACGGCGCTCTGAGTATGACCTCAGCCTAACTTACACACACACACACACAAACACACACACACAGTGTGTTGCTGAAACAAATTGATATAGCCTATGTTATTAAAGACTTAAAATGCGGAACTTTTGGATTAAGCACAACGCGGTAGCTAAAAAGTCGAGCCTAATGAATGGATCCGAACACACATAACTTGTTTGTGAAAACAAAGCAAAATGTACTATATAACTGTTTTTGTATTTATATTGAAACTACTAATCATTGCCAGAGCCGAGCTAAAGGATACAAAACTTATCGGAGCTAGAATTTACGGAGGCAAAGCGATAACCCAACAAGAGCTCGGCGGCTACATTGTTCAGATCTATTTGTTTCACAAATTAATTTGTGGCGGCGGTCTGTTAAGCCGTCGTCATATTCTCACCGCAGCTCACTGCTTCGGACAAGCGGACAAGGACGAGTATCACGTAATTGCCGGCGCGACAGAGCAAACGGAGTACTTTGGAGAGGGGGACCAGAAGAATCGAGTGCTTAAGTTGCAGATTCATCCGCAATATCAAAAGACTAGATTCATTGCCGACATTGCTGTCGTGGCGGTAAGTTTGACCCTAACAGGACCAATTTTGAGCTACTTGCCCCTCTGCTCAGTGGAACCGTCCGCCGGAAGCATGGCCACCGTGTCCGGTTGGGGCGATAGCGAATATTCGCGAATGTACAATCCGCTGCGCGTCATGGATGTGCCCATCATATCTGACAGTGAGTGCAACCAGAAGATGGAGCGACAGATGCCCAATAACGTTATCTGCGCCGCCGGCTACAACAAGCGCACGCTCTGCCACGGCGACTCCGGCGGTCCGCTGGTCATTAACGGTGAACTATGCGGCGTCAACACATGGACGTGGAAATGCGGCAACAGTGAAATGCCCGATATCTATATGAGCGTTTACTTCTATCGTGACTTCATAAATAAAACTATCACGCAAATGGGCTACTAAACATAATAAAATAATAAGATCAAAATATATCTTGTTTTCGACAATAAATAAATGTATTTAAAGCTAAGTAGCTTTGTAAGAAATACAAAAGATTTATAGATTATGGACAGTAAGCTACTTGAGACATCCAAATGTTCGGAACACGTTGTTTTCTTAGATGTTTGGGAGAGCATAAGAATGTCGAATTTAGGAGAACACCAACAATCTAAGTACCAAATTTGTTGTCATAAGAAAAATATTAACTGCAAGAACCCGACGGTTTTTTCCATTGGCAGCTTGGTATAGTAGAGATTCGATCCCACTGCCTCCAACATATAAAATACCTGCAACAAATTTGACAATTTGCAATGCAAATAATCTTTCAGATGTTGTTTACCAGTATAACGAATATTATTAAACCATAGAAATCTCATTTACCCAATTTTGAGCAAGCGTTAAGAATTTATTGGACCGAATTTTCAATTTCGCCCAACACCTGAAAACAGATTGCAGCAGAAAAACTCAACTCAAAATGCGTTCTTTAACTGTTGTAGTGTTTGTGTCTATTCCGCTGATCATTGCGGCCCCTGATCTGCCGGAGAGGCATCTTGTGAGGGCCAGAATTTTTGCCGGCCAGGAAATAACCATTCAGGAGCTGGGTGGCTACGCTGTGCAGATCTACAAGAGCAGTAGAATGATCTGCACTGGCACCCTGTTAACCGAATTGCATATTCTGACTGCGGCTCACTGCTTCGAGAATTCCACAGCAAACCTCAGCAAATTCCACGTAATCGCGGGTAGAACAAACTCGGAGACATTTTTCTATCCTTCTGAAACTTTAAATTTCGTTGTTAAATTAAGGATACATCGGAGCTACAATAAGTTAAAGTTCATCGCCGACATCGCCTTGATAAAGGTGCAAGCCGCTATTATAGCTCCCGAAGTCGGTTATTTGCCCATCTGCACACATAAGTTGTCGCCCGGAGTAATGGCCACCGTATCCGGTTGGGGCGTCACCGAGTATTCCAATACACACAATACACTGCACGCAATAAAAGTGCCCCTCATTTCGAGAAAAGAATGCAACGAAAAGATGAACCGCACCATGCCCAATAACGTGATCTGTGCCGCCGGCTACAACAGTCAAACGATCTGCAAAGGTGACTCAGGCGGTCCCCTGGTGATCAGGAACCAACTATGCGGCGTAAGCACATGGACAAGTGAATGCGGCAACCGAGACATGCCTGACGTCTATATGAATGTTAACTTTTATCGAGGCTTTATAAATAAAACAATCCAGGAAATGGGATATTAAAAATCAATCATTTGATAACTACAAATACCACTTACAGTTTCTATTCCTATATTGCGCTAAATTTATATTTTATAATATTTTTCACTTTTGAATGCGTATTACAAGTTACGTTTAAAAATACACGTTTTTTCGTATTTGTCTACTTTGTACATGGCATTTCCAATCAACTTTATTCGCAGCATACAGGTCATGTAGAATTCATAACAGAAACTGAATTGCTCACGCTGAAAACGCTCTTTCTCATTTACAGCAAGGCGTTTCAAAGATCAACATTTCTTGCATCTCTTACTCTTTGGTGTGCTCTTTAAATGCGATGCCAAGCATGCGGAACATAAGCATGAGAGAGAGAAAGAGTGAAGAGAGCGGTGCTTCTGCAACGAACGAAGAAAGGCAGAAGACGAAAACAAGTAATAACAGACCGCAAGAGCATTGAAAATGCCACAAACCTGCCGGCGCCAGGCGGTTTTTAAATATGTATGTAAGTGTGTTTGTACATACACATTCATTGCAATAGTTGTTCCTTTTATTGTTGCTGCTGTTGTTGTTGTGTCGTCTGCCAGAGCATTTTATCAGCTGCCGTTACAATTTTTTAAATGTATTCTCTCTCTCTCTCATTACCGCTCATTGCCGTTGCCTCTCCAATGCCGCGTGGAATGCCAAAGCGCAACTAATGCTGACGCAGCCCCCCACCGCCATCCGCCCGCTCCACGACCGACAGACCCACTCTGGTTGGGTTCGCTCAGCATTTGTAGCTGTAGCCGATTTCAGTGCACGTTGGAATCTTGACGCGAGCGCGACGATCGTTGATAGCATAGCCGTACCTAAAAACGTTTCATTGAGTGTTTCGAATAGCTGACACCCCGTTTCCCTCGCTTTTCGTCTGCAACTGTGTGTGTGTGCGTGTTATTCAGTGCGCAACTGCCTGATTTCTGATTTCTTGAAATACGTAGTTGTACATAGTTGACCGGAAAGTCAACTTTATAAACATCTACCTGACCTTTGCCAAAGAGTTTCAGAGCGCCCAGCAATATGAGGGAAATTGTGCACTTGCAGGCCGGCCAATGCGGCAATCAAATTGGTTCAAAGGTGCGTATAATTATTATTTAATTAGTGTGCCACACACTTGTGACGCCCCCTACGATAATTTATTTGTACATTTTTCACAGTATTCCTAACCTCACATGTTTAATTATAAAACAGTACGAAATAAACGCGCTCTGCGCTTTCCACGCTCAATCTCTTTCGCTCTATATTTTCCTCCCTCTCTCTCTCTCTTTCGCCGTTGCTCTGTTCTCATTTATTGTTTTGTTGCTTTGATGATGACCGTTTTCATAGGCGAAGGGAGGGAGGAAGGGAGGGAGGGAGAGTGAGTGGGGTGAGGTGGCCAGACATGACAAGCAAGCAAACGTTTGCACTCTCTCGTTTCGAGAAACTATAAAACTGCAAAGCGGCAACAACAGAAACGCACGCAGCTACAGTTCTAGAAGTTTAAGTTCGCGCTGATTTATCTTATCATGCTAATGATATCAGTGGGTAGGGCAGGCTAACTGAATTATTCGACACTCATAGATCATAAAACTGAGCATAAGCCCAATGCCCACTACAGAAAGCTTAAATAAAATTCTTTACGATTAATTCCATATAACAATATATCGAAATTTCAAACAGAGAAGCAGCTGATACAAACTCAGCATTCAAAGTGAATCACAGTTGTTGTCGCTGCTTTTAATCTAGAACTTGCTCGATTCAGTAATTAGAGCCAAAAGGCTTTTATTGTATTTTAAAACTTTTATGAAGGTTTTTCGGGTCTGTGCTTCTCTATATACATATATATATATACTATTTCACAGCCCGAACAGTTTAGACTATAAACGCTGGGAACGCTTTCTTTCGAGTGCCCTCTACACTTGACTAAATTTACCTGCTGTGTGTTTTTTACGATTTTGTGTTAGAATTCTGAGTTGGTTGCCACAGAATAAGTCAGTTAATTGGGAATAGTTAAGAAATGTAGTGCACACATAATTAAAGAGGCACAATTCGAAATTCGTATCTTTGCAGCTATTGTATCTTACGTTTGAGTGCCACCCCTTGCCGCTCGCCAATCCAAAAGAGTGTGACGCATGGGAAACTTGTGGCTTGCTGCCTGGCTACAAGTTCTTATCAGCGTTGTGCTTGTAGTTAGACCAACACTTTGCCCGAGCTACCTACTTATTTATGTATATATGTGTGTGAACTTGCGTTCATAGGTAATCAGCGTGCTTGTTTATGAATCTTTGAACAAACATAAGTACAACTCATAAACGGTTGACATTTCATATCGCTGATTAGAGCGTTACCAAAAATAGACATTACATATGACTTATGCTATGCGGCTTTTGTTTGTTTTTCTGTTTTTCTGTCATGAAAAGGGGACACATTTTTGCTGACAAAAGCTGGCTGACAATTTTCACTTAACCCCGCATGCTAGCAGCCAATTAATGGCATTCAAAAAATAGAAGAAGAAAAAAAACATAACTGACGAGGCGCAGCCCAAAACGCAACTCGGTGCCCATTCTAAGCTAATTTAGCGCATTAATGTTAACTCGCACAATTTACCCCAACAGGAAAATCTAGAAACACAGCAGTAACAACAACAACAACAACAACAACAACAAGGGAGTCATTGACGTTTGACACAGTTTTCTTTTTTGTTGTTGCTTCATTTTATTTCTCTGGCTGTTTTCTTCGTTTCCCAGCGCTGTTTTCTCCACACATTAGCCCATCTGCATATTTCGTTTCGTTTCTGCTTTTTGCCGACTTTTACACGCTTTTCCACTTCAATTTTATGTAAACATATTTTTTAAAGCTATTTTTTGCGTGTTACCAAGTTAATTAGGCCGCGCTTTGCAATGACAAAGCCATGGCCTATCCCATCGGGCATTGTGTGCCAAATTTCCGCTTCCAATTTCCCATTCTACCTATATTTTATTAGTATTTGCATCCTTTGTTTTTTGCCAGCATAATTTAAATTTTATTTAAACAAATATATATATTTTATACAATCTGATAACTGAGCTCATATATATATATCGATAGCAAAGAAAACAAAAAATGTTGTTGCATTAAATTTGGTTATTATTGAGCACATTTTGCCGAAGGCATTATTTACATATCAATTTAAATGTTGTTGGGATATTATTTTGTAATTTAATTGAACGTCCATTCCTGATTAATTGGCTGTCAGTGTGAGTTATTGTTGTGCGCTAAAATAAATAAATAATAAATATGCCAAACTGCGTGCGTTGCGAAAAATAAACTCACTAAACAGACAAATTTATGTACAGCACCAACAATTGCATAATTTTTTTTTACAGACATATGTTTTTCCGCGCTCAAAATCAATTGCTGTCCAGATAAAGAAAACAGCCGCAAAAACAAAAAGCAGAAATACATTTAGCTTTCAATGCGGTTGTTTTTTTGTTTGTATTATAATAAATTTGTCATAAGTTTTTGAAGTCATAAATCGAAAATAGATTACAGCATTAACAAAATCTAATATGAAAGAGAGTGAACAAATGTGTATATATATAAAGTTTAATGAAATAAAACAAAACATTTCACATGTTCTTATTAATGACAATTCTGTTGAGTCATAACTTTCTTTTCAAGTTGAAACAGGGGCCAACTTTCTACAATACAGTGATGACCAGATATATTATGAACATGTAGAACATATAATGAGTATATATCATGTGTATTAGCTTCTTTATATATAGTTCACTTCATTCACGCTGGAATTTAATATATTTTGAGTCCGCTTTAACTTCACATTAAGTCTTTTGTGAAGGCACTGAAATTGATCACACACCCGACGAACATGCATGTGTATTTGGATATTGGGCGGGCGAGTCATGCATGCCAGGATATTTTTCTTAAAGGCCTGCAGCAAGCGCTTTTTTCATTATTTACATAAACCTAATTTTCCCTAAATCATTTTTTGAACAATAACAAAGAAAATCTATTTACGGCATGGCGTTTTCGCCCCTAATTCAAGTCGCCCCCTCTCTTCCTCCTCTAATACCACACCCCAAAAACGAAAAAAACGAAGAAACGATGTCGAAGACAACGGCGAGGAAGCAAAATGCCAAAGAAATGGATATGGAAAAACGTGGAAAAGTGGCAAAGTGAGGGGAAAATTTATAGACAAGTGCAACGTTGTCGTATTTCAGGCAACAGCAACAAGAACAACAACAAGAACACAAAATGCCAAAACCCAAGCAACAGACAATAAAATTAAAGAGTTTGCAAAGCCAAAGCCAAAGGATCCAACGTGGCTTACACTGCATGCAAATGGCTGAATTTCATGTGTGTGTGTGTGTGTGTGTGTGTGTGTGTGTATGCGTATGTGTGCGCCTTAGGATACATTTATTAAGCTTATAACGGCAGGGCATCATCGCAACGCCAAAATAATGCACAAAATTGAATTATCGATAACGTTGGCAACTATCGCAGCTATAATTTCTTTATGGTTACACGTTACATGCCAGCAGGGTCGGGTAAGGGGGCGTGGCTACCTATCTGATGTGGCATGTGGCTCATGTTTCTAACTAGAGGTACTCGCTGCTAATGCGCCCGGCAATATGCAAATACAATTTTGATGTGGTCCTTGCCATGCATTTTTTTAAATCGTTGTATGTTTGATGGTGGAAATAATAACAACCGATTGATAACTTAGTTGACATATAGTGCACCCTAGTTCGATAGAGTACTTGATCTGCTTAAAACCAGCAAATCATGTTATAACTCTTAACTAATTTAACACCAACAAGATAAGCTACATTAATATTCAATAGCAATGGATGTTACGAAGAGAACCTGCATGAAACCGACTGAAATAACTTCATCTGACTTAACACCAACAAGATAAACTGCATTTATTATTCAATTGAACTTCAGTATTCAGTTGAACTGTCTTCTAAACCTAAATCTTAATCTTAGAATTGTGGAATTCGAAATATACAATTGGATGCTGATTTAAACAAAATTTGAGCTCCATTCAGTTTTGTTAGCATTAATTTAAATAGAAAGTTTGAAAAAGCACCAAAAAATCGTGTTCATTTTGCTTAAAACCAATATGAACAGAATACAAAGATAATAAGCTATATAAATACAGAAAAATGCAAAACGTATATAGTTTTATAAAATATTTTTCAATTTACATAAAAATGCGTTTATGCATATCAAATTACGTTTACACAAAAGATACACACACACGCGCACGTTCTCTTCCGCTTGTGCGCCTAACGCTATGCAATGCATAAAAAGGGGGCGAACGCCTGCCCCCCGCGGCAACATGTGGGAGCAACTGTGCTTCGCTGCACAAACTGATTATGAATAAACAAACGGGCATTTTTATAAATATTTTGTGCATTTTGCGAGCATTTTATAAAAATTAGATATTTATGCATTTCTTTGTGCATCGGTGCACCGGTCGCCCGTGCACACAGTAAATTGCAAATTGCCGTGCATAGGGCGCATAGATATTAGAAGCCCATTAGAGAACAGGTGAAATAAAGAAAACAGGAAACAGCAGACAGCTGTGTCTTTCCAAAGCATCGAACAGGCGGCAGCAACAAACAGCTGCTGCTGCTGCCGCACAATCACCGAGCCACCCACAAAAACACTTGTGGCCATTGGTAAGCCGCTTGATGCGCCTGACCAGTCCAACTCGGGCCAGTTGGTGTCCAGACCCGAGAGACGTCGACAAATGGCTGGGAGGCTTTTTGTTATTTATTTAACACTTAAAAAGCATTCCACTCTTTTGCTCATTAATATCTCATGTTGCCCCTTAATGCATTCGGCTGTTGCACGCTTTCGAGAGCCGTCTGACATTCAAGCCGAACCGAAGCTTGGCATATCGTTTGTTGTTATACATCAGCAATCCCTGCTGTTGTTGCTGTTGCTGTTGCTCTTTTTTTGTGAATTTTCAATTACTTTGGTAATTTTATATTATTGAAATTGCACGCCACAAATTGTAATTATGGCGCTTTGCCATTCCACTTGCCAATTGCGCGGACATCGGGCAGATGGACGCCACCTGAAATATGCTGCGCTTTTGTAATCTGGTATTTACGAAATAAATAAAACAATAAAAGAGCTCAATGAAAAAACGAAAAACAAAAATGAAAAAAAAAGAAGTTTGCATAAAATTCCAAATGCATTTAAAGCTTTCAGGTTTAATTCGCGCTGCATTATTGTAGATTCAGGCAATAGCTGTGTGAGTGTAAATAATAGATAGATATATTACGGCAGGGCGCCGATAAGCAGGCAACAGAATATAACTTTGAGCCGATACACAATGGCCCGATAATGCCGACAAATATTTAACAAATTTATTGCACACCGAAACATAATTAACAACAACAAATCATGCGAGGTGCAAACAAAAAAAACGTTTTAAATTAAAATATATAATAATCAAGATTGGTGTTGGGTATTTCGTTTTGGTTTTGGTTTTGTTGTGCTTTGCTTTATTTTATTTGCGAAAAACCGTTGACAAATTGTGCAACCAAATGACCGAATGGAATTTCTAAATAAACAAGCTAAGCATAAAATGGCGCAGAGAACGTGGAAAACCCCATTAAAAACCAAATGCGGTCAAAATATTTATCATTTATACATGCACACAATTGCAAATGTTTATTAATGTGCGTACAGGTGTGTAAGCATATGCGAATATGCGGCCAAATATCCTTGAAAAATTGCCGTCGGTTTTATAATTTATAGCAGGTTAGCGCGGGCTTGGCCCAAAGAAATGCTAAAACCGCCAACCAAACCACAAACAACAAAATGGCCAAGCGAAATAATTGATCAGGCATAAACAGTTGTTTGGACCGCCAATTTATTTGATTTTCAATTGCATTTTGTGCACAGCATTATTATTTCATTATGTCCTTTTCTATTTTTACCCGTAGTAATTCAAAAAAAGTTGAAGAAAAATGAAATAAAAACTAATCTAATCAAGTTACATGGCAAAGAAAATCAATTATTATTGTGTTTTATTTTAGCATTCAATTTGAATAATCAATAGTTAACATTAAATAAAAAGTCTTTGCATATTTACATAAAAGCATTGCTTTTATGGCATCAAATTGCCATCTGCCGTGCAACTGTACAGCAAACAGTATTAATTAAAATTGTTATTACTAACAATTAGTCATTTCACCGTCGAGTGGTTATCAAATGGAAAATCATGTCCGAATTATCCTAGCATTTATATAATACATCAGAAATTGCAAAACTAATAAAATGATTAATTAATTTTAAACCAAAATTAAACTTCTTTACACTTTTAAAGTTCACCTTAATAAATTTTGTAATTGTATAAAAATACAATCCTAGAATACCTTTCTTTACTTGTTTCACATATCCAGGGTATAAAAACAACAGCAAATAGCCGTACACTCTATTTCAGTAACCATAAAAATATTAATTTAAATGTGGATGAATACAAATTATTGTTGGAATATTGCAACATCAACAACAAAAATAACAGAAAGCTATCAGCAAATACAGAGAAGCCATTGAAAAATGTTCCCTTAAATAATTCGAATGATATTTGATATTCAGTTCTTTATTTGGTGCATTTGCCGTTGATTTAATGACAATTTCAGTCATTAAATTGCTGAAAATTAATTTTCGTAAACGAAATAGCGCAAATTGTGAAAGCATATTTGTGTTAATAGCCTAGCGAGCAGTTATTTATCTGAAAATACATTTTAAAAAAATGTTTAATTTATAGAGAAAAACTCTTCACATGCCACAACATGCTTATTTACATGGCATATACAAAACCGCGTTGATATTATGACAATGGTATTAGACGAAAAAAAAAATCTGTGATATGTGCCTGGACATAAAAAACATTTATTTGTATGTGTGTATGTAAATATCGGCTGGTGTTTTTAAATTTAGTATATTGCGATGCGTATTATGAAAAGTGTTATGTGACAAACATTTTGTTGTTAAAGAGGTTTAATTGAAAATATATAATATAAACAAACGGTAAAATCTGTCCATTTTGTTAATTACAAAAATATTTAAGCTCTCGTATTATTATAAATTTATTACCTTGATGACCAGAAACAACAAGAACAATACCAGATTAACTCCATTAAACTTTTCTTTCTTAAGAGTTGTTTGCTCATGTTCACAAGCTCCATTTTTAGCGGTTGGGACTCTCACTTGGCCTTTAACCATACATGGGCCAACACACATTAAACTGCCACTCAGTAAGTACACACACGAGTGTGGTGTGTGTGTGTGCACACTTCCTACCCTGGCGCTGTTTATTTATTTAGCTATTGCCAAAACGTACTTCAATGTATGAATTTCATATCACTTCGCACATAAATATTATTATTATTATCTCTCCGCCTCGGGGCGTCACAGAACATGTAAATAACTGCACATACATACATTGATATAAGAAATGATAAAGTGCAAGTCGTGTCATTTCTGTGCATACAAAGAGAGAGAGAGAGAGAGAGTGAGTCAAAACG
Source organism: Drosophila paramelanica (assembly GCA_035043915.1). Classification (NCBI taxonomy): domain Eukaryota; kingdom Metazoa; phylum Arthropoda; class Insecta; order Diptera; family Drosophilidae; genus Drosophila; species Drosophila paramelanica. Next base: position 3,847,288 of record JAWNMO010000354.1, on the reverse strand, counting down.
CCATAAAACATATCGCCGCATGTTAAATGATAACGTAAAATGCTCGAAGACCTTGGCCATTAGCAAATATTATTGTTGACTAGACAACCATCAGGAAGCAGACAACAAGCTGAGGCCATAAACCAACAGAACTCAGACACGCTCCAACACTTCAGGCCATCATATTCATCTCTTGGCTATCAGAAAAACTGAAAACTCTCCATGTGTCAATAGTCGTAGTCAATAGTCATAGTCACTAATCAGTGCTGTTGAAAGGGGTTCGTCATGCAAATGCGCTGGTTATCCGCAATATTTATATTTACCCCGGTCAGCGGCAGCGGCAATGCGAGCAGGTCAGCCCAGCCCCACATTGCCACAAGCTCATAGACGTTGCACATTAGTTAAATCAATAGCTGGCCGGCCGACCAAATTTACTATATAAATATTTACATATCCAAGTCGACAATTATTGAAATCTCAATTGAAATTGTTTGCTTATCTGTGCGTGTGTCTCTGTTTTTGTTGGGCAGTCACAAAAACCATTCCACGCAAGTGTTGCTATTGTTATTGTTATTTTATCAAACCAATTGCTTTAATATTTAACATTTGAAATAGATACATTAAGCAATCTATTGATAATATGCTTTAAATATTATTGTTTACAACATTTTTGATTCCGAGCATTAGTTAAATGTGTATTCCAAAGAGTTGTTACAAAAATAATTTCATAATTAATTTCAGCAAGTAATAATAATAATAATAATAATAATAATAATAATGCTTAGTAAACTGTTCGACTAGCATTAAAACTATGTGAGAATTTAATTTTTGCGAAATTGTGGTAATTTGGAAAAACAATTTTTGTGAAAATTATTAGAGCGAAAAATTGAATATTGAAAAATTCATCGATTTAAATTGTGGAATCGATCTAAATGAAAATTCATGGCCAGAATGCCATAAAACTCAGAAAATCTGTTAACTTTTGTCAAATTTATGTGTGTTTTAAATATGAGACCTATATGTCCGAGAGCTTACAAATCCAAATTTTTCTCATGTTGGGCATGATTTTTGACACAAAATTTGACAATCTTAGAATTAGTCAAATCGAGTGGTCGTGGCACAAAAATCTTAGCAATTTGTCTGAAAAGGATATTGCAAGTTTCAAGTTTAGTTTTTGTGTGGCAACATATTCTTTAGGTTAACTAGTTTTGTTACCTATTTGTTTTGGGCAGTTTGCCCATCAGACGGACATCTTTTCTGTTCATGTACCTTGGACAAATACTTTTCTTATTTTATTTTAATAGTTTTGTATGTAGCATTTGTAATCATTAAGTATATATATATATATATATATATACAAAAATTAAAATAGAAATAACCGATTCCCAGTAATTTCATAGACAGTTTTTTTATTGGTTGGTCAAATTGAATTTTTATTTTTTCCCTATTTCTATGTGGCTTGTAAGCAATAATATTATACATTATTGTTATTATTATTGTTATTACGCCGATTTATAATATAATTTAATTAAACAAAAAGAAAAACACTTCCATCGACCTTTAATGGAAGGAATATCTATTAAATTATCAGTCCGAATATTTTGAAATGCCAAAATGTCAGATGCATGAAAAACCATTGCGCATTTTAAATGCAACAAAAAACAATAAAATAAACAGCACTGAATACAGAAATCCACACAACCAACCAACGGTCCAATAACAAAAGCAAACGCAACGTGCTGATAATGACAATTAGTGGCCACATTTAAATTGATGCACTTGATGAGAAATGCAATTGCAAATGCAGCAGCCATATACACACACACACACACACACACATTCGCGGATATAAATGCTTATGTATAAAGGGTAATTTACGGGATATGCGATTGGTAAAAATTGCATTTTTCTGGTGAACCGAGGCCGCCTCGATATTTACACGTACTACCAAATTGAGCACTTTTATATGTGTGTGACTATAGTATGGCAATTACACACACACACACACGCGCGCGCGTATACAAATTGCAGCAGCATTGCCAATTCATGCCTACCGAATAGTGCATAATTATGCCCAGTGAGGTCGAGCTCAGCCCTGAAAAGTAGGCTTTGACATTTTATTGCACTAAAGCCGACCGACTCTTTCCACATACTGTTAAGGGCCAGCATTCGGTAAGCATTTGGCCAAATCCTTTTAGTATTATTACAAAATATACTTACACGTTTGGGCGTGACACGCGCCCAGTTGGCCGTTAGTGTAGTTTGGGGTACAATTCGTTATTTGCGGCGATGCGCATATAAATTGCATTTTTGAGCAGTTGCCTCGGCTGCAGATGGCCCTGGTCGCTATCTTGCTTATAAAGGGTTTGGTTCTCTTCTTTATTTTTTTTTGGTGTCGCATCAAAATGGTTTATGGCCAACGGCTACAAAATGTCATCTATCGATGGGCGGCCGTTAAGCTTTGAGTGTGTCGGGCCATTTTTATTTTATTGCGGCTTATGACTGAGCTGAGCTGTGCCCGGGAGCAAAGCTCATTACGCTAATGGATGCAACGCACACCCGCACCTACACATATGCGTGTGTATATCTGTGGCATTTGCCATAGATTGAAAAATACATTTTTGCTGGTGGCCGCTTAAATTAAAATAAATTGACTTAGTTCACAGCGCGCGCTTTGCATTTTAAACGTTCACACGCAAATCGCGCGGCTTTTCTGCGCATTTGTAAATTGGTAAATGGTCGCCAAAATGTTTTCAATCCCGTTTATTATTTTTTAATTATCATAATGCCAATGTCGCACAAATTCAATTAGAAATTGTGCTGTGATCCTGCGGCTCTTACAAAAAATTCAATTTCGCATTGCTTTTAACCTTACATACTCACAGCTAATTAACTAAACATATTTAGATATAATTTAGTTATATATAATTATAAATCATTTTTTCTATTTTTTACAAGTCTTCAATTACACGAAAGCTCTTTGAATTCCTGACCTATTATTGTTATTTCATCCTTTTTTTTTTAATATGAAGGTAATTGCATCTCCATAGGTGGTTTATCGTTTTCCCGATTTCAACGCCCAACACGTCATACTGTGGAATTTTAATTAGAAATAACGTTTTTATATATACGTACACAAATGTAACACTTATTTATTTAATTATTGCATTTAATTGAATTTTAATAAATTTACACGTTCTGTGTGCAGTAATGCATGAGTTCAATTAAATAACATTAATCAACATGCCCATAAAAGATATGCTAACATATTTAAATAAAAGCACATTCAACAATTAAAGAAAACAAAAATATATTATATAGCTACACAAATAGGAAAGATAAACATTTGTGCAGCCAGAAATATCTTATGCTATCTTGGATATGATTTATTGCCGTTGCAATTGTATATTTATGCGTTGCGCACGCTTCGAGCTAAAACGTCAAATTCAATATTCAAACGGAGTTCCCGAGCAATTTGGCTAACTCGAACGGCGGCGGCGGCTTAGTCCCCTAACCCCTAACTGTAATATCCCTTGGCGCTCTCAGTCACATCCGGTGCGACATGCACTTCCGTTGCTTTGCGCAGCGCGCATCCTTTGCATCCTCAGCTAACACAAACTAAAATGTCCTTTTGTCTTAGAAACAAAGCACAAGCTGCAGCGCACATTTCTTTGCTGGCCGCAATTAATTTATGCTCGTTTTTTTCTGCGCCCGGCTTTGGCGAGTTTTGCCACTTGACTTTTGCTCGCCCCGCCGTATTTTGGTTTTTGTTTGAACGCTTTGAGAATTTTAATTTTGAATTGAATTTCTTGCTTAGGAGCGTATACGGCCCTGTGCTCCCATAAAAAGACGGCGCCACAAAATGGCTGGCAAAATGGCGCCGCTTTGGTCAACGCACGTTGCCTTTGTTTACTTTTAATTTGATTATTCCTCTTTTTTCCATTTTTAAAAAGTTCTCTAGTTTTTTAACTTGTGCGCAATTTTGTAATTAAGCAATTTGACCGCAGCTAGTAAAAGTTTTACGCAAATGAAGGCAGCGTAATTGTTTTCGCTTTTTTTTTTGTGTTTTTCCTTATTTCATTTAAACTTAAAAAGGAGTATTTAAGGCCACTTTATCAGACCCACCTCAAACTGCTGGACAGGCACGTCAGACGCATGAGTCGATATCAACAGACGTTAAACGGACAGTTGGACAGCTCTGAAACATGTCTACCGTCATTTTTAACAACTGAGTAAAAGTTTTCTTAATATACAAACATATATAACAAGCCCTTTATAGAAAAGCAAAAAACAAGTCGGGCGGGTTACGTTAGCAGATACCTTTTACCTTGATTATTGTTATTCATATATGTAAAAAACAAATATGTAAAAAACAAATATACATTCAATGCACAAATATATTTGTTTTATCAAGTAAATTGTAAAATGAAAGAAATTAGCTAAAAGCAACACAGCTAAATGAAAGTGTGAGAAAATATATTCAATATTAACAAAAATAATACAATATAAACAAAAATAACTTTCAAAATTGGGTGTGGCTAGATAGTCCGAGCATATTCAAGCATATATTCAAATAGTTACACCTGATATCACTTTCTAATAATTCTTTCTACCAGGGTATACAAATGTAACACCCCTTTGTGAGCAGCTCAGCACCGAATGCCAAAAGCAAGCAAACAGCTCAAAAGTAGTCAAAAAGAAAAACGCTTATCTGCAATTGGCTTCGTAAAATATACGAAAACATATTTAAATTTCCCCACAGGCAACAAGTGCCAGGGCAACAACAGGACCAGGACAAAGTCAGTCAACTAGTTGTCTCCCATGCGGGTGGCTAAAAGCACACACACACACACACACACTCGCACAGACGCCCACTCACCCAAATGGCAACAACCAAACAAACTGATACAAGCTCAAGCGTATGCAAATCAAAGTTATTGTCAGGCCAAAAGTGTCTACCGATGCGTACAATTGAGTGTCATATTTCCAGTTTGTTGTGTATGGAAAAGCAACGGCAAACTAAGCTGCTACAGCCCATCCACTTTCCCATCACTCTCATTTGAGGTCCAACTTTCTGCAAGGGTAAACTCAAGCTAAAAGTTTTTTTTTATTCTTTTTATATTTTCTACTTCCTGCGCTCGTTTTTTGGCCATGCAACTTGTTATCATTGTTGCGTGTCTAAAAGCCAATGGAGGAATAAAACTTTGCCAACAAACAGCAGTAACGCAAACATTTATGCTGCGCCAGGATTAACATAACAACAACAATAACCTGTAACATACGCGCCAAGGCAAACATACATAAACCAGTCTAGGTGCGTGTGTGTGTGTGTGTGTGTGTGTGTGTGTGTGTGTGTGTATGGGCGTGTTTGTATGTATGAGTGTTTGCATGCAATCAATGGTTATCCAGTTTAAGCGACATGCTAAAAGCGTTGAAACTTTTACCTTTGACTATAGCCATAATTCTTATACACTATAAAAAGGATATTGAAAAAATTCTGCAAATGAATTTTACAATCAAGAACTACAATGCAAATGTTCTGCGTAAGCAATGTAGCAATGAGGTGGATATAACATATTCTGTTCCGCAAATTTATTATAAAGTAAATTATGAATTTATAGATAATTCCTTAAAGATCATCTACTTTTTTGTATATATTGCCCAAAGTCACTGTGGATTTAAATATTATTTGTTATTTATTATTGAACATAATTTGATCTCTCCAAGGAGACAATTTTGACATTTTTTCAAAATGTTTTAAAATCGATTTTGCAATTTGAATTATTGTCAAGAAATAATCGTCTATTTAAGCTATGTTTTAATTTTGTAAGTCGTATACGCCCTACTTATTATATAATAAGTTTTATGCATATCGCAGCTACCGACAATTTACTACACTAAGTATATATGTATATAGAAAGGTCATCGTCTTTAAAAGTTAGAAAGTTAAGAAAGGCATAAATTTGACATGCCACGTTGGAGTGGCTGATAGCGCTTATACATCAGGCTTTATGAATAATTTAAAAGCATTTTGAATGACTCGATGCGGCAACTTTTATTGTTTGTCATTCTTGCAATATATTTGTTAAGTGTTTGAAATGTGCAAAATATATTGTGGTTGCAAATACAGAATAATGTGTACATCCAAAAGGATTGATAAAAACATCCTTTACTATTTATTGGGTTGAAATCGATATTTAAAATACTTGGAAGTTGACTTTAAAATGTGTTGCTGAGTACACGGGAAAAAAGTTTATATTGTAACTTATGCCACGCCCTTCTAGATTCCAATCTGGGGCCAGTGGCAGGTCGAAATAATATACGAAATGCCGAGAAAAATAAATTAATTCATGTCCTGTGGCGCTTAAGTCCATTAAAAATCATTTCGATCGATGTGAGTGGCGGACAGCGCACATTGCGATTTTCTCACAATTAGCATTTTGGCATCCACTCCAGATTCTATCAGCCTCCGGCCCGCACACACACACACACACACACGCACACACACACACACACAGACACACACCTGCCCAACAAAAGAGAACGAAACGATTGAAACATTTTTAAAAATTTGAAATTCATATGCGCAACAAACGTGAAATGTTTTACGAAGCGTATTCGGCAATAAAACAAAACAAAAAAAACAAAAAAAAAAACGGAACAAAAATAATAATAAAAAGTCGAACCATACGCAAGCAAAATATACGTGAAAACAAATACGATATGAAAGAGCTGTGGGAAGCGCAATTGGGTTGTGGAGCGGGCTGTGGAAGTAGAACGGTGAGGTAAAACAGCAAAATCGCTGAAACACTCGACCCATAGAAAGCGGCAAAAATAAATAAATATATGAAAACACCTAAAAGGATTCAATTATTCCCCCTCGTTACACAACAAAAAAGAAACACGAAGCTTACTCTACCAGCAAAAAGTGCGCGTCCATAAAAGTATGCAACAGAAATTGCTCACGGCATATAAAGTGCTCCCCCCTTCCCCACGCTCGATGATGGGGTTACGATGTAGCTGCGGGAGAGTGAAGAGGGGTGAGGAGGGGGTGGGGGGGGCTATGCCATATGCACGCGCATAAATCGCAGCCAGATAGGGACCAAAACGATGACGACGACGTTGGCGCTGGCATTGGTATTGGCCATAAAAGCAAGCGGCATGTAAAAAGGGACACTCATATTTATATGCGCTGATTGCCAAAGCAATGCAGCACACACACACACACATGCGAACCGATATATATACATATATATTGATTGAAAAATAATATTTTAGCGGCAATCTACAAAGGAAAACTGCGATTCAGTGCACAAGTTTGCATTGCATAGAAACAACACGCATACGACATGTGTTCTATTCATTTACCTGCATTATCAATGTCGCTGCTTAATTTAAAATTGGTCTCAAGCAGTACGCATATAAAGGAAACAAAAATAATCCTCTTTATATTTGATATTTGCAGTTAAAAAAGAAATATGAAAAAAATAAACGAAAGCGAACTATTTAATTAAAATTTTCTGAATACTTTATGCTCTTTGTAGTTTTGGGAAATCATCTCAGCGGAGCACGGCATTGATCCCAATGGCTATTATCATGGCGAATCGGAGCTGCAGCGCGAGCGCATCGACGTCTACTACAATGAGGCGAGTAGCGGCAAATATGTGCCACGCGCTGTGCTTATCGATCTGGAGCCGGGCACGATGGACTCGGTGCGTCAATCGCCCATGGGTCAACTCTTCAGGCCCGATAACTTTGTGTACGGCCAGTCCGGCGCCGGTAAGCGTATTAATTTAGTTTTTTTAGTTGCGAGTGCTTGTTGAATGTTCAATTGTATTCTGGCTTAACGATAAAGCCGCGTCTTTAATTTTGCCCAACGGCAGTTGCACCGTTAATCATTGTCCTCTCTGAGCTGAAGTACAACAGGACAGCAGTTAGCTAATGCATTTCAGTTGCTCATTAATGCTGCCATGTCCTGACATGCGACAGCCCGTGGTACGTATACGGATCCGCTTGCCCAGCGCTTTACATCATTGTGTGCTTTTGTTTTTCCTCGCAAAGTGCGCCCCGTAGCTGATCGGCAGTTTGTTCTCCTTGTCATTTGGGTCGCTCCCATCATCGACAAGAACAAGCGGCAACAGCAACAAGAGCAACCGGCGACAGCAACAGCACATCATGTGCTGTTGTCATTGCTTTGATAAGTACAAACAAGATGACGTTGATGAAATTGCGGCTACGTTCAGCTTCCCACAAGCATTCCTGATAAGCAACAGCAGTGGGCGGCGATTGGGCGACAAGTGGCCAACTGTTGAGGTGGCTGGGCCACCGTTAATTTGTTTCTACAGTGCTTCTTAATGTTGTTGTTGCTATAATTACCGCTTGTGCTGCCGCAGCCGCTGCTGCAAGAGACGTGGCTGTCCGGACTGCTCAGGATAATTGCAATTATAAAATGGCCTGCGGATGACGATGAAAATTAATTTTGTACATGTCACTCATCACAACATGCTGTTGTTGTGTGTGTGTGTGTGTGTTGTGTGTTCGCGGAAGTGCGTGTGCTTATTAGATAAATATGTTATCGCAAATCTACTTGTGCATTCTATCACCTGGCTAACTCTGCTTCTGTTACAGGCAACAACTGGGCCAAGGGCCACTACACAGAGGGCGCCGAGCTGATCGATTCTGTCCTCGAAGTTCTGCGCAAGGAGTCCGAGGGCTGCGACTGCCTGCAGGGCTTCCAGCTGGCTCACTCATTGGGCGGCGGCACTGGCTCTGGCCTGGGCACTCTACTCATTTCGAAGATACGCGAAGAGTATCCGGATCGCATCATGAACTCCTTTTCGGTCGTGCCCTCACCTAAGGTAAGTGCGCACATGCTGCGGATCATCAGCACACACATTTACACGTCCTGCTGCCAGGATTTAGGCCGCGGCAATCCGCTTTAGCAAATCAGCTTAGCTCACGCATTTCATTGGCGGCGTTTGTAAGCCGATCTGTGACCCGAAATCGCTTTACACCTGCACTCGTTTTTGTTAAATAGCCAAAATAAGCTGCACCCATGGCAACAAATGCGGCCAAAGCGTGCGTGCCACACATTAATATACAACAAATGCTAAAACTCACAATTTTCTGAAGCATTAATTAGATTGGTTATGATTCAACAAAATTAATCTGATAATAATATTTAAATTAATCAAAAGAAATACTTAACTGGTTAGCATTAGGGGTATTCTTTATTTATAAACAATATTTTGTAATTGTGAATGCAAGCCAAAAACAACTAAGAAAGTTCAACGAAATTGATTTTTAGAGTTTTAGAGAATGTTCACAAAACTATTGAAACACAGTGTTAGAACAGTATTCAGTGTTAAATAATATTTTCAATTGAGGCTGCTTTTGATTATTATGTGCCCCTTGTGCGGCAATTCAAATTGCCGTCGGTTATTGGCCGCTGCCAGCGGTTCAGCGATAAAATTCAAATTAATTTGCCTCGAATTTAGAGCCGCCAACGACAAGCGGCTAATTGACATTGCAATAGTTTAAATGCAATTTTGTGGGCCTGTTTATAAGGTGGAGGAGAGCACTGTACCTGGCATAGTATCTGTGCGACGGTTTGATGGCTCCTCGATGGCTGCAGTCTGACACGCTTCAATTATTGCTTAATTAACCTAGTTGCATATTTTACACGCACGGCCAGCCCTGGCGAGCACGTGAGATACCTTCATTTGCATTATAAGCATCACGAGCATTTAATTACATTTCGACATTTAATTAAATTAATTTAGTGGTAAATTGATTGTCAATAACAGGCTGTGCGCAATATTATATTCATTTGCATTTTTGTTTTTCTTTTCACCTTATCAAAACGATTAATTTTTAAATAATAATATATTAAAAAGTACAAAAGCTGTTCAAAACTTGTCGGTGTGGAATTTAATACGAATAAAACCTGCCTGAAAGATATTTATAAGATACAAAATCCTTCTATAAAATTTCTCGGTAAGCTTATTTAAAAATTCTGTTTGGCAAATTGATAGTCAGTTTACAGTGTATCCAAAAGGGAAATTGCAAAACACAATTTGCTTAAAATACACGTTAAATACAAGCCCTTAAATACGGCTCTGATGGTTTAGCTTGACACTCAATTTAAAGGGCCAACAGAAAAGGTTTATTGGTGCGTGAAATTAGCATTCGACAAACTGCTTATGCTCATACATTTCTCTCTCACACTCTTCCCCTCTCTCTCTCTTTCTTTATCTCAACATTTTTAGTTTAACACTCGCATAGTCCATATGCAGATCACATGAAACTTACGTTTTGTTCTGTTAAATTTATTACCGTTACGCTTGAGCAGCAATGAACAAACTACGAATGCGAGTGTTTATTCGTATTGTGGGTCAGTTGAGCCCTTTTGGCCAGTTGCCCAGCCCCTTTTTTGTAATTTGCCCCAGCTCTCGCCAGGGTGTTGTTATTTATGCGCTTGGTCTGGCGAATTACCGCAATGTTTTGGCATTGGCGGCCATTTTGTTGCGGCCAGGACTGACACGCCTGTCACTTAATGCGCATTTCAAATTTATGCGATTACTCGCATATTTTAATAGTAATCTTTTTCCTTTGTGCACTTGGCCAGCTATAATGTAGGCTTTAAAAATTAATTTGCGGCTTTGTAAATAGGCGTATTATGAAACTATTTAATTGGGCCCACTGATCCTTTGCTGTGCCGCCAACCGGCAACCAAATCCTTTTGATTCGGACAGAGCAAATATTTGTCCTGAGCAGTGGGCAAATACAACTTTGGCAGTTACAAATATGTGCAAGTTTTGCTCGGACATAACTCATTATAATTAGATTCATGTAGTACCTGTTCCAGGTGAATGTTCGTTATCGCTTTGGGCCTGCGCCATTAAATAATCGCAAGGATTTATGGGCAAACATTTTGCAGTGCTAACTGCAACTGCAACTGCGTTTTGTGTTTGTTGTTACTGGCTGGACACAGGCAATGCAATACATTTTGCCCAGGCAAACAGAGGCCAAACCAAAGTATTTCACATAATTTTCAATTGCTGCAAGCAAACACACAACACAAATACATAGATACCACATTTTGTGTGTTTTCTACAGAACATGCAGCTGCATGAATGCAACAACGAGTGCCCGTCGGGCTGACAACACTTTGAAGCAGCAGCAGGTGGGCGTCTCTTGGCCATTCCTCATTTTCCATTTCTATTAAATATTGTGAAATGCAATTTGCGTGTTCTTCACTTGATGTATTCCAAAACAATGCTAACTAACTAAATACATTTGCATACCCTGCACTTATTAAAAATGGTTAGAAAGGTTCTCATGCTCTCCGACCCAATAAATAATATATTTTCTTGGTCCGCATCAATAGCCGAGTCGATTTCGTTTATACCAACAGAGAGTTTATTTCCAGTCCTGAAATTTTTTTTATCACAATCAGCTTTTGTTTATGTAACAAAAACACGCAACTGAATTCAGGGTATCTTGGAGTCGGGTGCTCCGGACTTGAACAAGCCTACTTGTTAAATTTGAAAAACAAAATAATTAGCAAAACTAATCAATTCATGTGTTACACGGCTCAGTCCTGGTTTTTGCTCTAATTAGGAGGATAGTTTTAGGTAATTTGATACAATAACCATTCATTCATCGAATCACATTAAACAAATGATGTTAGAATAGCTCTGGCAATTAATGTATTGTCTGTTTGCTTTTATTTTCCATGCATGCCGCCGCCTGCCCGCTGTCGTTCGCTCCATCTGCCAATAGGTGTCCGATACCGTTGTGGAGCCGTACAATGCAACGCTCTCCATACACCAACTGGTGGAGAACACCGATGAGACCTTCTGCATTGACAACGAGGCGCTTTACGATATCTGCTTCCGCACGCTGAAGCTCTCGTCGCCCACTTATGGCGACTTGAACCATCTGGTTTCCGTAAGTGAATTTCATTCAAGCAACCAACTAATGTGTGTTTCGGTCTTGTGTTTGCACCCCCCCACATTCTCTGCCCAACAACATCGTCCACGTCCACGTCCACGCCCACATCCTTGTTGTTGTCGTCCAGGTGTCGGAGGTGGTCGTTGAGCCATACAATGCGACTCTGTCGGTGCATCAACTGTGCGTGAACACAGATGAGACGTTCTGCATTGACAATGAGGCCTTGTATGACATTTGCTACCAAACGTTGCGCCTTGGCTCACCCACCTACCAGGATCTCAATCATTTGGTGTCTGTAAGTAAATGGCCACGGATACAACAACGACTCACAAACCAATTTCAGGAATAACAATCATAAACTAAGCACACTCATCCTGTGCAAATCCTTACTAAAAAAATATGCCTTTCTCAACACTACACAGATCACAATGTCTGGTGTGACCACCTGCCTGCGTTTCCCCGGCCAGCTGAATGCTGATCTGCGCAAGCTGGCCGTGAACATGGTGCCCTTCCCGCGCCTGCACTTCTTTATGCCCGGATTTGCGCCGCTCACCGCCAAGGGCTCGCAGCAGTATCGTGCGCTCACCGTTGCCGAGCTGACCCAGCAAATGTTCGATGCCAAGAACATGATGACCGCCTGCGATCCTAGGCATGGACGCTACCTAACCGTTGCCTGTATCTTCCGCGGTGAGTCTTGTGTGGTGACCTGGTGACCTTTTCCCTGATAAATGGTTAGCATTTGGGCTTGATTCATAAGTGGCGTTGACATGAGTCGACAAGGGGCCGCGTGCTCTTTTGACTTTTTGCTGTGCAGCTCACGTCAAAGGTGACCACGCCCACATTCCAGCCGGGAGCCAAGAGAAATAGTGTTTTAACAACAAGCTGTAAACAGTTAGAAAAACGGATACAGCCATGTTGCCAACTGTCTGTGGTGAGCTTAGGCCCCGGCTAACGCGGCTTAGTTGGCAACTTTGTCGCTTTGTCATGTCCGGCACTTGGCACACCTGTCCGCTCCACAGGACCAGCCGCAGGCACGTAGCCAGCCGCTGCGACAGCGACAATTTTATTAGCAAACGCAAAGCCTACTTATGGGCGCCACTAAAAATGATTAATGCACGTCGACTGGCGGCTAAAAAGGCTGCAATCCGTCAGCGCGCACGTAGCGCAAATTTGTTGTTGCCCTTGCCCATGCCCCAAACCCAGCGTACGCGCCTCGCTGCGGCGGCGACGGCGGCGGTGGCGGTGGCGGGGTCGCATTTTTTCGCGCTAATTTTTAAATTAATAAACTGCTGCGCTGCGGCGCCCAAAAGTATGCCGCATAATATTTCATTTGTTATTCCTTGTGTGCCTAACGGCCAAACGCTTGAACGCCCCTGCTGCCCTCCTCCCCCGCCAGCGACTTTGCCTTTGACTGATGACTCGCAAAACGCGCGTAATTAGAAATTTACTTTCAAGATCCATTGGGGAATTGCGAGCCTCGGTCTCGGTCTCAGACCCAGTCCCAGTCCCAGTACCGCGACCGCTGCCTGACACGGCTTTTGGGCCTTAACTAATCATGCTGAACGTGACTTAAGGCTGCAGCGGCAGTGCCTGTCGCAAAACGTTCCCGCGTCCCTTTGTCCGCGCCTGCAAAATAATTAATCACAAAAATGAGCTCCAACTGAAAAAAAAAAGAACAACCAACAGGAATTTAAACAGCTTTTTTAGTTGCCTCATGGGACTGTTTCTGTTGGTTTCCTCCTGCTGCCCCCGCACCGCAGACGCCCCAAAAGCAGATATTGGTACGGCCATAGCCCAGGTGGCCAAGTGCGCTGGCAGGGCTTAGAAGCCGTTTAGTATTTCATATTCAGGGATTTGGGGATTTACTTTTACTTGACGCATCAAAGTCAACTTGGCTTTTGATGTGAAAGAAAGCGAAAGAGCGGAAAAAAAGCGGCTGCCAACAAAGTTCAAGTATTTTTACTCTGCACTCTTAATAATTAACAGGACCCATGTCCATGAAGGAGGTGGACACACAAATGCTCAACGTGCAGAGCAAGAACAGCAGCTACTTTGTCGAATGGATACCCAACAATGTGAAGGTGGCCGTCTGTGACATTCCGCCGCGTGGCCTCAAGATGTCGGCCACCTTCATTGGCAACACCACAGCCATCCAGGAGATATTTAAGCGCATCTCCGAACAGTTTACGGCCATGTTCCGGCGCAAAGCCTTCCTGCATTGGTACACTGGCGAGGGCATGGACGAAATGGAATTCACCGAGGCGGAGAGCAATATGAACGATCTGATATCAGAGTATCAACAGTATCAGGTACGACACGAACTTTCACTTTTGCCCTCATAATCCTCATAATTCCATTTCCTTTGCACTTTCCAGGAAGCCACCGCCGACGACGAAGTCGAATTCGACGACGAGCAGGCCGAGCAAGAAGCTTACGAGTCTGAGGCACTGCAGAATGGCGATGCCTAACGAGTACTCTATACACAATCGCGTTTTACTTGTACATGACTGTCTTTTAAAATAGGTTAAAGTGCATGTCGACACAAGTAATGTCAGTTAATAAACAGTAAATATAGTATTTCATTTTCTGTATGCCGAGTGTAGATTCATTTTTCTGTAAACAGATGCATTAAATGCTTAAAACAAACAACTGTATACAATTATAATACTTTTTTATATGCTTATCGCGAAATTCGCGAAGCATTAAAGGCAATATCTGTGGCCTTATAAAAATAATAATATAATATTATCTTTTTTTCTGCACGGCTTTTCGCAATTCAATGAATTCTGTTTATGCTCTGTGAATTTCTTACTTTTCATAAACTATGCATTTGATCGTAGATTCAATCATTGGGAAATAGAGACAATAGTAGTGAAATAATTTTGATTGTTGTTTTAATATTGCCATGAAGAAAATTTTAGGTTCACATTAACTTTACTGTCGCTATAAACTATTTTAATTTTTTTTTAGAATATATTTGATGAATTAATATATAAACTTGATCAATACTAGAACTACTCCCCTATTTTGCCAGTTAGTCAATATATTTTAATACACTAAAACTAAAATATTTGGTATACAGAAAGCTGTTGATCTCCCCCACACATTGCAACCTTAATATCCAAGCTGCCCATAGTTGCATTCCAAAAACCATATATCTGCAGGGATATTTAAACTTGGATACAGCACAGATAATTTAAATTCTCTTACGCTCACATTTCAATAACAAAAAAAACAAAATTGGGCCACAATGCAGCATTTTATTGGATCGTTAAAAATATGCAATCTATAGTGGATAGTTGAGCAGTACATCCTGTCGCGCCAGCTCCAACAACATAGGATCGTCGAAGAACTTATTAATGGACACATCCTCAGAGAGGCCCTTGCGCCGACGTGTCTTTATCATAAACTCACGTGCCAGATGCGAGGCTTGCTGTGGCTCCAGGGGGCGTATGACAATGCTCTTGTCCAGCGGATCGCCGGGCACGATTTGCCAGTGATGGAACACCGACAGACAGAACGCCTGTCCTTGGGTATGCGTGCGCAAATCCGTCTCAAAGCCAAACGAATCAATGGCGGGTATAAATGCTTTGATTGTGTAAATAGGCGAGCCCGAAACAGGCGCATCCTGTGTAACATGACCTCTGCAAGCATAGCCAAAATGAGTATACAGCAAGTAAGTAAATATTTAGAATGATTTACCTGCGCCGCGCCAGCACTGTGTAGACGGCAGACACACAATCCGCAGGTGCCTGCACTTCGACAAACAAATAGGGCTCCATTAGACTCGGGGTGGCCATGAGGAAAGCCGAGTAGGCGACACGACGTGCTGTGGGAATGATTTGGCCGCCTCCGCGATGCAGTGCCTCATTGGCTATCACCGCATCGAGAATTTTGAACTTGACATTACGTATGGGCTCCTCGCAGAGTGGACCTTCGCGCGTGCCCCACTGAAAGCCTTGTACGATGGATTCCTTAACGGCTGTCAGCAGATTCTTATCCACCTCGGAGGGCAGCGTATCATCCACCAGAATGTTGGGACCAGTTGTGTCCGGACCAAAAGCCCAGATAGACCGCGCCGCCAGCAAATCCCAATCATAGTTGACCTGAAAGAATTCGCCGATGCGCTTCTTATTCCAATTTATGCAAACCGTTTCGTTCTCGATGTCCTCGGCCAGTCCTTTTTCCAAGGGCTCGGATATCATTGTAATCTTGTTTTTCTTGTTTGGAGTCTCGGCAAAGCACTTCAACGAGCTGGTTTCCACAACGGTCTCACAGAATGCTACCACTGGATCGGCCACCTTAATATCAATCTCAGAGTACATCTTGCGCAGATCATGCATCACACAGTCCAGGTAAAGCTCGCCCGTTCCCAGTATAACATGCTCACCCGACTCCTCGACACGCGTGGAGAGCAGCGGATAAGATTTGTTGACCTTTCGCAAGCCGTCTAACATTTTGGGAAGCTCTGAGGGATTCACTGGTTCCACAGCAATCTTGATTATGCTTTGTGTGTTGAACTTGAGCGGTCGGAATATATAGAGATCCTCGGGCACATTAATGTCCACAATGCTGGATGTTTTCACAATGCACTGATCAATGCCCTCGATGAGCACCCAATTGCCGGAGGGCACTCGATTCAATTCGACTTTATAACGCGCCTCGTAGACCCAGAGCCTGCCCACTTGTAGAATGCGCGAATCTTCCTCGTCCTGCAGGGTATAGTTCTCGCCCAGAACGCGCACCTCCTGCCCGGCATGCAGTGTGCCGGACACAATCCGCGCCAGCACCTGAAAGAAGGTGCAGTCGTCGTTCGGGTACATCTTGGAGCTGTGCACCATCAGAGTGCCGTACTGATTACACGAGATCATGTCACGGTAAATGTCGCCCTCCTTGGGGCCCGTATAAATGTGATCCACTTTGCGCTTGGCATTCTCCAACGGTGACTTAATGTGCTCCACACACATATCCACAAAACCGCTACAATCGCCCATAAAGCGATTGCACACCACGCGCAGCAGTGGCCGTATATTGGATTTCATCTCATCCTTGGATACGCGCACCTGTAGCTCAGACAAGGTATCGGATAACGTGGTATCCACATCACCTACCACCTGAGCAATCAGCTTGTACATGGGCTCCAATATGAACTCCACAAAACTGCGTTGTGCCGAACTATGCGGCGGCTTCTTTGTGAATTTGCGCCTGTTGCAAAAGAAAAAGTGTTTAATAGATTCTCTCACGATATGTGTTTCCACACTTACGATTTGCTATGGAAATACATGTCGCCCCAGAGGCGCTTGGCAAACTCATTGTAATTGACGCCCTCGTATGTATCCGCATAGAGCTTGGCAAATGATTTCAGTGTGAAGCAGAAGCCATACAGAGAACTTGCGAAGCAAACATTGCCCAGCACGGGAGACACCATCAGATTGTCTTCCGCGCTGCCATAAGTGCTGCAAAGGGAAGGCATTTGTAAAGATTCAATACAAGAATTCATCTGCAAACTAACCTCAGCAAACTGTTGACTTCTTCAACAATGTGCTTCAGCTTAAAGTACGCATCCTGCGGTGGCAGCTTTAGCTCCAAAATGAGGCGATCGATCTGAAATGAGGATTAAATGTAAGCATATTTAAAGAGTTGCTTTAAATATCTAGCCGCATTGGACGCACCTTGTTGATGCACACAGTGATGGCCAATTTCTCCTGCACGGCATGCTTGAGCAGCCGTTCGGTGTTGAGCATGACACCCTCGGAGGCATCGATAAAGAGCACCACGCCGTCGCTCATGCGCATGGCAGCGGTTGCCTCATCCGAGAAATTAACATGACCGGGCGTGTCAAAAATATTCAGCAAGTAGCTCTTCTGCTTGACATCCTGGAGAACAAGCGTGACCGGCGTGGCCTTGATGCTACAGCCGCGCTCCTGCTCCGTAAAGAGCGTATCCGTGTAGCGCAGGGAGCGTTCTTCCATGTTTTCAAATTGCGGATGCGTCTGACGTATCAGACAATCCACAAACGTCGTCTTGCCGTGGTGCAAGTGACCAATAAGCGCGACATTACGAATCAAAGGCGGTGTGTCCATCAGATCAGCCATAAACTCCATATCGTAGGTGGTTTCGGGCAGATCCTGTTCCTTGATTTGAAATTTCAGCTTCTTGACGGGCTCAATGAGCGGCTTATCCAATGGCTGTGCATCCTCCTCCTGCACAATTGTCTCCACATCTGGCCCATATACCTCAACGGCCGATGGATAGTAACGTTTATCCTCATGTAGCACGACGGCCGTCACCTCTTTGTCCTCATCGTCTTGCGGTTCTGCTTCATCCTCATCCATGGCATCCTCCTATAAAAAATAATAGTTATTGCATTGCAACATTTTAGATATTTATTGAGTGCGTACGTCTTGGTCATCCTGCACATCGGGTTGACCGTAAATGCTCTGGTCATCATCGTCATCGCTGTCCAAATCGGGGCCGATATAGTTGCCAAACTCGTCATACAAATCGGAATCCATTCTGCAATTTGTATATATTTATATACGTATGTACACTTAAATTCATTATTTTTATTTTTCCAATAAACAAGCCGTTTGGTTTAATAACAATTAATGAACTTTATACACACACAAAAAATGATATAGCGAAATAATTTGTCAAACGGGGTCCACCCTAATGTATATGTAGTGCTTTACTTAGCCAAACGTTTGCGTGTTACAACCGGCACAGCTAAAGCAGATAGTCTGACCGAACCATTAACTTACCTCGATTTTAAATCGGCTGATATTAAAGGTTATATATGTTTTAGTAAATTTTCAACAATTTCTAGTTGTTTACTATCAGCTATTAATATTTTCAGCGAGAAAAACGCGGAATACCAAGCACGCTACTCTTCTTCTTCAAAACCAAGCAAACAGCTGACCGGCAGCAGTGTGACCAAAGCAAAGAATCACTATTGTTGCCAACTACATTTAATGAGCATGTTTCGCATCCCTGGCGGGAACACAATATTTGAAAGGCAGGATCTATTGTTTAGTTTTGCAGCCATTTGCATTGTAATTACCTTCACCACCCCCCGGTGGTCATTAGGACAGGTAAGAACAAATTTTGCCAGGTAGACAAATGAAGGTTTAAATTGCAGGACATTTTCTTGAAATAACGAGTCAACTGTCGTCTTTGCAACCAAACAGATCGTTATGAATGCGTGGTTAGTTTTTTTTTCAATGCTGTACCCGATTACCAGTGTCTGTGGTAAAGTGTCAATTGCAGAAGACTTAATTTCACTGCCGAACCAAATCGTTAGCCGAGAAGACTTGCTTATATTGGCCAAACACCACGCCGGTATTCACAAGCCGTATAATGTGAAAAAATATGTGCCATATAGCCCAACAAACTGGACAATCAACAAGGTAATCCCCTCAGTATCGTTGCCAGATAATAATTCCAATAATTATTTGGAATGGGAGAGTACTACAGAGGGAGCTCAAGTCGAAGAGACGACTGTTGAAACAGGCTACTCTGAGTCTACAACTGAAGCACTGGCGACAACCACAGAGCTGTCTGATCTGTCCTCTTTGTTGCTGTCAATAATTGGAAAAACACCTGGCTTCGAAACAACAACCTCGAATTACAAGGCAACAGACGAAAACACGGAACAGGACTACTTCAGTTCAACTAGTGAATCAATTTCCGTGGACAATGCTGCAATCTCAACAACAGAAACAACAACCGTATTAAGAGATTGGACAACACAAACATACTTTGAATTGAACGCAACAAACGAAGCAGCTGGCGCTTCATCCTCGGATGTTACCACAGAAATCAACATTGCTGCTACTTCAACGACATCATCCCAGCTAGAGACGACACCCGAAGTAATATCGCCAGCTATGGAAGACACCACAGAAATGAACCTTGCGCTGCCAACGTCGACATCCCAGTCAGAAACAACAACCGAAGGGACCGAAACAACAACCCAACTTCCCATAACTACAACTCAATCCCCGCCAGAAACTGCAACCGAAGTGGGAAATTCAATGACATCATTTGAATTTCTATCAATGATGATTTCCCAGTCAGAAACGACAACCGAGGTGACGGAAGTAACAACCAATAATCCTATATCGACAACCCAATCCCCGCCAGAAACTACAACGGAAGTTAAAGATTCAACAACCCAATTTCCCATAACTACAACCCAATCCCCACCAACAAAGTTATCGCAGCCAGAAACTACAACCGAGGAGACATCAACAACAACCCAAATTCCTTTACTTGTAACCCAGCCACCACCAATGATTTCTTCCCAGCCAGAAACTACAACCGAAGTTGACGACACTACCACCGAATTTTCCACATCCAAAGCCCAAATAATATCTACCACAACTGAAGTACCGTTTATCGAGACTAGTACTATTTCTTCGAATAATACTGAGAGCACCACCGAAGAAGTTGCAAACGTAGAAATTATATCAACCACCGCCCGAAATGCCATCCTTGTAAGCGATGTAATTAAACCGAAGCCCAGGAAGTTCACATATTCTTCAGATGTAATGCCAGAGACAGATTGGTAATATGTAAAGTGCAAAAACTTTAAATCAATATTGTTTAATTGAGAGTACATTTATTTTTATAAATTAAATATGTCTGTATGCAATATAAAATCAAATACACTGTGCTTTTTTGAGGATTTATCCGATTTGTTGTTTGATTGATTAATTGTTTTCATAACATGTGGCTTTAATTTGACTCAAATTGATGTTACCAAGTAATTAGTCTAAACAGCCGCACAATGTTGCCAGACGAATTTTCGTGTATTTAATACACCAGGGCTGTAAAAGAACAAAAAATGCGGAGTTCATTTACCAAGTTCAGTGAGCAATCATTCACGAAACACGCAGCCCTACCAACAATCGAAACTAAAATAAATATTAAATATGTTCAAATTAATAAGGCTAATTGCTCGAAATGGTGAATGTAATACAATTAATTTAAATTAAAAGCTAACTTAGTGTTCTCCCTACCAGCCACTGTGGCCAATATAACGGGCACTCGCCACATGAGCCCACGTTTTTATGCGAATGCCGCTGCTGTTAACGAGGAAATCCCAGCGACAACAACACCAAACGCTGATGAACCAATTGACATAGCGAATCCCTTCGAAAAGGACCCCCAGGTGTGCATATTGTGCAAGCACAACATAACACCGCACTACAAGAATGTGAAGCTGCTGTCACAGTTCCAGTCACCGTACACGGGACGTATTTACGGTCGCCACATAACGGGGTTATGCAAGCAGAAACAGGAGGACGTCGAAAAGGCTATTTTGCGCGCACAGCGCTGTCTGCTAATGCCTGGTTATCACAAGGACTTGGAGTTCTTAAATGATCCTAAACTCTTCGATCCCGAAAAGCCTGTGCGGCCACATAAATATTAGACACACGTTTCATCAATTTGTTTTGTTTTGTGAAATACATTTAACTGATAATTATATCTACATTTGCCGACTGTACTTTTATCAGTCTTCATCCAAGTAGGTAAGCATTTCTAGAGGTATGCCCAGTTGTGTCAGCAGCATCTTTTTGGAAATTCGTGGTGTGACCAACGTTTGCAAGTCATCCATTGCTGCAATAAAGCCATTTCTCCAGATCTCTATGTCTGCCTCGAGTTCAAGTATTTGGCGTTGCCTCCAATTGTTTAATTGTGGACTATTAATTTCCTCAGATGTCTTACTGTCGGTTTTCTTAGGTCTATTTTCGATCGTCTCAGTAATGGCAAATTCGAGCCGCTTCTTAGATAGTTCCTTGCGCTTGCGTGGCAGCCCAAGGCGTCGACAATTTGTCGAGTTTGCCTTTAACTTGAGCGGAAATAAGCGTGGAGTTTCAACAGAATCATTTTCTTCATCTGCAGGCAGAGGCGTTTCCGTCTGCTGTGACACCTGTCGCCGCTGGCCAGGTGTAGTACAAGCTCCCTTGTGCAACCTTAATCCCAAACGACGCCGTGGACGCGGCGTTGCATTCGGCGTTTCAGCCATCTAGGCACAATAATTCGACTTTAATGCAGAGTTGTAGTCGAATTTTAAGCGTTGCCAGACACATTTATAATTGAACTAATGCTACACATATACATATGTATGTATATACTTAATATGAGATTCCATAGTCCCTTTTCAAGGTTTTCATTATAGATAGCTCTTTTAAGCCTTCAATAGTTGTAAACTATTATGGTTAAATATTTAAATGAATAAACGACAATTTATTTTATAAACTTTATTTAAGTTATGAATATATAAACTTCGCGCTTATCTCGTCCTTTCAATTAGGGATTGTATAAAGTCTACAAAAATTATGCGCGCTTTATCTGTTCTATGATAATACATATACTATGTGTAAGTTTAATCGCATTGCCGACTAAGTGTGACCTGATACTGATAATTGGGGAATGAGCATCCATCCACCACTCCCATTCCAAGGGTATGTTTTGGCTTCGAATAAAAAATCTCAGCACTTGCTAAAATCGACGCTGATATGATTAGAAATTATTCTATGAACTATCTGTACGGAGCTTACGAACTTAATAATCAAAAAGGAGATAAGACACAAATTAAAATAAACGATGCTCCGCTGGTGTCTGAAGATTGGCAACAAAAATCCTTACAAACGAACCTAAGTGTATTGAAGCACTAGAATACGAGACTATTTTGTTGGGTCAGGCACGACTACGGCAGCTTGTGGTAGCGCTCCACGTCAACTCCACGAAAAGTCACCTTGCAGACGCACTGCTGCGCCGTCGACAACATGACGAGGCACTCGCGGCACACCAGGTGCCGACAGGTGCGAATCTCGTAGGCAAACTGGCCGCTGCGACAGTTGATGCAGCTGGGCGGCTGCAGTGGCGTGTTCACTTGCGTGAACCGGGTAATCTTTTGCAGCGCCTGTTGTATGGCCTGATCAATGGAAGACGTTGTGCCCGCAGCGGCTGACGTCGTCGCCGCTTGATCGGCGCTGCTGGCGGTAACGGTGGCACTGACCGTGTGCGCCATATAGCTGTGCCTCGGACGCTTAGCAGCTGGCGGCGAGGGCAACGATGGAGTACCTGAGAATGCCGAAGTGGCCGTGGCAGTGACAGTTGACTTGGTCTTGCGCTGCTGATGCTGGTGCTGCTTATAAACGCTGCTCAACGAGGAATAGGTGCCGACGGCCATGCTGCCTGGCAGGCACATATGGCTGGCGAACTGAGAGGCATGGCGGCGACGCACACGCGAGCTGCCCAGTGAGCGAGGCACTGACTTGAAGTGTACAGAGTGCTCCATTAGAAACTTTTCGATGCGCGCCTTGAGCGCCAGGTTTAGTATTGCTTTACGTTGTGAGGTATATTCAAGTCCAGTGAACGGATCGGAGGGCAAGCGACCCCACTTGGCCTCCTCCTCTGAGTGTTTATCTATGGTGGATTGGTCAACCACCTTGCCAGATGGCAACACCGTTGGGAATATCTGCAAACAATGGAGAAAGAAAGGGAGAGAAAGAGTAACTCCAAGGGAGTTTAAAAACAGTTTATATATTACGCACCATCAGCTCCCAGGTGATAGAGTCGAGAAACTCCTCTGGTATCTCCAGAGTCGACTTTTCGCGCAATTCGGGAATGTGACGCGAGGGCGAGCGCTGACCCGCCTGCTGGTGTTGTGCCTGATCTCTGATGCCGTACGGATCACTTATCTCGCTCCAGATGGTCTTCATCAGTTCTCGGTCGGCTTTGTCCAGGCTGCGGGCGGGCAGACCCCACATTTGAATCTTGCGCAGAACCGGCGGGCAGCGCTCAGTGGCGCGGATAACAATCTTCACACTGTTCGTTGTGGACAATATCTTGTTAGCCGTCTTGAAGAAGAACACCTTCTCGCTCTGGTGCTGTGCGGCAGCGGCGCTGCTGCGCGAATTGTAATCGCTTTGATAGCAAAAGGTTACTGAATCCATACCCTTCGGAAGATCACGCACGTAGGCGACACGCTCCCAAATGCCGTCGTATTTGCCGTGTACTTCGAAGCCCGTGGAGCGCAGAGCACCGGAGCTGGGCCACAGTTTGATCACCTTCAGATCGATGGGCTTTGGAAAGTCAAAGACAATCTCAACGGGTGGCTTGCAGACGGCAAAGCACATAAAACCCCGCTCCAGCTGCTCCTCATCGTCGGCAATGAGATTCGCAGCTGTGTAGCCATCCTCGCAGACGGCATCGCATTCCACAGAGGGTTTGAGTTTCGGATTAAGAAAGTTGATTAGACTGCTCATTGAATGCCTCTTCTCTTTGCTCTGCTATTCGTCACGCGGCGTTGCCGTTGCGTCTGTTCTGCCCCACCTGCTCTGATTTTTTTCTTCTGTTAATTCGCACAGAAAATGGCGTCACTGGCTCCTGTGTTTGCTATCGCTGTCGCCTATAATTACTCACGATTCTCATGTACGCACACACATACAAACACACGCGCAGCGAAGCCTTACAGAATATATATTGTATTTCACAGTGCTTATATTGTATTGTCCGTTTTTCTTATAATTTTCCAACAATCCTGGGTCTTTATAATATTTTCTGTTCTTTTTCCTCTCGTATTTTAATGGATAATAACTCAGCTGTTTAGAATTATGATGCCAGCTGCATTAAAATAGGGTTGCCAAGCGAGCATCATGACCAAAGCTGGTATTTTTATTAATAAGTTGTTTTTAAGTGAATATTGTATTAGTTTCCAAATTAATAGGTTTTTTTTTTAATTGCAATCATAATATATATATTTTAATAGCTCAATAGATTCATACAATGTCTTTACAATCACTTTTATTATCAATGTAAATAATACAATGATAATTTTCCCACGGTCTATCGATTTTTCCCTTATGGCTCACGGTAGAAGTGAAACGATAACCCAAGGGGAAACTATCGAAATTGGGCGCTCTGTTTGTTTTTAAAATGGGCTTGTCATTTTAAAAATGTGTTTTTTATTAATGCACAAGAAGTTTTGCATTCTTATGCTGTCTGATTCTGCAATTGCAGTAATTCCACAACTCATATGCAGGTAGTAGTACCTTATCACTCTGTGATTATTTTCTTTATAGTTTTTTTTAAGGAGTTTGCAAGTCAAAGTAAAACGAAATAATATTTACCACATATTTTATAGCCATGAGATACTGAAAGAAGCTTTAGGTAATCGAAGTGATTAGCCAAATAAGATTATACGAAAATATACCCTTATCAGCCACTTCAGTGTGCTAGCATTCTATTGAATGGACAGCGGAAGCGAATGATAAGCTGCGAAACCTATAAATTGCACTCCAGGTGGGGTAGCTTTTTTAGTGGATGCGATGAATGCGATGAAGTGCTTGCTCGTGTTGTTGTATGGAATCATTGCCGCATCCGCGGTTAGCTTGCCAGGAGTGCCTGTAGATTTTAACTTGGACAATAAGGTACTGTCTGCAATTGCTGATGATGTGGCTGGTCGTTTGGAGCAGGAGTACATCACATTTTTAAAAACCGGAGCCGAAACTCCGGCTTTTAAAACACTAACCCAACAACTGGCCAAGGCGCACACCAAAAAGGACATATTCACAAAAAATTTGCCAGACCTAGAGATACGCGATAGCTTTGTGGTTTGCACTCTGTGTCGCTCAGTTGTCAACGTTTTTATCCGTGCCGTGCGCGATGAGAACGGCGAGTTGAATGGCGAAAACAGCACTGCGATAATGAAAACTTTTGCGATGGACGTGTGCCGCCGCATGGAGCTGCAGACAGAGGAGGTGTGCGAGGGTCTGATCGACTTCAATCTCCCCACCATCGATTATATAATGCGCAACTCGGAAATGGATTCGCATAGCTTCTGCTCGCTGTTCATGGAGGTCAGTTTCTGCAACACGGGCACTAACCTAGCCTACAACTGGACGTTGCCAGTAGACAACAAAGGCGAAGCTCTGAACGGCTCCAAGTCGGATACACCGAAGAACAGTGACAGTGATCTCAAAATATGCCAGTTCACCGACATCCACCACGATCCGCTGTACGAGCCGGGCAGTCTCGCCGCCTGCGCGGAGCCGATGTGCTGCCAGCGGGAGAAGAGCACTACGGAGGGCACGAGCGATGCTGCGGGTTTCTGGGGCGATTATCGTGATTGCGATTTACCTTGGCGAGCACTCGAGTCGGCGCTGGATCACGCAGCGAAAACAGCGGATTGCACATACATCTACCAAACTGGCGATATTGTTGACCACATGGTCTGGGCAACGTCCGTGGAGAAGAACAGTGAAGTGCTGACCAAGGTTAGCAGCCAGTTCACCAAGGTATTCCCCAATGTGCCTGTCTATCCGTGCATTGGCAATCATGAGCCACATCCGCTCAATCTGTGAGTATTATGCCAAAATTTCGTAACTCCTTCCAAGCCAATCGATTTGCGTACAGTTTCAGTCCCGAAGGAGTGCCTGATAAGATTAATACCAAATGGCTGTACGAGCACCTCTACAATGATTGGTCCAAGTGGCTTCCGGCCAATGAGACCAAGGAGACGATTCTAAAGGGCGGCTACTACACGGTCTCGCCGCGAAAGGGTTTCCGCATTATTGCGCTAAACGGCAATGACTGCTACACGGACAATTTCTGGCTTTATCACAGTGGCAACGATAAAATTCCGCAACTGCAGTGGTTCCACGATACATTGCTGGCAGCCGAGGCTGCCGGGGAACATGTGCACGTCCTGAACCACATACCCTCGGGCAGTGGCACCTGTTGGTCGGTGTGGGCTAGGGAGTATAATCGCTGCATTACCCGATTCCACAGGACCATCAGCGGCATCTTCAATGGCCACTCACACAAGGATGAGCTGGCGGTGCACTATTCGGATGAGGGTCACGCCACGGCTGTAGCTTGGAATGGCGGCGCTTTGACCACATTCAGCTACAAGAACCCCAATTACAGGGTATACGCTGTGAATCCAGACACCTATGACGTGACCAAACATCACACCTACATTTATGACCTGAACGAGGCCAACAAGAAGCCCGAAGAGCAGCCCAATTGGTATCTGGAGTACGAGTTCAACAAGGAGTTCACCGAGGATCTGAGTCCTGCCGGCATCGACAAATTGTTGGACGAATTCGCTGACAAGCCAGACCTGATGCGCAAAGTAAGCTGCCAGCAAAAAAAATTGCAAATTAACACCTACTCACTTAAATTTATCCAACCTTGCAGTATTGGCGCTTCAGGGTCACCTCGGCGGAGCCGCAGTTGACCAAGGGCTGCGATCGCAATTGCCTCGCCAGCTCTCTTTGCCGCGCCGCCGTCACAGTGAATAATCAGCGCCAGCGCTGCGAGGAGCTGACGGAACGCCTCTTTAATGCCGTAAGTTGATGCGGCTGTTGTGCCCCCATTTTGGCCTTTTAGCTTAATGAGTTTCTGACACCCACAGCTGGACAAGGAACCTGGCAACAAGGATGACGGAGCTGCAACGCTGACTGTTTGGAGCTTCACCTCTCTGTTGGCTTTGGTGCTCTCCATGAGAATTGGCTTTTAGAGACTTTTATCTGTATTATACTATAAATAGTTTATATAATCGCACATACCATATTTGTTTTGAACATCACCATAAAGTGCAAAATCCAAAATCCACAATCACACAAATGGCATTTTTTTAATCTAAAATCCCCGTCCGTAATCGTAGCAAGTACGTGTGGGGCCTCTGTCCAGGCCAGGTTAAAACTCTCAAGCTAATCGGAATACGCTAAGCATCATATTAGCCAAAATTACCCAATAAAGCCATAAAAAAGCTATGGTCATATATTACTCTTTTTTTTGCCAATATTATGACTATAATTTTGATTGTATCGCACATTATTCACGTGAATATCACGAAATATTGACGCTAATCCATAATTATAGTTGGTGAGATGTTGTTTTTTGTTTTTATAATCATATAATCAATTTTGAATAAATATATACATCAGATGAAGCGTTAAGATTAGTTAAGTAAGCCCATTGGTGGCGTTCCCATATATTTCGGAGCAACAGTTAGCTAATGATCAAGCCAATAAATTTTGGCCACACCCACTTCAACAAATAAAAAAATCTATTTTTAAAAAAAACTGATTAAAGCTTGTTATACTGTAATTATACTGTTGACAATTTTTATTTTTAATCTGTTGATCGGGCTTTCTAATGCCAGCTCAATATCTGAAGCAGCCTTATAGTGATCCGAAGGATTCGCTCATGATGAGACAATTCACTTTTTGATATCCCAAAAAAAACACCTCTGTTATTTGGGATAACAGTAATAGCTAATGCCCATGTTAATTCCTTATCGATTAACATAATCTTTGGTTTAATGGATATTGATAAGAGTTTTGCCTATAAATATGACCGTTCGCATTAATAAACTTTAGTTGCAGGCGTTTTCCCGATCCGCGATGTGCCTTCAGTGGAGTGTTGTGCTGCTGGGCGTATTCTCGCTGCTGGCCTGCGTCTGGGCGCACAGTTTGCCCGGCGTGCCGAGCAGGTTTACCACCGAGGAACAGCTGACAGCTGCGATTTCAGGTGCGCAGAACTTTATTTCTTATCGGTGTGGAATCCAATTGACACGTTCAAGTGCAGCTGTCGAATATCAACATTATTTTTAATTCGCAGCCAGCGTAGCGGAAGAGATTAGCCAAGAGTTCGTCAAGTACCTGCAAACGGGAGTGGAATCACCCAGATTGCAGCAACTGGGCGCTGAATTGCGCACGGCACACAGCCCGAAGGATATTTTTACCGAGCCACTTGTGGATCTGAGTCCTACCGATCAGTATTTCACGTGCACCCTCTGTCGGGCCACGGTCAATGTGATTGGGCGCACCTTAACGGGACCCAATGGCGAGCTCACCGGACCCAATCGGGATCAGAATGCGAAGAAGGCAGCTCTCAGCATATGCGACTATTTCAGCATCCAGACGCAGGAGGTTTGCGCCGGACTCTTTGATCTGAACTGGCCGATTTTGGATTACATCTTCAATGAGACGGTTGCCGAGTCGCAGAGCATTTGCGGCATTCTGCCCATTACAATATGCCAGCTGCAGCAGCCGGAGTACAGCTTGAACGTGACCATTGTCGGCGATATGCCCACCAAGTCCAACACGGAGTCGCCCGAGCGCAGCGACAATGATTATCGTGTTCTTCATTTAACCGACATCCACTACGATCCGGAGTACAAGACCGGCAGCTGGGCGGACTGTCCGGAGCCCCTATGCTGTCGCGATCCCCTGCCCGCAGATGCCAACGCAACGGGCGCTGGCTATTGGAGTGACTACCGCAACTGTGACACACCCAGACACCTGATCGTGAACGCCTTTGAGCACATCAGCAAGACACACAAGCTGGATTGGATCTATCACACCGGCGACGTGCCGCCCCACAATGTTTGGTCCACCACGAAGCAGGGCAACATGGATATGCTAACGGACATTGACAACCTGCTCACGGAACACTTTCCGAGCATTCCAGTCTATCCCTGTCTGGGCAACCACGAGCCGCATCCGGCGAACGTGTAAGTGAAGTCGCCATCCCATTCCCATTTCTCTCATTTCATGCAATTCCTGTGCGTCCCCCTTCAGTTTTGGCAACGATGAAATTCCCGATAATCTGAGAGTTGACTGGCTGTACGCACACGTCTGGAGCCTGTGGTCCAAGTGGCTGCCCCCAGGAGCTGAGACCACTGTACGCCGTGGTGGCTATTATACACATTCGCCCAGGGCCGGACATCGCATCGTGGCACTGAACAGCATGGATTGCTATCTGTACAACTGGTGGCTGTTCTACAACGGCTCCATTGTGCTGGAGCAGCTGCAGTGGTTCCACGACACGCTGCTGGCTGCCGAGGCGGCTGGCGAACATGTCCAAGTGCTGACGCACATACCCTCGGGCGATGGCGACTGCTGGACGGACTGGTCGCGGGAGTACAATCGGATTGTGGCCCGCTTCAGCAAAGTCATCACCGGCATCTTCAATGGGCACACGCACAAGGATGAGATGAATGTGCACTATACGGATGCGGGCCTGGCTGTGGCTGTCTCCTGGAATGGCGGCAGCTTGACTAGTTACTCCTACAAGAATCCCAACTATCGTGTCTACGAGCTGCATCCGAAGACACTGCAAGTGCTGGAGCACCACACGTACACCATGAATCTAACCGAGGCGAATCTGAAGCCAGACGAGTCGCCCAATTGGTTCAAGGAGTACGAGTTCCGGCAGCAGTTTACGGCCAACACAAGTGCCGCCGGCATTGACCAGCTGCTCGAGGAGATGGCCAAGCAGCCGGCAATCCTGCGCAAGTTCTGGCGCTACAAGATGACCGGCTCGGATCCCAAGCTGGATGCCGGCTGCGACAACAGCTGCCTGAACACCACCCTGTGCCGCCTCGCAACCACCAACTACAAGGAGAGGACGCGTTGTCGCGAGCTGCAGGCAATACTCCAGGAGAATGTAAGTAGCCCTGGCATATATCCTTTACATGCACTCACTACCTTGGCTGTCTTTTGCAGTTTGACAAGGAGCCGCCGAAGGACGATGGTGCCGCAGCCCTGGCGGCTTACAGCCTCACCAGCCTGCTGGGTCTGCTGTGTGTGGTGCAGTACTTGCTCTAATCGAAGCTGAACCACCATTAATCCGTTCGCTTATCTTTGTTGCCAATAATAACAGCTGCTCATTTATGGCACATCGGTTATTAATTAGTGTTCGATTAGCTACCACCATAAACTGCGCCATAAACTTTCGCCATAAACTGGCGAGCAGACAAAAAAAAAGCACAAATCAATTTTGTAGTTTTAACATTCAGAATTTTTGATATACACATATAATTACATAAAATTTCGTTTCGATTTGGGTTTTCGCTATTTAGTTTGAGTTGTGTGAATACTTTGTGCCTGGATTGGATTAAGCGCTACAATAGAATCCAAGCTGAATGGGTTGTGGTTGCCTTTTCGCCTTTGCCTTTATACATACATATCCAACCACCACATACATATTTACAAGCATGAAATTGTAATCCTTGTGCCGGCCTCATCCCTTGTTATCATCGCTGCTGTTGGCCATTTAGAGGGCGCACATCAGCGTGGCTATGTCCAGATCGTTCTCATCGGCTTTGCGTATGATGACGGCTGCCTGGTTCTGGTAGCGACCCGTGGACACCAGACGCACGCTGGTCACGCCACAGAAGACAGCCTGCTCGGGTCCTAGTTCGGTGGTGGCGCCACAGACGGCACTGGCCACCTCCAAGCCCTGGGTGTCCAGGCCAGCAGAGCCACCAATCTCCAAGCGATCCTCGAGTAGGTTACACTAAAACCGATATGCTCCATGTGAGAGCAAATACTTAGTGGCACTTGGCTCGCGATACTCACTTCATAGTTGACCTTCTCCTGGGCACGCACGCTCTTGCCGCCAATGCGTACAGATCCCAGAGCGACGGCGGCCGGAAAGAGTGCGGAGAGAGTGCAGTTCCGGGCACGGCCAAAGTTGGACATCTTGTAAACGGCGGCGGTGTCGTGGACAAGTATATTGCAAGCTGCCAGCGAAACGAATTGAATGGAATGAAGAAGGGAGACTTCTATATCTGTGGCACACTTACGCTGAGTGATCTTGTGGAAGCGCACGTTGGCCACAAAGGAGCCCCGTTCGGGTATGCGGTACTGCAGTAGGGCAGCGTTCTGGCTGGACCGAAAGAATTTCTTATTGCTGAAACGGGGCCTGCGGGGAGAGGTGGTTGAAAGAGCTCGGGGGGGATGTTGTGGTGCGAAATACTTACCACTGCTTGTTGTTGTTGCAGAACTCATAGACGCGATCCTCGAGCACGCGATGATGATCCTTGACTGCCGGAAAGTACTCACCATTCAGCTCCCAGCCATCGACAAACTGCACCAGCAGAAAATATTGATATATATGGAGATATATTGTGCGTGGGTAAAAGCCAATACTCACCGCCATTAGACCGCCCGACTTGCAACTGACGTCATAGTACCTCATGGTTATTTCGACAATAGTGTCCGGTTCGCCAATTACATAGAGACCGCAAACGGAGGCTGCCTCAGTTGCGTCCGCTGCCTCCGACTCGGCCCTGGCTGCCGCCTCCATCTCCAGCAGCCCGTCATCAGTGTTGAACTTCAGTGCGGCCAACGGCGTCGACTTCTTGAAGACGTAATCACCTGGCTCGGAGGCCACATGCATGCAATCTGCAACTGCAGAGCGTTGGATTTCGATTAGAAAGCCACATGAAACCAATTTGGCCAACTGTGCAAATTGCAACCACTTGAAGCAATAGCTCAAATAGTTTGCTGGCCCATTGCATGCCTGTGTGTGTGTGTGTGTCTGGTCAAGAACTAATTGAAACCGACTTGGCTTTCAAAGCGCACTTGCAAATTGTGGAAACGTTTTCAGCCCAGTCCGTAACCGAAATCCGGCAATTAATTTATCATAGACCGACCTGCAGGCTGTCCAGCTGATGCCATTTAATGCCTGGCTTGGCTTTGGCTACGGCTACTGTTGCCTGATTTATGGCGTGCATTATTAGCTACATTTTGGCAACCCACACACAAAAAGCATTGCTCCACACACACACGAACACAATCGCATATTCAGTTGTCTTTGCGTTGGTATTTTTACGACTGTTATCCCTGGCCAAAAACAATTAAACTGTAGTCTGACTTTGACTTTTTTCGCATGCCTGTCACACACGCAACTGTTGATGTGTGCGTGGGTGTGAGTGTAGTCTGAGTGTACTTTGTGTATAACTAATAGAATGCCATAAAATCGCTTACTGCGTTCACAAAACTTTCTGCCTATATACCCTAGCCAACGACTAGGTATATGGTACATATACATACATATATATATAGTTACTCAGACCAATAACTGGCATATATAGTGATATTCGGTTCGAATATTTTATTTAATATTCACTAAACTATCATATTTTATAAGCTGTTTCTCAAGTCAGTTTATGAGTTCATCAGACATGCCAGTACTATAAAACCTACAGGGTATTAACTCATTGATATGCTTTGCTCTTATATTTTTGCAGGGGTATCTGCCAAACATGTAGGCGACTTTTAAGTGTGTATGTGGGCTTAAGTTCATTTGGCGCCAAATTGTTTATTATTTTGGCTAATTGCATTAAATTGCTATAATTTGTGTTTTAATAATTCACTATAATGTGCCTAACAATTAAATAAATATAATGCATAATTGATAAGTAGCAATTCAAGTTTTATTTACAATAAACAATTCTATGCATTAGTGCATTTATTGACGCTAATTTTTATTGCATTAGTTATTAACTGTAAACATGATTTGATACATTTTTTATTCATTACGCAAAACTGCTCTCGGGACTTATTTTGTTATTTTATAATTTATTCATAATCGAAGCCTTAAGATGTCCTTTATGAATAAATTATCACGCAATTACACATTTTTTTCTTCTACTTATTTGCTTGTTTACCAAAGCTGTGCAGCAAAGAGTGAAAAATTTGCAATTATAAATAAACCGAATAACCGCACAAACTCTGATTTGATTATATAAATGGCGATAAGAAAGCATCTCTGTCGTTGCCTTGCCAATTGCCGGTCCGCGGCCAACTGGACTTTGTTATTGCTATATTGATGCGGTCGAATGACTTTACATTCTGTGTCTTGTTGCTACCAAGAATTATGGTCAAATTTTACCCTAGCTAATTGAATAACTCCATTTGAATTGGTTTTTCAATTTCAATTAATGGCTCTTCGATGGTCAACAAATTTGGTATTATCATGTTAAGTCATGTGAATTTGCCTGATTGTTTTGTATGGATTTCGAGTGAAATGCAATTTTGTGTTATTTGGTCAAAAAGTTTTGGCTCTTATGTAAATAAATAACACATACGCCATGCGGTTTGAGTGGTTCAAAGGAAAACACTTGACAAGTCGTCAGGAAAAGCAATTTAAAAGACAATTTAGCCAAACTGAAAATGTTTTGTAAACTCTACACTAGTAAAATAAATTGTGTTTGTATATATTTTATTTTTTTTTATTATTTTGAATGCTTGAATGGGAGCAGATTTTTACATATATTTGCACAAAAATAAGAGCATTGCAAGGATATTTTTTTTAATGATTTATATTCAGGATTTTTTCAGTGCATAAACTTTCGACATGCGCCAAAGTGCAGCTCAGCAAAAACTTTTACCTACAATTTTGTTAGTGCATTTCCCTTTTTGCCCACCTGCCCCCTTGCTACTTGTGCGTGTGTTTGTAATCTTACCTGCGATTCTGTGCTGGTTGTAGGGCATCGCTGCGGCCGGGAACAGCTCAAAGGAGCGCTTCACTGTGGGCCAAGCCTGTGAAAAGGTGTAAAACAAAAATAGCACGAGTGCGTTTTTTTTTTAAAGCCTGTTTTTAAGGCGATAGAAAAGATATGCATTGAAAATGGGCCACAAATGTTGTCGACAAAACGCAAACTTAGCTGCGATGAAACCAGCGGGCCGCCGGGCTAATAACAACAGCATCCACTAAGCAACAACAGCAACAGCAATGGCAACAGCAACAACAAATTAAGTTGCGCTTTGTAGTTAAGTTAAATGTGCGAACAGCGGGTCGCATGTCATTCACTTGTTGTGTCACCCGGAGGGGTCAACGGTTAACAGTGGCTGTCTGAGCAGCCAATGCCGCACTTTAAGCTGAATGCAGCTGCCGGACAATTGCCACTTTTTAATTAAAGTCAAACAATTCAATAACCACACACGACGTCTTAAAATTGGAGCATCATCTTGTGGCTTTATAAATAGCCCCAGGCAGCACTCTCAATCACAAGAAAATAAAAACTTGGGTCTAAAATAAACCAAGATGCTTTTAAAGTTTTTATTCTGTGACGTTTTAATACCCTCTTTTTATAAAAAGTGTAAAATATGAATCAACAAAAAGTAGGCAAATATTTTAAACAGAAAGTTAAAAATTATAAACTAAATTATTAAACTTCTGCTACAAAATCAAGTAATAATAGTAATAAATAAACAGGTTATTTAAGAAACTCTTGCAATAATATAAAAAAATTAATTATAACAAATTACTATCTTAACTAGCCACGCTATACTAGACAATTATTTTTAAGATTTTTTCTTCAACTTTTACCTTTGTTTCTTTCTCAAGTTGACCTCTCCTTATTGATAAAATGCTTTGTTCTGGGCGCTAATTGGAAATTGTTTGTGGCTCGCCATGAAAGCGTCGTTGGAATTGATAAATGGGTATTCGCTGGCCCAACTCCCTGATTTCGGGCAAAATAATTGTATTTGTGGCTAAGTTTAGCAAATTGTTTGCGCAACACTCGAAACAGCCGACGCGATTTTGGTCTATAACGAGGTGGACATGGCGAAAGCCAAAGCGCCTTATGCTTATGAAACTGTCAATTAGTGTGCGGCTTTGTGGGGTTAACTTTAAGCTGAACCACACTCCCACACACACATTTCAGTGACGTCATCAATCTATATCGCTTGCAAGAGCAAATTGAAAAGTCAATCGCGAGGCTGTTTAGAAATTCGCAGTGTTCGTCAAAACTGATGACAGCCAGTAAATAAATGATAAATATGATCCCTTTCAAAAAACACTCGACGCAGGTTCATTTGCATAATAACATTGTCACTAAATGGGATTCTGAACACCAGGATGCCAAACAGCAGGGCTACAGCTGCTTGCTCTGAATCTCACATAATTCTTTTGTTAAAGTTGAGGATTTTCCAATGCTTTTGGCAGGCGGCAGCTGGTCAGAGTTACCCATAAAAGTATTATTGGTTGTCAACGACACCAATATCTATACATCTATACACTACACACCCACCCACACACACACACACACACAGTCGTGGGAGCTCAGTAAAGTTTTCTCCGCTGTTTTACTGCGCACTTTAAAATGATTTTTGATTTATGCGCACAGATCTTTGAGCATGCAAATCAACGTGCATACATAAATGACTATATCATGCATATAAAATCCAATTAGAATAATTCATTGGCACTTTAAAAGCATACTCAGACTTGCAATATATACACACACACACACACACACACTCTCTTGAATGTCACCAGTCGGTGGCTGTAGTTAAAAGTTGTTGATTTAAATTTGCGAGCTCTAATTGGATATAATTTCATCATGTTTGTCATGCTTGTCATGCAAGACTCGGAGGTCTGGCACAGCATCAGCATGTCTTGAATATTATTACTTAATTAAAATGCCACCAACGGCAACAACAACAACAACAATAGCAACATAATTTTACCACCTGCATGAACCAACTGCGAAGCGGAAATGCTTTAAAAAGGTTTTCGGCATCCCTTTCAAATATTTATTTTTTACGAACAAAGCTAACGATTTTCGCGCTAAGCCGTGAGTTATCCATATATTAACATTAAGTCTCGTAAATAACACTTCCCGTTGTAGTAAGAGTATTTCATGACTTAATCATGACAGTTGGTGGGGGTAACAATATGTATATATATATATACAAATATCGGCTTTAAAGGCGTCCGGCTAGCAACAGGCATCTGTCCTTATGGCCATAAAGCATTTTTTCTTTATTCGGCATTTTAAGGCTCATCAAATATTAAGCAAAATTCGCTTGCTTTTTGTGCGAAATATTTGAAAATATGCAAATTGATTCGCCGTCTGTAACGGATTGCACCCAATGATTCAAGTAAATTTATTCTTATTTCCATATAGCATAAAATATCCTCATGTATTATTAAAACAAAGTTGAATTAAGTATACATTTAAAAAAAAAAGCGAATGAAGTATTTTACTCCAATATTAAAATGAAAAGAATTTCTAATTTGTTTTTTGAAATACTAAAAATTCACTTTGCTTTAATTAGTGAAGATTGCTTATCAAATATATTCATTTGCATATAAGAAAATTCTATTATTTTGTAAAACAATATTTAATATTTACATTAAAAAAATGTCACATAATATTTATGAAAAACTTAAGTTTTTATTAAATATTTAAACATTTTTTGTTTTTTTATATATATGATTTGTAAAACTTAATTAAAAGTTTATTAAAATGGTTTAAATCGTAAATCGCAATTCTGGTTGCATTTGTCGGTTTAAATCCGAATGGAAAGTTCACTTTTTCAAGCATATTAAGGGCTGATTTTATTACGCATACGGCTCATTGGCCAAGTGATTTATTGCTTTAGGCTGCCAACCATGACGCACATGAAATAATTAAATTAATTTGCGCAAAAACCTAATCAACTGTGAACTGCAGCTGTGGTTGCGCCCCAAAGTAGGCAACGACTCTGCACGCATGCAACTGCAACACACATGTGGCAACGTTGTTGTAATGCGAAAAGATGTACGTAAGTGGCAAGTAGCTAATTATCACAGGGCCACTCGTAAAATTACTTAGCCACCGCCTCAGAAAATGAGTTTC
The DNA here is from genome assembly GCA_035043915.1 of Drosophila paramelanica. Lineage (NCBI taxonomy): Eukaryota > Metazoa > Arthropoda > Insecta > Diptera > Drosophilidae > Drosophila > Drosophila paramelanica. The sequence goes on along the minus strand of JAWNMO010000354.1, from coordinate 3,809,913 downwards.
ACGACATGTCACGACGCTGACAGACAGCCAAACGGCTTCGTCACAGTTTGCCGCAGTGTTTTTAGTGTCGGTTTGCATATGCAAGGAAATCTATTACTTTGCCGGAAATTAATCGTACATATAACCAAGTCGCAGACTCCGGCGACTCCTTCTCGAAGGTTGTTTGAACACGTTGCAGTGGCTTTTATGCAAATGGCGCACGATATGCGTCATGTTTCATGCGAGGGCATCGAGTTTTGGCATAAATTTGTGTGGGAAACGTAACCAGATGCTTCGACACGGGACAAAGATATTGAATTTATTGGGTCTTAGGATGGCTGTTGCTCTGGCACTGACACAGCTGAAAAATTGGTGACGATTAAAAGTTTGCGCCCAGCCCAAAAATACTTTAATACACTTTGCTCGAAGGGCAGTGACAAATACGCTGTAATTAACAAAGTTTGCTTGTTCTCTTAATAAAACAAATGCCAATGACTTGATCCTCTTATGCGGGCTTCCATCCAGGTGTTCCGCTTTGCTGCGAATGTTGTTTACCAATTAAGGCTTGGACTGCACATTAAGTTGACAACACTTTATTTTAATTGGCCCCGCACACAGGGGCACACCAACAGCCACACACAGAACCGGATTCAGTTGCCCTCGGGCAGAACTTTCCCTCTTTGTGGTTTTACTGCCCGCTAAAGGACCAAAGTATTGCTGATGCTGTTAAATTGTGGCATTAACCGAGCATCAAGTGAAGGCCACATCGACTGCACTTGCCATCTCCAGGCTGCCGGTTGAGTGAGTAACCAGCTTCCCCACAAAAGCAAAACCTGCTCGATTGCATTGCCCCGGTTGGCTGAATGGCCATCATTTGTAGTGCTGCGCTTACAAGCGAGTCCTTCCTGGCATTTACCAGCTGGCTGATTGTTGATTTTTCACACTTTGCCACACAGTCACCCGACAGTGGACCCAGCGACTTGTTTGACTTGCCTCAACACAGCTAAATTGCAGCTAAAGAAATTTACATTTCTCTTTATATTCTTGATACAGGTTACTCGCTTCTTTGATTGTCAATGAATATATTGTTATTTCAGTAGCAGCAGCAGCAACAACATAGTCAGAGTCAAAGTACCACCTAAGCAAACATATCATAGGAAATGATGCTATATATATTAAATTTCCCTTGGATAACATTCCGATATTTTAACAACAGCAAACTTAGAAAGTGGGCGCGGTAAATATATTATAATTTATGATAAATAAAACTATTAAACAGCCAATTTTTAGACTGGTTTTAAATTTAAAAAAAACCGATCTCTTTTAATTTGGAATCCATATTCACATTACTTGATTTGGAATAATTTTATATGCCCACATCAGCAATAAATATTATTGAATTAAATAAATTTATATTTATATATTTTTTAAAGCTTTACCTATAGTTCACACAAAAACTGAATAAAGTATTTAAAATCTTTTCGTGCTTGAAAACAGGTTTCTCAATTCAGATCTGTGTATTTTTGAAAAAGGGCCATTTTACCTTTGGAATTTTTCTTAGTGCGATGATTGATCGGCTTTTTAATGTAATAATAAACAATTCATTAATTTCATGGCTCATGATTTATCAAATGTTTGTGAGTAACAATTATTGTTGCAAAATGGCCAATTAACAATGGAACTTTTAAGACATTTTAAAGAATTATATTATAATAAATCAACATTTTCAAAATCGGTGCAGGAATATGTGTATTTATTAAGTCTAAAGCCACAGTAGATAGTGTTTATAACAACTATCTGCTATACTAATAATAATAAAGATTATTTTTCTCTATTGTAATAAAAGATGTATATATGATAAAAATATAATTTTTTAACTGGTTGCTATTGAACGTAGAGGCTTGTAACTTTTAATATTTAATCGTGTTTACGACCTGCGTCAGATGATATGTTCAGCTCTTTCGGTTACAAAAAGAATTGCGTTGATATGGATCCACGTAAACGAGGATAAAACCCAATCACAATTTATTGAATAAACTTTCAGTTTTTATAAAAAACTTTTTGTGTTTTGCAGCAGCTGTTGTAACGACTCTGACAACATAAGGTGAAATAAAACATCGAATTGATTTGCTAACAAATGATATAGATATTCGAGTCGGAGCCCTATAATCTTGCACACGCTCGAATTTATTAATATAATTTGAGACTAATGAAAGTAATCTGTGCACCGCACACGCACACACATGCACGCACACAAAGCAATAAATCAACTAACAAAAAGCCAAGAACAAGTGAAAGGTTTCGAAAACTTTGCTCATGAAACTCGACAGCTCCCAGATCTATCAATTGTCCTGCTGCAAATCCACGACTCAATCACAACCAAACCAACCAAAATGAATGCATGAGACTGAAAGACGAGAGGTGAATGTGAAATAGGAGTTAAACCCAACTTGTTGATGGAAATCAAATTACAAACACATTAGCTGTCCTTTCCACCACTTACCTGCACGCCCAGCACAATCATGGACAAATAGATATAGACAACGAGCTTCATTCCGTCGGCGTTTGCGTCAGTTGCCGTGAAATTAACAATTCCTGACTTTCAATTAGTCGACGGCCAAAAATAATTTGATTCGCGCGGGCGACAAAATGAAGAGCGCCGGATGCGAGCTGTGTCCGGTTTGGCTTTAGGGTTTTCCTAGTGCGAAAATCAAAGCCGATTAAGACAATTTGCGGAGACTGTTAAAACGCTAGCATAAATTTTATTAGAGTGCACAATTGACGACAATGGGACGAAGGACGGTCACGTAGTTCGCACTCGAACCAAAGACTGAAAATGAAAATGAACGCGTTTTAAATGGCACAGAAACCGTTACACGCGAGGCTAAGGATAAAAGGATATACAGCGGAGCACTTCCGTTCGCAGGCCACACGAGACGTCCAAGCTGCCGCAACCGACGACAGAATGTTGGTCCTTATCAGCAGCGCATTTCCTTTTATAGTCCTGGCTCGTGTCGCCACCACATTCTCCCACCACACATCCTGCGACCATTGCTCTCGTTTATCGTCGCCCCTTTTCGTTGCATAAATGTTTTGCTGAACTTTAATTATGGAACTTGCCACATAATACAAAAACAACTTGTTTTCCCAAGGAGTCTTTGTAGTCCAAAAGTTTTATTTTGCTTTCAAACATTTTCTATTCTTCCATTTTTTGTTGCTGCTTCTTTTGCGCATTTTTCATTTGAAAAGTTTTCAACACACTAAAAGCTTTGGGGTAAAGTTCGAAAAAGCTTGCAACCAGACCTGCCAACTTGCTAAACAAAAGCTATGGCAGCGGAGTTTTCAATTATAAAAAGCTCGCCAAGAAATTAAAATGATTTACAAAAAAAACTACTTTTATTTGAACTACTTTACGCTACAATTACTGACTGCACATTATTTTTTAGCAATCTCTCTTTGTCTCTTTCCTACTTCAAGCCCATATCTAGTGAGGGGGCTAGGCCGAGGGGTATGGGCACATTGCGCGGATGATTCAAATCGCCGCGATCGTAATAGCCGCCCAGATGCTCGCCAGGCACATGGTATAAGCCATAATGAAGTCCGGTGTTGGCCACCTGTTCATGGAATGAATATTTCTGTTATTTGATTTCAATTTGAATACTCTTCGATAACTAACCCGCTTCAGCCCGTTGATGGAGGCCAGCAGCAGAGCCATTTTGGCCAGCAGCAAAGCCTTGCCACTGACTATCGATAGCATTTGAAAGCCCATCGGTACCAGTACCGCGCCCAGGGCGGTGACGCCAAACATCATGGTGATAATCATGTTGAAGCGTTGCCGGCGCAGACGCGCAATGCCCACCGTGTCCGCTTGGCTCTCCGGCGCATCTGCAGGTGGATTAAATGGAAGCCAACGATAAATAGATTTTGGGTAACTTCACCTACTGTTGCTCAGGTAGCGTTCCGTGAGCTGGGCCAGATTGATTTGAAGTGTGTGCGTGGTTAGGCTCTTAGCCAGACTGACGGCCAGGTGATCGAACCACGTCAAGTGCTTGAGATCCTTGCGTTCATCGGCAGCCTGGCGCGCCTGTCCATTGGTGGCATTTGGGGCAGATATCAGGCGCACGCCCTCGTACAGCGGTATCACATCCGCCGCCATGATGTCCTCGAAGATCTGGAGGCTGCGCGCACGGAAACAGGACCACAGGCCCGTGCCCGCCCGAACACAATCGCCAAGCTGATGCCGCAGCTTCAACAGCTCGGCTAGCCAAGAGACGCGCGTATCCGATTGGCTTTGCGGCGTTTCCACATTGCCTGCCACAAGTTGCAGCGGCAGCAAGCACACGACCAGAAGGCAGACACTTTTCATAAATTTCACTGGCATGTTGTGGAACTCCTGAAGCGTTCGCGTCAACGGATGAAATGAAACTGCGGCTGCCTGGGCGATCAACTCAAGCTTTTTATGTGCCACTGTCGCTGGTCACTGAATGGAAACGCAATCTGCTCTTGCAACTGGTCATTAGGCGGGGGGTGACTTAGAATTAAATGGCTAACGGTCAGTGATCAGTTGGCTTTTTGACGTTCATGGTCAGCGGGCGCCAGAAAGTGTGGGCGTGACTCTGGGCCAATTGTGGCGCAGTAAGCCACAATGTCAAACTGTTGAATTCGAAACTGAATTTATTGTCTTGGGTGACCTGGAAACCACCTTGTTAGCCAGCAAATTGCCTTGTCAACGCATTTTGCTAATGCCGCCGCATTCTAAACGCATGTGCCGCATATCAGTTTGGCATTAACCATGCCAAACGCTTCATTAACCCGGCCAAAAGGGCAGTAGAAAAACTTTCCAATGAAGCACTGCGACAAAATTGTGACAACTTGCTGAGCTATTCACTCCCTACACAGAAAGAAAACCGGATGCTTGATCATAATTTGATTGTAAGCAAAAGCAAAATCTGAACATTTTGATCAAGATTCGGAGTACTAGTGTTAAATTAAAAGGTAAGTTTTCAAGAAACTTTTCAAGAAATATATATAAAATCGTATGTTGAGTAAAGTTACGTTGGGCATCAATGGGTTAAGTTAATAAGTGGTTAATAATGTTAATAAGGTAAAAGTCCATAAACATTGATATCTAATTTATATTTGCAACAGGATCAACGATTGTAGATTCAAATATTATAGTTAAACAAGATTTTAATCGCTTTCTCAACTATATCATTTAAATATGAAAATATCAAGAAATTTTATTTTTAAAATTTTTGTAAATTTTTATTATTAATATTTTATTTATTTAAAATTTACTTGCTAAGAGGTAATTCATTGCATTTTTCCTTAGCTGTTGAACAAGTTCGAACTTACATTAAAAGGTTTTACGCTTAAATTCATTAAGTGAAGTAAAAAGTAGACGATCAGTGATTTTCTTTGTTTTGGTTTTTAAACTTTGAACTGTACGTTGAGTTAAAAAGTTTACAAAAAAAAAATCAGTTAATGTTTCAGCTTTTCTTCATTCATTATATGTTCGTTTCTTGTGTAGGTAAAACAGTTGCCTTTAATTGTGTGCCATAAATGTCTGCTTTAGAACTGTATATAAACGTTTCCATATATATGTACATTCCAAAAGTTTTGTTTACGTTTTTTACGTTAATTTCATGATTGAGAAAGTAATTGATTAATCTAGCATAGACCATGATTGTGATTGTGTGTGTAAACGCGTCCTAGCAAAAAATAGACATATCCATAACATGTATAACGACTTTCAACTTTCTGCCTATATATTTATCTATGGCTACAAATGTACAACTTTAGACCTAACTGGCGCACTGCAGGCGATGTCGCCAATATAATCATGAGCCGGTGGGCGTGGCAGCCGCGGCAGCGCCGGTCGCCCCACGGCCAAAGCGAGGCAGATACAGGCCAAACTTGGATTCGATTCCCGTCAACAGCGGCACCGCCGCATGATAGCCGCCGATATGATCGGGCTTGGGCTGCACGCCACTCAGCGTGGCATCCAGTGCCAGGCCGGACTTGGCGCCCTGGGAGCCCTTCGGCTGATTGCCGCCGAAGTCCACGTAGAAGAGACGCTGCAGCAGCTCGTAGGTAAGCAAGGTGACACCAAACTGCGGCGAAGAGCGGCAAACGCGAGCTTAAACAAGAGGAAGATATATTCAGAAAGGTATACATTTTATAGTTGCCCAGCCACTCACCTGCTGTGCCCTTCCAGAAGGCACGCGGACCCTCCTCCGCCATTATCTTCTTGGTGGCATCCCAGACGCCCGTGTAAGTGGTCTGGCCCGTGCGAGCGGCGACCTGCAGACGCGTCTTGATCACATCGGCGGGTGTAACCAGCGAGGCAGCGGGCACGCCTGCAATGGCGCCAGCAGCGAGCAGCGATAGCGGATGATTGTAGCCATCCTTGTCGGCCAGGGCGGCCTTAGTGTGCGCATAGGTCGGGAAGTAGATGGCCGAGAAGTTCACATCACGCAACAGACATGCTCGGGCGCCCTTGTACAGTCCCAGGAAGCCCAGCTCGCGGACAACCGACAAGGCACTGATCTTGGAACCGCCAGCAATTTCGCCAGCCACCTGCAGCCGAATCTTGACGATCTCCAGCGGGTTGGTGAAGATGACCTGTGCAGCACCACCGCAGGCGCCAGCAACTACCTCGGCCCAGACGGGAATGTTGCCGCGCTTGTCCGTCAAATTGTCGCGCACGAAATCATTGACCGTTAGCTTGATGGCCTTCTCGGGTGCAACGCCCATTAGCTGGGGCAGCAGGCCGCGATAGAGGCCGAGAAAGCCCTCGTGACGAATTACCTGACGCAGAAGAATGAAACGTTGTTAACGATCTTGGCATATGCATTTCAGATATGTGAAGTTTACCTTTTTGAAACAGTCCCAGGAGTTTCTGTATGCGATCTCACCGATCATGGAACCAGTGCGTTGATTTTGCATGCGCGTCTTGACAAGATCAATGGGATAGACCACCGTGGCGCCAGTAGCTGTGGAGGACAATGATATAGTTAGCATACTAATTGAATTCGATGCATATAAATAGAATCCTTTTTACTTACCGCCCGCAAACGAGGCCAGGGTAAAGCGGTAGGTGGCCTCCAGCACTTGAATTACGGCCGATCGATCATTGGGACTGTCGACAGCCTTGATCTCGGCCAGGCGGTGAGTGATGTGCTTCGTGTAATGCTCAGGAGCAATGTTGCTGAGGTCGCTGTAGTCGATGCGGCTGTTGGGACAAACGAATTGGTAATCCGATTAGTCGACGATTTAAAATGCGAAGATACCCACAACTATCTAAAGGGAAACACACCGAAAGGCTGATGCATAGCAATGGGGAGTTTTGTTTCTGGCGGGGGGTAGGAATACCATGTGAATAAAACGTTATTAAAGGACAACACTTGCCTACTTGTATAAATTTCTTTGCGTTTCCACCAGCTATTTTTAGAAATGCAATTAAGTTAGTCATTGTATATGCAATTTGTAAGAGTGCAAAAGAGAAAGAAAGAGAGAGAATAATACAAAATTCCAACAGTTAATACAAACAGGGGAGACAGACACGAGGATGTGACCTGTTATATTCTATGATAATGTTGCTGACCAAGCAAAGCGCCTTCAAATACAATTGTTATTATTCAGCTTGTTGTTAGTGCTGTTGTTTTTGTGGATGTAAATATAGCCCTGGGAACTTACCCTGGCTGATTGACAGCGCCCGTCAACTGAAACAGTATGTCAATTTCGAGTGGCGTTATCTGGCTCATAGTTTGTGCCGCATAGAGCAGCTCATCCTTGGTCACCATATCGGTGCGACTGCCCTTGGTGGCATGCAGATAGACCTGCTTGATCAGTTCCATGTTGTTCAGCAGCGAGGTAAATGCAATGAAATACGGGAAGCTCACTCTGTGACCCTCGGTGACCTATCGATAGAATCAACGAATTTTTAAATATAACTTTATGCATGAAATGTTCGTTTTTTCGCCACTTACCGCCACCAAGTTATCCTTGACGTCGGGCGTGAGTAAATGCCGCTTAACCTTAACGATTATATCCTGAAAATCTAGGGGGGATATAAATCCAGTGCCAGCTGGATCTTTGCTACGGAATGCCTCCATTGCATGCTCCTCGTGAAAATCGTGAAGCAGTTGCGTAAATTCAGCATAGTTGATAAGGCGTTGCTTCTTCTAAAAATGAAATGTTTTAAATCGTTGATCTGTGTTTATTGGCCAAGTTAAATTCCCTTACCTCACCAAAGTAACGTTTGATAAATGTGCCGTCTAAGCTAAAAGGTATCTTTGAGTGCAGTTCAGTTTTTTGTACGACATCGGCGAAATCAGCTGTAAATGTTTAGATAACACCAATTATATGTACAATCATATAAACAACTTAATTCGATAATTACCATATGAAACCGTGCCATTTCCCTTGCGATCAAACAGCTGAAAGGCAGTTCTGTAGAGCGCATCGGGAGCGCAGAGCAATCCCTCAAATGCCTGAAACTCCGAAAATGATATGAGGCCATCTTTGCTTGTGTCCGCAATGCCGGCGAGTAGACGCACCGATTCCTTGAAAGAAATAAATTCATCGTTAAACCGGACATTAGACCATAGACTAATCTGCGATTAGCTAGCTATAAAAAGACTTTATCGCAAATCCCAAAAGTCCAAAAAAGAACAATATGCAGACTTCGGCCCGGGAGTACCTGGAAATCAGTTTCAGTTCCAGTTTCGACAAGCCAAGCAAACAATAGATAACGAGCAATTTAAATTTTAAATAAAATGACGTCGACCGATTTTGGCACGAGGCTGACAAGTGATTGCGAGTGCGACCGGGTGTATTATGAATCAGTTCTCTTCGAGATAAATACGTCCGCACAGAGATCTTTGTTGATGCACAGGTAATTTCTAATGGGGCTGATAAGAACTTGAATAGTCTGAGGGTTAGGCCAGCCGCATATATTGCTGTTGATTGCTTATCACTCCGCAACTGTGTATAACCTTGCAATGACCCAACGATGCGCCGTTCTCTATGACACGGGTGTTGTTTGTTCAGGCTGTTGCTGCCCCTACTTACATCATTAAATGCTGTGTCTGTGAACAGGCCGAGAAACTTGCGCACAAAATCCTCGCTGGTCATATAATGCTCGCCATCCTTTTGCAGTGAGGCGTACTTCTGGAAGACTTCGCGCAGTTTATCAGTGCCGGCGCGCTTCAATAATGAGGGAGTCTGTCAAAATAAAAAGAGATAAAGAGATTAAACATACACACACACACACACAAAAATGAATATTTTCGTAAATTCCCGCTCTCTCTCTCTCTCGCTCTTCCAATGGCAAACAAAAGCAACACGTGTCATAAATACACAATCGCAGCGTATGTACTCTTTGCATGAAATAGTCAACTTACAGTGGCGGCAATTGGCATTTTGTTGTTATTTGCAATTATTCAACTTGTTTGTTTTCTATTGCCCAAGCGTAAACTGTAGGGCATTAATTAGCTCGTCAACTTGCGACCAATCCAAACTGAACTGAATCGAACCCGTTGCCCGACTGCCCAAATCGCCTCACTTTGTTCTAATTGCATGGCAAAACTTGCTGAGAGAGCGCGCCAGTTCCAAAAAGAGCGCTCTCTGCCTACTTTTATTTTATCGTTTGCCTGCTACTGTCAAATGTCGCGACGATCGCTCGCTCTTAAGTTTTGGTTTATGCTCTTTGTTTTGTTCGCTCATTTGTTGACATCATAAATACAGCAACTTTTATAGTTTGTTTGCAAACAATTTTCAAATTGCGTGAAGAGAAAAAATTAGCGAGGGCAAACTCATATATATATCTATACACATACATATATACATGTATGTCGTATGTGGTATGTCTATTATTAGAAGTCGTCGGGGGCCGGCGATGTTGTAAGCGATTCCGTCACAAGTTCGACTCCGCTTAAAAGTAAATATATGTATGTATGTATGTATATATGTATGTTTGTATGTGTGTACATATATTTATATATCAATTCATTGACGTTATTCGATTATCATGCGTTGAAATTCGATGTCTTAGTGCAATTTAATTACTGCGAAAGCTTCAATTCACATGCAATTAAATTTCCATACTGTATGTGTGTGTGTGTATGTATGCTGATGATACAGCAGCAAAAATAACGAACCATGTATTGCTTTGACATCAACAGAAAAATATTTAATTGAGTCCTGTGTATTGATTTCGCGGCTTATCAGCCTATTTATTATTTTTGCAAGTGTACAGTTGTTGTATGTACTGCGATTTAATACCCTTTATAAATTTTCAAACGGGAAAAAGAGTATAGCGGTTTTGTGCAAATGTATGGGACGTATATATGTATGTACATCTATTATTGATCAAGACGACGAGCTGAGTCGATATAACAATGTCCGTCGTTAAAAACGCAAATCAAATAATACGTTTTGGTTTGTTAAATAATTAATTTGAACTACAATGGTAATTGAACAATAAAAATGAATTATTGGACTTGTCAGCTGTTACATAGATTAAATTGTTATCAAAAATATTTACAGAATATTTTTTTGCATAAAGCTTAAATAAAGTTGGAGTATGTCTGCCGGGTGTTATATTGTAAAAAACTAAATAAATTTGTTTAAAAATAAGGCAACAGGACGCAAAAAGTCCAAGCAACAGCTTAACCTTATGGTACAAATATAAGCATGAATATAATCAAAAGCCAGAGCTCTGCGCTTGAATAATCAAAGGGAAGCTTGTTTCCAGCTGTTATGCCAACCAAAACATCCCCCACGCAATTGCACATTGAACTTGAAATCTAACACATAAACAAAAAAAAAAAACCGCCATACACACACACACACACACACACACATTCCCGAATAAGTTTTCGGTTTTGTATGCACGGGCAAACACGCGGAAAATATTGCACATACGGCGTGTATGCAAGGGAGAGCTGGTGGCCGAAAATTATAATGAGGTCGTTTCTCTGCTATATTCAGTGCAAACAACTGTTTACTGGCTGTTGCTCAGCTCAGTCAAAGGTCGCGGGTACAGCGGCTAAACGGGCGCCCCACGCGGCACGTAGCACGTGCTACTGTCTTTCTTTTGTGTTTGTTCGTATTCGTGTTCATGTCTCTATGCAAATTTGGCGCACCTGACAACAAACAAATACGGCAAAAGTTTTGCAATTCCATTCAAGGTCAGTCGGTTGCTCATTATCCTTTTTTGCCGTAGTTATAACTCCTGCTGCCACATGCAGCAGTAGCTTAGTGCAAGGTAAACGATTATTGGAAATTAATGACAGTAAATATTTTGCAAATCAAATCAGAACAAATAAATCATGTTTCGGTCGGCTTAAGGGTGCATTGAAGTCAAGGTTTATGGCAACTTTGAAAACTAGCGTCGCACAACTTAAAATAAAACATTAGAGCAACATACGACAGATACTTTTATACATATACATACAATGAGCTGATTACGTATACGCACGGGCGGTCAAACTGCTAATTGACAATAGTGCAAAAATATAATAAAAATAGCGGAAATAAAGCAATAGACTAAATAGACAAGGTGAGACCGAACGAGAGTGAGAGAAATGAGATTGAAAGAGAAATAAAACAGAGAAATTGTAAAGCATTTATGGCATAAACGAATATGATTCCAGTTTTTTGTTTTCCAGCTTACGAATGTGTCAAGTACCCGTATAAATAAATAAAAACTGCAACGACACATTGCAATGAACAACGGCTTAAGTGAATGAATTATAGCTGTAAAAAACACCAACTAAATAGTCTCCAGTGTAAATTGAGATAGCATAAAGATTATTCTGCTTTCGTCTGAAGGTGATTCTGTTGCTGTTCGTCATTAATATATATGTGTGGCTCTCTACAGACGGTCACTAAAAACATATGATTCTTGTCGAGCTTTTATTTTTGTATCGTATAATTTTATTGTTTTTCTCTATATTCTTGAAGATGGATGTACGAGCTAGCAATATTGATGTGCTGCTGCAGTTATCTGTCAAAGCTTTTGGAATGATATTTCATATTTATTTGAATTTTTTTATTTATATTTAAAATTATTTAAATTTGTATTTTTGAATCAGGACGTAAGTTAAGGTGATGTACATATATCCTTTTTAAGTTATTTTAATGAAATATATTCTACACTGCCAAATATAAATGTCAAGAGGATAGAAACAAATTGAATGAACAATTTCTGATGTTATACAATAAATTTTACCTCTTCCATTTTAAAATTAAATGAACACAATGAAGAAAGTCTTTAGAAACACTTGTTGAGACCCTTTAGCGAATTTAGCGTAATTATATTATTTTAACTAAATTATTGTAAACTTTTACATTTGTTTTTTCTATTCACTGGTTTATCGCGTAGCTCAGCTAATTTATTCACTTTTTTGTTTACACAGCTCGCACAACGGGCCAACTGTTGCTGGTGCTGGTATTCTCAATGGGCTTCCAGGCCCACAGATCACTAAAAATTTTCCGATTGTTTTTGCCCACTCTGCGTTTAAGCATATATTATATATGTATATTTATTTCGATGGGTATATGAAATTTGTTCGAATTTATCTCAATGAACGCGCGATTCGCGATTCTTCTAGCTACGGAGAGTCGTGCGTTTGCGACGCCTCACTTTTCCGTTCTGAATCAAAATCTTTGGCGTTGGCAGAAAGCTTTTCCCAGTAATATTTTACCCCTGCGTCGGCGTCGGCGTCGACTGCAATCGACAATCGGCTTAAGGTTAAGCATTTATGTTTGTTACTATGTATTATTATTATTTTTTTTATTTGTGTTTGCTATTTGGTGGTTTGTGTGCGTCACTTGCAGATTGTTATTGTATAATGCAGTTGTATTTGTATTTAAGTTCGATTCAGCGACTACAACAACAATATGCATTGTGCAGTATCATCTCTGAGAGAGCTTTAAAATTTGTTTACATATAGGGTGCAAAATTGCAAAAACAACCAACGTATGTTGTATATGTGGTGTCTTTGTATGTGTATGTGTAGAACAACAACCACCTGTGGAGCGCATAGAAACACACACACAAAGCTAAGACAGGAAATCGTTGCAGCTGGATGCACTCCCTCACAGTAACCGCAAGCCAAAGCTTTCCTGGGCTCTTGTTAAATGTGATAATTCCAAGAAAAGCTGAAGCTTAGAGCGCACATCAACTTCTACACTGCTAAACTTCTTTTTTATTTTTGCACAGCTGCAAAAGAAGCTTACGCATTGGATAAGCGAGTACAATGAAAAGCCACAAAAAATTATAAATAAATATAGAAATATTTTTCTGGAAGCGTATAAAACAGCAGGCATAATTTGCATGGGTTCGTTTTGAAGGGGACAATCGCAGTTTTCACAAGCGGAATCTAGCATTAATTATATGTATGCATAAGTTAAAAGTTATAGAAATTCAACTGATAAGAATGTATATTTTATTACTATTTATTTTATTTATTTATTTATTTTATTATTATTTTTATTTATTTTATTATTATTTTAGCTGTTGTCAGCACGTGCAACATTCAGAAAATGCCACAGCCTATGGCAAGATTGCGTATACGCCGTATTCTCCATCCGGGCGCATGCACGTGAATGGCGCATGGTTGTTTTAAAAATAGCCAGAGACCGAAAAAAACAAGAAAGCATGGATAACAAGACAGGAGAACTGCGAGCACATTGAATGAAAGCACACATGTAGTAAGTAAGTACATATACATATATATCGTGTAGGCAGGGCCAAATAATTGGGTTTAGGAAAACAGTCAACGGCATGCAATTCGTTAAATTAAGTGAATAGCAACTGCTGAGACTGAGACACAGCACGACAACCTCCATTTCAGAGCCCCATTGCGCCCTCTTATCAAGGTTAGCGAAATGTCAATGTGAATTGCTGCGCTGCGTGCGAGCGCCAGCAGCTGATGGTGTCAGCTGACGGGCACATTTTTGTGTCCAGGTACGGACCAGGACACGCAGCAGTCAACACTTGAGAGGCGCGTTTCCGCTGGTCACAAAATAATGCTAAGCGTTAATGCATTAAATCACCTTCCTAATAAGGCAGATAAGTAATTAGGAACTGAAGTTTTCATTTGCATCAATAAACTAAAATGCTTATCAGCTCTTATCTGGCACAAAAGTGCCATTAGCTGTTTATTTACTCTGCCAGCCGGTTGGCTTTTCACACATTTGTTTGAACGCGCTTTTTAAGTCAGCATAAGGACTTGTGTGTTGCTAATATCATAAGCCGCTTACACACACACACACACACACGTCTTACTTTATAATATTAATTGAATGCATATTCACTTACTTCTTGACATTGAACGCTTTTCAGTTGTGGTATCCAATTAATTGGACTCAGTTCGGGTATTGGCATTATTTCAGCAACGGAATCAAAATGAGGACGGGGGGAGGGGGGGCGATGCCAAGCAGCTGTGCCGGCACACGTTACTAACTAACTATGAGTAAAACACGACTATCTACGTCTCGTTGCGATACTTTAGTATTAATTGTAATTATATTACTGCACTTTTCCTTTGTTATTTTAATTTGGTCTAAAAATTACACAGCAGCTGTTATGCGAGGCGCACCCTTCCCCTTTCCCAGTTACTTCACTTAGGTGGTTGACGCGATGCGTTCGTTTATGTGCGAGTTGCTCTCTTATCGATTATATTCACACTACTAATATAACTTGTAATTAAATTATTTTTAGTGTTTAGCGGCTATTTTATTCCATATCCTGCTCTCTGACCTGGACAGACCGCACGTGTCGAGAAAACACGCAAAACTGTGGGCGGGAAATGTTACCGCAAAGGGATATAATATAAATAGGGAAATTTTTAGCAGAGCTACAAAGTAAATTTGCTGATAACATGGGATTGTTAACAGTGAAATAAAAGACAATTTTTTTAAATATAACTTTTTTGAAAACTAAACAAATATTTAAAATTAAACTAATTCCAAATAATTTAAAAGAAATTCCGAACGATGCTTTACGGATTGCTGTCATGTTAACAGTTTTAGGGACTGTTAACGTTTAAATAGGCTATTTTTGTACGCAAATATTTAAATTAATATAGACATACATATATTTATTTATAAAAAACACTAGTTAAAATAATTTACAGTTTTATTCAAATTAGCAATTCAGTAAGCATATATAACACGATTACCATTTTCAGGTTTTTTTAAACAATATGTTTCACATAGTTTTTTTTAATGTTTTTTTTTAGCATTAGGTAAATATATAAATATCAATATTTTTCAAATTTTTTTTTGCATTAGCTGCATTAGTAGCTGCGTGAAGAGTGTTCATTGCCAGATATAATAAATAGATGCATACGTAAAAATAGTTTTAACAAAAATATAAGCCACAAGTGTAAATCACTGCACAAAGCTGACCTTAAAATGCTTTAAAAAGTTTACAAATTAATTAATAAAACAAGTTAAAACTTTGCAGTCGGGTGTAACCGACTGCGCAATACTCGGACAGAGTATACAAATAGAGACTTGCAAAAATTAACTTAATATATAGATTGCTACGTTTCCAACCTTGCTCCAATAGCGTAGGAAGAAATTGTGTTCACACGGACAGACAGACGAACGAACCAAGATGGACAAACGAAATATAGTTTTTTCACTTGATGAGCAAGTATAAAATCTAACTGGAAAAAACCATGACAATGTTTAAACCTTTTTAATCATCACCCCATCGATGTATTGTTTGGAAAAATATACTTGCAAAATCCGATGTGGATTCTCTATTCTCTGTTGGTATGCTAAAGTTCTTTGTAATCTCTCTGTTCTTCAGGTTTTTCTAAAATCTTCAATCTCTATAGTGTGTGGTTTCCATTTTGATTGGCCAAAGCTTCAACATAAAGTTATACTAACTGCAAGCGGCTCAGCTATTGTTTTGATGAGTTTTTGTTTGTAGCTCTTGTTAAATTCGCTGCTTTTTGTATCCAGTGGGGTAGCCCTAGTTTGCCGTTTTAATATGCTATTAGCTGGTTGATTTTGGCTATTGCTGCTTTAAACTAACATTTCAGCATACTATCTGCGCAGGTCGATGACTTTGATCTTGGCCTGGGCATCAATTTTGATGTGTTGCGCGTCCATGAACAACGGCGGATCATTCGGATGTGGATGAAAGCCGGTTTGCCGGCACTGTGCAATGTAGTCCAGGCCATAATGAGGCGTGAGAATAAAGAAACCGGTTCTAAAAATAAATCGCAAAATTGCTTACTTTCTCTGATTCATGCGCGGAGTAGAGAATGACTCACGTATTGTACTTGGGCGCACAGACGATGGCAATTGCTTCGGGCATCATCATCTGATAGGAGCAGTGCGTGTGCAAGTCCACGGATGACAAGAAAGCCGTTTGAGTGGGATGCGTCTGCAGTGATTAAGAGACAGCAATTAGACTTGTTTTGGAAGAGAGAACACGTTGTTACTCACATGTATCCAGCCGAGCGTGATGAGCTGCATTTGATCCTGGACATCGAATATCTGCTCCTCGTGCATCGTGTTGCAACTATCGGGCGTGCCATGCTGCTGCGGCGTGATAATGTGCGTGATGTAAAGCTGATTCTGCGCCAGATGGCCAGCCAGAACGCCGCAAGTCTCAATATTATTGGAGGTATTGGCTCTTGCCAACTGCAGGAACATATCCATTGTGTCGCCAGGTACGTTGACCGAGCGCAAAGAGCCCGCCAGCAGCGAATCCGCGCGATTATATTGCGGTTTCTGGCTGCGATCGAAGGCGGGCTTCGAAGACGAACTGAGAATCAAAAACAATTAGTCAAGTCACAAGAGGCACACCAAGAAACACTCACTTGGCTGACCTGTCTGCACCAGCATCAGCTGCCGCAGGCAGCAGCAGACCAGAGTTGGGCAAGTTGTTGCGATTGGTGCCTGTGGGAAAATCGTTCGGATAGACCACCTGATCAAGCAGGCCCAGATCTGGTGCCGTTGGCTGGTTGCTTGGATCTATTTGAACATGCAGATTGGCGGGTATGATCGAAGGCACTGCTTGCTTATTGGCCTGCTCCCGCTGCCGCTGCAATTCGCGCATACGTTCCGCCTCCTTGTTGGCCAGAAACTGTTCATATTCGCGCTGGAACTGCGCCAGCAGCTTGGTGCGCAGCTTCTCCGTCGTCGGCATGATCTCGTGCTTGATCGTCTTGTTGATGGCCTTTACCTCGGCCTTGACGCTGTCATAGTCGGGATGCTGGCGTATCTTCTCAATGAACAGCGTCATGTAGCGCATATAAAGTATAAACGCGTTCTCATGGTTGCCTTCGTTCATATAGACGTTGGCCATGCGCAGCATCTCGGTGCCGGAGCGGTAATAGCTATGGGACAGAATCATGCATGTGCCATAAATTAGATAGGCATACAAAATTTTGTTGTTCTTCTTGCTGCTAATGGTATGCAGCTGGCTGCCAAAAGGACTCACACACACATACATACAAATTCACACATGTATGTGCATGTGTATACGGCAAGTGCCCAAGGAGAATATCCTTCAAAAGGCAATGCGCGTGCAAGGCCTTTTCTCTCGTGGGCGGTGACATTGCATTCGAGCTTTAACTTTCAACTTACCGTGTTACAGGCATATTTTTGTCCACATCGATCAGATTCCCGTAGTGGCACAAGTATTTCATGCGCTGCTGCGGCTCCACAATGGCCATATTCATGTTATTCACGGCCTTCGACATTTTGCTTTTTGCTACTTCTACTTCTGTTCTCTCTGAGTTGCAGATGTATATCTTTCAGTGTTCTTTGGCTCTAGTTCTCATCTGTAAAATCGCCTTGACCAAGGAACTGGCTTACCATGGATTTTGGCTATTTTGTAACAATTGTAAACGAATTACTCATTGGGCAGGTGGTGGTGGTGGTGGCGTCGCTTGAAAACTGCGACAACAGCTGTTTGCTCATCAATATAAAATATACCCCTTACAGCTGCTTTAACATCTGTTAAGATAGTATTTTATCGATACACGAGTCATTACCGATAGATAGAAATAAATACCCAAGTGCCACTGTTAACTCAAGTTGGCGCTGTCCGTTAGAGTTTAAAATGTGTGTGTGCGTATGTATATACTGTGTTGGGCCTTCGCACATACCAATAATCCTTATCGTGGCAACAAATAGCTTAGCTAATCTTCACAAAACATGAAGCAGTTATTAGTGATTATTTTTAAAGACCCCCCCACTCGAACAAACTTAAATAGTTCAGTAAAGAGTCCGGTGGCGACTTCAAGTATTGTGTAGCTGATTATTTGGCCAACCATTTAAAGTAAGCGAACACTTTCTTAACCATTAACTTAGTTCAGAAAAAATTAATGTTAGACTTACTACCAGATAAAGTGGCTTTAATATTGTAAATATGTAAACTGACTCACCTTAAATACCAAGTGTAAATTTCAAGTGCTTTAAAATATTTAAAAACGGTGTGAAACAACTCGACTGAAATTAAGTTCGAATGAGCTCGAATTAAGTGTTTGTGATCATGAAACACATACTTGATATAAGTACGAACAGTGAGGAAAAGCATACGAAATCTGTGCAAAAATGTTAAAATGAAAATAACATTACATGAAGTAAAATTATCGATTTACTAAAAATGAGTTCGAATATTCAAAATATTAGTTTAGAGTTTAGGTTCGAGGCAACTACGATTTTAAATACAATAACAGCCAAAACTCACGGAATAAGTTTGTAAAATCTTAACTGTTCTTATTTAAGATTAAATCATGATAGACAAATTTTTTATGTCAATTAAGTTTTCAAACATAAAGTTTGAAAATACCATAGAGTAATAAAGAACAAAGAGCGGAAAAGTTGATCACGAGCTTTTACTCAAAATGGTTCGCGCGTAGAATGCCGATCCAAACACAAAATGAAAACACATCGCCCAATTGCCTATGCGCCCATCTTCTATTGGTATGTTCTTTAAAGTCCCAAACATATACCTTCTTCTTCTTGGTCTTGGTTTCAATTTGCAGCAGACCGGCCAATTTTAATAATTTTTGATTTTCGAGCCGCGAGTACACCCTTTCCTTGAATAGGGTATGTTTAACTTTTTAGTGCTTTCAACATTTTATTCGAAAACTACTACAAAAAAATTGCTAAATCAGTATGAAGTTAATGTTGGCTGCATATATACTGTGTTGCAATTAAACCATTAGTTTAAATATGTTTTATATAAACATTTTCTATATTAAGTGTATATATAAGGGTATTTTTTGCCTCGATGCACCAAAATAATACACACATTGTCGTGCCGAAGCATAAGTATGCGTGACCGCAACCCATAATATGCATGAAGATCTAAAGGTTGCATATTTTTTCAATACGCGACGTCACATCTTGGGTTTCTGTGCGAGTGGGCAATTTTAGCCTGCCGAACAGAAGCTGATGTGACGTCATGTCGCAGCGCCGACTTATGAACCATTTCCCTTTTTTACTATGCTACTCCGGCAGGCAAAATTTCTTGCTACCTGCGCCTCGCTACACCCTGTACCCCCCCCCGAAACGATCTAGGAACGCTCGCCAGCCGCCGTTTCAGATCAAAACATAAGCGAAAAGTTTATGTCTCTTTTCGTCGTGCACACTGCTGCCTATGATCGGCACTCTTCTTTTTCTTTTCCTTCACTGCTAAACCCTGCTCCCCTCCCTCCCCTGTTGCAGAGAATTCAGTCCGGCCGCCGTTTTAGACCAAAACAAAACAGAGGACAATGTAAACTGTTGTTGTTTTTCAGAGATTTGTTGTTGCACCCAATGTTAAATTAAATTGTGTTTGAATTTACTTTGCTATGGATCGCGATTCTCGGCCGCGGTTTTTGAAACGGTAATAAAAGCTCGGATCGACTTTTCTCCTCATTGTTCTTTATTACTCTATGCCCGCAGCCAGAGAGTCAAAGGGCAGCTGATCTCATGCTCAAACAAAGGCGCACGTACAAGTGCCCGCACAATGGACTCGAGTTGCGGCTGACCACGAGTCGGACTGACACTACGGCTACGGCACGGACCGAGCTGTGATAATGCACAGCAATTGAACAAATGCCCGCCTGTGTAGTTGGTCGGTTGATCAGTTGAGCAGTTGACGAATGACTAAGTGAGCGCTGGACAGCAAAAGCAAAAACCCATTCAAACACAGCAAAACGAAACCAAAGAAAAAATAAATAAACAAAAAAAAAAAAAACCCAAACCAAAGCAAACAGCGTCCAGCGCTGAGCGTGGCGAGAGCGCACTTCCATCTTGGTCGCTGGCTGGTGGCCCAGTCGAGTCAGAGTAGTCGAGTGCCAACTTGGGCGCATAGCGGGCGTCATTTACAAAATCAGCAGCGCGACTTTAAACCGAAATCTGAATTCGGTTTCGGTTTCAGTTACAGTTTCGTTTTATGTTGTTGTTTCTTTTCGGTTTTTCTTGGCTGTTGATCAAGTGTTTTTATTTGCATGGGTTTGCCAGGCGGGAGCAAAGTCTCTCTCTATCTCTATGCGCAGATAAATATCCATTGATGCGGCGTGTTTTGAAATCTGTTTCGCATTTGAAACGCAAAGCCTTTTGCAACCCATTCACGATCGATTGATAAATTGTGACCAGTGAATAAAAAGCAGTAACTACAAGTAATTAACGTGTTGTCCAGTAATCGTGATTATTTTTCGTCATAATGTTCTGAATTAATCGTGGGCCGTGCGTGAGATAAGTCAGAAAATTATAAAAACGGAAAACAATGAACATCCTATGGAGTTTACTGCGATTACAGTCTTATTTATAGCAAATAAAGTTTAGTGTCGAACCACAAGTCGTCGCATAAGTAACTAAAATACGCGATTATTAGTTTAAATAAAATCGGCCTTAAACAGACTCATCGAAGTCCAGACGAATCAGTGCCAAGGCAAAGGAGCGCATTGCATAAGCGTTAACCTCGAAAAAGTCGACGCGAGAAAATCGACAAAGCGGAGAGATTAAGTAAGAAGTGTATGAAAAGGCTCATCAGCTGAACAGCGCCCATGTGAAACGAAATTTTCTGTAATTTGCTCAATTGGATGTGAGCGGCGACGCCGACGCAGCGCGTATCCAAGAGATACATTTAAATCTTTTTTGTAAGTGTGTGGTGCGCACAATGGCCGGCGTTAAGCACAATACGCAAACTAAAATTGACCGAATTAAAATCAGATAAAACCCAATTACAACTTGATTTTGTTGAAGGTGTGATAAAAAAACCAATAAGAGACAAAATGCATCCAAATGCAAAATATTGTAATTATATAAAACTCCGGGCAAAAACATACAAAACTAAATAAATATACGTAATATGAGATGAGCTTATATATGTGTATGCAAAAAAAAAAAGCTGAATAGTTTTTTAATCTCATGAATTACAAGTTTGAACATGTATCTGTATCTGTAGCTGTAACTGTATTTGTGTTTGTATCTGCGCGATGGCCCTGCAGCTGTTATCGTTGGCTCTTTGTTGCTGTTGTTGTCATGGATTTGTTTTTGTTTATTTGGTTTTGCCGCTGTTTTTGGTCTTCAGCTGTTGCCTGTGGCCTGACCAGCGGCACATGAGCATATATGTATGTATTTATTCAATTTTTGTTTTCAATGTCAGTCTGTCGACTGAATTATGCAAAGCGCGCGACAATTTCGATGGACTGGCGGGGGGCGGTCTGGGCGAGAGTTACATACAAAACACTTACTCACTCGATTTCCTATTTATCGCCTGATAAATTAAAGTTCTTTTGTATAAAACGTGGTCCGCATAAAATAGTGAAAATTTATTATCTCTATAAACACATCAGTAAACGGCACGTAGAAATCCAACTACTTAAACATAAGCTGCTGGCCAGCAGCAGCAGCAGCAGCAGCAGAAGGCTTTCAATTTCGCAAGCTGATAAAAACCGGTTCCAGTAACGAGCCGGAATTGTTGTTGCTTCTTTGCCAGCTGATAAGAGAGCAACAACAAAGCTCAGCGATTTGCTGTTGCTGTTGTTGTTGTTGTTGTTGTTGTCCATTGCTGTTGTTTTGATTTAATACGCACTTCTCTTTATGCATTGTTGCAACTGCCGGAGGCCACAGCGATTACAGACACCTCAATAAATTAACATTTGTCGTTGGCAGTCGGCCGCTTTATCCATATGAATATATATTCATGTACAGTCATACATATTTGTGTGTATCTATTATATCTATTGATGGGCAGTCTGACATGAAGGGTTGGCTCAGCTTTTGATTTTATTGCTCAACGATTTGCATTTATTTATTGCCAATATTTGCAAAATACTTCAGTGCATCTAATTGATTGGCGGTAAAATTGACAAACACTTTAATTTAACATAGTCCACAGATAAGATTTTCTAAAATGAATCTAATCGATTTGGTGCGGTAATATGTGAATCAGTATCAGTATCAGTTCAAAATAAAAAATATATTTACATATGTGTAAATTTCCATATGACTTCAGTTTAATAGATACTGCAATTAGAATAACTTAAGTCTATGTCAAAATTGATATATATTTGGAAGAAGAAGCCATCTCCGATACCATAAAGAACATAAATATGTTTTATCAGGGTCAACAGCCGAGTCGATCTAGCCATATCCATTTGTCTGTTCCTCTGTATAAAAGCGATGATCTCGGAAACATATTTATAATATAGACTCGTCTAAAGCATTCACAGATCAACTTTGTTTCACATGATCGATAGCTCTTACCTTAAATTAAATTGACGAAAATTTGACATGTAAAGTTCTCGGATGCATAGCTCCCATACATCAAACCCCCATAACTTTGTCAAAAGTGAACCGATTTTCACGTTTGATGGTATTTTGATTATAATTTCTCCTATATATTGACTCTACATTCAAAATATATTCACTTTCGAAAATAAAATTTTTTTGAATTTTTTGGTCAAAAAAGCATGTACTCCCCCTTGTGAATTTTGGAAAAAAATATTTTTTCAAAATTTAGAATTGCGAATTTATAGTTTTAATCGATTTTATTTGTCACAATTAGCATAAAAAACAACATTGAAAGTGATTTTGGGGGGTCAAATTTTTGGTCAAAAATCATCCCAAAATCGACAAAAATTTTGACATGTAAAGTTTTCAGATTCCATAGCTCCCTTATATCAAACCCCCATAACTTTGTCAAAAGTGAACCGATTTTCACGTTTGATGGCATTTTGATTATAATTTCTCCTATATATTGACTCTACATTCAAAATATATTCAATTTCGAAAATAAAATTTTTTTGAATTTTTTGGTCAAAAAAGCATGTACTCCCCCTTGTGAATTTGGGAAAAAAAATTTTTCAAAATTTAGAATTGCGAATTTATAGTTTTAATCGATTTTATTTGTCACAATTAGCATAAAAAACAACATTGAAAGAGATTTTGGAGGGGTCTAATTTTTTGTCAAAAATCATCCCAAAATCGACAAAAATTTTGACATGTAAAGTTGTCAGTTCCATAGCTCCCATATATCAAAAACCCATAACTTTGTCAAAAGTGAACTGATTTTCATGTTTGATGGCATTTTGATCATGATTTGTCCTATATATTGACTCCACATTCAAAATATATTAATTTTCAAATATAAAATTTTTTTGAATTTTTTGGTCAAAAAAGCATGTACTCCCCCTTGTGAATTTTGGAAAAAAATATTTTTTCAAAATTTAGAATTGCGAATTTATAGTTTTAATCGATTTTATTTGTCACAATTAGCATAAAAAACAACATTAAAAGTGATTTTGGGGGGGTCTAATTTTTTGTCAAAAATCATCCCAAAATCGACAAAAATTTTGACATGTAAAGTTGTCAGATTCCATAGCTCCCATATATCAAACCCCCATAACTTTGTCAAAAGTGAACCGATTTTCACGTTTGATGGCATTTTGATTATGATTTCTCCTATATATTGACTCTACATTCAAAATATATTCAATTTCGAAAATAAAATTTTTTGAATTTTTTGGTCAAAAAAGCATGTACTCCCCCTTGTGAATTTTGGAAAAAAATATTTTTTCAAAATTTAGAATTGCGAATTTATAGTTTTAATCGATTTTATTTGTCACAATTAGCATAAAAAACAACATTGAAAGTGATTTTGGGGGGGTCAAATTTTTGGTCAAAAATCATCCCAAAATCGTCAAAAATTTTGACATGTAAAGTTGTCAGATTCCATAGCTCCCATATATCAAACCCTCATAACTTTGACAAAAGTGAACCGATTTTCACGTTTGATGGCATTTTGATCATGATTTCTCCTATATATTGACTCCACATTCAAAATATATTCATTTTCGAATATAAAATTTTTTTGAATTTTTTGGTCAAAAAAGCATGTACTCCCCCTTGTGAATTTTGGAAACCTTTTTTTTTTAAAATTTAGAATTGCGAATTTATAGTTTTAATCGATTTTATTTGTCACAATTAGCATAAAAAACAACATTGAAAGAGATTTTTTAGGGGTCTAATTTTTTGTCAAAAATCATCCCAAAATCGACAAAAATTTTGACATGTAAAGTTGTCAGTTCCATAGCTCCCATATATCAAATACCCATAACTTTGTCAAAAGTGAACCGATTTTCATGTTTGATGGCATTTTGATCATGATTTGTCCTATATATTGACTCCACATTCAAAATATATTCATTTTCAAATATAAAATTTTTTTGAATTTTTTGGTGAAAAAAGCATGTACTCCCCCTTGTGAATTTTGGAAAAAAATATTTTTTCAAAATTTAGAATTGCGAATTTATAGTTTAAATCGATTTTATTTGTCACAATTAGCATAAAAAACAACATTAAAAGTGATTTTGGGGGGGTCTAATTTTTTGTCAAAAATCATCCCAAAATCGACAAAAATTTTGACATGTAAAGTTGTCAGATTCCATAGCTCCCATATATCAAACCCCCATAACTTTGACAAAAGTGAACCGATTTTCACGTTTGATGGCATTTTGATCATGATTTCTCCTATATATTGACTCCACATTCAAAATATTTTCAATTTCGAAAACAAAAATTATTGAATTTTTTTACTCATTTTCGGAAAAAAATTTTTCAAAATTAAAAATATCGAAAATTATAGTTTTAATCGATTGCATATGTCACAAATAGTATAAAAAAACAACATTTAAACTAATTCTGGAAGGGTGAAATTAATTTGTCAAAAATCCAGTTTTGTTTTTAACATTTTGCTCCGTTTCGTTACTATCGAAAATAATCGATTTCAATTGATAAATGCGGCGGGCATTTGTGTGTATACTTCTAAATGGGAGGCACTTTCAAATGCCCAAATGACAGATCGCAAGCTTCACGATATCTCCTAGTCGGGCGTTGTCCACTAGGACTTCCTTAGTTGGTTTTATTTCTTTCATTGTCACTTAAGAATTTTAACAGTTGTATTTTTTTTTATTGAAATAATGAATTATTGAAACTATATTCCATTATGAAAATGTGGCTTGTGCGTTCTTCTAAATCAATGAGCTTCTTCTCTTTCCAGCTAGTTTATTTTGAAATTCAATTCCTAAGAGCGTTTATCACCAGGATGGCCAATTGGAAACTTTGCCTAGTCGCGCTGTTTGCGCTCTGCGGTCTCAGCAGCCTGGCCAGTGCCTATAGAGTGGGCGTGGGCCGTGCCGATATTACGGGACCACCTGTGGAAATCAACTTTGTAAGTTCTCGACAGCAGCTTGACAAGCACTGGCCCGTTCTCCAAAGACTAAAATGCTCCCCGCTTTATAGATGGGCTATGCGAACATCAAGCAGGTTGGCCGTGGCCTGCACACGCGCACCTTTGCACGCGCCTTTGTCGTGGAGGATGCGAAGGGCAACCGCGTGGCCTTCATTAGCGCCGACTGCGGCATGATGGGCTACGGCCTCAAAAGGGAGGTGGTGAAGCGTCTGCAGGCGCGCTACGGCAACATCTACAACACCGACAATGTTGCCATCAGCGGCACCCACACGCACGGCGCTCCCGGCGGCTTTCTGATGCACCTGCTCTACGACATTTCCATACTGGGCTTCGTTCCGCAAACATTCGAGGTGATGGCTCAGGGACTATATTTGGTAGGTGGTTTGATTAACAAATATTCATGAATATTGCAGATTTGATTTCTCATTAAAGTCATTAACAACTTGAACTAAGTAAGATAATTGTATACCATGATTTAAGATTTTTCCATCTTGATTTTAAACTGTTAAATATTGAAATAATATTTAACTAAAATAATTTAGAAACTTGTTTTGTTTTGCTGCGAAACTAAATTTTAAGTTAACATTATACAAACAAAAAAATATTGAAAATATGAAATTTTCTACATCTAGTATTTTAGACAATTAAGTTTGCTCTTGTGGGGGGTACCCGGCTCGGAGTTACCCTAAACTCAGCTGCGAGCTGTCATTAGCATCAAGTATCGCAAATACATAATTCGTGTTGATAGAACTATGCATTTTTTGGCTTTGTGTTATTATATATTTTGTGCTACTTTTGCAGAGCATCAAGCGTGCCACGGATAACTTGGTAGATGGTCGCATCTATTTCTCCAAGACAGTGTTGCTGAATGTGAACATCAATCGGTCGCCGAGCTCGTATCTGCGCAATCCGGAGGAGGAGCGGGCCCAGTACGAGCACGATGTGGACAAGACGCTGGCGCAGCTGCGCTTTGTGGATAACGAGAACAATCTGCTGGGCGCCTTCAACTGGTATGCCGTGCACGCCACCTCGATGAACAACACCAACAAGTTGGTGACCAGTGACAACATGGGCTACGCTGCGCTGCTGCTGGAGAAGGAATACAATCCCAACAAGATGCCCGGCAAGGGTAAATTCGTCGGGGCCTTCTGCTCCTCCAATTTGGGCGACGTTTCACCCAACATCATGGGTCCCAAGTGCTCCATTTCGGGCAACCAGTGCGATATACTCACCTCCCACTGTCCCAACGGCGAGGGCGAGTGCTTTGCCTCCGGTCCCGGGCGCGACATGTTTGAGAGCACGCAGATCATTGGCCAGCGCCTGGCGGAGGGTGCTCTGAGTCTGTTGAACGAGCAGAGCCAGGAGGCGACGGCACGCGAGGTGACTGGCGATGTGCGCTTCATTCACCAGTTTGTTGATATGCCCAACTACAATGGCAGCACCTACAATCCACTCACGCGCAAGCTGGACAAGATCAGAGGATGCCAGCCTGCGATGGGCTACAGCTTTGCCGCTGGCACCACAGATGGACCGGGCGCCTTTAGTTTCGAGCAGGGCACCACCACTGACAATCCGATGTGGAACTTTGTGCGCGACTTTATAGTGCCGCCCACCCAGGAAGACATCAAGTGCCACGAGCCAAAGCCCATTCTGCTGGCCACGGGTCGAGTAAGTTGCTCAATAAATTCGGTTTTTTTTTTGTATAGCACTCAAATGTATCCCTCCTTTTAGGCAACTTTCCCGTACGAATGGCAGCCGAAAATAGTTTCCAATCAAATCCTGAAGATCGGCGATGTTATCCTTGCTGCCGTTCCATGCGAATTCACGACCATGGCTGGTCGTCGCTTGCGCAACCAAATCCGGGCAGCTGCTTCGGCTGCCGGTGGCATTGACACGGAGGTCATCATTGCCGGCTTGTCCAATATTTACTCTAGCTACACGGTCACACCGGAGGAGTACCAGGCCCAGCGCTACGAGGCGGCCTCCACAATTTTTGGCCCGCACACGCACACCATTTACATGGACATCTTCGAGCACCTGACCAAGGCCCTGATGCGCAACGAAACTGTCGACGCCGGTCCCAGTCCGCCCTACATGAACGATGTGATGCTGTCCCTGAACACCGGCGTGCTCTTCGATGGCCATCCCATTGGCACGGACTTTGGCTATGTGAAGACCCAGCCGAACAAGCTGTACGGCATCAATGACACCGTCAAGGTCACATACATCTCGGGCAATCCGCGCAACAATCTCTTTACAGAGAAGACCTACTTCACCGTGGAGCGTAAGATCAACGAGGATCGCTGGAAGATCACCTACACGGATGCTAGCTGGGAGACAAAGTATACATCATAATATCGAACTCTATTTCTTCGATTCTAACTGTTTATTTGCAGAATGGTCTGGCATCGTACTAACACTATTCTGGGCTTCAGTGAACTGGACATATTCTGGAACATAAGCCCCCAGACGCTGCCTGGAGAGTATCGCATACGACATTCGGGCGAATACAAGTACATACTCGGTGGAAAATACCCCTATGAGGGTCTCACGCACTCCTTCACTGTAACTGAAGATTAATGTGCATTCTGAACAACCGAAACTAATTCATGTATTTATTTACCATTGATAAACGATGAAAAAAGCTTTATTTAAAAATAAAAACATAATAAACTTAATGCAAAATTGTTAGTACGTAACAAAGTGTTTGACAACAATATGTTGTATAGAAGAAAGTTCAGAATGAATTGTATCTGTTGGTCTTTTGCTGTAGGAGGTACACGAAACAAATATTGTCTTCAATTTGAATTGCCCGCCAGCATTAAATCGTTCCACTAACAGCTGTTCTAACGGAGTCCACATCGGAGCACAGTTCATTGATACCTGTGTATTGCATGTGGATTGCTTTTGTATCTGTACCTCTCACAGCTCGCTCTGCGAAACATAATTCAAAACAAAACAAGAGAAAGTCCACTGCTGCTCGCTCACTCGCTCTCGCTCTCTTACATTGGCTCTCATTGATGGAATGTATTCACATGCGATTGAGGCGGCAACAGCAACGTTTTTAGTTCCATTCTGTGGTGCTGAGCGCGCGGACGCAGTGTAGACAAGGTCCAACGGCTAGAAGTGAATGCAAAACAAAGGCAATAACAAAAATCAGGACTGCCAAAAAAATAATTGATGTATGTATCTGTGTCTGTTTGTGTCTGTGCATTTATTTATGTTTAGTGCGAGATTCAACGAAACTGTAAATTGTAAACTGCAAGTGCAGTACGTCGGGTAGCGCAGTGTTAAAAGAATTTAAGAATTCCACTCAGCTACGGTGGGTGAAAGAAACTCAAAAAACCGTAAACAAAAGGTGAAGAGATAACAATAACAATAACAGAGACCAGAACGAGAACGAGAAAAACGACGCCCACGCTTTGATTCTGAGATTTTGTGCCGCATCGTTTAAGGGCAACAAGTTCCCGGGAAATCAGAAAGTAGAGACAGGGTAAGTGTCGTGCAGGGGACAGCTGACGTGTTCAATGCGAGATCGGTTTGCCAGCTTCCGTCCTGCACTGATAAGCGTCTTGTCCCGCTCCCTCCATATCTCTCTCCCTCTATGTATTGATAGATGTGGGTCAACTCGTTTTGATTAAAAAGAAATTTCCAGAGCTGTGGCCTACGTCATAACAGAAATATGATTTCCTTGTGTCTAAAGTTAGTTCAGTTATTCCATACATATGGGCATTTAAATATTGTCGCTCTGCTGCTGTCTCCGTCTGCGTCGTTGCCCACATGTGTGGGCTCATTGAAATAATGGTGCTGCCGTTGCCGCTGCCGCTGACCGGCACACGCGTTGAATGCTCCCAGTTGAGCGATAAGTAAAGCATCTCAAAATATGTGCTGTTGCAGCGGGAAGGGAGAAGATGAAACTAGAATGGCAGCCAGCTTCTCAGTCACGTAGTCAATTGTGTGCGTTTGTTGTGCTATGATTTCTTCTTGTTCCTTTTGGGCCGGACTTCGCTTGTGTTTATGTTCAACGTTCACTGGAAACCAACCCCTAAAGTAATGCAAATGTGGAATAGAACCTGAACTGGAACTGAACATAACTGGAACAGTGCTGCCAACTACCTTAAAAATTGGAACTTAAATTTAAAACTCAGCGCCCAATTAACGTATACGATTCTAATTAGAATAAGTTATAGTATAGAAAAAGAACTAGAACAAAAAATATGTACATATACAACGCTCGTTTGCCGTACACGATTCTAATTGGAATATGCTACATTAAAAATAAATATAAAAACTGAAATAGCGTCGCTAGCTATTTAGAAACGTTGTTTGGGAACATGTGACTCTAATTAGAATGCCTTCAGATATGTTTATTTATTATTTGCGCATCGTCTCATTATATTTATTTATAAAAATACACGAACACCCTGTTTTCTGAATATCAAAGCAGTCAATTAAACGGCAATTTGTTTAAATTTATTAATTTTAATAATTTGCTCTCAAGTTTGTTGCACCCGAAAGCAATTGAATTAATGTCTAATATGTATAAGCCGACTTTAGCTGAGTTTAAGCTGCAATATATAAAAAGTTGCTATTTAATTTGTTAGTCCCCCCAAGACTCTCATTCCGTCGACCAGTTAGACAAATTGGTCAACCTAAAAAACAGGTCAGAAAACGGTTTGAATTGTAAAAATATAATGTTTGATTAACCCAAAGTTGTGAAGATTGTCCAGAGCCTCTTTAGCGTCGATGAAAACGAAAGTAACTCAATGGTCAAAATCAGGCAGCAAATGAAATGAAATCAAATCAAATCATATCAAATCAAATGAAAGCAAATGAAAGTGTTGCCTTGATTACTGTCACACTCAATGCTGGCAAAAACTACTTCCTTGCAGGTATGTCTCCGCTTCCAATTCGAATCCGAGTACAAATTCCACTTCCATTTTCAGTTCCCACCTCAGCTACAGCTCCATCACGAGTTTGTTGTGTAATTAGCTGCTGTTTTCGCCAAAGTTGGCAGCTGCATTTGCTGGCATTTATCTTGCGCATCTTTTAATACCCTGTTTCCAATGAACAAAATGGGTATATTAATAAGAATTCATAGAAGACCGTATAATTTACTAAAAGTTATTCTATTTTAGACAACAATATATTTTCCCAAAGTAAAATAGTAAATGTTTCTTATAAATTTAAAAGAGTGTAGCAAAGCATGAAAATGATGTGGAAAATTGGATCATAAACCTCATTTCGCATGCTGAGGCATTTATTAGATTCGTAAACCGAACCAACGACAAACGATTTTGAACTCAGTTTTTCTTTTATCGATAGTTCCCGCATTTATTTTAAACCGAACAAAAATTATTATTTTGTATTTATATATGTGTTTATAGCTAGTTTATAGTTTATACTTTCCCCTTTTTATATTAGCTTTATGGTGGTTCGAAACTGATCACAGGGTATCTTCGTGTCGATCACCGACGATTAAAATGGTCTTCTAGTTTGGTTTTTGTGCTTTTGCGTAGCTATTTCAACCGGTTTAGATGCGACTGCCAACAGGGTATATGTTTACAGGGTTTATGTTCACAGTTTTCAAGGTGAATCGCTTACCGATGGAAATTTTATGCGCGCACCACATTCAGTGTCTTTTTGCAATGTATCATTTACAATTAGAAAACTTGTTTGATGCACTTGAAGCATTTTGACATTCGACAGCGGAATTGACAAATTCTGAAGTGTTTAATATTTAATGCTGGAAAGATTTTCCGCATTGAGTTGGGTTCAAGTTCATGACAGCCTGCGTCACAGTTGGCGCAATAAATTTAACGCTGATGGAATTAAAAAGTTTTGTCGGCCTTAATGAATTTGAACGACAAATATCCAGAATGCCGAAAAGAGCATTGCTTATATGTACGTAAAAAAAACTTTTTTTGAATGCCAACTTCTTTAACTGACAGTCAAATTGGCTGGCATACACACGCACACACACACACACACACAAGGCGCACCTAACAAGCGAAACAAATTTAATTTAGAGACAAAATTACCGAAACTGCTGTCAATTTGATTTTAATTATGCATGCAATCTGCCAACGGCAACGCCAATTATTCTCCCAAAGAGCGAAACCAATTGAAATTCCCAATTGGTTAACTGAACTGCAATTGGCCAGAAACTGTTACATGCAGCTGGGCAAGCGGTATAAGGTCAGCCCATGGCGTCTTTGTCAAGTGTTTTCGACTGGCATTTAAAGCCAGCGAATCCGAATCAGCAAAACAAAGCGCTGCAAATGTCAACACCGCCGGCTGGAGGCGCCCCAAAATTGAACGTCACATAAATGTCAGCTACTGTGTGCTGAGTTATGACTCTGCCGCCCTCAGTGCCTCACGGTTGAAATCTAATGAGCAACTAGCAGTTGCGACCAGCTTGCAGCTTGTAGCTTGCAGGTCGCAGCTTTAATAACAACTGCAGCAATGCAATTCCCGGGCAATGTCGCATGACATTTGCACCTGAATAATGATGTCGCTGCATCGCTGGAAACTGTCTGATTGCACTCTTTGTTTATACAGTGGCAGCTCGAAAACGAAAACCGATCGAAATTGGAATGAAAATATAGAAAACATAGTCGTACAGAAATCAATATAATATTAGTTTATGTTTTCAGTTTGACGAATGTTATTTTAGTTATAAATTAATAAAATCTTTCCTTTTGATAATTAAAGTTCATTTAGAGCAAATCACTCTCTATTGTTTAATTAAAGGTATAAAAAAAAACACAAAAAGAATTTCACTGTTTAATCTTTAATATTCAATACATTTTTTTGTAATTTTTATCAGTGGAACATAAAATTTATTTATCGTTTTTCTGCTTGTTTATAACGCATGTAGTTAACCCTTTTTTTTACCAATAGATGCATTCGCATTGGCGAGCATCCACTGTACCTATTTTGCTGTTGACAGTTTCATTTAAATTGGTTGCCAGCCAACCAAAGAGAAGTCAAAGAGTAGAGACAGGCAGGAAGGAAACGGGAAACAGCTAACCGCCTTCTGGCTGTTTATGATAAGAGTTGCAGGGCCATGTCAAGTCATACATATATGTGGGCAGGGGGGGGTATGGTCCAGGGATTAAAGATGCCAAATAAACTGTTTCAGGTTACGGTTACAGTTACGCTTCCAGCAACGTTGTACCTGACAAGCGTTTCAGACACACTAAACCCAGGGACTTAACTGCAGCACCTGCAGTTGGCACAGAAAATTGTTGCACTTTAAGCAAATTTCGCTGGGGCGAATGCTCGCACTTATTCCCGTTTAAACGGGCCGACAGTCAGTCAGTCAGTCAGTTTGCCATTGGGCCAATCGCTTCATTTAGCTATTGTGCTTAGTCTGCACTTTGTAAAAACAAAAAAAAAATATATATACATATATACAATATTTCATAACTTAAATGCAATAATTAGGTTTTAGCTGTTATGCGGCAAATGCGGCATAAGCAAAGAAGGAAGATGCAATCGTATGAAACACCAAACAAAAAAAAACACAAATTTGTTTGTTGCATAAACCAACGCATTGGCGCCCATACAATAGCAACAACACCTAGTGGCTGCAACAACAACCAGCGATGTAATATTAACACGCAAGCAAACTTTTTTGTGGCAACGCTGCATGGCAAATGAGACGTGACACTTGCCACACAAGAGTGCAATTTGATGTCGAAAGTCAAGTTAATTATGCTGCCCAACAAAATCTATTAGATTATTGAAATTCTATCACAGAGTCTGATGCAATTTTGTTCAATATCCAATTACGTTAATTACGTTAGCGAAAACACAAACGAACGAAACACGAATAATTGAATTACAATCCTTTAGTTATTTATGTTGCTATAATGTTGCATTGCATTTTTATTTTTATTTTAGAGTTAAACAAAATGCTTTAAACGAGCTAACAAAAATATTGAAATTTGATGGTTCTATTAGCGTTAACGCATATTTCGTGTTCAGAAAGATCTTTCACATTTAAACTGTGATCAAAAAAGAAACAAAAAAATATATATATTTTCTATGCTTATATATATTGTGGCTATTAATCCCAAAATATGAGAAACATATTTCGCTATATTAATTTATATTTGTATTTATTTATTCTACTCTTTTCACATTAACATAATTTAAGTGTTAAGTATTTTATAATCATTTTAAAGCAATGATTTGCATTTTAAACTTTAACAGATTCGAATTTCATCGAGTGTACATTACTAAAAAAAAAACAAAAACAACGGCTTTATACTTTTTGTTAAAAACCAACCATACAAGAGTCTATGGTAATTTGTAGCCTGACATTTCAGCTCAGCCTGGATTGTGCAATTTATTTGCTTTTAATCTTCAATTTATAATCTTTAATTTCATCTCAATTTCTCCCTAATATATTTCTGCTTTTAACTAATATGAACAATAAAATTTGAATTTGTGAGCACTAAAAAACATATAAAGGTTGAATAAGAGTTGAAGAAGAGCATTTTTGTGCCTTTCAGTCATAGAAAACTTTTCCTCAAAATGCAAGAAATTAAGAGAAATATCCCTATGATTCTCATTGAAGCGTCGGGTTCAAAGGGTAAATTGCTTAAATAGATGTGGCCAAAATTCTTGCTGCTTCAATCATAAATTCCTCATGTACCGAATTTATTTGCTAAAGCAAAAGTTTTCTTCTTTCAATTTGCTGACCAAAAAAGTTACCTGCGTTGCTCTACTTCTGATTTGTTGGGAAAAATGAAATGAATGTGAGTGCATTAAATTAGCTAGCAAGCCAAAAGCATGGCCAAAAGAAAAATGAGCTAAAGAAATTATCAGCCAACGGTTCAGTGAACTCATTAAAAGAAAACATTCCGGACGCGTTTTGATTTTATTTTTTTACAGCATTTTCTGCAAACACTGCGTTGGGGCACGGTCGCATAAAAAATATAATATTTGCATTTCAATAAATTTGATTGTGTAACGTTCTGGCCACTTGGCGAGTACCGTTAATGATTTAAATGCTTAACCATAAAATGAATGCCACTTTTGTTCAGTCAACGGCAGTGCAGCATCAGCCACGCGTATCCATCAGATACATTTGCATATGTATGTGACTGCGTGACAGCCCCAACTAAGTTCCTCGAAACAAAAGTTCTTTGAACCCAGATCTATAGTTGCCGTCAAACATGTTGCAATCGAGACTTATCCCAATAAAAAAAGAAAAACACAAATGTTGTCAGTCGATGTTGTCATTAGAACTTTGTCATAGTATGGATAAACCGTTGCTGCATCCATTAGTCGTAACCCATTTTGGCTTTCTGTTATCTCTATGCTGGCGCCCATTCCCAATCTGCGTCGAAGATCGACTCAAACCGGTTTGATGATCAAAACTGACCATTGTTTTTTTTAAAATTTGTTTATTTTTTTCCGTTCTTTTAATTGGAATCATTTTATATTTTTCGTTAAAAAATTGCGGCTATTAAAGATGCCTGAACTATGCCTATCTAGTTCAATAATTTACTACGAATTATAACGGTTTCAAACTTAAGATTGTGTAGACTTCGTGTTTTCTTGGGTAAATAAAAATAATTAAAATAAATGGGGTTTCTTAACAACATATTTTAAGTCCAACTCGAAGGAATAAATAAGTCCACTAAGTAGGAAAAATAAGTATTTCCAAAATATTTGTCAGAAGCCAACAAATCAATAAACATTTTAATAAAAAAAATAAATCTGAAGTGTAAATAAATAGCAAGGTGTTATTTTAAATAAGATTGGTCCTAGTTTTAACAATGAGTTAACAGTTCAGAGTTCATCGTATTTTTAAAAAAATATTTGACAAACAAATTAGTTTCCTGGAATGTTTTATACACAGCATTTAAATTTATTGAGATTTTACGTATCAGTATCAATGCACATTTGATTAGAATAGTATCTGAAGATAGGGATGGGGCAGCCATAAAAACCAATGTTGTCATAATATTTGGTTATAATTTTGTCGTTTTTGCTAGCCAATAAGGTTTGCACCATGACGGAGATAGCCGAATCTTCGGCTTATTAATTGTCAAGCGAATTTGCCTTTAATTAATGTGAGCAATTACGCACCGAGTACAAGTGAAGTATTGTGTCATGCTTTGTAGTGTGGCCTGTTTGGTATTTTGTGCTTGATTTGTGGTGTGCGGCCAACCAAATGTCGAAATAATTAATTTTGATTAATTCAAGAGCATTTACAATGTGTGTCCTCAAGGACAAACTAAGACTATTGCCGAAGGAGCCTGAACCGCAATAAAATCAATCAGTGAGCACTTTGCAAATTATAGCTAATTGGCCAACCATTAAGCATGTTTAAATGAGCATTTATCTTTAAGATTTAACTAAACAATATGTTGCTAATTAATCACAGTATTAAATTTATATAGCTTTAAATAAACCGAATTAACAAGGTGTTTGCGGCTCATCCAACTAATTACCGCAAATCCGAAACGAGAAGTGATCTACTCGATAGATAAAACATTTTTGCCTATAAATATATAATGTTAATATTACTATCTTTTTCATACTCAATGGATTCAGTATACAGGATGTTTAAATAATCGCTAAAATGTGTTTAATAATGTCACATAAGTAAATTAACAATATATCACTTCAATTTGATGCCAGATATTTAAATTTCATTCATATAATATACAGGGTGTATTTTAATCGTTTGAGTAATCCGAAATTTTGGTAGCTATGATTTGATCATTTTTTACTAAAACTAATAATTCAATTTATTGATTGACACCCCAATTAAGATATTGTTAAACATTTCATTTCCAGGTTTATCATTATATATAAATATGTATAACTTCTTATTAAACTTATTTCACTCATAAATACAGGGTGTTCTCTGGTCAACCATAATGAATTCGCAGCACTTTTACTGCTATTTACGTCAAAAACCAATAAGCCGAATGCCATTAAACAAAAACGTTCTACGTCAGGTGAAATTAAAAAAAAAATAAAGCCCATTAAAGTAAGATGCGGGGTCAGGTTCCGAAATACGAGTCGAGATTCGTGTGTGCTGTGACCAGTTTTCAAGCTCGAAGCCCAGCGAGCATTAAATCTTTAAGATAAGTAGCCGCCCGAGTCATTTGGGCAGCAGGATATTAATCAATAGGAAAGCTGATTTTGAGCTCAGCGAGTTTCATTTAACACACACGCTTTCCGCTGGAGCGGGCCTCGTTTAATTAGGCTGCTTTACACGTGGCTGCCAATTCTAATGCAAAATCGATGGCCAAGTCAGCGCCGCAGAATGCAGCAGCTGCTGACTTCGTTTGAGCCACATTTGACATTGCAATAAATAAATAAATATGTTGTGAATTTGAATTGAATTTATTGGAAATGTTTATGTTTCTCACTTTTGCACTTCTCTTTGCAGGCAACACGATGTCGTCCTGGCTACGTCTGCCGCTGTCTCTCGGCGTCCTTGTGCTCGCCCTGACCTCCGTTGTGGTGCACGGGGAGCTGTACACGGCGCTGGCGGAGATGGAGGAACTACTTGAGACTGAATCTGTATTGATAAACAATCTGGAAGGCTACATTCGTGTGCAGGAGGACAAACTGAGCTATCTCAAGAAGTGAGTACTTTGTCAAGCTTTATAAAATATGCTCCATTAAGGATGCACAAATGCCCTTTAAAAGCGTGCAATTTGTATGCATATAAGAAAATAACATTTAAACAAATGCGAACGCAAAAGTTTGTACCTATTAAAATCGGCTTAAAAGCAAATACTTTTAAATTGAATTTTTCCCAAATATCTGATTCAATCAAGTCATTTCTGAAGACTTTATAAGCTTATAGAAATTGTTTTAAATATTCCAAAATTATATACAGTACAAATCGCAAATATGCATCAGCGAAAATGCATTAAATTCATTCATATAAAGCATTGCATTAATAGAATAATTTCATATAAGCGATTTTCTAATACACGTGTGGACGTGTATAATGAAGTTGATCAGCATTTATAAGCGATAGACACAAAAATCGGATTTGTAAAGCTCTAATTATTCATAAGAGAAAGATTTATTGTGTAAAGAGTTTCTTGACAGTTGCAAAATTGAGTATCAATAGTTTTTTAATTAACTAAATTTTTCTATAATTGATAATGTTTAACTCATTTACTCAATTTAACACTTATTTTTTGTTATATAGAAATTGTAAAATGAAATTTTGCTCAATGTGTAAACTCATTCTTGACACACTGTTAAAGGACTTCCTAGTCCGACATACTCTATTTAAGCAGTCGGTTTTTTTGATTATGCTCATGTAAATGAACTTTCAGACCGAGCGGTGCAGGTGAGCTTGGTTATGTACTGGCCATAATTGCAGTGCCCGTCGCCTGTTTTTTTATCCACGTGCGTGTGGCAGCTGTTGCATCCACAGCAGAAACTGGCAGCTAGACGTGTAAATTCATTGTTGCTGGTCTCCGGTAACAGAGCGTTATTTACTGTGCATGTCTTAAGCTACCCCAGGACACTATATACTTAAGCATATTTGTGTGGTAAATGCTTGTTTCCCCTGTCTGCAGCGGAAGGACGTAGATGCAGGATAAGAGACGCAGCGGATGCGGTAAGGCAACTCCCCTAATCAAACAAGGACCACGACCAGCAAAACCAGCAACCCAAAGCGGGATCTATCTCGTTTACTTAATGCCCCCTTGCCGCTCCCTGCTTTGTCACAATAAGCAGCGGGACAGCTCAGGCCAGCTGTCAGCTGTTGTTCGAGGATCTGCGCTGTCATTGCATCCTTGCAGCTCGCTCTTCATCTGCGCTCGTTGCTGCCACATGTGGCGCGTGCCAAGAGCTGCTGCCTGCTGTCTCGACTCGAATTTAAATTTAATATCGCATTAAATTTTGTTCATTTGGCCATTCCATTGGTCCGTCTAATTCCCCATAACCGTATACGGTTCTCCTTTGACGTTTTACATTTCAAATGGCAATGCATAAATTTCACAATCTCCAACTGAAGGGTCATTGGGGCCATTGGGGAGCATCTGTTGTCCTTGCTGCATCAAACTTTCAGTTGATTTGTATTTTTTATATTTTATTTTTTTTTTACCACTGGGGCAAAATCCAATTAAGTTGGCCAACATAGACAAGCCGCAGACAAAGGCAAACAGCGTGGAAGAAGGAGGATAGGGGTGTTATGGCTCTACTATTGACTCTCGATAAGAGCGCTGAATAAATGTAACGGTCGCATATACAAACGAGAGAGAGAGAGAGAGTACAAGAGTATATAGCTTTTTATATACTGAATGTGTGAGGCATTTGCCGTCGCCTATTACGATGTTATGAATTGAGTAAATATAAATTGAAAATGCTGATAAAACGCTTGCAACGCCGGCTGCGGCATGGCCGAAATTCGTTTCAACCCTCATGAGCAGCGGCAGGAACAGGAGCAGATGTTTCCAGCACAACGGAACGCGCCAAACAACGCCTGCTGCTTGTTGTTATTGTTATTGTTGTTGTTGTCTTTATTGTACGGCTGTCTTGAGCTCAATTATTATTGTGTGTGTGTGTGTGTGTGTGTGTTTATGTATAAGCCAAGTAAATGGTTATATTTTATTTTGAAGGGGGGGATCAGAGCAACGCACGCGTCGCTGCCGATCCACTCGACTGCGCGCCGGCGCAGGAAATTGCAAGTCGAGGAGCGACTGGCGACCAGCGTCGCAGTTCAGTCGAGACGCAGTTGTCGTGCCGTGCGGATCAGTCAACAGCCAACAGTATTTACTCGTGACCGTGACTGTGACTGTGATCAGAGACATATAAATTGTTCAAGTACAGTGCGGCCATGTCCAAGCACAACTATACGAACCCGGCATTCTGCCAGAACAGCGAGTTCTATCCGGTGCCCTCGAGCAGTCGCGTCGAGTCCATTTACAATCGCAGCCTGCAGCTGAACTTTAATGCGGTGTCCCGCAACGCTCAGGTGCCGGTGTCGCCGGCGCCGTCGCCATGTCGCGATCCGCGCGAGGGTCCGCTGCGAATGCAGCGTAGCATGTCGACTCGTTCGGTGACGCGTAAACAGTACCAGCAGCAACACCAACAGCAACAGCAGCAGCAGCAAAAGCAGCAGCAAAAGCAGCAGCTGCAACAACAACAGACGACCAGTGGCCGATATGCATTGGTGCCCCTAGAGGAGTTGGGGGGCGTGGCCAGTCGATATGCGATTGTGCCCGGACAGGCGGCACAGCGATTGGCCAGATCGCAGGATAACCTGGACCGGTACGGATCGCGGCTGGGCCTGCAGTCCGACGAGGAGCCGCACTCGTTTCACGAGGAGCCGCATCAGCAGCAGGAGACACAGTTCACCAGCCTGCCGCCCACGCTGAACGCGCTGCCGCCAAAGCCGGCGCCGAAGATCAAGCATGCGTTCTCCAGCGACTTTGGCAGCAAGACGTTCCTGATCGTGGACAAGAACAGCAACCAGCGCTATCAGATGGTGCCCACCGCGGAGGATGAGGAGCTGGTGGATGAGAATCAGGAGATCATACAGATGCACAATGGACGCGCCCATCGGTATGCAGTGATACCCACAGAGGCGGATGACGACGAGCTGGCGGAGGACTCGGCCCACGCTCAGCAGGAGACCTGCCTCAGCCAGACGGAGCTCAGCGAGCAGTTCGGGCTGCGTACATCGACCCCGCAGCAGCGCAATGCGGCAGCTGCCACGCGAGCGCTGCACGAGCTGCTCTCCACACCCCGCAAAATGCAACCACCACCGCGTCTGGCACATTCCACGCCCCGCAACGCGGCCCACTACGAGCAGCTGCAG
The DNA here is from genome assembly GCA_035043915.1 of Drosophila paramelanica. NCBI lineage: Eukaryota > Metazoa > Arthropoda > Insecta > Diptera > Drosophilidae > Drosophila > Drosophila paramelanica. The sequence continues at coordinate 3,769,384 of JAWNMO010000354.1, read as the reverse complement.
CGCGAGCGTCGTTTACAGCTCTACCAGAGCCAACAGCACATTAACCTACACCAACAGCAACAGCAACACCAACAGGCCACCGTTTCAGTGGCGCCGTCGCCAGCGCTGCCCCTGCGGAAGCAGCGTCTTTCGCCGCAACGTCTGCACTACGAAACGGTGAAGCCGGCGGTGGCGGTGCAACAGCAGCAGCAGCAGCAGCAGCTGCCAAGCGATCGCACCATGGCGGTGATTAGTCCGCGGGTGCAGGGTGCTGCCTGCATTCAGGAGCAGGATCTGAGCAGCCTGCACGGCGGCAAGTCGAATGCGAACAACAACTCGTATCCACAGAAACTGGCCAATGCCACCATCACACTGGCCATTGTCTCTTTGATGCTTGTCCTGGGCAGCACCATGAACGCCGGCCTCATCATCTACATGATAGCACACGTGAGTCTTTCTGTCTGTGCAACCGTGTCCCCGCTAATTATTGACTAATGTGCGGCTATTTCCACGATTATCCTTAGCTCGGCAAGTCCTTCTATCTGCAGTTCGGTCTGGTCGCCTCCTTCTGCGGCATGGGTCTCGGTTTTCTTGGCTTTCGCTCGCGCCACTGCGAGTGGCTGCCAAACCGCAGTTACACCTCCGGCTACATCCTGGTCACAATTTTCTGCCTGTTCAAGTGCTGCGGCCTGCTGCTAATTCTGGTGCTGGATCCGTTTCCTGGACTGCCGCTGCACGATGTTACCACCGGCGTCATTCTGGGCCTGTCCACCTTCACCATGTTCTTCATTGGCCTCGGCGTCATCGGCAGCCTCTGGTGCTATCGCCCGCCGCCGGATAACCGTGTCAATGTGGTCTAAGAGCCGTGTTTGATTTCTTGGCCTAGTTTTACGTTAGTTTTAAGTTTTGTTTCAGATTCAGTTTTCTTTTGTTTTAGCGAGCGGCACCCGTAACGGCTAGATGACCAAAAAACAACTAATTAATTAATTAAAGACGCGCGCAAAATTCCAGCAGCGAATTTTGTTCTCAAGACTGTATATAAAATAATATTAGAACGCAAACGAAGAAGGGGTAAACCTGGGTTGTAATTAAGTGTAAGGCTGCTCTTGTTGCGAGCAGAAATAAATTATATTTTAAATTATTGTTCAAACTTGGATTAAGCATTGCACATTGCATGAAATAAAGCACATGAATAAAAATGAAAACAATTGTTTTTTTGGCTGTAACACTTTTATGATTTATGAGACTTTGCTATAAATATTATTAAAATTTTAAGTATATTCTTTTACAGCTGCATAGCAAAATCCTACAATGTTTTACAAGGGTGATATATATGCTTCTCTCTCTGTCTTTTATTCTCTCTTTCACTCTTCATCAATATATTTCTTGTCATTAATGTTCGCTTAAAAATCAAGTCAAGTTAATTTCATGTCAGTTGCTTAACTTGTTCTGCGAATGCTACTTTAATTAACATTGTTAAGAAGCATTATTAAATTCTTAAATTACTGGAATTACTACGAAAACCAGCTCTTATCTGATTAATTAGAAAATAAAACTTGAACATACCCTAATAAATTCTCCTGAATATGCTGTTGCGGAAAAATTGTGCATTTACGCTTGAGCTAAACTTTGGTCTGCATCAAGTTTCCATAAAATGCACATATTTTTGTTGTAATTTAGTTTGTAGTTGCGTAATTGAATTGAAATTAGTTTGTTTAGAAAACTGTTTATAAAACTTTAATCACTTAACTTTCAGCAAAATGGATGAATACCAAAGAGAGCATGCGGACGCTGCCAGCGATATAACCGCCTACGTTTCCAATCCCATCAATGCGTATCTGCTGACCAAGCGTCTGACAACCGATTGGCGGCAAGTGGAGAATCTCATGGGGCACGATGTGGGCACTGGTAGGAAAACGCTTGCTTTAAAATTGAATTGAACTGAACTCAGTAATCCTCGTTAATCCTCCTAAAGATTTCTTGCAGAACCTCACACAATATCGCCATGTGCTGAAGTTTCCCTCGGACGAGGACCTTAATGGGGCAGCGGTGGCGCTGCTGCGCCTACAGGACACCTATCAGCTGGACACGTCCAGTGTGGCACGGGGCAAGCTCAATGGCATACAGTACAGGTGGGTGCCGGTGCAAATGGCTTATCCCCAACTAGAATAGGTCTTACTCTATTCAATTTTGAGCAGCACGGCAATGTCCTCGGATGATTGCTTCGAGCTGGGTCGGCAGTCCTACGTTAATCGCGACTACTACCACACGGTGCTCTGGATGAACGAGGCGATGGCTCGCATGCTCGAGGAGCCACACAATCAGACGCAAAGCTTTACGCGTGCCGATGTCCTCGAATACCTCGCCTTCTCCACATACAAGCAGGGTGAGTACTTTGGGTAAAACGTGCCCATCTGTTTGTGGCCATTTTGTTTTTGTTGTTGCTGCCAGCAGTTATTTGTGTGGGTGTCTTGGGTGCTAACTGTTGTTGTTGTGTTGTGCTTCGACTTGTTTGCATGACACTTTCAAGAGACCCCTTTCCTTTCCTTCGTGACGGCAGTGCTACTTGTTGCTTCATCTTGCCACTGGCCATTTGGCTGCGGAAATTGCACTTTGCTGGCCCCTTGCCAGGTGAGCTAAGCTAAGCTAAGCTGTATTGCACTTTCATTGCGATTAAGCTCCCCGGTTCGTAAAGTGCGAAAAATTGTTGCCTGTTTGTAGGAGCAATGACAATATTGTGACTGGCTTAGTGCCAAGCTAGGGCGCACAGCCTCCGGATATGCTCTGAATCACGTAGCTAAGTGCACGTTTTCGCCCAAGACAAGGTGCGGTTTGTTAATGCCTTGTTATCCCGATAGTTATTCAAGGCAGACATATGCTGTGACCTCAAAATAGCACCTCTACCCCCCCTCCTTGCATTTGTACACAAAATTGTTGGTGCGACGTAAATTGTATCTGTATCTGTGTATCTATATGTGTGCCACTATCTGCTTGTGTACCCATCTGAAAGGGTATTTTATGTTTGTTTTGCATCTTTGTATTACAAATACTACTTGGAACGTTTACCAAGTCCAGTTTCGCCCCACAAATAAAAAGACCAGAATTTTTTTATTACTAAATCTTAATTCAATATATCTGTTACAATAGTAAATTATAGAAGACAATATATGTGCACCTCTCGCACTTACACGATTATTTTTGACTTTTGTCAGAGTATCCCATGGTCGCAAATTGCCGACCAGCAACATATTCATTCGTGTGTCCCTGTTGATTTTATGCTGCGCAAAAAAGAAAACGCGACTTTGCTGTATTTATGGGACTTTGGTAAACGGAACTGCCGCCATATTGTTGAAAAAGTGAAAAAAAAGAACGCATATGCCACACCCCGCCCCACCCACATTCAGACAATCTGACAGCAGAAGCGTGTTGCCTTCTGGCGTTGCCTGGCCGAGGGACATGTGTCTGAAGCGCTGGCATTGGCATGCAAAATGCAAATTTAAATTTCTTGCTAGAGGGTCGAAGCAGCCGAATAAAAATTCAATGAAATTGAGTGCCCCGCTTAAAGTGTCTGGCAAACTAATTAAGCCGAAAGGCCGAAGGACTTCCCGTTGCGAAACTACCGAGGCAAGGTTAGGGCATAAATAAATGCGAATAATTTCAATGTGCAATGCTGAAAGTTTTATAAGGAAGCCAACCAGAAATAGGACAACACAAGTTACAAGGGCTCTAAAAAGTTTTGCCTTTTACAATTTCTGTGGGACTGCAAATAAAAACTTGGACTTATTTGTTGGGTTTTATCATTATTAAATGTCAAAAGTGCACGTCAGGAGCGGGGGCCCATAAATAATTTATTATACATTTAACATTTGTTAAGCATCCATTGGGGCTTTCGCCTAATGTATTATTAATTTGAGTTCAATGAACGAACTGTAAATCTTAAATGCATACTTTTGTGTGCCACACATAAAATACAAATACAAAATGAAATTGAAATTTTTCGTAGTTTCAATGCCAACAACTTTTGGTTAAATGTGAGGCAGAGAAAAATTGTAGCATGCTTTTAGGCAGTAATTAATTCAATTTACTTTTCACCTACACCTCAACGACCGAATTGCAATTGAAATTGAATTGGGCATTGGTGTGTGTGGACGAGCAGGCAACGTGGAGAGTGCACTGACCATGACAAATGAGCTGCTGCAGCTGCTGCCCAATCACGAGCGTGCCAATGGCAACAAGAAGTTCTACGAGAAGGAAATTGCGCACCTGAAAGAGCTCCGGAAAATGAAGGGCGACGATGGCACCGACGAGATACCCGTTTCCGATCTGGTAGGTGCACTTACTCTAAAAAACCGTTCAAGCTTATGCCTAACTTGTTGCCGATTAACTGCCAGCCCGTAGCTAAGAGTGATCCAAGCGTCTATGACATAACCGAACGGAAGGCCTACGAAATGCTCTGTCGCGGTGAGCTGAAGCCTAAGCCCTCTGAGCTGCGTCCGTTGCGCTGTCGCTATGTCAACAACAATATTGCCTTTTTGAGGCTGGGGCCGCTTAAGCTGGAGGAGGCCTTCATGGATCCGTACATTGTAATCTACCACGATGCCATGTACGACAGCGAGATTGAAGTAATCAAGCGCATGGCACGTCCGCGTTTCCGCCGTGCCACCGTTCAAAACTCGGTGACGGGAGCACTGGAAACGGCCAACTATCGCATCAGCAAGTCTGCCTGGCTTAAGACCACCGAGCATCGTGTCATTGGCACGGTGGTGCAGCGCACCGCCGACATGACGGGTCTCGACATGGACTCTGCCGAAGAACTGCAAGTGGTTAACTACGGCATTGGCGGGCATTACGAGCCACACTTTGATTTCGCGCGGGTGGGTTCAAACACTTAACCACATTTGAAAATATGGCTAAAGGTGTCTTTACTTGTGTTTTTTTTTTCAGCGGGAGGAGAAACGCGCCTTTGAAGGTCTCAATCTTGGCAATCGCATTGCCACCATGTTGTTCTATGTGAGTTATAAGCTCAAGGATTAAAATTGAGCTCCCGCCTTTAACTTTTTCATCTTTGCTTTGCAGATGAGCGACGTGGAGCAGGGAGGTGCCACAGTCTTCACCTCGCTGCATGCGGCTCTGTGGCCCAAAAAGGTAAGTCAAACACGCATTTAACATTTGCTTAAGATAAAATAACAGAGTTTTCTATCTATTTATGCCTAGGGCACGGCGGCATTTTGGATGAATCTGCATCGGTCCGGCGAGGGAGATGTGCGAACGCGACACGCAGCGTGTCCTGTGCTCACAGGCAGCAAATGGGGTAGGTTATTTAATAGAGTTGGCCCTTCGAACAGCCAACTAAAAGTTTAACCCATTGCAGTGTCCAATAAGTGGATACACGAGCGTGGCCAGGAGTTCAGAAGACCCTGTGCTCTGGAAGCGGATCATGGCGACTTTGCCATCTAGTGTAGTCTTTACGGAGATGGTAATGCTGGAATCTCATTTGCCAGCTGCCTAATGTGCTTACTACTTCTTCTTCTACATACGATGCGTTCTAACATATCTCTAAGAACCTGCTAGCCGGTATACCGAACTTTAATTCCTATTGTAAATACTCAACTGAAGCACCTAAAAAACGGAGGCCCGGCTGCTGGCAACACACATTTCTTTTCAACTACATACCATGACTTGGAATTAGTTTATAATTAGGCATGCTATTATTGAATTTATTAACTTTTGTACAAAAAAAAAAAAAAACTAAAAAAAAAAAACTAGAAAGTAATCCCAAATAAAATAAACAAATGATGCAATCAAAGAGAATACGAAATCGTTGTATTCGGTAAATATATAAATTAGTGTTTTAATGTTGAGCAAAAGCAATAAAATAAAGTTGATGATTTACTATTATAAATAATTTTTTTAATGCAATATATATTAGAAAACTTTGAGGTATTTGAGGTATCAAAAAAAAATTTCAACACTTTAAAAAATGCATCACTAAGAACTGCTTAGTCTCTTACTATTTTATTCTATATACTCTAATCTTCTCCCCTTCCTTAGAGTTAAGCTCATTAGAGGTCTCTCCAAACTGTTTGGATCCGGATGTAGCTGTTGCCTCTTTCGCTACTATTTGGTATCGTAGCTCGGCGTCTGCCTTAAAACACGTTGTTAAGCTCCGTAAATTGTTTACCATTAGCCATGCATGTCGGTGTGTGGCTCTATTTATGTGTGCGTGTCTTTTTCCGATCCGCTGCAGCTTGCATGTGGCATATAGCAAATGGCATGTTGCATGCTGCATGTTGCATACTCTGCTGCGCCAGCAGTAAATTCAATTTACGCGGCAGCAAATTGCAGCCATATGCCAATTGCCAATGGCAATAAGACCCCAAGCCATTGCGTGCATCTGATTTATTGCATTCCGCACAACCGGAGAGCATGTGAAAAATTCAACAAATGCTTTTTAAATAGAGAATGGAGCATTCGGTTAGGTTTGGGGCGGGGGAGACGCACATTTGTTTGCTTAGCCACACAGAACACAACTGTTCAATGTTTGACGTTCTTTTCTGGATACGTGACAGTTTCAAATGGAAGTTTTTTTCTTGCTTTATACATTTGGGCCAATCGAAAGACAAACAATGAGAACACGCTCAGCAGCGATGTCAATTCAAATGCGTTCATTAGCCAACAGTTCGTTGGCCAGATCGTGCGTTAGCCACATTTTATAATGTTGGGTCAGAGTTGTTGCCCATTTGTGTGCCTGTTGCTATCCAGTATCGCAGGTGTCCTAGTCAGAGCCGAGTTCTATTCATCCATCGATAGCATGCACACCTTGGGACTCATGGAGAGAGAACTGTCGGCTGCCACGAATCTGTATTTGGCGGAGAGGAAATTGCAGCTCGACGTGTATCGCAGGTAAAGAATGCTATCCAGATTGCTACCAGAAGCTGCTGACTGATGATTGTTGGCAGTTTTGCGGAGCGTGTTAAACGCGAGCAACTTATAGCCAGGGCGCAGCTGGAGCTGGATGACAGCAACTTGGATTATCCGCTGCAGGCTTTCAGGCTGACTAAGCGCTTGGTCCTCGACTGGCCGGAGGTACAGGAGAAGCTGGCGGTGAATAAGCCCCAAGAAAGTGCGTAGTTCTTATTATCAGTTAGATATTCGCTATAATTACTGAATGTAGCCTATCGCGAGACGGTGGATGCATTTTCCAAGTTAGTGGGCTTCCCCAATCAAACGGAACTGCAGGGGGCAGTGAAGGGCCTGTTGCGCCTGCAGCGCATTTACAATTTAACCGCAAATGATCTGGCCGAAGGCATCCTCAATGGCGTCTCCACGCACGATACACTCCACTGGCGCGATTGCCTTGAGATTGGCGCACAGCTCTACGAACTGGCCGAGTACAAGGGCGCCGTGGAGTGGCTGCTCGTGGCGGCTAATTTGCTGAGAGACGGCAATGACAATAATGATCTAGAAATGCTTGCCGACGTGTACGAATATCTGGTATTGACCTACATTGAGCTGGGTGAAAAAAAGATGTCAGAGGATACGTTGGCAGAGTTGCTCTCCTGGTATCCAGAGCATCCAGCGAAACACACTTTAAAGTACTTGGAGCACCGAATGCCCAAATCGCCCAAGGAGGAAAACCCAGAATCCTGGTTTGCCAACTATACGCGTCTGTGCCAGGGCGAGCGTTTGCCGGAGCCGAGGTCCAGTGGTGGCCCCTTGCGCTGTTATCTTGACTCCACACGACATCCGCGCTTCCAGTTGGCGCCACTCAAAGTGGAGCTGGTGCATCGGAATCCGGATATTCACATATTCTACGACTTGCTCAACGATGCACAGATAGATGCCATTTCTGATGTCGCCAACCAATTCGAAAGCTTTCGCTCCTCAGTGGGTGGCAGTGTGGTGACCGATCTGCGGGTGAGCCAACAGGTTTGGCTCCAGTATACCAGCCCCATTATTCGCTCCGTGAGCGATTTGGTGGGTGCCATTTCGGGCTTCGATATGACCAATGCCGAGCAAGTGCAGGTGGCCAATTATGGCATTGGCGGCCAATATGCCCCACATTTCGATTACATAATGAATCTGCCCGCCAGTTTCGTATCCAAAGGCAATCGCATCGCAACGAATATGTTCTATGTAAGTTTTAGCGAGTGCGACCTGTGACCGAACTTAATCTCAATCTTTTCGCAGCTCTCGGATGTGCTGCAGGGCGGCAACACGGTCTTCACCAAGCTAAATGTATTTCTTAAGCCCGTTAAAGGCGCCATGGTAATGTGGTATAACACGAACCGGTCTCTGCGCGTCGATGCCCGCACCCTTCATGCTGGTTGCCCGGTTCTGGAGGGCACCAAGCGCAGTGAGTTTAAATCGAAAAGGGTCTTACAAACGAGTATATCTCTTCTGAATATATTTTCCAGTTGCCAACATTTGGATTCATTCGTCCTTTCAGGAGTTCCGTCGTCCTTGCACGCTTAATTCGAATGAATAGTGTGCTGACTCAATGATACTATCTGAATGCTGCATTTAATTATTGGATTAAGCTTGCTGTGCACATTTCATAAATATAGTTTGCTAGAGAAGTACGCACTGTTTCATATTGTATTCGATATCTGTGGCTTTAAATTTAAATGTTAATTTTATTCACCCGAAATTCGCATTAAATCTGGCATAAAGCTTTCATCTGCTTTGAAAGCTCCTCAAAAAGCTATATAAAAAGTGCAATTGAAATTAAATAATTGTGATGTAGATTGAAACTTATCACAAATGGCAAAACAAACTAAACGGTAATACTTGTTACTTAAAGTCTTTATAAGGCGAAGAGACCTCGTTATCACGTTGCAGGTCACAGGGTCTGATATGATCCTGATTGCTCATACGTATCCACACATTGGCAACTGGATGGGCAAGAATATATTTTGAATTAGAGTTTTGAATATTTTAGATATTTTGTTTCATTTCAACTTACTCCATTTGCTGCCCTGCAGCACGGGGCAGGCAGCGTGCTTGGTGCGAAAGTCCGCATCGCCGGAGCGATGTAGATTGTACCAGAAGAGCAGGCTGCCCCGCTCTGGTGTGACCAGCAGTGGCAGAAAGGGAAAGGCGGTGCCACCGCCCGCCTCCACATTGGATAACTGAGAGCGGATAGAGTGTTTAGCATACACAAAATGCAGAAAGGTGTCTGACTCACGTAGTAAATGCCCGTGGCGAGCCGATTTGTTTTGTAGATGTTCAGGCTGTAGTCGTGGGTATCGGGAAAGCTGTCCATGTGCGGCTCATAGTGTCCGCCAATGCCGTAGTTGGCTATTTGCAGCGGCTCCGCAGAGCGCATATCTAGGCCGGATATCGCGGCCATGTGCCGGCTCAGCTTTTGCATGATGGGATGCTCGTCATACTCAAAGGTGGTGCCTTGGCTGGTGCGAAAGTTGGCCGAGATGTGCTCGCCGCCAGTGAGGCTATAAACTTGCGATCGCTGCAGCTCTGGGCGAGCCAAATGCTGCAGCTCAACTGTGTCCCTGGCTCCGATGACGTCGTGAACCTGAATAATATAGGGATCCAGATGCAGTTCCTCCAGCCGGTAAGGCAGATAGCTGGTTCTGTGTCCAGTCCGCCCAACGGCGAGGCGACAGCGCAGCGCGCGTTGAGACGACGGCGCGGGCTTCAGCTCCTCACGACAGACCTGCTGATACATGCGGTACTCTCGACTGATGTGGTAGTCGTCCGGACTGCGGGCCACCTCATGCATAAGTCCGCGTTTGACGCCGTCCGAAACGAGCTGTTCGAGATGTGCGCGCGTCTCGAGCAGATGGAGGCGCTGTTCCGGCTGCACGGCCAGCACATGATTGATCAGATGCAACGCATTCTGATAGTCACCCATGACCTCGTGATAGCCCATGACGGCCTCCATGAAATCCAAAGAGGCGCTCTCATCGCTGTAGCTCTGCTTAGCCAGCAGCTGCATCGATTGCTGCAGCCAGGGCACGGTGCTGTTAAAGTCGCGCATGGCGTACAGATGCTGGCCGAGCACAAAGCAATCCTGCCACGACATCGCCGTACTGTAACAAGCTGTCGAGTGTGATTTGTGATTGCCACTTGCCACGCCCACGCCCATGCCCACGGTCGTCACTCACCCGTATTTGACGCCATTCAGCACACCACTCGCCAGCTCGGCCACGTCCAGCTGGTAGGTCTGCTGCAGTCGTGTCATCGCCAGCGCCGTGCCCACAAAGTCCTCCAGCGTGGGGAAGCTCAAGTTCTCTCTGTGGCCCGCCATCGCCTCGAGGTAGTCTATTATGAGCATGCCCGGCCAATGGGGAAACAAATAGAATGCGAGTTAGTCGGATAACATATCTGATGGGACATGTGAGTGATGCCCAAAGTCTGATGATACCAACTTGTGCGGCTCGCTTCCCGCTCGACGCTGCCCTCGAACATCTCCCAGTCGGTGTGCAGGCGCTTTATCAATTTAAACGCATTCACCGGATTGTTGAGGTACCCCTCGATGCTGTTCGCGGCGCTCAGATGCTCCGATTTAATCGCATCAATTTCGCTGCAACACAAATTGAAATTCCGTTTGGGCTTTTTCATTAACTATGTGTGTGTTTTTAGCATTTATCAGAATTTAAATTGTTTCATATTTGTCAATTTACATAATCGCTAAATTTACATATTTAACAAATTTATTATGCTCGGAGACATTTTAGTGTTGCGGCTGTGCATGACAACCAATTTATAAGCACTTTTATACCGTGTCAATGTGCAATTAATCAACATTAAAAAAATAAAAAAATATGTATACATTTTCGATAAAAAAAAAGAACGGAAATATCCTTGGAGCAACGAAATTTAAATACTCTAGAAAACATATATTGATTTTTGTGTTTAGCTTTAGTTCAAAAAAGGAAAAATTAGTTTTATATATAAAACAACATAAATCTATTATAAATTGTAAAATCAAATTTTGATGAATCCTTTGTATTCCATTTCCATTATCTTCATAATCTGAATGGAGCTGATAAGGGGATTATAGTTTTCTATAAAAACAATAGTTAAGTCGATAAGGTAATTTCGACTGAGTTCTATTGTTCTGATTTTATTATTTTGATTGCGCTGTATGTTTTGTGAAGAAATTCGGATACCTGCTGCAAGTGTATAATATAATGTAGTTAAACACACTTTAAAATATATAATTAATTCGCTTTTACGCTTGTCTTTTTGTGCACTTCTTTATTTTTCGCTTTGCTTATCGGGATTTAAATGTCGCCATAACTTTAAACGGCAATACCGCGACATCTGTCAACTAGATTGCAGCCGATTTTTATCGAGCTATTCATTAAGTAGTAGCAGTCGTTTGTTCGTAGCGCCAAATACCCATAAATATCAGATTGCTGTTGTTTCCCAGGCGCAACTCTATTTTATGTGTGCTACAAATTGCATAAGCAATAGCATCGTGTAAACGGAACTTGAACATGTTTCTTGTACGAGCTCAAGATAATATCTTCAATATGGCAAACAATTTAATATATATTATACAATATTAATATGAATAACTTAACGGTGCTTCTTCTGAGCGTATATTTGTATTGCGGAGCCGGTTTGCAAATATGACAAATAAACAAAGGAATTAAACTGAATTTTGAAACAGTTGGGGATACAAACAATTGGATACAAGAGGCTGACAAGTCGTTGACACTTATGGCCAACAATTAACTGTACACAAAACATTAGTAAATTCGCCTCACTGAGGTAGCAATCGATGGCAATAGATAATGAAATTTGGACATCAAAACAATGCCGAAAAAGTCAACTTACGCTAGAATAGAGATATTAGCAGCTCATAAAACTGATTAATAATATTAACAAATGTATATAAAACAGCAGTTGACAAAATATATTTAAGATTGAGCTGTGTGTGTGTATGTATTTGTACATGTGTTAAGTATATGTACGTGTGTGTGTGTTTGTGTAAAAGTACCCTTAGGCCAGAGAACACCTTAGACGCCTTAATGTGAACCGGTTGAGTGGGAATGCGAAAATGAATTGTAATTAAAAGAAATAAAAATAAAAAAAAAAATGCCAAAGGCGTCTGCTTAGCTAAGACATCTAAAGCTCGACTAAAAAGTGACTTTCAGATTCCGCTGAGGCCCGACAATCGACACACAACAGGCCGTTCGCAAGTGATCAACAGTTTGTTTTGACGAACAAGAATATAAATACTGAACAAACAATTTGCGTGGGCTATATTTTCATATGGCATGTGGGCATTTAACATTTGATTATTAATTTTTAAGCATTCATAAGGTCAAGCCAGTGAGTTTTATATTTTAAACTAGAAACCAGGTCGGGGCAATGAAAATTCAATTTTTGTCTGGAATTCAAATCATTAGGATCATATAAATCAAATCACATTGCACATAAAGTCAAAGAACAAAACCAGATTGTAGCTGGTCAACAGCACAGCCCACTACTTAATATTCCATTAGCTGAATTTATTGATAAGACTATAAAAAAGCGGCTTTAAAATAAATGTAGCCGGTCTTTTTGGCGAAAGAAGAGCACACTTACCCCTGTAATAAATCCACATGTTCCCTTAATTCGTTCACATATTTCTGGAGTTCGATCAACAGGATAACCTCCGTGCGCAGGAGCTGTTCCAGGCCACTGGTTGAACTAAAATATTCTGCATTGGACACAAGGATTTGCAGTCCAAACAAAAAAAGGGGAATCACAACGAAAAACTTCATTCCAATTGATCCTGCCAAATTGATTTTAAACAAATAACTGGAGCGTCTTAATTCGTGCTGTCTTTGCGGCGCTTCGTTAAGAACTGTTCGGGCCCGATTCGCTGACCAAACCACAAAAAGTCTTAGCGGATCGTTAGTCTAACAAAAGCTCGCAGCGTTGGTGGTGCCGAGCTTTAGCTCTGACTGTGGCTGTGGTCAAAGAACTGCCCTCGGGCCCCACCGTCAGGCTGGCATGGAGCAAGTTGCCAGGTAATAAAGATACATTGAGTTCAATAAACTGAAAAGTGGCCAACATTTACTTCAGCAATTGCTGACTCAATTATCTGCCGCAATCGCACAGATCATCTATCTCGTCATATTTAAATGTTGTCACATCTTCGCTCATTGCTAATTACTTTCACTTGGCTGCTCACTCGGAGAGTTGTCAGTTTGCGATTCGGTGCCGCTAACATGCAAATGAGACGCTAAAACTTTGCCCGTGAACTTGTTTATGCAAATTACCGGCAAATCTGAGCCAAACTCATTCGCGTCTTCGATTCTCGGTTTGTTTTGAGTCCAAATGGCACTCAAAGTGAGCTTTTTAGCTGGTTAACCCTAGAAATACACTGTAACCGATTTGTGACCATTACTAATAATAATAATAAATAAATAAAAAAAAAACAAACATTAAATGATTAATATTCAACAACAAGTTTATTTAATAATATCATAACCCAGGGAAACTTCATTATCCCGAAAAATATCACATGGTCGAGCAAATGTCTGTGTAGCCTCATGTATCCAAATATTAGCGACTGTAAATAAATAAAAATTAAATAAAGTGAAGTTTTTGTTAATGTTAGTATTGATTGGATTACTTTGAATTGAATTATAGCGTTTAAAGTTTTCAAGGTATTTAAGAAAGCTAAAGACAAAACGAATTTGAAATATATTTGATATGCGTAAACTATTTTATATGGACTTTATATACTATCTAATATTAAAAGGGTATGGTAAAGGATAAATTGTATATATTTGGTTTAAACTGTAGCTGGAAAAGTTGTTAAGCGGACAATACAAATCTGACAGAATTGACTAACTTTTGAATGCAATGCGAGAATATTTACGCACATGTCATTTGTTTGCCGATGCGAATTAAATTATGTTTAAACTTTGAATTTGTAACGCGTAAAGTTGTCAGAAAGTTGAAATTGACATAATTAGTGGAATATCTAATTAAAATGAAAGCCACATCGGTGCTCGTTAGCATCCGGAACATTCAAGGTTATGCATTGTTGCAAATATAATTTTAATTACAACGCTGATGCAAATATTTATACGAACAACTTTGCATTAGCACTTGTCACAGCTACTTACTCCACTTGCTGCCCTTTAGCACCGGACAGCCCGCGTGCTTGGTGCGGTAATCCATGTCTGAGGAGCGGTGCAGATTGTACCAAAACAATATGTTGCCTAGCTGCGGACGCACCGCAAAATCGAGAAAGGGGAAGGCTGTGGCACCGCCCTGTTCCACGTCCGAGAGCTGCAGTTGTTCGTGCATGTAAAACAATTTCCATTATGGTGGGCTCGGTGTGGATTATGCCGATGAGATGTTAACTCACATAAAATATGGCCGTCGCCACGCGGTTGCCCTCCTCGGCGGGGTAGTGCCGCGAATCTCGGAAGAAGTCCCAGTGGGGCTCGTAGTGCCCGCCAACGCCATAATTGGCCACCTGCAGCTGTTCGCAATAGGTCATGTCCAGACCTGTGGCATCGCCCACATCGCGCAACATGCGACCCATAGTTGGATGCGTGCTGTACGCCAGCCAAGCGTTCTTGCTCACACGGAATGCGGACTTCTGGCGCTGGCCGCCGGGCAGCGGATTGACGGTGGAGCGCTGCATGTGCGGCACAGCCATTTCTCGCAGCTCGGTGATTTTTTGCGGGCTCAGCATGTCGTGGTAGGTAACTACCAGCGGGTCCAAGCTGTGCTCCTCCAGCTTGAGCGGCGCCAACATCCGATATGCGTGCTGGCCACGTGAGTAGCGGCAGCGCAGCGGGCGCTGCTGGGCTGCCGAGGCGGTGACTTCGCCGCGGCACACCTTCTCATAGTGGGCGAACTCCCGTGTGAGCTGCGGGGAAGGATCTAAATTTAGTCGCAACACCCCAAAGATAAATCATAGGACCTACTCTGTAGCCATCCGCATGCCGCGGCTGCCCCACATCCCCATCGGGCTCGCCCTGCGCCAGATTGGCGGCCTTGTCGCCCAGATGCCAATTCCGTACGCGCGCTGGATCCAGCTCGAGGACGCGCTGGCTCAACTCGTATGCCGTGTCAAAGTCGCCTAAAAATTTATTGATATATATGCATAATGTTGGCCGATTGCTGAGCGGTGCTGTTTACCCATTCGGAATAAGCTCTGCGCCACCATTTCCATGTTGTTCAGCATATCGGGATCTGGAGCGGGGTGCTGTGGCTGATGGCGCCGCAATCGTTCCATGGACTCGCGCAGCCACACTTTGGTGTTGTTGTAGTCCTCCATTTCAAAGAGTTGTTGACCCAACACAAAGCAGTCCTGCCAGCTCATGTCCGTGCTAAAAATAAAGCCAGCACAAAAATCGAAATGAATATGATTGACGCTAAGGTTGGCAACGACACACGACGCCCCACAACTACACCAAGCACAGGGCCGGATTCAAACGAGGGAGGGCAGGGGGCAGAGTGTGCTGGGGGAGCCTAGATAATAATCTTTTATAGAACAGCTTTAATGCTAAACCAACAGCAGTTCTGTTCTCAGCTATTAAAGCATGAGAAATTTTAAATAAATATACACTCGCGTCAGATATAGTAGATATATAGCAAATCGAATATATCTGGTGTTTGCACCTTTTTAAAATTTAAAGACTAGGTATGCAGTTTGCTGGTGACCTCCTCCTTAAATTGGGACATTCGTATTCCGGCACGCCCCCAAGCCAGCACGAATCGCAAAAATCGATACCTTCCACAGTTTTAGAGCTAGAGTACACTAGTAAAATTATAAGAAATGTGCCAAAACATCTGAACTACTAAATAATGAGTATCATATAAAATATTATAGTATCATAGTAAAATATTTATAATTTTTTTTAGATAAAATAGAAATTTTTAAGTTGTAGAAGAGAAAACCGAATATTAAAGTATTGCAAATTTTTGCATTTTTTTTGTTTTATGTTTGCTTTTTTTTTCATTATAAAAAAAATGCCTAATATATGTATGTACTTCTATGAAAAGGTAATTTAACAAGCTTTAATATACTTTAAAGTTGAAGCAAAAAACAAAAACCGCATCGCAAAAATCGATATCTCGCACAGTTTTAGAGCTACTGTGAACGATTATAACGCTGTTGTTTCGATCAATAATTAAGTTAGACATGCACTCTACCCTAAATATAAATAATCCAGACCTGGTCTCAGTTGATAAGTATGAGTGTATTATGTAGTACTCGTTTATTTTAAGCCTCACTGGTTATTGCTTATTTGGGTTACACTCTTCACATTTTTCCCCACTCCCGCTCATCGCATCTTACCCGTATTTGATGCCATTCAGAATACCAGCGGCCACTTGGGCCACATCCAATTTATAGGTGCTCTGCAGGCGAACTAGCGCCAATGCGGCGCCATCGACGTCCTCCTGGCTGGGAAAGTTAAGGCCATAATGCTGTGTTATGTTGAAACCTGTAAGATGTCAATGAAGTTTTCGTTCACATCATTAAGCACAAATAGATGTTGGATACCCACGTAGCTGGCTGCTCATTTGCTGGACCCGAGTCGCCAATTGTTGCCAGTCCGAGTGAAGGCGCTTCATGAGGCGATAAATATTGATCGGATTGGTCAAATAGTTCTCCAAGCCTCTAGCGGCCAGTGCATGTTCCACTTTTATTGACGACAGCTCTCTGTGGATCAGGTTGCGGATTTCGGCTTAGACGAGTTTAAAACTCTAATCATAAATCGACAGCTACCAGTTTCGGCGTTTAGTGGGCTTTGTCGTCATAGACATAAGAAGCCCCAACCGCAAAAACTGATATTCTTAATTAATTCTAATTTATGTCTGATTCTACGTGATTCTAAACACAAAACTGTTTTTACGATCAAGCCAATCAAATGCAAACGAAAGCGAAATGCTAAATGTGAAACTGTAAGAACTTGTCAAAAGTCAATAGTTGTTTAGATGAAAACTAAATCTGATTGTGTAAAGACAACTTCTATGTAACTTTAAACATCAATACAAACCTGAATGTATGAATGAATATTATTTTCAGCTATTATTAGTATAGGAAACAATTATATAAACTAACCAACTTAGAATACAAAATAAAATGTATTAAAAAGATTTTAAAAAGATTTTACTTTCTCACCTTTCTAGCTGTTCCAATGCATTTCTGGTCGCTTCCAACTGTGAACTCAAATCGCTCATCAAAGTGTGCTCCGTGTGCAGCAGCTGCTCCAGTCCAGTAATGGATGAGAAATAATCCGTTGCCCGGCAATGGCCGAGTCCGGCCAGCAGCAATAGTGCCAGCAGTCCAAGCTTTTCCCGCATCTTAACTTCCTGATATGGATATTACTATGTATAGATATGGCTGCGATAATTATGTTAGGCGTCTGTAGTGCGTCGCGTCTCACAATAAACTGAGCTCGGGCCGAACATCCCCTTGAGCGAGCAGTGTGCTAAACCAGTGATGACAGACATTTTGGCACACGCGATTAGGAGATCGGCAAGCTGCGACCAGGTGCTAACTACATGCAAAACTATTTGCATAACCAATTGATGTGTGCCTATGTCAATGTCTATGTTGAGGGGTATGAAAAATAGATATAGCGCTCTCCAGTCACTCCAATGCAGAGCATACGAGTTTCGTGGCGATTAAGCATGTTTTATGGCTTTGCCAAAGCTGATTTAGTGATGCTTATCATTAGCTCGTTTTCGGCGTGGACAAGCCCCGAGTTCTAGTTCTCTCAACTCACCACTGCCGCGTCGTATTGTTGCCTTATTCGATGGCTTATTAATTCTGGTTAATTAAGAACGCGTTGTTTGATATTTAATAATGCAGTCGCTGCTGCTGCTGCTATTGCCGCGGCAGTGTTGGAAAGCGGCTTTATATTAATACGGCAACATAAGCATAATTATACCCTGTAAATGAATTTTAGCTCAGCAGACACGGAAATCACTTTTTATTATGACATGCTAATTAATAATAATAATAGCTAAAACTTTCCTTAAGGTCAACTAAAAGCCAGAGGCATTACTTATAATAATAGTAAATAATATTGGACTTCTAATTTTTGTATATTTCATTTTATAATAGTATTTCCTATAAATACAGGGTATCTAATTAACTTTTTAAATGAGAAAGTAAAATTCATTATAGATTTTATTGTTTGTTTTAATTGATATTTGATTTACACAGATATACATATATAATGCTTAAAATTCGACAAGGCGTGTTTGAATACATTTTACGAGTTTTTAATATTGAGATTAACTATTTCCTGCTGCCAACACGCAAAGGCGTTTGACCAAAAACCGACAAACAGTCAACTCGAATGTTAATTATGACATGATGTGATGCAAATATTGAAATTCGTTTGCTCTTTAATTAGTCAACCGACCACGCCTATGAAATGGCCATTAAATGTCAGATGAAAGCGCAAATGAAATTCAATAAAATGTCATCGTTTCAGTATTTATTTATGTTTTCGCAGTAAAAACGACAGATAAAAGGCACTCATATTTCGTTTTGTTTTTTTTTTCTCTTAACTGAGCTCTGTCCAAGCGGCTGCAAAAAAGGCAAATGAAAGAGATTTGTTAATTTCATGCTGGACGTATATTTACTGCTCTACTTACACAGCTGGGCACCCAGCAGCACCGGGCAGACAATCTGGCGGGTACGGTAATCCGACCTTGCGCTAGCGGGAAAGTCGAGTAGGCTCCACAACAGCAGCGCGCCCCGTGGGACACTCACGCTGAGCTCCAACTGTGGAAAGGCGACGGCACCACCCAGCTTGGCTTCTTGCAGCTAACGGGTGGCATGAAATGATAATAGACCAATTAGTGACATATTAACTAATCACATCATAAAAATTACGCACATTGAGTAGCGCACGTGCCACATGTCCCGATGTGGTGGATGGCTCCTCTGGTGCCGACACATGTTCGTGACTATGGCGACGTGCCTGCCACAGCTCCGCTTCAGAGCTGCCAAAGCCCAGTTGTTTATAAATGCCACGCATCCTTTTCTGCGCCAACTTGGTGAATTTTAATGCCTCAAAGGCTGCCCTGTTGGAGGACTGCAACTGCGGCTCATCATCCATCATGCCAATTAGCTGCTCCGTTTGCTGCGCGCTGAGCACATCATGATATAGAATTATAAGCGGATCCTCACTAAGTGGCTCCAGGCGTAGCATGCGCAGATTTGATACATCTTGGCGGCACCCTGTAATCCGTGCTCCTGTTATGGGCTGATGGGTGGCCGACCGACAGAGCCCATCAACAATTAGCTGCTCGACGGATTTTGTTAGCTTTAAATAAAAAAAAATGAGTAAAGGTTTTTAATAAAAAGCGACTTAAATAATTAAATGCAATTAAAGTCCGTTAGCTCGTTAGCCGAAAGTCATCAAATTATAATTCAAATGGATCATATAAATATCCCACACATAATAATTAATAAAATAATTATTATTATTAATATTAAGAATAAGGGAGATGCTTTCTTGTGCATGTCGCAAACATTTTCACAGAATCATTATACCCTTTTTTATCAAACTTAATAGACTTAGGGTATAAGCACTATACAAAACAATTAAATTAGCCACTTACAACACACTCAATGAAAGCACTCGACCAGATTCTAACGAAGGGTTTTTAGCTGGGATTATTCCTTTGTTTGTTGCACAATTGATGCATTGCATCGCGTATTTATTACCTTGGGCTTGCTGCGTGGCAGGGATTTCTCACGAATTCCGTTTAAAGCTCGTTCAATTTTTGCCTTCGCTGTTTGCAAATTCTGGCTAGAAGGACGCAGCTGCAGCAATTCTTTGGCCGTCGTCAGTGCGCTCGAGAATTCACCTGTTGTTATTGTTGTTGTTGTTGTTGTTATTGTCAAACTTGTTCAAATAAATACAGTTTTGTGAATTTCAATGGGACGCACCTGCGCGGTAATCCATATTCAGAGATGCTTCCAGTATTTGGACTTTTCCACGCTCCTGCTCACTGACCGATACCGTTGTACTATTCTCAGCTGGCAGTTTTCCCATCGCCGTCTCCAGCCAGTATTTGGCCACGGCGTAGTCCCCATTCCGGTCCGACTTGCGTGCCATTTCGAGACAGTCGCTCCAAGACATCGCCGAGCTGTTAAAATGAAAAAAAAAAGTTTCAATTGTGTGTTTGCATTCATTTGCATTTACTTATACGCACTTACCCGAGCTTAAGGCCCTGGACAATGCCCAGGGAGAGGGTGGCTGGTTCCAGGTCGTAGACAGATTGCAGCCGCAGCAGATTAAACAGAGCCGTCTCATAGTCCTCCTCGCTGGGCAGCTGCAGTTCCATTTCAAAGTCTGGCATATTTGTGGCCAGACTCTGAGTAGCATTCGCTTGCTGCTCGAGCAAAGGCCAAACACTCTGAAAACGCTTCAGTATGGTGAGCACATTGAGTGGATTGCCCATGTGCTCCTCCACACGGTCTCCGACTTGCCGATGTAGCTGCTCTATCGGCTCAGTCTCAGATTTGATTAGTTCCAACTGCTGATCGAGTGCATCTATATAATCTCTTAGGGCATCTATGAGCGTAGTTTCTGTGTTGACTAAATCTCGCAAATTCTCCTCCATGTTGCCACTTTCAGCTCTTGGCCACATCGAAGACAGCCAAAGAAGCCAAAACAATCGCACTAATGTCGGCATTTGCATAATTTTTTGTTACTTTATTGGTTTTTATTTCAGCCCGGGTCAATGCCTGGTAAGCTCAGTGTTGCGGCTCAAATTCACGGCAAGCTTTTGTATGCTTATTTTTCATTTGTTAGAAAATTGTGGCTTTAGGGTTCTTATGCTGAAGCGACTGTCCAAACGGCTTCGCTGTTGTGGCTAAACTGAAACTAAGAATCTTTGCACACTTCTGAGAAAGGTGAAATAGACAACCTGTCTTCTGAACTTATTCTTTACCTTTTGCTCGTCTTCTTTACATTTCATAATTATTGCTTGAAAGCCGCAAGCTTCAATGTTAAATTCCAACTTTTTATTTCTTTCATTCTTTCTTGTCAGAAACAGGTGCTTAAAATCCGTTTCGTAGTTGGCCACAAAATGTATACACAAAAGTTGAATTCATTGCAGTTTAAGCATTAAAAGCTACTTAGCACTAAGCGGTTAAAATTCAGATGAAAAATAATTTCTGCGCTCTATTGGCGATTAGTTCCGATGTTTTGCAACAAGCTTAAGACCAGGCTACCGTTAGTTCAAATAATTTATTAAGTACTAGTAAGCTGCAGTCCCTAAAAGCATTCGCTGCCGGGTGTTTACTGATAATTGTGCAGCTGCTGTTTAATGCGACTCAAACATTGTTTGGAATTCTTGGAAAACATCTGAAAGTACAAATCTTATGTAAGTTTCTGTCGTTGAGTGTTTAGTTGGAAATACTGATTGCTCGACAGCAACTGGATTAAATGGCGAATAGTTCGCTCAAAAGCTTACTAAAGATTTACACAGTTCGGCATTCCGGGAATGGTACTCAGAAAGAGATTATCATTGGAAATAAAATGCAAAGTTTTCTCTAAGTTAGAATTCATTGCAAAATAGAGGTCTTTGATATATGTTATGTACAAATGTGCATGTTATGTCCGCATTTTGTGTGCATTCACATACAAATATATAAAAAATTTCAGACTTTAATTAAAATAATCAGTCAAGTGGACCATTTGTATGTGTAATTATTTTTATTGATATTTGCAATATTATAGCTTTAATTAGTATAAATGTTATGAAGGACACAAACTATCAACTTACAACAAAGTTCTTGTAAGCTGCTTGTGTAACAACTCACCTTTGTTGCAATCCTGCTGCTTTATTTAACAAGAATTTTCTGTTCAGTTATCTAAAGGTTTGCGTAAGCAGCGTAACTGACATGAAATAATTATCCAATTTCACAGCATCATCTCATTCTGTATCTGAAGTTAGTTGCAATGATTTTTCTAGGAATCGCTATTACCTCACGATGCCAGCCAATAAATTGTGCTGACCCTTCAGTTGCACAAGCAGTCCATTTGCTCTCCTTTTTACTCGTTCTTGAGGAGGAGTATATTAGACTTATGCTTATTTGTCTTGCTGCATGTTAAAGAAATCTAGACTTTGGAATTTGTATTACATTCAACACCCAAATATTACAAAAAAATTGCGCATCTGTTCGTATTCGACGTCTTTAACGAACGAGTATAGCGCAGTCGGTTACACCCGTCTGAAATATTCTTACGTGTTTTCTTTGAGCTTATATCTCATCAAAGTTCCACAACTGCACATCAGAGGGCAAATACATTGACATCAGTGCCACTGCGTTGTGTTTATTCGGTTCATTAACTTTTTAATAGGTTGCTTTGGTGAAACAAGCAAGCCGAATTTTGAATTCAACATCAGTGCAGGATTCGGCACTGGATTGGACATCCTTTAAATAGTAGAAAAAGTGGGGTTGAGTTGGGATATTCAGCATACTCGGATTTTGCTGTTGAAGACAGCCAAAGTAGAGAATGACCTACATAAAATTATAGTTTAATTTGAATAATTAAAATTGCTGGCATAATATAAAAGTAATTTTTATTATTTTTAGCTTTGTAGAATTTTGCATACGGTTTATTAATTTATCACTTTCATTTCAGGTTTGTTGAGTTTTAAAAAGAATTCTATGTTTTCAAAATCAAATACAAGAATTATTTTTACATACAAGAGCTTAAGTTATTTATAAAAACATCCTTGGATTAGGTTCTAGAACCTGGTGCGTTCCAGGACCAATTGCTTCTCTAGCACAATTTTATTTTCTAGCGCTGCCTCGTGAGTGGGTTCAGTTTTGAGAATCTCATTGTTCAGCTTGTTTGCCAGCTTGTAGCTGCCCAGTTCATGGAGTGCTGGTATCAACTGTTCCAGTATCTCCAATTGTCTGACAACGGGAAACTGTGCCACATCCCGATATGCACGTTGTCGCGCTTCGAGGAGCCACTCGGTGGCAAGTTCATATTGTTGCAGTTGGCACAAATTGCGTCCGATTACGAAGCAATCGCTGGCGCTTAGTGTTACATTCTCGCCAGATTTTTTATCTGCGAACAGAACCTCGTTTGCCAACTCGGATGTGGCATAGTTGTTGTTCTCCTGAAAATCCCACAGGTCACTTGTGGCGCTTAGAAGATCCCTGTTCGTGGGCTTTTCAAGCTCCTGGTTGTCCAACTCGTTGGTGATATTTTGTTCGTATTCGTGAAAACTATCTTTAGCCAAAAGTACATCAATAATCTCATGTTTCCAGTTATTTGCGAAGCGGCTAATGGTTGTGAGGGCATTGATTGGATTACCAAAGAACTCCTCTGGATCATCCATACTAACCGACAAATTGTCCACGTAGTCCAAATATCTACGCGTAAACAGGACTTGAAAGTGTATATTCAATTAATAAGTTTTTCTTTAGCACGTACCTAATAATCTGGTTTCGTTCCTTCTCCGCCTTATCCAAATACAAGTCAAGCTGATTCACTAAAACAGCCTCCACATCGAGCAAACTTTGTATTTCGCTGTGGGATTCTGTGTATTTGGCACAGATACTCCCTAACCCCAAGCATCCCAATCCGAACGTGAATAGAGCAGCACTCACTCGGAACATTTTAACGCCACGACTTTCCAATGGTAACTGACTGCTCTTCAATTGCCGACAATTCACGCAGCTGTTTAGCTGAGTCTACGTCTATTTGGGTAAATATTTACACAGTTGCCTGTCTATTTTTCAACTCTTATTTCCTGAAAGAACTCCACAAAAGCAATTAGGTCAATTTAGTTGAATAAAACCCGAAACGATAAACTGCAAGAGACTGCGGCTCTGCTTCTTCTTTTTTCTAAGTACTATCGAAAATGTATTCTGAAATCTATTAAAAAATCTAAAACTCTTTATTTATTTTTACATCTTTAAATAATATATTTCAACATTCAGGAAAAGAACACAAAAAATTTAAGCATTTTCGTACTCGTTTAAAAATTCACGCAAATTACAAAAATCTATAATAACTTTGTATTTATACCCTCAAGTTATACAGTGAACGAGCATTGCAGAGTCGGTTACACCCGACTGCGACGTTCTTACTTGCTCACTCATTAACTTATCAAACTTGAAATTTCTAGCTTATAAAATCTGAGTTTTCTCTCACATGAGATGTGCGTGGTCAGGCAGAAAAAGTTGCTAAGTTTCTAGAAACAGTTGTGCCTCCTAAATATATATCCATTAATCGTTTTACACTTGCTGAGAATTCCTGATCTATTCCAAATTGTAACATTCGACTACAAGTTTACTGATATAAAATAAACCCACTCTTGCCGCATAAAACAATAATTTTCACGCTGGCTAGAACGTCAATTTAAAACCAGTTAGGAGGCACAATGAACCCAGAGCTTTCTTTCAGTTTACCATAAACATAAAACAGGTTTCGCTCAATTAGCTAACAGCAGCTAACTCCAGAGCTCTTAGAGGTTACATAATACATATGTCGGGGCCATGACCATGCCTAAGCCATTGATCGAGCCACCATCAGGCGGGGTCAATTGGCAAAATCAGTTGACCGCGAATCGTGGATGAAAGTGGAAACGCTGCCGAAAATGTCATTCCTGGGGCTCAATTCCCTTTTGGCCGTGCTGCCATTGCTGTTGTGGTGCGGCGCTGGCGCCGAGTTCTATTCCTCGATACATGCGATGTCCAGGGTGTTTGGGTACGAGCAGCAAATGCTGCAGCAAATGCAAAAGTTCATATCTGTTAATCAGGGCAAATTGGATTTTCTGAGAGCGTAAGTTGATGCTGGGCTGCCACTAATTGAATTTGATGCAACTCAATCGGAAATGGCAGGCGGCTGGACGAATTCGAGCGTGAACGCAACGAGGCGCAGCAATGGGGCGTGGCATACTTTGAGAGTCCGTTAAACAAATATTTGCTGAGCAAACGCCTGACGGTGGATTGGCAACGCATTGCGAATCTGATGGCGACCACAACAGGCGAGAGTGGGTGTCAAATCCACTTATGTGCAAATTTCATTAAGTATACGCTCTGTGTGCATTTCACTTACAGAGCCACTGTTACGCCTTCGGCAGTTGCGCCAACGAAAGCACATGCCAAACACTGGGGAATTGGAAGGCGCCATCGATGGACTGCTGCGTCTGCAATTTATTTATAGACTGAAAACCAAACAGGTGGCTGCTGGAATATTGGATGGCGTTGCCTACGGGTGAGACAAATCGCTAAATCGAATAGTGGAAAACTAACTTATATCACTTCGCTCGCGCTATCCTCGTTAAAGCACTGAACTAAACGCGCAGCTCTGCCTGGATATAGCCCAGCAGGCACTCCGCGATGAGCACCTGCGACTGGCACACGCCTGGCTGCTGGAGGCGAACAGCCGTCTTTTGAACAGCGAACGCGCTCAACTTCAGCCACAAATTTTGGAGCAACTGGTGCAAGTGAAGTCCAGACTCGGCCACAAACTAGATGAAGTCGTAGAACATGCTGTCAGTATATATATTTATATTAATGTAAGCCCGATTTATCTTCTCCTTTTTGCAACACAGCCCGTGCCCGATGACCTTACAAAACTGGGCGATTTCGATATGTATCGCTACACCTGCAGCGGTCATATAAAACCAACTCCGGCTGAGCTGCGTCCACTGCGTTGTGGTTTCATGACAGAGACGCATCCATTTTTGCTGCTGGCCCCACTAAAGGCCGAGGAGCTGAGCCACGATCCGCTGCTCGTGCTGTACCATGATGTCATCTATGAAAGTGAAATCGAAACACTGGCCAAGCTAACCAGGAATAAAATTGAGCGGGCCACAGTGACGGGTAATAGCTCATCCGTGGTGTCCAATGCACGGACAAGTCAGTTCACCTTCCTCCCGGCGACACGCCACAAAGTCCTGCGCACCATTGATAGGCGTGTGGCAGATATGACCGATCTGAACATGGGTAAGTGCAGTGATCGGCAGTGATCGAGCTGCATTTAAGAGGTGAACTTTTATATTGCAGTGTATGCAGAAGATCACCAGTTAGCCAACTACGGCATCGGTGGACACTATGCTCAGCATATGGATTGGTTCTACCCGAGTGCCGTAAGTTACGAAAATAATAGAAATCAATCATATTGTTAAAAGTTTCCTATCTTTTTTTAAGTTTGAAACCAATCAGATCTCCAATTCTGAACTGGGCAATCGCATTGCCACCGTATTGTTCTATGTAAGTCGCCTTGAGTCCTGCGCTAATCCTG
The DNA here is from genome assembly GCA_035043915.1 of Drosophila paramelanica. Lineage (NCBI taxonomy): Eukaryota > Metazoa > Arthropoda > Insecta > Diptera > Drosophilidae > Drosophila > Drosophila paramelanica. Next base: position 3,743,171 of record JAWNMO010000354.1, on the reverse strand, counting down.
ACATTAACTATTTTATTTGATGTACAACACAGCTCACCGATGTGGAACAGGGTGGCGGCACCGCATTTCCCGTTCTTAAGCAATTGTTGAAGCCCAAAAAATATGCGGGTACGTGCGAAAAAGACTCGAGATTAGAGTGGGCCATGTTTAATGGGTTCTATTGGGTCACGAGTGTGCGGACTCATGTAATGGGTTCTCGGACCGTCAGACATAGTATAAGCAAAAAAACAAAATTACTTTGAAAGATTTATTTATGATTTGTTATAAGCAAGCAGCAGAACCTAATTTTACCTTTTACCAATATGTTGTTTGCTAATTTTAGCCGCATTTTGGTACAACCTGCATGCATCGGGGACGGGTGATGTGCGGACCATGCATGGCGCCTGTCCCATTATTGTGGGCTCCAAGTGGGGTAAGCTGAATGCCCAATGAACTGTTAATTGTAACTTTATTAATGTACGAAACGAACCCCATTGTTATGTAGTGCTTAATCGCTGGATACGCGAGTTCGTGCAATCGGATCGTCGACCCTGCCACCTTTGGGATGACTCACTGGTCACGCTAAACCAACTTTTAGAGCTAAGTAAGAGTCAAACGGAGTGAAGTTCATATTACTTACCCATTAGTTTTAATATTAAAATAATAATAAAATAAAACGCAATTGGTTGTTTACCTGAAGATTCTTCAGATGAAGAAACCTCTTCAAATAGTTGATTTTATTTGTTTTTTTCCACTTATACATTTATATATTCCAGCTAAATTAAGTTCAACATTTATATATATTCGCATAGTTGCTAGTTAGTTGTTTCGACTTACGTCTTTTATACGCCACGTGGGCCAACAAAATAATTTCCTTTGGCTTGCAGCTGCAAGTATCTTTTCTAAAGAGGTTCTGCTTCAGTTACAAACTGGCATTACATTCGCTAGTATTTTGATTTCAATTTCAATATATATATATAGACATGTATATTGTGTATCTTCTCAATAATATGTGTGTATTTGATTAAATTCAATATGATTTAAAACAAACATTTATATAACCTTTATGGTGGCAAAATTTAATTTTCGCACATTAATAGCTTGATAATTATTTGTATAATATTTAAGAATTCCATTATACATAAATATTCAAAAACAACAATGTATCCAAACATTTATATATATAAATTTTTTTTCATATTTTTTTTTTTATTTATTTTTTTTGGCTTTTTTTTAAATTTTCATAAAAGTTTTTTTTAAGCAAGGTCTCTGCTTTTTCATAAATAAAATAGTTCAGTTACTTAGTTTTGTTTGCAAATTGAAGTTTTGCTTTTTAAAGGACACCAAGTGAAAGATATTTTTGATTTTTTTTTTTTTGAGTTTTTTGACTATGCAGTTTTACTCGTGTATATAGTTCTTAAATTCGCTTTTGTTGTGGGTGTTTTTAGAACATATCTTTAGCATATGCAAAGTTCATTGTGGTGGGCATTTTGATGCTAGTTTCAGTAAAATGTTCTATTTTTTTAGTGCACAGGTAAACACTTTCAAAGGGATTGTCTTATAGGGGGCACATCGATATACAAATAGCTGTAGATAAATATATTCATTATATAGTGTGTGCTTGTATATATTGTTCAGTTTGGCATTATACACTGATAGACACATTTAAAATTTGACTAATTTCTTTTAAATGTCGCATTAAACCTAACTTATGCCTCTTGCCACTTTCAAGCCGTACCTTTATTGAAATTACAGTTTCCTCTATAGATATATATAAATATAATTACCATTTTTCGATATATTTTATACACCTATAAACATCAATATATATGAATATATATATATGTATATTTTTCTGCATATTTGAACATGTAATTTTAATATGTTTGATATTTTTATACACTTATAAACATTTATATAATTCGCAACGTTTTAAGTTCACATCAATATATATATATGTATATTTGTCTTTATACTTGAACATGTAGTTGATTAATTAGTATTTCTATAGAGTTGATTAATATTTTGCAATTCGCTATTTAATGCGCCTTTGATATATTATCTCATATGACTTGTATCTTTTTTGTTAAAAATTGTAATTGGAATATGTTTGCTTGAAATTCACATTGAGATATAGTGCCCTTTGACGGGCTATAAATATGCATAAAATTTACTTTTCGACTCGCTTCGATTTAATCGCAATACTTCGATAATCATCACGTCTACATTTCCCCCCACTTAATCGCCTACTTAAGCAACATTGCTGAAATGGCGTTTAGATCTCGTAATTGCGAAATTTGTTGGCCACATCAGTGTTCTCAGTGCCCCATTCGGTCTTGCGGTTGCCGTAGTAGAGTGCGGCACCCCCCTCCGAGGCACGACGATGGGCCGGGTTCGGGGAGGCCGCGGTGAGGCCACCGCTGCTGCAACTAGCACCGGCGGGACCGGCTGCGGCGCCAGCCTCCGGTAGCATGCGGTCCTTGGTCTTGGGTGTAGCCCAATGCATGGACTTTGATTGAATGGAAGATAATTGGCCATTAATTTAAGCGTCTTTTGCAATTACGCAACTACTGTCGGAGCCAATGCATTTGATATGTTCATAGGTGTATTTACATAATGTTTGAATTTAATTTGTGCTCAAAATGGAAATTCAGATGCATTAGCTCCTCATTTGCATGCACGGCGTACACTTAAAACACTTTGGATGAAGAGGCACATTCAACAAAAATACGATAAAACACGTAAATACTGGAGGTGCTGGAGGCGACCAGAGTCAGGCTTTAGATGGGGAGTTTAAATCAAAGTTTTTTGTAAATTACAATTTAGGCATATTTTCAGTTTAATTCAGATTGAGCTCTGGTTTTCGTGTGTGTCGTTTGTCGCTTGCAAAACAAAAATCAAAATGTTGCCAACAAATGCGAGACTAACCGCACTGGCCAGAAAACTGCGTTGTGGCAAAAAGCCCGAATACAAAATTGGCAGTACGTAACCAAACTACCTGTAACCGCAAAACCCAAATGCAACCGGTGCAAATTGTTGTCCCCGACGAGTACATAAAACCAATTTGCTGCCAAACCGACAAGCTACCACAGCAAATTACGCAGAAAGGACCAAGCCGGGCTGCAAATTTTAATTGATGCACAATTTCCTGAGGAAATTAGCATGTTACATGTATTCGGTTCGAGAATTAATCACATTAACAATAATGCAACAATGCGCTCGCATCGGATTATCAATTCTATTAGCTGAGCAAAAACAGTTTTCAACACTTTAGCCATAAGATTAAACTTGAAGATACCCTATATTCATGCATAACCGATCTAATCCGAATGTGTCTTTAATCTCTAACGGTGATGTTTTCGATATTACGAAACATTTGTTTCTGCTAAAATATATTTTTGGCTAACATCATCATATAGACATATCCGATACGTTTAATAGCTTAAAAATGTAATAAATATCAGTTTAGTTTTTAATACTGTCTTCAGAACATATACGGTTTCTTAAAGTCTATGAAAGTAAATAACCCGTTATTTAAACGATTTACTGCTAAAGATGAAACAGAATTCGCGAAATTTTCATATTCTCCTGCTACGTACATAATGAACACAATTAATACACCCTTTTCTGACTAGCCCGATTTGCATAGGGTATAAGATACGTACTCAAACGACACACAAAAAAACACACAGAACTTCTCTACAGAGTTTTAGGGATTGGAGTTTACTTCTCTGTTTGGCTGACGTTTCCTGACGCATACGCATACCTCTTTATCCACTTTCTCGGCAATTGTGTATCTTCTCACCTGGCCGACGTGCTCCTTCATACCCAGCCACTGCTTGTAGCTCATTGAGATGCCGCTGTTGCGCCACTTGTCGTAAACGGCGCGCTTCTCCGGATCGCACAGAGTCTCCTTGGCCTCCTGCAAAAGATGTCCCAAAAAAAGTAACAAAAAAAACACCCCAAATGTTTATTTACATTGGTCGATTGAAGTCAAATTTGCCGAAGGCCCCAAACAAATAACCGAAGGCTGTCTGTTGTCTGCGGCTACGCTTTTAGCCTTTGCCTGCATAATAATCAAATTGCGTAGCACACTTATTAGCATGACTGTGATTTAACACACACATACACACGCAAAGGCCAAATACGTTTATACGCTCAAGTGGCTTTGATAGCGTATCTGGTCATGATGCCAGTATACAAACCTACAGTTGATGTCTACAACTTTTCTGCCAAAGCCGCCGCTTTTCTGCAAGGTCGTTTGTTTGATAATCAAAGGCCCACAGACAAACACACACACACACACACACACACAGACACTGGGCTATTCTTACAAGATAATCAATTATTTTACTACCCATTGATTATGTGGGTCAGCAAGCAACGCTTCAGAGTTTTCCCATTTTCCGCTGGCTGCCAGCTAGTTTATTTCCCTTCAATTCATTTTACCCCACAGCTATGAACAAAAGAAAGTTTTCATAAGTAACAGCAAGTAAACATCCTCGGACAATGTCATTTTAATATTCGATCCGGAATATTTATTCATCTGAAGTTTAATTCGTGTCTATAATATATAAATATTGAGCTCTTTAGTCAGCAATGTATTTATGCATTTTTGCAACAACAGAGTGGAATATTTAACTTGTTGTTTGTTATTGTTTTCTATTATCATAACATAATTAGTATATTTTCCAGCTCTTGGCCTATTATTACTTAATTAACTATTTTTTGTTGACTATCCCTTTAATACATTTGATAAAATATATGTAACTAAATGTTACAAAACCAGTTATATATTTATGTGCTCACATTTACCAGAATTTCTTTTATTTTTAGCTGCAAATCTAAACATGCTGGTTAAATTGATTTTGAAACTGTTTGACTTCAGAGGAAAAAATGCTTTATTGCAGCCATCATCGTTTGTTTTATGGCTTTAACATTACAGCATCCATAAAAGGCTGCCAACCTAACCGTAAGCATTCAACGAGACATATGCAAAGGGTCGCACACACACACACACACACCTCAGCACACGCATACAGAACTTTACTATCTGCAAATTTTATTTATTTTTTATGGAAACTTGTAGCTCTAGACCCAGTACAGCAGCTATCGGATATAAAAGAACAGTTCCGCTCGACTTGTTACCGTTAGCGTTGCCCAAACGCACAACAAGTTGTATTGTCGCTGTAGCTGTCAGGACTCTAATGAGCAGCGGCAGACCAGGCGAGGCGACTGGCAATTGTTTGGCATAGTTTTTGCAGTGTTCTTTTCGATAAAGTCTGCTAACAAAAGCACGTCATACATACATGTGTGTACATTATGATATTATGCTGGCACTGCGAAAAATCAATAATCCCTTTTAGAATAAGAGCATATATACAGGGTATGTGTGTTAACTGTGCTATCTGCTTCTAAAGTGCTCGCGATCTCTCAAACTCTGTTGTATGCTAAAATTCAATTTGAGGTTGAGTGTAAATGAGTGTGTCTGGCCAACTATTGTACGTGTGTGTGTGTGTGTGCTTCTGTGTGTAGGTGCTTTGTTCCATGTGGCTTAAAAGTTTTGCCAACTGACAGCAGCTATTTATCATACCCCACGCACTTGCCTCCTGACATGTATGTGCATGTGTGTGTGTGTGTGTTTGTGTAGTTCTTGATATTCTATCAAGAACTGTGTATTTTTATTATAAATTATCAGAGTAGGAGACTTTCGAAACGCCCCCAAATGCAAACATGTTTTTCTCGCCACAAATTTCAAGTCGAAGCTTTCAACTTAAACAAATTGCCCTGGGGTAGTGCAAGCTGTGCGCCTTGCCAAGACTTAAAGCCCCACCTGACGGTACTTTATTAAATATGTAAAATGCTCAAATTTTGCCTTTTTGTTGCTGGCCAAATGTTGTTTCTTCTTGCTTACCTTTAGCTGTTGGAACTTGGCCTCCGCCTCCTTGTCGCCGCAATTCTTGTCGGGATGATACTGAAGCGCTAACGCCCTGTACTCAGCCTGAATCTGTTCCGGCTGCGGGAAGGTAGAAAATTGCGCAAATTAAGTAAATTGCAATGTGACATTCCCTTTGCCCTAAATTAACTAAGCATTTTTTGGCATTAAGGTCTCTTCACAGTAATATACACGAATAACATAATATCAAAATGTTGTGACAAACAGATTTCATGCTATTCCCAAGATAAACACGAAGATGAAGAGGAAATAATAATGGAAATGGCGATACGTCTTTTACGTCGCCTTGGCAAACTGAACATGAGATGCAGGGAGTGCGGTTTCTTGGGGTGGCCTATGAAAGCTTCAGTTGACAGGAATCTACAATTGAGGCATCAATAACAATCACCCACAAATATTCTAGCTAGCTGGCGAGTGGTGGAAAGGCTGGAAAATGTAAAACTGGAAAAAATTCTATGAAAAACAAATGAAAACCACTTAATTTAAAAGCGTTGCAAAAAGTATTTTTGTATGTTTGATATTTGATGCAAATTGTTAAAAATTTGTGTTAAAGGATGAAAACCTTTTGACACTCTTATTTAGCCTTGACAACTGATCTGGTTGACGGCTGGCATTTGCGGCGAACAATTAAAATGAATTAAGCCAGCGTGCTTGGGGAGACAGCAACTTGTTGCTGCCAGGCAGCATTCAACCCGCCTAGCGCCTGGACGGATGACTGTTCTCATCACAATCTGAACAACAAAAGCATATTATCCTTTAAAAGGCGGTCGAGCGCTGCCAGGACTCGCAATTTCAAAACAAAACCTCTTGATTTTGCTTGTTTTTCTGAATCGTTGATAAAAATGGCTTTTCGTGCACAATAAAAAACACGCTCAACGAATGCAAATGGCACACACAGACAATTGCCCAGCAGCTGCTCAGTCAGTCAATCAGTCAGTCAGTCAGTCAGTCAGTTAGTCAGTCAGTCAGTCAGTCAGTCATATACATAGCATACATATAAGTCAATAATATACACATATGTACACATATATGTGATATTGCCTTCTGCGCTGCTCCATTTTCCATTAAAATATTTTATTTGCACACGTTGAATTTGTTATGTTCAGCTAACGGCAACGGGGCGTATAATTAATTTCGACGCAATTTGTATTGCTCATACGGATGAATGCAGTAGCAAAAGCACGCAAAAACAAATGATATTGACGTAGGACACTAGTCCTTTTACACACACACACCCACACACCCACACACACGCACCCAGACATACATACAAAAACACAACATACTCGCCTATAATTAACTAAATGAATATCACAGCGGCTTGTGTTTACATTCCTGTCTGAATGTGTACGTGTCTGTGGTGGGAGTTTTGGCATTTTCACAGCCATTGGATTTTGATTCCGAATGCTTAGAAACGCACACGCACACACACACACACGCACTCCCACACAAAGATACAAATGAGATGTGGCATTTAATGATATGTTGACAGTTTGTTATTTTGACAGTTCATTTGAAATTTTGTCGCTCTATTAAAGCAATTCATCACAGAGTGCCACAGAAGATCAATATTGTGGAAGTTTTTAACAACGGCAATAGAAATATCACAATGAGTCACAAATATACGATATAAATAGAGCATGCATTAATACTACACTGAATTGAATTGCATTCAATTCAAAAAGTTCTCCGCTGCAATTGAGTGCTTAAATTGCATAATGCAATTAAATTGAACCAATTAATATTGAATTGATCAATTCGTATGCATCGCCATTAAATCAACAGTAGCGAAATTTTATTTCATTATGCTAGAAGTTTCCGGACACAAATGCAAATGTGTTTCGGGACCGCAGGCCTTTTGTTTTACAAAGATTTTTCGTTGATTTTCATTATAAAAGCACACACCTATGCATATATGCATGCTTGTGAAAATATACAGTAAACTGTGGCCCTGACTTATGCAAATTTTCATTAGAACGTCGCATAAGTTTATCTGGACACAATGGCCAGCTCATCTGTACGAGAATAGATACGGCAGAGCTTTGGGGCTAGCTGCAGACAACTCAATTCATTTGCGGACCAAACAATTGATCCACTGAGCTCCTGCGACAATAATAAAACCAGGCGTTTGAATTGTGGCAATTGCATTTGTGAATTGCAAATGCAGAGTAAACAAGCCGAACAATTGCAAATGGCCCGCTTCGAGAAGAGACCAAATAATTTGTCTTGTATTTTTGATAAGCAAAGGAAACATAAGAATTATCTCTGTTACGTTCTTTATTCCTAATCGCATATTTGTTCTATATTGCCAAATTAATTAATTAGCAGTAAAACTTTTATTTCTGCCAGCTATTCATACGAAAAATCAATGTTTGGCATTTTACATTAAAGCGTTCACCGTCAACAAAGCACCAATAGGGATATGTGCTACATTTTATTAATATAACTGTCAAACTAAAACATCTTAGTCTGCATAGAATTGAAAAGATGGATATAGCTTTATTGATGTAGCCTATCGTCCTTTCTAGGAATATACATATATCTTTTTACACCTTTAATAGCGGAATTTGTAACCAAATCATAAGACTTTCAACCAACTCAACTAACTTTTAACTTTTTCAATTATATCAGAACAGAATATGTAACGAATTCACTACGCAAACATTACCAAAAAAATAACAAAACTTTTTTAAATTAAACATGTATAATTTATTTTAACGTGTTCTGTGAGTGAATTTGTTCTATTTTATATTCTCACTTCGCAAATAAAGTGAATTCGTTTCAGAAACTACGAATTTTAATATAAATGAGAGCTAAACCTTTTCACATTTTCGCCCAGTGCGTCACCCTCATCACAGGCGATGCTCAGCGAGGGGTCCTTGCATAATTCAATAGATGGTTCAACATGATGCAATCGACAGCTTGAAAAATTGCCAACATTAAAGTGTTTACAGGTGGGAAATTGCGGTAACGTCACAATATTTTCCATGCCAATAAATTTGATTATAGCAAGGCAGAAAGAGAGAGGGTTAGCTTTAGGTAATATCCATATATGTGTGCCCATAATTTTGTTATTGAAATTTTGTGAACCAGAAAATTTGATATTCCCAAGCGAAAGTGACGTGCCAACGTGCTAGCCATCTAGCCTAAATGCCGTTCGGCTGGGCAGAGATTTCAAGCGGAAGAGCTGGATGAGCCAACATGATTTGTGAGTGCGGCTAAAAGTGTTTTTGTGTTAACACCGTCAGCAAAGCAAGGCACACGAACGTGTTACATGTTTTTGAAGCTAATGCCTTTGTCAGAGTCTCCTGACAGCCGGTCAGAGTATCCAGAATAAAATTAAAATACAAAATAATTGCCAGTCTTAAGGTACACTTGCACAAAAGTAGCTTTGCGAAAAGTTTCGAGTTAATTAAAGGGCTTAGAGTGTCAGCAGAAAGTTTTTCACTTGACTGAAAGCAACAATTTTTTACTGACAACTTCCACAAGCAGTAGATGTATAAGCATTTAATTGCTAGTTGGCAGCTACTAAATTGCATTTCATAGCTGTTGCCGCTTTCAATTCTTTCAATTTAGCACGATTCTCAATCTGATTGCGAGGGCGACCGTAATTGAAACTAATTCTCAAAGTAAATGGCCCGACGCACTCAAAGCCAAGTCGGAAAACGTCAACTTGTATTTGATTTCGTTTGTATCTTTATCTTAATCTTTATTTTTCTTAAACTGTCTGCTTGGATAAGCGTATACTTTGTGGCTGCCACTTTCTTCCACACCAACTGTGCCTGAAAGTTGTGTGGCGTAAAAGTTCCAAAGTTTAATTCAATTAAATTCTAATTACATTTTTGGTCAAATTTTAACGTTATCGGATAATGGAAATGCTGTTTGGCAAATATTTGAATTGGCTGCTCAGATCATTAGGAGCTTAGCTAATTACTGGTATAATTAAATATTATATCTTACCGATGAGGTCTCATCGCAGTGGAGCAGAGCGTAAAAGTCCTCGTTGGGACTGCGCTTATAATTAATGATGGCATCGACGGCGCTCATGTCTGCGGAGTTTTTTGCGGCGAGTTGCAGTAAAGCTGAGATTGATTCTAAATAGGCATGCAAAGAAAATGTTTTAGTTGTGAGTGTATCAAACGTGTTTAAAATAACTTGAATTTGTTATACTGCTAATATACAAGAGAATATTGAATATTTATTGTTCTCACAAGGCTAAAACACCTGTCTCTACTATAACCACAATTATCGTTTTGCTCTGATTCATAAGTACATAATAACAATTGCCGTAAATTTCGTTTTAAAATTGTTTCGTTGAGGGCCAAGTTAAGCCTCGCAAACACGTAAGACGACAAATTAAAACCAACAACAGCTGACATTCGAGTTGAAGCAAATAGGTTAAAAACAATTAACAGATACAAATAAATTAGGTAATTAATAATCTCAAAAATAAATAAATTTTTATAATTTGTAAATTTTAATATTTTTTTGTTAATTTTCTGTCTCGTATTGGCCACTTTCACTTAGCATTGCAATGTTTAATACTTAGTTAACAGCACACTCAGTAAACGCCAAACAGCCGCACAACTACTTTTGTTTGTTTGTTGCCTCGCGCTCTCACAATCAAAACAATTCCGCAGATGGGCACCGAATGACGCTGCGGGGGCAAAGACGAAGGCTTAAATATGATTGTCACTACACATAAAACTCTCACGCTCACTCTTACTCTCGCTAACTGTCTTGCTCGCACACTGGTTCACACACACTCTCGCTCTCTCTATATATCTTTCTCTCTCTCTCTCCCTTGTATGGTGCACTTTTGAATAAAGTTGACTGTTATTCATTTGTTCTGCTTATTACTTTTTTGGAGCGCTCTTGATGTGGCTGGCAACGCGTCGAAAATCAAACTGCCAGTGGCGCTGAGGCGATTGGCTGCGGTTGGGGCACGGTTTGGCTTGGCTCGGTTTGGCATTCGCACTGGAAGAGCTTGCATCTCTACTGAGAGGCAGCGGTCGCAGCTTGCGCTCCCAAAAAGTTACAGATACGTAGGCATCCCAGTGAACTTTAAAGCACCTTTGACTTTCTGGCCGAATTCCACGGGCTGATAAGCGCGCACAGTTTCGGCTTTTTGAATTGACACTCGGGGCTTTCCATATGCGCGGATCAAGAACTGGTTAAGTGCTGACGCCGGGTTAAACCTTTATTGAAGCTGACTCAGCGCATAGGGTAAAGTACCCGACTTTGTCGAACAACAACTAAATGGTTTTCTTGGTAGCAACCAATCCCAGACTGTGTTTGCATTCGCTAAGCTTTCAAGTTTGGCTGCTTCCAATTAGAGAGCTTTTCGCTTAACCGTTTGCGTGCTGTGTGCTTTTGTTAGCCATAAAAGCTTTCGTTTGTTGCTTTTGCCATAAACGTTACTTTATGGCAACTCAAACGAGCAACTTGTTGCTTTCCTTTAATGGGAAAACCATGCAAAGTAATCAAATCAAACTTTTCCAAATTGTCAAACACAAATTTCAAACAGGAAATGGCACATTTTCAGCTCTGCCAATGTTAGAGCCCATCAATCTGCGGTCATCTCAAGATGTAGGCGCGTGGGTGTTCCAATCGAAGGACAGAATCGCTTTTCAAATTAAAAGAGGCAGCCAAGTGTGGAAAATGCCAACAAACTTTTGCGGCAAACGGAATCGAAAATGTAAACTGTTGCATGCTTTTAGGCAGCTAGCAAAAAGCCGAACACAAAATTTTCATAGACCGTCCTACAATAGCGCTCGTCCTCGCCCGCCTCCCACGCCCAAGCATTGGGCGTAATATCCGCCCATAAATCATCATAATGGTTGGCCGAAGGCCCAGCATATGGAAGGACGATAGCAGGCAAACGAAATGAAGATGAAACAGTTTGACAGCCAGCATAGAGTCCAGGACATGGCTGAGGTTTTCGCACGTAGCCAAGTTTACTCTGTGCGTGTGCGTGTGCGCGCGTGTGTGTGTCTGTGTGTGTGTTTGCGACGTCTACAAATTGAACTGGCCAAAAAACACGTAGACAGACGCATACGCATTCAGAGAAATAGAAAGAGAGAAAGTAGGAAAGCAAACGAAACGTTTTAATTAGAGAAAAGAGCTAAGCAACTATTTATTTCCATTTCTGTTTTGCCCGGCTAGCAGCAAAGCCTGCAGGCAGACAAAGAAACACGACTATTGAAACAGCTAAGAGACATAGCCAAATATTGCAGCTACGAGTGCAAGCGATTGCGGGGACATCTATTGCCCGGCGTGTGTGCAACTTTTTATTGATATTGGTATCTGCTGCTAACTGCATTGCGCTTCAGTTAAAAGGAAAATCGCAAGCCAAACAACTTGTTCGCCTAGTCGACTGTGTATCAGCTTGCACACGATATTCGTTTGCTTTCAAATTGAGGCGGAACCCATTCGTGCTTCATATGCTACAAAGCAAGCTTAGAAAATTTCTGCGGATGGCAGTACGGGCTAGGGGCAAAGCGCAGCGAAGTGTAGAAAAGTGCTAGCAACATATTCGGCGATGGTCCAGTCAGATCAAGTTATATCCCAAGATATTGTTTAGAGGAATCACTAAATAATAGCTCATCTGATTAACTTTTTCGCGTACATTCCCGTTAAGATAGCTTTCTGAAATTTAATGAACCCAGAAAATTTAATTCTACTCAATCGATTAAAAATATAAATTAACAATTTTAAATATTTAAAAAACTTTTTTCAAAAATGAAATGAAATTTCCAACCATGACCAAATTCCCGTCAATCATGAAAATCCAGAAGCAGAATGAAAACCGCCCAGAATCAGTTTAAATGTTGTTTTAATACTAATTCAGTCAAGCAGAGTTGATTTAAAATATAAATTGACATTTGTAAATCTATGTATTCTATTCTAAAAAATTTTTCCGAAAATGAGTAAAAGATCATAAAAATCGGTTTAATTTTGACAAAGTTATGAGAGTTTTATATACTAGAGTCACCAAATTTGGTATGTAGATAGCTGGTCACTTCCCCACAAATTGCACCCTTGATATCCCGCCCACGCACAAGCCGCGAATATCTATATCTAAATTTGGAAGGTAGATAACTGGTCAGCTCCTATGAAGATCGGTAAAAAAATGTCCCAGCCACGCTTCCGTCCGATATGTAATCATTTACCCGAGATATGCAGATTTTAGTTCTTGTATAAGCTTTAAATGCCTGTATCTTGGCCAATTGTATTCCGATTTAGGAAAAATATATATCGTTATACTCTTAAATGTCTATTGAATGGAATTTTTGAATGTTATTGGTTAGTTCTGTTGTTAGTTTTATACTCGTTCATTGATTACTAATAAATAAAAAAAAATGTTCCAAAATTTTAGAGCTAGCGTTACCAAATTTGGCAGACAGTTTTCTGAGGAACTTAGAATACAGCTAAAATGTTTGTAAGGTCAGATCGCAGGTTACAGTGTGTTTTCTGGTCGGGCGCTTCCGACTAGAGCCTACGCTATTTTTTCCCATTTTCGTGTCATTGAACGAGCGATGTCAATGCAATAAATTTTCATTTTTTTAGTCAGAAACAATCGTTCTCTGTTTTGAGTCAAGTCGCAACACTTTTCATTACTGGAAATTGTCTTTGTGCAGGGAGCACATGACTCTTTGGAAGCTACAGTAAGGCATTAAGGCACCCGCTTCTAGTGTGCATCTGTTTGTTATCTCGTCAACTGCGGTCTGTGGGTGCTCCTAGGTCAGCGCAAGTCAACGACACTTGTCAGAGGAAGGAATAATAGCTTGTTGGTTTATAATAATACGTACTTCAAATACATTGTGCAATTTATAACTGTGCAACCCCGTGAGATAAACAGAATAAGCCAAGGCCAAAGGGGAAGGGGTTGGGGTGATGCGTCGCTTGGGTGCCACTTGCATCCTTCACATAAGAGAGAGTATTTCTTTATGTTGTTTCCAGTTTTTCTGTTGTTGCCTGCGACTGTCGTCGCTTTGTTTTATTACCCATTGTTCGCTTCCCCACAGACAGCAAGTCAGCCCTATAATTTATTTAAGCATATGTTTTATTATTAAATAATTTCCAACGCATTTTCCGACTTCACGCTGTCTCCGCTGACAAAGAAATTACTTATTAGTCATTTAAGAAATATCAATGATTTTAAGTCACCACTGCTATTATCCTTTGCCAGTTGCTCTGTAATTTGTTCAAAAGCTGTCGTTGCCAGATTTAATAGATTTCCGCACAATGCAGACCCAATTACAGCTGCTCAATTCCTCGCAGACAAGTAGTATAATCAGACATGTATCTGCAAGCAAGCGAGAAGAAGTGATTCTAAATGTATATGTATGTGTGTATCTGTGTCTGCTGTTGTTTGTCTCTACACAGATGCAGATATTTGTGTCATATAGTATTGCTTGGGTTTCTGTTGCGTTGAGCAGCCAAAAAGACATTTGTCGAGCATTAATTTTAGAATATTTCATGTCATGCGTTTATTTGGCGCTTTGTTTGCACAACGGAGCACTTGTCGTTCATATATCTTGAAGTCGATTATACAGAAAGTTCGCACTGCCACACTGCGGCATCAACGCCCGCATCATGAATGAAAAATATACAGCAGCTCAATTCGCACACACACGTTAGTTGTGCCAGACTATTAGACACCCTGTATGCAGTCAAATGCCAAATGCATCTCACAGCACAGCTGTCGAACAACGGGCAAACCAAATGCCGCTAGGCCAAACGGCCAGACAACCAGAGACCAAAACAGCAGCATCATCAGTGGCAGAGAGTGCCAGCCAGCGAAAAACAGAGAGAGAGAGAGAGAGAGAGAGAATACCAAAGGGAAGATCACGAGCAATGGCCCAGTCCGAGTCCCAGTCCCCCAGCAGGCTGTCTATAATTTGTAGTTTTAGTTTTTGATGCTCTTGCAGCGGGTATTTCAAATAGGGTGTTAAGTTCGAGAAAAGAAGAAATAAATTTAAATTGTATCTTAAAAGAAAAGCTGTATTTTTTGTGAAAAAAAAATTGTGTATCGATTGAATTTTCCTATTGTTAAGTGCAAGGGTATTAGTGTGTCGGTGCTCCTGCAATTGCTCTCCTTTCTTACGCTGCGCATTGTTTAGAAGCGGGCGCGGGGTGCGTACTAAAATAGCGCCAACGACCCACGTGGAGTGGGGGGACCAGTTACAGATTTGACATGCGTCACGGCTATCGCCTCAGCCGGCAGCACTAATTGCAGCTCGTTGAACATTCAGAATTTTTTACAATCGCTTTAAATTGAATATAGCGCTTGCAGCAGCCAAACACTTAGCAAACAGCCGAGCAGCGGCTGCTCGCCCAAAATATTGAATCGAACATCAACATTCAAATCAAAATTCAGAGAGATTAGAAGCAGCCGCAGCAGCATCATCGGCCGCAGTAGCAGACGTCAGAGATGGCAAAGAGCGGACACTGAATATTATGGCCGACCCGCTCGCACTTGGGTCTGGCTGATACTATTTTGGTGATCCCAACGATTTGGGCATCTCGCTCGCCGGGAAAAGCACACACGCACACACTCATTCATATAAATATATGTATATATATATATTAATATACACATAGATGCAGACACATAGACAGCTCATGTCCAACTAGTCGTATGTATTGTATTTGGTATTTTGGTCGCTCTCCGGCGACGGCAACAACGACGACGACGACGACGACGCCGACGGTTCCGGTGGCAGGCCAGACGGCGAGCAGTGCCATCGATCGGAACAGAAGCCTCAGAATCGTGTAATTTGCCTCGTGCGTTGTCGCTGGGCGCTGCTCGCTGCTTATTATTTTCAATAAATCGCTGCACAAGTGAAACAAACTGAAATTCTCGAATAATGCGTTTTTAATTTTACATTATATTCATTTTGTTTCACTTATGCATTTGTGTCGTGTGCCCGTTTGGCCGCTGTTGTCACCACCTCTGTCTCTGTTGTCAGCGTTGACGTTGTCGTGCTCTTCCTTATCCGTTGTCCGTTGTTTCGTTTCGTTGTTCCGTTGTTGTCGCGTCTTTCGTTGTCGCTGGCTGAGCTTTCACTCTCACAGTGTCAAGCACAGCCAACGCCAGTGATCATCTCAAGCAGCACTTAGCTTCTCAATCATCAAGATCCCGACAACCAAGTTACGTCGCAAACATAGTCCCGAATCGTGATCGCGATCGTGAACGTGATCGTGAACGTGAACGTGATAGTGAACGTTAATTGTGAAAATTTCCGTACAAATTTCTGCTGTTTATATAATAACCCAGAGCGGGCAACAACAAAACACATCGAAGAAAATAAAAATATTTATTTCTGGTTGCTTTTTTCAGGCGAAACAAGTTGAGAAATTCTCTATTGTGTATCTGTGTTAGCCTAGTGTGCGTGTCGGTGGGCCGCTATAGTCGCTATAGTACAGAATTTAGTGAGCAAACGCCGAACCAAGTGAAAGTGACCCTTTAACAAACCAAATCACAAAACACAGAAAACAAGTGAAAACCCCCCCAAAAAAAAAAACAACAAAAAAAAAGATAAATACAGTCAATTAGCAAACATGTCGGAAAACGAGGATGTTTTTGGTGCCTCCGAGGAGCAGACCGAAACCAGCCCCGAATCGGTGCCAGCTGCCGATGCGGAAAGCAAAAGTAGCGTCGTTACGGAGCGTACCGAGGAGGTTATACCCGGCGAGAGCGAAAAAATGGTCACCGAGACCATCGACGAGGATGGCGATGTGGTTGAGGAGACAACTGAAGTCACCCGAAAGACCGTTAAGCGTACTATGAAAATAACTGAGGTGAGTTGAAAATAAAAATATTGGGCATTTTCCATTATATAGGACTGGGGGCATTGTTGGGCATAGCCAAAACATGTCAAAATTATTTATTTACTTATATGTGAAATAATATTTCACAGTGTGCGTCTTAACAAATTGTTTATTTAGCTGTAGAAATGCCATAAATCATCAAATATATTATACGAGTATTATATATACGTTATATCTGTGCATATCTACGTAGATATATAGATCTGTATGTACTAGTATATGGTACATTTCTGGTTCAGCCACACTTTATGTACGCGACGCCTGGCACAAAATCACAAATTTTGCAGCTGTTTGATTTCGGCGCAAATTACGAATATCAAAAAAACGCAAAAAACAAATTTTAAAAAATATTGTTTAAGCACAAATCACTTAATGCGATGTGAAAGCTGCCAAGAAAGAAAATATCAAAAATAAAAAACAAAACAAAATAAAAATTAATAAAAATTAAAAACAAATTGCAACAAAAACAGAACAACTGCAAAGCGAATTCAAATTAAATGCAATTAATTGTGCGTTGCCTACGAAAGTCGCTACAAAATTGAGGTTTCCGTGTCTTGCGGTCTGGTGCGCAAGCAGCAGGAGAAGGAGGCGGTGGCGGAGGCGAGCAGGCGCATTGCAATTAATTGCTACAAATTTTGTTGCACAAATTACAAATTGCATTTCCGGTTTGGCGAGGCAGCGACGCGTGCGGTCGTTGTAACGGTATCTTGACTTGATATAGGCCCCCACATTGATTCCCAGCTCTGCGCGCCGTTTTATGATCGTCTGTGCGTTATTTTTGTTAAATTTTATGGCGCCCAAATTAAATTTGCATTGCGATTGCTTTGAGGGGCTGCGCAGCCCTTTGTCCTTTGGCATTTTATATGGCTCAAATGTTAAACGAAATGAAAACAAATGCGTGACACACATGTGTGTAGATTTAGGCAAACCGTACGGTAAAATGACAGTAACTGAAAGTGGCTTTAAGCATTAAATTACGCTCGGAAATGGTCAAAAAGGACTGCTTAAAGCCTTGCTTAAATTCAAAAATATATTTACATTTTACTCTTTTTCTTGTTTAATTGAGTGCTCGTTAATATTATTAAGTGACTTTAGATATCACTGTTTAACACTAAATTTTACCACAATTTTTGTCAAATTGTTACTTTAATCAGCATTTCTTAAATTAATATATTATTCAAGCATGTATTGAATATAGTGCTCCTTTCAAGTCACTTTTACTCTCAATTTCAACCAATGTTATTGTATGTTTTTGGCCAAGCCACAGGTCAGCTAATTGTGGTTCATGTGTCCGTGTTGGACCTCGTTCTTGGCCCGTCCTTAATGAGGCACGTGGCATTTCTGTCATTTTTATACGTTGCTGCTGGCATCTACCACAGTTATACGTGACTTGGGCAAAGTTCAAATTGAGAATGCAAAATCTCTTTAATGAGCAACACATGAGATTCGGCAGATGCCATAAATTTTACGGTTGATTTAACTGTAGTTTGTTGACCGCGTTGTTGTTGATTTTGCTAATTTGCTAATGTATTTATGCAGTTAGCAAAATAGATTAGCAAATTCTGTGGTCACAAACAGACGGACAACTGGCAGGGGGCGGGGCGCCCAATGAGCCATGCCAATTAGTGCAACTAGGCGTGAACTATCACACACACACAAGCCACAAGACAACTACACACAGTTATGGATAAATAGATAAATGGATATATTCGACATTAACCGCATCGAATATGTGGCAAATGTGTGGTTAACTTGGCATTGTCCGAACCGGACGGACGCCGTGCAGCCATTGCCTTAGCTGACCCTGGCCCATTGCCTTAACCAATACCTGGGCCGCAGCCCTGTGCGTCAGTCGGAGTGACAGCTGTCCGCGGGACTGGCGCCTCTAAAAGCATCACAAAACAAAAAAAAAAATAATTCATACGCGTCATCAAACTCACAAATGCACATACATACATACATGATTATAATATTATGTACGCATGTTTGTTTGTATGCGTAACATGGTTATGGCATTTAGGTGTGACAAAACAAGTCAAAAACAATTCAATGTCATGCTTCGGCCACTTGGTTTTCATTCATTTGTTGCAGCTCGTCCAAGGCAGTCGCCACCCATTGCGCATACGACGCGTTGGCCCAGCTAGCTCCACGGTTCTAGTTGATTTTGGTCAGCTATTTATGCGCTTGGCGTTTGTTATTCGGTTCGTTTCAACGCATTCGTGTATTTGAATTTATTTATTTGGTTGCTTTTAGCTGAGCAAACAATTTATAATTTTAATGCACACACGCACAACAACTGTTGTGTGTGCGTGTGTGTTGTGCTAGTATGAGTGTTAACTGAATATAATCTAAATATGTTTATATAATTGAAAAGCAAATGCGAAAACATCAAGCAAAACATAGCCATACCCTAAGTATGCCAGTGCGTCAGCGCGGGGACGCTGCAGGCCGGGGAGTGACATATACAAAATGTTCATATGTTGCTCCCACATCAGTACAAATAATATATATATTTATATATATACATAGGTATGTGTGTGCGTGTTTGCGGTATATAAATACTGCTGCCAAATTGTTGAACGCACTGGGCTCACTGGGCGGATGATAAACGTGCCATTTATTTTGGCAGTCGGTCGCTGTTTAACTTTTGAGGAGCGCAGTTTTTGCACGATATGCGTCGAACGTGAGCATTGTTTGTTGTACTTTTGTACTTGGCATAAATCAGTTTTATGAGTGGCATATCTCTTGTAATTTACAGGCACTTTTCATAAGTTGCGTGCTCCGCACAGATTTGTTTATTATTTCCCCTAAAAGAAAATCACCGAAAATGCTTTTGATTTTGACCTGCCGCAACGGAAACTTTGTCCGCCAGCCTCTATAAAATGTACACTTTTCAAGTTGTTCTTACAGCCACAAAAGCATGAAGAAGAAGAAGAACAACAACAACAGCAACTAGGCTATTTCAACTGGGCATAACAAACAAATAATTTCATTGCCTGCCATAAACTTCCGCCGCCCGCTGGCGGATATTCAATTGATATTTACTTATTTCAATTACAATCTTGTGTGCGCCGCACAAAAGCCAAAATACAAATTCAATTTACAAAATGCTTTGCGTAGTTTGCAAGTTTCCACCCGCAGCCCACGCCTGCCACTACCTATGCATCAATCCTGTGGCTCTCACCGAATCGGATTCCCACCAACACCAACACACCCAAGTGGCAGAAGCCAGCTGCAATCCCCCCGTCTTCAGTTTGTCTGTCCTCGTCCTCGCCCTCGTCACCGTTGTCTGTTGGCAAATCAATGAGGAAATTTGCAAATTAAGTTAATTCAACCCATTGTAGGCAACGGCTTGGCCTGCCAGCTGTGCCAGTTGTCTGACAACAGCAAATGCAAATGGGCTGGAACGCAATTAGCCAACCTGGCCAAAAACAGGAGCGGCAGCTTCAAATCCATACTGTTAAAAGCCGAATGTAATACGGAAATAGTCAAAATGTGCGCTGAGAGCATTGGAATTGGCTGAAATTAACAAATGATTAGTCCGAATTATGGGGAGCAACAAGGAGTAGGTCTGATATTAGTTTACAAGCACTCACCGACCATGGGATACACTGCAGAGGCTAAAAGGTGAAAGCCAGCATTCATTCATCTAATGAATTTGAATGTTTCTTTAGTATTTTCAAATTTGTTGATTATTATAATTTATTTCTTGTCCAAGAAGTGTGTACGCAAATTAAAGTTTTCCCTTTCTATACTGCAGGTAATTTAACTTTCATTTCAAAACATAAAGTTATTCGAGGCTACACTTAATGAATTGAAATAGCTTATTAGCTTATTCAAAAGCACCGTAAGCAAATTAAAACAGCTTTGACGACGGCGCAACGTGAGCTCAGTTGACTAAACTTTAATTGGGGGATGAAAAAGAAGAATATATTCGGAAATTCGAAATAGGTTTAAATATAGTAAACAAAAAAAAAGTGAAAACTAATAAAGGCAGTTTATTAAACAGAGTGCAAATCAAGAAATTTAATTTCCACTTTCAATTTTCATTCTGCCTTGTTTGTTTAATCAATTATTTACAATATGTTTGCTTACACACCAACCATTTGCATAACCTAATTAATAATTTAATGCGAACGGACAGCTGCCTATTTATACAAAGCATGCGTGATTTGCTGCACCGCACAACGTTAATAAATAATCCGCATTAATATTCATATTCACAGCTTTGACGCTGTACAGGCTCCTGATGCCATCAACCTCTAATCCAGTTCACAATTCAGCATTTGGCCCTCGACACTTCCCGTTTGAGCCACGATTTTTACATACCAGCGATTTTTACGCTGTGAAATTTCATTTTCACTTGTTCGCAGTATGTTGTGTTAAGAGCAGAAATGACAACAACAACTGTGTCACGTGTCATCCACAGATTTTCTTATTTATCAGTTCTTTAAAAAGCATTATTTTAATACCATAAGCGAAACGAACGTTCGAAAAACAATTTTTATCAAGTACTTACTGGTACTCTTTATATTTTTTGGTTACAGGTTTTTCTGTGTGATTTTATAACCATATATATATTTTACAATGGTATTTAACAGTTATCAGCCTTTTTTACTTTTATTTGGCTCTCAAAATGAAACACAAGTTATGAACATAAAAAATTTGGGATGCCATTCGTAAATAATTTGTATTGAATACTTTAGAGCAAACTTTACTTACGTGTAAAAATGTATCGAAACAATTTCACAAAAAATGTTAAATACACACAACAAAGAATATGCATTCAAAACTATTTATTAAATAATGCTAATATTTGTCCTGTTCACAATTGTGTTTTTACATCGCAAAAAAGACAACACAACATAAAAAAAAGACGATTAAGAACAGAGTCGGGAGTGCGGGTGAGGGCGTGGCGGAATTATTCCCGGCACTAGCTTGAACATTTTGGGAGTTGGGGGCGTGCAAAAAAATGTTGCTGCTGTTTGGGCGTAAAAAGTGTGATAGATATAACTATTTTCATGCCGCTCTAGTGGGCGTGGCCGGAATGTCCAGTACGAAATATTCAACTCTTATCGTTTTTTGATTTGAGGTGTATTGACATGTTATCGATATGACAGCCTTCCAGTGGGCGTGGCCCAAAAATCTCTTACGATTGCCTGAAATGGATAACTACAAGTAAATATCCATTCAAAATAAAAAATGCGTGTATCCACAAACGAGTTACATTTTATTGAATTCTCCATACAAATGAAATATTTGTTTAATTAAAAATCTGATTCAGATGTGTATGCATTTATGCGTTTTAAAGATAAAATTATTTCGATAAATTTGACTTGGAATAAATTGTTTCAATGTATTCACTCTATAGTTCAAGTAATACTAATTTCACCTACCTTTCTCTTCCTGGCATTACATTTGATTTACTGTTAATCAAGTCAGTGGCATTTCAGTAATTATTTTTAGCTCAAGAAATATGCCAAAAAGCTGCCTCAAATATTAACAAATATGCCAAAAATCTGTCAGCGCAAGACAAAGCGCTAGAAATCGAAAGTTCTGATGCACTTGATCTGCCCGTAGCCCCCGGGCCACTCATGTATTCATATGTTTGTAAGTGGGTGTATTTGTATGTATTTTTGTAATGCGCATTGCAAATTTTATTTGGCTAGAGGCCCCGAAGAAAGAACAAAAGGCACTCGAAAGTAGAAACGTCGATTGAACTGCTGCAGCAGTTTGATTGCATTTCGATGTTGCTTCGATTGTTCAGTTGCATTACAAGACTCAAAAACAAAAGGCGCAGCGAGAAGAAAACAAAAAAATAAACTAACCAAATTCGAGCGTATTCAAAAACTATTGATTTATTGCTGGAATGGCACTAATGGAAGCGAGCCAGTCAGCTAAATAAATAGATTAGTTTTTATGCGAATTTTCGGTGCGCATTTTGCGTAGTTTGTGACGCGCGACCAAAAAACCCCTCTTCTCAATCCTCGCCTCGGTCTGTGTAGGTGTGTGTGTGCGTGTGTGACTGTGTGTGCGCGTGGGTATTTGTATAGATTCCACTGTGTTTGTGGTTGAGCAAGCAATATAATATTGTAAAATTACAATACCCAAATAAATAAATAATTTGATCGAGAATTGCGCAACAGCCAACAACTGGCATCTGGCGACTTTCAAGCGTTTTTTTTTAAAGCGGATTAGGCAAAGTTCCAGTGGCAATTGCCAGCCATGGCTATACAAGATGAGAAGGTAAGCTCACAACATCTTATTAAGTAAATTAATATCCCAGTAAGCTGCTGTCAGGCGTGCAACAACAATTTCGCACTGATCCCCAAACAATAACCGAATTTCGCAAACTTTTCTATGGCCTTAAGGCGCTCTTATAACCCATTGTTGTTGCTGCTGTTTGGTACACGTATGTGTGCGTGTGTCGGTGTTGGTGTCGGTGTCGGTGTAGGTGTAGGTGTGAAAATCACTTGTCAATCTTTTATGTAAAAAGATGCCGCCAACACATATATGTCACCTGCTCCGCTCGTAAAATGTTGTCGCTTGCTTCCGTCTACTTTGCACTTAATTGTGTCTGTCTGTCTGTCTGTCTCAGCCGCAGCCGCAGTCGTCGTCGGCGCTGACGTTGCTGCCAGTGTGGTTGTTGTGCGTGTGGTTCAAGGTGAATCGGCGTCGACGTCAACGTCGAAGTCGCTGCCAACACTTCAACGCATCTTTCAATCGTTTTCCCCCTGCCCCGCTTGTGGCTCGCAACGGGCAACACCCGCAACCCGTTGAGCGAAATAAAGAAAGAAAGAAAGCACAAAGGTAAAAAAAAAGTGGAACGCCTCATAATGCTCGACTGCTCGATACACTATAGGAATAGGAATACTCTATAAAACTTAATTATAATTAGTTGTCTGCACAATGCGGGGATAAAAATAATATACTATCATATTGTTAATTAAGTCTTTTTGTAATTATTGTCCTTTGAAATGAATTAAATGTCATTTTAAAAATAAGAATATACTTTATTCCTTAAATTCACTTTTGTCTATGAAATAATAATATTATTGTTTATTTATATATTGAACAACATGACGTATGAGTAATAAACGTGAGTGCTAAACTTTTTATTATCGCTTCCTTGTTCAGATTCCCATTAAATTCAACGTACCCTTACCTTACCCTTTCGATGCTTTGATATAAATACAAGTTCTGCCACTGCCAAGGACTCTTGTTGCCTTCGCTTTGACTTTGCCTTTTGCTTGGGCTCTGGCTGTTGATGTTTTTGTAGTTGTTTTTGTTGTTGTTTATGTTGGCTGCGGGTTATTTTCTGCTACGTATTTTTCACTTAATAAAATTGTTTTCATTTGTTTCGCGCTTGCCTTTCAGCTGATTTTCAATATGCTTAAAAATAAACGATGGCGCTCACCTCCCCGATTTCAGCCACAGCATCCCGCCAAACCCTACCCAATCCCGTCGAGCGCTTTTCATTGTGCTTAAACTGCTATCGATACACTTTTGTATCTGCCTCGGCTATTGTTGCTGCATCTCTATGGGTTGTTGCTCTGCCTGCGGCTTATTAGCAATTTACCGGAGCGATATGTCGTTTAGCAGCTCAACCATCGTCTTGCGGTTGCCTGAAGCCGCTTATCCAGCGGGTGGTTCTGATGATATTCCGCAGGCTCACCCGAAACTGCTTTTGGCTTGCAGTTGTTGCCATAGTCCCAACCAACCATTTATGGCCGCAACAAATTGTTTCCTGGTTAAGCAGCTTAGGCGGCTGTGTGTCTTAAATTAAATTTGAATGGCTGCACTCAACTGCCGGCTAGCATTATTATTATTGTTGTGATTATCTATGAGAAAACTAAATTGATTGAATTTTCTTTGTCTTTGGCCAGTTTGCAATTATCATCGCTGTCGGCCGTGTGACTTCTGAGCGATTGGTTGAGGTGTTAATTTGATGATTTCTGATATATATCCCTTGGCTATTGGCAGCCGGCAGTCGCAGATACATTATTGATGTACCCAGTTGCAGTTGTCAGAAACATTTTGCAGCTATTTTAAGGCATGCGCTGTTCTATTTCCCCATTGTCTGGTGCAGCACTCGTGTAATCAATCAAAATGTGGCTCAGCAGCCAAAGCGAAACATGTTACAAATAACAAATAATAAAAAAGAAAACCCAACGAAAACAAACAACACGACACAACGCTGGCATCTGTTGCAAAACTGCACTCGCAGGCAAAACACAACAGAAATCAGAGCAAACGCGAACACGCAAAGCAAACTACACACACATGTACACACACACGCAATACATCTAACTATGTTCCAAAGATTTTCAATTTATTTTCACTAAAACGTTTTTGTGTTACCGCCTCCGCACTGCCCTGATGCTGACATTTGTGCTGCTGCTGTTGTTGTTCTTGGTTTTGTAATGGCCAACGAAAATAAAATGTTGGTCGTCTAACATGGCTAACATGGCTAACATTGCTAACATTGCTAACACATTGTATACGCAACGAAACGAAATTCAATGAAATGACGCAGCAACTGCAATTCGAATTGATTGCCACATGCGTCTCTCTAATTAGTTGACTGAACAGTGGGCCAAACCGAGCCCAACGGAACGTGTCCACATCATCACGATGACGGCGGGGCTAATCCCGGAAGTGCGCACTGACATTTAAATCGAAATGCGACCGAGCGCCTGCAGTTTGATTGCTTAATCTGTCCATCAGACGTCCATGTTGATGGCGATGGCGATGCCGATGGCAATGCTATGTTTGTGCTATTCTGGGTCTCCCGAGCGTTCAACTGTGCGTATGATTAATATGCAGCTGGTTAGCCCGCCGCCCTCTTACACTATTAGCCAGGGCGCCCCATTAGAAATGCATATAAATTGAGGCACACATAAAAATGTCGCCCGGGCAGGTCGATTCGTAAATCAACGAGCCATTAGAGCCAACAGCAGCCAAGCCGAAAGATATTAATTTTATACTATTTAATATCAAGAATATACATGTGTATCCAATATGTATTTAGGTGCAGCAACAGCAAAAGGTGACTTATAACAGATCATAAAACTATAAAACGAAAATATATTTTTAATCATCTGATTTTAACTTTATTGCAACGCTATGTTCAAATCTTGTTTCAATCTGCAAGCTTTACTTTAAGCTATAAGCAAGACCCAAATGATATTAAAAAATTTGTGAATATTTTACAAGCAAAAAACTGCGAAACTGCATTACACAATCAAAAAACATTTAAAGTTTAAAACTTTAAAAAATTTAAAATTTTATAAAATAGTTTTTTTTTAATTTTAATGAGATGTTATTAAATAAACAGCAGTTTGTTTGAGTCTTTTCATCCATATAGTCAAATATATTTTTATACTCGTTCACGAAGTGAAACTAGTATATTGGGTTTGTGCAATGAACAAATTTTACAGCAAATTTTTTCACCAAAAAATTCAACAAAATTTTAATTTCAAAAATGAATATATTTTGAATGTGGAGTCAATATATAGGACAAATCATGATCAAAATGTGAAAATCGGTTCACTTTTGACAAAGATATGGGGGTTTGATATATGGGAGCTATGGAATCTGACAACTTTACATGTCAAAATTTTTGACGATTTTGGGATGATTTTTGACCAAAAATTTTACCCCCCAAAATCACTTTCAATGTTGTTTTTTATGCTAATTGTGACAAATAAAATCGATTAAAACTATAAATTCGCAATTCTAAATTTTGAAAAAAAATTTTTTTCCAAAATTCACAAGGGGGGAGTACATGCTTTTTTGACCAAAAAATTCAAAAAAATGTTATTTTCAAAAATGAATATATTTTGAATGTGGAGTCAATATATAGGACAAATCATGATCAAAATGTCATCAAACGTGAAAATCGGTTCACTTTTGACAAAGTTATGGGGGTTTGATATATGGGAGCTATGGAATCTGACAACTTTACATGTCAAAAATTTTGACGATTTTGGGATGATTTTTGACCAAAAATTTTACCCCCCCAAAATCACTTTCAATGTTGTTTTTTATGCTAATTGTGACAAATCAAATTGATTAAAACTATAAATTCGCAATTCTAAATTTTGAAAAAAATTTTTTTTCCAAAATTCACAAGGGGGGAATACATGCTTTTTTGACCAAAAAATTCAAAAAAATGTTATTTTCAAAAATGAATATATTTTGAATGTGGAGTCAATATATAGGACAAATCATGATCAAAATGTCATCAAACGTGAAAATCGGTTCACTTTTGACAAAGTTATGGGGGTTTGATATATGGGAACTATGGAATCTGACAACTTTACATGTCAAAAATTTTGACGATTTTGGGATGATTTTTGACCAAAAATTTGACCCCCCCAAAATCACTTTCAATGTTGTTTTTTATGCTAATTGTGACAAATCAAATTGATTAAAACTATAAATTCGCAATTCTAAATTTTGAAAAAATTTTTTTCCAAAATTCACAAGGGGGAGTACATGCTTTTTTGACCAAAAAATTCAAAAAAATGTTATTTTCAAAAATGAATATATTTTGAATGTGGAGTCAATATATAGGACAAATCATGATCAAAATGTCATCAAACGTGAAAATCGGTTCACTTTTGACAAAGTTATGGGGGTTTGATATATGGGAACTATGGAATCTGACAACTTTACATGTCAAAAATTTTGACGATTTTGGGATGATTTTTGACCAAAAATTTTACCCCCCCAAAATCACTTTCAATGTTGTTTTTTATGCTAATTGTGACAAATAAAATCGATTAAAACTATAAATTCGCAATTCTAAATTTTGAAAAAAATTTTTTTCCAAAATTCACAAGGGGGAGTACATGCTTTTTTGACCAAAAAATTCAAAAAATGTTATTTTCAAAAATGAATATATTTTGAATGTGGAGTCAATATATAGGACAAATCATGATCAAAATGTCATCAAACGTGAAAATCGGTTCACTTTTGACAAAGTTATGGGGGTTTGATATATGGGAGCTATGGAATCTGACAACTTTACATGTCAAAATTTTTGACGATTTTGGGATGATTTTTGACCAAAAATTTTACCCCCCAAAATCACTTTCAATGTTGTTTTTTATGCTAATTGTGACAAATAAAATCGATTAAAACTATAAATTCGCAATTCTAAATTTTGAAAAAAATTTTTTTTCCAAAATTCACAAGGGGGAGTACATGCTTTTTTGACCAAAAAATTCAAAAAAATTGTATTTTCAAAAATGAATATATTTTGAATGTGGAGTCAATATATAGGACAAATCATGATCAAAATGTCATCAAACGTGAAAATCGGTTCACTTTTGACAAAGTTATGGGGGCTTGATATATGGGAGCTATGGAATCTTTTATTTAAGAACGTGAACGAGTATAACGCAGTCGGTATCGCCCGACTGCAATGTTCTTGTTTAAAATTAAAAAATGATATAAGTTTTGCCATCAACTAACAGATAAATTGCATTGCATGTTTTTCCTTGGCCCAAACGGGGTTCATGCACACCCACAACCCATTCGCTTGCACGCCCTTAACTCAGACGCTTGTTTGTTTGGCTTTGCATATAGAAACGTCTTGACAACATTGTCTATAAATACATATTTCATATCTATATTTTTTTCTCTATATATGTCATATGGCGACCCCAGTCGAGGCGAAATTCTTTAGAAGCATTTCTTTTTCAGTGTTTTTCTTTTTGTATTCTTTGTTGTCTATTTTTCTGGTATTTGATGTTTTGATGTGATGCCCGCTCTCTTTGGTTATTTAAATTATAACCTACATAATGTTAATGGCTGAGAAAGAAATATATAATTAAATAATATTTATGGGGCGTGGACAGGCACATGGCCAAACATTTGCTTGGAGGTTAAATAAGGGGGAGTAAAGAGGGACCACGTCGGGTTGGTTAAGCTGGGGGATAAAATGTATTATATATATAAAAAAATCGTTTCTTTTATTAAAACAATGCGTTTAATATTTGTGTAATTGTCAGTTGCCACACACCATTCATTTCATTGTAATGAATTTCAATTAAAAATATTCCCTTTTTTACTACATGCAATAAATGCCATCCAATATTCGCATTTATGACACATGACATATAGCGCTTATTAGCAGATCTACCTAGAATATTTTTTTTTGTTCACAGTTTGTACGTGCACTTTTAATTGAAAACTATTTTTAACAATTGCCTTTTATATAAAAGCTTTTAATAACATGCTCAAAAAATTACCTTGAAAGCAGCCGCCATTCAAAACAAAACTGTGAATAAGACGGGTCGGTCGCAAAGAAGAAAATCAAATGCCAAAAAGTCGAAAAATGCAAACGGAGCAACAAGCAACAAGCAACAGTTTTCTTACTCTTCATTTACCACTCAGGGAGCAGCAGGTGTGTGTATAAGTATTTATGCGTGTGTGTGTGTCAAAGAGCTAATTAGTGCACTGGGAAGAGCAATTTTAAGGCTTCGGTGCTCTTAGGTGCCACCACCTGTGAGAACATCAGCATAAAATCAGGTGTACCTGTGTCTGTGTGTGTGTGTGTGTGTGTGTGTGTGTGTTGGTGTAAAACACCTTCAACGCGACAATGTCAATGATCATTTCTGACATGGACGCGTGGGCGTGGCGCAGCTGCCTGCCAAGAGAACCGAAACTCACCACACCACCTGGGGGCCAATGGCTCTCAAACTGTGTGGTTAAAATTGGGCTGCGCTATTCACAGGTAAAATAGATAAAATAATATAGTCACAATGCACAGACAGTACAGACGAGGTCAAAGCACTTTCATTCCGAGTCTGCATTTGTTTACAAACAACTTATCTTTACAACAACTCACAGCAGGCGGAAGGGGGGGAACCGACAGCACCAATGGATGAATGCCGTTGCCCTCGGGCCGGATACGCCAACAAATCGAAAAAAGAACTTCGTTTCAGATTCGATATTAACGCTCGCAGGCAATTTTCCGAATGCATTTCTGACGCACATACATTGGCATATTGATCTGTTCCCAATGCTGTTAGCCCAAAAATAAGCAGAAAACAAAGCGAGTAAGAATGCGTTAGCCCAGAGGGAGCGAATAGCAGATACCCTACGTGAATATAATTACATGAATTCGTCAATTTCAGAGACTACAAGTTATTTTAAGTTAAGTTATTTTAAAAGATAGATAACTCTGTCAGATCTCTTTTTGCCGATATTTATCACTTTTTTGCCCCCGCATTTTTAGGCATAGCTCGAAAACTATAGGAGCTGAAGCAATTAAATTTATTTCAATATCTTCGCAAAAAGCAGTTGAATTTGTATTACAACAAAATTATATAGTAGTGTGGTGCAGTCGCTATGAGCTGTGCAACGGAATCTGGCAAGTTTAGCTTTATATCTTAGCTATATTTTATCAGAATGTGTATGCTTTCTTTCGCCTGTTGCAATGTACACAAAAAAGGCAGCAACTTTCACTTGCTCTATCTTTTACATCTGTAATTTTTACATCAGCATCTGGTAGGTTTTAAATTTACAGGCAACAGTTGCTGCCAGAAGTATATTCAAATTTCCAAATATTTCAACGCGCATCGATTTTGTATATAAGTTTGTGCTGCTGTTGTTGCTCTGTTGCTGTCTTGCTTTGTTGCTTTGGCTATAAATAATATTTTATTTTCTTTCTTTTTTTGGAACAATTTTCAACGCGTATATTTAGCAGTCGTTGAGCCTACAATTCGTTTGTTGTTGTTTATTTGTGTGGAGCAGCCGGCGGCTGCCCCCCCGCCCGATTTGGGCTCGAAATGAAACTTTACCATAAAGTTGGCAAGCAAAAAGTAAACAATTAATTATACGGCTTAAGGGACAGCAACGCTTGGGCTTGGGTTTAGGATTGATGTAGCCTGGAATTTGGCGGCGTATTGTCAATGCAATTCAAACGTTTATTAATTAAAAGCCAACAACTCGTTATAAATAATTGGGCACCATTATAAAAATCACAAAGCGAGAACAATTGAATTTATTAATTTGCAAAAATGTGAAATAAAATAATCATGACACTTACTGCATCAAATTATACAATAAAATTTTTGTATAATTTTAAATGTCAAATTACAGCGAACCAGCAATGTTTTATACGTTTTTATTTTATATTTCTTTACTTATTTTTATACTCTTTCACCAAGTGAAACTAGTATATTGGGTTTGTGCAATGTCCGTCATGCTGTCCGGATGAACGCAACAATTTTATTCTGCGCTATTAAAGATAAATATATACTTGGATATATACTTGTAGTTATCATATACAGAGTATTTAAGATATTTATAAAGCATGTCGATATAACTCAATTCGATAAAAGGTGAATATTTTTCACAATTTTAAAGATAAAGCTACCAATTTTATAAGCTAGAGACTTGAAATTTTGGACATACACTCGTGTTTACCCGCGTCAGATTAGGTGTTAGGGATTCTGGGCCCACTGGGGGCGTAGCGAATCGATAACACCTAAAATCACTAATCGATAAACCAAACTTGGTCTGTAGATAGCTGATAAGCTAGAGTTATGCTAGAGCTGCCAAATTTGGAAGGTAGAAAACTGATCACCTCTTTTAAAGATAAATTTTAACAAGAATAGTTAAGAACGTAAACGAGTATAACGTAGTCGGTAACGCCCGACTGCAGTGTTCCTACTTGTATTTTTTTATTTGTACATAAATTTGTATTTGTAGTTATGTATATATTTACTTTTGTTCCGATTGCACTCTATGGCAGACAGCTTCGCTTTTGCGAGACAAAGCAGCTGACAGTTTGACATGCTCCATTGACATTGAGCACGAACCACATCCGCATCCACAGCGGCTGCAGTGTGGCCATGGCAGATTTACAAGGGAAATCGATGGGAACAATTAGCACTGAGCAATGTGCTGACCAGGCCAGCAGATGCAACGCAAATTGTTAGCAATTAGAGTGACAAGCGGCAGCGCCGATTTATGGTCCCATAAGAATTGGCAATATGCGATGATTATGGAGACAGATATAGCTACTAGATATAGATAGATATAGGTGAGTGCGGCCAGCAAGCAGATGATTTGCGCTATAATTAGACCGTGTGACAAATAACGTGGCAAAGCTCGCAACGCAATAAACTGTTCACGCGACAAGGCTGGCCCCAGTGCGACGACAAGCGTTTTGTGATTTACTTACAACAAAGCAGCAGCAGCAGCACCGTTGAAAATTTTCCGCAGAATTTGCTTACAGCTGCGCCACAAAGGTGAGAAACAAAGGCCAAGAACAGCGCAGCTGACGCGTTACCCACGTTACGAACTGCATGCAAATGGACGCGAGCCGCCAGCCGCGAGTCAGGAGCTGGATGCTGTAAACGACAGCCAAATCCTAGCGTCAGTTCAGTTCATTTCGGATCAGTTCAGTTGAGTGCCACGCGCAGCATATAACGCACGGAGCTGAAGGCAGGCGACTCTTTGCCGCTAGACATATAAAATCAGAATCACATTTTCGTTTTATATATTCTTTTTAATACCCGTCGAAAATTGTTTTTCATGTTTTTGCGCGCGGCCGAGTAAAAAATGTTAAGGAATTTGCTATAATTTTTCAAGCGAGTGTGGTCAACAAATATTCACCTGTTTTCGTATTCGCAAGTTTGTTGAAAGCCAATTTTTGGCTTTTTCTCTCGCTCTCTCTTAAACCCCCTTACCCCAGCCCCAGCCATCGCCTCTGCTGAATACAAACGTTCACATTACGCATACGTCGCGTTGACGACCTGCAAAATAAAAGAATACGAGAAAGAATGAATAATAATAATATAAAGAAGAACTCAAAATGTAAAGCGGCAAATATTTTTGCGCACACACATTTTGAAAAGTGTATAATTTAAAGTGGCCATACACACACACACACATTCACTCACTAGCACACATAAGAATGCCTGCCTGTGTGTGTGTGTGTGTGTGTGTGTCTCTGTGAAGCATTTCATTTTTAAGATTATGAGCAAATTGTGTTAGTCTGCCGCTTCGTCCCCGCGGCAACATTAAGTGTTGATTGTGTGCGCCGCTCTATTAGCGGCTGCCTCTCGCCAGACCCCACACACACACCCCCCACCCTGGATGGTCCTCAGGTTGGCTGCTTGGCTGCTTGGCTGGCTGACTGCCTCGGCTGAAAATCAAGCAAACTCAGTTCGTTACGAGCGCGAGCGCGTCTGCTGCTGCTGCCTGCCTGCCTGCCTGCGTGCCTGTTGCCAGCCTGCCAGCCTGCGTGATGATGGCCCAGTTGAATTTTTAGCATTTGAAATTTGCATGCATATGAAGGCGATAAAACCACACTGCTCACTACTGGTATACAACAAAACAACAACGCCCACACGTTATCAAAAACCACAAAAAAAAAATAAAACACCTACAGAATAAACTACCAAAAAGTGCAATTCAACAACAACAGCAACAACAATCAAACACATCAACAACAAAGAAACCCAAACACAAACCCACACAAAATAACAAAAGTGCACACCAAAATGAACAAAAACAACAACAAATAACATCAATATAACAACTGCGATATTCAACATTGAATAAAAACCGATAAACAATGCATCTTTTGGCTGGTCTGCAAAAAGCGACAAGCCAATGCGTTTAACAATTTTATTTGAATACAAACACGCAACCGAACACAAATTTACATTTTACAGCAAGTTGTTATTTTCTATTCATTTTCTATCTGCTTGCTAAGTTTATTTGGCCACCTGCTCAGTTGTCTTCCATTTTGGCAAACTTTGTGCACATAAATTGTTTTCGAGTTGAGTGGCAAATGGGAATTTACCAAATGGAAATAGCTTTCAACTATTGCAACTATTCCACATACGTGCGTTTTAATGTCTGCTGCATGTGGCAACAATGTCCGGCTCTTAAGTAGCACTAAGGAGCCGTGCTCCGAATGGGCTGTCAGTCAATTTGAATTGGCTTGAATTCTGCCATACATTTTTGGCCAACCACAAGATTTCAATATACGCATATCAATTAAATTTTAAGTAGAGACACAAAAGTCCATTCAATGAATAGTTTCTATGAGATAATGATGTTTTGTGGCTTGTTTGATGTTTGCGATTTATAGTTAAGTTGCTTATTCATACAATATAAGCTATAAATAACTTTTTGAGCTTACACATTTTCAGTACAAATACAACTAATTAGTGTTATAACAAAACAAAACAATATTTGGTTAAAATACGCTTCAAGGCAACTGCAATAATAAATTATGGCAAGAACGCGTTATATCTATATATCTATATATCTATATGTATATATAAATATATATATATATATTTGCAAAAATATCGCATCTAATAAAAATCATAATGTGTTTCCAGTGAAAATGAGTGAAAAACATATTAAATAAAAAGTGTCCATGTGAATTGAGCAAATATTTAAGAAGAAGCCGAAAAGTTGTTTGTGTTCAAGTGCCAAAGAAATTCGTAAGAGCCATGAAATAAACTCGCAAATTAACAAAGGCACACAAACAAACGCATATTGCAAGGATAAGGATAAGGATAACACTTGTCACCTCTTAGGATTAAAACACAAACATAAACACTCTACAATATGGCAGACACTGCCAATGACAACAACGCCAACGACAATGACGTCATTGAAGAAGAGGAGACAACGACGACAACAACAACAAAGAAAACTTCGCAATGGCGCAAAACGCGCTCCACCAAGGTGAGAAGTGTGGCCAATTCGAGGGGGTTCAAGCAGTTTGTGCCTATTCTAAAAAGGAAATGGTTAAATTACTCAAGCTTTCTTTAGTAAATGAATTTAATAATTTTAACAGTCATTCTGCAATTATTTATTTCAAATATCTTTATTGGCTAGGACAATCGACGGACATTGTGTTTGGTGTCACATACACTTTTGAACAATAGGACTTATATAGGATTAGCTAGAAATTTAATCTGACATGCTGTTAATTTTGTGGCTTATAATTTTGTAGAATTTTGACAGATTTATTAGTTCGCCCTCGAAAATTTATATTCGTGTGTGTCTGTTCGAGGGGCTATTTAGATGCGTCAAGTAATGAAAGGCGGTCGCATGACCAGCGTACGCCCACTTCACTCAACATTTGAAGCTGACAAATGCGACAGTTTGAAAGTTGCCAAATGGATGCCGGACAAAGATGTCGAATGCGACGTCTCCCGATTTACGGCTGGCGTCCAAGCCAAACAAAGGCGAACGGCAGAGAAATTTTCAATTTTTTGCCAAAATAAAAAATTATATATTATAAATAGACACAATGAGAAATACAGACCTATATATAAACATACATATTTATGCTGCCAAGACACTAATGGAAATTGCTGCTAATTAACCGAAGCAGTTTGTTGCGCTTTGCACTTGATTAACTCTTTAAATAAACAGTGCGCCTTGGACATTAATCAATTGCTGATTGAGAGTGGGAACTAGATGAAATGTCGCTGCAGGCTTTATATCCCTAATGCTATGCACATACATTCACACAATCATACAAGGGTTTTATCGTTAAAAAAAAACACACAAAATGACGTCCTTAAAGAACTTTTAGCTATAAGTTGGCCAGAGCCAAGGCAGACGGCGTTAGAAAGTTTCCAGGTCAGTGAGTTTCCACAGCTAGTGGAGGTGGATGATGCCAACTGTTCGAGCTCGTGCCAGAGCTGGAGCCAAAGGATAAACATAAGCGCACAATGGGCGGGCGGCACATTGATTATATTCAGCCACATGGGACCCAATCTGTGGTAGCTGCTGCACGACGTGTTTCTGGGCGCATAAATTACATTGACTAACAGCAAGAGCACTAACAGCAACAGCAGCAACAGCATCCGAGGCAGCCTGAACAGCAGCAGCTACTTAAGCATCCTTAAGCCACACTCACCTGTCGCAGGCGCTCGCACCTGCAATCAATCAAGCTGTAAAGTATTTATTAAACGATATTATGAGGTTTACCAGCAGATATGCTTATACATACTTATACACACACACACACACACACACACATATTTATTCGCACACGTATTTTTTTTAATAGCTTCATTGTTTCTTTTAACAGGATTTCATTTCACTTAATATACCAACATAGGGGCGTGCATTACGTTTCAGCGGCAACACACACACAAGGCACTCACACACACACACACACATAGCCACACTAACACGCGTATATATAAAAGCTGTAGCTGCCAGTTGGCATTGCGCTCCCTTTCCCCTCCCTTAGCTCATGCCGTGTGTATCATTACTGGCTTTTATTGTTGCTGCCGGGGCACACTTGTTAACCCGACGTTTGCTTTTGCCCGGCGGCGTTTTGGCTGTGCCTTCATACGAAGCCAGAAACGTTGACGTTCCTGGACTCAACGACTGGCAGGTAGTTCACTTTTCGCACAGGATTTTTCATAGCTGCAATCAAGGCGGCTACAAAGGCTATCACAGTGCAGAGTTTCCGCTCCGGCGCCCCATTTCCCGTTCCGTCTCGTTTTTTTTTTCACTTCTGTTTCTTTTTTAGCCAGTGCCGTTCGTTCTCCTGCATTCGTTGTTGCTCTTATTATGTTCTACTGCTCCAACTGAAGTTCTAACTTTTAGCTGCTTTTATTTTATTTTATTTTTTTTGTTAATTTCATTGCCTGTTTTATTATTTCATGCTCTTTAAGACTCGTTATTTCTGTTGCTCCCTCTCTCTCTTCCTTGTTCTTTCTCTTTCTGTGTACTATGGCCAGGCAATTTTATCTTTTAATTAAAACTGACGCGTCTGCTCCTTTTATTTTTATTTATATTTTTTTCGGGAGTAACACCCCCCAAAACAACACACACACACACACGCACACACACAATAATAGGTACATTAATTAAGCATTGTATTTTCCACTTGCCACATGCCAAGGCCACCGAAAAAGTTAAAACCTCAACATTTGTTTTATTTGGCTGACTCGCATAAAATATTCGCTGGCCTCAAGTGGCACAAGAGTTGGGCGTGGCATTGCCACTCATTTTGCACAATTAAGTTGCAAAAGGCTGCTCAATGGCCACAGGCGGCATGCTAACGGTATTCTGGGTTCAGCCAGAGGCTAATTGATTTGAAGCTTTTTGGCCTTTACATGTGAATTGGGTGCCAGCTGAGCCAAATTGCGGCAGTGAAGCAAACAATCAGTGGTTAATTGGATTTGCCTCAAGAATTCCGTTTTAAAAAGTTTAAGCATGTCGCATTTATTGCAAGATTTATTGATAAATAGTATTTGTATATAATACTTTAAATTGTAAGCATAATTTGTATTAATTTTTGGCATCAATTCAAATTTTAATAAATTTAAATGTTAATATATATAATATATATATATATGGTGTAAATATTTCGTACATACTTAGAACTGTTTTCTTACCTTTAAAAGTTGTATAAACTGTTCATTCATTTTCAATATTCCTATTTAAAAATTTCCTAGCAAAAACATCTAAACAAAACTTAGAAAACTAGCCCCAAAACTTAGCAAGTGTTTATATTTTTTTATTCATTTTGTTTGTTTTTTTTTATTTATTTATGAGAACGGAATATATAACATAATAGAAAATATATATTCCATATTTGCAGGATTGCCGTCGTCAAATACCGTCGAACTGTATACTCTTTGTTGCTAAATTTTGTATTACAAAGTTTTTTTAAAGTATTAAGATTGATATAAAGATTGTTTTCATTTGAAAATTTGAGTCATGAATATAGTATGTGTATATTTTATAGTGCTATATATCAATAATTCAATTAATTTACATTTTCTAGTGTTTTCTTTTTTGTTTATTAAGATATTTATATCTTTGCACTATATGTATAAAATTTGTATATATAACTATATGTATCTTTCAAATACCAAATTTTATTCCAACTCTCTCTTTTCTCTTCTCTCTTTCTTTCATAGGTAAGCAATGCTCATTGATAAGAACTCGAACTCTACTTCTACATTTTTTCAACCGATTCACTTGTAAGTAATTCTGTGATTTCTCTCCAATTTCACCATCAACTAAAGATCCACCTAAGAAAAATCTATATCCAACATATTTTGCTCTTTCTTGTAAACATATGCGTTGTGATTGTTTTTTTTTTTACTTGTCAAGTTAACGGCCATAGAAGAGAGCAGAAAGATCGAAAATAAAATACAGAAAGAACAACAACATGAATATACACTCATGGCACACTCATGTCAGCGTGTGAGCATGTGTGTGTGCCAGTGTATATGAACAAGCGGTTATAAATAATTTCTGGCAAAAAATCAGCAATTTTTTCCGTTGATCTCCAAGTATAGCGCGTTGGCACTTAGCCAATGCGAATTGCGCATACGCCGTGTAGTCCGGGTCGACATTTGTATGGGTAGTTGTAGTTGTATGCGTTTGCGTACTGGTATTTGTGCCCATGCGACTAGCTGATCGCGCTCTGGAGTGTGATGCCCGCTCTTAATAGTGCGCTCCAAAGAGCACATAATCGAATGTGTTCTACAATAGAAAACAAACAAAATTGCTCTATATATATAAATAATTTTTTTTTTTTAATAATTTTTGTTTATTTTTCTGACGGTCTGTAAGTTGGCTAAAAGGTTTGTTGCATCGTCGAGGACCATTTACTGTGATGCTCGTTGCCTCTGGCTGTCACCAACAGCAACAGCAGCAGCAACCGCAGCAGCAGCAGTCGCAGCCGCAGCAGCGTCGACAGCCTTGTGCATTAAATCAAAATTCAGAAGCTAATGTGGTTGCTCAGCTGCCGAAGCTGTCCAAGCTGCCAAATTGTTTTGTCACATTTTCATCAGCTATTTTATTGTTATTGGACAGCTCTCTTTCTCTCTCTCTCTCTCCCTCTCCCTCTGTCGCTTTGTTATTAATTTACGTCTAATTAGTTTTGATTTTTGGGTTGGCTTCAATTGTGCGCAAAACAACAAGGACGTGACTTTGGCAAAGAACTTGCCCGAAGAGCCGCCTGTCATAGATCAAAGTGAAAGATGTCGCAAAATCAACGAGCGAAAATAAATATTAGATATTTGCATGTATTATACATATATTTATAAATAATATATAAACATATATCCATATATACGGTATGTTGATAATTAGTTTGTGCTCTATACTCTGCATTCATTAACAGCTGCTGCGGCAGTGAAAAATTGACTGTCAGGCGTTTTAAGCGTTTTTCAATTACCACAAACACGCACACATATATACATATATACCACTCAATATGGCGTTGCTCCAAATATACGATTTTTCCGGCGTTCATGACTTGACCAAATTTGGTTGAGATGCGGAATTGATGCGCCTCACATCTCACGGCCGTACAGTTCATCTTAATGCAATAAACACAAAATGCGCAAAACAAAAACAAAAAGTCATTTGAGCGTTTGTGTGTTATTGTTGTTGTTATTGTTGTTGTTATTGTTATTGTTTTTGTTGTTGTTGTTGTTCTCATTGTTATGATTGTCGGCCATGTCGTACTTTTAAGGCTCAGACAGCTTGGTACAATAAAACCAAAGTTGCAGCCAAGGGCCAAGGGGTGCAGCCTGCAGCCTGCTGGGGACATTTCGCTTGTTGCACAGTTTTTCTTTTGCATTTGGCACGATGCCAGAAAGCCACCGCAAGCGGGAGGAGGCTAGCACGATGGGCGCCAGACCAGCTTTGGGCCTGACATGAAGGCGTCGGACTGCGGCCCGCCCGCTTGTTGTACCAAATTTAAGACAAGCCTGTCCCGCTGCAGCAGCTGCTAAATGGAAAATTTACTGAACTGCTTTTATTGTTGTGGTTAAAGGCCTTGACAAGCGTTTAACACTACACTTTAAATGCAATGCGCAAAATATTGCGTCGCTTTTACCAGGCAATGATATATGTATAGCGTGACCGAGAAATGATTGAAGAGTACATCGAGTTTTTATGACGAGGCCATCGGCATTTCAGGCTTGTTTTATGATGTGCTATAAAAGTAAAATGAACTCAACAACTGCAACAACAAGATGACTGGACTAAGATGAGCAATGCATGCAAAGTCTTAATTGCTTTCACAGATTATGTTATTTAAAACAAGTTTTGACACTTTTCACCTTATTTGCCATTGTTTAGTTTCCTAGAAAAATGAAACTGCAACATTAAATTATCTTATTTTTGATTTCAACCAGTTTTGCAAACCCCTTTAAACAATTTGCAAACAACATAAAAAAGACAAATCCTGTTTTTAATTATTTTTTTGGTCTTTGTTGGTTGCAAAACATTTCTGATTAAAGGTTAACTTTGCAAAGAGGGCTTCGTTTTATAAAATAAAATCTTGTAATCGGCTTTGTAGGTATGCGGCTGCGGAAACAACATTTTTCCAAAGCTGCCAGCAGCTGGCAGCACTTCAGAGTCATCTCTCATTATAATGGTGTCCCGACTTGACCGCAATGCATTTTTAGTGTAGTATTTTGCGCGGAGTTGCGCTGGTGTTCACCAATCCAAGCTGAAAGCAAAAAATAACTCTTCATGATATATTCTCTGAAAGTCACCTACTGCGTCACCGTTTTAATGCAGAAGCTATGTGTCTTAAATAAAAACTTTGCATTTTTGAATTCTTCAACATTTATTTAGTTAATGTGTATTTCGATATTGTTTCGTTTATCGTTCAATTTATTTGATTTCCATTAGTCAGCACTAACTACACGTACAGTAAATTTCGTCACATGTCTTTCATTGAAACTTATTCTCTAACATTATTTCGATTATAGACACTATATATTGTATAGGATAGCTAAAACTATTATTGTTCGAATGTATGCGTTTTATAATTAATTGAATACAATTCAATAGAATGTTTTGGTTTTAATTCATGTTTTGTTCGGCTAATACATCTTTTGATTATTTGATAATATCATTTGAAATGTTCTTACGATATGAATATGACGTTTGCCAAGTGCAAAACTGTAATTCCTTCATACTATGTAAATAAAATGAAAGCCTTTTGATACTGTCTTAATACTTGAATACCAGTTCAGTTTGGGGGCTTATGTCAAAAATGCACTTGACTTGCCCGACAATCCAAAAATGCAATTAAATTGAATTGAAAACTTTCGTAAAACTTTGCTCTTGCTCACATCAAAATATAAATGTCTTGGGCAGCCGTTGAAACTTTCATTTCCATTTGGACAAGCAGGCAGCTATCAATTAGACACCCACCCACTCACACTCACTCACACTCACACACACACACACACACTCACACAGAGGCAAAGGCAGACAGGCTGGAAAATATTACGAATATTTTGCCACACTTTGAAGTTTTTGAAGTGAAACCCTTGCCCAATCCTTAGCCATGTCAATTTAAATGTTTGCCCAGTCAAGGCCCACGCTTTCGCCTACTGGGCAAGCCTATTGTAAGGTCCCCCCAGCGAATGGGGTCAAGTGTGTATATGACGCTCAAGTGCTCAAGGCGGCACGAACAATTCTGCCCACGAACCCAACTGCCAGCTGAATCGGCTAAAAAGAAAACAATAAACTGTGCGGAGCGCCCAAAAAAAGAAAACAGAAAAAAAATAAATGTACTAAAAAAGAGAAAAATAGAAAAAACTGTGGGCTGGAAATCAATACAAACTAAAGCCATTTGCAACACACCAATGCGTTTGGCTTATTGCCAGGCTTCGGCGCACGCAGAAAAGTAGGCAATGCATTTTTTTAAATTTTAATTTAAAGCGCCCGTTTAAATATATATATAATTATGTTATTATCATCATGGAAACAATCATTTGATGAACTGAATAAAGAGATGCGGCAACGAGACACGCAAATGTA
Organism: Drosophila paramelanica; assembly: GCA_035043915.1. Lineage (NCBI taxonomy): Eukaryota > Metazoa > Arthropoda > Insecta > Diptera > Drosophilidae > Drosophila > Drosophila paramelanica. Next base: position 3,701,584 of record JAWNMO010000354.1, on the reverse strand, counting down.
TTAAGCTATTTTTTGTTTGTTTTATTTTTTAATGAAACGACACATTGAAAAGTTGCGACTTTTCTGCATGAACTTTGTTCACATTTTGCGCGCTTTACTGTACGCTCCGACGAGCCGCAGCTCCGAGCAGCTTGGGACTTATTGTTTCGCAAAGTTTCATTGTGCTTGAGTATATTGTGCATTCACGACAGCGCTCCCAAGACTACCGTTACTAATTAGCGTGCAACCTAGTTTATCAGTTCTTGGCATGACTTATCTCCAGGCCAGGAGGCCTGGCAACGAGTCTTCTTTGATTTGAGCTTTAAGTTTTTCACAGTAGCGCTCATTAAATGGCAAACCGCAATGCTTGACGTGTGCCCCGAGGGGGGCCACGGAAACTGGGGGCCCCTAGACAAATATAATTTCATTGCGCTCGGCCCTCTGGGCGGGCGTTGGCTGGCGCTGGAATGCGTAAACGTTGACGATTAACTGCGCCATGAAAATAAAGCAAAATAAAACGATTAGAACTAAATATAGAAAGATATCTCGCAACATGACGGGCCCCTAAGCACTCGCTGTGGTTTTAGTCCTTCCTGCGTCCGTGAATCCTGTGATTGTTGAGCTCTTCAGCTGCTGAGCTGCTGAGCTGCTAAGCCGCTTCTAGCGTCTGTTTGGGCTGTGTGGGCGAGTAGAGAACTATGTGGCATTCAGCCAAGAAGCCAACTTTTCAGATTGCATCTGCGCGCTGCGGTTGTTGTGGTTGCGGTCGTGGTCCTGGCTGTCTCATTGCCTCATTGCCGTGCCTTTTGCCCGTGCCCAGGGCAGCAGCTGCAAGTCAAGATAAAGAAAAACTAAAATATTAGTATGTATGTAAGTCACAGTTTCCGACACCAGGGACTGCATTTGAAATGTGACGCAACATCTTCGAGAAATCTAAAATCGTGCACACACACCAACAGCCTGAATAGTTACCAGCTCCCTCGATGGCTGCAGCTGCATTGCACACATTGCGTATACGCCGCGTCAGCTGTCAGACTGTCAAGGGGCAGGGGAGGGGCATATTTACATACAAAGCGCACAGGGCAGGCCAGTCAAGCAACAGTAAGACAGCTGCAACAAGATCCATCAGCATGGCAGAATAGAGATTCCTGGCATGCAACCGCGCACACATGTTGCATAATTGCGTTTCATGTTGCCAGCTGAAGCCGCATTTATAGTCGCATTTGTGCTGCATGTTGCCCAATATGTTCCTCATGTTGGCAGCAAAAAGTTATGCTGCCAGCAAGAGTGGGGGGACTGTGCTGCACATTGTTGATGAACAAACAAAGACTAACAACGAACACATGCACATGCAACGGAGCGAAAGAAAATTGTAAAGAAATTTATACAAACGAAATTTTAAACACATTTGCCAAGCATTTATTCTGAGAATTCCGTTAAGATGACTTTGTGCAGGGGACGACTAAAAGCAAGTAAAAACACTGCAGTCGGGTCGAACCGACAGCGCAATACTCGCTAACTAAAAAAACGGTTTAAAACGATCTTAGTGAATTTTTTTTGTATTTTAGAAAAACAAATACGATTCTAGATATGATATGATATTGATATGAATTTCGCAGCTTCCCTACCCAAGACGAACATAATTAATGAAATAAATGCGATCTTAAGGGGAAATGAATCGGATTCGTGGCCATTAGTCGTAAAGACAACCTCTTACCAATTTATATATAAGCGATTATATATTCCTACTTTCGATTCCTCGCTCAATATACTCTTTTCACTTGAGAACAAGTATAAAAACAGCTCTTAACTCAACCAAAATTGTTGACTTTTAAAATGAAATTGCATCCAAAAGCTAACGCACAGAATAAAAGATGATTGTTTGACTTACATAAATAACCTATATTGAATAACGTAATTAAAATAAAATAAAAGCTTTGAAAATGTAAAAATGTTTAAATGGATAAATTAGCATACTGCAATTCACAAGCATCATCATCACTCTTTTTTATACTTTTTATACCCTTGATCCATTGAGAGTGTGTAAAGCGGGTTTACTGGTTGTGTTTAAAGGTAGTATAATGTATATATTCTGGATCAGTAAAATACAGTTGTAAAAATTTCATAACGATTCTACATTTAGTTTAATAAAAAAAATTTTGTTTCTGTATGTGCGGCGTGCGTTTGTGTGTATGTATGTGTGAATTTGTGTTTGTATTTATGAATGCAATTGGAGGAAAATGATTATGATTAGAGTATCTCCTAGTTTGAATATCCTGACTAGAGCCTTCTCATTTTTTTTTTTTGTGTTAAATTGTTTTTAATTACACATATTATATAATTCTATTAGTTAACTGATATAAATAAGATATGCGACAGGTGTGAAAATTTTTTTCAGCTTGAATGCCAAACAGCATATTTAATGTCAAAATTTATGATAATTTGTGGTAATATTTACTTTAGATAATTCTAGATTTCTATAAAATCTCATTATTTTGTTCAATTATAATTAATTGATAGAGTCTGAGCTATTTAGGTTTTATTTTTCTGTTCAGTATTTGGTGCGTGCTCTGCGATGAATGTGAACAACCTCAGCCGATTTTACAAACCTTAACAATTACAAATTTCACCATTTAATTTAATGATATGTATTCAAAACGAATTCCATGTAAAATTCAGTGAAAAACTGGTCGTAATTAAACGCGCATGGGATTTTCCAAGTGCAATGGAAAACTGTTAAGGGGAGAGCTTAGTAGCGAGGAGGGTGGGGTTAAACGTTTCGCACTCAAAGGGCTGTAAACAGCACAACAGTGCATTCATATTAAATAACGTATTGAAATTTATTTGAGCGAAAATAGCAAAAGGACGCAAAGGGCAAAGGGCACACGCCCAGCAACCACATGGATATCAGCTATCAGCGAGTGTGGTTTAGTGCAGCATAAACAGCAGCAGCACCACACAACCACACCACCACACCCACCCGCTGACAGAGCCACTATGCAAATCTCTACTCTGTGCTTAGTCTTGTATAGAAATTCAATCAAGCGCCCGGCTGGGCAGCTTTCAATTAAACGCTTATCGCACGCGCTGCAGTTGCTGCTGGAATTATAAAAGGCAACACGGCTGGCGGGTGAGGGAGAGGGAGAGGGGAAGAAATGAAAATAAATGCTCGTAGCTCTAGCCAGGCCAAACTTGGGCATCATTAGACGCAAAATGTGCAGGGGTCGCCGAGTTAAGACAAAGCGTAGTCAAGATTATGAAACTCATTAAAAAAGTTGTCGGCAAAATATTTCACAAGGCTGAAGAATTTGCGCTTCAAGTTGCAATGGACTCGAAGTGTGCAGCTGATGGCCAACTTTATTTAAACAAGTAACAAGAAAATATCAAAAGAAAAGGGCAAAGCAAATAGAGCGTGTCATAAGAACAGCATGAGTCGTGTCTAGCCTGCTAAAAACATTCATAAATTAGACGTCAAAGCCCAGGCTTTGACCAGCAATAATACACTAATACACACACACACACACCCCAGTACACATATGCAAAAGGGTCAAAAACGAATATAGAACACAGCTGAGACGGACGCTCAATTGTGAGCGATTGGCAAAAGTTGTGCGCTGCATGGAAAATCTATTAACAATTTCGCAGGCCTTGGCCAGAACTTAATAAATTGCCCGGCGCTGTGGGCACTTGTCCGAGCCGAGTTTACGGCCATCAATTTAACTGGCTGCGCACAAATGCAAATGAAAGCCGAATTGCGAACGAGCAACTTTGACTGTCCACAAAAGTCAATGAAGCGTTTAATATCCTGCAGCGTTGACTGCTAAATTTGACATATCCTGCCAACGTACTTTTGTGGGTTATACTCTTTTTTTTATTTGAATTGCCTTGTACGTTGCGTGCTTTGTTTTCTTAATGTTCCAACACACACAAACACACACACACACGCAGACACAACAACTAAAACAATATGCATATGTATACATAATTACAGCAAAAACAACAGTCAAACTCGCGGCATAAGCATAAATCTCTGACAGCCGTCCAGTAGCCCACAGTGCCGCCCCGCCCCGCCCCCTTCTTAGGGCAGCTCAACTCATTACAAGTTGACTCAACTCGCATTCATTCATGGCGCACAGTTTCATTCATACGCACCGTTGTACGTGGATGCCACATGGCCGCTTGGCAATTGAGCCAGTTGGCTGACGGATTTGGTTGTTGCTGCTGGCCAAATGTGTTGCTGCCACGTACTTTTATGGCCAGCTTTAGGCGCGTGTGCTATCTGCCTCCACCCGTTAACCGTAAGAATGTTAGGAATTTCACTAACGAGCGAACGCGCGCCTTTCTCAAACGCGCTTTGCGCTTGGCTCACTTTGCGGCAACTTTTTGCGGCAATTTGCGGCACTTGTGGCGTATGCGTAATATTCGATTTTTTCGCGTTGCGTCTGGCTCGACGTTGCTGGCGCGACTCCGCTCGGGCGTCGACTAAAGTCCTGTCTTATAGTCCTGCCGCTGCCGCTGCCGCTGCTTCGGCTGCGCGTTCGTCTCGGCCATCGGCGCTGCACTGCGTCGGCTGCGCGAAGTCGTTTTGTCGGCTGTTTGGAATCTTTGGCGTTTGTTTGTGTGTGTGTCAATGGCGCCTGCATGCGGAAATTGTTGTCGCACCGAGTGCAGAGCCTGTTGTTACTTCACGCGTTAACGGACAACAAATGCAGCAACAACAACAACACACACACACACATACACACACACACACACACTCATATTGGCTTATTCAGCAGCCTGCGGCTGTGTCGTGTTTGTCACGTCGTAATGCAAATATTTAAAATTGGCCCATCGCTGGCCAACCAGCCGCATAATATTGGCACTCAGCTAAGCCGCAAACGCTGATGTCACCAGCACCAGGACCCGCACCCCGCCCAGTGACCAAAAACAAAAAAAGACAAAAAAAGACAAATGTCGCTGATACTTTGACGCACGGGGCATCGGGCGCCTGATGATGGCAATCAACTTGCCTGCTTGGTTTGTAGTTGTTGTTGCCGCTGCCGTCAGTTGGTGCGACACGTACAGAGCGGGCTGTTAGGGTGGCCGGGGGGAAGCGGGGGGAGGCTGACAGGCCAGACATCAGCACAGTTTGTTATTATTTAAATCAGGAAGTTGAAGAAATTTCCGCTCCACACAGCAACAAATTGGCAGTAGGCAGCCGGCAACTGACACTAAGGCTCTGGCATCGTCCTTGCCTCGTCGTCCCGGCTTCCTTTTCGTGTTGTGCGCTCCGTTTGCCTTTTAGCTGTTACTTGTGCCAGCCGTCGCCAAGTCAATTAAATTTTTGTTTAAGTGATTTCAGACACCATAAAATATCATCAGGCTTTCGCAGCGGCGTTCAATCTAATGAGAAATCGATGTGTAGTCCTGCTCAATTTGTTTAAATCCAATTTGTACGCTGGCCGCGCACCTGGCCTTCAATTGGCATCCTGGCCAGCATGGTGCGCCATTTAATGAGTTTTTATTGCGATTTGGGTGTTTTGATTGCTGAAATTTTTTAACTTGATTTACGCGCCTTCAGTCCCACTATTGATTTTACAATTAAGCCAGGCCTGAACTGGCCCGGTGGTGGGCCCAAAGGGGGCCAGAGGGCGCTTGCCTCAGTTTTACAATGCATTTTGCATGTTTTCGCGTGCTTTGCGCGTTTGTTTGCGAAATGCCTTATAGCCAGGATGTGCTCACATGTACACACGTTTTGACTGTTTGTTGTGCTTTCTCCCTTCATTATTATTTTTTTTTTTTTTTGCTATTTTTGCGCGGCATGAAGAGTTTGAGTGTCCTTTGTAGCAAGTTTTATGCGCCGCATCCGGTGCCTGGCACGGGAACCGCCTACTTGTAGTTGTAGCAGCAGCGTCGAGCGCAATTTATGCGGTAATTGCTTTTTTAAGCGCTTCACATTTATCTTTTCGACACAAGTGAAATGAGTTTGCCGCTTTCGCGTGTCTTTGCCGATTTGCCTGCAATAATAAGAGCAACAGCAGCAATAAGGACAACCGTAATAAGAGCCAGCAGCAAGCGGTAACAATGAGAACAATACAAAAGTCTACCAGCTCAACTACTTACAATGGCATTTTTATGACATCTTCTATTGCTCGGCGCCTCAAAGTATGCAATGGAATTGCCAGTTACGCTCGACTTTTGGCATTTCGTTTGTAAAACATTTTACCCTAATTAATTAAACGCACTGCAAAAAAAAAAACAGTCAAAAAAAACAGAGAACAGGCAAGATAAAAATTAATTTTATATGAAAAATTGTGACGAAAACTTTTTGATTTATGCGCCTTGTGTCAAAGCTGAACGTGTTTATGTGCGTGGGCGGTGTAAGTGTATATGTTATTATCGTAAAATTATATAATTTTATGAGCCTGCGCTAAGTGGCCATAAAAATGAGTCTTAATGAAAGTGAAAGTATTTTTGATTGCCTTGCATTTTCAAATATTATATTCAGTACATTTTTGATGCGTCAACCAAATAGTTTTCAGACAGATAAACAGCTACTTTCAAATATCCAGTGGCTTTCAAACTTTGGCGCGAAACAGCCGCAAAGAGCCCAAACTGCGCTTAGTTAACGTTGACGAGTTGGCAGCGCCATGTTTATGCTGTAATCTGGCAACTCCGTGACACAATTTTTTCGATTATACTTTTCGATATATCATATACCAATCGGTGTTCAGTAGTAAAATTAAACCTGGTTTGTTAGACCTTGTTTGTTACTTTTATCGCAAACTTCGTCGTTGTCGTTGCCGTTTCGCGCTGTAACGTGTTAACATTAAACAATTGCGCTGGCTGCAACTTGTTAACAGCGGCATATTAAATCGGAGCGTGTTGTGCCCAAACCGAATTCGGGTTTGTCATAGAACGAAAAAAAGAACACAACAAACACAATTATTGTAGGCCACAGCGGATTTCGATTCGTTTTGTGTGTGTCACGCCCAAACAGAAGCAACAAAAACAAAAGAGAAAAACACTCCGGTGAATTGAGGTGCGTGTGGCGAATTAAAAAGTGCAATAAAAACAAAATTTACAAGTAATTGTACGTCAAGCAAATAAAAACGAGACCTTGGCAACTGTAAGAGACAAAAGGGAGAGAAAAAACGCAATGGAGGTTAGTAGTGTTATTGTTGTTGTTACTTGTTATTGTCATATTGTTGGCACTTTAAATGAATTTTTCATTGATGTTTGCTGTTTTCCTTGAATGATTTCATTTTAATTATTGCCCGACAAAAACAAAATTCAGCCATTCCCTTTTTACCCCGTTCACTCAATTAAAGTGTGTGAGCGAGGCGGGCAACGATAACGATTACGTCAGTGCGCGCTCTCACACTCGCGACCGCACTCGCACACTACCGCTCACTCGCATGTTTGAGTTCTGGAGTTTGCGCTCTGACTGTGTTTGTGTTCGCCAGTACGCTCTCCGCATTGGTTCTGTTGTTGTATAGGGTTCGTTTCAGGTCGACGTCATTTAACACTAAAATAATTTATTATTGATTCCCCAACACCGGCTATTATTATATCACAAAGCCGCTTTCTTTTCTTTTTGTGGCGTGGTGTGGTGTGGCAACCCAATTATACATTTTTCTTATGCTTTTTTGCATAATTTGTGATGACAAATTTGCATTTTATATAATTAACAGCTGTTTATTGTTTCAGTTGTGCCGTGCTTATCAACGATCGCAATTAATCACCATATTTTAATGACGGTGACACATATATGAAATACACATATTATTATCTTTGAATATGTCTATTGATTATCCCTTTATAACCATGAGCAGAAGTTTCCGATAAAGATAAAGCAACGTTATTTGCCTTCCCCAACAAATTGAAAATTTGCCTAAATTGCTCCTTTTTTTTGCTTTTTTCCTTTTAATTGGTTTGTTAGCCCTTTCTCAACTGTCTCACCTAATGCTTAAGCCGCGCTTTTTTCTCCCACGATTAAACCCTTTGCCAAATGCGCATTTGAACGCCCACGCTAAAGCGTTAAAGCGCATTAAGTGTCTTCTGTGAGCTGAGTAATTAATCGCCTTTGTTTTTACCATTTGACGGCCATCAAAGCAAAACATGAAAAGCCCCTCGAAATAGGGGCACAAAAGCAAAAAGAACGACAGTCCGGCCAACACTCAAATTGGCCATTTCCGGCATTTAATTGACGTTGTGCACACAAAAACTGCCAAAGACCCAACAACAACAAACAACAAATGGAACTAGTTTAGCTATAAAAGTGTGTTGGATAGTTGTGCTCCGCAGATTTAAATGATGAGTAAACGCTTTGGATTACATGTGTTCTATAAAAAAAAAAATGAAAAGAACCACAAGTACTTATAAATTTACATTTAAAAATAATTAATTTTTGGCATATTTACCAAATATAAGATACAAATATAATAAAATATGTCATACAATATTTTACTTATATTTGGCATATATATAGCAATTAGAATAAGTCGAAAATGGTGGGTTTGCATAATATTCTACAAAAAATATATCATTTTGGTTTCCTGGTTGCTGAAATTAAAATTATGAAAAAGTACGAAACATAAAATAGGTTCATATATTTTAATTGTAATTTTTAGTTCTTTTTGAATATAGAATAGTTAAAAAACCAGACTTAAGCTGGAATTCTCAAGTTACGCGTGAATCTTCTTTCTATTTGCAATGATTCAGATATCTCACTTGATTTGGGTATACTAATTGACAAACCCGAAATTTGTTTGCCTAAGCACCTAGCTGTACACAATGAAATCAGCATCGAAAATACGAAGTCGACTATGTTCCATTTTTTTATACATCAGCAGGTAGAATGGGCGGAATGGGTTAATGCGCATCTAAATGCTAATTAAATGCAATCCAAGCACACACAGTTAAATGAAAAAGTAGAAAATCACCGTGAGACGATTAAAGCTTTTAAGATTTTCTTCTGCCTGTCGCCTCAAACTGTCAGCCAAACTTTGTACAAGTTGTTAGCCACTTAAATTTCGCTGTTAACAACATTGTCAAGAGAGGTAAAAGCATCACAGCGCATCTCAGGCAAAAGTCTAAAGTGTGTTTTTTTTTTTATTTTTTCTCTCTTCTACTTTGTTTTGGGCTACCAAACTTTGGGGAGTTTGTGGCAGTACAAGCGCCATGGATGGCAGCTGGCTGAGTCTTTTTTTTATTTCGATTATTACTTGTGCATTTAGCTGGCTTTATGCTTATTTTCATAAATTTCCACTTACTCATCTGGGAGCTTCCGAGCCGTATTCGGCAGCGCCTTATAACACGCTCCGTTAACTGTATTTGGCTCGGATGGGCATTACTTACTTCATCATTCGCTCAAACTTTACATAATTCTCATTTATTACCACAACCATCATTTTTATCTCCAGCCATGAAATCTGCCACATAAAATGCCTTTTTTTTTTGTTATTCCCAGCCAAGTGAGTGGCTGCCAGAGATGCCTGGCTGGTCTGGCTGCATGTTCCGGTCTGCCCTGGGTTCGGGTCTGCTCCAATTTATCTTACAAATTTAATCTTTTTACATAATTTTGCGTATGGCTTTCGTGTAATTACCTGCACACCTCCTGCGCTCCCCGTCGCCCCATTAAGTGAACTCCGGGCTTGGGAAAGTTTTCAGCTGCGTTGCCTGTCAAAAGTTGCACACAATACATGGAAACATGTAGTATAGTCTCCCAATATTCCCTTTTATTAAAATTTGCTTTCGTTTTCTCAATTAATTACAGGTAAGTGCCAGTCAGATATTGTGAATGTGACAATAAATATTCGTGGTCAGTTGGTTGAAAAAAGCTCTGGTATTAAATTGAATTTTGTTTGAAAAATTTCATCACTAATAGAATATCTCAGCAATATAATTAATTTAAGTTTTCTGGCAATTATATGTAGTGACGATATCATGAGCTGATGTTGTAAAAATTTAATACACTTGCTAGCAGTTAAATTCTTACTGTTTTGCAGATTTAAATTGAATAGTTATTTTTATTTTACGTCAACAATGATATCATTGTTAATCTCGTATTTATGGATTGCATGTCAATGCAATCTTTATTATTTCTTTCAATTTAGTTCTAGAAATGAAAATTAATTTTCCAACATTCTTAGCAGATTGCCTTAGCGACTTATTAGCTGCGCGCTGTGGCAACAGACACGCCCACTCGCCGCCCCCACTTATTATGCAGCGTGTGCACGCGATTTATGCTGTGCGCGTTTTTAATCGCATCGCATGCAATGTTCGCGTTTCTTGACGTCGCTTTTCTGTTTCTATCTTGGTGCACAAATCAGACTCGATTACGACATCGGCGTCGTGTTGCCAATTGCCATCATCTGTGGCTGCGACTGTGGTTGCTGCTGTTGTAGTGGTCGTAATTCGCTTCACGCCCAAACCGATGTTGCCAAATTTGTTGGCGGCGACGGGGGCGACAGGGACTGTGTTGCATGTGGCGCTTGTGTGCTCGCCAAGCATTTGCATAATTGCCCGCAACTGGGCAACAGAAATCACTGCAATTGCAGCTAGCTGCAAATGTCAGCCCAGCAGAGTTCTGACCAACCAACGGCTGGGCCGAGTTCATTGGCCGGACACACAGACTGCCCGTAATGACACGTCTCTCGCTTTTACCCAATGTTTAAACTATTTGATGTAGTATAAACAAGCCGCTTAATTATGGCCAGGCCAAAGACCGCGCTGTGCGTATACCCAACGGGTCTCAACAAATTTACATACTCGTATAGACTTGAATTTTCATTTGCATTGCATAAAAGAGCCTACAAAGATATTGTTGTCTGATTTAACTTTCACTCGCCGCAGTTCCCAACTATTAATTTGTTTTTGTTTTTAATATAGGTACTACGCTCTTTTGCTATAGTTCAACAAAATAAGTATATATATACATATATTCCCTGGCATTTTGGTCTTACAAATTTGTATATTTTTTGTTTTTGTGCACGTTTAAAATGCGGCGACGTGACAAAAGTAGCGCACTTAAAATTCAAAGGCAAAATGCAAACTACATAAATTTTGCGCACTTCATGAGGCCACTCTCCGCCGCCCGCCTTCCCTTTGTTCCACCCACAACCCCACTTTTACTTGTTTCGGATGCTGTTTCGCTGCCGGCTAAGCTGTTGCTTATTTGACACTTTATTGATGATCTGGCGGCACGACAAATGAAATGCTTTGCACGTTTTTCATTTTGAGCAAATACCGAACTAAACTCCATATCATCAAGCATTTCAGCAAATAAAAAAACATCTACGCATTTAGCTCTATATGTACACATCCGCAAATGTAGCAAACTAAATTTCACTCTTTCTCTGTTTTTTTTTTCATTTTTTACCCTTGTAGAGGGTATTGAAAGTATGTCATGAAATTTGGAGCGAAATACAAAATGCGTCTACCTGTTCCTGTAAAAACGTGTCAATTTAGTTTGTAAGCTATTAAAGTTAGCAAAGACTAAAGGCATCTTTATATAAAAAAAAAACTAAAGTTCTTGAAGATAATTGTAGAAAACTTGCAAATTTGTAGAATTAACGTGCCTTTAACATATTCCCAGAAATATTGGACGACTGTATTATATGCTATCATATATTAAGTTGTTTCAAAAAAAGGGCTCTTGCATAAAAAACCATTCATTCATATAAGTTTATTAATTGTTGGTTTGTTTGCCAATGTTGGATGTCTATCGCATGTGTATCATTAAAGAGTATTTCATCTTCATTATCTTGAAGGCGACTTTCTTTAATTTTTTGCTTTTGTTTTCACTTGGCCAACAGATGCGCAATTGCTTACTTTTCTTTACTTTTTGTCTCAAATCGAACGGCAATCGAGAAAAGCTTAGCCCCGCGGTCTCTTCAGTTGGAAACTTGTGTCTGTAATGTCGTTAGCTGCTTTTGGCCATTGTTAATTTGTCACTTTGCTGCAATGTCAATGCTAATGCCGTGTGGTCTTTGTTGTTGGCCAAGATCTCGGTTGCTGCGGTTTCTGTGCGTGCCCAATCAGGGGACAAACCATCGGATGCGAATGCACTGAAACGGAACTATCCGCGTTTCAGTTTTCAGCACTCTCAACGCTCCACTGACTTGTACTTTAGAATGGCCAATGTGGTCTCAACTTTCTAGCCAGCAACTTCAGAGCCAAGTTCTATTTATTTTTTTTTTCGAGTTAGCTGCTTCTTTGTCATGGGAGTTGCTGTGGATGCCACTGCTGTCAGCTGCAGCAATGGAGCGTGCCTTCTGGTCTTATTGCACTGCTGCTGCCATGCAAATTGCATAAAATATTGCCAAGCTATAAAAGCATATTGCTGTTCACTGAATATGTGATTTGCGGTAACAGTGGTTCGAGTTGAAATCTAAGGACCAAAAGCAAATGCCAGTTGGTAGCTGGTTGAAACCACTGAAATGTGGCTCAATGTTGACTGAAATTGAATAAACCAACTGCATTTGTCAGCAGGCAGTCACAAGCTAATGCTGGAATGTTGTATAAGGTGGAATTTAATATAGCAGAATTTCATAATAAATGGGAAGCATTGAAGCAGCAACAGCTGTGAATAGCTTACTTCAATTCATCTCCCATTGAATAGACGTGCACGTGTGTGTGTGTGTGTGTCAAACGTAAAAGACCTTTACCACTGTATACATTCGAATAAATCTCAACCATGGTAATTAATTTTCACACACCACACACACACACACACCTTTTACAACTGTAATTTCCTTCATGCTAATTTGCAGAGCGCTTTCAGGCCATAAACCTAAGCAAACAGCGGGTCGTCAGCGTTGTAAGATAATTAAGATTTTTGGTATTTCCTGACGTGATTTGCCCAACTTGCTCAAGTACTGCAATTTCCCGGTAATCGCGCAGCATCTGGCCCGAGCGCATCCTCAGCGACACAGCGCACTTCCTACTTAGCCATATTTGGCCGCACATTCGCACATTTCCAGTCATTAGTCATTAGCGGCGGCTGCTGCCTGGCCAACTTTTCACCTGCTGCCCGAAGCGGAAAGGTGGTTTTCGGAGCGTTTTGCGTTTCATGATTATGTTGTTTTTTTTTTTCTCAGTTTTTCCGCTCGAAAAACGTGATCTTTACAACGAGTCCCGCCGAGCTGCTTTTGCCGCCTAATTAAATCAGCTAAGCACCTTGACCCACTTGCCAGTCACTGGCCACCACACTCATCTGTCAGCCACGGCAAATGTGCAAATCACCGAAAACAGCATTAGACATGTTTTGATTTTTATTATTCGCAAAGTTTTTTTTATTTTTTTGTGGGTCGATCCATGGCAACACCTGGTTAAACATGTCTCAATAACTGCTCCCGTTTCAAGGCCCGTTGCAATTAACGAGCCAAATCCATACCAAACCGCTAAATACATAACTTCGTTGACAACTGTGCGGCCTAACGTATCTGTCAGATAAAATGTACACACATATCTCGTTGCGCCATCCTATTTATGCTGTTTACGGTGCATTTGCATGGTGGGTGCGTCTTCAAGCGCCGTTAAAACTAACTAGTTTTAGCCGTTACGCCTTAGATTGAGTTAGTAGTTTTAGTATCTTTAATTGATAATCTTAAATTCAACTGCTAAGCGCTGAAATATTGTAGATTATACGTTATTTGATATCTGACCTTGCCTGGAAACACTATCCAACTATTTTTTGCTATTGGCCATTAACCTTGGAGCCACAAATTCATTTAAAATTCAATTTAAAACAACACCAATTTTCACCCATTTTCAAGTTTGCGACATGAAACCGTTCCGTTGAAACGGGTTGCATAATATGCATAAAAATCCAATTTTTTCCATCTTCAACAATTGTAGAAAATCTTTGTCGCTTTTATTTGGCATTTGTTTGGCTCGTTTTCGCTTCTATTTTCCCGTGCCTGTTTTTACATTTAATTTATTAGGATCTCCTATCTCTGAGCACGAGTCTCGGGAGTGTCGTGAACTCAATTATTTTTGCAATTATTATTTTTCTTCTTTCAGTCTTTGAGATTTTATAGCTTTGCGTGCCACGTCTCGGCAGTTGCGATTGCTACCTGACTTTATGGCTTATTTAAAGCTTTTGATTTTCAAAATTGAAAACCATTCACAATTTGTGGCACTTGTCGTTGCTGCGTCATTGCAGTGGCAAAGTCGAAATGAAACCGTTTATTTCAATTAATCTAAGTCTGCCCTCAATTGAAATGTCAACGCGCTGCGCGCCCCGTTTCTGTCTGCCGTTAGAACCAGCCTGACATAATAACGCCGACTGCTGGCTGCCCTGTAGCCGCCTCCTGCATGCCGCTCACTTTAAAGTGGGTCAATCGACAGCATTTAGCTGTAGCTCGTATCTGGACGCAGCATCTGCAGAGCTTTTGGCCAAACTTGGACACATTTGAGTTTTTATTTGGACATGGCCATTTGCGAGAGGTTTTTGCTAGCCAGCGAGGAGGCGAAGGCGGCGAGCGAGCGAGCACTCGAAGTTGTTGTGTAGCTTGTGTAAAGTTGTTAGTATTTCTATACCCTGTAAAATATCAATATCAAAGTGTAACAATTCTCTTAAGCATGAATTCTTGTAAATAAACACCTGCTGCAAGTATAAAATATGTATTCCCGCTATTGCATTGATCTAATGTTTTTATTCAGAATCAAAGTAATCCAACGATCCATAACTTGGTATAGGGTAACTGCTCGTTAGGCACTCAACATTTAAGCACTCTTACTTGTCTTTTTTACAGTGAAACCGGTTTCACTTAAATGGCGCACTGAAGTTGCAGCAAAGTACGAAAAGTGGTTTATGTGGTTAGTCTCGCTTCCTGGCGCACTCGTCATTTGGTCGCTGCTGGTGCCCTCTGAAACCAGTTCTTGGAGCGTCTTTTGATTTGGCTTTTTGCCTGCTGTTGCCGCTGCCGCTGCTGGGTTCACTTGGGTTCGGATTGGTTTAGTTGGGATTGTTTGTTTGTTTGTTTGGGTCACGCTTTGATAGAACTTTCAGGCCACTAGGGGCGTGCTGTACAATTATTTTATGTAAATTGTAGGCTCTCTGGGCCGCATGTCTTTTTAGATGATGTTCATGCACGAAACGCTGACAGACTTCCTGCCCTTTGTCAGCTATTGGCCAAGTGTGCAGCTCCGCGAATGTTTTGCTTTATTTATTTGGTCGTGTTTTGCATTTTATTTTAATTTCCAATTGCCTCATTAATGCCAGGCTATAAATCCCGGTCACAATGAAAAAAACTGCGCAACGTTTTCCCACAGCAAATCAATCGTTGGGGCTTCAACTTTTGCCTGCTGCTTTACTTTTCTTTATCGCTGTAGCTTCGGCTAGGGCTTTTTCGGCTTCGTTTTCATGCTCAGCGCATCGCTCAGGAGTGGAAGTCATTTAAGTGCAGACAACGTGCCACCCTTGGCTGCCCCCGCTGGCCCCCCACTACAGGTTTTAATGTATGCGCCTAATTTACATCGCCACCGACTGTCGATTACGCCAACTCGAAGCGAGTCTCGCTGACTCACTGGCTGACTGGCTGACTGCTCGACTGACTGAGTGGCAGTTGCGATTGCAGCTTTCGGTTTAAATCGCGCGTCAAGCTAATGTTGCACGGCTGTTGCGACTGTTGTTGTGGTTGTTATTGCAGTTGCTGTTGCTGTCTCGGCCTGGTCTGCACCTCAATTTGGTGTCTTGTGGTTTGTGTACGCCAGTCGCCGCTGTGCTTCAGCCCCAGACACACATTCAGCGTCCGCGTCAGTGCTGCCCGTTCCGAACTGCATAATTGGATTTGCATTCTGTTATCTTTAGTTGTTGTTATTTATTGTTATTTTTTGCGTGTTTGCCATTTATTGATCTGCAATAAGCGTCATAAGAATCTGAACCGCCATGGAGAGCGCTGTGCCTGTGGCCGAGTTCCAAAAGATCAAACTTCGGCCCGTGCCGAGAGTGAAGCGGCGTGCGCCGCAGCCACCGCTCAGTCTAAAGCTGCTAAAAAACGTGCGACACAAAATACATTTGTGATATCTTAAAAAACCGACTCATCCAACCTTTTGTTTTGTGTGTCATTTGCAGACTTCGTCCACCACAAAGACAACAACGCTTACCACACCTGCCAAACTGTACGGCAAGGATTTGAGCGAGTACGATGATGTGGATGTGGAGAGCCTGTTGGCGCAACTGTCGCCCGAGGAGATAACCATACTGGCCAAAGAAGTTGATCCCGATGTGAGAAGATGCCACTATTTAAGCTCCTTCAAAATATATATCAAATATATCCTTTAATTGATTTTTTAGGACAACTTCCTGCCGCCAGATCAGCGCTGCAGCTACGAGTGCACCAAGGATGCCACCGGGCCGCTGAATCGCAAACAGCTCATCGAGCACATCAACAAGCAGGCAATTGAGACGCCCGATCAGCCGGAGTTCGAGCCCTTTGTGCAGGGCAAGGTGCGCGGCAAGAAGTGGGTGCCCCCGCCGCGTGATGCGCGTGATATTGAAGTGGAGGAGCAGATTGCCATTGATATGGGCGATGAGTACGAGCATGCGCTAAACGATGCCACACAGGAGGAGATCATCGACTTGGCTGCCATTCTTGGCTTCCACTCGATGATGAATCAGGATCAGTACCATGCCTCGCTGCTGAACAAGGGACAGCCGGTTGGCATGGGCTGGGATGGCATCACAAAGTCCACGCAGCAGAAGCTGTTCCCTATGGATCCGCCCAACAGCACAGATGTGGAGGAGTCGATTAAGCGCGTCAAGGAAGATGATTCCAAGCTGATTGACCTGAACTTGAATAACATTAAGGTGAGCTCCTTTGAATGTCAATAGAGATATACTTACTTATTTGATATACTTTTGCAGAATATATCGGATGAGAAGCTTGAACAATTGATTGCCGCACTGCCTCAGAATGAACATTTGGAAGTTCTATCGCTGACAAACGTCGGCCTGACCGATAAGACAGCTCTCCTGCTCGCCGAAGCGATCGAGAAAAGCAAAACCCTGAGAGTATTAAATGTTGAAACCAACTTTATCAGTCCGCCCGTAATTGTCAGGCTGGTCCAAGCCCTGCTCAAGTGTCACACCATCGAGGAGTTCAGGGCCTCCAATCAGGTGAGTAGCTAATGCTCTTTCACCTCTGCCTTTAACAACAGCTAAACCTGCTTTGAACCCATTCACAGCGATCTGCGGTGCTCGGCAACAAAATTGAAATGGAGATCACCAATTTGGTGGAGAAGAATCCGTCGCTGCTGCGACTCGGCTTGCATCTGGAGTTCAACGATGCACGTCATCGCGTGGCCGCCCATCTGCAACGCAACATCGACAGAAGTAAGTTGGCCGTTGCCTTCGGCAGCGGTTTATCCCCACGCAATATTCGCAGGTTGTCAGCGTTGGTTCCGAGTTTGTCACTTCGCTCGCTAGGCTCGCGATTCCCTTGATATTAAAGATAAAGAAATATGTATATTTAGGTATTCTTTATTCGTGTATACCTCAATCGCGTTTAGGTGAACTGCAACAAGGTACGTTAGCTTCCCGTGCCGACGCTTCCCCATCGTCATCCCCATCTGCATTTGCATCAGCATCTACATCTGCATCTGCATTGCGACCATCATCAGCAGTCATCTCACCCACAAAGGCCAAAAGCCTGGCTGCTTTCGAGCAGTTTGTCAAGGCCCGCACTTGGACTAATGCAACAGATTCTGATCATGTTTTGTCATCAGGGCGCCTTGCGCGCAATCAATCATCAGCAACAGCAGCAGCAGCATCTACAACTGGGACCGCAACCGAAGCCTCCACATCCTCAGCTGCATTTGGCGTCCTACGCGTAGAGAATGAAAAGGAAATCTAAATCTTTCCTCTGCCCCAAAAACGCGTTGGTAACCAAAAAGTAGTTGATATACTTTTTCCCCTCTCTGTTCTTTCTTGTGGTAACCAGGTAAAACGTTATCGTTTCGTGACCTTACCCGACGTCTGTGGCATCTACTTATCATCCAGCGTTTAGTCTAACATTTCAGTACATTTCTCGTTGCGTTCACGTTTACGTTCTCGTTCTCGTTATCACCTCTCGTTACGTTGCGTTTCTCGTTGCATCACCTCGTGGCCAACATTTAGATATATACATAAGTTGAGCTTACTTAAGATCACGGTCGCTCACTCATCTGATCAAAAATCATTCGCAGCTCATCGTTTGTCTAAATTTATAAATATATATATGAATACTTTAAATTTTAGTTTATCGATTTGCTAAGTCAGTTTTACATTCTAAGTCAGAATTACGAAATTCAATATCATTCTTCGCATATACACATACATACATACTGCTATTTCGGCTGCCTAATCTAATTTATGTGTACAGTATTCCCATATTCGAAACTCCTGCGTATTGTCTCTCGTTCCTCGTTAGTTCTGATGAAAAACGTTCGTGTCTTGTAATTACCATAGAATGTTTGACAATTTGTCTACGAAACGATTCGATATAAAACATTATTAACCAATTATCTGTTATATATATTTAAATCCCAATATTATCAAACTGTAAACCTCAACTCAACTTGCCCCATGTGTATATTAAACAACCGCAACCAATCAACAACAACAATATCCAATCGATCTTCAGTCTTTCGCGTGCAAAAACTCAAACCCAACTTGCCAAAACTAATATTGCCAAGCAATATGGAGATTGAACGTGAAGTAGACCACTCGGCCACGCCCTCGCCGTCGCCATCGCCTTCACCGTCGCCCCAGCCGCCGGTCGACTATGATGTGGAGGTTGATCCCGATAACATGGTGATACGCGGCGGCGGCGGCGATGCCTACGATCCAGAGATCGATCCCGATAACATGGTGGTGCCCGGCAGTCGGGCCGTGACGCCCAACTACGATGACGAAGGCGTCTACCAAGCGCACACGTGAGTGATGACACCAACCACCAAGTACCACCAACAGAAAACACCACAATGCACACAGGAGCGAAGTCCGCCCAGACACACATCCCAAAATGTACAGACAGTCAGACAGCCGCCACTCGATCAGTACTGGTTCTTTCACCTCGCCTTACCTTGTTTCGTAGTAACGTTGATGTTGTTGCCTCTTACTCCGCCAACATATATTTTTTGTGTGTTTTACGATGGTGTAAAGTAAAGCTCGTTCTATCCATTACCAGATCCAGCTCTGAACGTCTTGCAGACCAAGAACGTGTATATAAAAACTCAACTCAACACCAATTACAATTGTTATCCTATCAATACATGATCGTTGTCGTCGATATCAGCCGTGCTGCTTATGCATTTTGATTCTCATCTTGTATATAACTGGAACACGCCCATCCATCAGCATTTGCTGTGCTACTAACCCCCACCCAAGTCAGCCCCCAAAAACGCTTCCTTGGGGCTGAACACACACAACCAGTTTTTGTATCTTGTTTTTTTCCCCCCAGTTCAGTCTACGTTTTGTGCTCGCCCCTTTGTTGACATGCAGATTGACAGACAGACTGACCGACTGACTGTTGCCCTTTTTCAGACAATTAAAAGTCAAGTTTGTCGACTCAACAATGCGCTTTACATTATTTCTTATATGTGTTTCGTCTATTGTCATTTGTTTTATGTGTACTATTTCTCTCTATCTCTTTCTGTTTCTCGTTTACAGTAAGAAAAGATCTTGAATTACGCCTGCAGTTCAGATTTTTCAATAATCTGCATAGAAAATCAACAAGAATTCAATAAACCAACATAAAACAAAAAGCAAAAATCAAATCAAAGCAACTAAACTAAACATTTTTAAAGCGTTTTGTAATTTAAAAATTAAAAAAACCGAATAAAAAAAAACACAAGTTTAATCCATGTAAATTAAACGTGTAAACAATATATATGTATAAAAAAAAAAAAAAAAGATAAATGAAAGAAGCAGAAATGCTGAGACCAAGAAGTAAATAATATAAAATATATATATATATCTATATATACACATATACACATATTTATAATGCGCAGACCGAACCACTGATACATAAATGTAAATATATCTACGATACAAGCTTATATAGAGAGGAGATATATTTGAAACTGATATACGACAAAAGTCAAGGCATCTAATAACCCCAGCAAAACAAAATCTTTAGGCGTAATATATATAATTTTGTCTAATCTCTAACACAGGTATCTATGAAAACGAATTCTACACAAAATAATAACCACATATGCAAGAATCGCCGAGAAGACGAATAACAAATAAAAAAAAACGCATTTTTGAAATTGAATGATGCTGCATATAGTATATAGTATATGCTCAAAGCATGTATCGATACGAATGTAGTTTGCTGTAGTCATAATTGGCCTTCAAAAAAATACTCATAACTCAAGACTGTTAAGCGTACTGATCTTTTTATACTACCAACAACAGCATTGTTTGTTCAGCTATGCACCCGTTTCTTATAATGTTAAATGCATTTCAATTTAATAGCATGTTGTCCTTATCCTATGTTGCATGCCACACTCACTGCAACAGACCCTAAATCACATTCAGGCCCATTGGCTTTTACTAAACACGATCACAAAATGTTGTAAAAATTTACCGAGCTCTAATCTACTTCTTTTCGTATAGGAATTAAACTGCGATGTACAATTTTTAAGTGAAACTAAAAACTCAAAAAACAACAACCATAAATAATTGCAATTAAAATAAAAAAATATTTTAAAATGAAATAAAAATTATTATTAACTATCAAGAAATGCGACATCAAAGCCGAAACCAAATGTTTATGCTCTTTTTATAATTCAACAAACCTAATAACAAGAAACTCACCACCACTTGAACAACAACAACAACAACAAAAACAACAAGAAAGCCAAACAACCTCCATGTAAATCTAGCATAACTTTCCGCGCAATATCATGTCGAACAGTTGGTAACCGAACTTTTTACTCTACTCTTTGTTGTTTGTGCCACAAAAATAAAACAATAATAAACCAAAAAAAAATTTAATAAAACAATTGCCAAAGTTCTTACCAGCCCACATTAACATATGCCCAACTAATAATTATCCTGACGCAGTCCCAAATGTTGCTTAAACCAGCCCCAAAATAAACCTAGCTCTTAAGAACCTTTGCTCGAAACTTTTCTTGACTTGCGAGCAGTTTTTTCTGCCGACTACTAAAAATTAAACTCAGAATGGCGTCGTTTTATGCCAAGTTTGAATGTTGTATTTACTCGACTGATTGATTGATTGAATACTTGACAATTTGTTCTGTATTTTGATTAACCACAAAAATAATCTCATCCTTTGTTTAATGTTGCAATTTAACTAATCACATTGTATTTGTCTCTTCTCTCTCTTCCCCAATCTTTCCTCTATATTTCTCTTTGTGTCTTACAGTACGTGTGAAACGCCTCAATCAGCGTAAATAAAAAGACAAAACATGCCACAACCGACAAACAACAACAACAGCAATCTTTTATTGTGTGTGAGCGTGTGTGTGTCTATTGTTTCTATTGTCCAACTTTGTACTAATTAACAAGAACCAGCACCACCAACAACAACAACAACACCACCTGAAGCAACTGCAACAAGAGCAACAGCAACATCAACAATGACAACAGCAACAACAACTGCAACAAGCATTTTATGTGTTCAGCTCAAGAACAAGAACAACAACAACAACAACCGTCATGTGATCCCACCTCCCTTTGATTGTTAAACACCGCCCTCTGTGTAACCGCAACAACAACAGCAACACCAACAACAACAAGTACAATTCCACCCAAACGACCCAAACCCAACAAACCAGCCGCAAACTAACACCGAAGAATGATGTTAACATGCAGTACGTATCTGATAGATATTTATATCAGTTGTAGTATCTATTCTCAAACCAGAGGCGTCAATTCTAACGCTCTGGCATAGTTTAAATAGCCTATAAGTAGATTAGCAAATATTTATAATACAGCTTAGCAACTCTTATGTCAATCTTAAGCTATGATTTCACAATATATATCTATAAGCTCAATGTTGACACTTGATATCAGCTGCAAATGTGTCGTGCTTCGTTTTATAAATTTAAACTTTTAACCAATCTTTCGCTCCGCTGTTGATGTTACGTATCTTAACATTAACTGAACAATGCAACTGTATCTTACTAATTGTTGGTTTGAACCATGTTTTTACAGTTGGCCGTCAGCGTCGCTTGGGTCATCTGAGCAGGAACTATACCATTGGCGTTTGGCAGTAGGCACCGAGACGTTTTGGCATCACTGGGCAGATGCTTACTATATATTCATATATGTGTACATGATATACATGCTTATATGAACTATTCTACATAGTTAATATGTCAAACAAGTTGTTGTTTTGAAAAGTTGTGCCAGTTTGTTTCATGTTTGTTGCGTTCTATAATTTAAATTTAATTTTAATTAATTTATTATTATTTTTGGGTCAGATTAAGGCCTCATGTGTTCGTTTATCATATGCCTAATCATTTGTTTGTTATTTGAGTTATGCAAATGTTTGTTGTCATACATACACACACACCCACACACAAACAAACAAATTTAAATTAGTTTTTTCTAGCTATTGGCATTGTTGAAATTTACAATTACCAAAAAGAAAAACAGCTTAATTGTATCGAGTCGTAACCTTAACAAAATT
The DNA here is from genome assembly GCA_035043915.1 of Drosophila paramelanica. Classification (NCBI taxonomy): domain Eukaryota; kingdom Metazoa; phylum Arthropoda; class Insecta; order Diptera; family Drosophilidae; genus Drosophila; species Drosophila paramelanica. The sequence continues at coordinate 3,678,968 of JAWNMO010000354.1, read as the reverse complement.
CTTTCCTTAAGCGATTATCAATTCGGATTGTTCAAATTTTTACGCTGCCGCTTCACACGCGCCCATTTCGCAAATTATAATTTTGAAAAAACATTTTTTGTTTATTCGGTTATTCGGTTAAATTCAAAATTTAATTTGTTTTATTTCGTTTAGTTTTAAAGTGTGCACATGGAAAGTGCTTGAGCTTATATTTACATGCATACACATACATACATAAATAATACTTATATATATAAATATAATTATATATGATACATATACATATAGCCATGGTCTCTGAAAACAATTTACTGCTATTGAATTATAAAATTGCCTAAACATAATATTACAACTATGTTTAAATACGCATAAAAACAAACAGATAAAATTGTATATTGTAATGATATATCTTACTTTATTTGATCTAATGCGATGCTTTTAAAATACAATTTTTAAAAATCATGTAAAAAACATTAAACTTAAATAAACCAAAAAAAAAATCAAAAAAAATTATTTTGAGATTTCACTGCAACTGATTTATGTAAATATTGCTCTAAGCAATATTCTATTATATGCGGGCCCCACTATTTACGCACCCAATTTGTCGTATAAAATCAGCCTGAAATTGATTAATGGAAAATTTAAAGCAACGGTGACAACTGTGCCAGTTGATTTGCCCGATAATGCCAAGCCAAACAACAATCTGGCAGTTAACTTAGCTAGGCGTGTGGCTGAAACAAACAACTGGCATCCCGTTTCCACATATTTTGACTGGACAAACAGGGGGAGCATCGATAAGATCGTGTTTCAACCGCACAGCATCCGGTGCTATCAGTTAGTCGGTGTACGGCCAAGCTAATAGCCAGAGCTACCGGAATTTACGCAAGCAAAGCGACAATGTCCACACTGGAGAATGAGGTGACCTTCCGTAAGCGAACGGAAGTGAGTCAGAATCTGGAGGCACAGTTTCGTAGCTCCTCTACGGATTTCATACTACTCACAGATCATCGCACCTCCAAATGCAAGAGCCTCGAGCAACTGGAGCAAGACAACGACGACTCAACGCCCTCGTGCTGCATGAGCTATGCGCGAAATACGTGTCGCATGAAGACGCTAAAGAAGCGGCTGCCCATAATTGAATGGCTGCCCAAATACAACAAGAGCGATGCTATCGGTGATCTGATAGCCGGTTTTACGGTGGGTCTGACGGTCATACCCCAAGGCTTGGCCTATTCAGGCGTGGTCGGTCTGCCCGCTGAGTCGGGTCTCTATGGCTCCTTCTTGGGCTGCTTTGTGTACGTTCTGTTGGGCACCTGCAAGGACAACACAATTGGCAGCACAGCTGTCGCCTCCCTGATGACGTTTCAGTTTGCCCAGGGCTCCTGGGCACGATCTGTTCTACTCACATTTCTCACTGGCGTCATAGAAATCCTAATGGCCATCTTTAAGCTAGGCAGCTTGGTGGAGTTCGTATCGGGTCCAGTTAGCGCAGGATTCACCAGCGCCGTGTCGCTTATTGTGCTCACCTCGCAGATGAAGTACATTTTGGGTGTGAACAGCGAAGGTGGCTCGTTTCTCCAGAGCTGGATCAGCATGTTCCGCGACATTCGAAACCTTCGCATTTGGGACAGCTGCCTGGGCTTTGGCTGCCTAACCCTGTTGCTGGTCATACGCCGTCTCAGTCAAATCCGCATTGGGCCCAAGGAGAAGTCCGAGCGAGGCAGGCTGCAGTGCGTCCTCAACGAGGTGATCAAATTTGTGGGCGTCACACGCAATGCTACTGTTGTGATTGGCGCCACCTTGGTGGCCATGCATCTGGAGGCGAACAGCATGAATCCGTTCCGCCTGACAGGCTATATACCACCTGGGCTACCGACGCTGTCGCTGCCCAACTTTACGATTGAGGCGCAGCCGGGCAATGCCACAGCTGGGATACCCGCAGTGCCTGGCGAGAGCTTCTTCGAGATGGTGCACAGTCTGGGCTATGGCCTGATTATAGTGCCGATTATTGCGCTGCTGGAGAACGTGTCCGTCTGCAAGGCCTTCGCCAAGGACAGGCAAATCGATGTTAGCCAGGAATTGTTTGCTACGGGCGTGGCCAACATTGCCACATCCCTGGTGAGTGGCTATCGAAGCAACGGCGGCCTGGCCCGTTCCGCCGTCAACAACGCCAGCGGCTGCCGCACCAACATGTCCAATCTCTACATTGGTATTATCGTGGTGCTTTCAATTAGTTACCTCACCGAGTACTTTTACTTCATTCCGAAGGCCGTACTGGCATCTATCATCATATCGGCCGTAGTATTCCAGGTTCAATACCAAATCGTTGGACCCATGTGGCGCAGCAAACGTAAGTTTCATCCCATACAGTCCTTGGGCTAGCCAAGTGTTTATTTGTGATTGCTTCGTTTACAGGCTCCGATCTTGTGCCTGGCGTTCTGGCATTTATTACATGCCTGGTACTTCCCCTGGAGATTGGCATCGTTGTGGCCATTGGAGCCAATCAACTCTATATACTCTATCACGCGGCGCGGCCGAAGGTGACTTTAGAGCAGCTGGAGACGGAGCATGGCATTAAGTTTATCAAGATAACGCCTGATCGCTGCCTGATATTCCCCTCAGTTGAGTTCGTTAGGAACATGGTGCTCAAGTCTGGAAGCAAGACCACGTTGCCGATTGTCATCGACTGCACCTACATTTTTGCAGCAGATTTCACCGCCGCCAAAGTAATCTCCTCTATGGTGGACGATTTTCGCCGTCGACAGCAAAAGATTATCTTCTTCAATCTGAAGCCAAGTGTTGTTAGCATCTTTGAGGGTCTGAAAACCAAACTGATTCTCTGCTACAACACCCACGCTCTAAGCCAGGAACTATTGCCAAATGCTGCCGATAAACGCTCACAGTCCGTGGACTCCCTGGAAACAGGCACCAGTATAGGGGATTGTGTCAGCATGACAAGCACCAGTACTCTATGCCTGGCCAGACTCTAGTTGGTGTAAGCAGCGCCATCTAGAGAGCATACAAAAATGTGACAAAGAAATAAAAAGATAGTAAGTTTTCGTCAGGTTAACTGGAACACTGGTTCACAGTGTAATAATAATAACAATAATAATAATAGCAATAACAATAATCATATTAATAATAATAATAATAAAAGAGTATAAAAATCCAAAATAAGAAATTTTGCCTTCGTTTCGTCAAGTTATCTAGGTTTGTGTCTTGGACGAAACAAATTTGAGAGTTAAGTGCGCCTGCTGGTCGCTACGTGGCAATACATTAGGATACAATACATTGTGGTAGCGCCAGCCACCTTCTATCGATATCGATATTGAATAAGGAGTCGTTTGTATTTCACAAGAATGTGACAAAAAATTAAAGGACCAATAATGTATAATTTCAATATAATCCACCTTAATTGTTAAGAGTTTTCATTAACCATTGGTGCTTTTGTGTGGTGTGTGAAGTTAAAAATCACTAAAGTCCATATTATTTAATAAAAGTTTTTTTTTACCGAACATAAAAGAAAATCTGTGATATAAAATAAATTGATGAAAACTCAAAATAGTTTACTGATGCATATGCTGATGCAGTTTGACGCGTATTTCGGCCATTCGACGTTCCCGTGATGCGCGCTGCTTGGCTTCCTGGGCGGCGGACGCCGCACGATCAGCTGCCTTTTTGGTGTTCATATAGTCGGTTCGAGCACAGTCGAGCTGACGTAGGAGCAATTCAACGCGCTTTTTGGCCGCTTCAACTAGCTGCTGTTTCTCGTTTAGTTCCTGTTGGGCGCCATTGGCAGCCTGTTCCGAGTTTTGTAAATTGGCCTCAGCGTTCTTGACGGCTTCGGCCAGCGTCTTAAGCTGGAAGCCGGCCTGCTTAGCCGCCTCTGCAGCTGCATTACAGTTGGCTTGCGACGCATGCAGCGAAGAGTTTTCCTCCTGAACGACCACCTCACCCTCACGCACCTCGGACTCGAGTTGCTCAACGATTTGCTGCTTGCCGGCAAGAGCCGCCTCTGCCGCTTTTGCTGCCGCCAGCGCTTTGTCTGCCAGCTGAATTTTGACCTGTTGCGCGGCATTCTCCGCTGCTGGCAGTTGGGCATCGGATGCAGCCTTTGCCTCTTGAGCCGCTTTAATGGCAATGGAGCTAGACTTTTGACTCGAGGACCCCTTAATGGGTATTTTAGCAGAGCAATCCTTATTGGGTGACTCCTCTTCGAACGCAAGGTTGCCGTCGTAAAGCAATTTGGACTCAGCTATAGATCGCTTTTGGGACTGAAATGTATGTGTTTTTCGATTGCCAGTGTTTCGAGAGTAGCTTTCAACCACTTACCTTGTCTATCTTGTAGCCAAAAGCTTGAGGCATTAATGCGGAAACGAACAGGAGCAAAAGCATCAGCAGTGCAGCCTTAGCAGTCATTCTGTACATTTTCAAATGACTTTTGGGTTCGGAGCTGATAATATATTGTATTTGAATAAACAATAGTGACAGCAGAGCTTAGAGATTTATGTAAGATGCCAAATTTCCAATGCGTCTTGAGCTCCTGATGTTAATCTTCATTATGAGCATCGAACTCGTGATCGGTGCCCAGACCGAGTCCTGTCGCAAATCGGCAAACCATCAGAAGAACTGCTATAAGCAGATAAGTTGTAAGTCTACGAACATTGCCTTGAATGCGGCAGATGAGGCGAAGGCCGCCAAAGACGCACAGAAGTGCGCGAGCGAGGAGGCCAGTCAGCGCGCCATGGATCGGTTAGCCGATAAAGCTGAGCAAGCGGCTCGCGCAGCTGAGGCTGCGCTGAACGGTAAGAAACAATTGCTCGAGCAGCTGGAGCAGAGTCAGAACGAGGCAGAGTCCGTTGTAGAGGAGGTAAAAAGGGCGCTGGCCCACAGCAAATGCAATATTGATACAACCTCCCGCATTGGTTGTAACATAAAAAAGCTTCTAGAGTTATTGCAGGCCTTGCAAGAGGATGGAAAGTCTAATCTAGAGAAAATCTTGGATATGGCGGCCAATGTTCAAAATGAAATTCAAAATAAGCAAATGCTGCTGATGGAGGCCAAGAAGCGGGTGGAAGATCTGACCAATTGCTTAAAAGCGGCCAAAGAAGATCTCGACCGCACCGAAGAAATGGCACAGCAGGCAGAAAAAGCAGCCGAGGAGGCCAGAGGACGCACTGAAACCGAACGGAATGTATTTAACAAAATGAAGATTCTGAAGAGGAAAGATTTGCGATCATTTAAACGGGTTATCAGGAAAATAATTAAAATATAATATTTGTTACATTTTTGCATTCTGTTGAAAAAAAAATAATAAATTTGTTGATATATTTTCTTTATTTTCAAAGACTTGTTCAAATATACGCAAATATTTTAATTGGATTTGAGCAAAATTTAATAATATATAGTAATTATTGAAATTAACATACGAGCTGAAGTTGGTGCTACCACATCAAAGCGTCATAAATTTATCCCTTCTCTGTTGCAACTCTGGCAGTGCTGAATACAAAAGCTATCGATATATAGACACTTAGCTGTCGATAATTGCTTTCTTCGTTTTATATATTTTTCCATCCCCAAACCGCATTGAAAGTTGATGAAAAAATATTTAGAAAACTCGCTCCTGGTGAAAATAATATTGTGAATAATTAAATCAAGCACAAGTAGATAATGGCGCGCAAGAATGCACAGGCCGAAGATCTCTCGAACGTGGAGTTCGAGACCAGCGAAGATGTTGAGGTAATACCCACTTTCAATGCCATGAACCTCAAGGAGGAGCTGCTACGCGGCATTTATGCGTACGGTAAGTGTCTGAGTATATTCATCGAGTCGTTTTTGTTACTAAAGTACCTTGTTGTGTGTGCTTTGTGTAGGTTTTGAGAAACCCTCGGCTATACAACAACGCAGCATTAAGCCAATTGTTAAGGGACGCGATGTGATTGCCCAAGCGCAATCCGGAACGGGAAAGACGGCCACTTTCTCCATTTCCATATTACAGAGCCTAGACACAACGCTGCGCGAAACACAGGTGCTGTGCCTGTCGCCCACACGCGAGTTGGCTGTCCAAATCCAAAAGGTCATTTTAGCCCTGGGCGATATGATGAATGTTCAATGCCATGTGTGCATTGGCGGCACAAATCTGGGCGAGGACATACGTAAGCTCGACTATGGCCAGCACATTGTAAGTGGCACACCTGGTCGCGTCTTCGACATGATTAAGCGACGTGTTCTGCGCACAAGGTAAGTTTCATCTTGTTGCTAAAAATCTTGATACATATTTTACGGCTATGTTTACCATAGAGCTATTAAAATGCTGGTGCTCGACGAGGCTGATGAGATGTTGAACAAGGGCTTCAAAGAACAGATTTACGATGTTTACCGCTACTTGCCGCCTGCAACGCAAGTTGTGCTAATTTCTGCCACATTGCCGCACGAGATTCTGGAAATGACATCCAAGTTCATGACGGACCCCATTCGAATTTTGGTCAAACGGTACGCAGATGGTATTAATTGTATTAAGATGATATTTACTGTGAACTCAATTTGATTGCAGTGATGAATTGACACTAGAAGGCATCAAACAGTTTTTTGTAGCCGTTGAGCGCGAAGAATGGAAGTTTGACACGTTATGCGATCTCTATGACACACTAACTATTACGCAAGCCGTTATTTTCTGCAACACCAAGCGCAAAGTGGACTGGCTGACTGAGAAAATGCGAGAGGCTAACTTCACAGTTAGCTCCATGCACGGCGATATGCCGCAAAAGGAGCGCGACGAAATCATGAAGGAGTTCCGCGCTGGCCAATCTCGAGTACTAATTACAACTGATGTGTGGGCGCGTGGCATAGACGTGCAGCAGGTGTCTTTGGTCATCAACTACGATTTACCAAACAACCGTGAGCTTTACATTCATCGCATCGGTCGGTCGGGTCGTTTTGGTCGCAAAGGTGTCGCCATCAACTTTGTTAAGTCAGATGATATTCGCATTCTGCGAGATATTGAGCAATACTACTCCACTCAAATCGACGAAATGCCCATGAATGTGGCAGATTTAATCTAATTTGCATTTCTACTTACTCTAGTTTATTTTACATACACATGTACAACCACAACCAACTTGTCTTAGCTGTAGCGTAGACTACGACAGAATACATTTGAATACAGAATACATTTCAAATACAATTGAAGAGTATTTACCTTAAAACACAAACCAATAATTTGTATATGTAATTAAAAATAACAATTAAAAATTTAATACGCAATCCAGTTTGTTTGAAATGTGGAAAGGTCGAGAATAACTCTGAAAACGAGTAAACTTTATAAGATCTTTGACTTTTCCCGAGGTATTTTTAATATTGTCACAACAGTTTGCAATGCATACCATAAAAATAACTAAAAATAAAGCCATTAACAATAAATTAACTATTAGGTAACTACAGACTTTGGTCTATTGCAAAGAGAAGCCGCAAATAACGAATGTAAACTCAACTAACGCCACAACCATTAAACAAATCAGCTTATTACGTCCGGCTTCGTTTGTGCTAATGGTACATATGCAGTAGCTGTTGTGGGCGCTGTGGTGGATTTGCGATTACTCTTAGTATCTTCCGACTTTAGCAGAGTGCCCAGAACAATGCCTAAGAATAGAATGAGGCCGACCTGATGGTTTGAAATGAATTTCTTTGCGCAATCGCTGGGATTGTCTATGTTGAGTGAGTAGATCTGTAAAATATTCAAATATTCAGTAAACTAAAAGCAAATGTATTTACTTCACGGAATGCTTACCTGTTGCACCAAATGTGCACCAACAATGCCAACAGCGCCATAGTAAGGCAGCGTCTGGTCACAGGCATAGCCAGCAGCCGATAGGCCTGCCAGCATTGCTGCCGTGAAGCCCGAAAGCCACGCCTTTGTATTCTCGCCGAAACGCAATGCCGTAGACTTAACACCAATTTGCAAGTCGTCTAGCTTGTCCTGGTGGGCGTATATGGTATCATAGACAATGGTCCAGCACACACCTGAAAGGTACAACGGCAGGCATGCATCCAAATTGACGCTGCCTTGAACGGCACACCATCCCAGCAGGGCACCCCAGTTGAAGCACATGCCGAGCACGAGTTGAGGCCAGTACGTGACCCGCTTCATCAGTGGATACGTGATGACCAGACCTAGTGAGCTGGCACCCAGCAATATGGATTGCCAATTAAGCTGCACCAGCACCAGCAGACCCAGGCTCAGCTGTGCCGAGAGAAACACAATCGCATCGAATTGAGTGATTTGCCCGGAAGCCAGCGGTCGTGTGCGCGTCCTCTCCACTTTAGCATCGATGTCTTTGTCCCACATATCATTGATGGTGCAGCCGGCACCGCGCATAATTAATGCGCCCGTTGCAAACAAACCCAACATGGTCAAGTCGGGCCAGCAGCCGGCATCAGCGCTCAGTGCAATGCTCCAGCCGCAGGGCCAGAAGAGCAGGTACGTCCCAATAGGTCGGTCAATACGCATCAGCTGTGCATACGGCTTAGTAGCGGCCGCCAATTCCCGGAGAAGCGACGACTCACGCGGTGCCTCGCTGTTCTGATTGGAAGATTCGGACAGTGTTGTCGTCGTTCTTTGGTGTAGCCTCCAACTCGTTATTTGTTCCTGGAGCATCAGCAGTCTCTGCTTGCGGTAGTCGCTGGCGTGTCTGTGCAGCCCAATGCAAACACGCGCTGGCTTAGCTGGTGGCATGTGTGTGGTTCTCGATTTTGATGTTACCGCTGCTGCAGTGTATGGCAAATTCATTTTTGGCCAGCACTGCAGTCGCAAATGTCTTAACGTAAACATATTATTGCTGTGCTCAGATATTTTCTTATTAGAATATTTAACTCATTTAATTACAGAGCCGGACTCTGTTTACCATGAAACCGGTGGTATGGTAAAATGGCAAGAAATTCTTATTCTTTGTCTGTTGTTTTACATTGGTACCATATCGATACATCGTGTTTTTGAAATCATCGATATTGACGTTATCGATATAAGGATCATGGCATATTTTCCAAATATCTTCTTTGTTGTATTCGTTAAAAGCTAATCAGGATCAGCACAAGCCCCCGAATTTATTTCGATACCAAAGAAAGTTTAAAAAAATATTAACCAGCAATAGTTTAGAACATGCTGTATCTCTAAATATTTTAACTTTTTGAATGCCAACGGCGTTGCCACTCTTATGTGCTGCCGTATCAACGAATAAAAATAATTTAAATTTTAAATTGGCGGTTTTTAAATTGATAGAAATAAAAGTTTTTTTTTTGCGGTTTTTAAATTGATAGAAATAAAATTTTTTTGTGTATACAAATGAACACATTGATGTGTTTTTAGTTTCATGGTAAAATCTAAGAAAGTTAAATCGTTTCCAAGTATTGTGCCTGTCTTAAAAAGCAAATAATTAATCAAGAAAAACTGATTTATCGAATTATTTCAAATGTTTTATTGCCAGGATCAATTTTGGTATTATTAAGTACTAGTAATGTTGACCAAAAGCTTTTACCGTTGTTGAATCTAATAACCCAACCATTTAGATCATGCCAATATCACTTACCGATTTTTGCACGCGCTACCAATGTTTCGAAATCTGCACACGACTTCGAAGAATAACCGTAGATTTTGCACACGGCCGTAGAATTTTGCACACGGCCATCATTCATATGAAAGTCTTCACCAGTTAGAAACAAAACATTAACAAAGCCAAGTGGGCCTAATGCAGACATCGAAAAAACACGCTCGTCGGCTCTTGCTATCGCACGAGCTCTATTGAAATATATACAATCATGCGAACATATGTACCTTCTTAAATGCGTACAATAAAATAAATACTTTGACCAATTACCAATAATCTTAATTACCACAACAAAAAAAAGAAACAATAAAATAGCCTCTTGTGACTTTCAACTTTAGCAAATCCATAAATCATCAAATTAATAGTACATGTCGAAAAATTTAAAAAACTCAATTGAAAATTTGAAACTCAAATACATACTGGACCGAAAGTAGCTACACCGCTCTCAGATCTGCAACTGATAACTAGATCAGTAAAAATCACATAGAAATCATGCAGCCCAGATCTGTTAGCATCTAACAATTTTTCTCTGTCTCTCACCTGTCGTTTTCTCTGTCACTCAATGGTGTCAACATCGTTGGACTCTCTTTGTGGGCGCGCTATCGTTGATATCGCCGCCTGCACTCCGCAGGGCACTGATAACATACATTTCTCAGAGATAAGCGTGCAGGCCATCGCCTTGGTGGGATTAGTGTCGGGTTTTCTTTAAAAAACAGAATACGTTCGATTGTCCCATGCAGTCATCGTCCCGCTCTCAGCAGTTAAGCAAGTGTCTATGCGGTTATCACCAGCTCAGACAATTACCGCTTATTTGTTTGTTTTTTTTTTACTTTGTGTCTAATTAAATTATTTAAAAAAAAACAATTACAATGGACTTGATGACCATGGATCATGGAACTACCACTACCGCTGCTAAAACATGTCCAATGATCATGGTGGTAAGTTTCATAATAAACTGCAGATGCAGTTTTTTTTATAGCAATTACAAACTTTGAATTACAACATACTCAATCGCTGGCATTTATTTGCTGTAACTGTAATGGCGCTCTTTTTCACATCGAGCACAAAGAGCACAGAATTAAATTAAATCAACTCGCCCAAAACATATTGCGATCTTCCCGATTTCAGTTTGAGCAATTCTCACACTCTTAGCTCAGGTACAAAAGCAATTTTTCGTTCAGTTGTGATGCTAAATTTAAGCTCTCTCTCTTCCATTCTCTCCACCGAACGTCAAATTACGCTCTATTCAGTTTGTTCGTGCAGTTGAGCAAGAAACAAACATAAACAAAAACCGGGTGTTCCGCTGATAAGAATCCATGTTGTAGTGGTGGTAGTGGTGTAGTGGTAGAAAGTCGGCAAGTTTCATTCTATGCTTTTTACCTATAGCACGCTGTGGTAAATATATATCAAATAATTGACCGATATAATCTTTCTCTCAACAGTTCCATGGTGGCCACTGCGAGAGAATTTTATGGCGTGGCTGGGTGGCAGCGACTGTTACCGAATTTGCACTCTCCTGCATTGCCTTTTTTGTGCTCTCTTTTCTTTATGAGATGCTGAAGTACTTCCGCGAGCAATTGATGCGAAAACATTTGCGCAGGGAAGCTGAAAAATTGGCTGCAGAGCGTCGCATAAAGAGCAATGTGAACGACTGCGGTGGCTGCTCGGAAACGCCACTGGCCGAAGTCATGGAGAAGACATACTGGGAACGCATCTTCAACGCTCCTCACATTATCCAATCACTATTGAATCTGGTGCAAATCACTATTTCCTATTTGCTTATGTTGGTCTTCATGAACTTCAACTATTGGCTGTGCTTGTCTGTGATTTTAGGACTGGCCGTGGGGTACTTTTTCTTCGGTTGGGTTAAGAAAAATCCGCAAGAGGATGATTGTTGCCCTTAAATAACCATTTTGTTTTAAGGGAATTTACAAATTTCAAACATATATATACATACGTATAAACTATGTTACTGATATTGAGCATGTTTCTTGTCAGTCCCCTTTACCGCAAAGTTATTGTAAATTTTGTTAAAAAAAAACAATTTTATTTGTAAAACGTAGTCTTTAGATTAATTGTATAAATTAGGTAACTAGAATTTACTTAAAGAGCATATTGTACAAATAATTACGAGAACATGAACCTAGGCATATTTACGATTTTACAAATTATAACACAACTCAAATACTTTATTTTGTTTTTACAATAATAATAAAAAAGTTGCCTATAAATTTGGAAAACACAAACTAAATCTCCAAAATTACATACATTAAATTCGTTAAAACAGAGAGCTCCCCGAAACCGTAGGACGTGGTTGATCTAACTAACAGTTAAAAATCATTTCGATCGCTTTGCTCAAAGCTCAGACAGCATTATTTCCAGCTGTTACCCTATTAGATTTAATTTTTTAATGAGAGTTGTTAGTGTGATAAATAAACTGGACTTAATAGTATCGCTTAAACTATTTTCGTTTATATATCATATATATATATATATATATTTATATATATATATATGTATAAGTATACCGTAGTTAAACCCTTCACACTTGCCTGACTAACAATTCAAGCTGGTTTTTCTTATAATTGGACACGATTCGAAATCAGTCCAACTTGCATTAACCGGACCAGAAGGAACTAGGATGGGCGGTTGCCTCATAAGCCGGTTGCCCCCGCCGTCATCATGCCTCCGTGGTGGTGGTGGTGGTGCATGCCGCCATTTTGAAAGTACATATAGTAGTTGTACGGTGCCTGCTGTGCCCCACCACCCTCGCAGTCGAGCAGGGGCTGTCCGCCCGTTGCGGCGGCCACCGGCGATGGTGTCATGGGCAATGGCGACACCGTGTTGCCCTGGCAGCTGGCGCGCAGGGCAACGGCCTGGTGGTGCGCCAGAATGTCGGTCACCGAGTGCGACGAGGGCCAGTGGGCGGCGGCCACGCTGCGCAACTGATGCGTCTGTCCCGCCTGCGGTGGGGAGGGACTGCCGCAGGAGACGGCCTTCATGCTGTAGGCAGCCGCCGCACTGTACGGCTGGTAGATGGAATTGTAGAGATGGGCGTGGGCGTGTGCATGATGGGCACTGGCCGCCACCGCGGCTGCCGTATGCTGGTGATGATAATGATGCTGGTGCGCGGAGTGCGTGTGCTGGACGGCGCTGGCACTGGTCGCATTGCTGTTGCCGCCGGCGCTGCCGGTGCCGTTGCTGCCCATGGCCAGAGACGCGGAACCGCCGCTGCCGCCGCCGCTGTGGTGATGGCCAATGCTACCCAGCTTGTTGCGCAGTATCCGCGATATGGAGCTGACACTGGGCACATTCGTCTTGTCGCAGATGCCCTCGCTGAGCAGGCGATCGCGTATCTCCCAGGCAAATATGCCCGGATCCCGCTGCTTCAGTTCCCGTATATAGTTGACCACCTTGGGTGTGGTAACGCGCGGCTTGGACCCACCAATGGCGCCCGGCAGTATGGAGCCGGTCTCGTGGTAGCGCGCCAATATCTTTGAGACACAGCCGTGACTCACCCGCAGCTGGCGGGAGATGTCGCAGGGTCTAATGCCCAGCCGGGCCAGCTCCACGATCCGCATTCGCGTCGCATTCGGCAGCGGCCGGCCGTTCACAAAGACGCCGCCCAGCTGATTCACTTCGCCGTACTGCGGGCACTGCGACTCTGCAAGGAGATGGAGCAAAATGGAGCTAAATAAGTATGAGTGGTAGCATAGAAAACAAAACACAGCAACACCAACAACACAAACAGGCGAACAAAAGCACATTTGCGTCTAATTAGCTCCGGTTGGAAAGCCGGGACCGGGTTGGGGTCTATGTGCCTCTGGTTCGCCTGAAAACCGCTACACTTTGCTTCCCAGAACTGCGGATGTGGGTGTATGCGTGTGTGTCTGTGTATGTGTGTGTGTGTGTGTGTGTGTGTGAATCTCGCTAAAGATTCTGGCATAGAAAAATGCCATATAAATGCGGCGAACGTGCGGAAATGCATTTTAGATGTTGACGCAATGTTTAGCCAGAGCTGTCCCAACGGCATGGGCTTTACCTAACTGAGCGATATTGAAGATCTAAAGTTGCCAATTATATTGCTGAATCACAAAGTAATATTTTTTTAGACATTCAAATACTTTTATATGTTTTTATATTTATTTTAGAGGAGTTATCCAAGCTTAGGAATAGTTGTGTTTACAGTTTACAACTATTATATAATAATGAAAATTTGTTTTCCAAATTACAATCAGCTTGAAGATCGGTTGTTAAATTTCTTATAATTTTAAATTGTGATTAAAAATTCTGTTATTTTGAAGCTTCTCACCCTTTGAGCCTCTGGCAGATTCGTGCAGTCGCTTAAGCAAATTTGCACATCTGCGTCTTTTGCCGTCGTCTAATTTAGAATCATGTAGTTAGCTTCATGTTTCAGAGCAGCAAGAGCAACTTTAACTTTAAGAACACGTACAGGGCCAGCAAAGTGCCGCAAAGAGCGCCATAAAAATCACAATAGGGCTGCCGAGTTACACGCGCCACAAGTGCAAGTGCAACAAATCGGGAAGGAGTTGAACAAAGAGCCGGGCAAGTGGGGAATATGGGAGGGGAATAGAGCGGGTGGGTGGTAGAGCTAACGGCAAGTGTATCGACCTCGATTGCTTTTTTTCATTCATAACTGAAAAATTGTACCTTGTACTTAACGAGGCGCTGGCCATCGTCATATCGACTGTTGCAGGTTCTCGTGTTTCAAATCCAAATTGGAAACCCTTCAGACACTTGTTGCCCCAACTGATGCGGGAGGCTGCAGACTCCAGACTGCATCGAATTTCATGTACTTTTATGGTTACGCATTTGCGAACTTGTCAATTGCGCTTCGATCACTTTTACTTTTATTTATTTATTTAATTTTTAGTTTTTTTTTTTTTTTTATTTTGTTTGCTTATTTGTTGCAATTCGCACTTGGAGTCAGTCGCCAGACAAATGAGGCACGCAAAACGTGCAGCTGCATAAATAATCTAACCAGTGCCCCCAGCAAAGTTGGGTTTCATTGAGACAAGGCTCTGGCTCTGACAACCTTTTTAGATACTAATATACTTAGATCGCTAAAAAAAACCCACATAATATTTATTGTTCAAAAAACATCATAAGTTTTTAAAACACATACATATTTATATACACATATTCCAATAACAATAACTGTGCGCTCTATAAAAGCCCATCTCAGGCATTTCGCATGCCAGTCAAAGTCAAGATGTCGATTGGAGCAAGACTGACTATCTTGCTGTATATATGCCTGGCTGTGAACTATCAGGCAACACAGGCTAATCCCACGGGTGTGGAACGGCTAATTAGAACGGTATTGACAAACTGATTATAGTTGAAGTTTATCGATTTTCGACTTATTCAATTATCGTTGTAGAAAAATGATGCTTATGATTGGTTCTCAAGCCTTTTGGCCGAATATGTTGACGACGACAGCGAATCGGAGGAGATTTGTATGATCTAGTGAGTTATGTTTCTTAAACCCTATCTAAAACCTGGATTCTGTTTTCAGTAATCTGTCGCAACTGTACCGTTATTATCGGCCAGGCGAATGCCACAGACACAACAACTGCCCCAGCAACAACTGCATCGACTCCACCTGCCAGTAGTGATACACCAACAGCACCCACGGCTGCTCCTGCTCCAACGCCAGGAGGCATGACCCCAGCGCCAGGAGACATGACCCCAGCACCAGGAGACATGACCCCAGCATCAGGAGACATGACCCCAGCACCAGGAGACATGACTCCAGCGCCAACACCAGCTGCGGGCTAACCAACATATTGGATCAACAATTGCTCAACATATGTATTTTCTTGATCAGTACAACGAACGTAGTCAATATGGTTAGTCCGTCTATCTGTCCGTCTGTCTGTTATAAATCCATTCTCGTAAACGTACATATGTCGAAGTCTTTCAGATCGGGGCTCTATAACATACAGGAGGAATAGCAAAGATTGAGATATCCCAAACATTTTCAGCAATTGTGTTTATCACAATAGGACTATAATTTATCCCCCACAGATTACCGTTAGAATATTTATGTCAGAGCATATTTCATCCTGCAGATAAATATCTTCTTTCTTGTTTATTAAATATTAACATTCCAACTACAAGGAATTATAACACGTACATAATTTTAGATTATGTATAAAGGATTTGGTATACGAATCATACTCGAAAAGTCTCCAACCTCTGGATTAGAATTCCGAGCCAGAACTTAATTAGTTAAAGTTGCGCTTTCGTATTATGAAGAAATGCTAATATACCGCAACTTCCGGTGAAGGTATAATTTTCCGATTTAGCTAACCGATTTGTAACGGAGTAATGCACATTGTAATTTCCGGTTAAGGTATTTTTTAATGAATAAACTGTGTTTTTAATATATTACAGCATATGTTCGGCCAGGTAATTATTTTCAAGCTCTTATAATCCTACCCAAATCTGAGGCGCAAGCATCCACATCAGCAGCACATCAAGATACACACAATTGTTTTGACATAAGTCACAACAAATCGGCTGGCGCTCGCCACAGACCCACACGCGTTGTCGTCTGGTTCTGGTCTGGTCCGCGACTGGGTCCGGGTCTGGTTCTGAGATCGCAGAGTGTGGAATAGCTGCCTCCATTCAGCTTCAGGCTCGGTGGTTTTCATTCGGTATCTGTGAATTTGTCGTCTTTGAACACATTTTGCTTGGCATTTTCCCAGTGACAGCAAATGTGATACGAAGGCAGCCTAACTTGACATTATGTTTGACATTTGTAATCTTGCGATCGTTAATTATTTTCGAATTGAGTTACAAAGGAGAGGGCTCGCGTACAGGCAGAGCCACACAGGAGCAACATTTCCGAGGGAACAAGCAACGCCAAAGATCATACATTCGACAAATGTTCCCTTGCTCGAATTTGGCTGCTGTTTTTTTATTTCTTTTTTTTTCTTCATCTTTTTTGTCTGCATCTCTCTCTCTCTCTCTCTCTCTCTCTGTGCTGGTATTCCAGGCATTCACAGTGATAGCTGCAATTTGTTGCTCTACTCAACAACATTATCTTCGAGTGCTTGACTTTTGTGCTAAACGTTCATAAATTTGTCTCCACAAATATTTTTAGTTGTCTGGCCTAATGAATGACGCTATGCGCTGTTCGTTTCTTCATTTCTTTTTATACCCTGAACCCATTGAAAATGGGTAAAAAAGGGTATAATGGTTTTGTGCAAATGTATGTAACAGACAGAAGGAAGCATCTCCGACCCCATAAAGTATATATATTCTTGATCAGCATCACTAGCCGAGTCGATTTAGCCATGTCCGTCTGTCTGCTGTCTGTCGCTGTCCGTCTGTATGAACGCGTCGATTTCAGAGACTACAAAAGCTAGAAAGCTGATCTTGGTCTCAATCGGTTTGTATATACCATACGCAGATCAAGTTTATTTCAAAACATCGATAACTCTTTCCGTTTTCTTATTATCGATATTTATCGCTTTTTTGACTCGGTTTTTTAAGCATAACTCCCAAACTATAAAAGCTAGAGCCACCAAATTTATTTTTTTATGTTCGCGTAAAACATACGAAGAATTTAAGCCCTTCAGGTTTTGGATACCTCCCCCAATCGCCCCCAATATCAATATAACCAAAAAAACACAAATCAAATACTACACACGTGCAAATTGGTTTGTAGATACATTTCGATGATCTGAATAAGTCCTGAAAATTTCATAACGATCGTACATTTAGTTTACGAGCAAATCAAGAATCTATTTTCAGTAGTGGGGGCAAAGCGCAGCTGCTTGGCAATTTCTGTGTACATGTGCACGCATACATATGCACGTCCAGAAAGTCTTGCGTTTTCCTAGGAATTTTTTTAGGCAACGGTTAAATTGAATTTTAACACAACGAAGTGCAGTCAGAGCGTGGTCCAGTGGGTAAGAGTTGTGGCGCACAATGTGGAAGACTCGGGTTCGAATCCAGCGATGGTTGAGCAACGAAGAATTTATTTTTCCGTTTTCTTAATTATAATTATTAATTAATTGTACCGTTTTAATGACAAGTGCAAAATATTCGTTTTTCTTGATTTTTTTGCGATGGTTAAGTAATGTTATATCATATGTCAATAAAATGGTAGTGTGGTGCAGTTGATAAGAGTTGTGCAGATTAAGAAGGGTCAGTCTGAATAAGTCCTGAAAATTTCATAACGATCGTACATTTAGTTTACGAGCAAATCAAGAATCTATTTTCAGTAGTGGGGGCAAAGCGCAGCTGCTTGGCAATTTCTGTGTACATGTGCACGCATACATATGCACGTCCAGAAAGTCTTGCGTTTTCCTAGGAATTTTTTTAGGCAACGGTTAAATTGAATTTTAACACAACGACAAGTGAAGTAAGAGCGTGGTCCAGTGGGTAAGAGTTGTGCCCCATAACGCGGAGGACCGGGTTCGAATTCAGCGCTGGTATGGTAGAGCAATGTTGAATTCTTTTATTTTTTCGTTATTTATTCATAATTATAATTATTATTAATTTGTATCGTTTTAATGACAAGCGCAAAATTTTCGTTTTCCTTGACTTTTTGCGACTTTAAGTAATGTTATATTATTCGCGAAAAATGCGGTAGTGTGGTGCAGTTGGTAAGAGTTGTGCATCTTATCACGGAGGTACCGGGTTCAACTCCCGCTTGTGGAGTATTTATTTTTTTGTTGGTAATTATTAGTAAATTTTATTTTTTAATTTTTAACAGGCTCAATACTCATCAACTGCCGAGAGTTTGTGTGTATGTTTTCATTTCTGGGTTCAGGGTATCTTCTAGTCGGGCGGTCCCGACTAGAGCAAACTCACTTGTTTTTATTTATTTTAGATCAATGTTTACTGTGTCATTTTAATGGGTTTTCAAATACGCATGACAACAATTTTCAGCAATTATTGAAGATTAATGGATGCCAAAGTTGACCATTTGAAAGAGAGCATTGTTAATTATGATATTGAATTATGCCATCTCTCTTTAAAAAGCTGATACGAAAAGCACGTTTAGTAGCCCGAAAAATTTGACATTCAACTACGTTGAACCTGAGGCCTGCAACAGCTATCAGCTCCAAATATGACGAGCTTATCACTTAAGTTATGATCTTAAGTTGACGCTCAAAATAAAATGTTGACTTTTGATTTATGACCACACACACATATCCGGCTCAGAGACGCAAACGCAGCGTCTCCATCGAATTAGTCACGTATTTTTGCTATTAGTGCTACAATTAAATTCCTTATGGATTGGGGATCTATATGAGTCAGGCAACAATTTTGCGACGTGCCACATACCAACAAATAATTTCAATAAATTTTCGCTTATAGGCAAACAACTTCCTTTGAGACCCGAATCCAAATTAACAATTGGTAAATGGATTCAAGTTTGCAGAAATGGAAAAATAAATAATAATCAGCAACAGTTCGAACAAATTATAATAATAATTAAACTAACCAATTTGTTTCAATAAAACGCAGATTTTTTAAACATTTCTTTGAGTTGATCGTATATAACGTTGATCTGTTAAATATATGATGATCCTGTTAAAATCAAAGGAAAACATCAGAAGCTCCACAAAAACAATATGTAAAAAACAATGTAAATACGTGTGTATTAAAAGATTCGATTGCAATGGGCGTACGGAAAGCAAACAGTACTTAAGTCAGTGTCCACAAGATTTGAGCTATGAGCTACCGTCAGTGACCCTTCGATCGTGCCACAATGAACCGTTCTGGGCTGCCTGTAGGCTGTTGCATTGCCCGTCGGCGTTGGATTTTTGTTGTCTGGTGTTGGTCTTATTAAAGGTGCAAACATGCCACCGCCGTTGAGGATTCGAATTCGAGAGTCGCGTCGGTTATGATCAGAGAGGCACCTATGCGAGAGTGCGGACAGACAGCCTCCAGCTCAGGTGCAGCTCGAGTGTTTGTCCGTTGCCGTTGGGTTTATTTTGCGTGTTTGTTTGCCTTTGGAAACCTTCGAATGTAGAGAGCCCACTTTTTTTTTACGTAGACATACTATGTATTATTGTTTATTTAATTTTAAGTTACGCACAAAAAAATAAAGGGGCTTGGGCTATTTAAATGCACGCTCTAGACCATGTTTGCAGTCATGTCGGCGGAGGGCGACAGCGTCGATACTCTACTGCTACTTTGTCTCTAATGAGTATCCGTATCCTGGCATTTCCACTAGTCACTGAACTAATCAAGCAAACAAGACTGCAGCCAAGTAGCTCTGTTAATGAAAAGCAAACACCTTCAAAATGTGAAGAGCTCTCGCAAACAGCTTAAAAAATCATAAACCCATTTTGTTTTGTTTTTTTTTTTGCTTTGTGTTCAGGGCCAGAAACAAGATGCGCGCCCTGCCCCGCCAATATTTGCAGATGGATTTTGGTTTTATGAATCGATGCGGGCTGTCATTATTGTCCTTATGCGGGTCCTACGGCTTCTGTGCAGCGGAAGTCACTATCGCTATTGGGTACAAATGGCTTACAAATGGTCGTGTTTGCATTGAAATCCAACACTGTTTTCCAGTGCGTTACCAATCCTCGGGTCCCTATGCGACCCGGACCGCGGAGCATGCTTGGCCCGGCGCAGACCATAAAAAGCTCAATTAAAATTGTCTATAATGCGAAATTATAATTCATAAATTCTGGGAAATTGCCGAATACAATGGCAGGCACTGTTCTGCAGCAGCCGCTGCTCCGACGGCCGATAAACAAATTACAAAATGCGCCAGCAAATGGAGTTGCAGCTTCAGTTAAATGCTTTTATGTACGCACATATCTCGGCTTTCTAATTCTTGGAAGTTTGCAGAAGAAAAAAAAAAAAAAGCCAAAACTTTTCGCTTTGACAAAAACCGCTTCCTTTGGCAATTAAAATTTAGCAAAAGGCCCGCCGCATTTGTGTACACAAATAAATTATATAAAATCGTTAAAGGTTCACCAAAAATTCACCGATGCATGCAAATCCAATTACAGGAGCAATTAACAAACTTTAACTAACTAGAACTAATTAAAAATAATATTTCGCTAAACAAAATGATTGCGGGCGAACGCAAAAAATTTATATATATACATACATATATATATATATATTTTTATATAAAAATGAACAAAATATACTGTGGCGATAATCAGTTGACTATCATATCAATGCTAAGATTAAAAAAATCAAAATGCATATATGAGTAATTTATTTCCTACTTGTCTGCCGATAAGAAATGATTATGCATACACAGTTTTTATACCCTTGTTTTTTATTGGTCCAGGCGTTGAATTGAAATCTCTGTCTCTGTTTTTATAGTTTGAGCACAAAAAATGTATACAAGTATATATTGAGAAATTTTTGCTGACAGATTTCAAATGTCAAAAGGCAATAAACTAATTTCATGCATAATTGAAATTAACAAATTTAACAGACAACTGGCCATTTGGCTAGCTGATAAGCAAATTTGTGTATATATTAGTGTATTTGTTGAACATCACATTAAATACATTGTATTATTTATGGGGGGGATTATGCCATGGGCCATAAAAACGTAATCAAAGATTCGCAATTCAGCGACCCCAAAAATGAGAACAATAGAAATGCAATAATTTAATTATAAATATGATTTCGAATTTCAACAATGTGAAAAAACGTCAATTAACATGTTTCCACCTCAAACGAACCGCTTCATACCAATTACCATTACAATTGCCACTGGTGACTAATTAATAACATTTGTCGACAAAGGTAAACTTTCAATAAAATAAAATGCATTAACAGAAATAAAATTAACTAAAAATGGCTGCCATTTGAATTCGCACTGCAACTGACCGATTTTCAGTTTACGCCCGCAAAAAATTGAATATAAATTTGGCATGAAATGGCGTCGTTTTATTTATTTATTTATTTTTATATTGGGGACATTATTTGCATTATTATTAAATGGTCGCGCCCTAAAAAAAAAAACACCGCACAACGGCAAAGAAAGCATGGTAAATTAAATTTCCTTTTTCACTTTTTCTCTGTTATTTTTTTTTTGCAACTGCAAGTTGCAATATGGCTGTGGCAGTGCCATAAATCTTCAGCTCTTGGCAAGCGGTGCCCGTTCCCTTTGGCCACTGCCCGGGGCTACCATGCAATTTGATTGACAGTGCATTGCCGCCGCCAAAAGCCAAGAGGGTGAATTGTGGATACTTATACCCTGTATAATTGAGAATGCATGCTTGCATAGTTTTCATATCAATATCGCACTATCGTTTGATCAAACTTAAAAAAAAAAAAAATGTATTTTCTTTCCTCATCAATGAACAAATTAAAAAATAAACACAAAAATACAACTATTAAATCTATTGCTAACGTGCTCTAAATCTATGAAGAGTCTGTGAATATTATAGCCAGTTAAGGCTGTTAACATGTTGTTAAAAACTACTATTAGTTACCCTATATAATGCAATATGCGTCTTACTTCGCTTCACAATTTATAGACTGTCTAGAAAATTCAATTAAAACCAATTATTGCACCGGTTTTTTCGAAGGGTATCTAATAGTTGGGCAGGCCGTTTAGTTCGTGCATTGAATTAAAAAGAAAAATAGTGGACTTTCATTTGCATTGCAGCAAAAATTAATTTAACATCTCAGTTGAATTCTGTTGAGGCTAAGCGAATTTATTTTCTATTTCGCCCGCAATGCGTATACGCAGTGTTAGCCCCTATTTATGTATATACTATGTTGCAAGCAGCCCAAATTTACCAAGTTTCCTTCTTGTTGTAAGAGCAAGCGATTTAAATTCACGATTTACATGATTTCATGCCAATATACATACTAAGTGCTAAATAAGAGCTTGTCGACAACTTTGCATTCGGAGCGTTGCACAATTTGCCGCACAATCGCATTTATTTATCAGTAAATTATAGAAGCAAGCATCCACTTGGACAAGCCAAGAAGGAAGCGTCTGCCACGCAGACTGTCCGTCCGTTGTGTCCCTTTGAACTGTGGCAATGTTATTCCCATTTAATCAGCAAAAGTTCAATTTCAAGAGTTATCAAGCAAAAAGAGTGCGAATTGTTTACTTTACATCGATCTTTAATTTATTTATATTCTTTTTTTTTTTTATGGTACGCTACATGTCACTTTAAAGGGAGTTTAAATCAACTTTGAAGGTTAATCACAAGTTGATCATTCAATTAATATCTTAGATATATCCAAGTAATATATTTAATTGATTGATAATCAGAATTGGTATAATCTATATATTATAGTGAAAATAATTTAGCTGCTGATCAAAATAAATAATCGGTTTTAAATAAATTCCATCATATAGATGAACTCAATGTTGAACCAATGCAAGTGCTTTAAATTATAAATTAAGCTCATTACTTTGTGTGGGCTCCGCCTTAGAACCGAAGTGTTGTATGCCCTCACCCTTGCCCCGCGCCTTGCACTCTGCGTGGTGGATATCAAAAGTACATAAAACTAAATAGATTCCTTCAGCGTCAACAACTTTGTCTGTCAACAGAAATGAATGGCTTCATAAATCACGGCAGCCACCGCAAACTGGCGTCGCGCTGCCTCCACTAGATCCCTAGCACTAGGAAGAAACACAAAAAAAAAAAAAAAATATGACAGCGTCTGTTGTGAGCTGAGTCCCGATTCTCGAGCTGGTTGCTGTGCCCGTTCCCGTTGCCGGCGCATGTAAAAGGGGGCGCGCCCAAGACATGCTGCGGTGATTTCAATTACGCGTACCAAGAATGTGGACAATGCGAGCGCGCATTGCCCAAATACATAGGAAGAGCAACGAAAACAAAGGCAAATACACAAATCCAACCAATCATTGCCAATGTACTAGAACCGAATCCGCTGCGACAAGGAAAACGCCCGCCGCTGACAGGCATAAATTTTGGGCTGAACTGTCATGTGTTGCCCGGCGCACTTTGAGCTCTGGCACTGCAGTTCCGGTCGTAGGTCGTGGGTCGTCGGATCATCCCTTGGGGAATGTCAGAGTCATCAAGGGGTTAGGGTAAGACTTGAGTTGAGTTTCTAGCTCCTAGCCAGATGTTTGGTTTGCCATCATATATGTATAACTATATATTGATGATCTCGCATTAATTACTGCCCCACGTGCCCCCTTCTTGTGGCAGATGGAGTGATTAGAAATGCATTAAATTTATGTTAATGAGCTCAGTTGCAGTTGCACTTGTCAAGTGCCAGCAGATCCTTTTGGGAGCGACAGCTTACTGCGTCTCCAAGTGGGCGGCCATCATCATAATCATCATCATCATGATGAAGTATACGCATCAGCAAAAAGGCGGTTGATTTAATTAAAGTCGCCATATAATCAAGTCAGCCAAGCGTCGACCGAAACTTGAACGCAATCAGGAATATCAGACCAGGAACCAGGAGTTTTACGAAGCCGTGACCGCACAGCTCCATATGTGCTTACATATAAGTATGTATGTAGGTATTTATGTATGTATGTATGTGTTTATACACTTCCATTAAGACGTGTACACATTGACGCGACTTTTTCCTCTCTCAAGTGTTTGCCTGCATTTGTGACCGTCTTCGATGCCGTCGCCAGTTGCTGTTGTTGTTGTTGTTGTTGGTGTTATTATTGCCTTTTGTTTTACTGCCCATTTCTGTGATTTTAGCATCTCGCCACTGGACTCCCCCGGTCAGCCTGTGGGGCTTTTATGTTTAGCTACCGAAGTAGATGGCTACCGGTTGCCGTTAGTCACGCATTTCTGCATCTCCATAACCACTGCCACTGGCAGTGGCTCCACTGTCTCCACTGGTCCCACTGGCTCCACTTCGCCGTCTGCATCTGCGTCTGGCCGATCTAAGTAAACAATGCTGCGTACAAACAAAATGTCAAAACATCGAAAGCAAGACATTAATGGACCGAACACCTAAAGCAAAAGAATACCGACTACTTTGTTACCATTTTCAGCATGAGTAACAATTTTTAATATCTGGATAGAGGAGTTTATGTAGAAATTGGAATATATGCACAATGTTTTATTCCAGTTTAAAGTACATATATAGTATACATATATAATAGCTAACTGCATTCGATAATTGTTGGATAAGATAGCATCAGGCGATTACATAATGTTAATCTGGCACTTGTTTCAGCGCATGCCAAAATATTGGAATTGCGTTTATTTGGAAGATTGTGTGTCAACAAATCCGACAGGCAAAAAACAAATTCAACACGATTATAATTTTTATTTTTTTTTTTTTGTTTTTACCTTCTTGTCAATGAGCTAAAGTTATGTAGTTATTTAAACGTTTTTGTTTTTTGGGCCAAAGCAAATGGACAAACAGCGACACGGACACTTGGCGGCAAAAGTGAAGACCGCACGACAAACTCTGCGGCACCGACCACAAACATTACAACGATCATTAGTTAAATTAGAGGCAATGCCATCGTCGCCACCAGCGACATTTTCAACGAGTGCTTCGGCAATGGCTTCACCCATCTTCAGCCAATGCAAACAATTGTCACTGCTACCGGGAGGCTGTCGATCATGCGCAAAAGGCGGCAAACGGCGGCGGCGGCGCTGCTCATCTTTGAAACGCAAAGCAAAAGCAAATACGGCTGCGCACATACGCACACATATAGTACTCTACCGAAAAGTGTCTTGGACTTGGACTCGAAGGCAGCCACCTCATTGTTTGCATTGGACATTGCGACACCTAGTCAGGTGTGCTCTTGGCGACTGGGTTAGCAGGATGTGTGTGCGAGAACCTTTACCTTATTTATGTCTGATTTTTGTATGTACACGAATTTCCCACACCTTACCTAGGGAAGACTTTTACCCAATTACCGACGGTAATTTTCTCTGTTGAAAAATTTATTACAAATCCATTTAAATTCTCTCAACAAGTTGGTAATGTAGAAATTTAGATAATTGAAAAAAAAGGTAATTTTATACAGTTATAAATATTTCCCTCTTTTTGGCGGCTTATTACAATATTTGCTTTTTATAAAATAATTACCCATATTATTTGCATTTTCATATTTTAAATTGAAATTAAATTAAATTAACTACTTAATTTCAACTAACCTGGGTCCATTTCCAGATTGAAGAAATCCACAATTGTATCTGCTTTAAGCAATCTCAGCTGTTTCCAAATTACTCCAAATCCAATTTGAATACTTTCTCTGTGCGCTCGGCCGTCGCATGCGAAAATTTATTTGTATATTATTTAATTGTAATCGGACCGAAGGGGGTTTTGTGTTAACCGTTAAATATTCGCGCTCGGCTGTATTGTTAGTTTCAATTAAGGCATGAAATTTGTACAAATTGTCGGCGTTTGATGCCGGCGCGACGCCAGTTGGGTTGCCTGATTGGATTTCGATTGGGCTGGCGTTTTGTTACGTTTTGTTGTTGCTTTGGCCGCGTTACTGGGTACACCTGTACACAGGTGAGTTGTTGAACCAAAACTTAAATCTGATTAGCACATTTTGGCAATCGATCGGCAGCTTTAGTTTAAAAATTATCACGCACTTTTCACACCCGTTTTCAATGTGTTTGTGGTCACTTTGATCGTATTCGACTTTTCTTTTCAGATTTAATTTTATATTATTTGCATAGCCGTCTTATACTTATGCTCTTTTAAGCATTAATCTGAATCGTTCGAGATGATCACACAACAAACACAAAGATCACACTTCTTCTTGTCACTTGCAGTTCTGCATTAATTTCCAATTGCCCGTTGATTTCAGCTACTGATCCGTGATCCGTTTGGGAGCAGCGCGCGTTCCACAGCTCCAACTTGTTGTTGTTCGTCACCCGTGTCTGCTGCGACTAACGGTCGCTCACGTTCATCAATCCAGAGCCACATGCAAAAAGAACCAACAGCCAAAGCGAACAACAACGACAGCGAGGCAGCATCCCAAGATCTCATACTCTTTCCTTCTCTTGCTCGTTCTCTCTCCCGGGCTCTTTGCTCGACTGCAACTGTGTGTTTGTGTCTATGTGTGTGTATGTGTGCCTGTGTGTTAATGTTCATCTGTTTCCTCTTTACACTCACATTCATATCGCACACACTCTCACTGAGGGCGGCGATCGCTTTGTATTTGTTGGTTTTAATGGCGTTGCTGTTGTGTATTTGTGTGCGTGGCTGGCAAAATAACAAAAATGAAGTATGTCTGTTAGTGAACAGGAGCGCACTTAAAATTTCCGGGCCCAATAACTAAGAGAGTGAACAATCAAAAATTGCGAAATAATAAAATAAAATTTAATTTAAAAAAAAACAAAGCGGAATAGTGAAGTAATAAAACAAGGGACAGCCAAGTTTCTTATCTTACCGAAAACCCCTTTAAAGCCCAATGCATAATAAATTCCCGCGATGCGCTCCTGCTTCAACATCGATAATTGTGTATGCATGTGTGCATGTATGTATCTAAGCATGCATGCGTGTGTGTATCGTGTAGTTGTGGGCTCGTATCTCAGCTGCGCACGAGTAGTCTGCTCTTGTGACTCTGACTAACCATACGCAACCGGGCGGAGTTAATTTTTGAATGCTTGAATGGCCAATCTGAAGCAAGTAAGCGTATCCGTAGCGTTCCGCAGTGTGCCCGAGCGATGTCATGACTTTTTAGTATCACACACACACACACACACTGAGGCCAGCTGACAACGAGAGGCGGGGCCGAGGCAGACCGCCTAGTTCGACGTCGCCTTTAGCTGATGATCGCGTGCATCTATTTTTGCTTCATTAACAAAATCGTATCATTAGAGCGATCGTTGTTGCTAATAAACCGGCGCAGGGCCATATCCCTTTTCGCTTCCACCCAGCCAGAAGGGGAGGAGGGCGCCACGGACCTGGTCTGTGGCCCAGCTGCTACTGCTGTCCGCGCTGCCAAGATGCTGCATTTCGATTCTCGCCGAGGCGTTGCGTTTCGCATGGTTAGACTTAATTATAAGAAATGCTGTTGTCTTCATATTATTGTCACTAATATTTTATTTCGTCGTTTAATAATTGCTGCCAATTTTTGTTGTCGTTCGCTCATTAGAATGGCACCCGTCCTACGCCGCTCTATTACATTTACATTCGCGCGTCAATCTCTGCGAATGCCTGTGTATGTGTGAGTGTGTGTGTGTGAGCGAGCGAGCGAGCGCCCACGTTGCGATTGTATGCATTGCACTCACACATGCTCGCCAACCAGTTGGACACACCTCCTTGCGTTTGCTTTGGCCTACCTGCGCATTTACCTTTTGTTGCGAATTCAATTTGCTGTTCTCTCTCTCTCGCTCTCTTACTATCTTTCTTTTGAAGACTCGATCTGACGATCGCCATTGTGAACGTTTGTTGTGAATGATGTTGTTGGGCTTTTAACTAAGCAATTTAAATATGTATTTACATGTTTATTTTCAAATTTTTAGTTTGTGTAAATTTACCTATTTTTACTGCTATTTTTCATTGACGATGAAACTTAAATAAAATGATCAAATTTAACAAACCTCTATGTTCTATTTAATCAAAAAATCATGTTATGTTTCAATGGTTTAATAATCCAATTATTACTATAGAAGATCACACAATTTTAAGTTATTTATATACAACTGACATGTTTTAAAACTATCATATAGCTTCCTTAATGTGAATTTGTGTCTTCAAGTATCATTCGATTCATGACAAAGAAAATTGTAATTTTGTCAAAAAAAATAATCGAAGAATTTTAGAATGCATCCCAGCCTCTAAAAAGTCTATTGACGACTTGTCTATCTTTTTGCTTTAATGCAAGTTTTAGACTACAGCCCTGAAACTTTACAAAGGTCAAAGTGTGTCAAAGTCGATCTGACACATCAAATGATCGTATAAAAAAAATTTTAAAATAACCAAAAAAAAACTTGGCATCATTATCCTCTACATAATTATCATTCTACATGTCTCACATTGTATTTAATCAATCTGCATATAACTATTTTTAAAAATTTGGATTTAAGATATTGAACTGTCAATCTGCCGTAATTGATATAACCAGGACACTCTTTCAATTAATCACATTTTTATTGAAGTATTTAGTAAGTAAACCTATTGAAAATGAATAAAAAGGATATCAAGTTTATCTGCAAATTTATATGATATTTTCGAACTTTTCGATTGTGGAGTAGTGAGTTAGTTTAGAAGTTATTCAAGAATTTTTTTCCACGGTGGGCGCCAAGCGCAGTCGCTAAGTCAAGTGCGCAGCATGCAGCGCGTAACTGCTTGTAACGCCAGTTTGCAGCCGGTTCGGGGTTTCTCACATAAAAATAATAGAATATAAGATATTTCACTCACAATATCTGCAATGTGGGCTATGATGATCTAAAAATAAGTTGATTAAGTTTGACTTTAAATCAAAATTTCAAAAGATTATTACAAATATTTGAATTAAAAAAAACGTTTTTTTTCGACTCATGTGGCATACACAAAAGTCCCAAAATATAATTACAATAATTAGCCATATGCGAAAATTAAAAGCCCCAAACCGTAAAGAGGAACCCAGATGGAGACGGAGATGAAATTATGTGCGTTTAACAAATTGGGTGACATGCTTTGAAGTTGCCGCCAAGCAGCGACAAATGACAAGCATAACAAATGAATATTATGTGTTTTTCCTCTTTCGTATTTTTGTGTTATAACACCCAACAAAAATAACAACAGCAGCCTCGCGAAGCCGCACAAAACATGCGCGACACTTGTTAAAAACAAAAGGCGCATCCGAGACGGAGGCAACAGCGGACATGGGAGAGGCTTCAAGTGTTCGGAAAGTGGGCTATAAAATTGACACATTCGGAGCAGCAGCGAAGTCGAGAGCCCGGCTTACGTAACATTACGGCAAAGGGTGTTAACGCTGGACGGAAGCGTCAAATTGTCTACGCCAGCGCCGAGCAGCCACTTACATTGGAGTACACCTCGTTAGACGGTATCGACTAGTTAGTCAGTTGGTGATGAATATGTTGTACAACGGTCCGGCAGCCACTTGAGTGTCGCGTCCTTTGCCGTGGACATAAAATGGGTGAGCGCAATTGCAGTTAACGATGAATTATTGGAGGAAAAAACCTGAAGCGGCTCACTTGAGAGGCAACGCACCGCAACTGTCACCTGATCCGAGAGGTTCGCACCCGCGCACGGCTAACGATTCAATGAAGTTGTTTGTAATATTGCGCGGTAGGTTGTCGGCAGAGATTTGGACACATGTTTCGACTTCTCGTCGGTTTCCATTTCACAGGCCAAAAAATCTTGCCCGCCCTTCTTTTCTTAGTCATTTTCTGGCACGGCGGGGAAATGCGGGGAAATGGGAAGCGCATCTTTCACGCTGATACGATTTTGTTGTTGCCATCGTTGCCGCCATCGGCGCTGCATCCACTCTTGTTCCCATTCCCATTCCCATTGTCTGTGGGGGCGTTACGGTTTATAAATTTTCAAAATGCATTTTGGTATTTTTTTCCAAGTTTACTTTGCCCGGCAACCATGCCGTCTGTTATTGTTTATTTATCAAAACACAATCCCCAATTTCAATCATGTATGAGTTCTATATAAAAGTGCACAATACGAATGCCTTCTAAAGTTAATAAAAATTAAAAAATTTCAATAAACTGGAGCATTCCTGAATCGGTTTTTGTTTTTTTTTTTGTAAATTGTGTAACATTTACAGATTGTTTATTTGAATAGTTCAACATGATAATAATGTCTTCTTCATTTCAGTTACTCTAAAGTTAATAGAATATATTTATTAATGGCAGCATATTTAACGAATGCATAATTTATAGTTTATTTACTTGAATAATTAAGCCTGCAGTATTGATTGGCCTACTCCGTTGTTAACTCTTTCTACCACAATTTTTTGAGGCTTTTTAACAAATTCTGTCGACATATTTATATTTTATCTTAATATGTATGAAATCACTTAAGCATGCATTAATAATGCGCACGTATTTGATGTTTTTCGTAAATTATATTGTTGGTGCTAATTAAAAACCTTCTTAGATGGCTTGTCCCGGCCAAGTCGGAAGCAGCAAGATGGCCACAAAGTGGGGATGAGTCGCCCTCTAACCTGTGCCGGGAGCACGGCCTTATGGTTTCAAACAATAATTAAAAGCAAATAAATAAACAGATTTGTTCAATGACTAATTGAAGCGCAAATAATTCAAAATTTAACTAAAAGCGTCGCTCAAGACCACCCAGAAAGATCGTGTTCGAGCGGCGACTCAAAAAGTTGAGTTGTAATCGAAGTGTTAATAGGCCAAACTGGTTTCGTTTTGGATATGTTAGGCGTGTGGGACGTGCCTGGACAGATCGATCGATCGATTCTTGCCAGCCCCGTTCCAATGTGGACAACAATCTGACAGTAGACGAAACGTTGACGTTGCTCACTCAACGGCCGTTCATCTGAGAGTTGCCGAGATTTGCCGCAACGCAGTTGGAGACAGAGGCAACAGCAACAGAAGCATCAGCATCAGCAGCAGTCGCAGCCGCAGCGAGTTCGCTTCACGCCGGTTGCACTTGAATGCTTCAACGACATTCTGATTTGTGGTTGCGGCTGCTGCGGCAGCAAAGCATTGGCAACGACAACCACAGCGTCAACGGCAACGGCAAAGGCCTGGAAATGAGCGCGCGCCGTTTGCTCGGCAATATTTCACGTGAAAATAAAATTACAAAATTATCTATGCCGCTGTGAAAACAAACAAATGCAAATGCGATTCCGAAAAAAAAGGTGAAAGCTTCGATGCGATAGACGCACGACGGGCTCCACAAATTAGGATCGGAATCTGTTGCTGAGAGCTCTCTCTCTCTCTTTCAATCTTGCACCCTTCAAACAAAGCGCGCCACAGTTAATTTCAATATGGCGTCGTTGTCGTTTCCGCATCGCGATGCTCAGATGCTCGGCTGGTGATGCTGATGCTGCCGTTGATAGACGCGCTTTAAATGCATAAAATTGCCGACTATAAATAACATTTAATGAAACACATTTTTCGATTCTTAATTCTACACGCTATTTCCCGCCCTTTATTCTTTTCTTTTTTCTCTTTTGCTTCTGGCGGTCTTTGTATTGTTTTTGGCAAAGGATTGAGGCAAAAACATTTAGCTTCGCATCTTCTATGCGTTTTGAGTTATTATTGTAATTTGGATGTGGGCAGTCGTGTGGAACGACAGACAGTCGCTGAGCCTCATGAAGTTATATGTTCGTTCCGTTCCAACCCGCCCTTAGAATTTTGTCGCACACATTTTTCACAGTCTATGAAATATAATAAGTTTGCGACAAGTGCACATAATATCTAACCCATGGCTTATGCGTTTATTTAATTAAGGAAGAATTCAAAATAGGTATTCAAAGGCAATCAGGCAATTCACAGAAATTGTTTTTACAATGTACTCCATAGGGAATCGTCGGTTCCAGTTCGACCAAGTACTAAGCCACCTACACATATCCACATATATGCTAACGGAAGAATCGCGTTCATTTTATGTGCTTCTCGTGCACATCTTAAAATTTAAATGTACCGTAACGGCAAATGAAATAGCGAAATAGTTGTTCTTCGACTTATTCCTCCCCCTCATGAACACCCCATCACACAGAGGCCAAAAGAAACACGCTAGTGTGTGTGAATTGCACAGAAAACTCTTAAAATGGCTATATTTGTGTTTCCATTTAATACCCTGAACCCATAGAAAATTTGTTGAAAAAAATGTGTATTGGCTCTCTGCAAATGTATGCAATAGCCAGAAGGAGGCATCTCCGACACCATTAAAAATCTATATTTTTCATAATTGTGATTAGCCATGTAAATGCGTTCTCTTGAAATAATGGATTTTCACTCCATTTTTTAAACATGTCCCTAAGATAAAAAGTAAAAATATTTCACTTCCTAAATGCCGCCCCCTACAGAATACAGGATATTCCCTAGTCGAGCACTTGCGATTGGAGCAAAATTTTTTCAATATTTTAAATGCTTTAGTTTTATTTAAGTGTTTATGGAGAAATAACTAATGAAAACGCCTTAAATTGCACATTTCGCTGCACTTCTGAGTTTTTCTTCATTTTTTTAGTTATTAATAAACACGCAACGTGCATGTTTTTCTGCTTGTGTGTGTGTGTGTTCGGCAATGTGTGTTAAAGCGCAGCATGATTCGCTCGATTTAAAGTACATTTCCATGCCAAAGGCAACGCGCCGAGTTGCCGCCCTTTGATTTATAAATCGAGCTCCTCGCCACATCCAAACCGACACATCCACCACACAGCGGCGGCAACTTTCGTTTTGTCGCGCTGTTTGTTTATTTAATGTCAATGCAATTTAATTTTTGTAAGTGTGTGCGTGTCTGTGTGTGAGAAAGGCAACGGGACAAGTCTAAAATTTCGGCCAATTTATTATGAAAAATAACATATTGTATGCCCCAACCGTCGATAAGATCAAGAATTCATTAGAGTTGCCGAAATCAGTTAAAATAACAACTTTTTCTTATCCTTTTACAGCCAAGTTCTTATATTTCCACGCTTGAAATGCTT
Source organism: Drosophila paramelanica (assembly GCA_035043915.1). NCBI lineage: Eukaryota > Metazoa > Arthropoda > Insecta > Diptera > Drosophilidae > Drosophila > Drosophila paramelanica. Next base: position 3,645,875 of record JAWNMO010000354.1, on the reverse strand, counting down.
TTGCGAATGTTTAGATATACTTTAAAGTTAATTATGCTAACACAAGCAACGGGCCAGGAGGTTGTACACCGGTTTATGGGCTAAGCTCTGTAAGATATTAAAAATAGATTAGGTCACTTAAATTTATATGCTATTAGACAGTTACTTACACTATCGAAACATAGAAATATAAGGTAACTACGCTGCAACAACAAATGTGCCGGGGTTTGGGTGTTACGGATAAGCTTAAAGATTAGACTATGCTGCTGGCGTCTTAATCCGCCTTCTGAGGCACACTGAGTTCCCAGAAGAGCTTGCCCATGCCACCAATGCCGACCAGGGCCAGAGCCACGGTGACACGGTACAACACATTATCGACAACGGAGCCCTTGAGGAACACGGGTTTGCCGTCCTTCTTCTGGAAGTGCTCCTGCACCTTACGGACTTCAAAGTACCCCTTCTCGATCTGATCCTTGCTAGTCGCAGTGGCACGACGGGAACTGCTGGTGGCGAAGCTGCGCACAACGGCCTGCGATATTAAAATTTGCGGTTAGTTGGGTGCTCCAGACTTCTTACGTAATTGGTTCATAATATATCAATATCGTAATATATGGGTTGGCCTAATTGATATGGTCTTGTGCCGTGAAGAAATGTAATTCAAAATTCATACTCACTCTGGACAAGTTCATCATTTTGCTTAAGTTATTTTATTTTTAGGAACCGAAAAGCAAATGGTTTGAGGTACCGAAGCGAAAAATTCACGGGCCCCAGATTATGACAGCTGTTTGACGTCTATGGAGAACGTAGTTGCCACATCGTTTTTTAAATGCCATTCTCATAATGTTGCCATTCACACATATTCAAACGTAAGCGACATTCACAACAAAATATATTGTTATTACTGTATTAAAGCAACTGTTTTCGAAAGATTTAATTTATTAGCTTAAGCAGGCGACAAACAGTTGACAGACGCCATGGGCTTCTTAACCGTATTGAAAAAGATGCGTCAAAAAGAAAAAGAGATGCGAATTCTTTTGCTGTAAGTTTTGCTGTGGTAATTTGTTAAATCAGAACTGTGATTCATATTCATATTATTTTTTCAGTGGGCTAGACAACGCGGGCAAAACAACAATATTGAAGCGATTTAATGGAGAGCCAATTGATCAAATCTCGCCCACACTGGGCTTTAATATAAAGACACTGGAGCATAATGGCTACACGCTAAACATGTGGGACGTTGGCGGACAGAAATCATTGCGCTCCTACTGGCGCAACTATTTTGAGTGCACAGATGGTCTCGTCTGGGTCGTAGATAGTGCGGATCGTATGCGCCTAGAGAACTGCAAGCAGGAGCTACAAATACTACTGCAAGAGGAGCGCTTGGCCGGCGCCACGTTGCTTGTACTGTGCAATAAGCAGGACTTGCCAGGCGCTTTAAATTCAAATGAAATCAAAGAGGTACCTAGTACTACTAGATAAATTTATTTGATGTATTCCCAGTTAACATTTTATGGCTTACAGATACTTAGTTTGGATGACATCACCACACATCACTGGCTGGTGGTTGGGGTTAGCGCTGTAACTGGGGAGAAGCTTTTAAGTTCGATGGATTGGCTTATAGCCGATATCGCAAAGCGAATATTTACATTGGATTAAAGGCAAATTATAGATTACTTCTCAAGCAAATACATTTTGTATAACTTTTCATCTTTTTCGTTGGAGAACTGCGGCCTAAAATTAACTTTGTGTATTGTGACAAAGCCTTCGTCCACAGTTGGGGCTTGATACTTCTTTTTCATCATGTTAAACACCATATCACTGATTGCCGAGTGTCCAGTGTCCAATAATTCCCGATAGGCAATGTTGTGTTTCGCCTGGGCCACAGTCACATTCATTACGAAACAACGACACGGAACTTTCTTATCCATAGCCAGAGCCAAGAATTTTTTACGCGATGCCACATCTAAATTGGTATTGTCCACGACACAAGCCTGACCAGCGGTCAGCGCACGCTGACAAGCATTAAGGCACGCCTGTGTGCTTCCCAAAGTGTCTGCATTTGCGATCTTATATCCCTTGACACCGAGCACCTCGGCACAGAAGTGACTTTTGCCCGAACCAGGCAGACCAACTACAACGATCAGCTCGCATTTATCGGCATTTAGCTCCAAGTCAGCTGGCTCAAACTGTGGCAGTTGATCGTGCACACTGCTAGGATCAAAATCCGGTTTATTCCACTGCTCGACTCGTTTACCGAGAAAATGAACCTCGGGCGTATAGAACGAAATTCCAATGTTAGTGGCAAAAAGTCGATCTGCCAGCGAATGATCCTTACGTTGTTTAGTGACGCCTTTACCCGTTTCTGGCCTGCCAGCTGCATCACCAACAAAGAAGCATCGCTCCAAAGTTACAGGCACATTGTCGTTCATTTCGCTTATCAAATGTTCCCACATGCCTGGCAGGGGCTTGCGATAGTAACCACTGCCAATTGCTATGAAGACCTGCACGGGCACGTTTAGTTGTTTTACGATGCGTTTAATTTTCACCTTGAAATCATCGAGTTTGACTTTGCCGCGCGCTATACCGTTCTGGTTGGTGAAGAAACATATTTTGAAACCATCCTTGTGCAGCCGCTGCAGCTTCTCCGGCACCTCGGCATAGATGATTTGCCAGTCGTCTGTGTTCTTTGGAAATACATTTCCGGATTTTGTCGTAATAATGGTGCCATCCATGTCATAGCCAGCAATCTTACTTGAAGCAACCAAGCCGGCGCTACTGTAGATAACCAATTTACCATTTCCCACCGAGTCCCACCTCTCCTCACTGGCAATATCCATGTGGCTTAATGTTTGATCCTCTTTGGTGCTTTCACAATCAGGAGCCGGGTTGAAGACCACCTCGTAGGGGTGCCGTCCGTAGACTATTTCCAATAGATCGCCGTGCTGTAGGTCACATTCTGTGTGCTGCATGGCCATCACGCCATTAATGCCGCAGGGGTTGATTCCAATCACCTTTAATCTCAAACTGGCTTGTTTTAAGTTAACGTGAAGCTGAAGCTGTTGTTTGGAACAGCGTGAGTCCCTGATGCCGGTTTCCTTGCTCCGCCCAACAATATTGTCACCATTGGACAATTGTATAGCACAGTGTTCGGCCTCCAAGGGCTTAAGTGTGCAGATTCGCGAAGCAGCCTCCTTACTGACTTTGCTAACAGACCGATTTAAATATTTAGCCAAAGACATTGTGTTAAAAAGTAAAAGTAAAACAAATGTAACATAATAGTTTTTCGCTTGGATATCAGCTTATTTTCGACCATTTCGCTGGGATTTTTACATTGTGCCGATATATATTATATCGATATATTAATAAATGCATTTTCGATTATTCGACATATATTTAGATCGATACATCATGCTTTTAATTTGAATTTAAAAACAAAATATTGGTGACTACTTTCAATCACTCCACAAAATGTAAGTAGATGTTAAAAAAAAAAAAATACTTATATTTTTGGTAAATAAAATAAATAGTAGGCGTTCCTTTAAATCGTAGTTTTGCTTATACGTATATCAATGTAAATTTTTTATAACCTAGTTGGAGATGTCCGCTGACAGACTCGTTCCTAAAATTTTCTATTATTTTTAATAAATCAAATTTTGCTCCAACAATTGTAATTCCAAAATGCAGAGAAATTTCATTTGTAAATTTTTTGTAAGTTTTTAAAATTACCTTTATTTATATGATAATCGAAAAATTGTCGTTCCTTTAGCCGCTGTTGCGCAAAGTAAATGGGTGTAGCTCCTTAGCACCCACGTCTTTTCTAAATCGTTCGCTTAAGTTGTCCTCTATTGGGATGAGTACGTGCGGAAGCGCAGCGGGTAAGATAACACCCAAGATGGCCAAGCTACAGAAGCAATATCAGGAGAACAATGACAAGCCAGTGTTCCTTAAGGGCGGGGGAATGGACAATATTCTCTACAGGCTCACCCTTGTGCTCTGCGTCGTAGGCGTTCTTGGTGATTTACTGTTATGGTTCGGTTATATATTGGCCTAATCCAATAGGCGTAGATTCGTGATACGCCCACTTGGAAGCTATTCCGTAAAGGTAGAAAAGTTTTTGAAGCTCAACATGTGGTAATGTTACCGTTTACTTATACACACAGCAGCATTTCATTCAATACAAATAAATGTTACATTAGCATTATGAGTTCGTCTTTGGGTACAAGTTTATTACAAATTAAAAGTAGTTATTTAAATTATAAATTATAAGGGGGACTGATTGCGGGTTTGTAAGTTTTCATTTCGCTTTTATGCTTTCATCATCTAATTTATCTATAACCTGCTTTAGGCATTCCTTTGTCGATGTCTTTTCCAAGTCACAGATGCGTGCCAGATCCATGGTAGCAATCTGCTCAATCATCTCTTTGATCTTCTCCTGCTTTATAATTGACTTTACTGATTGGCGCATTCCAGTGCGCGACACAATCGTTTTATGTTGTTCCGCGGAATCGTTTTCAATATGCCTTCCCTTGGACCTGTAGTGCTGTTCGATAATTTTTCGTATTTTTAGCTTGGTGGCTGCTCGTGATTTACGTGTTGTATGTTCTAGGGCAAGATTTCTCAGTTCCTGAAAGTTGATTTCCTTTGCTGCTTCTACAACATCTGCATTTATTTCCAGTGAAGTTTCCTCCACAGTAGCCACTATGCCATCGTCGTCGTCGACCTCCACTTGCGCATTATGCGCCAAGCTAGATATTTGCTCAGGTATTTCAACTCGTTCGGAAGTAGTAAGAAAAAATTCTGTTTCCTTTTCTACCAAATTTTCTAACGAAATATCCTGCTTTGGTTTTAATTTAATTGTTTCAGCCTTTTCTTTCTTGCGCTTCGTTTTTGTATTTTCTTTTGAAGTCTCGATGGGGGGAACCTTTTCTGCATGAAATCGTTTCTTAAGAATGCCTATGCACGGTTTTGTCTTGATGCGCACTGGTAATATGGAGTTGTACTGTATACCAATGCTGTTGAAGCAATCTATAAATTCCAATATCTCAAATTCGTTCTGAAGCGTTGCCCACAGCTCCGTATTATACTTGTTCTTTGCTTCCACCAACAAATGACTGTAGTTGACCATTTCCGCTTGAGTATAGTTCATAGTCTCATCTTTGCTGTATACCCAATTGCTGTTGATTTCCATGAAACGCGACACGCCACTCTGCGCGGCCAAATTGGCAATGTGCACCGAAACATTTGGATTGGACAGCTCGATGCGGTGCAAACGGGAGAGCGCCATCCCACCTGGATAATTTGTGCCCGAAACAACAAGCAAGAATATAGTTATTAACACATTGAACAGTAAATGTGAGCATGCACTGAGCGCCAAAAAACTATGCCAAGCCGATTTTGCACTATTCATCCACCTACGAAAGACAAAACACAATTAAATACTGGCAGACAGAGCAATATCTGGTAATATTTGGACTTACATGCGTTGGCAAGCGCACGCCGCAGCAATGTTGAGAACAGGAAACACGTATATTATAAAGCGAAGCTCCTTGTGTGGCAGCAATGAGTACAACAGCACAAATGCCAATGTCGCGAATACCAAGGGCCGCAAACGCCGCTCAAAATAAATGCCAATTGGCACAAACATCAACGAGGCGCCCATTGCACGAGGTAGCGCTGAATAAAAATACCACAGAAACGGCGATGTGCCCCAGTTTGAGCTCTTGTTGAGTATGGTGTTGTACCACAACACTTCACCCTCGGGCCATAGTAGACGGCGCCAGAAGAACGAATCCACCAGCACTGTGGCTACCAAAATGCACAAACCAGCAGGGAGAGCAATCTTTAAAAAACTGTGGCAAGAGTACAAATTAAAAACAAGTGGCAGTAACTAAAAAGGTTAGCCATACCCATCAATGGATAGTTTTTGTTGCACCAAGTCCAGTGCGAGAAGCAAACCCAGGAAAAGTGCCAGCTCAGAGCGAAATACAATTATGGATATGCCCGAGCAGATGACAAAGGGTTTGCTTTGGCCACGCATCCAATACGCAATTGCGTAGAGCACTAAAACGAATCGAACTAGTTTGAAATTGAACGATAATCTTAACAATAATGCTACATACCAAGTGGCAACGCAAAGATGTTGGGCAGGGGGCGTGTCATATAAAATATAAAATGAAATTGTGTTATGGTTATAGCCGTAAACCACATACGCACTTCGACGCCATATATCTTCGTTATAGCCTGGCGCAAGTTATTCCAGGCAATTGAAATAGCAGCAGCTAGGACGAGGCGCACTGTAAAATTTTTGTATATTAGCATGAGGAACTCTGGGTAGCTAAAGAATGTACTGTTTACCTACATATTGTGCCCAGAATTTATTGATCCTCAGCGTCTCGAAGAGCAAAACAAATGGAGCAGACAATATCGATACGATTAACGGGCCAATAAATGTGCGTGGCACAACGCCCGGATACTCATGATGATCATACTGCGAGAAATTGTTGCGCAGATATAAAATATCGTGCATTGCCTGCAAATTGAAGCTCTCCTCGACCTTAGTAAAGGGTGTATAGACGAGGTGGGCCGCAGCCGTCAGAAAGACCAGCGCGTCCATTTTGCACAGTTGCCAATTTTAGCCTTTTAACTGGATGTTTAGATTGGCATATTACATAATTGCCATCATTTGTGTGACACCAAATTTTACGTATTTGGGAAATTGCACATATATTTCATTTGTGACGTTTTTTCTACCAACAAATAACCCGGCCGGCTTTAACAATCTTTGAACTTTTTTCATCCAATCGATTTAAATTTTCAGCATTGCCAGTTGTTTTCGATTACTCTGGCTTTAAATGTATCTTTGTTTTTCCTTTGAAACACAATTTACATTTCCAAAATAAAATCGAAATTTGGTTTAAAAATAGAACCGTTCCACGTTGAACACAACAATAAATATAATAGCAAAAGCAACAACAGGTCGCACCAATTAGAGGTGCAACAAATCATTCTGAGCAAGTTCGATTGAACTACTTGCGGAACTATCAGACTTTCTCCTGGGAGTCCGACCTGAATAAATTTTTTTCTTTTTATTTTTTAATTTTGGTACTTTAAGCATATTGTAATGCATTGAGACAAAAATGATGGAACTCAAAGGAGCAAACTGAACGATAATAGGAGTAAATCATTCAACTAAATCAATAAAAATTTAACAATTGAACGATGTGTAACTCTACCACTGATAACTACTCGTGACTCACGCATTATCTCGATTGTGAATGTGAATGTCAAATGTTGGCAGCCCTTTACAGCACTTGTTTTCAACAATTTGAAATTTCAAGTCATTCTCATCGGCCTTGTGTTAAGAGCAGAAACTAAAAAAAAGAAATTCGAATATGGAAAACGGTGAACCAAAAGTTCTGGATGACAGTGACTACTATGTGATTTTTAAGCGATTGCAACTACAGCTGGAACTGCTGCAAGTTCAGGAAGACTACATAAAGGAGGAGCAGCGCAATCTAAAAAAGGAGTACCTTCACGCCCAAGAGGAGGTGAAACGTGCCAAGGCTGTGCCCCTGGTTATTGGCCAATTTCTGGAGGCGGTCGACGAGAATACCGGCATCGTTGCCTCGACAACCGGCTCCAATTACTATGTACGCGTATTGTCCACAATCGATCGAGAGCAGCTGAAGACGTCGGCTTCGGTGGCATTGCACAAGCAGAGTAACTGTCTGGTGGACCTGGTACCACCAGAAGCAGACAGCACCATCTCAATGCTGTCGCCAGAGGAGAAGCCGAACATCAGCTATGCGGATATCGGAGGACTCGATATACAGAAGCAGGAAATACGCGAGGCAGTCGAACTGCCATTGACACACGCCCATCTGTATAAGCAGATTGGTAAGTGCCTTAGCTCCTATTTGATTGTAATGGTTAACAATGCTAACAAGGCCTACTCTAGGCATTGACCCACCTCGTGGTGTGCTGCTCTACGGCCCTCCTGGCTGCGGTAAGACGATGCTGGCCAAAGCTGTTGCTCATCACACAACAGCTTCCTTTATACGCGTCGTTGGCTCGGAGTTTGTGCAGAAATACTTGGGCGAGGGACCGCGCATGGTACGTGATCTCTTTCGGCTGGCCAAGCAGAATGCACCATCAGTCATATTCATCGATGAGATCGATGCGATTGCGACAAAACGCTTTGACGCTCAGACGGGCGCCGATCGTGAAGTGCAGCGCATTTTGCTGGAGCTCTTGAATCAAATGGACGGATTCGATGAGACGACGAATATCAAGGTCATTATGGCCACCAACCGCGCTGACACCTTAGATCCAGCTCTTCTGCGTCCCGGGCGCTTAGACCGTAAGATTAAGTTCCCATTACCAGATCGCCGGCAAAAGCGCTTAATTTTCACCACCATTACGGCTAAAATGAATCTAGCCGAAGATGTCGATTTGGAGGAGCTAATCGCTCGTCCGGACAAAATCTCGAATGCGGACATTAATGCCATTTGCCAGGAAGCTGGCATGCATGCTGTGCGAGAGAATCGTTATATCGCCCATGCAAAGGATTTTGAAAGGGGCTATAAGACCAGTGTACGCAAAGACGAATGCCAGCACGAGTTTTACAATTAATTGGCAAATATATATTATATATAAAATTATGAAGTTTCATTAAATATGTTTTAATAAAAAATCGTATTTATTTTTTGTTTGGCGCGAAAAGGCGTTTTTAAATTAACGTACTTTTTGTGTACGCAAACATGTGAATGGCTGGGAGCATGCACGCGAAAAACCAGCTGTTGATCCACACTGCCACTTACCGCTCTTTCTGTTTAACAAACTTGTAGTTCATTTCTGTTAGATTGATAACTATATCTTGTGGCTACAATGTCATCGGTGGAGACCTATGTGACGCGCATCAAGCCGGCCATAGATGATTTCCTTAAGCAGCCAAACAAAGCGAACTTGGCGAAAGTCGAAAAAGAAATCGGTGGATTTGATTTCGGCCAAATACGCATATTTCAAATACAAATTGTGGTGCCGCTTGTGATTAAACTAGGTGAACTTACGGGGTGAGTTAACTTGGCAACATAATTGAGATTCCTAATACATCGCTGCTCATCTTTTGCAGAGAAAGTCAGGAGCTACGCACCGGCTTGCTGGTCTGCTTACGCCAAATTATTTCCCAACTGTATTTGAAGGAGGAAAAAGCCTTGCGCTCCATACTGGTGGTGGTGTTGCAACAGATTCGTGAGCCCAGTTGCGCTGTTATGCGAGCCGATCTATCTGAGGAGATCAAATTGGCGGCCGTGCTGTGCATAACGATAGCACTAAGACGCTCCAGCACTGACGTACTGGAGAAGTTTTATGACAAGGAAGCGGTCGTGGTCATTGGCCAAATATTGCTTACATTCATAGAGTTTATCTCAAAAGAAAGGTATCGCCAATTAGTCAATGCATCGTTGGAGGGCTTGATGGTGCTCTTCTATGTACATGACCAAGCCGACGCTGCCGACGTGGTGTTGCGCAATCAGATAGCCAATACAATATTCATATTCCTGCCCAAAGTTGTCACTGTGCTGTTTAAAACGGCAATGGCAGATGACAAGGTTGGCGAATCCACCAAATCGGTGAGTGCCCATTCAACACAAATTTTTAAGTTATTTTGAAGATATTTTCTTTTAGTTGGGTATCAAAGCGCTGGGTCGCATCATCTGCATTATGTTTGAGGAAACCACAGATGAGTTTATTAAAGCACGGTATGACGTGAATGCCTTCCGATCACTTTTCAGCACGGCTGCCAAGGGTGAAAACATGGAGCTGCTGAACGATATCAACATATTTGGCAGCAAGCGCTTTAGTCTTGAGCAGAACGAGGAGCGTCTGAAGAAGCTTCAAGCCAACCTACGCTCTGCGCAGTGGATAACAGCTACATCGAAGCATATGCGCACCATCTTTGTGGAGACAAGCGTTTTGCGCGCTCACTGTTCTGTTAAGATACGAAAATTGTACGCAGAAATGTGCTGTCTACTGCTCAAGAATTGCGCACACAACTTAAAGTATAACTTTATACACTTGCTGGAAAGCGTTTTAGCTTTGTCGGAGGATGAGGATAATGCTATAGCTGAAATATGTCGGGCGACGCTTGCTGAGCTGCAACGGCAGCCTAGCTCTTGCGGCATCTTTGACGAGAATGCAGAGCTGCTGCTGGACACACATCTCAACAAATGGCCACGCATTCTACATCGCTGTGATGAGAGTGAACAGTTTGCCGAACTGCTCTTCTTTCAAGGTTTCTTGCGTAATCTCAGCGCTGACAAATTACAGCTGCTGCTGCTGTTGCCCAAGAACTTAGAGCTGTTTGTCATGTGTCTGCTGACAGCGCTCGATCAGCGCACATCGCGGGAACTGCTTAGTGAGGAGTACTCGCTGCGTCGCATTCAGGAAGGCAGTGCCAAGGAATTGGCTGCACAATGCGCTAAATTGCCTTGGCGCCAGTTTAAGTATCTCAACTCCAAACGCTGCGAGGATGCACTTTATAATATTGCCGCACTGTTGGGCGCTGAGCCATCCTTAAATCGCCTAATCTTTGACTTTTGCCAGGAGTTAATGGAGAAACGCAGCCCAGCGATGAATGAGTCTATTTTGCTAATTACGCTCATGATAACGCCGCAGCAGAGAATAGCGCGAGAAAGTCGCTTATTGTTGTCGGAACTTTTTGTAGATCAGCTTCTCTCCGCTGAGCATTGGCACCTGGCACTGCAACCAGATGCAGCCTGGCGGCTCAAGGTCGAAAAGGTAAGCAGTTGACAAATGCATTAAAATTCTTGTATTAATTATGAAAATTACAAATTTTTTAGCCTTCCTCTTGGTTCAAAGATCAAACGCCTGGTATCTACTCGTCTGCAATAGAGGTGCGAACGCAGGATTGTGACTCAGATGATGATAAAGATAATAATCGCGAGCCAGTCAATAGTCGCGTTAGCATTTTGGATGCACAATTCAACGTATTGCATACTTGCTTGGTTTTGGATGCACTGGGACATTGTGCCAAATTTATTGGCGATACTTTTGATCGTCACATATTTCGAAGTTTGTACAAGGTGCTATTAAAATTGGGTATGCAGAGATATATTCTTACTTGAGTAATCCGTAATCTTACAGAAAATCGATCAATTTCAGCCAGCAGCAATACGATGGTTCATCAAGCAGCTACATTCGCATTCGTTTCAATGCAGTTAGCTTTGAAGTATGCAGCACCCTCACATTTCATTGAATGCTCCACTGACTACATCACTTTTCATCTCAATGCGTTACTCAAGAAGGTCAGTTCAATATATATAAACATATATCCTTCAATCAAAGCAACTGAAACATACTACTATTCCATTGTAGTCACCCGAGAGCAGTGCAGCCGTCGATATACTCACAGTTGTACTGCAGTACAGCACGCGTGGCAACGTGCCACATCTCGACAGTATATTTCAAGCAATATGCGAAGAATGCGCCAAGTCACATCAGACGGACAATGTACAATCATATTTGCGCGTCTTCAATGCATTCCTGAGGCATGTGGCCAGCTGGCAAAGTGCTACTGCGACAGAGGTTGGTGATATTCCAATGCATGTAGATGAGGAGCAGAACATTTTAAGCACTTGGCTAAGTGTGCTCAATAAACAGCCAACTGATGCTCCCATTGATTTGAATACTGCGCCAAATGAAGAACCCGATATAACCATGCCTGAGACAGAGATTGAGGATAGCTCAGCGGAACAGTCCTCAAAGCCAATTCTGCCGCGTCACATAGAAATGAGCAAGGAAATTATGACTCAAGCTATCAAGTTTCTATCAAGCTCTGAGCACGTACAGCAAATTCTGGCATTAGAATGCCTTGCCACTGGTGTGCCATTGCTCACCGACTATGAGAACGAGCTGCTGCCTCTGGTACATCTGTTATGGCAACCACTAGTCGAAAAGTTTCGTCAAAAAGACTCGATTGTGTTGAGCCGCTGCTTTAGCTTACTGCACGTTATCGGTCTGCATGCTAAGGACTTTATTTTAAAGCGCAGTCTCAGTGATGTGATACCCCAGCTAAAGCAGTTTCTGAAAGTCGCCAGTAAGCACAGCGAGACGGAATCGTCACGAGTGACCACACAGGAATACAAGCTGCAGCTCAAACTGCTGCAGCATCTGGCCTCATTCATACGCAGCCTGCAGCTTGAGGGCAAGCACCTTCATGATCTGTTTACCATTGTTGCTTTGTATTTATCTCGGGCGCAGCCCAAAGAAATGCAAACGTTGGCCGTGCTGTTTTTCGAGAACCTAGCTTCCTACAACGGACCATTTGTCTATGTGACGCTTCTGCAACGCGCCCATCTCAAGGATTACAAATCCAATGTGGACGACATTTTCTGCAGCATAGGTTTCAGCTTAGCAGTGCCAGTTGATGCTAAACTTGATAAATAAAATTTTTATTTTAAGTTGACACGATTGCTCTTATCCTCGATCTAATGCATTGTTTGACATTTCCTAATTTATAGCTTTATTTTACGTTAAACACAATAATTTAATCGCATTAAATATTTGTTTCTAAATTGCAGTTTTTATTAAAATGACTTGTATAGTAAGTTTATATAAACAAAGATTGAACAAAAAATTTAATTTATACAGAATTGTAGCCTTTGGAAATAAAATTTAAGATAGGGGATTTTTAGTAGAGTGTGGGCGCGCACATTATTGCCAATTTCTAAATGCTATGCATCAACATAATACATTTCCTCACTGTTTACGTTGTTTAAGTTTTTTGTTTTTGTTTTTTTTTTTTTGTAATAGCACAAACACTGTAAAGTGAATACTCAGATGCTTAGCACCGATATAACTTTGCATCCGACTTCTTAAGCCATTTAACATAATCACTCTCGTATGCAACGTTGTTTTTTTGTATCAAATATAGCTGAATTTGTTGTAAACTGATTATTATTCTGCAGCCCTAAGCCCAAAATACCACAACTTTGTTTTTATTCTAATTAAAATCATAGAATAACTGGCAAGCTGTGTGCATAAAGGTCTGTTGAGCATTTTAGAATCCGTGTGTTGATTTGTTCGTTATAATAATGCGGTTTAAGGTTCTTAAGCGTGGGCAGGGGTGTAGGAGTTGATAGTATTCTTAGCTATTATGCATAGGAAATAGGCTGCTATGACTACGCCAGCCAGTTCATTAAACTATTGGCATATGCCATAGGCTTGACATCAGGATGTGGCTGTGAATAAAATAAATATTTTAAGTACATTTGAATCAAAAGGAAATTCTAATATATAACTTACCACAGCCTCAAAAGATCTGTAATTTGGTTTTAAATTGTTCCCAGTTATTGTTATAAATGCGCCCATGTTGCCCATAGTATCACTGTAAATAAACGTGTTGCGTTAATACGGTTATTTTTTTAAACAGATTTAAGCTCTTGATACGCACCAATAATTGGGTGCTGAGAAGACAGTTATGCATTGACCATTGTGGGCTACTTCATAGCCCATATCCTTAACCTCATGACTGCGAATGATATAGTCCAACTTGTTAAGATTACAGAATGATTCAGTTACGTCCGGACCAAACTGTATGCCTACGCCACGCTTAGATGGACCACGGCCCATCCATTGCTGTGGATCAGACCACAGGAGTTCGCACATAAGTCCCTCCTCTGGTGGCTGGCAGTTGCGTTCAATGCGTCTTATGTTATCCAGTGTAACGTTATCCGATGAAAAGAGACCACCATGCATAACCAGAATCTTCTGATTAATGCAATGACATAATGGCAACCAGTTGAATACTTGCGTAAATATATCCGCCATTGTGCTGGTATATTTGGCGGTGACCTCACCCGTAAATCCGTACATTTGATTCATGTTAATGCTCTCATGATTTCCTGTAAACACATATTGAACGAGTTACGTGTGTAACATTTAGTGCAAGTATTACTCTATATATTATCTTACCGCGTGACAAGAAGAAATGATTAGGATACAGTAATTTAAAACCGAAAAGGGTGAATATGCATTCTACGGAGAATGAACCTCTATCCACGAAATCTCCATTAAACAGATATGGATTCTTTTCCGAGGGCAGCCCATTTATTTCAAAGATATTCATCAAATCATAAAATTGGCCATGTATATCGCCACAAATTGTGAACTTCTCCTCATCGGGAACCCTTATATCCACCAGAGATGGTTGTGCCCGCATGTATACATCAATGTCACAAAGGATCTGAAACAGAAACACACACACAGATGCGTATTATACAATATCTTACATGATATATAAGTACAATTACCTTATACGCGAATTTGCGATGCAGTCTCTTTTGTGCCTTAAAATGCTCCATAAGCTCTTTCATGAACTGTAACGTGACTTTACCATCGTCCAGTTGAGGGCCCTTATAATCGTCCTCGATGGCTAAAAACAAATGTATTTATAGATTCAATAATAAAATTTCAAAATTTATCATATAAGTACTTACTGATGTTCTCCAAGTCCCTATACATCTCAGAGAGAGTCTTTTCGGGCTTATCTACAGCAATGGCACGCTCAAAGGCGCGCATTTTAACAATTTTGCTGCATTCAGTAAATTTTAGCTTCGCATCCTTATCATTGGGCCTGCATTTAGCCACCTAAAAAGATAGCTTATTAGTTATTATTCACTCTTTGTAAAGAGAATTGCACTCACGTATTCAAAATCAGATAGCGCCTGTTTGAATTTGCCTAGGGACATGTGCGCCGCCGCACGCCGATAGTAACCCTTCAAATAGCTGGGATCCGTTTTTACAGCCGAAACACCATCCTGCAGGGCTAGACCAAAGTTCTCCTGGCGCAAATGCGCCAACGCCCGATTGGCATAGTAGATTGCACTGCTGGGATATAGTTCTATGGCTTTGGAATACATGTCAATGGCTTTCGTGAATTCCTTGGCTGCAAAAATTGAAAGTCATGAATTACACTATCATATTGGTCATCTTAATTTTTGCCCAACAAAATTAGCTGGCTTTCTAGGTGCAAAGAAACACACAAATTATCTCAGCGCCAGACTATCAGGTTTTAAGGTTAGGTCGAGGAAGAATACTGCAAACACGGGACGCGCTTGAGCTGCACACAACTTGTAAGCGTGTTTAATGAACTTTATAAGGTGTTTCGCAATATCTAGTTGCTCGTGTAAGTGATGAATGAAAAACTTACTTTTAAGCAAATCATTTCCTTGATTTTTGTACTGCTCGGCCGCGGCAAAGTCTTGTTGGCCTGCGTCCGCCGCTGAATCATGTTCGGTACCGCTAGTCTCTGCATTGGATACTCGTTCCCGTTGATTATCCGAAGATTTCTGTTGGATTTCCAGTTCGGACGACGACATATTTTGATTTAATTGATGCTTTTTTGATGCCTAGTTGTTCTCTAATATTATTTAGTCTGCAAGATTTAAGAGTTGATAAACGCCAAATGACTAGTGCTGTGCAACAAGCGGATAGGCGCAACTTATCGATATAATGAGGTTTTCAAATCTCAGATGGCTTCTATTGCTTAATCTTATAATAATTATATACAATGCTGCATTTTTGCGTGACTTTTCGCAGCTTTAATTTTTAGTCCCCATAATACAAAATTATTGACAGTGAACATCATTGCTCATATTCATATCTATTATATATAGAAAAAGTGCATGTGCTGTATAACGCCACACAAGTTGTATCGAAATGCTGCAAAAGCCGCAACAGCTGTTATGAGCTGGGCTTTGTAATCAAGCGGTGAAAAAAGTTAGAAACGGGTTGTGTTGTTAGTATAGAAACTTTAAGGTAGACAGCATAACGTGAGTACGCAAGCAGAGCCTGACTTTACTTAACTACAACTAGAATTTCAATTAACATCCGTTGGGCTCTCAAACTTGAACTGTAATTTGACCATTTAAAAGTGCCTTTGCGGGGGTGTGCGACAGTGTGCGAAAGTGAGAAGCAAAAATATATGCAAATATGTCTATGAGCAATTTATCAGTAGACGGCGAGTTCCGTTATATTATTCAATGGTTTAACGAATGGAGCGAGCTGCAACGCGACGATTTCGTGTATGTATTGGTGGATTATCTCACATCTTTGAGCACAGCCGAAGATGGACGTGGAGGTAGCAGCACCTATGTAAATGGCGTCGTCAATTCTATGGCCACGTCGGATGTGCAGGACAAGCCCATGAGTCTATTTCAGTGCCGCGTAAGTATATAAAAGCCGCTTAATTATTTGCCTTCACCAATATTTTTTTTATTTTTTGTAAAAGATTAAACTGTTTCGTCAATGGAGTCCCAAATGGCCGATTGAATTCAAAAGCAAACTGCAAGAGAAAATTAACGAAATGGACCCCAAAGTAGGCGAAAAGATCATCAATGAACTGAAGACACCACATTCTATGCACAATGGTGACGTATCTGTCCATTTAAATGTAAATGGAACTGGCGGCAATGGGAACGGCGAATTGGAGCAGCAATCGTCGGTGGTAGACCCAGTAGACCCAGAAACATTGGCTACAACTACAATAGAAACACAAGTAGTCTCAGTCTCAGCAGCGGCAGCAGCAGCTGTAGACGATGTTATTGACCAGACTTTGGAGACAGTGAATGATAGCCATTTAGCAGCGGTATTAAGTCAAGAGACACCAGTTGATGATGATGATGATGTCGACCAGCTCGCTGGCAATGATTGCAATGCTGATACGAATGGCATTTATGCGTCGTCGGCTGCAGTGACAACGATTGCGGTGAATACCTCCCCATCCGAGCAGTCGCAACCGAGCATCGAACCTGTAGAACAGGTCGAGAATAACGTTTCAGCCAGTGTCATTGTCTCTGTTACTGCTGCTGCTGCTGCGCCAGAGGTAGTCCCGGTGGCATAAATTGATACGAGAACAAGCACGAAATAAATAAAAATTAGAAAGCTTATTGGAGCAGTAAGGCAACCCATTACCATTAGCATTGTACGCCATCAGAATCAATACATTCCATACTTAAACATTTCTATAAATTTGGACATCTATTTTAAGCTAAAGTTCATTTCATGTCAAGTGCATTTTTTCTGTTTAAGCTAGCAGACTTACTAAATATATTAGTAACATTTTAAGAACATATGATCAAAATATATATATATATACAAACATATTCGAGTGCAGCACGTTACGAATTTTAAAGGATTTCTCTGACTGGGCTTACTGCACCCACACTATGGTCGAAATTTGAAGGCACGCTCGCCGAATGGTTGCTCGTACAGCTTGAAAACATGTTTTCTTTCGAGTGTGTGTGCGTGTGCGTGAGTGTTTTGCTTTTGTCTTGCCGGCACTTTGACGTACGCACGAGATGCCGCCAGCGCCACTCGGATATTGGGCCTGTTATGATCGCTCAGTGCCTTTTGCCATGCGCAGATCGGCCTGCAAACAGTTCATGTGGCTGAGTCTCTCTCTCTCTCTCTCTCTCTGTTATTGTGTGTGTTTCTTTGTTTACGCGTGTAGTGGTCGCTATTTCATAAGTTCAGCTTTTGGGGCATGTAATTTGTTTTTGTGTTCGCGCTCTCTTTGTTTTGATTCGCTGTTGATAAAAAACAAAAAAATAATAAAATGTATAAATTAAAAAACAAATACAACAAAGCTGTTCTCCGCCGTCGAAATGGAAATGAAAATAAGATATACTCAGATATTGAACCAATTTATTTCAATTTTACTTCGCAGCTTGAACGCAAAAGTTGTGCTCGCGTCTCACATTCGATGAACAGTTAAGAATTGTGCACAAATTGAAGAATACGTGCGGAGTGACTGTGTGTATGTGTCCGCGTTTGTGTTTGTGTAGTTTTTGGGACCAATTCAAGCAGATCGTTCAAACGCAAGCCCAACATGCATTTGTTGCTTGTCAAGTTCATATGCACTACAGTTATTTGCACATTGTGCTTTCAATGTGAGTAAAAAAATACTAAAGACTTAAACGACAAACTTGTATTAAGAAGGAATGCGAGTGCAAGAAAAACGTTATTTGAAGCAGAAAAAGAACAGACGTCATCTCCGGCTCCGATTGGCACTGGGTCAAGGTCAATGTCTAGAAATTCCCCAAACAAATATGCTACATCATGCTCTCTGCGCCGCAAAGCGAAGGGCAATAAACTACAGCAATATATAATTACGAAAAAACGATGGCAAAAGTGACTCAGTAATTGCTGAACCGGACTTTTTTTAGTTTGGGCTATAATCTTGGCAATTTGGCCACTTCTGGTTTGCAGATAATGACCTTGGACAGCTGGTTGGGTTTTTATTTTAAATTTGTATACACTGAAACTGTGTAAGCAAGGGTATGATTTGTTTGTGCAAATGTATGTAACCGTCAGAAGAGGGCATATCAGTTCCCATAAACTGTATATATTCTTGATCAAGACTATCTGAGTAAATTTCAGCATGTTTGACTATCGATTTTTGACTATAGATTCTCCAATACCATATGGAGGCGAATATTATTGCATATTGTTATGTCCTGTCCGTCTGTCCATCTGTATAAAAGTAGCGATCTCGGAATCCACAAAAGCTAGCAAGTTGATCTTGCTCTCATTCGGTTTGAATACATCATACGCAGTAAAAGCTTATCATTTTTTTTCGATAACTTTCTTAATTTCATTAATATTGATAAAAAACGATATCATCTTTTGGTTATCTTACCATGTCTCGGACAGTATAAGACCCAGAGGCATCTAACTAAGTACGTTATGTTTGTGTATATCATACGCAGAATTTGATACCTCCGGATTTTGAATACCTCTCCCAATACTTGTTAATATTCCTTTTTTCGGAAATGGTTAGAACTAGAGCCACATTATCTGTTCTTCATCAAGAATTGTTTACGTGAATCGCCTCAAAATTGGAAAAATGCAATTTTTAGAAGTACAGCCTTTTACATACATAAATTTAAAATTTGAGAATTTCACAGAGATCGGAAAACAAAGACCGAAGCTATATGTGTTTATGTTTATGTGTGTGTGTTTATGTGGCTGTATATGAGTGTAGCGGCAGCTGTGTTTAGGGTATCTCCTAGTCGAGCACTACCGACTGGAGCACTCCTATTTCTACTATAAGTATATTTTTTTTTATTTGCACGTATGTACCTTCACCTGTTGCCAATCCTTTTATTGCAGACGTTCGGCTCGCCAGTGTCTGCCATTGTATTCGGATTAAGGATTGTTTGCCCTTTGCTCGACTTCTGCTCAATCATCGGATTGAGGAGCGCGCCTCTGTCTTTTCCATGGTCCATTCGGCCGGTTGTGGCTTTCAAGGTCTCGATCCGCTCGTCTGCTGTCCTCTGCAGCCGGCAGCTTCTTCGCAGAGCAGTCGCAGTTTGCGCTTTGCGCCAAACGATCGATGGATCTGGGACTCGGCGAGTATTTTGAAGCGCAGTCGCAGATTCAAATATGATTTCAATCGTTTTGTGGCGCACGAGACCGAAATGTATTTGCACGATTATCGGGATTTCGGAGCGCAACGCAACTGTCCTCGACCAATTGATGCGGACTATGATGAGCATCAATTTGGTGACGGTCATCATTTTCAGTATCACATTGATCACGAGACCAGTTCAGCGGAAGAAGCACCGCGTCCAACGCCCGCGGATAAGCCAATTGTGTTTCCCGGCGATTTGCGTTTTCATGAATCGATCGAGGCGAAAGGAAATGACGAGCTAACGGCCGATGCCAGCCAGAAGCAAGTCATACGCTCCACCACGTCGGAGCCGACCAAGTCAACGCCCGCAGCCACTTTGCCGCCGGCTGCGCGCTTTAACTTACCGGATTGTGGGATCAGTGTGAGCACACGTGTTTTGGGCGGTGAACAGGCAGTGCCGGGGCAATATCCGTGGTTTGCCCGGATCGCCTACCGGAACCGCAGTGAGTAGCACTATTTAAAACGTAAAATTTTTTAATATCGTCCAGTGGAATGTAGATGTGTGGGTTTCTTGGAGAGATGGTCCTTATCTTTGGGGTAACAAAACACAAAGGAAAACACACAAAAAGCTAACAGAAGAAATAAACGTAAATCGTTGGACTTATCACAGCTGATTGGCGACACCGGTCATCTTAACGGTCAGATAACAACCAGTACAGAAAACAGCAACAGCCTTGAGTAGCGATAATGAGGAATCGCTGATTTTAAATCCTTCGGACACCCCTTGACCATATGAATACTCGCTACTAGCACCATACGGATATTGATTGTAATTTTGATAGCCTCCATAATCGCCATAGTTCTGATAGTTGTTATCATATTCATAGTTTGGATAATTCGGATAGCTTTCATACCCTTGATTACCTTGATAGCCTTGATAACCTTCATTACCCTGATAGCCTTGATAGCCTTGATAGCCTTGATCCTGGTTTGCATAATTATTCTTGCCCTTAGGACAATAAGCGCAACTGCTGCTTACTTCAGCTGCACTTTTGCAGGGACATCCCTTACTCATTTTGCAAGATCTGCAAGTAAATATAATAACAAAAGTGCAACATTAATTAAATACATTTCATAATTCTATTCGCAGCTAACAACCGCATCAGCTATCGTTGCTCGGGCTCCCTCATTTCCAACAATTATATTGTCACCGCCGCCCACTGCGTTGTCAACCTGGTGACCGATCTGGAGCTGTAAGTCGACTTTAAGTTGATAACTATAAACCCTCTTTGTTGTATATTGATTCTTCCTATACAGGGAGTATTTTCTATGTATGTAGGTGATATTTTGCTCATATGTTAGGAGCAAAAAGTGCTCACAATTGCCACAAATCTTAAAAAAAAAATTAATCTAATTTCATTTTCGAACAATCGTTACTATGGGCGCAATATGCAGTGAATTTTTTTTTTTAAATAACAAAAGTTTGGTTATGCCTAACAAATTTCTGCAAGGGTAAAAAGAGATCAACTGCCTCAATTTGGTCGAACTTTCAAATTCAATTCAGAGAAATTGATTTCGGGCAACACAATTCCTTATGCTGAGAAATTTTATGCGTTTTATTGAAACTAATTTTGTGTTTGTTGAGCCATAATTGACCCATAATTGACCTCAAACCCCATTTCAGATTTCAGGTGCGGATTGGCGATGACATCTCCAGTGCACAGGACTGCGCCCCAAGTGCTGCCAACTGCAGTAGTCCCAATATATTTGACATTGTCCGGGTGCTGGTGCATCCCAACTATGATCAGCCGAAGTATGCGAATGACATAGCGCTGCTTAGTCTGAACAACAGCCAGAGTAAGCTAATTTTATATGGCCATAGTTCAGTGGGAAACCCAAACATTCTGCTTGGTTTTTTTTTTCAGGAAAATTCACGCCAATATGCTTACCTTTGAACAGCACGGCAACGCTTGCGGATAAGCTCATCGGACAAATGGGCGTTGTGGCCGGTTGGAGCACAACAGCGGAGAGTATGTGGTTACGAGTTTAAAAATAATGAATTAAATTAAATTAGAAACATTTAAGTGACGACAGCTCAAAACTAATCAAATCGCCTGCTACGTTTCAGATAACACTTCAACAGGCACGGGCAGCTCAACGACGGTGCGGTTCATACGATTACCGATAGTGAATACGACCAGTTGCGCCATAACCTATGCCACACTCAGCGAGAACTTCCAGCAACCGATTGTCATCACACCGAATCATCTGTGCGCCCAGGGCCAGCCCTTAAACGATGTCTGTCGCGGTGACAGCGGCGGTCCCTTCATGGATGATGGCACTTCCGGCATCCTGAACGTCAACGGGCGATATACGCTGCTGGGAATTGTGGCCTTTGGACCAACCGTTTGTGGCGTCACAACTATTCCAGGTGTTTACACGGCTGTCAGCTCGTATGGCAACTGGATTTTCGATAGCATCAATAGGCAATCTCTCCTGCAAATTTCAATGCTAAGTACATGAACGGAAGTATTCATTTCCAAAGCTTCAGAGACACCAAAGCCAAATATTTACAAATGTAGAACTAACACCGTTGTGTATTATTCCTATAAAAAAGTATAATAACAATTTAATATAAAACAAACTATACAATACTTTTCTTTTACTTTAATAATGTTCACCAAGTCAGATAGTAAGCCTAATCAAGAATATGTGTACTCTATGGATCTGCCTGTTACTTACATCAGCACGAAATCACTACACCTTTATCCATAGAGTAATGAAGAACAATGAGCAGAAATGTGGATCAAATCTTTAATTACCGTTGCAAAAACCGCGACTGGTGTGCAAAGTAAATCAAACACAACCCAATTTAACATAGGATGCAAAAACAAATTTCTGAAAAACAAGAACAACTTACATTGCTCTCTGTTTTGTTTTGGTCTGAGTTGGTGACATGGATGCGCAAATTCGGGTGAGAGCAAGGTTCAGCAATGAAAGGCAGGCAGAAAAAAATAAGAGTGCAGATCATAGGCAGCACCGCGCACAACGAAAAGAGACATCAACTTCTTTATGGGGTTCAGGGTATAAAAAGATAAAGCTCGTGCCAAAGCTCAGCAAAGTTCTCTGTTAAGCTGTGCTCGCGTCTCAGCAGCGTCAGCGTCT
Organism: Drosophila paramelanica; assembly: GCA_035043915.1. Lineage (NCBI taxonomy): Eukaryota > Metazoa > Arthropoda > Insecta > Diptera > Drosophilidae > Drosophila > Drosophila paramelanica. Next base: position 3,623,299 of record JAWNMO010000354.1, on the reverse strand, counting down.
CAGTTGTGTTTCAAGCCTTACTCCGTTCTCTTCAACTGTTATGAGCGGCTGAGCAGAGTTTTGCGGATATTCCGTTTTAGTCATTTAATTCACTTAATTACAACTTAAAAGAAACTAAAAATAAAATCATTGCAAAATAACTGACGACGTACTTACCGAAACTGTGCGCGTAAAATTCGCAATTAATAAATATGCTTAAGCTAATTGCAACCTGTGTGATTTTCGGAATTTTTGTTAATTTGACAATTTCGCGTAAGTAAATAAAAAAGGGAAGAAAAAGAAATGTTGGTTGAATCGTTATAGAAACGAAAAAAATAGTGATGATTTATTCACATATGTATGTGTATATAGGGTGTGCGTGTGTGTGTGTGTTTGGGCCTTCACAGCTCTGGCAAGATTAGCTATTCGAAAACCAGTTTCTATAATCGATAGTAAATAAAAATTATTAATTCATATGCTAAATACATACTTATAATATGATTATTCAGTTTTATGATAAGATTTTATAGTCTTGAGTAGGGTGTTATAACTTGATCATGAAATGTATAAAGCACGAAAGAAGATCTTTCTGAGCATATATTTTTTAAGTATATATATATTTTTGATCAGTATCAATGTTCTGAATTTTTGTGGCAGTTAATATATATTATGTTAACCTAATCCTTAGTTGTATAGTTAAATAAATAAATTGGTTCAAAACCCGCGAAGATCCAACTTTTTTTCTACTTTTTCATTTTTATTGGCACAAATAATGCTAGAGTACATATTAGTCGGTTACAGGCGATTGCAATGTTCTTTACGTATTTACGTGTTTTGTACGCAGAAATCTATTTTCCAAACGAGGCTAACCAAGTGCCCAACTATGGACGCTGCATTACACCCAACCGGGAGCGTGCCCTCTGCATACATCTCGAGGATTGCAAATATTTATATGGGATACTGACGACAACACCGCTGAGGGACGCCGATAAGCTATATCTGAGTCGCAGCCAGTGCGGCTATTATAATCACAAGGTTTTGGTAAGTGGGCACGGCGTAAATTACCAATATAAATGCTGTATTGTTAATTGTATACATATCTATATATATATATATATATATAATATATATAATTGAATTGTAGATTTGTTGTCCGGATCGCTATCGGGACAGTAAGCCAGCAACAACAGCACGACCTGATGCCGCAAACAACACAAACAAGAACCTGCTGCCATTGCCGGGTCAATGTGGAAATATACTATCGAATCGCATATATGGCGGTGTTAAGACAAAGATCGACGAATTTCCCTGGATGGCACTGGTCGAGTATACCAAAGGTAATTGAACTCAAATGTGGAAGACCTTAAAATTTAATGCTTTTGCTTTGCTATTAAAGGCAGCGGCTCCAAAGGACACCATTGCGGCGGTTCACTAATCAGCACTCGCTACGTGGTTACCGCTTCACATTGCGTTAATGGCAAATCTTTGCCTGCCGACTGGCGTCTAACCGGCGTGCGCTTGGGCGAGTGGGACACTGCCACTGATCCCGACTGTGAAGTCGATGTGCGCGGAATGAAGGACTGCGCGCCACCACACTTGGATGTGCCCGTAGAGCGCACCATACCGCATCCATCGTACGATCCCAGCTCCAAGAATCAAGTGAATGATATCGCCCTGCTGCGTATGGCGCGTCAAATCGAGTACACCGACTTCGTCCGTCCCATTTGCCTGCCCTTGGACACGAACCTGCGCTCAGCCACGTTTGATGGAATTTCAATGGATGTGGCTGGCTGGGGAAAAACGGAGGAGCTGTCTGCCAGCAATTTGAAACTAAAGGCCGCTGTAGATGGCTTCACCCTGGACGAATGCCAGTCCGTGTACAGTCGCCAGGGCATTGTTCTTGAGAATACACAAATGTGTGCCGGCGGCATGGAGGGTGTTGATTCATGTCGCGGTGACTCCGGCGGTCCGCTTATTGGACTGGACACAAACAAAGTGAACACGTACTATTTTCTGGCGGGCGTTGTGTCATTCGGACCAACACCCTGTGGCCTAAACGGCTGGCCAGGCGTATATAGTCGAGTTGGGGCTTATGTGGACTGGATACAGTCAACGCTGGAGCCATGAAAATGTGCCCATAAAGTATATTCAGTTTTTATTAAAGACAAACGGTGGACATGGCTAAGACCATGTCGAATTAAAAAAGACTTTCATTTAGCTGGAAGTTGATCAAGTTGATCGCAGATCTAATAAGCCATTACAAATCAAAAGCAATTTATTAGACTGACAATTCAAGTTTCGAAGAGGACAATTACTTTATATTTACAATTTGCAGAACGTTTTATTTATTTGAAATAGAGCTTCAGCCTAAGATTATGCTTTAAAATACCGGAAACGATTATAGCAAAACAAAAACTGGTCAAAATACCATATGAAACATGCCAAAAACTAACATATTTCGTATGATATATTTAAGTTAATCCGCGAAAGATACTTAGAACTGCTTAAAATGCATTTATAACTAAGTGTCTTCTATTACATTTAGTACAGGTTAAGTTATGCAATAAATAATATGTAAAGTTGTTAATTTTAAAACTAATATGAACAATATGAACCAAAACATTGTAAAAGACTTAAAAGTACAATATCTGTTCATAGATTTTCATTGATATTTTGGTTTTCTTTTTTATAATTCCCTGTCGGGTTATTTTGCAAATATTTTGGATATACGTGGCGTGCAGAAGGTGCTATAAATAAACAATCACAAGCTCAATTTTCCAATTCGAATCTAAACATTGCTATAGGTAAACAGCCCCTTTACGGAAAATAATTTATGAGCGTAACGAGGCGAGACGACTCTGCATTTCCTGCAGCTCTTCGCCGTCGTCATCATCGTCTTCGACTTCAACACGGGATGCAGCGGCTGGCGTTTTTTCTGCTGCCGCGGCTGCTGGCGTTGCTTCTGGTGGTAATGGAGCCTCTCCCAATTTGCCGTCCGTAATTTCCCAGAGTACTTTGTCGACCTCCTTTGCTGCCTCTTCCTCCAACTCCTCAGACTCTTCCAGCGAGTCCATAGTCTCGTCCAGCATTTCTTCAATAATGCCTGCCTTCATCATTTCCTTGGACATGTCACGCATAATGCCCGCCAGCTCTGGATATCGAACAAGATTCTGCATGGCCTGCATGACTTCCGTGGATTTTTGTAATGAGCCAGCAACCCGCAAAGTAGCTAAAACACAAAATGAATATACAAGTAATGGCCAAGTCTCAAGTGAAAGTAGCTTAAATATACATACACAATTGATTTTTCATTTGCATCTGTATGGAACTGAGGTGCGCCTTGGATGTGTAAATACGATTTATAGCTTTCCGAGCATTTACAATTTCTTTGGCGAGAATGATGCAGGTGTCCCTGTCGTTTTTTTGGGCGGCCTGCTTAAGAGAGCGCTTCACCTTCTCCTCCTCTCGTTGTATACTCCGTATCTGCCTGTCGAGTTGATTACCCTCTTTTCGAATCTTGTGCGTCCACTCTTGCACCTAAGCACCCAGAAAAACAGATGTTGAAAATTAAAATCAAAACAACTAAAATATGACATCATTTCATGGCCACTAAGCGGCCTAAAGCGCAATTGTAAAATCGAAAGCGGCGGAATGACTTTTAACCTGTTCTTTGGGGTCTTTGCTGGGAGTTTTGCCAAATAAGCCCATTTTGCACGTCTTATAGCGCTGCGACAATAATTATTTAATTGTTTAAACTATTTAGCTTAACACTGCTCGTGAGTCATTTTTGTTCTGAGTCTGGCAGCATTTTCCCATTGTTTATATTTCATTTTAAACAGTCTGGCAGGGCCTGCTTACGTTCTATATGCAGCTCAGGCAAAATGAAATCAAATATAGCTTAATTAATAAATTCCAATGAATATTAATTGCTGCAATATCGTTTTATTGGAAGTCTTTGAGTTCTATAAATCTTAGTAAAACAATAATCCAATATAATAATAAAAAGCATTTAAGCACAAATCTATCGATAACTTTTGTATAGGAAAAGGAAAATATTTATATTGAACGAGCGTTAAGTGAAGTGGACGCTTCACAGCACTAGTGCTGCAACCGCGCAATTGTGATCAGGTGTTCGGCTTGTTAATTTTGTCTAACTCTGTTACTTTGTAGTAGTTTTAATAATTAAAAGAGCACAATGCAATCAAACGCAATAGTTAGTTGTTTAATACTGTTATTTCATAATGTATGCTGTTACCAAGATAGCTGGGTGGAACCCAATGCGTGGTCGGAACTAACGCCAGCACAGTTTAGTAGTCCAAGTGAGGACTCCTGCCAATGCCAAGCCCAAGTGCCAGCAGAAAAATCACTAGCAACAATAGAGGATCAATTAGCATTAATGTATTTTAAAAAGTTCGTTAACTCTTTATTCAGTCGCAAGAGACTGAAGGTAGGTTATCGTGCGTATTGTCGTCAAACTTGGGCGCATGACATCATGTTGTCGTTGTTTGTTTTGACAACTTTTTTACATTTCAGTATGGCAAGTCGTCGGATCTTTTTAAACGATCGCTTGTATTTACATTGCTTCCGTCACAAGTAGCCGAGCTAGAAGCGGTGGAAGATGTGCGTGATCTTGATATTATGCTTAACAAAATACTGGATGAAGCGAGAGATGTGCCTTTGTCGTCCGAACTCGCGGACGAATATGCCTACACGCATCGAGAAATGGGAGTGCTAGCACTTGTTATGGATATTATCAAGGATCTTCGACAGTTACTCCACAAATCTGAGGTGCGAATTGCCATTTGTGGCTTAAATACAGATCTGTATATGGTTGATTTAAACAAAAACTTGTCTTGCCAGGTAAAATTCATGCTTTTAGTGCTGATGAGTACATCTGCCGTATGTATTGTGCACAAACGATATCGAATTTCTGTCATAGCAATTATTGTTGGCGGCGTTTTCCTGTTTGGCTACTTTTTTACTTATTTAGAGTGTAATAGGGTACGTCTTACAAAATACAAAAATCTAACAAATTTAATTAAAGATATGTCAATGTATTTTAGAAACTGGAGATTGATGCAATGATAGAGGTAATTGACAGTCATCAGAAGCCCACGGATGGTGCTGCAAAAGGCTGGGTTTCACGTCTATATGGCTATTTCTTCGATGAACCGCAAAGAACAAAACAAAAGGCCAAACTTTTGTAGGTATTACCTTTTCAGTTCTAAAACTAAACGATTAATATTACGATTACAGAAAATCAAGCAAATTAAATATGCCGTATTGTCGACCAGATCATGTTTTCATTATGTATATGAGTGACATGTTTCTGAAACAAATTGAATTGCTGCTTGAAAAGGCAACTCACAGTATATCGAGCTTGAGTGGTAGGTATTTAAATCTTTTACTTAAATATTCGTTTTTACATTGAATTATATATGTTTTAGCTGAGTTATCGTTTCCATTTAACTTAATTGCTCCATTCGCACTGATCTGCATGATTGGGTACTTCTTAAAGTTAATCTTTAAATACGTTATATCCCCCAAAGCGTGGATGGGACTCGTACATAGGAGACATTCAACATTTGCTGCAAACATGCAACCGCAAGCTGTGGCAAACGAAGGAGTTGGCGATCGTTTATCGGGTGAAAATCTTAAGATGTTATTAAACGTCATCGGCACTTCTCAACAGCAAAAGCAACAACAACTACAGCTTCCTGTGTCGGGCGTTCAAGAGCTGTTGGAACCACTAGAAGCACTCCCACAACCTCCACAACCGGAAAGCGAACAAAATTCAGAGCCATTATCATACGATAATCCCAATATCAGTAATTCGTCAACTGATGTCGCTCAGGCAGCAGGTTTTACGGTTGTTGATGACAACGAAGATGTTGATCATATTGATAACGTTTAGCGTTTGTCTTTCATTTTGAGCTGTATTTTATGTAATGTCCGTGATCATATCTTGGCAAAGGTTTTTATAGTCAACAAAGAATTATGTTACCAGTTCAAATTTTTCCATAGGTAAATTATTTATTTAAATTATTTTTGCGTGTAGTTATTTCATTTTTGCACGATAATTATTATAAGTTAAATCTCCAACAATAAGATTTCTTTAAGTGTCAATAATAGGCCTCTCAAAACTGTTTATTACATGTTTATATTATGCTATCGGCCAGTTCAAAATTGTATATACCAATAATGCCAATTGCTGATCTTTTTGTTCGTATTTACAACATCTTGTCGGCATTGGGTGTGTCTGTCTGTGTTAGCTGCATAATTGAAATGTAAGCAATAATCAAATATTCATCATGAATAAACTAGTTCAATATACAACTAATATGTTGTGTGTATAATAATTATATGTATATTCATAAAAAATTAAAAATAATTCGGTGTAAATATATTCATTCGTTGTATTTTAAATTATACTTTAAAATTACATATACATACATATTGATGTTGAATTACATTTTAATAATATTTCCTTAATATTATTTCGCAACTAATTATCCATTTTATATATTGTATTATATTGTACTCCAATACTCGGTACGTACATTTAATAAACATCCTTTTGTCAAACAGTGCTCTAAGCGCAAATACGCTCGGCCTCTTTAATTCATAAGTAGCTAAACAAACTTTACCATAACCAGTTTCGCTGTCAAGAGCCCAACAAACCTAACTAAACCTAGCTGAACTAAGCAAAAACCCAAAGAGCGCGCAGGGCAATGCTAACCGTACATAAGATTTAACTAAGGCTGGCATTAGGTTATCATATAATATACTATGTATGCAATGTTTTCTATGGCAAACTGAGAGAATTTATCTAAATTGATTTCTGAAATCTTATACGCAAATTGGTCCGCTATCAAAATCTTGGTTAATAATTTCACTACACAAATTCAACAATATAGATAAGTATGTACTATGTTATATATATATAAATATTTTTTTTTTTATATATGTGTATTGATTTAATTTTATTGTGTGTTTACTGTGTGCATAAGAAATGAGCAAAGTCATAATTAATATAATTACTTTTTGTCTTTTTTCATGTTCGCCACAAATATTTGGCAAAAATTGCATTAGCAGTTAATTGGAAATAATTTCATAGCTGGATGGATATACATAATTAAAAAAAAAAAAACACTAATGCCATTTTAATATCAAACAACAAACCACGCAAAACTATTTAACCGTCTAATAAACTTTAACTCCTACGCCTACGCCTACGCCTAAGCCTACAGATAAGCCGACCAACAATTTAATTTAGCAAATACCACAATTTGTGAACTGTTTTTACTTCGAGTTAAACATACATTTTCTGTGTTTTCGTTTTTAAAAAACAGGCAACTTATATTCAATTTCGCACATATCCTTTGATGCGTCACCATTTCGTTTTTTTCTTCTTCATTAGCACTAAAATTCTACAATTTCTGAATGAGCGTCGAAAGTTGTGCTTAATCCGAATGTGCTTCATGCAAAGCATAACATTTTTGGGTTTTGTGACTAAAGCTAATTTGTTCTGTTTGCAATGTTAATAAAGTTCAGCAAATAATTGTAAATGAATGCATACTTCATTCATACGTACATAAACAATGTCTTCTTAACATCGATTTAAAGTCAAATATAATTTTAATGGAAATTAATACGCGTTTTCTGCGCTTTATCGTGTGGGTAATGAGTATTTTTCTTTTATACATTTTAATAGATGTACGTGGCAAATGTTATCCATCTTAAACATTGTCTTTACATCCATTACATTTCTTTTTGGTGGTAATTAGTTATACAGCAATTGATTGATAGTTAGCAAACGTAACGTAACGTAACGTAGCGTAACGTAATGCTACAAAAGTGTCTTTCGTATTTGTGAAAATGGGATTTAGTTTTAGTTTCTGTTGAATGTAAATACACTTAGTAATTGGTTTATCTTTAGTAGTAAGAGTAGATAAAATTGTATGTCTTTTAAGTAGGTACTTTGGCTTTTCATTTTGGGGATATACACATGCATATACATACATATATATTCGTATAGTACATATTATAGCGGTATGATATCTGCATATTGTACACATCTATTATGTAGCAAGTGCGACAATGTCATGTGATGTAAGTATGTTATGTATTTGATATGTATGCCGTTACGTTTCAGATGCATTTTTTCGTTTCATTTCATTTCGTTTTTTTTTTTTGCAAAATTCAAAAAGAAATTCATATGTATGCGTATATATATTTCATGATCTTGGTGCGGGTGGGGGGAAATGTTGGTGGTTGCCTTCTACATTCAATCTAGACTAGAAGATGTTGCGGAATAAAATCTATGTATGCAAAATATATACCTAATGCTGGCTTCATATTTTCATTGTTTCATCTATAATTAGTAATAATATTTAGTTGTTCTATGCAGGATAGCATCAGTCCCAGTGTGTGTGTGTGTGTGTGTATGAGTGTGCCTGTCTATATGAGAGTGGGATGCATTTTTGTATCCTGCCACCATTTTAATGCGAGTATTTGTCCGTCAGCAATGTGGGCGCACCAACTCGTTACATGACGCCGCACTTGTCTTTGACACCGGTGCCACTGGCGCTTGCGTCGCCGTTCTCTGGTATGGCACCGTTTGTCTCCTTGCATTTCTTTTCCTTTTTCTGTTTCTTTTGCTTTTTCGTGTCCAGCTGCAGCGAAACGGTGCGCGTTTTCTCCATGTTGAGCAGCTCCTGGAACAGCTCGGTCACGTTGTGATTGGTTTTGGCCGACGTCTCCATGAATGATATGCTCCAATATGTCGCCTGTGCCTGACCCTCAATTTGCGACACTTCGCGCAGTTCGGTGCTCTCGTCACACTTATTGCCCACCAGCATAATGGGTATGGAGACGACATCGCCCTAAAAGATATCTAATGAAATTCCCGGTTCTCAACAATAAAACATTTTCCAAATGGCACCTTCAGCTCTCTTATGAGCGCCCAAATGGGCTTCAGTTCCTCCAGACTCTGCTTCGAGCACACCGAATAGACCAAAATGAAGGCGTGACCCTTTGAGATGGACAAGCGCTGCATAGCCGGGAACTGGTGTGATCCTGTCGTGTCCGTGATTTGCAAAGTGCAGATGTTCTTATTGCAACTAATCACCTGTGGCAACAAAAACGGCATGTGTGAACGAAATGAGTCCGGTATCAAAGTGATGAACATTTAGACGACACCCACCTGCCTGTAGGTGTCCTCAATTGTTGGTATATAGCTCTCGCGGAATGTGCCCTTTATGAAACGCAATACCAAAGAACTTTTGCCAACGCCGCCAGCGCCAAAGACCACCACCCGATAGTCGTTGCTCTGCTCCGGCGCTGCACGCGTAACTTGATTCTTTTGCTCCGTCATCTTGCCGAGAATGAGACGTTCCGTTGAGACTGTCCAATTTCAAAGGCCTGAAGGCGCTGTTCGCTAGCTGTCGTCGACCACTGCTCTGTGGTTGTGTGTATGTGTGTGTGTCTTTTACTTGAACGCCATACTTTGGTTTATCTGCAACGATTAAGTAGCAAATCAATTGGTCATATTACACCCACACACGCACAACCTGCTTGGGACACGCTCGGACTGCGTCTGCACTTGGGTTCTCTTTCAAACATGGATGAATGGAGTAAAGAAGAAGCAGAGCAGAATAGAACAAATTTTCTGCTAATTTTAGCCATGTGCCATTCTGGTTTAATTTAAAGAAGGGTATCGATTTTATACCCTGAACCCTTTAAAAATGAGTAAATAGGGATATCCATATACCACAGACCGCATCAAGTACATAAATATATATACTCCTGATCACCATAACTAATCGCAAGAGACCACACGTGTCTTCCTAGTATCGTTATCGGTTTACGGACTCGGTTTTCAGAGCATATCTCAGAAATGATATATAAGTTCACGTCTAGTATACACTGATCCACAATATTTGACTTTTTAAATACCCACCACATTCACCCCAAGAGCAATAAAAAGATAAAGATGAGTTTGCCCCTATTTATGGTTCTGGGGGCAGGGTAGATGCTAGTCATGCTCACCCGAACCGACCACTATATTTTAGATATTGTCAAAATTAACGAAAGCACAGATCTGCGCGTCGTTAGCCTTTTTGTTGTTGTTGTTGGTTTTGTTAGGAAAGCCACTGCCAACGTCATTGGCAATATCGTCATTATCATCATCATTATGATTACATACAAATATTTTTGCGTGGGCAGCCTGGAGCACGAGGGGAGCGGATGATTTTGCGATTGTGATTGGGCTCAGGTATCAGGTCGGCCGCATTATGGGCAGCTTGGCAGCCGTACACACCCACGCACACACACGCATATATAGTTTATAAATATAGAAGCTTTGAAGTGCAAGCGATTATAACAACAACCACAACAACAACAGTTTAATGCGTGGGTGAGCAAAATAATCGCTTACTGTCTTTTCCTGTGCATACCCACACACCTAAACGCATATGTGTGCATATTGCTTAGTATGTATATGTATGTAAATGTCTATGTATATTTTTGTTATTTGCCTTGGTGACCGACCGCAAACTTTAAATTGTCCATATCCGCACACTGTCCTGTGTCGTGTGTTGCCACCTTGATTTCCTACGCATGGGTTGTCGTATTTACTGTTTTGCTCTTTTGTTTTCTTTCCCACGCCCACGCACACCCACACACACCCACACACACACAAACTCACCCGCACAAGCGCACCCACACAAACACACATACACACATCTTTGATTTTTCCTTATTTTATTTTGACTTGGATTTATTGATTTTATGAGTGTTGCATTTTCACGCACACGCACACACACACGCACACAATTGAAACAAACTAGTTGGCAATCGCATTGCAAAATACACAAAATGTTGACTGCCTCTTCCTTGGATTACTAGCCACATTACAAATAGCCATAAGAATAAAATGATTTTTATTTACATTCAGTTCTTGCATTTCGTTGCACTTGAATTCGTTGCTAAATGTCGCACGACTTTGCCTGCTGCAGCCGCACTCAGAAATCGGAAAAACACTGACTCTCGAACGCACTCGCATTGGCACTCGCAGGCACAGGCACGGGCCGAAGCCGATGATGAATGGACGGACAGACACAATGGTAGCCACATTGAGAACGTTGTGCGATAAGAATCCCAGTACCGCCCATTAATTCACCACACTTGGTTTCGTTCAAACGCGTGCGCAGTCCATCAGCCCATTGTGCATAACGGACAAGAAGAGTAAAAAGCTTAGCCGAGACACAAACCCCATACGTGTTGCAAAGCTCTCAAAACGGAAAGTATATTTTGCGCACGGCTCGAACAAATCTCTGTGCCGGCCGGTCGGCGTGTGCAAAACTGGAATTGAAGCGCCCGACTGCCGTGTGGAAAGCCGCGTTTCGAAGTGTATAAAATCGGCTAGCATCCGTGCATTGGGCATCAGTTGTGTTCTGCAGCAAAAGTAAAAGTGAAAAACTTAATTTTCTTCTCTTGTGTTCAAGTGTAAACCTTTCAATCACCTACAAAATGCCTTGCCCATGCGGAAGTGGTAAGTTATCAAAAAATATCAACTTTATTCGATATTAATATAAATATAGGCATGTGCCTACTGCTGATCATAGCTGATTATTGATTTTCTTTTTCTCTATTTTCAGGCTGCAAATGCGCCTCCCAGACCAACAAAGGTGCCTGCAACTGCGGCACCGATTGCAAGTGCGGCGGCGAAAACAAATCCAAGTGCGGCTGCTCCTCCAAGTGAATAGCGCACCAGCCGTCTATAGTTTAAACTAAATTATATTTAGCATCTATCTTTACTATGCACTATTAAAAATTACCTAAATTTAAACCAACTTGAAATGTCGCATGTTTCTGCTAATGAATTAAACCATGTGCAATAAAACAAATTTCAATTAAAATTGCGCTGTGTAATTTCCTTTCAAATGCCACGTTATGTAATATTTCGATTGCTTTCTAGGTGGGCCCCACTTTTTACCGGCCACTCTTTCTATTGCGTTGCTTGCGGGAAATTTAAACCGTTTTTGCGCACTGGGCGTTTGTCGGTGCAGTAGCTGTTCTATGAAATATAATTCAAGTAATATACTTAATGGGACTTCGGTGCAGCAGTTGTGTCTGAAACATAAGAACTGTAAATATGTCTTTAATATACATACCTATAACAATACACGGTAATGGATTTTACAGTGAAAAAATATATGTATATCAAAAAAAATTTTTTTTTAATTTGTATACCCGATCTTGACTTCATTGTATGACAACCATTCTGAAAGGGTATAATAAATGCAAAACTTTGGAAAAAAAAATGTATATAAGACAGTTGTAATTTATTTATTTATTTATTTCAAAGCGCCAATTACGCGTTGAATGCGAATGCAAACTTAAAACAGTGTTCAGTAAATGAGACACCGAATTGATGTAGATAGATAGATGCAAACATACACACATGCATACATATATGCATATCATACATATCCATATATACATATGCATGTAAATTTCATGTAGAAATTTTTCGTAATGTAAATTGACCCAAGGTAAGAATGAGGCCTTCACCGATTCTAATTTCACAATAATAATGTTGTACTATATGCCATAGGCCAAGAGGTAACCTGACACCATTTAACCTTTTTTGGCAACGACATTGGCTTGGCTACTTACTGCCAATTTCTGAGACGCAGTTTGGCCATAAAAAAAAAAAAAAAAAAAAAAATAAAATTCAACTCAAATTGGAAGCGTTGATAAAAATCACTTTTATTGTCTAATACTAAGAGTACAGTTTAAGTACGTTTCATTGCGGCCACAACCGTATCTACTTATGTACACATAACAGTAATCAGTTAAAGAATTACAACAATTTTGAAATTGAGTAAATAAAAGCGCTCACCCGCCTATCTACCAAAGAGTAATATAGAACAAAGAGGAGAAATATGGATCACCAGCTTTTGCTCAAAACAGTTGGTGGCAGCGATGCGGTCGCAAACACATTATGAAAAAAAATACAATTGTCTATGATATGCAACTCTGGCAGGCAAACTTTCTAGCTACCTACGCCTCGCTACACTCTGTTCCCCCTGAAACCGCCCACGAACGCATCTGTGCCACCAACTTCGACCACAACATAAACGAAAAGTTTATGTCTCTTTTCGTCGTGCGCGATGATTTGCACTACTCTTTTTTTCTTCATTGCTTAACTCAGACGAAAACAAAAGAGAAGACAATGCACACTGTTGTTGTTTTTTTTTAGAGTTTTGCTGTTGCATCCTATGTTAAATTATATATTATATATATATCTCCTCATTGTTCTTCATTGCTTTATGGCTATCTACGAATGCAAGTGTTATCTCGTTTACATGGGAACTCCAAACGTTTTTCGTGTGCTACAAGAAAGCTGAAAACAGCATTAAAAGAAAACAAATCATATATAGCAGTTCACATTCGTATAACCGAGGTATGTATATAAATAAAATGTAGGTATGTATACACATATATGCATATACATATATGTATACGTGCAGGTGCTATATTGAGGCTACTTGATAACAATGTTCTGTGTCAGACGCTTCACAAAGTCCACGTTCAGAACAGTGGCCATCAGTGTGAGCACAGATTTCTTGGGCGGACGACAGTATCTCTGGCCCTCCTCCTGGCAGCACACATTTGGAAAGCAGTCCAGCGTGGAGGTGCAAGCCTTGGGATACAGATCAAAAATGGGCGGCGGCGGGGCCGTGCACTCCAAGTACTCAGTCACTGTATGAGAACGGAAACAGAGTTCAGAGCTGGCCTTAATCAAAGACATAAGTAAACAGCACTTACGGTAATCGAAGGAGCGCTTGACCGGCACCGACACGGTTTCCAGCTCCGGTTGCGAGGTGCGACAATAGCGACGTCGGCCATCCGGACAGCAGACACGTGGCCAACAGTCCATATCTGTGCGGCATTCCTGCACATCCCACCAGAGCTCAGCCAGCGGACGTGTCGGACACTTGCGTGGTATCAAACCCAATATGGCTAGCAAAGAAAAATCAATAAGTGGCCACTCAAGGTGCCTGCTGTGCTGGGCTTACGTGCATGGGCCATTTCTTCCAGGGGCTTGGGAATGCCTGCCACGCAGCTGCCAGCGCCAAATATGTCGCAGCAGATCTCGTGCCGTTGCCAGACCAAGCAGTCCTTGTCCGACCTGCAGATCTTCGGGAACAGCTGAAAGCGCACCTCGCTCTCGCGCGGACAGCGGAAACTCTGACGCAAATCGGCGGCAGCTCGTTTATCCTTCTCCACTTTGCTAGCGGCGCCTCCAGCGCTGGGAAAATTGAGCGTTGGCAGTGCTATGCGAAAGGGTCCTTCCGTTGTCGGTGGACGAGCTGCTACAGCTGTTGACGCCACAGTAATGTTGGATTTGCTTGTTGGCTTCGATGTCGTCTTCTGTTGTTGCTTACGATAGCTGAGCTTCTCGTCCTGCGTAAATTTCTTGGGCGGATGCTTTGTGGGCACGCTCACTGGTACAAGGCTCTGTTGGCCAAAGCTCCAAAAGCTGGGATTGAAGAAATTGAAGCCGTTGGCCAAACTCGGACGCGGCGCTGCACGTGAAATAAACGAAAACGGGTTAGTCAACAACGGTCATTACGAGTTCTGCTCCAAATAACAGGCATTGCATGATAACTAAAAGCTAAAAGCGCAGTTCCCGCCACCCAGTTAACCTAGTCGTAAAACAAGTGCTTTTGTTTGAAAGTGAATCTTTGTACGCCCGCTGGCAACTGGTTACCGCTGGCGCTGGAGCGAATGCCGTTAGCCAGTCAGTACCCGCCCCCTTGCCACACTCTTGCCTGTTGCCAATTGTGAATGCCCATTCACCGTGTGCGTTTCTAACACTCTTATCCAGGCCATTCCGATTGACACATCAAGTTGGCAGCACCAAAAGAACGGTATATATTATATATTGTTGTAGTATAATAATAATAATATATAATAAGTATAATAGCCACTTTACGAACAAATTTGTCGATGCATTTAAAGCTAATTAGCGAACTTCTAACTTAGCGATTAGTTTCCATTTTTACAACAGTTTTGACTTATGGCTGCGCTGATCCAAAGTTTTAATAGTTGACATTTCACTCAAGCAGAAAAAAGCGTTTTTAACGTGTTTTAAATTAAGTTGTGGTGTGGTGAGGCAAACTATAATGAATAATTTATATTTTAAATAAATCAACAAATTCAAGCTACACTTTTAAAATCGCACATTTTTAGCGTACGGTGTGCACAAATTCACATAATAAACATATTAAATTGAATATTAACATAAATTACAAGACCATTCAGCTCTGAAATTGGAAACAAGTAAGAATGTTGGGTGAAACCCACAGCCCAATACTCTGTTCACAGCGGCTTAAAACAGTTTAAACTGGTCTGCTTTCTTATTTCAACTGAGGTTTTAAAAGCATACTGATTTTTGGAGGTGGTCATCCATAGCTCTATGTCTAACAGTTTCAAACCTCTAAATACGTTCATGCCCTTAACTTGTACTTTGTGAACAGAGTCAAACAATGGTGCATAACTCTCTTTCACAGCACTTGGTTTTAATGAGTAGGTGTGATAGTCGGAAAATGCAATAATAATTGCATGTGAACCTCCATTTTGCAACAGTCTTGGATCTAGGCTCGCTCACACAATGGACGGCATTCGAGCGACTCTTAGCGACCCAATTACCTCGATTAGTTCCACAGATTCATCTTAAAGCTTCAATGACGAATCGAACACAAAGCACAACCAAATAAAAATAAAACAGAAATTTGCGCATCATAAAAATGCGCTAATTGTGAGTCAAGTTCAAGGCTGAAAAATTAAAATTTGCACCGCTTTTCGTTGGCAACAGGTGACAGAAATCAATATCCTCGATAACACAAAAAAAATACACCTCGCCAGCAACCTTTCAGCCTTGACGGGTACACAAGATTACATTTACAAGCGCCTGTTTAAGTGGCTCGCCAAACTTCTCAAGGTCTCGCTCACTGCAGCGACTACTAAAATACAAATTTGAAAGCTTGGCTGCTGTTGCGGCTGCTGTGACTGCTCCAGTTATCCGTAGTGACACCGCATAATTGTCGATAATTATTGAATGCGACTAGTTTTTTTGTTTGCATTTAGATTAGAGCTGTACCACTAACCAAATAACACTTTTTGGAACTAGATGTCTTATCTATTTATTGAACGAACGAATGCATACCATAAATAATATTTTTCTTAATTTATATTATCGTTCGTTTAAAAAAAACATATATTATTTTTATTTATTAAAAAATGTAATTATTATGTAAAAACTTTATAAGCGTGAATGAAATGACATTGCCATTTGCTAAATCTGCAATTTAAATGTATGTAATTTACATAGATATTGACACCAAAAAATGCAAAAAGATCAATAAAAGGACACAAATCGACTAATTAGGTATTTCAATTAAACTCGTTCAGAACGATTCAACTTTAATTCAGGCGGCTTCTCAAGCGACCACCATACCAATCTTAAAAATCGAAAGCTAGGTCAGTGCCAGCGTTTACGTCTGCGACAAGTCGATTGCCTTTGAAACGGTCATATGGACGTATGCTAAAGTCTAGTTAATGCTCTTACTTGTTGTCGTTGTGGTGGAAGTTGTTGTTGTGGTGGACGTTGTTGTTGTTGTGGTCGTGCTGCTAGTCGGCCTGCGCCGCATAACCACTTGTGTACGCCTGCGCATAGGCTGCACTTCAGCGTCAGCAGTCTGTGCACTATCGAGCGGCAGTTTGTATTGTGCAACACCGCGCGATCTGTGGCCGCGGGAACTATTGCCGTTTTGGATAAAGGCCTCCGCTGGGACTTTTGTGTCTGTTGCATTTTTGAGACGTCGCACCGTTGCCACCATTGCATCATTTGCCGTGGACACAAGGCAAACGCTGCACAGAAGTGGCAGGAGCAGCAACAATACAGACAATTCCATCTGTGCGAATTGATTTTAATTGGCTCTTACTTTATTTTTAAATGTTAAATGTCACTTATATGAAAATAAATTCACATTTTCACACCCGAACTCAGTATTTATTTTTGTTAAATCTGCACACGCGACGCGTTGTTGCGATCTCAAACAGTCAAAACCAACTCAACAGGCGAATGTGCAAAATTGTAACTTTTGGCCGAAAGACAACAAACAACAACAGCAGCAACCAGCTGAGACCCGAGCAGCGCTGGCAGCCAAGCTAAGAGAGCGCTCAGCTCGCTCTTTTAGCCCAGTGAGCCACTAAACAAACTGGTTTTTGTCGCTGGTGTTTGTTATTTGCTGATGCTACATCACAAGCGCAGCGCGAACACAACCCACTGGTCAACCACTAACCCAACTTTATAGAAATGAGGAAATGGCCAAACTGATGGCGACATTGCACTCATTTAGCTTCCGGCATTTCTAAATGACATGCAATAAGGATGCAAAACCTAAAATTCATATTTAAAAAAAAACACCGTTTACGTTACTTGTTATGTATTTAATCAGAAGGAGATTTAAACAAAGACAATTACAAGACAGGAATTGTGCTACTGTGTAGAAACACTGTTGTGCGGCGTGGATACGCAGATGGATTTGCGTGGAACGCAGATGAGGTTGCGTGGAACGCAGATGAGTTTGCGTGGAACGCAGTTGAGTTTGCGATGATACGCAGCTTTGCGTCAAAAACGCTGGTTTGGGATGTTTTTTTGCACTTCTAGCACTCCTTGCCTTTTTGGGTTGTTATAGATGTGTCTACATTTGACGTAATTTAAATCTCCAAATGATTATGTTGTTGCTGCTTTGTTGCTGTTGTTGCCAGCATATTAATAGACGTAGTCCCCGACGAAGCGGCGACTGCTAATATTAATATGCTAAATTTGCGTGAATCACGCTAAAAATTGAAGCGGTTTTTTAATCCAGCTGAAAAATAATTAAATTGCGCATAAGTACATCGAATGCTAAGAGAAAATCTGATTAGGGGTTTACCTTCTTGAAGCCAATATCGTTGGCGTACTCCCTAAAGCACTGACGGCAAATGTTCAGGCCGTATTTGCGGATCAGACCATGACGGTTTGAGCAGGCACGGCTAAAATATTTATGTATACAAAAAAAAGTGTTCATTAATGGAAGGCACTTATACATACATCAAATTCTAATTGACATTCAATCTATCGGATTATGTTGCATAGTTGTCGCTGCGATTGGCGGTGCCCTTTGATAAACAAATGGCAAAGGACCAACTGCAACATTTTGCTTTGGCCACCCTTCATTAAGGAAACGATTGAACATTCTTTACACATACGTTTCCGTACTCAACCGGGGGCAAAAATAACATTTAAGCGTGTGGTTGGGGGTTTGCATACATCAAATATGTACGGGAAGTAAAGCACCATGCGAAACTAGGGCGTGCTTAACCTCAATTACACAAAGCAATCAACTATGCAACAAAATACGTTATTAAGCATCAGGCATACATGCAAATTATACAGCTTACGATGCATAATTGAATCAGCTACACAAAACTTACCAGCAACGGGAACCTTGGCCGTATTTACGGGGATGCGAGTACCAGAGAGTAGCGAAACCCATGTTGGCGTCTACGATGGAAAAATCGAAAAGAAAGAAGAGGGAAAAAATGGCTACTCGGCGGCTGTCAATTGCCACCGAGTTGCCACCTTTTGTGAAGCAAAAATTAGTTTACAAACACTGGACTGGAAAATATGGCCAGATGCAGAGAATTTTAATCGCTAATGGCAGCTCGAATGACAACAAATTAAATTCAAATTGAAAAACCATTTATAAGCATAAGCAGACATATATTTTAGAAATAAAACGGCTGTGAAGAATTATTTTCAACCACAACAACCTTGACGATGTCATTATTGTCCAACTCAAACGTTTCCTGCTCGATTGCTTCCGTTCCTTCAACTTCAACATATGACATTAATTCTTGATCCGCATTGTTAATGGGCATTAAAACGCTTTGGACAAATTCGGGTCTTTCGCTGTATTCATTGGGATCCAGCTCCACCATATCAAACTGCTGCTCACGCGACATGGGAGATACTGGCGAATGAAAAGATGTTTCTCCTGCCGATTCCACCACATATTCAATTCCACCCTCCTGCATTTGTTTCGCTTTAAGCGCAGCTGCCGTTTCCAGCTCAAACTTCTGCATTTGCATCATCAGCCGGGCATTGGCATCCAAGTGAGAATGGCGCGCACGCAGATGCTTATCCCTATCGCCACGCTGCCGGAATGCCTTGGTACAGAACGGACAGTCGTACGGTTTCTCGCCGGTGTGAATCCGCTGATGGTTCTTCAATGCATCGGCCCGATAAAATCGCTTGCCGCACTCGTCGCACTCGTAACGCCGCTCGCCACGATGTATCAATCGATGCTGGTAAAATACTGAGCCAGTGAGGAAGCGCTTGCCACAGACCAGGCAATGGTATGGTCGCTCGCCCGTGTGGCACTTGCGAATGTGATCATTGAGATCCGGTCGAATGGTAAATTTGCGGCCACAGTTCTCCTCCTGGCAAACGAACGGCTTCACACCTGCAGGCAATTGTAGACCATATGGGCGCATTTGAAACAGCGATTCTACTTACCCTGGTGGAAGCGAAGGTGTTGCCACAAATGGCTGGACTGAGTGTACGACTTGCCACAAATGTCGCACAGATATTGCCGCAATCGGCCCATGGTCGCCGGATTGCCGGTGCTACGCATTTCCTTTTCGCGCTTCTTTTTATTGAGATGCTTCACCTCGTAGTGCGGCTGTATCTCGTGGGCGTACTCGAAGTTCATGGCACAGAACTCGCAGGGCAACATAAGACGCTTGCCGGTCTCGTTGAGGCGCGGAAAATAGTGATAGCAGCTGTAGCTTCATGGTTGCGAGAGGAACAGATGCCTGTAGGTGGCCGTATGTGAATTGAAATTGAACTTACCGATGCTCCTGGAGCAGCTCCACATTGGCGAACTTTACCTCGCACACGTTGCACACAAAATAACGAGTCGGCTGCGCCTGCAGCTGTTTCAGTCCCTCGCGCAAGTAGACACAGTCCGTCTGAAAGTGGACACTGGCCTCCTTGGCGGTGGTCATACGCAGGTCGCAGGCGGTGCACTCGAACCGTCGCTCCGGCAGATGCGTGGCCGAGTGCACCAGCAGAAATGAAATGTCCGCAAAGATGTAATCGCAGAATTCACACTGCAGCACATTGCCCAGGACGAGGGTGGTAAAGTACTCGTTCTCTTGCTGGAGCGACATCTTCTCCAGCTCGGCTGTAATCGTCAGCAGCTGTTCTCCTCCCATCATAAGGTGTTCCAGCTGATCCTTTAAGGGTACTTTATTCTTGGCCGCAGCCTCCGCCACAGCCACGTCCCTTGCCGACGGATGGACGAAGATGTGCTCCAGCGCCATTTTGACATCATAGAAGGCGCGACCGCAATAATTGCACTTGAGCACTACCAGTAGCCCCAAGGTCGATGGAGCCGCATGCTGTTGCTGTGCATTCGCCTGTGCTGGGATTAGGTCGAGCGCATGCTTCTCCATGTGACGCACCAGGCCGGAGGTGTGCACAAATTTTCGCTCACAGATACTGCACTCGTTGGGACCCTTGATCGACGTCTTCTTCGCCTTGGAATTGTCGAAACCCGTCTCCAAATCATACTTCAGCTCGTCCTTCATATAGCGACGAATGCGCACTTGATTCTCAGCGATGATCCGTTCGCTGCGTGACTTCCGGGGTGGCGTCCCCGATTTCTTCTCCGTGGGTGCGGCCACTCGGCTGGTCACGATTGGTTTCGGCTGTGCATCGTATTCACAGCGATGGTCCTGAAATGAGGGCGCATCAAAGAGGCCATTGCAATTGGAGCACTTGATGAAGCGGTAGGCGTTTGATAGCGGCACTGCGGGACTTGGCTGGGACGTTGCTGGTGACTGCTTTTCGGTCACCTCAGCGGGCACGAGACTCTTCTCCGTTGTGAGCATTTTGTTATTCTTCACACCAGAAAGAAATTCACGTAATTTCTCCTGCTCAGCCTCCGCATCAAAGTCGATATTGCCGTCGGCCTCTTGTAAGATTTGCTTCAGAGCCGGATCCGCCAGTGTGCGCTCCACAGCCTCCTCTGCGGGCATATCAATGCCGTTCTGCAAATCAAAGATCCTCGCCAAATCCTCATGGCTAACGATGCCATCGGTGTCATTGGACACCAGCACTGTGGCGCCCGGCTGCAGTTCATTGTTGTTCACCATAATCTCGCCATCGAACTCGAACTCGGCCATCAGAAACTCACCGTCCGTGCATAGCTCCAAATTCGAATCCATTTTTCCCGAAAAAAATTGTATTCTTATTTTATTTTTTGTATTGTTTTTTGTTGGAGAGCTCGGTTGCAAATGAGCAGCCGGGCACAGTTCTCTGTTCCTCATAGACAGCTATGTCAGTGGGAACGGAGGAAAAAAGGCTGCTTTACACTGAATTCGGTGACACTGGCATGATTGACATTTTGGGCTGCACACTACGTTGGGATTTTGAAACATGTCTGACACGCGCCTTTTAACTTAAAATTTGAAAACTGACAAATCCGAGTAGAGGTGTAGTTCATAATTAATAGCCATATGGATGTTTTATCCTTTGATATGCACAGAAACAATGGCTCGAGTAAGGCATTTCAGATTTCAGATTTATCAGATCATGTTTATTTTAGGCAAATTATTTATTCAGCTTGTCATTGTTTTAATTGATTTCCACCACGATTACGTTAAAGTCTTTTAAATAATTATGACGTACCTAAAACGTCGATGTGTTAATGACAGCAAAAGCCATAATTCAACAACGAGCGCGCCACATTATCTGCCGGATACTCCTGCTCGCACCTGAGTGCTAGTCATGATTGGATCTTCCTTTTCAAACGCGATAAGAAACACTACTCTAATCTCCTTCAAAAAATGTGAAAAATGCTTGAGTCAACGCTGAAATATAATTAAAATATTCAAATAATAGTACTAAGAAAATGTGTATACCCTTTTTCCATCGGAAATGCATCACAAACGTTATAAACGGACAAGAGGAGATTCCTGCCTCCATAAAATCTATATATTCCTGTTCAGCATTTTTAACTTAGCCATGTTCCACCATCCGTCGTAAAGTTATGTATTTTATTCAGGGACTCCCTGAATGCAAAGGAATAGAAATTATTAGGGTTCTTGTTCAGGCTTAAATTTTTCATTTATTATTATTATAATTTGTATATTACATATAGTGGAACTTTAAGATAATGTGTTAAAAACGTTGAACCGCAACCTGAATAATTTATTAACATTTATTTCCTTTTGCAGTAGAACTCTTTAGCAGCGACGTCATTTTAGTTAGTCATTTTATAACTAAGATAAACGTTAAGACTACACAGTTATAAATATACACCATACCAATATAGTATACATATATTGCATAGTTTTGTTAAATACGCTATGGTTAATGCGAAAATCACACACACGCACATACCCATACATCCATCCCATACATATATAGTATAGGCCGATTGTTTATATTTTCTTTTAGGCTCAAACTGTCGAAGCTAAACACCACAGCAGGTAAAGGTGATTACGGGGCGGCAGTTATCAGTGAGTGCGCTTCTAGATAACGGGTTTGGCGAAAATGAGTAAACGCGCCGACATACCACCTCTGTTAATCAGTGCGATACCTTGGCTCGGCCTGGACGGCACGCTCAAACCACCACTGCATCCAGCTAAATCCACCACAGCTTAATCCACCACTCACTCAATCCACCACTGGGCTGTTAAACTTTCGATTGGATTACGGTAAATGGATAAAATTATGATTATCTAACACTAGACGTAAAGATCGCACTGTTTTTTTTGGTGTCGGCAATGCGTGCGAATGATTCACCAACAAAACAACAACTCAAATCCGTTAATTAATAACAAAAAAAAAAAAAAAAAAAATACAAGCTCCTTATCGTCAACTTGTTCGAAGATAATGCGCCAGCGTGGATACGAATACGTTCGGGTGTCAGGCATAGTCCGACGATTTAGGCACACTCCAGTAGCAGCTACCCATTAATGCTCTGCCCGCACACGTATCGCATTTCAGGGTGTTTACAGGCAATGAATTGGGAGAACGTCACATACGCCTACATCTCCGAGCCCGTGGAGTTTAGGCAGAGAGAGGGCAAGGGCATCGATTTTCGGAAGACGTTCGATGTGCGCGGCCAGGGCCCCGATGAGATGCTGCAGTTGTATATGCACAAGGCCCACCTGAACGACGACGTGGAGCGTATGCCGGCGTTGCAGCGACGCACCTATGTTTACGACATAATTAGAAGCAATAAAGGCCCTGGTTACTGGGTGGTAATTGCCAATTGAACTCCATTCCATAGACCCATACAATTAATCACCTTCATCGCAAATCAATTTTCACTGCTGTATTTTCCATTTTTTCGACTGTTGTTGTTGTTGTTTATCTTGTAGCCACCGTGCATGCAGGTGAGTAGCGACGTCTTTGCCCAGCCACCGCCCGCAGTGCTTCCCCCACCCACAGTGCGAGCCTCGCCTGGCAGCGAACGGCGCTGCGTAGCAGACGGAACCAGCCTCAGCATGAGTCAATCCTCCTCGTCGAACAGCTTGAGCAGCTTTGGCGGCGCACAGGGAGCCTTGCCAGGACCGAGCTTTGCCACCAACGTCATCGTCAGCAACAAGGGCTCCAAATACGAAATTAGCGGCCCCGTAAATTTCCAGCATGTGTCCGGTGATGTAACGCGGGATCGCACGCGAAACGCATTCGATTTAAATGCCGGCGCCAATGACAATGTGCTCAAGAAGTACATGATGGAGCGTGGCATATCCGAGGAGGATGTCGTCGGCATACAACGGCAGGAGCTCATCAAGAAAATTGTGCACTCAAATTTCACCTGGATGGTATGAAGAACAATATTTATACTGTTTACTATATATTGTACTCCAATCCTTTTGACAGCCAACCAAGCAGGACATGCAAAAGCCTGAGCGCAAACCGCCAAAGCTCGTCTATGCCACCATATCCACAAACAATCAAATCACACCACCGCCCTCACCACCACCAGCAGCAGCAGCTGCTCCCTTTTCCAACTATGCGTCGCTTACGTCCCGCTTTGTGGATATATCTGATATGGATATCCCGGTAGCACAGCCCGTTCAGGTGCAGCAAGCACAGCCAAACAGGCCGAGAATACCGCCACCGCCCTCAACAGTGACTGCGGCCAATACGCACGCCTATCCGGCGGCTATAGAGGTGCGTCCCTCACGGCAAAAGCCACAGAACGAAATATACGCCACGATTGCGCCACAAACACAACGCAAGGTGGGCACAATGCGAGTGCCTCCACCGGCGCCGCCCAAGCCGATGGTTGTGCCCAGCGAGAATAGACCCGCTGTGCAGTATGCTCCAGTTAAACAGCCACCTCCACCCCCTTTGAAAACAGCACCTGTACAGCCCCGAGTGGCACCTGCTGGTCAAAATGCGTACATTCCGCCACCACCGCCAGCACCAGTTGTGGCAGCTGTAGTCGGCGCACCTCCACCACCGCCAGCTATGACAGTTGCAACGGGAGCGCCCCCACCACCACCGCCACCACCCCCATTGGCTTCGGGTGCGCCGATGCCACCGCCACCGCCACCAATGGGTGGAGCTGCCCAACCGTTGGCAATTAAAAAGTCTGAGCAACCAAAGCTGGCGGCAGCCGCCGGTGATAATCGCGATGCTTTCTTGGAAAGCATCCGCATGGGTGTAAAATTAAAGGTATACTTATTATTGCACAAACTTTCCCTTATGTAAGCCTTATATCTAAACAATTTTGCAGAAAGTCGATCAAAAAGCAGCGACAATAAGCGGTATCAAGCCGCGAGCTGAAAAAAAACCACCACCAACAGATTTCTTGAGCGAGCTAAAATTGGGCATCACACTAAGACGCGTCAAAAATCCCAAAGACAATCCCTATTCCGATGCCAATGCAAACGCGGACGAATCACAAGTGTAGGCAAACCGGGCGCTATTTTTTAAATTTATGCTTAGTTGGGCAACACTTGAGGCAGCGGCGAAACTGAGCACCTTTTTAGTATTAAATCGATTATTTGCAATAGCACCACTTATTACCAGCCTGAAATCGAAATTCAAAACTTACTTATTTTAAAGTCTATAAGTTTATAAACCTATCTATTATCTATCTGCGCAGTAACAATGTTTTCTTTTATTGATTTTAAAATAACTATAATCTGGCAGACATACCACTTATAAAAATATCGACTATTAAGTTTTCAAATGTCTTCATGACAATTCACATTTAACTGTAAAATGTGTAAATAAATGTATGTGTATAGGGGAACCTGATAACTTATCTGGATGATTAATATTTATATTTCTTAAAGCTGACGGCGCTAATGAACACTGCACACAACAACTCGTGCGTATGTGTGCCATGTGTGAGTAAGGCATAATCAACTGGACGAGCCAGGTGAGCACAGTCGGCGGCAGAACCAAAAACAAAAATCATTTTTGATTCGAATTAGTGTTCGATAAGTCTGGAACTACCGCTACAGTAATATTACATTTTTGCATTTAGTTTTTTTTTTTTGTAAAGCATCTGGTTTTCATTTCATTTGCACAAGTAAATAGGAACATTATGCAACGGATTGCAGTTATTGGGGGCACCGGCATGACTGGCCAATGTGTAGTGGACTACGCGTTGGAAAAGGGTAAAGTACACTTGAGTGCATTATGATTGCCTTCCATTAAAATAAATGTTGGGTTTTTCAGGTCTGAAGGTGCGTTTACTTTACCGCACTGAGCCTACCGTTCCAGAACGTTTCAAGAACAAGGTCCAATTGGTTCAGGGCGATGCGACTAAATTTGAAGACGTGAAACGTCTGATCGAGGACGATGGCGTGGTGGACGGTGTGTGCGTTATACTGGGAACACGCAACAAATTGGAGGCCACAACTGAATTGTCCCGTGGCACTGAGAACGTTATAAAAGCCATGAAGGAGGCGAAGCTTACCAAGCTTTCCATTGTCATGTCTTCGTTTTTGTTGCGGTCTCTTAATGAGGTGCCCGCCGTATTCCACAAACTAAACGAGGAGCACCAGCGCATGCTGGATTTAACAAAAGCCTCCGGCTTGGACTACATTGCAATTTTACCGCCGCACATCGCTGACGAGCCGGCCAGTAGTTATACCGTATTGCATGATGAAGCACCTGGACGTCTGGTGTCCAAAAATGACTTGGGTAAATTCATTGTTGATTGCTTGGATCAGCCGGAGCACTATGGCAAAGTGTGTGGTATTGCTAAGAGCGCCAAGAGCGCTTAAGGCATCCACATTGACGTCAGCGATTCAGCAACAGAATTTGCATATAAATGGGAGACAAATTTCAATCGGTTTTATAAAAACGTACAATTAGCAATGCAATTAAAGCCTTTTAAGGTCCACCTACTCATATTTATAAAAGAAAAGAAAAAAACATCGTTATGTACACAAATGTGTGTGTAAAATGCGCACTGTAAACTTTCCATTTTGATATACAAAAAATAAATAAAATTTTAATTGCAATTACGTGCGGTATCAATTGGCAATCGGCGCATGTTCGGTCAGACACCTGAAATTTCAAGCTATTAGCAGCTGTCGCATATCACGTCATGCAGGCATTTCGAAAATGTGCACCTGTAGAAAATATACAAAACAAAAAAAACTAACTAAGAACAAAACAGATCTATGGGAAGCCAGAGATCAACTGCTTCCGCTTTCAGGCCCAATGCCAAAAAAAATTCATTAAGAACACAGGGAGAGAGATGCAATAAGAAAGAGAACTACATGTACTTGGGCACAGTGCGTGTTCGTTATAGTGGACATGGCTAATATAATGTAATGTGTATGTTTTTGTTTTCCAAAATTTCTAATATTCGATAAAGTTTAACGAGTTGCATCATATTGTTTGTTCCAGTTATATTTATAGAAATATTCATTTTATTGACAGTTAACTGTAACACATACATAAACATATGCATTTGATAAATAAATGCCTTGTCGTCCGCTGCTCTCTGCTACATATGTTCATGTTTCTGGTTTATTTTTGTGTAAAATAAACTTTTTGAATCTTTCTACGATTCGGTCGTTGGGCAGCCAAAACTGAAGTCCCCGCGCCGCCGATTGTATCTGATGCTGATGCAGCAGCTGTAATAAAAATAACATTACCGGGGACACATCAATTTTTGGCTTGTCGCAGCACCATGAACTTGAACTTGTCATAGAATTATCAGACAGATTGCAGACGGATGATTTCCGTTGCGTTTTCCGCTTGTAAATTTACAAAAAATATATTTAAAATCTACATCTTTAATATAATTTATTGCCTTTCAATTGCTTAATGCTACGTTTTCATCTCGATATGTATATCTATGCTACGGTTTATTTGGAAGATAATTGAGCTATCATATGTAGGTAGATATTGTCTAGTAAGCACTCGAGCAAAACGCCACAACAAATTATAAGAACATGAATTACAAATTAATAATAATACATAACTAAATTAACATGAATATATTTTATGAGCAATATATTGTTAAACAAGGCCTATAACGCGCTTTGTCCGATCAGATAACAAAAAATACATGCGGAAAGTAATATATAAAAATCAACACAAGTATAATATGAATGTTTGTTTATGTAATTGTAATCGTAATGGAATTAAAAGCAAACGCTCATTAGGTAAATCTAATACGGCTCGGCCGCTGGGCAGTTTTAGATAATAAACTATGTAAAGCCCAAGAGCGTTTGCCCAATTTGACTAGTTGAACCGACACGCTCTGAGAAAGCTTGAAGCGTTAAGCCAACACAACTACTACTACTGGTGCTGACGCCTATAAGACCTTCTTCATGTATTTCTTATTAAGATTTTGTAAACTAGGCAGCTCGCAATGGCGTGGTCCATACATGGAAATGGGTGCACAGTACTCATAGCCAATGCGTTCATAGAAGCCATCCTGATCGATGGTCGACAGATAAATTGTATTTAAATCGAGCACCACACGGCAATAGTCCTCGGCAAACTTCATAATCAGCTTTCCAAAGCCCTGGCCGCGATAGGTCTTGTCCACAACCACCGACTCCACAAAGCACGCCTTCTTTTTGGATGTGATGGGGCTAAGCTTCAGATGCGCAATCACACGACACATGCCCTCCGTCGTAAGGACCAGGCTGCAGGGCAGTGTATCGCAAGACGCTTCTAGGGAGCGCATGCGTGCAGTTTCGGAGCGCGGCCATTCGGAGTTAATGAGCGCGCATGTATCCTTCATTAGCTCCGGAAAGTTGTGTATAGGCACCACATTGAATGGACTGCCGGAAACATTGAACGGTGGAAGCCCCTGTAAATGGACACAAATTATTAACAAAATGCCGATAAGACTCAAATCGATTTAAAAACTGCGTTTGCCTATGTGTGGTCCAGCTACCTCATAGTACGGCTCCGGTTTAATATAGCGCATATCGCTTTATCTGAAAAACTAATTTGGCCGACTGTTGTTGTGCCAGCATCAGGCTACGAAAGTATATAAAAATCTAAAAGAGAACAAATTAAATTCTATTCGTTTCTACTAGAGGTACAATTTGACAATAATTTTTCCAATTTATTTTCATAATACAAAAATATTAATATGTTTTATTAACACAACGGCCATGAGGGAATTAATCAAAACATATTACACAAATTGAGAGCAATATTTAAAGCAAGGCTGCCATTGTAGGTAAGGTGGAAAGAGATAATACAAATAATCAAATCCAAAAATAATTGTTGCTACGGTTCACGGATCAAGCTGATTTTCGGGCAACTGATTTGGATTACGATATAAAAATTATTTAAATACTGGTTTGAAGTGTTACTACAAAAGAGTAGTTTCAAAAAAAAAAAAAGAAAAAGATTTGCCTTTTTCATATTTTAAATTCATAGGTTTGAACTTATGTTTTTAGCCTTTTGGAAGATAAGGTTACAGCTACATATAAACAAAAAGAAATATTCACTGTGTATATATAGCAAATAGTTGTATTGCTCGAGACCACTGTGTGGGCGTTAGAAGTCATGGACAATGCACACATACATATATGAACTATATATGCATGCGTATAATTTTGTCCGCGAAAATCAAGGTGAGGCATAAAAAAAAGAACAGTTTTTCTAAACGCTAACGACACATGTGCGACCTTGAATGGCCAATCGACAACAACATACATATATGAAATACAAAAACATATTTACACGCATTCTTGGGATTACTTGGTAATGATTTATATATTTATGACCATATACAGTGCAGTAACGATAAAAACAGTATTATGCGCTAATAGAAAACCGCACACACACACACACTTAAACTCGATTTAATTGTTGAACAATGCGTAATTATTGATTTTTCTGCTGTTTACCATTTCGAGCACTCGCTGCTCCTTGCGTTGTGTTTCCTGACGAGCGCCACGACGAAACGTATAGAGCGGACTGATATAGTTTCCAATTCTGACGATCCGACAGAAAATAGGCCAAGTTCCGCTGGCCGAGCAAAATGTTTAATATACAATTGATGTTGATGATAATGTCTGTGTTTGTATTTGTGGCACCGCTGACGGCAGTGGCGCACGCTTCGCTAATTTTGCACAAAAGAAAAGGCTTGATATGTGTGTGTGTGCTAGCCTAGCCTTGCCTCTTCTATGCTTTATTTAAATGTGAGTTTGATTTGAACAACACAGCCGTTACGTTTTGTTTTATTTTTAAACATTTTGTTTAATATATATTCATGTGTGGAGCGATGCAAATGGGTTGCCACCTTGTTTAAAAAATTGATCACTATACCAACTCTATGCGTAAATGTATCGGCTGACCACCGCTCTCTATCGGCAGTTCAAGTGTATATCGGAAATTATAAACAAAATATAAATAACAATAAAAGTGGACTACTTGCACGACTCGCAAGTGCATGACAAAGTAAACGATAAATGCACACACATACTAATATGCTAACAGCTAAATAGTGAACTTACAGTGCGCTCTTCGCAGTAGTAATTATTAAGGAGCAGCTGATAAATTTTCCTGTTCGCGACACTGAATTATTTATTACACAACAAATAAATCAAATAAAGACATATCGACAATGTGCAACATCTTAAAATTGGCAGCGTGCAGTCTATAAATAATTTGTAAACAAACTGTGCAAGAGGAAAGACGCCCAAACAAGCTAAAAGCGGCCAGGCATTGACATTGACCCACTGCTCGATTAGCAATTGTTGTTTTCTGTCGTCGGCCGACGCAATTAAATAGGAAATCGTTTCACATTTATTCCCTCACGTGTAAAAGTGGAGGCAATGGCGAACCGACAACCGGCCCAAGCGCCCGAGAATCATCTGCGCCTATCCTGGCATGACACCCAGATGATGGCTACGCTGACTCCACAAACCGTTATGGACTACTTCTGCCGCAAGAGCAATCCCTTCTATGACCACATGTGCAACAATGAAACCATTCGGATGCAACGTTTAGGCGTTGAGCACCTGCAGTAAGTTCTATAGCAGTGATCAGGGATTGCGTTTAATAAATCAAATCCTCTCGATTTTCTTTGCAGAAACATGATTGGAATGGAATATATCTTACTGCATGTAGCCGAACCGATTCTATATGTCATACGAAAACAGCACCGGCACAGTCCCTCGGAGGTGACTCCAATTGCCGATTACTATATAATTGGAGGCACTGTGTACAAGGCTCCCGATCTGGCCAATGTGATAAATGCGCGTATTGTAATTAAATAAATGGACAAGTATAAATTCATTCTTCTAATGGAATTTGCTTTCTTTTAGCTCAA
The DNA here is from genome assembly GCA_035043915.1 of Drosophila paramelanica. Classification (NCBI taxonomy): domain Eukaryota; kingdom Metazoa; phylum Arthropoda; class Insecta; order Diptera; family Drosophilidae; genus Drosophila; species Drosophila paramelanica. Next base: position 3,592,400 of record JAWNMO010000354.1, on the reverse strand, counting down.
TACAGTCGTAAATCTGCAGACAGCCTTTGAGGAGGCCAGTAGCTATGCCCGCTATCATCCCAACAAAGGATACACTTGGGATTTTACCTCGAACAAAGTGTGTAAGTACTTACTATGCGTTCATTACAATTTCCAGGAATGTTGCATTACTCATTCGATTTTCGTAGTATCCGACAAGTCCAAGTCTGACAAAAAGGATACGAATGCGGCAAAGGATGACAACAGTGGAACGCTATTCCAAAAGCAACGAGTGGACATGTTGTTGGCTGAACTGCTGCGTAAATTTCCACCGCCTATACCACCAGTGCTGCAGAATTTGCAGCAGCCACTGCCAGTTGCAGTGGGTCCTGACGGTGGCATGATGGCGAACTCAATGGACTTTCACGCCACTGGACCATTGGATATAGCAACGGAAAGCATTGATATGAAGCCGCCACCTGAGAAAAAATCCAAGTAAATGGGAGGCGGCTGCAGTTGGATCGTATATTTGATATTAATTGTACATAAAGTATTTAAAGTAAACACAACTTAAACTAGGGTATTTGATTTAATCTTGATCTTGAGCACTCTGTGCATTAGCTGTATCTTGCTTCCGGTTTTTCGAGTGCACTGTCAGGCTGTGGTTGGTATAGGCAAGTATACTCTTGAATGACTGCTTACAGATGTGGCAGGGCACTGATTTAGTGGGTGTACGATAAACGCCTGCGTGCGCGACTTTCTTGGGGACCTTTTTGACCGGTGGCGGCGCCATTTGTATAGTTTTTGGCTCTGCGTTTGCAGTTGTATTGGCTGCCGAAGTGGCTGGACCAATGGTTTTTCTGCCAGGCCATGAATTCAACTTACTCACGGCCACATCTTTCTCAGCTTCTGGCATTATGCTCTCACGTGGTTTCGAGCTGACATCGCTTACGGCCAGTGAGGTGCCAACCAATTTCGGTAGCTTTGCCTTTTTCACGTGGTTTAGCTCCGTGTATTGGAGCTTACGCTTCTCGCCTGGCGGTATCTTGTCACAATTCTGCATTAGGTGTATGTGAAGCGCGCGTTCCAGCACGAATTGCTTGTCACAATATTTGCAGAAAAATGAATTCTTGTTTCTATTTGCTGGCCGTGATTTCCAGTGTGAATCCATATGAGTATCGAGAGCAGCCTTATCTTGAAAGGTGGCAGTGCACAAATGGCACTTAAACTGATGAATCAGCCGGGGCTTAACCGCTGCAGCTGGCAGGCTCTGTGAAGTGCTTGGCTTGCCATTGTTGCTGTCAGCGGTGCGTGGAAGCATGGACTTGCGGAATGCTGCATTGCCAATCAGGCTGGGCTTGGCTGCAGGCAGACAGCTGCGGCGAACATTTGGATTGCCCAGCGCAGCCACTTTGCGTGCTGGGCTGTTTAAAGTGGTCTTCACAACGATCGACATGCGTTGCTTAAATGTTGTGCCATTCACTGTGGGCAGGTACGAGCGGCGTGGCCGTGGCAATGCGGCAACTGGGGGCAATTTTGGTTGCTGTTTTGGCTTAGTTGAGACTTCGGTCAGTTTCATCGCCTTGGCAATCAGCTGGGACACTTCGTTGACCATGTCCGTAACCGCAGTCTCCACATGTTTTTTGTCTTGAGCAACTACTGCTTGTGGCAATGGTGATGGTGGTTGTATGCAAATTGATGGTTCCTCATTTGATACTGAAATAAAAAAACAGATAAAGAGAAAAACAAAAAACCAAGAACTAAAGGATTTACCCTCAGTAATATTCTCTAGCACAACATCAGCGCTTAAAGGATATATGTTTGTTTTATTGTTGTTTTCCTTAACGGAAATTTCATCGAGTGTGGCATTGGCCTCATTAAACATTGTGTTTGTCTTCACTGTCGTGGCTGTGGCGTCTATGGTTGAGGACAGCGTGGAGTTCTGGTCTTCCGGCTGTGTATTCTCCTTGTTATCAGACATATCAGCCTGGTGCACATCAGATAATGTCATATTTTTAGTTGGTGTCGAGCAAAGCGCATTGTGGTTGTTGAGGATGCTCTTGTCAAAGGGACGCAGGGGTGAGATCTGATCTTTAGCAATGTCGTTCTTGATGAGCGGCTCAAGTAGTGTTTTCACATCCATCCTCTTCTCCTCGAGGGTGTCGTCATGTTTGAGGTTTACCTCCATGCTCTGCATTTCCAGATATTGGCTCGCTTGGGTTGTCATTACCGATTGCCATTTGCTGGCCAGCGTGTCGTCGGCGTCAAAGGACAAATACATGCTAATGCTATCCTCGCCGGGTGCGATTGAACGGCGAGAGTTGTCCATGATCACACTGTTTACACGTTATATGCACTTATTTTTTTCAAACGAAAAAGTGAAATATTAATTTGTAATGAATAAGAATGCAAGAAAAATCGCGCTGAAGATCACCGACGCTTTGGCTGTACCAACAACTTTTCGTTAATATTTCAAATGTGTTAGTCAACACTAAACGCGCCAGACAATTTCGAACGGCGTTATGAATAAACTGCAGCTTCGAAGTAAACCAATGAAACAATTTTTTTTATATTTTTTATATTACTTGCTCTAAATATCCTTTTCTACTTTTGAATAAATCTAATTGTATATGAATAATATGTGACAGTTTTTACTTTAAACGCTTTTTACGAAAATCACTAATATATTTAACAGCCCTGACTTATCGACTATCGGTATATCGTTATCGTTTGTATATAAAATTTCGATATTCCTTGTATATACACAATTGGTACTTGGTATTTGCATAAAAAGACTTGCGAAAGTATTGTACAAATTTAAATACTCATTGGATTTTTTGTTAATAAAATTAAAGTCCCTGCTATTGGATAAACGAGCATAAAATAACGATAATTCACGTCACGACACACACACAAACAAAAGGAGGTGGCGTCAGCTGCGATTGTGAGTCACTTCAGCAAATTTCCCAAACTAGCTAAAAAAAAAGTTCGCAACCACTTGCTAAGTCATCACTTCGACGAAAACAGCTCATCTCAATAATCACGTCAAAATGGCTGCTGTTGCCGATAATGAGCCACGCACTGAGCTGCAGGAACTGCAGCTAAAGTCTGCTCAAGTTGCCGACGAATCGCTGGAAAGCACTCGTCGCATGCTCAGTTTGATGGATGAGTCCAAGGAGGCTGGAATTCGCACTCTAGTAGCCCTGGACGACCAGGGCGAGCAGCTGGATCGCATCGAGGAGGGCATGGATCGCATCAATGCGGACATGCGTGAGGCAGAAAAGAATCTCAGCGGCATGGAGAAATGCTGCGGCGTTTGTGTGCTGCCATGGAAGAAGGTCAACATTAAGGATGACAGCGACAGCGCCTGGAAGGCCAATGACGATGGCAAAATTGTGGCCAGCCAGCCGCAACGTGTCATCGATGAGCGCGAACGTGGCGGCATGGGTGCGCCACCTCAATCCGGTTACGTAGCTCGCATTAACAACGATGCGCGCGAGGATGAGATGGATGAGAATTTGGGACAGGTGAACTCAATGCTAGGCAACTTACGCAACATGGCCATAGACATGGGCTCCGAGCTGGAGAACCAAAACAAGCAAATCGATCGCATTAATGCCAAAGGTGATGCGAACAACACTCGCATGGATGGCGTTAATAAGCGCGCAAATAGTCTGCTCAAGAGCTAAACGGTGCACAAAACGAAACTATGGGGCTCCTCCCCATTTCATCACCCACTCGAAACCACTTGCTATCTCACACAAACTTTCACCAACGCAAACCAACTACAACAACAGGGAACAGAAGTTGTGGGCACAAATATACTAGCAGTAGCAGCTATATTAGTTGATTTAGTTGTTGCTACTGCAATATCAAAATTTATATTGTACGTATACACAAACAAACAAAGAAGAAAAACAAAAAATTTACGACTAACACGACGAACCCATCTATATAAAATATCTACTCGTATACCTATTGTCTAACTAACGTTTACACAAAAGTGAAACATAAATTTTTTTGTCATGAGATTTTTCATGAATACATTGTACTCATGTTTTTGGTACAAACTTTTTGAGGCATTTTTTACGACCTTTATGAAACAAACTATGCAACTTAGTGTTGTAGTCTTTTATGATAAAATATTTACAACTTGTGCAACCCGAAGGTGAGGCATTTATAACGGCAAGGAGGAGACGGAAGGAACGAACGTATGGTTGAGAATTAAATTAAATATTTAAGGGTAGTGTCATATTCATAGCCAATTTATGTGCATTCTTTGTGTACGCCAGTTTGTTAATACTATACAAGTTAGATACTATACTATATATGTATCTTAATGTAACCCTTTTCTATTTATAACATATATACTTACATATACGTCAAGCAAATTGTAAACCCAGTTTTTTATATGTTTAAGCCGTTGTGTATTCGCAATAATGTGTTTGTATATGTTGTATATTACAAAATTATTATGTATATTGATTAGGTTTATATACCTATGTATTAACCGCTTGAAATGATTATTTTTGCCACTTTAGTTATTACATTAGCTGTTATCAATTGCAACAATTTAAATTGAAATTAATTCGCCACCAAGAAAAGAAGCTTGTTTCATTTATTCTCAGTTTTTATACACTACTATAAAATTACATTCTTCTTTTTTTTAAGCGCGCCTAAAGTAGTTATATGTTGCGATGTAAGCCTCAAAATCGTCACCACAATCTTCGGCGTGCACAAATTCGATTTCAGGTGCTGCCTCAACTGGAATGTACACAATGCTACCGCGCATCACGGTAATTTCTTTGGGACCCTCTTTGGTGTTAAGCTTTAAGGTGCGCACACCCTTTAATGTCAGCAATATGGAGCCGTAGGGCTGAAATTGCAGTCGATAGGTATCTACGGTATTTTTTATGGCCACGTGCATCACCGCAAAGTCGTTAACAGGTGGCACAAAAACCTGTACGGTATCATCGATGCGATAAGGCAAGAACAGCTTGGATCCCGCGCTTTTCCCCTCGAATATCACAGAAGCCAGTAGCTGCTCAACGTCCTTATACTTGGGTGTGAGTCCAGCACGAATCACATTGTCGGAACAGGCCATACATTCAACACAATCACCATCCAAATATGCGTGTATCTCATTGGCACCCAGGTAAATGGCCTGACCAGGCTGCAGTCGCACCAGATTTAGAAAGAACAGGGACAGTACACCTACATCGCCGGGAAAGTCTTTTCGGATGGTGGTAAAGGTCTCCAGCAAATCATTGGACTTTAGCTCTACAAAATGAAATTAAACAATGTGAATTTAAAACGTCAAGTTGGTAATGATAGCGGCGCCCTGCCTTTCTCATAGTCTTTGGCTATCTCGTCGATGCACTTGGCAATCTGCGCTTCATCAGATTTCATTAGGATCTCGTAGCATTGCTTTAGGCCCTCCGTGTTCCGCAGCTCGTGCAGCGCCTGTATCGCCTCGTGGCCGATGAGCTTCGTTAGCGGCTGGAACTCGTCAATGTAGTCGATAATGTCTTCCACTGGCTGAAAACCAACCAGAGCCAGGAACGGTGTCAGGGCTATACTTAGCTCGGGCTTATGATTGTCATCCTTATATATCGTCGGCCGCTCCTTATGTAGACGCTCCGCCTCGCACTTGTTTGGATGCACCTGTATGCTGAGTGCTTTCTTAATGCTCAGCACTTTAAACAGATAGGGCAGATCCTCCTTGAGCACACGGTCCAGCGTTTCGCCCGTCTCCTTGACAATGGAAACACCGCAGAAATGCGTGCCCATCCACATTTCGGCATAGGATTCGTTTTCGTTGAGGACAAAGTCCGGATCGTTGGCCATGGCCATCTGGGCAACGGTCGAATAAATGCCTGTTTTCCCCCACTCATATGTTTTCACCCAGCCAGTTAACTCCATTTTGTGCGCTTGTTGGAAAAAATACCTTTCTCGCCTAACTGGGAGGTCAACCTGAAGGTGATAAGAAACGTAACATATGATTCCATCTGTTGTGAATGGGGTGAGAGGTATAAAACGCCTCAAGATTGCGTTCCGTTTCGATAACAGTTTAAATGAATTGCGTTTGTGCCAATAATAACCTTTTAGCCACGCCTATATCTCAACATACACTAAATGAATTTTCAAAATTATTTATTTTTAATTTTAAATTATTCTACATACTTTAAAAGTGTCAGACAGTGTGACCGCAAGCAACAAATATCCAACTCGAATATTCCAATAACAATGCTAACAGTTAACAAGTTACAATTGTGTGATCTAGAGGTTAAGAAAAACACAAAGAGCGAACGTGACGTCACAATTTTAGTTTGTGCTTTGTTTATATTGCTTTGATATTGGCACGTATTAGATTACGGGCACATATTGAATCCATATAAAGTGTTAGTTTGATGCATGATATATATGATGTGTGCAGTAAAAATATGGAATTATGCCAAATTTCGTCAAATTGACTTGCCTATTACTATATTTAAACTACATTAAGATTGAACTAGGTAATATTTTTAAAATGGAAAAAACAAAATTTTTAACATAACCTGTGATTTTCTTAATTATATACACATTTAATTTAAAGCTTTGCCGGCATAAATCGATAAATTGCATGATCATTTTTTAAAATTCTGCATTTTGAAAATTATATTTTTTACATTAGCTTCTTATTTCACGCTGTTGCATTACTTTAACAGCTTTTGTCTGTTCATTTACTTAACATTTGCCCAAATGCAAAAGCTTACAGAAATATCGCCGAAGCGCTCATCGCTAATGACAACTTGCATTTTGTCGGCGTTTTGATTTTTTTATTGCATTTTTTATTTTGTAAGGTACGTAATATACTTTATTATCATTTACGCAACTAGTTTCACGGTAAATATTTATTTGTTATGCTATGCAAGCATAGCTTTCTGCTATGCACAAGAAACATACGAACTAATATTGTTTAAGGGCTCATATATATGCATATGTACAAACATATGTACATATGTCATATGTATTTAACAGCTTCGTAAAGTCACGTTTCATGTTTAAAAATTTGATATAATTTCGAAATTAAAGCATTTACGTTTTACAGTTGTGCAGCAGTAAATCGGTTGGTTATTTTGGTATACATTGTATATACATACATGTATTTGTAAATCAAAAATCGCTGCATTGTCAAAATTCAATCATGTTGCTAGTTCAGAAAATTCATAGGTTCCGTCAACTGGGTCAGCGTTGCCAATTACGTTTACGAGCGTTTTCGGCCAGTTATAATTCCACTTACAGCGTAGCGCAACATTTCCGAAAGCAGGCAACGCGCCTTCTAAATTCCAGTCAGCTAGCACCGACAGCAGTGAATTACAGGTATTCCATGGCTATGCGTTCAGCATTTATTTTAATCTATCTGATCTCTTTTCTTGTTGCAGCACACACCTCAATTTGCCCCAGCCCAGCGTCATGGCCAGCAAATTCTCTCATTTCGTACTGCCAAATACGCAGCCAATTGCCGATTTGGATTGTAAAAACGCTTTTGAAAACTTAACCGATAAGGAAAAGCTGTACGCTCACTATTTTAGCAAGGCTTCGTGGGATGGCGGTCTTATTGCCCTGATCCAATCCAGCCCCGAGGCACCGCTTATCTTTTCGCTGCTGCACCGTATCTTCGTAGCCGAAAAACCCGCCGAGCTTAAGGAAAAAGCATTGAGTGCGGGTGCCACTGAAGATGATTTTACTGTGAGTACGCGAAATACAAAACATTTACTTTTACTTATTTAATGAGACTAATTCAAAATAATTTAGTAAGTCTTAACATTTTTATTACCATATCTTGTGTGTAACCGATCTGGATTAAACAATTGATTTTATTGCTATAGTATATTTAAGTATAGTGTCTAGTGTTTAGTTATTTATCATTTAAAATACCCGGAGATGCAATAAGTTAAGATATATACTGCACAAAAACAAAAAATTAATTTTGCATTTAATTATTGTAAACTTATAGGCATTCCTGGTCTACGCGTGTGGCGTATTCGCCAATGCTGGCAACTACAAGGGCATGGGTGACAGCAAAATCGTGCCCAATTTGACGGAGGACAAATTTAAGGCAATTGTTGGCGCTTCGGCCGCTTTTGCTGCTGAGCCCCGTGTTTCCAAGATTTATGAAAAGGTCAAGGATCTAATTTATGCTCTGGAAGCACGCAACGAAGTGTTGGGCTTTGCGCCGAACGGCATTACCACATATTGGTCGGACAACTGCACCAAGGAAGACTCGGAAATTGTTAATACCTGGCTAACAACAAAGCGCATTGAACCGTACATGTGCCGTACGTTTAAGGTGACGGAAAATGGGAAAACATTTTATGACATTAAACTTGGGTCGGTTGAGGAGTCTAGCAAAGAGGGCATAACCTTGGCGCTGGAGGAATACAAGGGCAATAATTTTCGCGTCACCCGCGGCGACTACCATCCTCTGTTGCAGCGTGTAAACGAGAATTTGCTTCAGGCAAAAAAATTCGCCGCCAATAACAATGAGGTGAAAATGATCGAGCATTATATCAAATCGTTTGAGCAGGGCTCCCTGGATGAGCATAAGAATGGCTCCAGGTGGTGGATTAAGGACAAGGGACCTGTTATCGAGACCTACATTGGTTTCATTGAAACGTATCGCGATCCGGCTGGTGGGCGTGCCGAATTCGAGGGCTTTGTGGCTATGGTGAACAAGGAAAGTTCCGCCAAATTTTCCGAACTGGTCAATCGGGCTGAGAAACTCTTAGAATACTTGCCCTGGACAGAGGCCTATGAAAAGGACTCGTATCTGAAGCCGGACTTCACGTCGCTGGATGTGTTGACCTTTGCTGGGAGCGGTGTGCCAGCTGGCATTAATATACCCAATTGTTAGTAGGCTTTTAGTTATTATAGATAACAGTTATATATAATGGACTATCTCTTTAACAGATGATGAAATTCGGCAGGATGAGGGCTTCAAGAACGTATCGTTGGGAAATGTGCTGGCCAACATAAATCGCAAAGACCCCATACCTTTTCTATCCGACCCGGATCAGACCCTCATGAAGGAGTACAAAGTAAAAGCCTTTGAGGTGCAAGTGGGATTGCACGAGCTGCTCGGCCATGGCAGTGGCAAACTGTTCCGCACCGATGAAAATGGAACCCACAACTTTGACGTAGAGACAGTGAAGAACCTCATTACGGGCGAGCCAATCACAAGCTGGTATAAGCCGGGCGAAACGTATGACACGAAGTTCGGCGGTATTGGTTCTTCCTACGAAGAGTGTCGCGCAGAAGCGGTTGGCCTCTATTTGTCCCTGCAGCGAGATATTCTGGAAATATTTGGTTTCAAGGATGCTGCCGAGCAGGATGACATCATTTACATCAATTGGCTGAGCCTCATTTGGAACGGCATGGGTGTTGCCCTCGAAATGTACAATCCCAAGTCTAAGCAGTGGCTTCAGGCACATTCGCGTGCGCGTTTCGTCATCATGAAAGTATTGCTCGAGGCAGGCGAGGGATTCGTGACTGTTGAAGAGACCGAGAATGGCAAAAATCTGTTGCTGACATTAGATCGTAGTAAAATTCAAACCGTTGGCAAGAAAGCTCTGGGCGAATTCTTGACGAAGCTGCAATTGTACAAATCTACAGCAGACATCGAAGCCGCTTCGAAAATGTACGAACACTATTCTGAAGTGAACGAGAGTGGATCGCATCCTTGGGCCAAATGGCGGGATATATGCTTGGCGCATAAGAAGCCGCGCATTATTCTGGTGCAGGCCAACACAGTTGTCAATGGCGGCAAAGTGGAGTTAAAAACATACGATGCGACCCACGAGGGCTTTATACAGTCTTGGGTGGAACGTTATCCCACTACTGATATTGATGATGTGCTGGAGCAAATAGTCGATAAAGATAAGAAGTATTTCCCTATAGCTTATTCAAAGTAAAATGGCTGCGAATTTCACATTCATGTTGATACTGAAAATATATATAAAAATCTTTAGCATTTTTTACTGCCAAGTCGTGTTTTTTTTCTGTTTTAAAGAAAATATTTGAATTTCCAATGTTCGCTGTTCGGCTTAAGGCATCTCAGTAGTAATATTTTTTCGGTTTCACCTTGCTTAAAAATGAAGCCTTTTACGATAAGCTTTATCCGCTGTGCCTGGTTGCATTGATGAATCCTTTCGCAATTTATCGAAACTGAAAAATATCGATAAAAATATGGTTGCCATGATAAGTATGAATTCGTATGGTTTTTTTTTTTTTTAGTTATATTGATACATTTTGTATAACAGTATTGTACCTTACATTTTCGAATAGTTTGTTTTTACGTTGTTTTGTTACCATGTCATCGCCGAATAAGACGTATATAAATGCGCGAGACGCAGCCCCCGCAGTTCACGCGACAGGGCGATCCAGCAACATTGTCACAGTTGACGAGGACCTCGTTTACAAGAACGCAAAATATTTCAGCGATACAGTTAACCAAGGCGATCAACGGAGCGTACAGATGTCTATTGAAAATCGTCTGCGCCGACAGGCCGCCAACGCTGAGTTTCTAATGTCCGACGAATTAAAGGAACTGAAGAATAAGGAGTTTATCGATCGTAAGTGGCGTCAACAATTGCGGAATGAATGCGAGGAACTCAGGACACTGGCGGAGAACCTGCGTTTGGCAAAGATTACCAAGGAACTGGACGAACATATGGCTGAAATTCATAAAAGCAGACAGCTGGCCAAGAATGCCAAAGCGCAGGGCTTGAGGAGGGCTGAGGCCGAAAGGCAGGAGATGTTGGCAAAGGAACAGGCGCAGGAGTTGCTCAAGAAGGAGCAACAACAAAAGCTACGCGAGACGCTATCCGTGCAAATTGAAGAGAGGCGTCGGCGGCGAGAGCAGCAGTTTGTCCAGACGCTGGCAGAGCTGCAGGAGCGCATGGACATGCAGCGGCAAATCGAAGAAGAGGATAGGGCACAGCAGCTGGAGCTAGAGCGTTTGAAGCACAAGAAGCGCACTGATATGATTGAGTTTATTGAGCAACAGCGAGAGTACAAAGAGCTGGAGAAGGTCAAGTTCAACGAGGAAGTCACAAAAGTGTTTGAGAAACAAATGGAGATGGCCGAGGAGAAACAAAAATTGGAGCAGGCCAAGCTGGAAGTGCAACGTAAGCAGGAGGAGATTAGCTTGCGTATTGGTCATCAGGTGTTTGAGATTGAGGTACGTCTGGTGGAGTCTTTACAGATGCAGCAAATTCAATATTGTTTTTTATTAATTACCACAGAATCGGAAGCGCCAACGCGACAATCTGTTGCTGGATCTGCTGCAGGCAGAGTACAAGGCCAAGGATGATGCACGCTACCGACAGCAGCTCGAGCAGGAGCAAGTGCAGCGGCAGCGTACCCGACAGGAACTGGCTCGATATCGCGCCGAAGCATTTGAACGTCAATTGGAAGAATCGCGCAAGAAGAAGGAAGAAACTATCGATCGCAACATCATGTGCACTGATCAGCTCGGAATAGAGGAGAAGGAATTGGAGGAACGACGGCGTCGCAAGGAACACGGCTCCTTACTGCTGTCCATGATTGCGGACAACAATCGCAAACGTGCTGAGGCAGCAGCGGAGAATATACTCTTCTTTGAAGAAAAAGCCAGAGCAGAGGCCGAACTGAGTGAGCGCATCCAGGAAGAGCGACTCAAGATGCTTAGCGATGTGCCGCCTGCAGTGCTACAATATATGCCTAAACAAGCTCTGTCCGAATCGGATCGCAAGTATTTTAACATTCAGAAAAAACAGTAATCGTGAAACAAGGGGGCAGTAGATATGCGTGTAATTGGACACCAAGAAAAACATTGGTCCAAGGTTATTTTAAATTTAAAATTGTGCTAGAACGAACATTTGTAAACATTCAACACATACTAAAATCCTTAGCTGGCATTTAAAATACAGACACCCAACCCGCCCACAGGGCCTACGTGACGTGTATCATTCATGGCATAGAGTTGCCATATTGCTTCGACCGCTCTAAACAAATCTTGAGGTTGGTACGATAATCACGATTTGAGAGCGCTATTTTTTTTTTATTATAATGCAACTATTTAAGCATTTTATTTAGCGAAATGTATGTTATATTAAGTTCGAATAGTAAATAGTTAAATATGAATAAATGGTCAAAACCAATGTCACCATTATAAATAGAGTTTTTTAATAGACAATGCGGCAAAGAGTGGATTCTCTGGGTTTTTTATTTGCAAACTTAAACATGTTAAACATGGATTAAAACAGAAACAACAATCTACATTTTAAAAACTTAAGACATCTGCAATTTTATTAATATTCCTTTTAAATTAAAGCAAACAGTGAATTATGAAATCACGATTTTGTAGCTCTACAACAGCCGCATTTTGGGTATGCTTGGCAGCCCTGTCAGATACCCAAGCAAAACAGCGTCTGGCAACACTAACACGTCGCATTCGCTTTAGTTCAATGGCGGACGGTAATGAAAAAAGTGGGAGTGATCTTTGTTTTTCATATCAGACAATTCAGACGAATAAGAGTTAAAAAAAATAAATGCCTAAGTTGCAAACAATTCAAGCCAATTCAAAATTGCAGTGTTTTTAAAAGAATGTAGTGCAGTGAGATAAAGCAAAAACAAAATGATAAAAACTGCAAAATACTGCGAATGGTCATAGGCAGACAGATACGCGGAAGCAGTGTAAAATAGAAAAGGCAAAACAAAAAAGCGAACTTTGTACGCTGCATAGTATAGACAAACATCATAAACAAAGTGAATAATAATTTTAAAAAATGTCTGCACAACGTTTAAACGCGGCCGAAAAAGATTTGGAAAAGTTCATTAAATTCCTGGCGCTAAAGTCCACGCAAATTGTGGTGCAAGCGCGCCTCGGTGTGAAAATACAGACGCAGTGCAATCCGCTGGCTGGTAACGACTGGTTCAACATTGTCGTCCAGGATCAGCCTGAAGTGCTCGAGGATACGAAGCGGGCATGGGCACTGAAGCCAGGCGACAGCATCTTGCAGCGCCTGCCGCTGTGCGTCGAGATATCACTCAAGACGACGGAGGGCGATAAAATGATACTTGAGGTGTGGTCCCTGGATCTGTTGCCAGTGGACAATAATAAAGCGGCAGCGGGCGATGATTGCAAGGGCGAGGGCTGCAACACAAACGGCTGCAATGACAGCCAAACACTGAAGGCCTCGCACGCCATCTACAATCGCATGGGCATCATGCTGAAGTCCCTAATTTCGCTCACCAGGACGACGCCCGCTTATAAGCTGTCGCGTCGCCAGTGCCCGGAATCCTATGTCATCTACTATCGCATCTATGTGGATCGACCGCAGGTGCACACACTGGGTGAGGGCCATAAACAGGTCAAGATTGGCCAGCTCAATACAATCGTGGGCTCGCTAATCATGTCGGTTGCCTATCGCACAAAATTGACCATCTCACCCACGGCTGGCCGTCAGGCGGCGACGGCACATCAAACGGACCAGCACAATACTGGCATTATGCTAAAGTCGGATCACTTTCGGCCCGCCAGCGACGCCAGCTCGCAGTCCACGCAGCAGCAGCTGTCGTCAGTTCGTTTTGCGGGGGGCGTGGGAGGTGCTGGCGCTGGGTCAGCGGCTGACAAGCGTCACATAGATATTGAGAAGCCATTGCGTCCGGGCGCGTTCACAGATTTGGGCAAGCTGCGCCAGTTCACCGAGCACGATTACGTGCTGCCAGAGACGCCGCCGTTCGAGTGGCTCCTGCGGCGCACGCGGCACGAGAGCAACGGCAGCGGCTCCATTGAGTCCCTCAGCCGGAAGTGTGAATCGCCAGTCAACAACAACAATAATGGCAGCAACAACAACATAAACCAAAATATCAACAATAACAACAACAACAACTCGACTGCATTCAAAAGCTTTGAACGGGCAACTGCGGTTCCGGTGGCCACGTCACCCATTAAGAGTCTTTTAATACCCGCCAGCAGCGCCTCCATGCGGCACAATTCGGCGCCCACATTGCAGGAGCAGCAACCAGCTCCGGATGATGATAGTCTGCTGAAGGAGCTGCATTTCCCTTTCGCCTCGCCCACCTCCCATGTCAACGATCTGGCGAAATTCTATCGAGAGTGCTATCATGCCCCGCCGTTGCGCGGCCTCGGCGAGCTGCAGGTTCCCAATGCGGGGCCCAGCTGTGGTGCCGCGGCTGCAGCAACGGCGACAGCCGCAGCTGCCGCTGCTTTGGCCAGCAGTGCAGCGGCCGAGGGGAGCATGGATGATCTGTCGCGGCAGCTGGAACAGTTTGAGACATCGTTGGAGGATTACGATAAGCTTGTCTCGCAATTCGGACTGAGCGGTTCCTCATCAACAGGCAGTCGCAGCAGCGGAGGCCTGCAGATGAGCAATTAAATTAAAGAGGGAGGGGCGGGTACGGTGAGGGTCGTTTTAGAAATAGTTCATAGTATACAAATTCATCGATGCTAGGCTCTAAGTAACGTTTATTTTCAGCTTATCGTCTACTCTGTTGTCTTAAAATCGTTTTAACTGGCTTTAAGTTGCGTTATGATATTAATATTATCAACTATCAACATGTCTTGTTGCACATGCAAACACAGGAAAAAAAAAAATAAGATATTAAGCTACAAGTTTTCTATAGTTTACAAAAGGGAGCTTATCACGTTTCACGTTTTCAGTGCAACGGTTTAAACATGTTATTGGGGTGTATTCGTCGCTTTATTTGTTTATTTTCCCCTCTTTGTTCGTGTGCCTTTTCAAATGCATATAAATATACATATATACAATTATCAATATATGAACATACTTACGAATTGTATTTATACTTAATGTTTTATAATCAGTTAAATATTGGAATAATTGTTACTTTTAAGTTACGATATATGTAATACATATATAGATAAATATATATCAGTGTATGATCAGTATCAGCAGATAAGCCGATATTGTCATGTCTGTCTGTCTGTCTGTTTCTATGCAAACTTATCTCTCACGTTTAAAGCTGTTGTCATCAATGTTTGCAGGCAGTTCATCTGACAGCGTCAGTCGGATCGAACCATTATATCATATACCTGTTATAGTAAAAAATTTTGTATGAACGACTCTTTTTAGATTTTCAGATATTCGAACAGAGTTATCTAGAATTATATAGCACACATGTTACATATGTCGCAACGGTATTTAATCTTCGGCACCCCGAAGATAAAAATTGTTTGAGTTTCTTATTTTTATTTCAAAATTATACGAACTAGTTTTGTAATTTTGTAGCACATAAATGCATTTGCTTGGCTAACTGCAAAGATAAACCAAACTATTAGCATTACTAAATTTGTATGTGTCAAATGAAAGACTTGAATTATTTGTTGATAATGTATATGTAGTGAGGGAGAGAGAATAAAAGCAGCTGCAAACGATTGTAAAAGATATACTATTATATTTTATTCTATATATATATATTTGTATTGTCGTGCTTTGTTATTTATTGGTTCCACAAAAACTGAAACAGTTTTGCATCTTAATCAAATTTAATCTTATTTTATCATCATAAACATTGGCAAATACTAAGAAAAATCCATAATGGAAAAAACGAAAAATTAAACGAAATTGTTAATCAGAATTTAAATTGTTTTTTCTTTATTTGTAGGTTTAATTAATGGGTGTCGTTGATCACGAGACTTTGTCAGAAATTAAAATGATCAAAATTGAGTGATCATGATTATTTTATATATGTATATATATATTACTATATACATTGTAATAATGGCTTATAAGATCTGCCCTACAATTCACCTTCAAACTTGGCATTGATCCAGCTGAGAAGCTATCATAATTATGTATAAAATGCATATAATTTATTTTATATATATATGCATAGCTCAGTTTCTCTTTGACCTTTTCTTTTGCTACTGATAACTGCTTGACGCTTGTTTTAGTCAGTTTTTATTGCTTTAGATCGCCTTATTTCCTAAGCGAAATTTTTTGCAATTAAATATTATATAATTAACGCCTGAGAGCTGTTGTTGCGGGTCAAATTGAGCAACAACAGCAAAATTTGTATATTAGTTAAAAGGTGCGATTACAATTTCCGCCGCAACACCAGCTCCGCCCGTCCCAATGGCTGCTCACGTCAATTGTTTTTATACTGGTTCACGAGGTGTAAAGAGTATTTCGACTTTTTGAAATAACACAATTTGAAAGCTACTGACTTGAAATAGATTGTGGCAGATACCACTTGAAATAAAGCGTTAAGATATTTTTCTTGTTTTTAAAACTAAAAATAATTTTTTTTCTCCTACATACAAATGTATTCGTTATTACTGTATTATGTAGAAGTGTTGTTAAATATCTTAATGTGGATTTTCATGTGAATGAGTGTTGAACTATCAGTTAAACCTGACTGCAACGTTTTTACATATTTGTTTAATCTTCCAGAGAGTTTGTTGTAAATGTAATGTGTAAAATGTGGATATCGGGACCAATGATGGAAATTGTGAGTGTCCCTTTACTCCTAAAATGAAAGCAAAATAACACCAATATCGAATACCTATCACTAACCACATAACATATGTTAACAAAACATCTTTCATCTGGTTAATTTAATATGTGAAGTGTAAGTGGTTGACTATTGGTACTAGTTAGATATATGGCATGCGTTTTTGAAATGCCTGCAAGGGTATTTAAAGTTCGTCACTACCAAGTGTAATTCTGTTTTGTTTTGTTCTCGCTTCGCACTTGATAGTGCATTGCAAAAAGCTTTAATTTTGTTTCCACATAGAATGAACGTCACTATGGCAACGACATCGCTAAGGTTAAATAGTTTTATTTATAAATAACCACCATGGAACCTGTGTATAAACAGATGTATCAGTGCATTTCGCAAACAATACATGTACATACATACATTTTTGTTTAGCTATATCTGTTGCTTATCTGTTGTTTTGCTAATTTGCTATTTTTTTTTCGAGTGCTAATAACACTGCTTCACAGATTGCACACATGCGCATATACAAATGCATATGTGTTGGGTACACACAGGCGCGGATGCGCGGGTGGTCTGGCAAGCTGGCCCAGCTGCTTTTGGAAGGTGTGCAAACTTTCGGTGTGTCTGTCGCGCACAACAGGTCATTGGTAGTCGCCACACAATACCTGCCGCCGGTTTAAATGCACAAATCTTTCGTCTTTGTTTCGCTGTTGCCAAGTGAAATGATTTTGCCTTTTGCTTTGTCGTAGACTTCGACAGCGCATTACTCGACACACGTACATCGGTACATGTGTATGTGTGTATACTTTTGCGTGTTTGTGTAAATGGTAATTGGTTTGGCTAGATAACCACTGCGCTCCAGTTTGGTGCCCCAGCCCCCACTAAGGTTGCACCCGTAGGCCGAACGTTGCCGCCGTCGGCTTGGTCATTTTTATGTACATACAATAATGATCATAAAATAAATACGATATGTGAAAACAATCCGTGAATAACTTGATGGGTTCCATTAGTTACTTTGCGCTGCAAACACATCTATTAAATAATGTAAATAAATATTAAGAAAAAAAAAATTATAACTTTTGAACTCAAAACATAATATAACAAAGGAAAATTTGAGCTGCTTTTATTATTTTTTCCATCACTGTATATGTTCCTGTTTGGTTGGCTTCACTCTCACTTTTGCACCCACCTAAGCCAAATTCAATTAATATTAATTAACTGCGTGTATTCATGTCTGCATTAGCAAATGTAAATTATCAAAATTAAATACAGTTTTTTCTTTAAGTTCACAACGCCCCCTCCTCTATTTTTTTTTTATTTATGTGGCGTAAGTTTACTTTGACATTGATATCCAAGTGCCTCTGAATAAAATTGACATCAAAAATAAGCAAAAGAAAAATTGAAAGCGCTGTAAAACGCTGTACCCTGTATATATACATACATATATGTAATTTATACGAATATGTTTTGTAATCGCAAGATAAGCAAAAATCTGAAATGAGCAATCACAGCAAAAAAGTAAACAAATTAAATACGACACCGATAAGCCAAAAAATGTAAAGAATTGTTGCCATTATGCCGAGTTTGTTTGCTCGGGCCAACATTTTTGGAATTTTATACGAAAACGATCAATGGCGGCTGCACAACAGTTTTCCAGCAACTGGTTTGACAAGCTGCGCTCACATTCAACCAAGATATACCATATATGCATATGTATGTAAGTGCATATAGACAAACTGGGGGCGAGTTGTTGTTTGTCTGGTTTGCCGGTTTTGCGCCAGCTGCAATAATAAATAGCATAATTGAAGTTATATTTAGACACCCACTGCATCCGCTTGCAACAAATAATTATTGTCTGCGGCATTTGAAATACTTGTAGGTTTCGATATTAATCAATTATTCCAGTTTAGTTGTGTTGCTTTATGTTCTGATGACCCTCTCACACCAATTGCCAGAATATTCTGGTAAACAACAGCAGCATAAAAATAAATTAGTGATTTTATATACATATATAGTGTCCCAACTGTTGCTACGTGCTATTTGTCTCGCAGAACAAGACCTGTTGTAAGACGGAGACGTACATATACATATATACATACATATAAATATGTTGTTTTCGTTTGGATGGCCTCGATGGGGCTTTGTTTGTTTTCATAATGTAGCGATAATATGGGCAAACAAAAGCCATTGATCGAATCACGCTTGCCAGCTAATGGGAATGGGATAAAGGTAGCCTCATAAAATGATAAGGTTCATAAAATTACAAGGTTTTTACATGCAAACAAGGAACAATCCCAACTAAAGATATACAACTGTGATTACAAATTGAATGCGGAAATTGGCAAATTGCATTTGCAAGCCTTATACTTTGCAAGGCGGAAGAGAAATTCGCAAGCATTGCATTAATTTTATTAGAATTCAGCATACAGCAGTATTAAGCAATATTTTGAGTATTAATATGTTGAAAATAAATTACTATGTTATTGATATAGAAAGTATAAATCAAGTTCAATGGAATTTTCAAAAGATTGAGAGGCAAAGCAATTATCATATTTATTAACTGTAAGTATAATTTACAAAACTAACATAAAACACTCTTTGTGACAATTTTAAATATAGAATATTGTTTTCCATTATTTTTAAGCTTAAGCGCCAATATGTCCTGCGATAACTTTAATCGGTAAATGCGTAGTCGATTTATCTATATAGCAGTTCTTACTCAAAACGTAATCCAAAATATTCATTCTCGTTTTTCCATTCACAATGGTTACTTATGTATCGATAAGAGTTTCGTCTGATGGCGCTACTTTAAAATCATTTTCTGAGTTACATTTTATTATTACATATTACATATTTTTAGAAAATTTGTTAAAATAAATTAATAACACCAGGTACTTAGTTGTTCTTTGTATAGCGAGAGCGTTTCCGATACTATAGATAATTAAGTACTCGATAGAAACCAACCCAAAGATATATCAATGTGGTGGTAATTCGATATCATTCGATTGCTGCTGCTTCTTGGCCAACTTCGACTTGAGAGACTGGGGTGTTAAGTAAATAGATATTTGTGTATATTTATGTGACAAGTGTTTAAGCCAGCCAACGACGCTGGCAAATTATAAAAAAATACACACCGGCGACAAGCCGTACTCGTGCTCCTACTGCCACATGCAGTTCAGGCAGCAGGGCACGCTCATCAACCACTTAAAGACACACACGAATCTCATCAGCCAGCCAGCTAGAGTGGAGCACTCCGCCATGCCAGCACACCTGGGACACGGTGCACAGCAGTTGACAAATGGTTTGTTGCCCAACAACCTGCACAGCACAACTCCCAATTTCCTGCAACTGGACCATCATCCGTTGCTGCACTTTCTGGAGGGTAATACGACAGTTAGCTCTTTGGTGGCCAGCAATGCGGTGGCCGCTGCAGCGTCAGCTGCATCCGCTGCGTCGGGGATGGCCGCGCCGGTTAATCCTAAAACTGAGCCCAGCCAGACCGAGCAGACGCCTCGCCTTAATGTGGGCAACATCAATATGCTGAGGAGCGACAATCCGGATCGCCCGTTCGGCTGCAGCGTCTGTCGGCGATTCTTTTCGCAACAGAGCACCCTGGTCAACCACATCAAAACGCATACGGGCGAAAAGCCGTACAAGTGCAAGATCTGTGATGCTAGCTTCCGGCAGGTGGCCACGCTCAATAACCATATGAAGATCCACACCGGAGAGAAACCTTATAACTGTTCCTACTGTCCCAAGCAGTTCCGGCAAAAGAGCACACTGCAAAACCATTTGCGGATCCACAAGTGTTAGCTTGCTCGGAATAATGGAAAATGAACGACATAAAGTTAGACTAGAGACAGTTACAGTTACAGTTACCGATGCGAAAAATACATAAATATGTACTTTGTAGACTGGCATAATACGTATACATAAATTTAAATAAAAACATGTGTCACGGAAAGTGTTATCTATTTTCTTTGCAGAACACAAATAAATGTAAATTTATATTCACAAACAAACGGTAAATTAGACTTACGCGAATTTGACTGGACGAATTTTAAATCTGAACTAAACATGAATTATAATTATTTCTTTGTATTTAATTACTGTCACACTTTTTATTAAAGGAGTATATAATAGTAATTCAGCGTATACTAGGAACAATTTAGTTGTTTATAAATATTACTCAATATATATATTTACCTGTAAAAACAAACGCGCTCTGTTAACTAACATTTCGGCGGAATAATAAGTTGCTAGGCTTTGTGCCAAGAACAGTTATTCGATGCTGAAACAGAAGTGCGTGATTAAATTTATGCTGTAAATCGTTTTGTGGCTTGCTTAAGTTACGCTGTCATTGTAGCACGCGTTAGATTTTCAACTTCGTCAGAGTCGATAAAGCTAAAGTCTGGTAATTTAACATTTTTAATAACATAACAAAATTTAATACAAAAAAGTTGATTGAATTTGTTTTCAGAGTCGATAAAGCTAAAGTCTGGTAATTTAACATTTTTAATAACATAACAAAATTTAATACAAAAAAGTTGATTGAATTTGTTTTCAATAATTTCAGAAACGAACAAGTTGGAATGTGACGTCGCAATGCCCAAGCGCGCACAATTTGCGTAACCTGTGGGCTCTATTAATCATGCCAAGTGTGGATGGTAACAGAATATTTTATTTGTCACGAACTAGGTGAGCTAGATGACTTAGTTCATTCGTTCAGTTCAGTGAGTAGTTCCATCGAACTTATTCCAAACGATTCGATACAACTCACAATTACTGCTTAAGCGAGAATCTTAATTAAAAAACAAATAACGCTTCAGGAAATTTGTGCCAAAGTGTTTTCATAGGTAAATAAAATTGATAATTGTATGTACCACACAAAAGTGAGCATGTATCAATAGTACAACGTTAAAAGATACACGATTCGCGTGTACGCACAATTTGGCAAGACATGTGTTGTTTTTGCTTTTGGTCTTACACACAAATACAAGCAGTGTTGAGCATTTTGGCTGTCAGCAGAGGCTGAATTGAGAGAAATTCATCTTGAAGTACAGTAAGAAACCGGATTCAGCATGAAAACGGCTGAACTGTCAACACTGATCAACCGAAGAAACACTTTTCTGATATTTTGTTTGCCGTTTTCAGTGAGCTAAAAACGTAGACATCGATTGACGCGTGCTGCAGCAAGTGCAACAAGTGAAAGCCAATTACCAGAAATGCCGCCCGTTCAGTAAGCAAAATACAAGTAGAACACAATCCAATTGAGCATTAACGACACATTACATCATCGTAACGCCCAATTGTGGTCCAGTGGTTCAAAATGTGACCCAAATGTACGCTCGTTTTCATTCATTCATCTGGTCAAGGTGCTGCAAAAATCTAATTGATTAAGAAACACATCGTTAAACGCACTTTTACCGTAATTATGCAAATCAGTAATGCTTTTTATAGCCACTGCTGTTGCCTGACGCGTCTGCTGGGTGTTATCTGCCCGCATAAGTTGCAGTTTTCGTGGTATTAAAGCGCCAGATGTTTACTACAACGATGACGTCATGGCAACATTCAAATTTATTTATAGACGCCGCCGACGCGAAGCGACGCACATTTGCGTATGTGTTTGTGTATGTGTGTGTGTGTGTTTACCTATTCGAACTTGACTATGTGTGTGTGTATGGCGGCATATTCAAATCATGCTTAACCCTCGATGCTCTATTCCATCCACTCGCCCTCCGCACATCTGCACTGCTTAACGACTGCATTTCAACTGTCGCCAAAGCTACTGGTGACTACATTGCCAAACTGAGACCACAAGGAATGCAAAGCTTTTATTTGTACATTCGTCAGAAATATGATTCAGCAACGTCAACATTGCTTGTTCGTTTGCTTGATAAGCCAAGCCAAGCCAAGCAATTCGCCAAACGTCTCCGTTTTCCGTTGCCTTTTTATACACAGTTGTGCGCTTGACCCCTCACCATGATGTACTCCAAGGCTGAAGTGTAATAGCCCACTACTAATCGCCGGCGTTCTATTATTATAAATGTAGCACTAATGTTCGATTGATTTTTTACAGAGTCCAGGCCATCAACATGTCGCTGGGTGCAATGCATTGCACGAGATGCGCCGACGGTTTTGAGCCCACCGAAAAGATTGTCAATTCCAATGGCGAGCTTTGGCACACGCAGTGTTTTGTGTAAGTGTACAGTCGGCATCACAAAGTGTATAGCTAGCGATAAAAACAGGAAGAACTAAAGATTTGCGAACAAAGAAGAATAAATTAAGAGGTTTGCAGCTGATGAAGTTGTTGACGCTTTTCAGGAATTTTCTTATGCCTCGCTTAAAAGTTGTAATTTTTGCATATATAAATTTGTGTTTTATATAATTTTTTGCTAATTTGTTTGTTTTCTTACCGTTTTAGTTGCGCTCAATGCTTCCGTCCGTTTCAGGATGGCATTTTTTACGAGTTTGAGGGACGCAAGTACTGTGAACGGGACTTCCATGTGCTATTTGCGCCCTGTTGCAACAAGTGCGGCGAGTTCGTTATCGGGCGAGTGATCAAGGCCATGTCCGCTAGTTGGCATCCACAGTGCTTCCGTTGTCAGGTGTGCGCCAAGGAATTGGCTGATAGCGGCTTCATACGGAACCAAAATCGCGCCCTTTGCCACGAATGCAACGCCAAGGCGAAGGCAGAAATCACAGGTCGCTACGTGTGCCAAAAGTGTCAGTGAGTAGGCGTTGAATAATGCATTAAGTATTCCTTGCTAATCCACTCGTTTGCAGCGGTCTTATTGATGAAGAACCTTTGCGATTCCGGGGTGAAGTGTATCATGGCTATCACTTCAATTGCTCGGCCTGCGGTACAGAACTGGATGCCACAGCCCGCGAGGTCAAGAGTCGTCCGGGCCTGGCCGCAAACGATATGGTGAGCACCCAAAATAGCTTTATCGATTTTCATTATAATTTATGTATTGGCTTTTACAGAACGAACTCTATTGTCTGCGCTGTCATGACAAGATGGGCATTCCTATTTGCGGCGCCTGTCGTCGACCAATTGAGGAGCGTGTTGTGACCGCTCTGGGAAAGCACTGGCATGTCGAGCACTTCGTGTGCGCCAAGTGTGAGAAACCCTTCCTGGGTCATCGTCACTACGAGAAGCGCGGCCTGGCCTACTGTGAGACGCACTATCATCAGCTCTTTGGCAATCTGTGCTTTGTGTGCAACCAGGTCATTGGAGGCGATGGTATGCTACCTTAAACTAACCTCTCAAGTCTTATGTCCCTTTATAAACTGTATTTTCTCCCTCTTAGTTTTTACGGCTTTAAACAAGGCATGGTGCGTGCATCACTTTGCCTGCTCCGTGTGCGATACGAAAATGACGCAGAAATCAAAGTTCTATGAGTACGACGAGAAGCCGGTGTGCAAGAAATGCTATGAACGGTTCCCCAACGAGCTGCGACGTCGCCTGCGCACCTCCCACGAGATGACCATGAAGAAGAACATTTAGTGGATGAGCTGCTGCCACCAATTGGCCAGCCTTCCGTCACACCAATCTTGACCAAAACGTGTAAAGTCAAAGTGCCTTTCAGTGCCGTTCAATACAAACGGCATCTATTTCTCTGTTTGTAGTTGTCCACTTCTAACATTCAATGTTAATCCTTCAAACTAAAATCTTGTGCCTTTTCATATTTCTGAACGTTTGTAACTTATATTTGTTGTGCTGTGTAATTTCTAAATCGTCTTTGTTCTAAATCTTCTAATTCTAGCTGCTAACAACGGCAAACATAAGAAAATATTGTATTGAAAGCTGTTATCTAATTGAATTTAATTTATATGCATATGATATAAAAGAAAATGTGAAATGTATGCTATGATAAAACAAAGTTGTTTTTGTGAAAAAGGATTTATTTGAAAACAATATAAAATCTATTTGGAAGCAATGAAATAAAATAGCAAAGACAAGAACCAGTCATGTTAATGCAAAACTGTGTCTGGTAACGCAATGTTGAGCTCATGTTAAGTGCGATAATATATCGATATTCAAAATCGGTTGTTAAGCTCGCTGCTGTTAATTTCACCGTTTGTGTTAAAAATGAAATTAAATAATAATATAATGAACATATAAACAAATATTCTACTCGGCCTAAGGAAC
Organism: Drosophila paramelanica; assembly: GCA_035043915.1. Classification (NCBI taxonomy): domain Eukaryota; kingdom Metazoa; phylum Arthropoda; class Insecta; order Diptera; family Drosophilidae; genus Drosophila; species Drosophila paramelanica. The sequence continues at coordinate 3,567,778 of JAWNMO010000354.1, read as the reverse complement.
AGTTTAAAAAAATTAATCATTTTATTGTTACGAGCAATTTTACAATTTCTAATAATGGAATTAATTAACAGAAATATTTTATTTTAAGGTAATGTATGTTTATTTTTTTTTGACAATGATTACACCTGAAGCGGCTTTAATTAGTGTTTTGATTAATAATAATCTAGTTCTAGTACATTTTCCTATACATCTTTCTAGCCTAAAGTACTGCTGATTAATTTCCATGACTTTTGCTATTATTTGTCCACATTTGTCTTCGTAACTGTGACCTCGACTCACAGTTAATAACAGAATTGATAATTGGGTGTCTCACTCTTGCAACCGGCAATGCAATGTCTTCATTCGTGCTAACTGCATGCAGCTGATATTTATGGCAAGCATTCGGGCAGACAGTTTAATTGGGTATCGACGTTTATTAATTTGTCCTGGCCCAAGCCAAACTGGCCATTATGTATCGTTGGCTGCAATTTGGCTTTGGTTAGAGCCAAAAATCCTTTGGACTCATTGCATTTCAACACGTTTGGCAATTTCACTTTTTCGACTCTGCCCCCTCACCCAAAAGATACAAAAGAGGTACGCACATTAATTAGGCCCCTTCATTAGACACATGCCCATCAAGCGGCGGGCAGGACTTGGTACACCGGCAATGATGAGTGCGCCGGCGGCCATGTCCAGCCACGCAGCTCGTGCATTGTATTGCCAGTTTTATGTAATTAAGCCAGACGCGCTCACAATTTAAATTGCTGCCGGGCGCGTCTCCCTGTATCTGTATCACGAATTGGCAATTGAGCAGCCCAGTCCGAGTTGGCGCAATTTGCACAGAGCCAAGCCAAGCCGAGCTGAACTGAACTGAGCTGAGCTGAGCTTGCCTCAGTCTCCTCATCAAGATCCAGATCCTCAACGGGGCAGCGGGGCAGCATCGTCTGAGTCTGGTGGCTGCGTCTCCGTCTGCGACGGGACGTTCGCTCGTCAGCGTTTGAGCCAATAATTATGGTTATTAATCGGCTGGGGAATTGGCTGCTAATTTGCAGTTTAGTTACAATTTCTGGCCGCCAGCGTGCAATTACTCGCTTAAATTATAGCTTCAAAATAAACAAAACGCCGCAACGCCTGAACAGATATGGGGGCCAAAAGTTTGCGGGGCCAAAGGTCATGCCGTTTGGCAAACGCACATTGCATTTTATGTGTTTGCTTATCAAGAGCCATCATCGCCGCGCTGCTCATCAGCTAATGATGCCTGAAATCCTGCTGCTGTTGTTGCTGTTGCAATCAGCCTTCACCAGCTGGTCTCATAATTAGACGCCCCAGTGCCAGTCCTGGGCGTTACTCAATCATGGCCTGATGGCACAACCCCCAGGACGTATCTATCGCCAGCGCCTGCGCACGATCAGTGCAGCTACAACATAATTTTCCAGACGTTGCCTGTTCCCTGGTTGAACCCGTCTCCAATTTTAAAGGCGCTCGCATTTCGCGGCCACAGCAACACTTTTGCTCAGCCCAAATCAAATCGTGTGCTGTTTATTTAAATAACCATAATTTACCAGCGCTTCTCGTCTCGGATCATTGGCCCATTTGTGGGTGCGGGGGGCCCCATTTATTAACCCACACACACACACACACTGGAGAAGCCTCAGCCATGGACAGTGTTTGACTTTTTATGGTCGATCCGTTCCCAGTCCGCTGCATCATGATTTTCTATGCTTTGTGAGAACATAAAAATTCAATTTAATATGCTCTCCAGTTCGTTTCGAGTAGGTTTTTATTTAGCGGGAAAACGTTTTGTCTACGGGCAGCAGTTAATGAAAATTTAGTTCAATCACTGTGGATAACCGTGTTCGTGTTCATTTGGACAATGTGGCAAAATACTTTACCCAGGTTATGGGTTATATCTATTTCGTTGTAGGTGTTGATTGGCTGATCGAAAATATCGAAAGATCTTTGTTTAAATCGTCACAGTTATCATTCTTATGACATTAACATTTGCATATATACATATGTATAGTGTTAACAAACTTTGACTATCAACAATTACCAAAAAGAAATAATTACAAAATTTGTGTTTTTGGCTATATGTACATGAAGAAAAATTGTTTCTTAGAAAGAAACGTTAGAAGAGACCTTACTTGAATTCATGAAAATCTGATAGAAGGGCGAAAGTAGAAGAAGAAGAGAATGCGCAAATGAGTAGCAGAAAGTAAAAGTGAGAGATCGAGTGAAAGAATACGACAGAAAGAGAGAGAGAGAGAGAGAAGAGAGAAGAGCTATGTGTAATATAAGAGAATGGAAAATTTGATTTTGCAATGTAATAAGCAATATAAAGTTACTAAAAAAAACAATAAATAAATCTATTTTATTGAGCAAATTAATCCTCGAAAGCGTTTATGTTAATTTAAATTTTAGATTTTTTTTTGTACAACTTGTAATAAATAAAACTTTTCCCGCGTTCTGATAATATTATTGCTTAGGCATATAAATGGCTCAAGTGTTTGGTGCATAACACAATAAATGCCATTATTAACGATTTATGATAGGAGTGAGTGCAATGAAATTGGCCGCGTCGCGACTCAGTTCGCTGATTCCTCGCGTCCGGTTGGTTCAGTCAGCACGTCAGGTTTAGAAAAATGAGCTTGTTAACGCTCCATGATGAGCCTAGTTAGTGTCCGCTGCCATGATCTAAACCATATAACCCGAAGCGCTGAAACGATCGATAGATGGATGGTTGGGTGGTTGGATAAATGGATGCATGGTTAGCTGCTTGGATGCGCTGCAGAGCAGCGGAGTCGTCATTAGAGCTTTATGCAAAATTACAACATGATAACACGTAATCATTAACGTTGCTCTCTGAAGCTCGAAATCGCGGCCCAGAACAGTGTGAGCAAACAGTTTGAGACGCAACAGCCAACAACAACTTCAATTTGCAGTTTCATTATCAAACGGGGCAAAGAACATAATTTGACTAAGGCCAAAACATTTGGCAACGGCTACGTCTTTGGCTAAAAGAGTCCAATTTGCAGTTGTTGTTGTGGTTGTTGTTGTTGTTACCTGGGCCTGGGCTAGTAGTCAGTCTATCGATCACGTTTCAAACTGAAAGGCACGACCATGACGACGATGTGGCTCCGATTATGGCCACGCTTGTTGTTGTTGTTGCTGTTGTTGTTGCTGTTGCATAGTTTGCACAAGACGCCATTGTTCTATTGCCCGTAGAGCGGGGAATCGTCGGGAAATGCTGACGGTTTAGAACTTTTATGCAATTAATTGCAACAGTTTTGTGGCTGGAATGCGCTTGTCTGTTTACCCGTTTGTCTGTCCGTCCGTCCGTCCGTTTGTCTCTCGTTGCTGCTGCCGTTCTAACCACTTGCCGTTAATTTAAAAATTGTGCTCACGTTCTGGCAATTTGCTGACCACCCACATGCAAATGCAAATCAAAAAGCCCGCCCCTCTCGCCCAAAATTCGATTCGTGGAAAATTAGACGCCAGTTTTGTTGGCTGCCCGGCAGCGAGTGTGCAACAAGCCGCATTGAGCTTTTCATTTGCTGGTGCTGCTGCCAGCCTGTATTGAGTCTGCGCCAGCTCTTTGTCTAATTTGACACTTGGGGCAGTTGCACAATTGTCTGTCTGGCAGGCGGACAGGTAGTGGAACACGAGGCGCCTCTTCTTAGCAGCCGAACTCGTTCTGATCTGTTGGCTTTTCGTATTGAGAAATTGCCCTCGCAATGGGTGTTAATGTGAGTGGGTGGACTGAATGATATGTATATGCCAGTAATTTCGAATAACGGGTGAACTTTGTGCACATTCGTTCTGTGTTCGATTGGTTTCTCTAGTTAAACCAGACATCGTTGAAATATTAAGCAGTGGGCCAATAACTTTTAGAGTACGTTCTGCTTATCATTTTCAAAAAATATGAAAAATTGTTTTGTTATCAAAAATTTAACTTTGATTTTCAATATTCATTTCCAGGATTAAAAGGATTCAAAGTTGTCTTTGAATAAATAATCTTAATGAAAGAATTAGAAAAAATGGGTTTTATTTCATGATCGACTCCATGGCTATTTAGATGCAATCGATCATGAGATGAAAACCATGTTTTATAAATGGGAAAATTTTCTAACGTCATAGATGACTCCAAAAACAAAAAAAAACTCCTCAATCAGTTTTTCAGCACCAATTTCTCACGCTTGGGAAACCACTTCACAAATTGCATGCATTTAAAAAATGCACTAAAAACTGAATTTCATGACAAATTAACAGAAGAATAAACCAACAGAAAGCGTCAGGCGGTTGGCAGCGGTCGATGCGAAACGAGAAATGCCCAACCCACGACAATGAGCTGGCATTGGGTTAAGCTTCCTTGTATGGCTGTCAGAGCTAGTCCGTGGCGCAGCCAGCGGACATGCACATGGACACACATGGCACGTATGGCTTCCAAGTTTGCAGTTCCACTCGCAAGTCTGCACTGCGAGTCAGAGTCAATATATATTCCAAAAGGAATTCCGCAAATAATTGCGGAGCGGCCAGAAACTTATGGCAATTGTGTGGCGGCCTGGCCACGTCGCATACATCACGTGCAGCAGGAGCAGCAGCAGCAGCGGTAACAACAACAACAACAACAACAACAACTGGGAGCAAGCAAACATTTCGAATGCAAATAAAAAATCACGCCAATAAACTAGACATCGCGACGGCAGCGGCAGCGGCAGCGGCAGCGGCAACGGTGACGAGGAAGGCTCAGATGCAGACAGTGCGGCAGACAACGAGAACGACAACGACAACAACGGCAACAACAACAACAACAACAACAACAACGACAGCGACGATGTGGCAAAGACAATAGCAGCTAAGGCTGCCCTCTCCAAATCCACGACGTCATGATGTCTCGCTGGGATTTGGATTTCAGCAGCAAGCCGTTCCCTTGCACCGCACTACTTCCCCGCTCTCTGACCGTTTCGTTTCGTTTCGTTCGACGATCGCAAAATTGCATACAAATCGGTTGTTTGGTAAATTTAACATAAGCGCGTCAGTAGCGCCTCTGGACCGTGTGTTTGTGGCGAGCTTGGAATAACTTAAGGCAACCAAAGCCAGCACAAAACTCGACAACAACAACAACAGCACAACATCAGTGGGGCGCGGGCTTATCTTGTTCTTGTTAAGCCGGCAGTCCGGGCGTCCGTCTGTGCCGCTCCTGTCTTGTCGTGTAGCCATCATGTAAAACGCATTGGCCCAGGCCCGGCCCGGCCCGGCCCAAAGCCTTGTTGCCTGGTTGCCTGGTGCATCCACGTCGCCGCGCCTGTTGATCAGTGTCGTTGTCGTCTCCGACTCATCCAGGCGTTTGCAGGCGGCTGCAATTTGTTTGAGTTACGGCGCTTGTAAGCACACTTTAAGGATCCATTGTATTCCAATCAATAAGCTGGGCATGACAATGAGACACAAACTACAGGCCCCGACCCCATTGAATGTCACCCAAGTGTGTTCAACTGAAGCGCCGTTTGCCGCCGCTTTGTAGACCTCGTGCCTACGCGGAGAGTTTCGATTGCCTGTTGAGCAAACTGCCGCGAACTAGTTCACTTTTTTCTTTTGGATAAGACGCAAATATTTATGAAGAAAATCAACTTTTTAATTTACAATTATATAAAGAGACTTGGAATATCGGATATATATATCACGGAAAAAAATTTTTGGCCGTTCCCCTCCCGCTTTCGCAATCGCAAAAACCGTTATATTTGGCAGCTCTAATTTATATATATATTTCCAACAACTTATTAAATAGGTCCAGAAAATATGGTATGTAGATAGCTGCTGACCTGCATTTGCATTCTTCATAACTTTGTCAAAACTAAACCGATTTTCAGAGTAAAATTCGGACATGTCAAGCTTAATTTGTCAAAACTGAACCGATTTTCATGTTTGATGGCATTCTGTTCATGAATTTTCATTAACATCGATTCTGCATTTAAAAAAGATGCATTTTTGAAAAAAAAATATATTTGACTTTTTTTTGGAGAAAAAGCACGTAATCCCCCCTTATTTATTTTCGGAAAAATTTTTTTTTCAAAATTTAAAATTGGGAGTTAGCATTTTAAATCGATTTTGCTGGTCACAAATAGTGGAAAAAATAACATTTAACCTGATTCTGAGGGGGTCAAATTTTTTGTCAAAAATCATGCCAAAATTAAGAAAAATTTGGACATGTAAAGCTCTCGGACCCATAGATATCACATTTCAAACACCCATAAATTGGTCAAAACTGAACCGATTTTCATGTTTGATGGCATTCTGTTCATGAATTTTCATTAACATCGATTCTGCATTTAAAAAAGATGCATTTTTGAAAAAAAAATATTTTTGACTTTTTTTTGGAGAAAAAGCACGTACTCCCCCCTTATTTATTTTCGGAAAAATTTTTTTTTCAAAATTTAAAATTGGGAGTTAGCATTTTAAATCGATTTTGCTGGTCACAAATAGTGGAAAAAATAACATTTAACCTGATTCTGAGGGGGTCAAATTTTTTGTCAAAAATCATGCCAAAATTAAGAAAAATTTGGACATGTAAAGCTCTCGGACCCATAGATATCACATTTCAAACACCCATAAATTTGTCAAAACTGAACCGATTTTCATGTTTGATGGCATTCTGTTCATGAATTTTCATTAACATCGATTCTGCATTTAAAAAAGATGCATTTTTGAAAAAAAAATATTTTTGACTTTTTTTTGGAGAAAAAGCACGTACTCCCCCCTTAGTTATTTTCGGAAAAATTTTTTTTTCAAAATTTAAAATTGGGAGTTAGCATTTTAAATCGATTTTGCTGGTCACAAATAGTGGAAAAAATAACATTTAACCTGATTCTGAGGGGGTCAAATTTTTTGTCAAAAATCATGCCAAAATTAAGAAAAATTTGGACATGTAAAGCTCTCGGACCTATAGATATCACATTTCAAACACCCATAAATTTGTCAAAACTGAACCGATTTTCATGTTTGATGTCATTCTGTTCATGAATTTTCATTAACATCGATTCTGCATTTAAAAAAGATGCATTTTTGAAAAAAAAATATTTTTGACTTTTTTTGGAAAAAAAGCACGTACTCCCCCCTTATTTATTTTCGGAAAAAATTTTTTTTCAAAATTTAAAATTGGGAGTTAGCATTTTAAATCGATTTTGCTGGTCACAAATAGTGGAAAAAATAACATTTAACCTGATTCTGAGGGGGTCAAATTTTTTGTCAAAAATCATGCCAAAATTAAGAAAAATTTGGACATGTAAAGCTCTCGGACCCATAGATATCACATTTTAAACACCCATAAATTTGTCAAAACTGAACCGATTTTCATGTTTGATGGCATTCTGTTCATGAATTTTCATTAACATCGATTCTGCATTTAAAAAATATGCATTTTTGAAAAAAAAATATTTTTGACTTTTCTTGGAGAAAAAGCACGTACTCCCCCCCTTAGTCATTTTCGGAAATTTTTTTTTTTTATTTTAAAATTTCGAGTTTGCATTTTTATGCCTTTATTATATATATTCCGAATCAGGATTAATAGTCGCCATGTACTGAAATGTTTGAAATGACAGTCGTTGAATATATATATATAAGTTATATATTTTAAAAAAATGTTTATTGAAAAGTAATTGGTATAAGTATAAAAAGGTTTTCACGTAGACTTATTATAATTTAACATTTGGCATCTTTAGCAAATCGCACTTTTTGTCCAGCAATTGACTTCCAATTAAATGTGTCAAACGACTCAAATAGAACAACAACAACATGCACTCGTTTGGGTCGAATTCTTGTACGTTTCCATGCAAATTGCGCTCCAGAGTGGCGCATGCCCAGAAGCGTTCACAAGGAGCTTCGCGCTGTGCTGCATTTCATTAGCATATCATACTTGTTGCGGGGGCGGGGACACGTTAAGAACAGCAACAACAACAACAACAAGATAAACCGCAGCAAAACTGAGGTAAATTTATGTGCAGCCGTGCAGTCAGAAGGATTAACGAGGATTAGCCTAGCTGGCAATCTGACTAACTGACTCTCTCACCGACTGACTGACTGACTGACATGCTGACTGCCCGGCCAACGTATTGGCAGACAGTTGGCCAAAACGTATGTCGAATGTGGAACAGAGCTGGCTGTGTCGCTACCGTTGATGGCATTTACGATAAATTTACGCAAGTCATTTGACAACGCTGTCGTCTGGCTGTGTGCAGCGATGTTGCTCATCATTATAAGTTGGATGCGGAATATGCAAAGCAGAGAGCCTTGCGCAAATAAATGGTAGGAGTTGACATTCAGGCCGCCGCAGGCTGCCAAAAGTTGTTGGCAGTTGGTAAAAACAAACAAAATGTCGCACATTAAGCGGCTGAACATTTCTCAAATGTCACGTATACGTCATGTGTGCCACAGACATCATCAGCATCAGCAGCAGCATCAGCAGCAGCCGCAGCAACAGCAGACAATTAATTAATCCTGCACTTGGCCGCTACTCTGGTAACCAGACAACGTCCAGCTGGAGACTGTTAGACCCACGTAAGAGACCTGCCTGGCTAGGCATGTCTACGTCTCCATTTGGCCAGCTCGTTGCCATTCATGGCTCAGTCACTGGCTTATTAAAACGTGTCTAGGAACAGGTGAATATAGCCGCATAAATTACCACCTCTTCATTAGTTGTGCGCGACTGCACAGTGGGCCAAAGCAAACATATAAACATATAAAAAATTTTGTTTCTATGGTTCGCAAACTAAAATGCTAAAATGTGATAAATTTTATATAATTAAGTAATTGACAATGTAAAAGCAAAATCGTTTTAAAATACAATCTGTTTTAAAAATGATGAAGAGGGAACCGCATTTGTGGTAATCCCCCAAAAAATGTTCACACTGTATATGAAGTATATATTCCCTGAATATTGCAGAAACGAAAGATAATTCTCTACTTTAAAACCTGGTGTTCTAACATTTTCATACATTTTTAAAAAATCTCAAATTAAAAAATTATAACAAATTTGTAGCACGTTATTATGGGAACGACAGTACTGAAAGCGTATAAAAAATAACTAGTTCCTATTATGCTAAATTCCCAATATAGTCGTACATTTCACAATTTGTACCAATTTGCCCACTGTGCTAACTTCGGGTGAGTTAAGCCCCATTGCCAGTGCTGAGCAATTGACTAACGCGCGCGTAATGGAATTTAATTTCTTGTTAGCCCGGTTAACTGCAGTTGCAATTGCATCGAGATAAGTCCTTAACGTTACCTTGTGCATGCGTGCCTGACCCCATAAGCCAACTCAGGCTGGCAGTTCACCTGTCAGGTGTCCGGGCGCAGTCTGAGACTCGACCGGGTCGTTAGTGGGCCGCTTTTCCTTTTCCTGTGACACACTTCTGGCAATTAGTCATAGAAAATCGTGTAGACGCCTCGCCTGCGTGTCGGGCAGCCATTGTTGTTGTGGGCATAGCGTCAGCGCGGGCTTTTCCTATTTTAATTACTTCCCTCGGCCGAAGAGTTATTGGAGTGGAGACTTGCAGCCCAAAAGAAGGCAGATTGTTTTACAACATAATTAAGCGAGCTTGTTGTTGCTTACGCGGGTTCAACATGCACAAGTGAATCGGTCGAATCGGTAGAACCGCTGCCCGGTTCCGGGTGTGTGGAGTGTTTGTTGGTCAAATTATGAAGTGCAGCCAAGTGCATGTTTTTGAATGCGTTTCTGTTTTTTTTTTTTTTTGATAGGGGCAGGCATAAAGAACGCAGCTCATAAAAAAGGAAGAACGCCCCTGTCATTGTGCTAAAGACTCAGGCGACGGACGGGGCGAGCAGTTGAGGTACCTGTTTGCAACTTTATTTCCATGCCCAAGGCGCGAGAACTACATCAACAGCAACAACAGCGAGCAGCAGCAGCGACAACTGCAACAAGTCAACAGCAATTCGACACACACTTGCCAACTTGGCTGCCTGGTGTGAAAGCGTGTTGCTGGCTTTTTAAGCCCTGGCCCGTGCCCGTGCCCGTACCCGTGCCCGTACTCGTACCCGTGTCCGTACCCTGGCCCGTGCTCCTGGCTGCTTGTCCCTTCCGTGGCTAAAGCGTTCAGCATCGATTCGTTATGATTGCATGTTAAATGGCTCCCGCTGAGTTATTACGAGACAAAATCCTTATTTATCGCTTTCTGATTTATTTGTAAACGATTTTTGCGCCCATCTCGTCCTTAAAAAACACTACGCGCCTTTTAGCCCATTGGCCAATGGCCCCATCGAGATGCAATGCCTTGTTTGCTCAGCCCGCCAGACCCGGCAGCAGTATTTCTTAACCACGGCTATTTTTACCGATTTCAACGCCTTTTTTTATGGGCACACAGCAACACGCTGCCAACACCAACAGCAGAAGAGGAAGCAAAGTTTCGTGTTCTGTCTGCTACATTTGTTTGTGGTTAATCCATTGTGGCCAGCTTATCGCAAGTTTGTTGCTGTTGTTGTGTGAATTTGTGGCTGCTTACTTAATTTTGACATATTTATTTTTATTATGCTATGGCTAAGTACTGGGCGGGGGTTCAGGCTGCGACCCCATCTGAAATCAGTTTCGATTCTACACCGAGCAGGTTTATTTTAAACATATTTTTTCTCTCTTTAATTATATAATGTAAAATTTGTGTTGATTGGATCTAGAAATTACTTCGCACTTCTTATAGAGCGACTGATTGACAACGAACAAGTGTCATAACTCAATTATATGGTCGCCGTCTTGGCTTGCAATAACTTTATAATGTTTACTGCCAAACTCTTGCCAACCCATTAAGGTGTTCATTAAATGCCGTTATGCGTCCCCTAAGCTCCATAAACCAATGTCACTCAATTGCCCAATTGCTCGACAGAGACACATACACACACACACACACACTCACACACACACTCGTTTATCCAAAGAAACTCCAATTCGTTATGCCCAGGAATGCAGTGAAAGAGTTTAGCTGCGTTTTTACCTTCGCATTGGGCCAGTGCGCTGGCCAATGTCCGTTGTCCGTTGGCTAAAGTCAAATGACCAAAACGTCGTCAACATCGACGCCTTCTGCTAACAACCGCTGAGCTGAAAAGAACGGAACAGCCGCCGCATGTTTGGCATGGCTTATTAAAACGCAAACGGGCTTTTTACGATGAGCAATAAATTGGCGCTGCTTGGCCAATGTATGCAAAAGTTGCTTCAAACAAACAAGCCAAAGCTGCAGCAACACTGGCAACAACACTGGCAACACGGGGCCAACGCTTATGGCTTAAATTAATAAAATAAGCTTTGTCAGACAATTTACAACGCGTCTTCAGCGAGCAGATTACGAGCACGCGGACACGATCCAAAAGATCGCTGTATAGAGCAGGCAGCCGGGAGTCGACTCGACTTGACTCGACTCGACTGCTGTTGCCTGTCTGTCTGCCTTGGTTCTGGCCAGTTAGATGACCAGCGAGTGTCAGACTCGACTGGGCATCGGGTATGTCCCCAGCCAGTTGGCTGTTGGTTGTGGTGTTTGTTCGTTAATTAGCGAACATATTTCGTATAATCGGTGTCATATTAGTTATAAATTGGATAAAAGCGCAAAACGACAACTTAATTAATTTTAAATTCCAATTTATAAGCAACAAAAAAACGAATGAAAACAACTAAATAAAAATGCAAAACTCTGGCTGTTGTATGCTGTCGATGATGGTGCCGCTGATAACGATTATGGAACCGCAGCTAACCAGCTAATCATGCCCAGCTCGCTTGGTTTTTTCTTTTTTTATTAAGCAGTGCATAGAAATGCCAGGCAGACAAACTGCAGCCAGTTTGCCACACCGCATCCCCGCACCAGTCTCTGCCTCAATCTCAGTCTCAGCCAGAGTCCGATCCCGATCCTCGGCCACAGCTTCATTTAAATTTTTGCAGCCTTTGCCCATTTGGCCGCATCAATTCCAAGAATTCACTGTAGTTTGTACCTTTTGCTTTTGCTTTTGCTTTTGCTGCTGCTTCTGCTTGCTTTGGCTACAATTCGATTAGGTCGCGTCTTGGGCCACGTTCGCTGTTGATATATTGCAGCGATCAGCGGTGATGATCATTTTGTTCAGCAGATTACGTTTCGATCAGCATCAACTGTAAATTATCTTATAACTTAATTCATTAATAAATTTATGAATTGCCCGTTGTAAATTGTTGAAATTTATTGGCCTCAGTTGTGACATTGAAAAGGTTGCGCAGTCTTACAAATCCGCTGTCCCGAGCTTCGATCGCATTGTCTATCGGCTCTGATAAATTTCCGTTGTGGGCAGACAACGAAAATCTTAACGTTTCCCCAACGGCATCCCAGTGGGTAGTTATAAATTGTCGGATCATTTGTCAGGCACTTTTTAAATGCCTCTCTAAGACATTGTAATTAATGTGGCATTTAAAATTTAAAGGCGATTTACTTAATTCATTTTGATAAATTTCATTTATTCAGTCAGCATCATCTAAAGATTGCATTATGCGTAGCGCGCTAAAACCAAAACTGTTTGCTGAATGAATTCATGCTTATGAATACATCAAAAAACCGACCGATAATGAATGAGAAATTTTAACCATTGAACTTCTTCTTTATATTTTTACTTATTATTTATATTTATTTTTATTACTATCGTCATCATGACTACTATTCACATATAGTCCAATTACGTATCAATATCCTATACAAATCATAGCATCCCCTTTTCTATCACTCTCTCACTTTCCTTTCACAGGATATGTGAGTCCTTCTAGATTCCATTAACATTCCCGTACAGTTCAAATTTTGAAAGAAGCAAAATTGTTTGATTATTGCGGACTGATAAGTTGAGGACTCCAAACGCTGACAGCTCCGATCGCAGCTTCTTTGAGGAGGGACAGGGAGAGAACGCGATTTTTTAAAGCGGTTACCGCATTAATTTTGCTAATCCTGTTGCGCTGCTGCTCACAATGTTGATGGCGATGATGGCTGAGGCAGAGACAGTGAGGGAGACGCTGAGACAGGAGTGAGCAGCTCAATGGTCATGCCGACTGATTTTATATGGTTATATTTCTGACTTTTGACAGCAACACGGCTCGTTTGTCGCCATAGCGGCAGAGTGTTGTTGCTGCCGTTCCCAAGGAATGCCAGGCCGATGTCGTTGTCAAATTAACACACAATGCGCCAGCTAATACATTATACAATATGCGAGCCCAGCCGCTGGCCACATTTCCCAGAAGTTATAGACACTTTTTGCTCAGCCAATGAGCCAGCATATCAGGTCCAGCATAGCCACATATGCACATATATCAATGGTTTCTCCCCTCTCTCTCGCTCTCTTTATATATATTTCTCGGCGTGCGGAATCGTAAATAATATCAATCTTGTAAGTAGCTGCCAACATTTAAGAACAATTCGGTTAATCACTTAATTTATGCGGCTGCTACAAATTGCAACCTTGTTGCTTGCAACGGGGCCTAAGAGCGGAGCGCAAGCTAATCCTTCGTATAGGTGTGTGTGTGTGTGTGTGTGTGTGTGTCTTTGGGGCTGGGGTCTTGGCTAATAAACGATCATTTAATAAGCGTTTTAATGCCAAATTTACGATCGTTTTATTTGCATAAATTACCAAAGTTGCCAACTGTAGGCGCATTAATTTTCCAACTAAACTGCCAATAAAATATTATTTATGTTGTATGCTAAAAGTTTTTCGACGCGCAAGAAGCAGCAGGATCAAAAAAAAAAGTGAACTAAAAAATGAGATGACTATATATGCGGGAATCAGTTGAAGTCAAAGGCAGTAAACTTTATGGAGCTTTGGTGGCCTTTGCTTGCTCTTCATCAGATGCCTGCTAATAGAGCCATAAAACTTGCCAGAATTCAATTGATAACATTTTATGTGTTTTGCCATAACTTACCACATTTCTTTCCTTTCACTAATTGCATTTGGTTTTATTATTTAAGCGTGACAGTTAAATAGTAAATGGAAACTAAATATAGTCTGATCGTGATTGTGTCAACTAATTGTGAACTAAATATATTCAAGTATGACTGAAATTTTGAAATATGGAAACATATTGCACAACCTATAAATGAATAATTTATTATCATTGTTATCTTGGCATAATATATATATATATATTTAGTCAAAAACATATAGTACATATGATCATATGTAGATTGTAGAATCTCTCAGTTTGGATTAGATGGCATTAAAGATGGATTTTTATCTAAAAATTTAGATCCAAAGTTAGAATATTTGTCAGCCATTTTTCGATTGCTTAATACCGTTATTTTGCTTTCACTAATTACAATTTGTTTTCGTATCTGAACGTGACAGTTAAAGATCGTGCCTTAAATAAAATTGAAAACCTCATGGAAAATAGACTATAAATACGCCAAGTAAGCCATGGTAAAATCAGTTCCATTGTGGCAACTAATTGTGCTCTGAATAACCGCAAATATGTGTGCAATTTTGAAATGTGGCATTTTGCTTGTGGTAAGTGCAAATAAATATTAGTTCCTCTCTAGATCCTTGAGCCTGTTCCTTGTTATTTGCAGCTGTTAATGCATTTAATGGCTTCGACCGTTGCTGAGGCGAACGTAACTAATAAAATCCTAAATGAGGTGCTTGGAGTGGTTGGGGTGGTCGGGGACCTGGACGTATTGATTACTGGTGTTTTGAGCTCGGTTATAGCGGATTTGTCCAGCTTACTGGGATCCGTATTAAACATCCTATAAAAACTATAAAGTTGGAAGTTTTGAGATGAATAAATAAAAATACCCCTGTTATTAAATGTGGGGATAATATCTTTGCATGAAAATTATGTTTAATTAACTGTATTATTTTCCTTAATCCTCATATCTGCCTGTAAAGTCAATTGACATGAACGATATTGCACTAGTTGCACATTCATTCACGTGTCTTTTTACTGTCACAGACTAGGGTGTTAAGACCCTTCTGCAGCATTTTTTTATGTCGATTCCCGTACAATGGAGATAAACAATTTTGACAGAAGTTACTTGGAATCATAACAGACTCGATAGACGTGCAACTTGCTACTTGGTCGCAGGATAAACTGAGCCGTAGATCAGCTCTGATTATGATTTTATGTGCCCTGGCGATGCATCAAAGTGATAACACCGACATAGGGCTGCGCTTTAACGAGCACATGATCATAAAAAACATGTTGACTCCAGATTCAAAGATCCCAAAGACAAGAAGCTGCAACAAGTGACATTCGGCACAGCACAACTCGAGCAGCCATAAAGCATATTAGTTTAATGTTCCGCCAGTTAGTTCATTAAAAACCCGACGCGGTTCTGTTTAATTGCGGCCTGCTCAGAGAACCGGTTCAAAGTTAAAGGGCGTACCGCGCCGACCATTTGGGCCTAGACCCCGGCCAGTGTAGGCTTAGTTAGTCTGAAATTTGGCAAACAACAAAATTAGCGGCATTAGAATTGAACGTTGTGTGGTCTGTGCTCTACGACTCCGATTTTGGCTATCTGGCGGCCAATTTGCGTCGAAAATGTGTGCCACATGACAAGCAATTAAGCCCAGACCGGGGCAGTGTCAGAGTGCGTACGTGCCCTGTCCCCAAACCGATGGGGTACAGTGAACCCGCGCGAAAGCTATAAATTTATGACAAATTTTCAAAAGAAATGAACGCGCTGCGTGTGGCTCTGCATTTGCACTGTTGTCCAGCTCTGGATCTGGCTCTGGCTCTGGCACTGGCACTGGCACTGGCTCTGGCTCTGGCAGTGGTGCGACGTGGCCGGCACTTAACACCACGCATCATTTTAATTATTTATTTGGTCATAAAATAGTCGAAGCAGGAGGCGGCGGCCGGCCGTTTTGGGCTGCTCAACTTTCGGCACAGTTTTCGCTGTTGCTGAAAATCGTTAAATTTAACAAATTGCCAGCGATTTTTATCGCGCCCGGCCCTGGAACGTCCATAGATTGCGAGTGGTTTGGTTTTTGTTTTTGTTTTTTTTTTTCGTTTTGGACTGCCAAATTTATTTATGAGCAGTGCTAACATATTTCAGCTTTTGTTGCTTTTTTCAGTCCGCGACCATAACGCATAATTGGCCCTGGAGTTATGAGATGAGTTAAAATGAGTGGAATAACTGAATGACTCACGTACTCCAAGCTTTTGTGCGATTAAAATAGTTTTAATTAAGCCGAAAGTCAGTGCTTAAAATTAGTTTCCAATTTCATTACAATTTTTTAAATGCCAATGCACAAATTAAATTATTATTATTAATATTGTTTCTTTCACTTTACCTAAACATTATGTTATAAATTTACATAAAAAATATATATAAATTTACATACACCTATATTATTTTTGTTGACTATTAATAATAGCAATAATGCATAAGTTGTTCTTTCAACTTTTGTTTTTAATATTTGACACTAAGTTTGTTGCCTAAGTTTTTTGATTGCAATCAAATTTGGCACACTTTTTCTTCATCTGGCATTAGGCTAATTGGTCCACTTCGTGTTAAGCAATTCATAACGAACTTAAGCACACCATTTCATGCTTAATTACAAAACCTAATTAAAGCGTAAAAATGTTTATTTTGAATCATTTTTGAAACTGAAATCTTAGCTAATTGCTGGCTAGTTATACATATGCAATGCCAACAACAACAATGAATACTGGCATAGCAAATTTAACTTGATAGACGCCTGTGGGCATTCGAGCAGCAACAACTATAGCAGCAGCAATGGCAACAGCAACAACAACGGCAATCAACCACGCGCAGTGGCAACAACAAACAAACAGAAAATACAAGTACTCGTATGTTAACTGAAAAATAACCTGTAATTATAATAATTATCTGTAAATTATATGGCGTATTTACAATTGCACACGGATTCATGAGCTTGTCATAACCATTTAAAACAGTTAACTTAGCTTCTTTTTATCTTTGCCTGGCAGCCGCCACATTGTGCTTATGTGAGGAGTTGATCACTAAATAGTTGCACTAGTCGCCTGACATTTCTGTGAATACTGGCTTAAGATTTCTTTCGGAAATGTTCACTGTAAAAAATGACTAGTTATTAATTAAAGCAAGAGAAACTTATATTAGAAAAAAAATTCCGTAGATGCCAAAGGATAGGCGAAGTCAAATTACATAAATATTTATACATAATACATAAATATTTAAATAAAAAATAATTGGATATTTCTGGGATTTACGTGTGCATGAATATTAAACAGTAATATAAAATAAATATAATCTGGCTTTATGCAAATTGTATTTCTGATTGTACTTTGAAAAAATAGAGAATATAAAATAACGGGACTGGACTGTAGTTTCGTAATAATTATGAAATCTTACAAAAGTTAAGTTTTATTATATTCTTAAAAAAAGTACTTGACTTCTGGGAGGATTTCATTAAAATATTATTTGGAATTGCTTAATTCAATAAAAATGCTTGTGATAGTGTATGCATTCCGCGATGTATGTATTTGTAATGGATTATAATCACAGTTGCAGTTTATACAATCAGACATTAAAAACGTGGTCATAGCTCCATTTAGACGAAAATGAAATCCAATCTCATTCGCATGTGGAACTGTCGCACACTTCTGGCCCATCCGGTTGGCGGCCAGTTTTTGACGACCAGTGGAGCCCCGTAGACCGTAGCTTAAGGCCGGGACCGGGGCCGTGGCCGGGGCCGGAGCCGGGGCCGTGGCCGGGGCCGGAGCCGGGGTTGAGGTTTTACCTATGTTGAGTACTCGCTAGACCGCTTGATTCCTCATAATTGAAACGGGTTTGCCACAAGTGAGCATGTTTTTTGTGTAATTCGACGTCGTCGTCATCGTCATGGACGATGTTTCGCAGTTGAGTGTCGGTTATAAAGTAATTAGCCTCAATTTAACGTTTATACTTTGTTGATTATGATTATGTTAATTATATTATTTTATGCGACAGTTTGGCGGACGTCATCCGCTTACAGTGAAAACCAGATGAAGGAAATTCAGGTTTGCCCGACTCCGATGAACTCGAAAGTGTGACATACGTCCATTAAATATAACTTTTTAGTCAGTTTGCCAACAATAAAATATACCGACGCATCGCATCGTTGCCTAACGACAAGTTGGCAAGCAAATGGCCAAGGTCCCGCGTAGGCGAACGCCGCTGCACTCTGGCAAGTGTTGTCATGGGAACTGCAGCCATTTGCCGGTAGATCATCACATAAATAAAAGGCGTGAAAACGCTAACCAGCGAGTGCAGTGGGCATAAATAACATGCGGACAACGTTGTGAAGAAAACAAAAACAAGGGAGCTGCTCAGGAGCCAGCTACTGGGAAGAGTTTCAGTCAAATTTGGTCAAGTGCGACCAGCGGTGAGCAAAAGTCGACGTTTTTGCCAAGTCTCCACATAATTTAAGTGTGATTTCTGGCAAAGATTGTCGCACATTTTCATCAATCAAGCGGCCAGTTTGTTGCCTAAGTCTTTCGTTTTTTGCTGCCTGCCTGCCTGGCTGCCTGTCTGTCTGTCCGCTTGCCTGCCTAATGGCTTTCTATTAAAAACTACTTTTATTAATTAAGCAAACAACATAATTTTCTTGTAAATTGCTGCATCAGCGCCAAATCATGGCAGCTGCAGTCAGCGCAGCCGTCGGCCACGCTAATTATACCAAAGCATCTTCACGAACAGAGCACGGAGAACAGAGAACAGAGAGGAGCCTATCGTAACCAAGGTGAAACCACGTCGCCATCAGACACCTGATGTTGCTGTTGGTTTCCCTGTTGCTGTTGCTGCTCTTTTGACGGTTGCTCTTGCTGAAGCTCAACGTTAAAATTAAAACACGATAAATGAGTTTAATAATGGCGGCAATTAAACGGCTACACGGCTGCACCATGCACCACGCACCACGCACTACGCTCCAAGCTGCGCACTCTGCCTGTTCGAGGCTGGGATCAGCATCAGCTTTGGCATCAGCATCAGCGTCTCAATTACCGCTGCTCTGCATGGCGCTTCACGGTTGAGAAATTCGACGCCACTTTCAAAAACGCATCATTCAAATGTTGTAAGGCGTTGAGGCTTGTTATGTGCCCACAGTGGTTACAGATACCCAAAACAAGTAGAAGGAGCATTGAGCAGATGTATCTGTATCTGTATCTCTATCTGTATCTGTATCTGTACCTACGCCTGCTGCTGCTGGTGCTTGTATACGTTGGTCTTGGGAAACGAAGCGCGCTTGAAAACTCATCAGCAATTTATTAAAACTCATCAATACTCATCAAAATGCCTCGGCCATAGAACCTTAACTCCAACTCCTATTTGGACACGAAACCCAAAATGAATGCCTGCGGTTAATTTAGCGCAGTTCAATACGAGTGGGGCTAACAACGAAATTGAAATATGTTTGTACATCTTTATTTTGTTTTATGCTGCGCTACACCAGCTATTGGTCAATTGGGCATATAAGTCAACGAGTTCGCTACGTTAGAATGAAATATTGCTTAAATTTACTCGACAATAGATTTTGCATAATGTTTATAACTGTTTATAATAGCGATTTAAAAAGTCTTGAATATCTTTTAATGATATTTATCAATTAATTTGCTATTGAGTTTCCCTTTTTTAAGATACATTTTATATACATTTTCATGATTTTATATCTCAGTTTGTGTAGCTCATATTTTTGTCGGCCTAGCTCGGAAAAAAGCCAACTTCTTCACCTTCTTGTTAGTCATTTGTCTGCATTTCAGCTCATTAGTTTGCATACCTTGTTCTGGCTTTGTCCGCCAGCGATCAACAAAATGTTTTGCATATGTCAGAGAGACGCATAGTCAGAGTCGGTGTCCAGCGCCGCATGCCCATCAATCTGGGGCATCAATTTGGGAAATGCATCAAAGTTGGCAGCCCGAACAGCTTGATTAGTTGTATAACAACAACAACATTCATTTTGGCAGCCAAGTGCATGTTGGCTCATTAGTCTGGTGCCGCTGAGGAGGCTGTGAAATTGGGCATCCTCTGGTGCTGTTGTTGGTGTCTACATCAAAATTAAGTTTTAATAATTGGCTCACATTTATATGCTGCCTTAATTTGATTGTGCCGTCGAATGTTTTTCCACTATTCGACTGATCAATTAATCATCTCTTTCTTTGATTGTTTTCGTTCTTCTTGCTAGAGGCGTGGCAGCCCTAATGAAGTTGCCCACAGTCGAAATCAGATTGGGAGCGTCCCAAAACGATGCCAGCTCGTTAGGCGGCCGCTAATTCAAAATTTCAATTGGCAACTTTCGCCAATTGTCTGATGCAAACAGTTTATTTTCTTACATTAACAGAATGTGTGCCAAAATTGAACGAGAACATCGAAAAACAATTTCATGGGCAGATTGTGCGCACCGACTCCGAGTCTTGGCAGACCTTTTGTCGCCGCTTCCAAACGATATTTAAATCGTCTGGGGCCACGTCCTGGATTCGAACCGCAGCCGGCCTGTTGGGCTAATGCTAATCAGTGTCATCGCATCAGCGGCAAAAGTGTTTGGATATTTGTTTAATGAAAGCGAAACGCACGCAGCCACAGACCTGGCAGTCAGGCAGGCAGGCGTTGGAACACCTTTTGGCCTCCTATCGTGCTGCAAAAATCAAGTCATTGGCTTTGGGCTTGGTCGTTACCGACGTGTCCTATGCCCTGTCTGCTGGACTGCTATGCATTCGTTGCGCAATTAATTAACTTGAGCATTTTTAAATGTGTTTGCTGCTTGCTGCCTGCTTTTCGGGTCGGGTGTTACCATTTTAATGTCCAGTACAATAACAACAACAACAACTTGAACAAGTTCTTTAACATGTCTAATTAGTTGTTGGGCCCCGAACGGCCGATGTCGCTGTTGCTGCTGCGTGCGATAAAAAAATGCATGGCACTCATTTAGTGTTTTCTTAAGCTGAGACATAAATTTGCAAGCAGTTAAAAGGGACTGACTGCAATGCGATGTGATTGCTTTTGGGAATTTCTGGCCAGATAATGCCTGTCGTTGAGCTGCATGCAGGCTCAATTTTGAGGCGAACGCAGCACTTAAATTCTCGTTAATTTACCTTTGTTTAAGTTCGCTTAGACTATATGTACAGCTTTACGATATTAACTATTGAATATTTATTAATATTATAGTCTGGTGCAGTCTTCGAGAGATGAGTTTTAATTTTAGAGATACATTTTAGTCTTGATTTATTCTATAGATTCTAAAATTAAAATATATGCATTCCTACAAAACAATTTTTTAAAGTTTTTTTTTTGACAAAAAGCAAATCGTTTTTTCAAAATTTAGAATTACAAATTTATATTTTAAATCGATCGTGTGTTGGCTGAATTATTGTAAAAACAACGTTTAAGCTGATTTTGGGGGGCTCAAATTTTTTGCCAAATGTCAACAATTTTGCCATGTTCCTATATTTCAAACTCCCATAACTTTCTCAAAAGTAAAACGATTTCTATAATTTATGACATTGAAGTCAAGATTTTTGCCATTTAAAATACATGCATGAAAAAATAAAACATGTTTTCAACTTACCAATTTTATGTGATAGCATTTTGGTAATTATTTGTGCTACCAGACTTTATGGTTGTTATTTGACTGTGCACGTGTATTACGCCGTCTGTTACACCCGACTGCAGCGTTTTTACTTATTTTGCCGCTTTGATGTTCGAAAAGCCGATGTTTTATATATCGATACAAACCGCTGGCTCGATGCTTCGATACTTTCTTATGCGCCAGTGTTGCAAAATCTCGCAAAGTGTCTTATTGTCGTAGCTTCTGTGAAACAGTGAAATTTAAACAAGTAAAACCATTTAATTTAACGGCCTATGAGTGTGCTTGTGCTAATTTGAATTTAATTGTTGCGGCTTAACACATTTAGGCTCCCAGCTGAAGTCGGGCTTTCGGCAATGTGTTTGGGTTAATAATTGTGCGCCGGCAGCGCGCACGCCTGACGCTGGCTAACGCGAGTGCCGCTTATCCCGTGTCCTAGGCTGCTCGGGCTGAACAGGCTGCAGCAACTGTTGGCCACAGCTCCCAGAATCCGCGCCGTGTGCGTGTTTCGTGTTTCGTCTTTGGCTCTATGTCATTTTAATGGCTGGCGCTGCCGCTGCTGCAAATGACCAATGGCGTTTAAACTGGTTGGCGCAGCTGTGCCCACTCAATATGCGTGTAAATTGTTGCAGCAAGGCGAGCCTGCTGTTGGGATGCGGACAGCGTCTTGCCTCTCCCCGGTAGCTGACCGGCCTGACAGGCCGCTGGCTGACATGACTGGCCGGCCAATGGGCCAAGTTGCGTTGCAATGTTGAAGACGTCTGCGTCATGGCTGGCAGTTCGTATTTCGGTGCAATTAATCATTCTGCATAAATGAATGTAGCCAGTGGTTAATTAACTTAAGTTTATTTGCTCAGCTCTGCAGGCAAACGTACTCTCCACAATTGATGCAGCTACGAGCCATAACTCGCTCAGCAGTTCAACCAAATTCACACCTTAGCCTTTTCACTTAGATATTACGCCGAATTACCTGAATTCACTGTGCACAGTTGGCTATTAAAAACACAAACAGAAATGTGTTAATAAGCAGCCCATTGTGATTTGAGCGCCACAATGCACGGCACTGCCATTTATTTGCGGAGTGCAACTGCCAGGTGTACGAACCCTGCTGCAATTTCACCTCCGCCATTGGTTTACTAGGAATGCGACCCCATAATTTGGCTGATTGTCAGCGGCAACTTCGACTTCAGTTGCCGCTGGGCTGCACCCACTAATTATTTTAAAGTAATTGCCTAACGCGACGTCGTTTTACAACTTTTGCCTAGATTTATAGCCAATGTTAGACAAAGTTTTGCGATTCTAGTTGTGCCACGCCCACAAGCCTTTTACAGACGCCTCTCGCCTGTTTATCCAACATCAGCCGTTGACGGCGACAAACTGCAAAATGGCTTTTAAATTGAGTTTGCCGCATGTTTAAGAGGCGTGCCAGCGCCCACATCACAAAGTTTATTGATTTTGATATGGCCGACTGGGCTCCTTGTGTGCTCAACCGGGTCAAAGGTTAATTGGCTAATTGATCGAACAGGTTGTTCTGCGTTATGGAACTTGAACTTTGCTACGTAAACAGAGAATGCTTTAAGAGTTTCCAAACGGTTGGGGTTACAGAAAAGAAATTAGGCAGTAATTACTCTTAAAACTCGGACCGACCCAATCCCATATACATATATAAATTCTTGATCAGGACTACTAACCGTCTATATGAAAGCGTCGAAAGCTGCTATGTGATCCAGTTAACCAAAATACCTGATTACAACGACAAACCTTCATCATCATCATCATTACTCAACAGCTAAGGTAGGAAATTTCAATTAAGTTTAAATTATAATTTATAAGTGAAAAGCTGCAGCTGCCACTCCTTGAACTATGAGCAATTTGGGGGCACATCACATTAAATATCCGTCAGTGTCATGAGCCGCACACCCCTTCGGGATCGCATCAGTTGGCTTTGGCTTTTACTCTATTGGCCTCTTGGAGACCGCTGACCGAAAAAAGAAGAGAAATACTTAAAGCAAAACTCATTTAGAGAGGTCGGCGCCCAATTTCTTGAAGGCGCCTTTTAATATAAATCGTTGGCCATTTGTCTTGTGTCATTAATTTATAAATATAAACTAAGGCAAATTCTACAAAAGCTCATCCGCTGGCCACTCGCCATAACCGCTCTTCGCCTTGCGTGCGCATTGGGGGCGTGGCTGAATGCGCGCCAAATGAGCGCTCATTAATTTCCAGAAAATGAGTTTTCAAATAAAGCCGAAAGCCATTAAATTGAATTTGTTGTTGTGCATTGCGGCGTTGGCGTGCTCAAAATTTGCGGCCAATTAATGTGCATTTTCATGAGATGTCGAGAAATGCACGCGCCACTAACAATTCTCCATCACGCTGCAAAGTATTAGTATAAAATGCTCATAAACTATGTATAATTATAATTTGTAACAATGTCAGGCAATGCAAATTACGCAAGCCATTTATTAATAATTTGAACAAACTGCAATTATTAAGAGAATAATAGCTAACATTAGAACGCTATGGAATTGCCACATTTTAATTCAAAAACTATTTAATTAAATTTAATAAGTCGGCAGTAGATGAGGTGCTTGCGGGGGATTCCTTCGACTCATTAAGTCAACTACTAGCTTAGTTTCTTTATTATTATTAGAAAATATCAAGAAATTAAGGTGACTCAAATTAATTTATTACTGAAAAAATTGGATGCGAAAAATAACAAGTATTAAATATATTTGAAATGTGTAGTAAAAACTCAAATTATATTAATATTTCCCTGAGCTATAGATGCAAATTGGGAGATGTAAAAAAATTCTGCGAAAGCTGCCTGAAAGCTTAACTTACTGTTCTACTGTTCTTGATTGTCCACAAATAAAATTAATCATGAAGATTTAAGGTTTCTTTGATATAAAAACTGTTGTATTAAAGAAAACTGTGTTGAAAGCTCATTAAAAAACATCAATGTTTTGAAAACGAACACTATAAAAATGGCCGCTGCACCGAGCTGATCGCATTTCAGTTGCCAGTGGGGCTTTCTCCTCTCAAAAGCTTTATTTAGTTGGAATTTGATCATTGTGTTATTTATGGCTGCTGCAAATTAACTTTTCGTCGTGGCCGTCATGGAATCCAATTTGCCAATTGACGCCCAGTCCTAGGCTGCAAAACGGTCAACGCCTTTGCTGGGCATTTTGGGCCTGGCCTGGCCTGGCCCAAAAGCAGTTAAAGCTGGCGACTTGGCGGCGCTCTGCTCATTTCAATTGAATTTATGTGCCGGCAAGAGGCGCCACAAAAGTGGAAAAGTGCCCGTTGGCTCATAGGTGCCAAGACTGGTAAGACTCTTCGACTGAGCCTGCCTGCTGATTTATAGGCAACGCAAAGTCTGGGGCAATACTTGATTCGAATTGTGCCAGGAAAATGGTTTGAGTGTACTTGTACTCGAACTTGTACTCGTACCAGTGCTTGCTTATTAATCGACGGCAGCGGCAATCGGCCGCCCACGTTGCGGGCCGGCTCATAAAATGCGCCAAATGAAGTTTAAACTGCAATTCCGTTTGCATTTGGCTGCCTCTGTTTTTGCTGCCACCTCTTGCCATACAAATGGCCGCTAAATAGCAAAAGTCAACAACAAAACAGCGGAAAAAATAACAAAAAGCCAACTACTGAGACGCCTACGCTGTCGCCGGCACGTCCGCTGCACTGCAGCATGTGTCAGGCCATCAGCCAAGCCCCCATTCCCATTCCCTTCTTCCATTCCCATTCCCTTCTTCCATTCCCTTTCCCGCTCACCTGCTGTTGTCAAATTTGCGCTGCCTGCTGCACTAATGACGCCCTTAATATGCTCCAAGTGCCTGGGCAGGCTCGCAACCGTTGACGGTTCGGTTGTTGACTTGGCTGAAAGCCATTTCCCTCTCATTTCCCCTCTCATTTGCGCAAATTTGCTTTCAAAGTCGTCGCCGTCGTTGTAGACACGCCAAAATCAAATGAAATACTTTGCCGCACTCGTTGGGTTTCCGAACATTCAAGCGCTAATATATGCTCAGTGTGAGGTAAATATTTGCCTATATATGATTGAACTGAACTGCATAATAAGTTGGGCATAAGATACTCTGTATTTTTGAAATAACGCGCTTTTGTAGAAGCAGAATTTTACAAAAGGAAGTAAATCTTATCTGAAACGAACAAATGGGCTAACAACTAAATTTCCCTGGAAATTATTTGCTCAAAGTTTTTTGTACAAGAAATAAATGTTATATAAGTGTCGAATAGTTTATTTTAAATAAAATTATTTTCATTAAACAAGCTCAACAAATTTTGTTGTTGTCGATGTTATGAAATAAACATAATTATCAAATAAATAAAGAATTCACTTGGAAAATGTTGTAAAACAAAAAATAAAATTCGAAAAATTAAAAAAAAAATATTATAAGTTCAGATTAAATGTAGAATTTAAATTGAGAAATGTATGTTGAGGGTTTCTTCTTTTTCTCCAAGTTTTTGAAATTTGAAATATAAAAAAAAGTGCGAATATTGCAGCAATTTTATAATTTTCGCTCGGACCTTTGTATTGATCTTTTATATAATGAATGAATCTAAATATAAATTATCGTGAACAATTAATAGTAAATTGTTCTCAATGTACCCATCTTCCATTTGAGTGTCCATCAAGTGTTGTTTATTCGGTACATTTAGGTACCTCGAACAAAGTAACTGAGGATATAAACATTGTAATAATAAGTACTTACCCGTTCCGTTTATGCAACCACCTGTGCCCACCTGCTCCAAGGGCCATGCCACTTGCACTAGACAACTTCATTGTCTGCTCCCCATCTGGCTTCCGTTGGTTGTTTTGCCTAAATGCTCATAAATTTCGCAACGTACCCACACATAGAAGCATTGAGGAACGCCTCTTCCATATTCAGACCCATACACACACACACACACACACACACGCGCGCACTCCCATGCCCACTCTAATGGCAATTAAGTAATTCTCACATCGTTTATGCAAAATACGAGAATTTTCATGCACTCGACCCCCAGTTCCATGGTGGCCGATTCGCGTACCAACAATGCTCTTTCCCTGGATTCCGTTCGCCACCCAGTTCCTAGTGCCTGCTCGCGTGCAACCTCAACACCCTTTGCTTGTACTCAAGTGGCCCATAAATTGTTGGCCAAGTTTTCACGGGACACGCCCACTTTTCGTTGCGCTGCTTTGACAACGGCAATTACCTTGAACTTTTGTCTGGTTCAGCACTGTTGTCAGTCGTTCGAGTACGGGGATCCGGTAAAGAGGGGGGCGATTCAGTGGAAGCCCTCGTTCATACAATTTGCCATATCAAAAACGAAATTTATTTATATTGTACTTTGGGTTAGCTGCCGGGCACGAGTCGCTTGCATTTTGCGACCACTCTCTCTCTCTCTCTCTCTCCCTCATTGGATTTTGATAGCTGCATCTCTTTCTGTCTATCTGTCTTTTTGCCGGTTTTGTCAGTTTAATTTTTTGGTTTATTTCACGTTTCAGTTTAAATGAAGCCAAATTGCTGGGCCATTAGCTGCTTGCTCCATATGCATATTGCGCCAGTAAAACGGCGCCCCCGAGGCGCTCAATCCTTATTTATATATAGTAGTAAATAATTTTTATAGTCAATCGTTTGCATTTTAATATCAATTTCGCAACGTTCGCCTTCCCGCGCTCTTGTCGATTTGGGGGCTTAGTCGATTAAGCATCCAATCAATTCGGCTCTTTCCGTTATTGACTGACGTTTATTTTTTGGCCGCTTTATGAGACCGTAATTCGTAATTCGTACTCGTAATTGTTGATTGCATTTTGACTGTCAACGTTTAGCACACAAAGTGCTTTGGTTGCCCGAGACTCCCCAAATGGTTCCATAAAGGGGTAGCAACAACATCAACAACTCAATAAGGGCGCTCGTTAGCATTTCTGAATTCATGGAATGCCTGACTGTTCGTTGGCAGCTGATCGATATTTATTTAGCCATCATTCTATCTGTGCTCTTAACCAGTTCCAATTTAAGTTGCAATAATATAACCAGTATTTTCTTTTCGTTTTGATGTTTCTCTGAAATCGATTTATATTTTTATGCAACTTTTTAAAGATACCTTCATATCTAATTAAACGAGAATTTTTATTTTGGAATCGCATTTTTTCCTATTCGTCTTCGTTATCTTTGTAAACAAAAACGTTGCTGTGAACAGTTTGGCTTCCTTATGCAATAATATATGCGGATAATTTTACGCTCCGATTCCTCACACAGATAAGCACGTCTCTTAACTATCATATTAATTAATGTATGTATTAAATTAATTTATACACTTTAAATTAAGTAATTTACAAATGAAAGGAACACAAAGTAGCCGACACTTTAGGCTAATCAATAGCAACATTACTGCTTTTCACGCTCCCGTTCCCTTTCCCGCTCCCGATCCCGCTCGCGATCTCTCTGCCGCTCGCGCTCCTTTTCAAGCAAATACATTTGCTGCTGTTGCATGAAATGTTGCTGCTGCTGTTGCTGTTGTTGCTGCAGGTGTTGCTGATGGTGCTGCAGCAACTGCTGCTGCTGCTGCGGCGTCAAAGCGCCGGCCTCACTCTGCTGCTGCAGCAACTGTTGCTGATGCTGTGCGAGCTGCTGTTGGAACTGTTCGCGCAGCCGCTGATGCTCCTCGGCATCCAGATCGCTGCCGTAGTCATCCATGTCGATCACCTCATCCTCGTCGTCCTCTTCAATGTCATCGTCGTCCTCCACATCTGTCGAGCTGTGCTGGGAGCCATCGTGCTTGGCATCCTCGTCACCATCGCCGCTGCCTCCGCCGCCGCCACCGCCCGAGGAGCTGCCCTTGTTGCTCTTGGCATCGCTGCTGTCGCCACCCTCTTGTTGCATGCGCTTGTGCTTGGTGCGTCGGTTCTGGAACCAGACTTTGACCTGCCGGGCGAGAAACACATAAACTTTAGCTCCGCTCAATTCCGTTCAGTTTGGTTTGGTTTTGGTTAAGTGCAGTGCCTTGATTGGGGCGCTCAACCCTTTGCTATAAAGCGGCAGGTCGTAAATAAATTTAACGAGTCTTTTAATTCTATTTGCCTGCCTGCGCCGCCTGCCGCCCAGCTATGCCAATCGCCCCACCCCCCGGCGCCCTCCGGTTAGCGCTAATAACTCGGTAACTCCCGGCACTTGGCGGGCTAACGACCAACTGACATGCAATCACTTAACGCTCGGCCGGGGGTTGCTCCTGCCCGGGGTTGGGTTCGTCCAATTGGGCAAGGCATTTATTGAATTTGATGCGCATTAAGTACGGCCATCGAAAGGGTTGCCCGCCCCCTTACGAATTGGGGTTGAAATGCGACTGGCGCTGCTCACCTGCGTCTCCGTTAGGCTAAGTCCTTGGGCCAGCTGCTTGCGCTCCGCGCCCACCACATAATGATTGCCCTCAAAGGCGTGCTCCAGCTTGAGCAATTGCGTCGGCGAGAAGGCGGTGCGCACCCTCTTCGGCTTGCGAAACGGTTGCAAAAGAAAATCTGTAAGGGTTGTTAGAATGAGAAATAGATCAGTTAACGTACTTAATCGTATTTAGCATGTGAATATCATTAAACTAGTTCATGAATTTAAAGGAGTATGTTTGTGTCCGTTAAGTGTACGAATGTACTTTGAAGCTACATACTTAATAATTAATAATAATAAGCTGTTAAGATTCTTTGATTCCTTAGTTTTGAAGCTAGATACATTGTATTTAGAATCGGTGAAATCTATATATCAGTTTTTAGGATAGAAATAAAAAAAATGTTTTTTGATGAACTCTTCTTTAGATCAAGCTAGAATTTTTTCCAAAATATAGTCGAATCTCGAATTCATTAAACATAACAACTCTCATAAGTAAGCACAAGCAATTTTTTAAAATGTAATTAGCCTTAAGTTTTATCGGTATTTTTTTAGTTTTAGTTTTTCTCAGTTTATAAAAAAGTTTGAAATAAGTTCGTTTAAAAAAAATCCCGTCCTTTGAAAACCTCTGTAGCTTAAGCAAATCAAAAACCAAAATACAAATTCGGATGATCAGGAAATTGTCTGTTTCTATTTATTATTTGTTATTTAAAAACAAATGTTAATACTGTTTATCTTGACTTATAAAACAAACAAAAACATAAAAATGAATTTTATTTAAATAAGGGCAGGCGTTATTCTAGAATACAAGATTTAAAAATCCCTGAACAACGAATTAAACCACAAAAGACACTTTCTTTTGTACTATTTTTTTTTTTTAATTAAAAGTTACCGCTAATAAGGTGAAAGTTGGAAAGTCTATTCAGAGCACAGTTTAATAAAATATGTAAAACGTATTAGTAATTTGAGCTACCTTTTCTAACAGACCGTAAAATGTACTGTCAATTACACTAGTTAATAACAATAACTAAAGTTGGCTACCATTTGCAATTTAAATGCCATTTCCCGTTCGGCGTTTTAATGGCTTTCATAATGGGTGGGGCAAAGTCAACCACTGAAGTAACATTAGCCCGTTTGCAGACGGTTTTCCATGCATGACGTAGCGAGCGATTGCTGTTGCTTTTGTTGTTGTTGTTTTTAGTGTTGTCATCAAGTGTTGAAAATCATTCAAATATGGCCGCCTGTTCGAAATGGCTGGCACAGCGTGACCGGCACATATTTGGCGCTATAATTTGGTAATTATGCGCTACCAAAACGCCAACCACATAGCGGCAGCCAAGGGGCAGCTCATGGTCATGGTGGCGGCTGGTGGTTGTGGTAGTCTGTTGGTGGTGTTGGTGGGTCTGCCAATTAGGCGACATGGCCCTCAATTTGCTGCTTATGATTTCCGCGAATGCCGCTGCTGAAAGAAGCCGCGCACTCAGCCCGGCCAAACTCATTACAAAACAATAAACAAATTTCCAGACATGTGGCTAACACACACACACACTCACACACACAGCACAGCACAAAACAAAGGGCAATGGATCGTGCCGCTTCTGCTGTCGGCGTCGGCGCTGTGTCTGCCATTTCTCGGCATCGCTGATAAGCGAAACAATTGCGCAGAAGCCGCCAGAGTCAGAAGCAGAAGCAGAACCAGAGCTTAAGCCTGAGCCTGAGCTTGGATCTGGATCTGGCCTGGGCCTGGACCTGGACCTGGGTTCTTTCCTTGGCTGAACGCCAAGTTAAACACTTTAGCGCGCCTAAATGTCGACAAAAGCCGCCAACGACGCCTCCTTCGATGCTGTGGCCCATTGTTCAAACTGGGGCCCCGTGCACAACGTGATGTTTTGACGTTTATCACGATTTTCAGGAACGGCTCGCACTGCAGTTTTTTTCATTTTGCTCTTCACATGACGCTGCGCGGAGTTAGCAAATTTTCAATTGAGCCACAATTTGAATATTGATATGGTTATGGATATGGAGCTACTGTGCGAGATGCAGCCGAGATTTGCATGGAAAGAGCAGCAGGCACATCTATGCCGTAATTATAATGATTACGTTCGGGGTGCGAGATGTGGCTAATCCTTGAGTTCTTTCGCGGCACCTGCAGGAAACGTTACAAAATCAATATTGACATTGCAAATTGAACTGGCTGGCGAAAGGATAACACAGCCAACAGGAGATTTGGCTCAGGGCACAAAAGAACGAAGCTAAGCCGGCACAAGGCAAACAACAACAAATGGGACAAAGGCCCAAAACAGAGAGCAGTTCGTCAGATGTGGCATTTCTCAGGCCTCTAGCAGCAGCAGCTACTGAATTGTGTCGACTTGTGTTTACTAACTTGTTAGTGTTGATCGCCTAGGAAAACAGAAACAGCAAAAGCAAGAGCAACAAGAAGCGCGAGCGAACTTGTCAATTTGACACTTCATAAATGCAGGCTGTGTATCTTGTATCTGACAGATGCAGGCGCTGCGTTGCGTGTGCCTCGAACTTGACAAACAATTGCCACAGCCATGGTCCACTTTTTTATGCCACCGATTGCCTGACATTTGTTACATTTGACAGCTAACAACGCCGGCTACAAGATGCAACTGCAACTGCAACGGCAACGGCAACGGCAACAACTGAGCAGCTCTATGCGACTTATAATTGATAGTGTGCGCCGCACAATGGCCACTTAATTATTTTTTCATAGACTGTGTCCCCAGTCATCGATCTGGGCACAACGCTTCTCTCAATGAACTGCGCGGGTTGCTCGTTGAGTTGCACGTTTTGTTTTATTTTTTGCTTTTCTGTTTTTTTTTTTTTTTTTTTTGAGGGCCAAGCACAAAGAAACCGCTGTGCGAAAATACGCGCAATTGACAATTAATTGATGTGTCCGCTTTGGTGTTGCTTTTTGCTTGTTGTTGTTGCTGCTCACACCCTTGTCAGCTGTCAATTATATATATATGTACATACACACATATATATATATATATATATATTTTTTTTTTCTTTTTTGCTACGTATGATTGAAGTGCTGCCTCAGTTGCCATTTTCAGCTCCCTTCGCACTCTGATCGATCGTTGCTTGTGCTTGTTTTTTTGTTCACCTTATTATTTATCACTTACGTACAATTGTAGTTTGTTTTTTATGGGTTTGTTGATTTTTCTTTTTATGAGTTTCGGCTTATGTCTTATGCTCTCGTGATTTTTTCATTACTTTATTGTCGTTCCCTGCAGGAATTGCAATTGCCCCGCAGGATATTGACATTGTAGATGAAATCAGATTTGAAATTGAAATCATATATGCTGCCAGTTAGGGATATGTGCTCGTTATCATAATTTTTATTTTTTTATTTTTGGGGTTGATTAATGAAATTGATTTATCTATTTGCAATTTTAATTGTATAAAATACAGTCCAATTTTATTTGATTGGAATATAAACTTGTCTGCGAATGAATGAATTAGAATAACTTTTTTAAATTCGGTATCTATAGGAATTTTCTTTATCAGAACGAGTCTTATTAAATTGATAATATTTGTACAACATATTTTTTTTGTTTTTGTTTCTTTGAACATATCTTATTTACAAGGCAAGGCTAACATAAGGTTAAAACCTGTTGGAACAGCTCTAATTAAGCTGTCATCATGATTATCATCATGATCTTTGGCGTCCTACACCTTTACACCCTTCCAGAAAGTGACGCGCACGAGTTACAACAACGAACGAAACACTTACAATTAAAGAAATCGTAATGCGAAACATTGACATTTCCATTTTTACGTTCATAAATCAAGCGAAAATTACAGCACTTAACTAACGATACAAAAACAACAACAACAACAACAACAGCAGCAACAACAAAACTCCGCCTGTTTTATAATGGAACATCATACAACATAATTAAGGCGTAACGAAGTACGTTGAAAGCAGGTGAAAGGCGTGTGAGTGTACCGAAAATAATATACCCCAAATATATGAAAAAAAAAGGCGGAGAAAAAAAATTCTTAACCTCATGTACTTAACATGTGAGAAATGGCGCGGCATGAAAATTCAAATTATAATTATAAGAGCAGAGCAAAATAACAAAAAACGAAAAATAAAAGAGCGCAGCATAAAAAAAGGTTAAATAATAATAAATGACAATGTTGTGCGTCGCATGCGCTGCTTGGGATCACTCTGCATGCGCCTGGATGAGTGAACGAGTGTAGGGGAAGTGAGGGGAGAGGGGGAACACGACATTGTCGAGAATGGGAACTGGGAATTGGAATTGGTCTTGCGATGGGTTGATTTTCTTTTCAGTTCTGTGTTTGCTTGGATGCCCCAAAACCTCAATTAAAAACGCATTAACAATTCACTCGTTGCACTTTTTTTTTTGCCGTGGTGTGTGTGTGTGTGTGTGTGTGTGCGTTGTGTGTGTGTCGAGTGTGTGTTATATATACACCGTAGGGGCTCTGCTCAGCGAGTGGCGCCGCCGTCGCTTTCAAGCGCCATTAATTGGTAATTTTGAGTCTACACACACACACACACACACACACCAGCAACACACCCATCACTCACACACACACACACACACAGTTGGTTGGGCATTTAGGTACGCTGCTTGACCTAACGATGTGTGTAATGTTGTTTAAACAATTTAATTAAAATGTAATTTGTTTGAAAATACTTATGAAAATGCGTTCGGTTCGGTTTGGTCTGTGCCTAGCACCCCGCCCACCCCCCTATACCCGCTCCCTGCGACTCAAAACGGTCATTGCCTTCTGCTGCTGTTGTTGATGATGATGAGGCTGATAGACGTCTAATTAACTTGTAATAAATGTTTGCAATTTGCTTATTTAACTTTAATTATAAGGTGCAGCGACAACAAGAACCACAATAACAACAACAATTGCCGCCAATAAGTGAGTAATAGCGTGGTTAAAACCGCTATGGAAAACCACTCAGCAGTTCTCTCTTTGAGCTGCAAACGTTTTCTCTAATTAGTGCACTAGTGATTGGTCTTATAAGGCTAAAAACATGAACAGAAGCGGAATAGCGTCTTCAAACATTGTTTGAGGTAATTATTTTTAAAAATTCTTTATAATTATACATATATTTATAATTTGAAATAATGTCTTTGGCTTGTAGAATGTAGAGTATCTGCTAGTCGCGACCCATGATTTCTAAGTAAAATCATAATTTGTATTGTTTTTTCTATGCTAAAATATATTAACAATATTTAACACTCGCTCTCTTAGTAAAAATAGCAGACCATTGCAGTCCGTCTGTCTGTATGAAAGCTAAAGACTTGAATTGTATATACCCGCTTTAATGAAAGTGTTATGATTTTAATGCTACGCCAACTAACCGTTTGACAATTCGATGTAATCTACTTAAACCTTAGTGTTAGATATGCGTTAGTTATTAGATACATAAAGATCGCACAGAATAATTTTTGGATGTTTTGCGGGCCAGTCATTCATGGCGGAAAGTTTTCATTATCGAGCTGATAGTTTTGGGGCTATATATATCCGATATATATGTTTTCGATTGAATATTACGTGGTCGGTTACACCCGGTTGCACCGGTTCAAAAAATATTATTATTCAACAATTTTTGCTGAATAAATAAAATTGGCAATTTTTTATGTTTTGCTATTTTAACCAATAAGAGAAATTGTCTTATCTGAAATTCCGTAGGTAAGAACTTAAAACCCAGTTTAAATAAACATATTCTTGTTAATTAGTTGATTTAGCCCAGTTAGAGTTGGGCTTAACTAAGATTGGTTTATAAACTTACTGCCGGGAAAGCGTGGGAATATGCGTCCGTGTCGACTGAGCAGCCAAGGATACAGCGGGTAACTGTCGCGTATCAGGTGCGGTGCCGTTACGAATGGGTGATGGCCATGGGGAGGCGGATGTCCCGGATGGGGGCCACCTGGAAAAATAGCCAGTGGATGACCTGGTGGCAGATGTGGTGGCGGTGGCCCATGATGTGGTCCCGTTGGCACAGGCGGATGCTGAGGATGTTGTTGTTGCTGCTGCTGCTGCTGCTGTTGATGATGATGGTGCGCCAAAGCGGCAGCCATTTGAAACTGGGCGGCGAGAAATGGTGGAGGTGGAGCTGCTGTCGGCCGCACTGGCGACGGGTTACCCGGCCCCGCGCCGTTGGGTGAGGCGCTGTCCGTCGATCGCGGAGCGCCAAGTAAAGCTAAATTTGCCGGTGCCGGGAGCGGAAGCGGGCGAATAAGTCCGGGCAGCACAATGGGCGCTGTGGGCGCCACATGAGCGGCACTCGTGGGCGACGGGGAACGGCTGGCCGGCGCAGGTGGACTACGTGAACGATCATCCAGAGAGGCGCGTCGCCGGCAATATATAAAGCCGCGCGGTGTACGCCTATCGATGGTGGGCGATGTGGACACCACAACAGGGCTGTCCGCGCGCGGCGGCGAGGCAATGACGCTGACGCGTTGCGAGGGCGGCGGCGGCTTCGATGGCGGTGAGGACTCCGCGCCAACAATGGAGTCAATGCTAAAGGCCAGCTTTGGCTTGCTGTTGGTACTGCTTGTGGGACAGTGGACACCTGGAGCTGAGGACGATGCTGGAGCGGACGCTGATGTGGAGCTAACGGACACCACAAAAGGATTCATCGGCGCCATCGGCAGCATGTTGAACGTTTGACGACCGCACGTGACCATTTGGCGCGCCTATTGCCAGAGAGTCGACAATCGGATAATTGAAAATACCGCACAAGGGTCGCACAATGCACAGTCGAGAACAAACGATGGGTCAGTGGTGGTGGTGGTGGTGGTCACTGGTTGAGTATCACACGCACGGCAACACATGAATCGATCAAGAGTTTTGTTTTGTTTTGTTTAATGCATCAGCGATTGGCATCCGTCGTTGACATTGATTAACTGGAGCACGCTGGCGCTGGTGAAGCGTGGCCGTCGCACTTCACTGGCGAATTGACAGTTGCCAGCGTTGGTAGCGGCAATGTCCGTCGATTGCGGTCGTCGCGTTGATGGGCACTGTCAACGCCATTAGCATTATGCGAGCGGCTAAAGGCGTCTAATTGCCGGCAGAGCGAGCTATTGACGCGTTGCCCGCTCTCTAGCGTGCCCTGGGTCTGTTTGGGGGCGTCGGCAATTTGGCTCCCAATATCGAGTAGAAAGAAATTCGCGTTGCCTGCCGGTTTGCCGCTAAACGCGCGCGCGAGTGTCGGCCACAAAATCAGAAAACCAAACTGGCTGTCGCTGTCATTTTTCGGTTGGCATTCCAACGGTGCTGCAGATTTGCTGTTGCCCTGTTGTCGTCTCGCTCGCCCCCAATGCGCGCGGCGCATGCGCCAAAGCAGCGCAGATAATTCAATTCGTGCTCCCAGCTATGTGTGTGTGTGAGATTGTATTTGTGTTGTGACCACTCGTCAGTCTGGTCCACATTTGGCGCTCTCTCTCTCTCTCGCTCGCTCGCTCGCGCTCTTTGAGTTGCTCTCTGCGCGGGGCAGCGCTTGGCCATTTTTCGCACCAGTTTATGACAGCGAAACAAACAATTTGCGCTAAACAAAACAGCATCATTAAAGCGTTTGTGGTTTTAGTGCCCAACTCGCTGTTGGGCCGAGAGAACCTTGTTGCTGCTGGGGGGTGGGGCGGAAAGTGGGCAGTTAACAATATGGGCACAGTGGTTGCTGCCTGCACGAAAATTTTAGTTTTTTGAAAATTTGGTCTTAAATTACTTTTAATAAAATTTTATTTTATTACAGCTTTATTTCTAAACGCGTTTTTATGAAAATAGATTCGATAGAGATTAGCTGTACAATGAGTATAAAAACATTCTTTGCTACTGCAAGAATGGTTTAAAATAAAGAATGTTTTTTATTATTTAATCAAAAATCGGATAACCGTGTCCAGTTTTTTAGGTAATACTATTCTAAAAATATTCAGCTGCATGTTAAATTCTTCACCAGTGCATTTCTTCGTTTTTATCGATCGATCAAAAAAAAAACGGTTTTCCTTTAAGGTTTTGTTTTTTTTAACACCAAATATTCAACTCTAATTACTAATGCCTTGTTAATACAATTCGTATTCTCTTCGCACTGACCACTGTACTCACCTTTCTGCGACGGCGTCAACATCGTTGCTTATTTCCATAGACGCCCCGCCGTCAAAGTGGCTCCTCACAGCAGCCCGCACTCCTCCCCTGGCTGTACAAAAATGTTGCACGAAGTGCATCGTCATCGGGCATCGAATCTTCATCATGTTGGCGGCCCAAAAGTCGAACATGAAAATGGGCGGGCCCTCGTTTTCTGCACCTTCAATAAAGAGCAACTGCAATTGCACACACTCACACACACACCAGTTTACTCTCGCACACACACACACTCACACTCACAGCTTGGCAGACTCCTTGGCCCTGAGAGTTGTGAAAATAAACACCTCGTTAAAGCTGCAGAGGAGGCATAAAACATGCAGCGCCAACTTCGACACCGTCATCATTGGCATAGGTAAACATATATATATATATATATACATGTCCGAGTCCAGCCTTTCGCCTGCTGCTCTCCCCCCATCCCTGACTCTCGACAGTGGCAGCCGTCGAGGCTGGCAAATAAATTGACGTGCGCTTTGTGCTGGATTTGTATGCATCTAGATAAAGTTTCATTGCTCAGTCGGCTGCTGCCCGCCCGCTCTCCTGATCCTGTTTTTGTTCTTGTGCTCTGCACTCCTTCTAGTTTGCCGTAACTGCATTTGTGCAGCATCGTTGCTGTGTGTGTGTGTATAGTTGTATGTATGTGTTTTTGTGGCACCTTTGGGTGCGGTAATTGTAATTGGTTTTTGTTGCAGACCGGCCAGCTGAATTCATCTCATGTTG
Organism: Drosophila paramelanica; assembly: GCA_035043915.1. Lineage (NCBI taxonomy): Eukaryota > Metazoa > Arthropoda > Insecta > Diptera > Drosophilidae > Drosophila > Drosophila paramelanica. Next base: position 3,529,982 of record JAWNMO010000354.1, on the reverse strand, counting down.
CTCTTCTTCTTGCTGTTGGCCGCTGCAAAGTGTTGGCTGCCTCACGTTTCGGGATAAATCATTTAATTAGTCGGACAATGAGTTGCAGGCAACCCCTCCCTATTCATCTCTGGCTGCTTCCACTTCTCATCAGCGTCATTGACGACGCCATTGCTGTTTGGGGCTTGCAGCAAAGGTTATCGCCATTGTTGTTGTTGTTGTTGTTGTTGGGGTCATGCAGATTTTGCAATGCCAATGGGCAGAGGCGTGTTGCGTGGTTTTTGCTGTAATTGAAATATGGCTAAAGCTCTGGCCAAAATCAAAGATTAAACTTTGTTTATTGTTTGCCTGTGCACCTTTGATTCATCGATAGCGCCTGGAGCGCTTCAGTTAACGCTACATAGATAAGAGAGAAAAAAACTAATTAAAGCCACTTTGTTTTAAACTAACAACTTTATATAGACATTGGCTACATAATGAGTGCCTAAGTTGTGTCATAAGTATATATGCTTGTGTAGAAATACGCGTGTGTTTGTGAAAAGTTCTCTCATGCCCACTGCAGTCGAATGCGATCCACATACCAAAACTTCCACGTTCCACACTTCGCAGCGCAGATAACAAATCGAACACAAACGCTTGCCATTGGCTGACTGCTAGAGCGCGTGAGCAACAGAGAGCATGCGAGCGAGAGAGGGAGAGAGAGACAGAGAGCGAGAGTGCTTGACTATCTAAAGGGGCGGCTTTGCAGCCAGCGGGTAATATTGTTGTTCCTGCTGCCGGCAACATATAAATCCAATTCATTTAATAATTGCCAACGAGATGGAGCTCATTATCACGAGTACTTTGCACGGCTTTGCCAGAGAGTGAGAGAGAATGGGGCCCCCATTGTGTGTCAGCTTGTGACTGTGTCTGTACGTATGTGTGTGTGTGTGTGTGTGTGTGAGTGAGTGGTCATATTTGGTTGGCTGTCGCCGTCACTGTCTAGTTACAGTTACAGCAGCAGCCCCCTTCCTTTTGGGTTGAGGCACATAAATTTGGAATCAGCAGCGAATTGATTGCGTCGCCTAAGAGTTTTGCACTAATGTGTGTGTTTGTGTGTGTGTGTGTGTGTGTGTCTGTGTGTATCTGTGTCTCGTTAGCGTTTTTATTAGACGCACAAATGAGGAGCCAGCGATTGTCTCATCTCTGAACTGTTCGCTCTTCTGCCCGTCTGGCCAGGCGCAGGGCAAACAGCAGCGGGGGCAAGCGTGCAGAGCAGTAAATAGCGATGATGGCGGCGGCATCTGAGCGTCAATTAAAGCAGCTGCCTTTGCTGCCGTTGCTGTTCGCTGTTGGCTGGCTCTTTAGCGCATCATAATTGGGAGTTTTGTACCGGGGCTGTGGCTCTTGAATGTTGACACAACTAATTGGCATTATTTGTTTTAATAATTGAGCATTTTTGGTGGCACTGATTTAATTAAAATTTTCTGCCGGCCACCTTCGAGCTGCCTGACTATGCAGGCCCAACAAAGGGCTGTTATTCTGCTGTATTTTTGTTTGTTTTTTTGGTGCATAAGAAAATTTTAATTGAATTTTAAATGCGCGGATTTGTGCGCAGCGTGACCTGCTAAACTTCCGATTGCCGTCGCTAAGCTTGCGACTTAATTAAATGCAAATAAATATTTTGGATTTGCAGCGCGGCCAATTGAACGATCTGGCAGCTTCGCTTTCCGCTTTAGCTTCAGCGCGTGCGTTTAGTGCAGCAAATCCGAAACTTAACTTGGAATTTGTGCGCCTCAAAGCCAGTGGAAATCCGAGATCAGCGTTGGACTAACGCTAGGATCACTCGAGCTCGTCGCAGTCGCGTATTTAATCCAATTATCGATGGCCAACGCGCACAGCTCATTGGCAATCCTTTCGGACCGCTAACAATTAAAAACTGACTCAACTTTATGAGTGGGCGGTCCTCGGGATTAGGTGCGCGTAATGTGCAGACCAAATGCAATGGGTGCATCCTTAGCTACCGTAGGAACACGGTTCGGTTGAGACACGCAGCCGTTGTCGCCGTGGTACAAGAACAGATTATCGGCATTACCGCAATTATGGAACTTGGGCAGGTCCTGGCGTAATTTCAATGCGGTTTTCCGGCGATAAGCGTGTCCAATCGCACAATTCGAAGGATGCCTCTACCTGAAGTACCTCAGACACTTTCGGAATCGCATTAACACAACTGGCTAGAAGAAGATGGAGATGAAGTTTGTCAATTGTGGCGAAAAATATAACAAGAAGCTCGCTATCATTAATTTCATTTACAGCAAATCTTTAAAGAATCGGCTTTGAAATGCTACTAGATACTTTGTCACTCTGATTTTCAATATTCTTTTTATATGTATTTTATTGTATTTATAAGTTATGATTTTCAATCAAAGTTTTAAAAGCTTTATTTTTACTTCTTATCTCCTTCGGTCTCTCTCTGGCATTTTTAAAAAGGTGCCCCGTCGTTTATAGCTCTTTAACTTGTTCATTTAACGCTGGAGATTTTCTGATTTTAAAGTTGCCCCTCTTACCCATCGCTCTCCTTTCCGTTGTCAAAATTTGTTCTTTGTTTCTCCGTTGTTCGCTTTTTTTTAATGCCAATTCGCTTTGCATAATGAGCTAATAAAATATTTGGCGTGCATCCCACGCTCCAAGCGAATTGCGCTAATTTGCGGCAGTTGTCGCGCCTCGAATCCGAATAAATACATATACATGTGTGTATGTATGGGTCCCAAGCCGAATGCGAAGCCCACTCGCTGTCGGGTCGCATGAGGCCGCCGCCACTTGCCACACCCAGAAGGCTTGTCATAAGACTCATTAAATAATGGGCCTCGTTTGAAAGCTGAGCGAAATTTTAATTAATCAACTTATCCAAGATCAGTGGCCTACAGCTCAGCTCAGCTCAGCTGCCTGTCCGTTCGCTTTCGCGTCTTCGGCGTTTTGCGCAGGGACCCAAACACATTCTGGGAAACGCTCACAATGAGCGTGTGGGTCAGCTACTACCTGACCCGCTGCTCTAAGCCATTCAACCGCCCACAATTTAGGCAAGGCCGCGGCTCGCAGAATTGTTAATTGGATTAAATGCGCTATCCGGTGATTTCGTTGATCCGCAGATCCTGTTTGATCCTTTCGCATGCCAGCCAGCCAGCTTTAGTTCAGCGTTGATCTTGGATTTTCAAATGGCTTCCAGGCGCACAAATTCCTAGCTAAGTTTCGGATTTGCCGCACTAAACACGCGCTGATCAACTGATCATCTGCACGCTGAGGTATTTGATGCCCATTCTGTGAAGTTTGAGATCTCCCTGCAGCTGGACTAACTTTACATTGATCTGGTATCAAGGAATTGATCTGGATTCCAGTTGCTCGATCCAAAATATTTTGTCGCATTTACTGGGGGCGCTCAATGCAAATATTTCATAGGCTTTATTATTAATATTTTGACGAATCTGTAAATAAACGGGTCAATTTTGATCTGCCTAATTTCTGCATTTTTAAGGATTTAAGTTTTAAGTATTTAATGCGTTTCATGTAGCTAAGATAAGAGATAGGCAACTATAAGATTTTCCGGTCAGTCGGTCTTAATAGTAACTGTTAATGTTTGTGTCAAATGAACTTTCACCTAAAATTAATTTTCTACAAATATTGAATAAATTTGCCCTTAGGATAGATGGTAATAAATAATAAATAAAATAGAAACAAAAAAAAAGCTGGAAGGCATTTTTGACAATGTGTCAGATTTTATTTTTAGAACTTTTTTTTTATTGAATAGAAAGCAACTTTCAATTAATTAAATGAACCCAGACAAAGCTAATAAAAAGCCAGACAGATTTTACACATTATTCACCCACTTAAATTTGCCATTACGTAAATGCGGGCGAGCTGCGGCTGCAGCTGAGCAAGCGACAAAGTGGGTTGCTGGGAGCGGGGTGGGTATTCAGCGTACAGACAAATCGCTGCTCATTAATATATTCATTCAGATTCACTCATCATTGCGGACAAATGCATTGACTATCGATTCGAACTCGAACTCAACTCATAATTGTGTCTTCCGCAAATGCGTGGCTGCCACGCGGTTGCAATTGTACTCGGACGGCGTTGATAGATACAAATGGCAGTCCCTGCACCCTTGTCCTCAGGCCCGGGCGCGTTTTTGGTAACGCCCCCGCTACATAACGCAAAGTGAAAAATGTTTTCTCCTTTCTTTCGAGTCAGCGAGAAAATTACAAGCAGCTGCTGTCGCACAGTGTGTCCAACATCATTGCTGATGGGAAATGAAAATACCTAAAAAATATATATTTTAGTTTGTAGTTTTCAATAAATGAACTAACTGTCTCCTGTCTTAGTTTGATTTTTTTATATTTACAATTTTTATATTCTATTTTTACTTTTTAAAGAGTTTTGTTGCCACTGTGCGTCTACTTGAAAAGTGAAGGGCGACGGTCTTCTGTCTGCGGTTGGCAGCAAACTGCAACTGCAGTTGTCTCTATGTCTGCGACACAAGAAACATTTGTCAACACCCCACACTTAATGGGCAAGGCCACCGTTTGGGATTTTTTTACGGTCGGCCCAATATTTTGACGCGTGTAGATCAATTAAAATTTAGAGCGTTTTGTTTGGTAAAACAGACACACACACACACACACACAAATACACGTATGTTAATCATAATTGTTGGATTGCCAAGTATCTCATAGATACACATTTATGGGCTGTATGGCCACAAGATGCAGCTGCAAGTGTTGATAGCTGCACTTAGTCGTAGCCTCGTCCCAACTCTTTGGCGCTAATTGGGTGCGAACGTGCAGCAATTAGTTGCACTCGAGTAGCGCACGAATGCAGCATCTGCAGCCCTCAGCAGCCCCAAAAGAGAGAATCGTGCGCTCATCATAATCTCGGCTAGCGCCATGCTGATCACCGAACAGCGATCGCGAGATTAGCCCAGCATCAGCGTTGTAACGGTTAAAGCTTCCCAGGCTAAAGAAAGTGTCAGTCACAGTGGGCATTGTATCTGTATCTATGTATCTTTGGCTATTGTTAAGCTGCATGGCGCCAAGTTGCTTAAGGGAAACACAAAGTTTTCTTTTGATTTATTTAAGCGAATGTATCTCGTGAATGCTACAGCTATAGCTGCAGATACATTTACACGTGCTCCGCTTTTTTGTTACGTTATTTTTTGTTTTTTGTTTTTTTTTTTTTTTTGGCGGGCAATTAATTAATGCTCAGTGTATAAGTTCATCCATTTGTTCAACTGCCTCGCGCAGCGACTTCGACATTTACAAAATGTTTTCTATAATTTGTTGCGTGTTTTGTGCTCGTTTCTGGGGCTTGTTCTGGGGGCAACTCTCTGGGGTTTATTGTGGGTGTTGCCTGACACTTTTCTGGGCTTGTCCCTCATTAGTTGTGCTTAACTGGAGACGACAGCCAGCGGCTGCCCAAAGTTGACAGCCGAGCGGGTGTCGAGCTGAACACTTTTATGACTTTTGATACAGATGAACTTGTCGCGGTCTATAACAATGAGCCGCAATAAGCTCCATAGGAATGTTCTGTTGAATGAGTTTTGAAGTGTGTGAAATAAAAAGTTCATAAATAAAAATTATCCAAAAACAATATATATATGAATATTCAAGCAGCTTATATAATACAAATTATATATTTTAAATTTAATTGTTAAATTTGTTTATTAATGGAAATAAGCAAAAATATCAATAAATCAACTTGTTGTAAAAAAGAGTAAAAAAAATTCGAATTGGAAAAATTCTTCTTAAATACAGCGTTTCTCAAATTGTTTATATTGTTTTTGGAAATTAGTTTTTAAAATCGAAATCTTAAGTTTTACTTCATTTTACTTCTTCTTTTTCACATCATTTTTAGTGATATTTTTATATGTATTTATTGTTAATAAAATAATAAGTTTATATTTTATGACAATCTTAAGATTAAGTTAAATATAATTCCTATACATATAACACTGTATTCAGTTCCGGCAAAATTCGCTGTTATCTATTTGAAACCGTATTACACTGAATACTGGGTGTCTAGTAGTATATATACTTATATATCATCTTACAGTAACATGCATACATTTTGTTTATTTATATTTAAGGATTTATTTCCAGTGGGTCAGCAACTTTTGTTCTTCCTTTGAAATGTGAGTTTTTTCTATTTTGCATTGCAGTTTGTAACTGTTTTGAGAGCTGTTGCAGTCATTGTGGAATTCCATTTCATTCCATTATTTATTTGCGATATCTCATTGACTTTCTGTATCGTTTTGCATGTTGCTTTGGATTCTCGCCTGTGGCCCGGTGTTGACTTTGATATTTTGACCACACGCTGTGTCAGTGTCACCCTGCCTTATTATTCTTTCATTAACTCGAGTTTGTTGCAATTCCCGAGCAGACACACATACACACACACACACACACACGCACACACACACACACACACAGTTGAATGTAGTTTCTTTTGTGCTTGAATTGCGAAAAACGATGCCGCGAGCTGTGAAAAGTAACTCACTGGCCAAATGAAAATTATAGATCAGGTGCAGCAGCAGCAATTGGATGATTGGATTTGTGTAATTGCTGCCATAATTGCATGTGCGGCAAGTGGATCCGTTTTCTATATGCCATATACCCTGCAGTTATGAGCAACTAACCGAACCATTTGCCATTTACATTTGCCAATTGCAGCCGCAATGGGGCGGCGGCATGCAACATCTGTGGCAGCAGCAACATCTCCACAGATTGCAATTGCAGTTGCAATCTGAATGTGTAATAGACAAGCCAACTAATTTTGCAGCAATTTGGCCTGAGAAACCCATACGAAAACGGGCCACAAACTCGCATTCTGGCAAACGGTGGCAACAACGTCTGTAAAGGCTCCGCCTCCCCACCCATTCCCCTGCACCTCTAAACATCAGGAAATTAGCAAATGATGGACAGACGTCGACTCTGAATTGTTGCATAGATGTGCATGTGCATGTGCATGCAAATGGGGCGTCCAGCCACTGGGGGGCGATCTCTCTTTGAATGCCACCACGTCATGTTATTAGCAGCAATTTAAGCAAATAATCAGCGCAGCAACTGATGACCCACTACGGGGGAAGGGGGCTAGACAGCGGCTCAACGCGTGACTTGCTGGTAGAAACAACACAAAATTGCTACAACCAAGTGTGTGCTATATGTGTGTGTGTGTAAGTGTGCAGCTTACACAAATTTAATAAGCAGGCAGCATGCGGTGATGCTGAGCTCTTGAGAGAGATTCTAATGCTTTTATTTTTTATATATTTTTGGGGTCTGGTGGGTCTGGCGGTGGTGCTGCTGGCTGGAGCTCGTAATTACCACTGGGACTGACTGAATTTGCATTCCGTTTGAATTGCAACTGTTGTTTTGCGCCTTGCGCCTCACGATTTGCCAGCAATTTGGCACAGTTCGCAGTTAGCAGTTTGTAGTTTGCATTTTGCGGCTGATTTTCACAGTTGATTTTCCAAGTGGTTGCTGGTGTGGCTGGCAAATCGCTTGATCGCTGGCATCGCTAGATCGCCAGATCGGTAGTTTTATTTACAAAAAATTAGCACAGCTTTGCTTGTTTAGTTGCCAGACACCCCACCTCGCTTCTGGCGCCCCGTCCGCTGCGGTCCGGGGAGGGTGCCCAAGCGTTTTACTTAATTTTCCAAATTGCTTTTATTAGGTTTCGTTTATTTGCATTTTGCGCTTTAATTTTACGTTTGGTGTTTCGGTGCTTTTAGCCTTATCTGTTGCTTTGACCCTCCGCTGCCTTTGTTACGTTCCTGTTTATGTTGTTTCTATTGTTGTATTTTCAAGAGCTTATTTGGCAGCCGTCCCTTTGCCATTTCATTGTTATTGTTGCTGGCTCCGATTTATTGTTAACTTTTGCAATTTTCAAGTCGTAAAAAATTAAAATTTTTGTTTTGTTTGTTTGCCAGCCAAAGCAAAAACAAGGCAACAAATCGTTTTGTTTTTTGATTTTTTTTGTTTTGCTTTTTGGCATTCCGTTAAACGCTAGTTTAGAGTTATGCAATCGGGCTTGTAACTCGTTTGAATATTTGCCAAAAATTTAAGAGGAATTTTTGTTTTGGGCTTGTTCATCGATAGGGTAAAGGAGAATTATTAAAATGTTAAACACAATCAAAGTAGACTTTAGTTTTTAATCTCAGATTGTTTAAAATTAACCTAAAATAATATTTCACTTATAAATTATTTGAAAACTTTATGAAACTAAAATTGTTATGATTAAATTATTTAAAAAATAATAATAATAATTATTGTAAAGATATAGAAAAATTGCATACAAAAGAATAATTAAGGTATAAATATGAAATGAAATATTAGTATATTTTCTGTAGCGGTAATAACTGTCACAAAAAACATTTTGATAAGTTTCTTTTTCGTTAAACTGTCATAGAATTTTCAGCTTATATCGTGCTGCTTGAGTAGCTAGAATTAATTGGCTCCTTGCTGCGTTACTTGGAACTGAGATCACTTCTCTGGCCAAAAGCCTTCTTCGGTTAGATGCGTTAGTCAGCTTTAACTTGGTGCCAGCTTATCGGTGCTCTTCAATCTCGTCATCAGCCTCATCCATTTATTTAAATTGTTGCATATCGGAGCCATTCGATCGCCAACGCCAATCCCCGGGCTTAAACTGTAAACTCCGTAGCACACCCATTACATCAACAACGCGACAGGCGAATCAAATTACAACAACAATGCGCATGTAAATCAACACATGATAACATTGATGCTGGCAAAGCCAATCGAATCACATGTCGCTCTTCCCAATCCAATTCAATCCGATCCCCGCCCGACTCTAGATTCAGCCTGGGCTTCAGCTTAAGTCTGAAACGCGTGCGCTGAGCTAGCCGCCCGACTTAATTACTGATTACAATTTATAGATAGGCGTAGAGCGAGTGATGCTCTAAAACCTCAAAACCCAACCCAATCGAGTCCAATTGAAGTCAGCTTCAAGCCAAACTCTTTTCAGTTAATTAAGACATTAAATTGTGCCCTGTTGCCAGCAATTTGGCATCTGCAATCAGAAAGCGTCAAAAGCGGGTACCAAATCGCTCACATCCGCCTCCAGACCAGAGACAGAGACAGAGCCTTATCAGCGCCCACGTGTCGGCGTTTATTGTTGGCGACTTTCCGGCCATTAGCGTTACCCGGACGGAGGCACTGCAATCCCAACACTGGGATTGGAGTTGGAGTTGGAGTTGGTGCGGCAATTACATTGCCGTTGCCGGGCTCGACAATTCAAACTTCCTATCGATTTGTCGCTGCCGCTGTCTCACATTCAACTGTGACAGCGACACCTCTTCAAGAGCCCATTTGAAGTTTCTCCATCCATCCATTGGACGGAAGTACCGCTGTCACTTTCGTTCTGGCCAAAAAGAGCTGCTTTCCTAATTATGAGCGACGCCATATTTGCCGTGCTCATAAAGTAATTGTTTGTCCCGTGCTGCGATTGCCCAAAATGCTGTTGAAATGTAAACAAAATTATGAATTCCCTGCGCTGCTCACAAAAAATATTTTAATTATCTTCAATTGCGTTGAGCTGGCTCGGTTTTCGTGACTTCGCTTCTTTATTAAAGTTATTGGCAAAGTCGCATTTCAAATTTCGCTTATATAGTACAGTTATATATTACAGCCAACTACTTACAGACAATTATAAATAAATTGAATTATTGAGTACTAGTTGCAATCTTAAAATTATTTTAGGGTATGGTCTTTTATACCGTTCTAAAACTTTGAATATATTAGATTTCAAAACAAAATTAATTTTTCAATTTATTTATAATTATTTTAAAACTATGGCCATAATACACACCAGCAGTGAGAATTATTATCACAAAACTAAACCAACGAAGTGAGCACATAAACAAATATTTATATAGTAGCCGCAAATAGTATGTGTTCCAGTTTTGTTGTTAATATGTGACTACTGTTTGGATAATTTGAAAATGAGTTCAGCTCCGATTGCGCTCGCAAATCGTTTACATTCCTTGGAACAGTAGTTGGCCGCATGCCAAACGCTCGACACACTCATAAAGATTGAAGTCAAATTCATTTGTAATTCGATACTTTGGTCGATTGCTACCAAACGAATGCCAAGCGGGGCAAGCGCCAAAAGCCCAATCAAATTTCAAAGCCTATAAAATTTGCAATAAAATAAATTGCCGCAATAACGGCGATGTCGCCCGATCGACCGCTACAATGTCTTTGTATACTGTATACAACCCCACTCCAAAGACCCACAGACTCTGTCAGCCCACTGCCCACCTCCCAATCGTCGCCAGACTGTAAAGGTGTAAAGCAATTTTCAGTTTAGCGCCGCATCGAGCGACAAACAAAAATATGTGCGCCACAAACATAAAACATTTTTTATGGGTTTAAAATCGACAAAGCGTCGAGTAAAAGTTACACTTTCTCAATAGAAAGCCGGTCGACGGACTCCCTCTTTGCCCGAGGGAGTGCTTAGCCAGCTGGCGGGCCATAAAACCCTGCGGAGTGGTAACGAATCTCCATTAGTTTGTCAAGATGGTTTGCACTTGAGCCCGCTTTAGTTACAGTTACAGTTTTTGGGCTAAAATTTATTGCAAAAGTGCAATAAGTCTTCTTCTTTGTGGTGGCTTGTAGTTGTGCACAATGAAACTGTCATGGGCCGCGTTTTAAAACAAATGGGCTAAAAGCAAATAAAAACTGGGCCACAACACAACACACACACACGCCCAAAGGTCAGGTGACCCCACCGACTGTGACTTGAGCTGCACAATGAACATACCGCAGTTGGTCATGTCTTTGCTTACTTGATCCCCCTCCAGCCGCTCGCTGTGTGTGTGGGCAATATTCTCACTTTTTACATTACATATGTACCTCAATTCGACAGGCGATTGCGACGGCCCCTTGGGCCTTCTTTAATTGGAATTGGCCGGTCGCCGTTTGTGGAACTCTTATGTACCTTGGACCGGAGCATCGTCTCGAGACTGGGCTTGGGCCTGGGCCTGGCCCAGCTCGAGCAATTGCAAATTTACGAGCCAGGCGTCAATTAAGTATCGAATTACAACTTGTTTAATGTCAATCTGTCTTGGCCCGGCTCTTACTGCACGCTGTCGGTCCGTCTGTTTAGACGGCTGGCTGTGTAATTTCACATCGAGTAAATTGGCCAAACTTCGGCTTCGGTTTGTTGACTCTGCAACTGGTGCTGCCACATGTGCTAGCACTTAATGTAAATGGCAACGATCTGGCAACGCTGCCACCGTCGCTGTCAACTGAATGCGCCTGTCAAAAATCGCGCAATTATCCAACAAATTAGCTTGTCAGCCACACACTAAACATGGCCGGCGCGTCACTTTGTCTCCGATAGCACTCCCCCCGCCCTGCCACCTACCCAGCCCCACCCCAACTGGGTGCGATGCCAGGCCATTAATATGCCAGGCCAGTCGGATCGCGTGGGCCGCTGGGCAATTACCCGCGCTGACAGTTGCTTGTGTGAGTTTTGACAGCCCGTTGGCTACCATATAATATCAAAAATAACTTATTAACTGCATACATTAACATTCAATTTGAGCGGCCATTGCTGCCACAAGACCCTGCTATCCGCCCCGCCACACCCCACCCCTGAAACACGCTGTGACATTTGCTGTAGATTCATGGGCATAAATCAAAAATCAAAAATCGAAGAAAACTCCAAAGTCGTTTATGAATTGACAATTGAGACAACAGCAACACGGCAACGAGGCATTTAGGTATCAGACGCGGCGACCAGAAAACCCGAGGATCCAACTGTTTCGACTGTTTCGACTGTGGGCTGTCCTCATCGCTGCTGTTGTCACGTTTCGGCTGTTAACGTGTTTCGGAGACAGCGACATGGACAGAGGGGCGACGCAGCTATCTGGCCTGAGCTGGCTGAATGACGACGATTGACTTGACACTGGCACTTGTACAATTTTAATTAAACGCCACTGGTATTGATAATCGATCTTTTTGGGCAATGTGCACTGAGAGAAAACTATTCTTGATGGGTAGCAATATTAAATGTTGTTTGCTGGATAATGTCTAAATTCAGCGACACATAAATTTGCTGCTTAAGCCGTTTAATCGTAGAACTACACTGAAAGAAACAGTGCAAAACAAAAGCATTTGATTCTTAAGAAAATTTGATTTAGCCTTTCTTATAATATAATATACTTTAAAACAATTGCCTAAAACTATTTTCATATTCTTAAACGACTCTAATTAACTACATCTTATATTATTTTCATAATCTTACAAAATTGCTATAAGTTTTTGGCACCAAATATTTGAATATTTTTGTGCACAAAAAATTTTGGTTTATATATTTTCTAGCATATTCATTTTCTAACCTAAATTTCAAGTGTTTAATTTTATAAATTTCCATTTGCATATTTGTACTTTGACTCACATGTTGCTTGTAAATTTCTTTCAGTGTAACGATATGGTCAACACATTGAGCGCTCCTCCACCCACACAGCACGCATTTCAGTTTCATTGACTTACAATTCTAGGAAACTTTTAAGCCACAATTTATGCTCGTTTAATGCGATAAATATAACAGGGCCCAGTGTGATTGAAGCTGATTGCATTCCGCAGCACCAGAACCAGCAACTACAACAACAACCACAACAACAACAGCACCCGCCCATAGCTTGGGAGCTTGTGAGTCACTCGATGGTAATTGAATGCGTGTCATTTGAATGGCGTCTTTCCAGAGAGCCCGTTCCAAGCAGAGTCTGGCCATAAATAAATAAATAAAATGCTGAAATGCAAACAGCGGCAATTAATAATGCGCAAATATATTTACAAAATGGCCGCCGACATCATTGGCAATTGCATTTTTACGATCCACCGAGCAGCTGGCTGCTCGGCTGAGCTACTGAACGGATTCCGGAATGGCCGCTGATTTATGCATCCCGGTCGTGTGTGCGAATTCGCATTCGATTTGGCGTTTGTTTAGAGTATCAATTGGCGCACGCATTTATAAATTATTATTGCATTACATTTGCAGCGTTTGGCTTGCATTTGATTTATGGCCAGCAATTAAAAGCGCATTTCGCTTAAAGCCAGCCGAGTAAAATGGCCAAGTGCCAAAAGAATATGGAAACGAGAATGCGCCGTTGAGCACTGTGCGTAAGGGGTATTAAATAGATTTTTAATTGGGTGCAATAAAAATGTAAATGCGTTGCGCCACACGAAAGAACGGCATTTGTTGAAGCTGCGCAGATCGCGAACTGAACAAAAAAAAAATCAAAAAAACTTAATGACTGTTTGGTTTTGTTGCCCTGACTCAGCTCGAACCAAATTTAAATTTGTGCAATTTCTTTTTGTGCAATTTGTTTGAATCATTGCGCTGGATTTCCTTCGTTTAGTTTCGTCACCTGCCGTAGTCACACCTTGGCCCATTTTGGAGCGCAACTTTCCATAACTTACAAGCTGATTCACTAGCGGGGCTGTCATAAAAAACACTTTGCAACGGCCACTGTGGACATAATTAAATTTAAAGCGAAAAACCCCCCCTGAGCAAAGGGCAATCATAAAAACTAACTGATAGCCATCTCTGAAGAGCTGCAAAGCGAAAAGAGAACCATTAAAATTTCGCACGAGCAAAACAAAAGCAGCCGCTGCGACAAAGAGCACATATCTAAAACCGCATCCGAATCCGCATCAGCAGCAGCAGCAGCAGCCGAGAAGGTGTGAGCTCGGTTGAGCTTCAATTTCATTCATGCGACTAATTAGCAACTGTCGCGCATGCTCAGAGATACATATGACAGTTGGCCAGATAGAATGGGGAACTAAAAAAGAAAAAATAAGCATGAGATTCAGACAGGGGAGCAGAGCGGATGGGAGGGGGGACTCGCTCTCATCAGGGAGCGCGTCTTCAGCGGAAATGCGATGACAAACGGCTTAATCGAACGCCTCACACCTTTGCATTGCATTTTTCTTTATTTTTTTGGGTCGAAAATGTCTGGACACTCTACTCTGATGCTTATCCCGGAGATGAAATATTTCGGTGATAAACGCGTCCCAGATGAGCCGCCTTTGTAAACGCTTGTCAACTTTGCTTTGATTGCGCTGTTAGCATGCGAAAATTAATTTTTATTGCTTTCAATATGCAAACGGCCCACGGGGCGTATCAGCGTTAGCCGCCGCTTCCTCGCAGACAGCCCACTTCCTGAGAGGGAGCTCGAGCCGAAGCCGCCGTTGGAGCTGTTGTTGTTGCTGTTGCTGTTGGAGCATTGGCTACTGCCATTTGTTGGCTGGTTTGTTGTTTGTGGTTCGTTTCTCGTTGCGCATCTCTTAGATGCGAGTTGTCAGATTTGGGACTGCCAACGCTGAAGTATGGCTTCCGTTACGGGCTACCGTGAAGAGGCGCGGCCACGGCCCAGTCCAGCAGACTACTTGCACAGACCGATCCGATCCGGCTGCTGTTTGTTTTATTCAAATGCAGTCGACCGGCTCCGTCCAGCTTAATTAGGCAGCATTGCATGTGTTTTGCACTTTAGTTGCTGGCCCGGCTTTAAAATGCTTTCTGCAAATTGCCCAACTGCTCGCAGTGGCCATTATGAGGCTGAAAGCGATGATGGCGACGGCATGCAAGCCCCTTTCGGGTCGGCGGTAGTTCAAGTTAAATTGTCAGCGCGCTGCTGTTGCCGGCAATTAAGAGAGATTTTACACTGCTCACTTGTTGTCAGCGGCAATTAAACTGCATTTAACAGCACTTAACTGCCATTTCCGGTGCAATTTTGGTACACAAAACAGAGAAACCTTTAAGTAAATTAACCTTTGACAAACTGTTGCTGTATGAAAACCATTATGAGAGTGTTTTGGGCTTAAACATATGAGAATCGGCAGGTTTTATACTAGTAAACAAGTTATAAAAGGTAAATCTGGCAAAACAAATCAAATAATAACAAAATATATTTTTTTTAAATTTTACATTATTTTAAGTCAAATTAAGCGATTTGTTTTGACAGTATGAGATTCTTGTTATTAACTATTAATTAAAATTGCTAACAAAAACCAAGAACTTCAGAAAATTAAATGAATAAGTCTAATAAACTATTTCTAAGAAATGCAGTATTTAATTAATAATATATATATTTACAAACATTAGTTTTATCTAAATAGAATAAACATATTTTATTTATTTTTATGCTGTCAAACTCAATTTGAATGTGGCCAATTCTTAAAGGCAAACGTTGTGTAAAACTCTCTCAGATCATAAAATGAAATTGAGCAATTGCCTTTCACATTTCATCGAACATTTCGAATAGCTCAAACATTTTATGGCACTTTCAACAACAAGCATACGCACACATTTTTGAGGCGATCTTAGCATTGTTCCCATATAAATCACATTTGAAATATGCACCCAGAAAATTATGCTCGTGCGTAGTCGTGAGTGCGAGCCAAGCCTCAAGTCGTGGCAATAAAAATTGTAATTAATTACGTCGCGTAAGCGGCAATGTTTCATACAAAATTAACGAAAACAAACAAATAAATAAATTCGACCTGGCAAAGGGAAGCAACAACAATACACAAATATTTTATGGATTAGAGTGGATCAGTGGAGCAACAGATATTGTGGGGCACGATCGCGCGGCAGTCGCATTTCACCGCGTTCCAAAAATAATTCAAATTAATCACAGACAGCAGAGGTAGTTGCTTTTCCATTTTCCCACAGTGAACCGAAGAGATCCATAATTAAACACAAATCAAATTGAACTTTTGTTAAGCAAATCACAAATCACTAATCAAAAATTCACAGAGGCGCCCCCGAAATGCATTTAACTTTTGGAAATATCATTTTTGTACAACTTGTGACCTCTTCACTCCAGGACCGACCTTAGGGGATTGGCTGGTTGAACGCGCACTTTTATTTGAATTTTTATTAAAATTCATGCAATTAAATGAAATTCCATTACAAAATAAACAACTAACTAAAAATCAAAGTAGCCGCCAATTATGCAAAAGACTTTGCGTCTTATCAGCTTGTAATTTTGAGCTCGCTGGACCGCAGCATCCCCCAGAGATAATCGCATAAAACGGAAGCCTTTGTGTAGCGCCGACGTTCTGAATTATGAAAAACAATTAAAATTATTTGCTGACCTTAATTAGCTGATTAAAACAACGCCGAAGCTAACTAGACGTGGATTCTAGATCGTTATGTTAATCGCGATCAATGTGAGTTCGCCTGAGTCACAGCCACTTAAAAAACGTGGCTCCACTCCACTTTCCAAGTGGCTGGCTCAAAACAAGCCCAAAGATCTTTCGCTGTAACAAGCTTGTGCAATTAGGCTGGACCACCCCCGAAAAGATGCGGCTGGACCACACACGCATCTGCCACCGGTTTGCGGTTTAAGTGCCACAGACAGGCACTTGACATGCGTCAGGGCATTTGTCGCAAATGTCAACGACATGACGCCAGGGCAGACCACACACAGACGAGATCGACTCTGACTACGACTGGCCTATAAACACGCCTATATCGATGCTATCTGAACACGCATTCCGCACGCGTTGACTCTAGCTCCGTGGTTGAAGAAAAAAAAAGAAACGTATCAAAATTGAAACTCTGAAAAACACGGCGTTACTCATATTTCAGGCATTTCCAAAACTACGCGCCAAACTGCCAAAACTATTAAAAACAAGACAAAAACAAAAAAAGAAGGCAGAAATAACTGCGACGCGTCGTAATTCGCTTGAAACTGTGATAAGTCAGTGAACAGCAGTGGACTGGACGAGGATCGTAGGGCAGAGACGAGCAAACCCTCATCAAGCAACGAGTTCATCATCTTTTTGACAGCCAAACTAATTGACGAGACGCGCATGCGCCGCGGCCATAACAAGATATATGGCCAAGATGACAACCAAATGTTTGGTCCCAGTACCGGACCCAATCCCAATACCCATTTCCATTCCCATTCCCACTTGCCCATACTCCACTCGGAGTCGAAGACAGTGTCTATGTTTGAGGCTTTTGTATAATTATGAGCTTAGCGCCGGCTGGCTTAATTAGCGTGCTGCAGCATTCTCTGTATTGGTTTCAACAAAAATATCAATCAAATGTGAAATTGAAACGATTGAGCAAATGATTGACTGACTGACTGAGTGAGTGACCAACTGGCTGCCTGCCTAACTGACTGAGTGGCGTGTCGAACAATGCCGCTTTGATTTGCTAGCCAGCTCACAGCACAGAAAAGTGTCAGAGAAATCAAATCAATTTTAATTAGGCATTCGAATCAACTCGACTCGGTTCGGTTCGGTTCAACTCGACTCGACTCGATTTGACTTTGAGTTGGACTCCAAGTCATGTGTGCGGTCTGTGGCAAGTGGCAGCTGATTAAAAACAAAGCCGCCGCGGGCTCTCAAACTTTAAACACAAATCTGTGCACATTAAAAATACCGCAACGTGCATTGACACCAATTGTAATTGGAATGAATGCAATGGAATTGTGCTGACCCCTCCGTTGTCATATCAACAACAGCAGATCCCACTATGCTGAGGCATTTTAATGCCCTAACTTGCGACTGAGTATTTGGGACTTAATGCGGCACGGGCCGCATTCATGTGTTGCGCTCATGTCTGCGCTTTGTCGGGCCAATTAGCTTTAATAATAAATATTTCAATAAATTATAGAATTTATTGATTTTCCGTTTTTTTTTTTGTTGTATAAAATAAGACATCATTATGGCACGCATTGCATTTGCATTGATGGGCAATTTCGAGGGCGCGGTGCCAACATCAAGGGGCCGCCCTAAAAAGTAGCACAAATCGATTTACACGGCAAGCGGCACAAAGAAACCGCTCGAGGGCTTCACAGAGAAAAACGCCGCCTTCGACTCGGACTCGAATGGCGTAAATTACATAATAGCATGCGCAAATTTCTGTTCTTCTAATATGCCGACTCCTGGCTACTGTGCGGCTACCGAGCACTCCAGGATTACGATTACATGGTTCAAGTGCTCTGCTCTCGGCAGGAAAAGTCAGCGGCTTGCGGGTGTTCCACTTTGCGTAGAGTTAAGCCGCATATGTGTAGGTAAGTGTGTGTTTGTGTGTGTGTGTGCAACTGACTTTTTTCCCAAAACAATTACGGCTCAAAGATGCACTCGCATCCTCTTCCAATGTAATCCGCTCGCTCAATGAGCACTAAATTGGCTTAAATTAAGTCAAGTATGTGAGGCGGTTGAGAATTTTGATCAACTCTCCTCCTCACTCTTTCTCTCTGTCTATCTCTCTCTCCTGCTTCGTTCTTTTCAATAATTTCATAATGGTCGCATATGAGTTGTATTATCCTTTTTCCTTGAGAATTATTGTTCAGACTGAAGGGTGCTTCGGATCACATTTTTCTTCTGGTTGTTGACATTTTGGCATCTTGTTGACTTTTTTGTCTCGTAATCCTAATGAATTTAAATGACGTTCCCTGAGCTGAACGATAATTTCTGTACACATGAAAATGGTATACAAACACAGTGGCGTAGCGTGATGTTTTTGTATTGAAAAGGGGGCAGCTAGATATTAGGTGCTTGTGATAAAGTTCAGTTTTTAGGTTTGTAGAGGAAATTTATATGTGAGAGACATTTCAGAGTACTCGTGAACCCTTTTTATCAACCACTTCTCTGTGCAACACATGAGCCGCCTTGTAGCTTCTCGTTGGACAACATGCTTGATAAGTGTGAATCTATTAAAATGTTAATACAAAAGAAATATAAATGGGATTTTTTAATTGAATTCATAGAAAAATGTTGTAGTTGCGCGACTGAAACTAGCTCGGCTCAGCTACTATGCTCAGATCGGGGGTTGATAGGCGTACAAACAAGCTGGCATAGTCCGTCAGTCAGTCATTCAGCTAGACACACACATATTTTAATTATAACTTTAATAAGCCAAAAGGCAACACGCACTCGTCTCGTCTACCCTCCCCGTAAATCTTGCACATTTTTTTTTGAATGTTTTCCCTCCTGCGAAGCGGCACTTCATTATTTCCCACTTTGTATTTAAATCCGTTTTGATCCTCTTGTATGTTTGTGGCTTAACTTTTTGGCTCTTTCCCGCTTCAGAGCTATGCAGAGAACGGTTGCTCTTTCATTTCAGTCGGAACACCCGCGTTTCGCCCTTTGCCTGCCGCTGACTTTTGTAACAAGATCAAAATGTTGAGATCGCCAAAGATCGTCAGCGTTCAAAATCAGCTGCTTGCCGTTAACTTTGGGCACCTTCCGGCGGTCATTGTCTTTCGCCGCCGAGTCCGAGTTCAAGTGGCGGTCCATTGTATTGGCAGCAGTTGATGGATTTGGCCCTGATCCAGTTACATCTACGGTTGCACAGTTGCACAGTTGCAGTTGCAACAAATGTCGGCTTGTTTTGGGCTATGAAGCTCATATATGTTTCATTATCTTATTGTTAGATCGGCTTAGATTTGGCTGAACGATGGCTACCGTTTGCTCTTTTAGGTACCTCAAATTTAAGGTATATTCTTTAGCAATGATTTGCAGTTGTTAGGGATTAGCCGCAAACAAAGTTGATAGACTTTTTAGTCAGTCAAACCTGTCGTAAATCAAAGGTAGTCATAATTCGATATGAATACATTCGCATCTAACGCACTTATTCCACCCCTTTTTGCTGTTGCACTTAATCAACACACAAATCCTTTTAATTTAACACGCGCGCGCTTTTAACTCGTCTCACGTTGGGCGCCATTTTGAATAGTTCGCCCAACTGGCAACACAAAGTGGCGGCATTATTTGTCGCAATCAAATGCTGATGATGTGCGTTGATTATGTGCCTGAGAAAAATGGCACAGACTACGCAGTTTTTGGGGTGACTGGCAGCATTCGGTAGGGAACGAAGCTGGCTGTGGGTTGGAGGGGTTGGAAAACGTGCCAGACGGCGAGTGCCAGGCGACAGCGGCGCAGCATGAAAGCGAAAATTATTTAAATGGCGTATAATAATGGCAGTCGCAGGACGCGGCGCAGGATGCGCGGCTGCCATGGCAGCCTCATAATGATGCGCCTCATAAAGTGTGCAAACTGTTGTCATTGTTGCGACCCAGATGAACAGAAGGGGTTGGGAGTTGCCACTTTGCGAGCTTGCCAAGCGTCGACTGTTTGCATTTGCCAAGCGTTGCGCAGCGGGCAGCTGCCAGAGACGGAGACGGAGCCGGAGCCGCAGCTTATTATAAAACCCATCTAAAGTGACATTGCAATCAGGCAGCGCTTATGGCAATTCATTTGTTTAACGATGCCGCGCGGCGCTGCCAACAAAATGGCCGCCCATCAGCCGTGTCCTTGTGCTCGTCCTGTTTCTGGCGCGCTAATTTCGCTTTTATGAGGTTTGCCAAAAATGCAGAGTGAGGCAGCAAGCGAGGGTTAGGGTGAAAGACAGCGCACAGATTACAAAATTTACACAGCGCATTTCTTCCTTTTCATTTTCCATTTGGCATTTCGCAAATGCCAAAGGAAAAATTGCGCACGAAATGAGGCGCAATTTACAGCGCTCGTTCTGTGTAAATTGAGTCATCTGCAATGCGCCCCGCGATCCGTTCTCAATCTCATCCCCGTTAGCCATTTGCGCTTTTGAATCCCATTCCCAATTCCATTATCATTGTTGTTCTTATTTTTTATATGTGTGTTTTTTTTTTGTGTTTTTGTTGCCAGCGACATTTTCGAGTTACATGCACAAATTTATATCGTTTGTCTTCATCCCCGGCGCGCCCCTCGTCAACGCACTGAACCGTGTCCATATAGGAATAGGGATTCCCATTTCGTTTCACATTCCCTGAAAACGCTACCATTTGAAAATTTACATTTACAAGTTTCGTGCGTTTTTACAAATTTACACATTTGTTGGAATTTTTTATTGGGTGTCATCATTAGTTTGATATACACACCCGAGGGACGAAGTGGGGTGCAAAGTGCGACTGACAAGTGTGGGCGTATCATTTATAAAGTGTTTTCCTCGTCGGTGGGGAGTGATAGACAAGGTCTCATCAGTCGGTGACTGTGAAAAAGTCACAGTAACGAGAAATTTGCCAGGGGTTTATATAGAAATCGGTTTGTTATGACAAAAATAATGAATTCCAAAGTTGTTGTATTAACACAAGAATTTGTGATAACAATTAAGTGTGATAATTATCCAAACTAACAAAATGTTTAGACTTCTGTAACTTATTGATTAATTACTGAAAATTGATGATCAAAAGTATTTTACGTTTAAATTAAGATTTTATTTTAAATTATCTAGTTGGTTTGTCATACGGTTCATAAATTCCAATGGTATATAAACTCTCGTCTTAACGGATACGCCGAAACGATAATGACACACGAACAAAAGTGCCTGTCAACCAAAATATAACGTGGCCAAGTGTCAAAAAAGGGAAGTAAGCGGAGCAGTGAAAACTACTCGTAACGAGTACGAATGGCTACTAAAAAGTAGCGGTGAAAAGCTATAAAAATTACGTTGATTTTATTTTCAGCAACTAAGATGTTCTTATTTATATTCAGTTGTTGTTCGGTTGGCCGAAAGGATGGCAATAGGGTTAGGTTTAGGGATCGGCTGGGGTTAGGGCTAGTCCTTTCCCGTTACGGAAAGTGTCATAAAAATGTCAGGCTCTTGAATAGTGTGGTTCGTTTTGCACACGTACCGTGCATGGGAGAAAGGGCACGGGGAGCGGCAATACTGTAAAGTGGGAGCCAGGGCTAGAGCCAGACATTTTTATGATATTTCTCTGACTACTGTTTTTTCTTTGGTTTTTCTTCTGTTCGCAGTTGAGCACTTTTCCGACAATTTAAAGCAATGTTTGCCGCTGCTGACAGCCCATAGCATTTTCCATTTTCCATTGTCGTTATCGTTGTCATGTACTTTTTTGTAATTTTTATGATTGTCAAGGATTAGATATAAATGTTTTATGTCGCTTGGCCCCTTAACGCTCAGTTGTTGACCAAAAATTGTGTTTTAATATGATTTTATGGCTTTTGTAGTTATTGTACTGGCCGTTTTAGGGTTTTCTTCTTGATTGGCCTCGTTCTGCGTGGCGTGCACGAAATATCAAACTATAAATGCTGATCCTTGCCCCTTGGCGTTGGCATTTACCCTGTAATAGGTTTTTCTGGGAACTCATCGGGCCCCGAGCGTTGTCCAGTTGTTTGATGTAACCCCATTCCACACACGCGCCCCGCGTCTGTAGCCCTCATTCCTCGATCCTCTTGTGCTTATTATTATTTGAATTGGAAGCGCTGTCAGTTTCGAGTTTTTCTCGGCTACCTCGGTTTTCAAGCGTGAAAATGCAGCCACAATATCATCCATCATAATTTTGTGAGCCGCGTGGATTTACAAGCGTTCAAATTATGAGAGAATCGTTGGGCAAACGAACTTATTATAAGAACTGTGAAATTGATAGATCTGACTGAATTTCCTGGAATCCACATATGCATGTGTGTGTATGTGCGTCTCCTTCAATTCCAATCAAGGCACTGTAAATTAATTACATTTAAGTGCCACAGTAGGTAAGTGCAATATTAAGATTTCTATATAATTGTGCCATTTTCAGCGTAAAAGACAAAACATCAACAGAAAATAGGGAATAGAAAACAGAAATCAGAAAGAGAATTACATGCAATTCAAATGAATTTAGTGGCACTCCTGAGGGCACTCGAAGCACCTCGAAGCGTTCTTCTAATCGCCAACTCATCATCATTAAAGTCAATTTTTTGTTTCTCCCATTTTTGTTGCTTCTCAACAATTTCTTGCCACTAAATTAAACAAAGGGAAATTTGCCACGTTTTTCATTGTTTTCCAGCCCAGGCCAACATAGCAAAAGTGAAACTGTTGTTGTTTATATATTTTTGTTGTTGTTGTTTTTTTTTTTTCAACATTTCAGCCGAAAAATTGTTACCGTCCGTCCGTGCATAGATCTATCTGCTCGAGAGACTGAGCAGGACAGCCATAGGCAGACAGGGAGAGCTAAGAGCGAGAGGGGCGAAATTGCATCACGCTGTGCGCCTTGTTTTCTGTGGAATTGTTTGCAGCTCGAAAATTGTTGATTTTGACACCTTTCGGCCGGGCTCGCATTGTACTCTCGGGGGCTGCCTTCGTTTTATTTCCATCTAATAAATACGTTTTTTTGTGCTGTTGTTCCCTTTGCCCTTGTCTTGCATTTTTTATGGTTTTCATTTGCAGTCACAGAAGCGCCTTTGCGAACTTTTGTGCGTGATATGATACCCTGTAAACATAGGGTACTCTGATTTTACTCAGTTCACAGCTAACAACTCATATTTCACTTATGAATTGGAGTAGTCTGAACAAATTTATATAACTGCATTTCTGTTTTCGATAAGTTAACTTTTTCGGTACTTAGAAGAAAAAAACTTTGGCAAACTATGAATAGAATTCAAAACAAATTTTGAAATTTTTCTCACTTTTCTTAGATTTTAACACAGATTTTATTTATTTGCAGTGTATTTGAGGAGCGAGTATTGCACTCACGTACAATTGGGTGCGCAGCGGGTGCTAATGCTCGGGGCAGGCAGCTGGTTAGTCGGACATCTATTTAGCCGATGCTGCTCCTGGTGCTGGTCATGCAGATATCTTTATTTGCTCATTAACAGCACAATTGTTGCGCTCTTGTTGCGCATATCCTGCGGTGAGCGGCAGGCACTCGTCCTGATTGTGTTTGCAGTTCCAGTTGCTTTTTCCCATTGTTTGTCCTTAATGTCCCGCAGTGGGCGTGTGAATTAAATCACTTGATGTTTTTTTTACATTTGGCTAATTGCAAATTTACCAATTTTAAATTGGTGGATAAGATTTCTGGTTGCGCTTTTCACTCCGGCAGCCTCTTTCACTTTCAAATTATCGCAATTTGTGCGCACGTTTTGGCAATTAAATAGCGCTCTGTGAACTTTCTATAATTTTTTTCTTGTAAACAAAACCCATTAGGCAACATAATTATGCCTTTATGGGGCTACTCGGTTGGCGATTATAATGTGTCGCGGCAGGCAGTTGATTTAATTAGCCACCCATAAAAAAGATTTTAATCTAATAACAACAACAACAACAACAAATTCAACCAAAATCAAATTCTGTTTATTTTGAAAGTCATAAATTTTGTTCATGGCCCCGGAACTGATAACCCCGGCAAACAATCGGCTCAACTTAACGCAAACTAGTCGAGAAGTGTGAAAATTATTTGTGTGAATTACTTACTGATTGCTAATTGATATTTGCGTCTTGGTCGAAAAATAAATAAAGAGCCTTGACAATTTCTGCTGTTGATGCTCTGGTTTTGATTTCGATTTCGAGCACACATAAATTATGCAAAGTTTGTCTTGCGCCAAAAAATCAATCCATTAAAATTAACATTCAAATTGTAAACGTTATGCTCTCTATATAAAACTGTCTCAGAAAATGTGCGACTGGTTTGATTTATTTGTAGCAGATCCAATTTGAAGTGCATTTGTGGTGCGGAATTCATAATTCGATTGATTCTATTCATTCTCCATGCGTGACAATCAGTGCTAGTCGCCAGGAAAGTTGTTCAATACAAATATTGGAAACGAACCATGTTAAAAATCAGCATTCAAGGTGTAGCCTTAAAGTAAACTGAGCGACATGCGAATCAAAAAAATTTGAAGAAGAAAGCAAAATTTTTTTTAATATGAGCAGCGTGACAAAAAATTAGAAATGTCCAAGTTTACTTGCAAAAAAAAAACCAAATTTGTTTATTTATAAATTTCAATTATATTTGCAAATATTATATCTTTTTATATATAAATTAATAAAAAAGAGTAATTTTAAATATTCTTTATATTAGTAATATTAGTAAATATTAGTCATTTATTAATTTTAAACTTATTGTAGTTACATATACATATATATTTATTATTACTTTTTTTAAGAGAAACTGCTATTGCTATTGATTATATGCTCAAACATACTAAAAAATATTTTGGGTATGTTCATTTAAATAATACTCATTAATGTAAGGTTTTTAGCTAAGAACTTTGGTTTACACCTATATTGTCCAACTTGCTAACTTGGCCTAGCACATGCCCGACTAGAGACATTTGGCCACATTTCGCTTGTTTTCTAAACAGGGCAAAATCATGAGAATCTAACCACAAAAACTATGAATGGCAGTTTAAGCCAAATTACACAGAGACAGGCACAATGCCAACAAAAAGAGCAGCAGAATCAACAGCAAAAGAGAGACAGCAACCACCACCACCAACACCAACACCACCACCGACAGAAGAATCAACGGAAGCCATATGCAGAAATACACACCAAAAACAAAAAAAGCAATAACAAATACGCGCAACGTAGCGAATTAAATTGTGTACGCCTCTCCATGTACAGCTGACCCGGTCAGATAATGAGACAGCATGGCGTGGCCAGATAAAATCCACAAGAAGGCGCGAATGCAATGGCAAGCGGACGAGCTGCGCTCATTGGCCAGCGCATTTTGTGTGCGCTCTCGCTTGCACACAGCGACAGCGGCAGCAAGAAGAGCTGCTGTGACGCGCTAGCGCAGACCGGTTGGACGGGTTTTTGGAATGCGAGAGACGGACAGACCAGGCCAGTCAGCGACAAAGAGAGAAAGAGAGAGAGAGGGAGCGATAGAGAGACAGAGAGAGAGAGCGCGCGCGTATTGTCGTGTATCGTGTATAATTCCCAATGCGTACACTTGGTGTCGCTGGGCTGCTTCTCTCGATTATTCAGACTGTGAACGTCGTCGAGTGAACACGTTTCGAGCGCGTCGATCGCAAAACTCAAAATCTCAGAAAACTTTGCCCCGCTAGAAAGTTGTTTACGTGCCCGTCGAACGTCGTCAGCAACTGTGAGAAGGGGTTTAAAAAACAACGCCAAGTGCAAGTGTTTAGTGTTGTGAAGCGTCTAAATGTCGCGCCAAGTGCAACAAAACTGAAGCAAATATACGAAAGGATTAACTGCGAGACAGTGTTCAAGAGAAAAGCCGCCAACATAGCCGAACTAATCGCCGCCTCGCCCGCACAACAAACGCGCGTATTTATGACTAAAATGATTCCGCCGGTACCCACCTCAGCCGTCATGTTGCCCACGCCCAAGCAGAAGATCGGCTTCAGCATCGACTCCATTGTCGGCAACGATGCGTCGGTAACTGCCGCTGGTGGCAATCCCGATCAGCAGCCGGGCAGCCCGCAGCCGGATCGCAATGGGCCTGGCTCACCGCCACAGACGCCGCCCGCGGCGCTAACAATGCTGCCTGCCACGCCCACGCCACCGCATCACCTGATGGCGCCGCCAACACATCACGCAGCTCACGTGCTGGCCCCGCA
The DNA here is from genome assembly GCA_035043915.1 of Drosophila paramelanica. NCBI lineage: Eukaryota > Metazoa > Arthropoda > Insecta > Diptera > Drosophilidae > Drosophila > Drosophila paramelanica. The sequence goes on along the minus strand of JAWNMO010000354.1, from coordinate 3,503,649 downwards.
CATGGCACCGCATCCACATGCGCATCCCCATCCGCATCTATCGCCAGCGCAACAGCACGCACTGCATCAGCATCTGCTGCTGCAGCAACAGCAACAGCAACAGCAGCAGCAGGGCACACCAAAGTCTCATCACGATATCCAGGAGCTGTTGCAGCGTCTGCATCACAACGCCGCCGTTGCCAGCAGTCTCAGTCCACTCCAGACACGCCTCTCCCCGCTGGGGGATGTCACCTCCACGCCTGTCGCCGTTTCGCTGAAGCGCGAACGTTCGCCGGCCCCGCCTGGTTCGGAGCAGACGGAGAATCCAGCCCAGCGCATTCAGCCGCCGCACACGCCGCCCAAGTCAGTTTCGCCGCAATCCTCGCAGCCCTCATCCTCGCCCACTTTGCTGGTCAGCAGTCCGCACAATACACCACCTCAGCAGCAGCAGCAGCAGCAACAGCAGCAACAACAGCCGCCCAACTACCCTAAGCCACCTGTAATGCATCCCGGCTCGGCGCCGGGTCCGAGTCCGCTCATGCTGCCGGGCATGCCGCCAGCAGGCTTGGTGCGTCCGTTCCCGATGGGCCCAGGCGGTCCGCCGCCACCGCAAGGACAGCCGGGCATGCCGGACATCAAGGCGCTGCCGCCGTACATCAATACACCGCCGGAGCTGGCGCCGCAGCACAATCCGCATCTGATTGCCGCCGCCCAATTCCAAATGGCCGCCGCTCTGCAGGCCGGTCATGTGCTCGGTCCAGCAGCAGCCGCCGCTGCAGCGGCCGGTCTGCCCCCGCACGCCGCCGCCTCCTTTATGGGGAATCCGGGCATGCCGCGCGACAGCTATCCGCTCTATCCGTGGCTGCTCAGTCGCCACGGACGCATCTTTCCGCACCGCTTTCCAGGAAGTAAGTACACACAGCCCAGACCAAGCATCTCGGCCGTTGACTAACCAGTTGCCCCTCTCTGCTCGCTTCTTTCAGACTTCCTTTTGCAACCTTTTCGCAAGCCGAAGCGCATTCGCACTGCCTTCTCGCCGTCGCAGCTCCTGAAGCTGGAGCACGCCTTTGAGAGCAATCAATATGTGGTCGGCGCGGAGCGAAAGGCGCTCGCACAGTCGCTGAACCTCTCCGAGACGCAGGTCAAGGTCTGGTTCCAGAATCGCCGCACCAAACACAAACGCATGCAGCAGGAGGATGAGAAAGGAGGCGGCTCCGGTTCCGAGCGCAACATGCACAACGGCAGCGGCGACGAGGACGACGACGAGCTCATCGACATGGAAATGGACGATTGCGGCAGCGATGATGAGCATGAACTAGATGCGAGTCATTAAGTTGCGCACTGCCCATTTTCCCCTGCGCAGCTCTGTTCGTGAGTTCCTTACTAAACAACCGCTAAAATGGCCGAGCGTTGTGTGTGTGTGTGTGTGTTATATGTATGTGTGCATGAGAGTGTGCGTGTGAGCTCTTATAATTAGTTATTTGTGATATATTCTTAAAATGAAAAAAACGCTAGGCTTAGTGTATATAGCAAACTGATAAACAGCATCTCTCATCTATCAAAAACAAAAACAACACTTCCAGCAAAAGTATTAAATGCGAGAAAATCGGCGCCACGCCCCCAAAACTGTGCCAAATCTAAAGCGTTAAGGCGCCCCTCGAGACGAGTTGAGTTGAGCTCAAAATGAGAAAAAATAGAGAAAAAGATGCAAATAAGCTATATAGAGAGAGACAGAGAGAGAGTGAGAGCAAAAGAGTAACAGTAACAAAAATTGTACAAATTTAATTGTTTAAGCGTGTAAATATTACAAGAAGAAAGAAAAACGTGCGCCACAACATTAATTTTAATTAGCGAATTTCTTGCACAATTTGAACTTAATTCCTGTACATCAATTTAGCATTTATTTATGCCTAGACCTATGTTAATAATTGTATTTATATTTAATCATAAGCACACAAATCGGGCATTCGTTTTTCAGCAGCTTATCACTTATAGTATCAATAATTTTTAGTTGCTTTAGCGTTTAGTTTTACTTATTAAGTGACAAAATGCTTAGAAAATATTCATATATAAAATATAAAATATTCTTATGCAGTAACAAAAATATAAATACAAATGGTTTTTTTTCAATGGGTAAAGGGCAAGTTGGGAAATATCTGATAAAAGGAGCTGGTAAGTAATAAAAAATATCAAAAAATTTATGTTATTTCTTTGCATATTGAAGATGGTTTTTGGCCTCTGGGATAGAGTCATGTTTAAGTAACTGGTTTCTTTTCTACATAGCCGACGGCAAAAAGTCAATCTTATAGATAAAGCTTTTCAACCCTTTAACACATTGCTTTCTTTAAGGTACTTTTTCACAATACACATTAACATAATTTCAAAAAGCAAAAGTGAGGGGCAACAAATTTAAATTGCCAAAGCTGCTTTTACTTAGAAAGGTTTTGATACTAGGAAATAGCAAAATTCACAACATTTCAACGCAAATATATTATTTACTTTATTATGTATCTCCATTAGGCTAATTTTAGAAGGTAGATTCATCCATTTGTACACAGACAAGGTTACATTTGGCTCCTAATTAATTATAGTGTGACATTTAGCGTTAGCTTGTTGTTTGTTTATCCCGCGAATTGTTGTTGCGAAGAAGGTGTCCATAAAATGCATTCAGCGATTTTTAATAGATTTCATAAGCATTTTAATTGCACAATTTAAAATGCAAATCGTGTTTTATTGTAGAATTTAATTGAGCGCAGCCCCGAGTGTGATCAAAAAGACGACTGCTATCGAGCGTTTGGGGGTGGAACAGGTGGTGCAGCCACACACTGGGTGGTGTGAGGTATATGAAAACTGGTTTCTGGGAATGACATCGCGGCACTTTGGCTTGAGGTGTGCTAATGATTTTTAAATCAAAATTTATGATTATTGGTCCACAATTTATGCGACTATCGCATACAGAGTAACGAGTAACGACAGATCTATAGATCGGCCAACGTGAAATTCACATCGCGAATCTTATGAATATGCAACGTTAATTGCCAGTTGCAGGAGGCAAGCCGTAAGATGCACTGCCGGAGCCAATTGATATGGCTAATTAACAGTCATATCGAGTCTAATTACTAGCTGTTAACAGCACTAAATTGCGACTGCCTGTCAGAGGCTCTCATTTGGGGGCGTCTGGGCTATGATTTGGTTGAATAACTGAATAGCTCTCTGCTCACAGCCAGCCAGCAAAGTCTACAAAGTGGATAAACTCATGCATAAATCAGTGTCAGAAGCTCAACAATTCAAACCCTTAAAGCAAATTATAAGGCACAGATACGTACAGTCCGATATAAATCGCATTTACGTATAAAGCCAACAAAACAAATGAAGTGCTTGGCCATGTTAAATACATGGGCCGAGGCGTGTGTTTGTTTAGTAGCACGCACATTTGATCTCAAGATAGTCGCTGGCACTCTTCGGTATTTCTCCACTGACTGTTGTCTATCAAAAAGTTGATTATAATTAATAATAAATTGTGACGCCCACTTCATTTGGAGTCTACTTGCTTGCATTTTGTTTTTTTTGTTTTGGGGCTTATCTTTAGCCCTGTTTTTCTTTACGATATCATTTCAAATGTTTCTGTAGAACAACACACATTAGTGGAGACACACGCAGCGAGTACGGGAGCGGAAAGGGAGGGGGGCGAAACCTTTTGTAATTCTCAGAAATTAACTCACAATTTTTATATACAACTTGTTTTGCCCCGTGGCTTATTTTGAATGCTGCCACAAAAGGTTTGTACGCTTGTGGCGCGCCCCAAAAAACAACAACAACAACAACAAAACATTCACTTTATGCTTTTGTGGCTTTCGTTGTTGTTGTTACGGCCAAGTTATTTATCCAATAAACTTATTAAGTAATCCAATTTGGTTAAATTAGCTGCGTCTTTTTTTGGTTGTTGAAATATTTTTTTCTTTTTTTTAAGGTATCTTTGGCAGCTATCCATAGTTGTAGTTGTGCGTTTATTGTTGGTGTTGCCTTTTTTCGCTTGTTTGGTTTTAATTGAGTTTTGTTTCGGGTCTCTCAATATCTCAGCAACATCTATTGCCGGCGCAAAGGTGTTTGCTGTTGTTCACATGTTCGTTTAATTGCCAAGCATTTTGATTTTGATGAGCTTTCTGATATTCCCGGTGCTTACTTATTATATTAATTAGCCGACTTTCGTGTGCTGTGAGTTGTTTCTGTTGTTGTTGTCGTTTTTTTTTATTGATCGATTGCCTGCATGATGCAAATTGTCAAAAGGCGGTTCGAAAACCTGGTCGAATGTTCGTTTCATTGCATCGCCAATAAAGCCAAATTGATGCTGTTGATTTTCATGGCCCGCTAATGATCATTACGAAAACATATACCAGATCGGGACGTGCCACAGCAACATAAGTGTGTGTGTGTGTGTGTGTGTGTGTGTGTGTCTTCTTCTTCTCTGATTTCTGCTGTGTGTTGTGTTTAATGTGTGTTTCCAGGAAGATTAATACAGCGAAATTAAGGAAAATAAATAAATGTCAACGCAGTACAAGATCGTTATCTCATTTAACAATAATTACCCTGATATGGGATATGCTAACTAATCTGTTATGCCCCCATCTTCGGACCAGGACCGCTGCTCACCGCGATCGCCAACAGGTTTCGCCTGCTGGCAAATTGTCAATGTTAGTGCTTTGTGTTGTCGTCTCGGACGCTGTTGTCATCGTCTGGGATGTCATCGAAGGTGTCGCTGTGCCGTGTGTTGTGTTAAATTAAGTAATTAATTTAAAGTCCATGTTGGAGCATTTCTCTAAACGAAAGACTTAGGCAACGAACCAGCGAACCAGCAACGGCCATTTTCGTGATAGCCGCCACGCTTGTTACCTTTTCAATTCACTTCCGCCAGTTGTTCAGAGATATTGATCACATTCTTTCAATTGCTTGTAATTTTTGGGCCGCCATTTTGGCCCGTTTCGAACTTCCTGCGGTTAGCCAAAGAGATTGGCATCATTTAAAAACTCTCGACATTTGTTTGTCATAATAATAATTCCTAAGCGTTTTAATTGAATGATTATAAGGTGGGCGTTGGTTCCAGCTCCCTCGGCGAATACGAACCGAACTCTTAAATTCAAAAGTGCTTGTCATTGCTCAGCGCTTGAGAGTTGGCTTTAATTACATTGTGCCCTTGCCTGAGAGCCAGTGTATTTGTTTGCTGTTTGTTCCCCGTCCAGACTTTACATAAACATTCAGCTAAGCACTCGAGTGCTTAATTAAGATCAAAATTTGTTAGCATTTATTTATTTAACAATTTACCGTGACCAGGCCCAATATTTTGATGTTTTCTAATTGCCTCAATTATGTTGCCGACGTTGTTGCTGATCAACTTGTTTGGCTCTCTGTGGCGCCAGCTGGCGCAGATTCAACTCATTCATATGCAAAGTACTTGTATCACCAGATTCCAGAGCTCAAATGTCCCAGTGTCCACTGTCCATTGCTTTAATTTGGTATATCAAAGACAGACATTATGCTGCCTGTTCGTGGAGTGAAGCGCTCGTAAAAGCGTCAAATTTCTCGAATTTCTTTTGGCCATGGGGCGCCTGGCGTGCTTCTAATTGTTGATATGCATCTCAGTTTTGTGGCGACTCGGATTGAGACGCTTCATATTATTTGGTGAGTTTTATGTTTTATGTTTTATTTCAAATTAGTCGCATAAATATGCCAACTTTATGATGCGGCCTGCTGCCAGTGTTTTATGGGCGCCCACGCGGCGTTTGATTGTTTATTTTGAGCCAACAGTTGAATGCGCCACATGATCAGCTCATATATATATATAGCTAACTTATGTATATATATTTATTTATTCAAAGGGAATTGTAGAAAAGCCCTGCATGGTTTGAATTAAGCTAAATAAACAATCAATTACCGTCAGCCACAGCTGAATTATGCATACCGTTATTGAATTATTATAGACTGGACAGACTCGCCAAATGCGTCGATTGCGTGTGGCCATTCCCATGCATTAGTTGCAGGTACACATATTGTACATTGGATAGTGTAACTGGGTATCCATATTAATTATGGGTTTGCCATTGAGGTGCCTCCATTTGAAGCAGCCTGTTGCACTGTGTATGTGGCCAGGGTGTCTAATATTGCAATTACCGAGTGCAATTAGCCCATTTAGAATTTCCAGAGGGTCAAGACACGAAACGCTCTTTGTATAATTAAAAACCAATTAAAATATTCATTATGAAAATTGCTATACGCTTTAGCATCGTAAACAAATGTGCATCAGCTCTGCCATGCGAGCTTATTTAAATTATAGAGCGGGTGGTGCGGCAGCTCCACTCAAATGCTTAGTTCGTGTCGGTGCTGAGACCGGGAAAATGTTTCTTGTTTCTTTCCATAAAACACTTTAGCTTAATAAGCATGCGAATTATAAATAGAGCTTCGTCATAGAACGACCAGCAATGTGATCGGAGTATATTGAAATGAAATGAACAATAACAATATTCGAATAAACCAACGCAACCTTGGGGCATCATTAGAAATGCCAGTTCAATTGAATTATTGCTAATGAGAGGTTAGTTAAGATAGTTAAATTTACGACAATGTAGATAGAAAAATTATATAAGGAGTAAAAGCATATAATATATAAGATGTGCATCTTTCGGCATTCACACAGAGTTGATCCAAATAAGTTTTAGTCAATTTATATATATTTTTTTTAATTTGTTTATTCTCATGTCGATCGCAATCACTTTATACATACAAATGCAGAACAAGTTCTGTTTTATATCTAAGCAAGTTTGTTGCCTAAGTCATTTGTTTTCACCACATGCACACATTAGCTCCTTCAGCTCCTCTCCTCTTTTCCGTTTTATTCGAGATGTCTTATTTACAAACATCCAATTCGTCACACAGCTGGCTACTTGTTAATCACACGCATCCCGGAGTCGCACTCATCGATTCACACTCTGTTCGGGCTAATGCCACGAAATTAATGAATGCAGTCAGCGCCTAACATTTGTCACAGCAATTTTCCAATGATTCCAATCGGACAGGGAAATTATTGGGAAATTATGCAGCCAACCTGGCTGGCAGTCAAACAATTAAGCATAAATTTGTGGTATTCACGCCCCAATGCGTGAGTGGCAGCAAACCAGCATTGAAGTCCGATGATGATGACATTCCTCTGCTGCAGCCACCACTTGCATATAAGTTACGAGCATTGAAACCACAGACATGAATTTCGAAGGAAAATATTGTCAGCGTAATGCTCATAGATTATCAAGAGCCTCTGAAGCAGCAGCACAGCGAACCAATACAATTTTGACAGCGTATTTCGTAATAAAATGGAAAATTCATTGAAATTGAACACCACGGCAAGTGCATTTCAATTAGCGTCGTGGAAGCCATATTTTGACTTTTAATTAATCAAGCGAGACCAAAGTGAGCGAGTGCGAGCGGGACGGCTGCAATGGTGTTGCGCCTTTCGCTTTATTTTGACATTTTCCACGGATATTAGATTAACATCATTTTAAAATCAAATTAAAACATTAGCAGGGCCCACCCCTGACAGTGAAACGGCCAAAACAGACCAGACCTGGGTCTGGGCTTGGCCCAGTCGAATGTGGTGCCATTTGGTTTGGGTTCTTTCTCTGCTCGTTGCAGCAACTGTTGTTTTGTTTGGCGTAATTTAGATAACAGCTACAATGGGACAGGCATTGGCCTATTGACAAGTGGCATTTTCCGGGAAACGACAAACCTCACTTCATCAGCATCGCACTCATTTCAACGGGGCCCACGCACAGTGCTTAACGCTTGACCAGCCAGCAGCCAACAGCCAACAGGCAGCAGTTACCAGTTACCAGTTACTAGTGCGTTGGCCAACTGGTCAATGCCACAAAGCCAAGTGTCTGGCATTTGCACACACGCAGTGCGAGATCCTTTTGCCTCCTTTGGATCTACCTGTGCCTCTGTTCCGTCTCTAAAACAGTTGTCAAGCAGCTACAGCAGCGACAACACCAACAACACCATATCGTGATGTCAATGATGATAATGCCAGGCGATCTGACTCTGACTCTGACTCGGACTCGGACCCTGACTCTGACCTGCTGTGCGTAGGCGTAGGTGTGTGTGCGTAGTGTTCTCTGTGTTTGCTCTTTTTAATTGGAAATTAAACAAATGGACCCGGCCAGCCTGAGGTTGAGGTTGAGACTTATTATTCCTTTTATGGTTTTGCGTGATTTGCCCCAGGGCACTTGAGCAGCAATTGTTGTGGTGATGCGCATTGTTTGCTCAATTGTTTTGTTGATTTTTTATGGGCAGAAACCGTTAGAGACCCGTTGAGGCCAATGTTTTGGTGGGAACAATACAAATTCGCTACGAAATCAATCTAATTACCAAGAATTTTTCAAGCTAATGAATTCAAATGATAAGAAATAGAAAATTTATGTTTCCATGCAGTTAAGTAATAATCAAGATTAAATTCTCAAAAAGTATATAAAAATCGATTTTTGTCAAAATTTTATGAACCTCCACTAAATCTTGAAATTCTGCTACGAACAGTTTGTATGTTGGCAAGTTCGTTACCTAAGTCTTTTGTATATAGTCGGGCAAAACCTACTGAAAAACCCCGCTTAAAACTCATTTCATAAACATCACAAGCCAAAATGCAACATTTAGTGCGGCCATTGGCTTCCGTTGAAATTTGGTAAGACAAAAACCCCCCGCCCGAAAGATCGTCGAAGCCGGGCCTAAACGAAGCTTTGCCTGCCATCAAAATTGAAACAATAAGTCAGGCAAATGACACACCACACACATCACCGTACGGAACAGCATACGATATCCTTTAGTTGAAATTTTAAGAAAATCTAATCATCTGTTGTTACGCCCACCGGGGCAGGCGAGCGAACGAATTGTGCATGGCTCAGAGCCAGTTTTTGAATTCCGGGGCCAAGAACTAAGCAACAAGCAAACGTATTAATTAAATGTGCGCAACGCCTCCCAGTTTCTGTATATGTTCTTGTTGCTGTTGCTGTTTCTGTTTCTGCGCATTGTGTCAGAGCTGAAGCAGACTCTGAGCCAAGGAAACCCTTTAGGGGTCTCCCGCTGACATAGCTGCCTTCCGAAGTTCGCTGTAAAATTATGATTATTGCCATTATGTGCTTATTAAATATGAATTTTGAGCCCGGCCTCGGGCTGGGCAGCGAAAATCCGCCACTGCCAGTTGACTTGTGGCTCGGGCTTGTGACAAAAGGCATAAGTCAATGCTAGGCATGCAAATATGCGTGGGCGTGCCGGCAACCCTTTGGCCCTTTTGGCCGGTCCTGTCGGGCCGGGCCAGCACCTAACTCGACTACAAACAATGACAAGCTGAAAACACAGCAACTGCAGTCGAGGATTAGGTGCGCTAGCGTTCATTGAAAGAAATCGCAGGCCAGAGCCGAGAGTTCCAGGTCCAACAGGACTAACAGGATTGCCAAAGTTAAGCCACAAGTGCATGTTGTGGGCTTACTGCGAGTCGGGCTGCTCTAATCCTGTTACAGACAGAGAGAGGGGAGATTGAACTGCAACCGGATTCAGCTTAGGCCAACACTCTGCGAAAATCCCGCTGACTCTCTCGGCTCAGGTAAGCAGCCAGCTTACATGCTCGGATCGGGCCAATATATGCCCAAATAAATAAACACAATTTGATTGCCAAAAATGAGAGCCAATTATGGCTGGGCTGACATTTGAAACGCTTGTCAACGTACAAATTTAAACTAAATATTTGTTTTGTTTATGTTTATGTTTATGTTTTGGCTGAGCAGAGACGGGTCGTATCTTTCGGGCCTCAATTTGATGGAGAAGTGGCAGTTGGCCGCTTTCTTTGCTCGCTTTTCCTCGTTTTCCTTAGTTGTTTATCGCTGCATTCATCTGTGATCGTTTGCCCACATTGTTGGCCCGCTTTTATGGCCAATTTACCAACTGAATAAAAGTAAAACGAAACAAAATCTCGTGGCCCAGAGATCTGACATTAATCTCAAATATATTACCACAGTAATTTGATATTTTCTCTCGCCGCGCGCGCCAACTACACAAAAACTTCAATGCAATAAAATTAATTTAAATTCTCAACTTGGCCAACACACACACACACGCACACACACACATAAAATGACTAAGCGCCTTCGCCTTGCGACACCAACTCAATCTGAATCTCCAGCTTGAGCTCCATCTCCAGCTGTAACCTCGCTCATAAAGCAGCCAGCAACAAATATCTGTCGTTTATTTAAATTTAGCTATCAAAAATGTTTACGATCCACATAACTGACTAAATCACCATAAACACCCTGTTCGGTGTTTGGAGTCCGCTGCAATCGCCCCTCTGCCACATGCGGCGTTTGGCTAGACTCGCGACCAGCATCAACATCATTATCACAATCATCATCATCATCATCAGTATTATGATCGTCCGCAACATCATGATGAGTGTTCGCCACAATGGGGCATTCGGTTACCCTAGGTGGTAAGTTGTGGCAACAAGTGCCGCGCAACATATGATCGCTCTCTCTCCCTCTCACTCTCTCTCGCTCTCTCTGTGTCTCTTTCGCTGATGGACACCTCGCTCTAATCTCTGCGAGTCTGGCCTCGGACAATCTTTGGCACTTTAGCGTGTTGAATGCGCTCATTTATGTGAAATATGATACGGGCCATAATATGCAAAAACATTTTAATCAATTAATTATCTGCACAGCTCTTCGGGCAACACACGGCAACAGAATCCTCGCCACCGCCGCAAAGTGAAGAGCGGGTGCTGAGCAGAAGGCGTGGATGTTGTTGTTGTTGCTGTTGCTGTTCGTGTTGGTTACTGTGTTGTTGCATGTAAATAATTTTAAAAGTTGCTCATGTGAAATGTGGCACTTAAATAACACAGCGGGTGGGTGCACTGACTCTGGTGATATGTGATTACAGCTCTGCCAAGAGCAATGGGCAGGTGATAGAACCAACTGAACAAGCTGCTTAAAAACTAAGCCATTAAATGATCCAATCACATCTGACACTCACTGTAATCTTAGTTGCCCTATAAGGCAACAGCTTTTTAATTTAGCTTTTAACTAAATATTTCCTTTTAGGTATATAAGACTTAAATATTTTTGTTTTATTTTTAAAATATGATTCTTTTATATAATTTTAACTGAATACTCTCTAAAATCTTCGCATGATTCAATAAAATATTTATGGTAATTTCAGATCTATGTTGTGGTTATATCTAACAAAACAGCTTAAATGAAGCGTTATGAAACAATCTGTAAATTCGCTTAGCATATTGAATAAAAAATAAAAAGATAAAGCTACCTTATCAATTGATCGCTCATCGTATTTTATTGATTTTAAATCGTTCGCTAAACTCTGTTGGAATACTATTTTCATAAATTCTGACCTTTTTTGTGCCTTGTTGCTTTTCTTCTTCTTTATTTTCTTTAACTGCAGAATCTGAATCTCTTCCTCGGAGTGATGTCCCATAAATTTGTTCTTTTGTCTGCCCCTTTTATGTGCTGTTAATTTATTAATGAACCGCTTCGAGCAGCAACAACAAATAAAACAGACGCAACTCATTTGCCAATCCGCAGATCCCAAACGGTTCGCCAGATTTGTGTGTTGTCTTCGCGCCAGCGCCTAATTAAGTTTTAACAAAACTTTATACTTTTTGCTGCGCATATTAACTGCGAAGGAGAGAGCGAGAGACAGAGAACGAGAGAGAGAGAATTCTTTCATAAAATGTATTATTTATTTACTTTTAATTGGCTTGATTTGATGGCTTTAATGATGCGCAAATATCGGCAGCAGCAATTTTTATTCACGCTAATAATATTAATTTCATATTAAAGTGACTCGAGGGAATTGAGAATGGATCGGGGCATGGGGTATGGGGGCTTGAGCAGGTAGGAAACATGCAATGAAACGGGTTTTCAGCTGACTGCAGGGGAGCTAATGATATCACACCCAAAATACCCAAGCTGTGCATATGTCTAAGTAAGTGTGTGTGCGTGTGTGTGTGTATGTAAGGAAAGTGAAACCCATTTGGATGCTGAACGCTTCTCACCTGATGCGCCAGGCAATACACAACAGGAGTTCAAACCCCGATCACGACCCCGACCCCGACCCCGACACTGATCCCGTCTCTTACTCACTTTTTCTCTCTATATATTTATATCTCTCTGAGCTGCTGCCACCTGCTGTGAGCTGATGCCTCAATCGCCGCATTTGCTGCTAGCTGAACGCAATCTCATCGGAAATCACTTAGATCCCAATAAATAAACTCGCATATGTGGCGAGCCCATCCACCATCCACCTTCCGCCCCAAACCGCTTCTATATCCATGACTTGCAACATTAATTACGCGTTACTTAAATTCTAATGCGCTGCGATTACAAATTAAGTTATTGGCTTCAACATTCATGCGAATTGTCATGCTGAGCTCGCTGGCCATATATGCAAGTGGCAAGTGGCAAGTGGCATCTGGGACCAGTTAAGCACAGCATGCAGCGGCTCATGGTTAGGAAAATATGCAAATTCATCAGTCATGTACATAAATGGAGATATAGAGTGAGAGACAGATAGAGAGAGAGAGAGAGAGAGAGGAGAAAGAGAGAGAAAGAGCGCCCCCGCAACAACAACGCAGCATCCACTTTGGCCATTAACTGGCATTACAATAAATATGAAATTAATATTAATTTCAATTAATGTCAAACATTAATGTCCACAAAAGCGTCGGGCATCATTTGTAGCTGTCATTCAGCTGTGTGTGTGTGTTTTTTGTAAATGTCTCTCAATTCACTTGTTATTGTTGTTGTTATTATTATTGTTGTTTATTGTTGTTGTTGTTTGTTGTTGTCGATCGGCTGTTGGCGACTTGGCGGCTTTTGCATGCGATTTTATTAGTGTGATAGTGTCACAAAGTCCGCATGATTTATGAGTAGCCCAAAATCAGTGCCTGACTCACACACAGACACAGACACAAACACAAACACACAAGACTGCGGGCTCGACGAATACATTTTTAATTTCTTTTTAAACCATTCTCGATATGTGCCTGAGATTCGTTGGCGCAGATAAATGGCACTCATTAGGCCCCATAACGGTTGCCCCTACGGCTTTCGCATTAACACAAAGCCAAAGTTCAGGCCGTGCTATATGCAAAGCGCACTACCAGCTGAAAGTTATTGTCATCACCAACTTTCCCACATTGTCTTTGGCTCTTTGGCTGTTTGGCTTTGTTATTATCTTGGCTCCAAAATTAGCAAAAGCATCGATTTGGCCCCCCGAAGATCGATTGCTTAATTAAGCTGCGATTTGACAATGTCAAGTGTCGCCGATAAACACGCGGGCTATCTCTCAGATACAAGAGCCACATGTTTGCCCCATCCGTTCCCCATCCCCCCGGCCCCACACTCTCTTGGCTGCCACGCCTTTGCGCCGGCATGCAAATGAGGCGTTGGCGTTATCGATCGCAACATGTGTATAAATTTTAGCTCGATGTGTATTTTGTTTTTATTACTGTCGATAAGTCGTTATAAATTGGGTTAGAGGTGCGTTCCGATCGCAGCGTTGGCGCTATTCGAACTGTATATATATATATGTATATTGTGGTTGGACCCCCGCTTCCATCGTCTTTACATTTCGCATACTGAATGCGTTTTAAAAGCTTTAAATGATTGTCAAGAGATTTGCATAATTGCCGCCTGGACCTGGACCAAGAAATAGATGTGGCTGTGATCGTTTATACTTGTACAAACGAATGTTTTAACATTTTGGTAACATGCGTCAACATAATTTTAACGCCAAGTGACTTAACATAATTGATCTTATCGCAGCTGTCCCACTGCAAGATACCGGTCAATATTTATGTTGGCCTTGGCTCTAAGTAGAGACAGAGACAGAGCCAAGGGGGCTCCGGCCTTAAATCAGTTGCTTACCATTAGGAGAACTGCACTGCGTATCTCTGGCCATCATTTGCCACGGTTAGAAGGAAGTCATAAACCAATTTGGTGCGCTCGTGTGCCTCGCTAACTGGCTAACCAAATCGGAGCTGGCCCAAGAGCCGGCGCTGAGCAGAGCCCGTGCCTGTTTAATATGTCGTGCATGTGGCTATATTTAAACAGAATCTCGTGCGTACGTGACACAAAGGGTATCCACACAAAAATGCGTTCAGTTTACTATAGTTAGAAGTAGCAATAGTTGCAGGTTAGTGCAGGGTCGTAGTCAGAAAGTGATTTAAAAAAGGGGCTCTAACAAGCGAAAATGAGTAGACTATGGAAATGAGAAATCAGAGACTGTAGACTGCTGATTTATTAATGCTTGAAAATACTGTGTATTGAAGGTATACAACTTTAATACCGTTTAATCGTATATATTTTCAATTTATTTTTTAAATGCATATATTTGCATTTCTATATAACATTCCAGCGCAAATCGTAGGGGAGCTTCCGAGCAAAAGTGTTATTCCTACTGAATTTGTAAGTTTTTGATCTTTAATTTATTGAGTTCCTCTCAGATTCTTAATAGACCCCTCTTTGCCACACCACTGTCTGTGGTTTTATTGTTTTGTGTTTTCCATTGAAACGATTTTCGTTTGACTTCATTCACACTTTTCCCTTTTTACACAGAAAGTTCGATTAAAATCAACTCGCTTAACAAGACAAACAGAAACTAAATTTCCTAATGAACTTGTTTCAAATCGTTAGAGTTCATTTGACACTCGGCACATTCATTAATAAAGTGCAGTCCCAGCTTCTGATTGTTATTGATAGGCAGCATCCTGTTTCCGAGGCTGCGATTGCACGCATGTAGAATATTAATGGGTCTGAAAAACACACACACAGATACGAAACGGACTCAGGCAATTAGCCAAGCGGAAATGCTGTCTAAGGAGGCTGTCAGGCGCTGAGCTGCTTGCTCCACCCAAAGGGCTGACCCAAATCGGATATATATACCGATTTAAGCTGGCTTGAGGGCGCCCACATCTTTCATAGGCAGACTGACAGAATGTATGAAAATCAAAAGACAAACTGAAAGCGCGAATTAGTGTTGATTAAATTATGTTAATTTTTGTTGTTGTTGTTATTTTTAACTCGAATCTGTCACATTTCATTTGTAAGACACTAAAAACGTTTTGTTCGCTGCCAATGCCACAAAGTCGCATTTTACGCCAGACATGCGATCACATATGGCCATATAGTATGTATGGATATACAATCGGTATGTGTGTGTGCGCGTGTGTGTGTGTCTGTTTTTGTGTTTGTTTGCGTTGTTTTTTATGATTTTAGCTAGACCCGCATCGTGTTGCAAACAGCTTGTCGAACTGTCCACACAAAAGCGCGACAACAACAGCAAACAACAACAATGCAGAGACTTCAGCTCTTGAGAAAGAACAAAAAAATGTTGTACGCAAGTCCATTTAAAATGCATTTACATTAACATTATGATGAGGACGCGAACGAGGACGAGTACGAAGTTTGTGTGGCCCAGGCGACGGCGACGGCGACGGCACGGACACGGACCCAGGCTCTGGTCCAGCCTGGTCGCTGGCCGCACAACAATTACAATTGTATGTCTGCGACTTGTCCTAAGACCCCCCTTCCGGACCCGCTTGTACTGTCAACGCGCCAATGCCGATCGATCGCAGCGATAGCTTTGAAGTCGTATTTGGTGTGTTTTTAGTGCAAGATTTGGCGCTTTTGTCAAACAGCCGCAAGGGTGCGCAAAAACCAAACCAAAGCGCAGCAGCGGAGCCGATCAGGGCCGGGATGGGCAGAGACCAGCGATACTTTGTAGAAATGATTGTTAACAACAGAATCGACAGCTTCAGCATCAGGGATCGGGGTATGGGGCTTGGGGCACTGACTTGGCCACATAGTGAAAATATTTACGAGCCAATCAAGCATTTAAGTATCACATTACAACGTGTTCAATGTTCGATGAGTTGTCAAGTCATGTTTTGTAGTTTTGTAGCTTTTAAATGCATTTTGTTTGTTTGACTGGCCCAATAAAACACACACACACTGAGCACAGCACAGCCCAGCGAATCGAGTTGAGTCGAGAGATTCGTATTTAGATTGGTTTACATGCGCATAACATGACTTGCGACACGCTTTTTCGGTGCCCAGTCCATTCCCGGGTCATCCCAGCCGAAGAGCCGACGAGGCCGAGCAACGGGCGTGGAATTTAATAAGCGTGTTTAACAAATTTCCCAGACGACACTTTGTGCACATTCGACATTGAACCTCAAATGTCAACGGGTCCGGTCTTTGAGATATGCTTGTTGTTGTTGTTGTTCCTGCTTAATTTGCAAACAACTCGATGCCGCACCATATAAGTAAGAGTGTCATCTAATTTAGCACCGTGTTAGCTGTCAATACTTATGTGAGCAACATTTGCGCACACTTCAAAGCTCACCGCCCGAGTAGCAAGTGTCGCGCTCTCCGTCCGTTTGTTCAACCCGTCCGTTTGTTCACTGTCGCCGCCGAATGCCGCATAACTCATACGACGCGTCAGCCACAAGTCAAAGCAGCCCACGCCACAACTTTGCGGAACCAAAACAACGAGACGATTTTCTTCTCTTTTCTCCCTCTCTCTTTTTACAATGCCTTAAATTCGGGGTAACACTCTAAATTGATCAGCTGGCGCACATTGGATTGGAATCTTGAAGAAAATGGAAACTAAATGTCTGTTCATTTTATTTTCATAAACTTTCAACATATTTATACCCTGAACCCATTGAAAATGGGTAAAAGGGGTATAATGGTTTTGTGCAAATGTATGTAACAGGCAGAAGGAAGCGTCTCCGACCCCATAAAGTATATATATTCTTGATCAGCATCACTAGCCCAGTCGATTTAGCCATGTCCGTCTGTCTGTCTGTCCGTCTGTCTGTATGAACGCGTCGATTTCAGAGACTAAAAAAAACACCGATAACTCCTTCCGTTTTCTTAATATCGATATTTATCGCTTTTTTGACACGGTTTTTTAAGCATAACTGCCAAACTATAAAAGCTAGAGCCACTAAATTAATTTTTTTATGTTCGCGTAAAGCATACGAAGAATTTAAATATTTCAGGTTTTGGATACCTCTCCCCAATAGCCCCCAATATTGAAAAATCCATAAAAACAAAGCAAATCAAATACTACACGTGCAAATTGGTCTGTAGATACATTTCGATGATCTGAATAAGTCCTGAAAATTTCATAACGATCGTACATTTATTTTACGAGTAAATCAAGAATCTATTTTCAGTAGTGGGGGCAAAGCGCAACTGCTTGGCAATTTCAGAATTTTTTTTTTGCAACGGTTAAATTGAATTTTAACACCACGAAGGGAACTAAGAGCGCGGTCCAGTTGGTAAGAGTTGTGGCGCATAACGTGGAGGTCTGCGTTCGAATACAGCGGTGGTAGAGCAATGTTGAATTCGTTTATTTTTTTTTTATTCATAATTATTATTATTATTAATTTGTATCGTTTTAATGACAAGTGCAAAATTTTCGTTTTCCTTGATTTTTTGCGGTGGTTAAGTAATGTTATATGTCATACATGAATAATGTGGTAGTGTGGTGCAGTTGGTAAGAGTTGTGCATACTAACAGGGGGGAGCGAGTTCGATTCCCGGTTGTGGAGTATTTATTATACTCGTTCACGAAGTGAATAAAATATTTTTTTTCCAAAATTCACAAGGGGGTGTACATGCTTTTTTGACCAAAAAATTCAAAAAAACGAAACGTCATCAAACGTGAAAATCGGTTCACTTTTGGCAAAGTTATGGGGGTTTGATATATGGGAGCTATGGAATCAGGCAACTTTACATGTCAAAATTTTTGTCGATTTTGGCATGATTTTTGACCAAAAATTTGACCCCTCCAAAATCACTTTCAATGTTGTTTTTTATGCTAATTGTGACAAATAAAATCGATTAAAAAAAAAAATTCGCAATTCTAAATTTTGAAAAAAATTTTTTTTCCAAAATTCATAAGGGGGGAGTACATGCTTTTTTGACCAAAAAATTCAAAAAAAAATTTTATTTTCGAAAATGAATATATTTTGAATGTGGAGTCAATATATAGGAAAAATCATGATCAAAATGCCATCAAACGTGAAAATCGGTTCACTTTTTGGCAAAGTTATGGGGGTTTGATATATGGGAGCTATGGAATCAGGCAACTTTACATGTCAAAATTTTTGTCGATTTTGGCATGATTTTTGACCAAAAATTTGACCCCTCCAAAAATCACTTTCAATGTTGTTTTTTATGCTAATTGTGACAAATAAAATCGATTAAAAAAATAAATTCGCAATTCTAAATTTTGAAAAAAATTTTTTTCCAAAATTCACAAGGGCGGGCGTACATGCTTTTTTGACCAAAAAATTCAAAAAAATTGTATACTCGAAAATGAATATATTTTGAACGTTGCGTCAATATATAGGACAAATAATGATCAAAATGCCATCAAACGTGAAAATCGGTTCACTTTTGACAAAGTTATGGGGGTTTTATATATAGGAGCTATGGAATCAGGCAACTTTACATGTCAAAATTTTTGTCGATTTTGGCATGATTTTTGACCAAAAATTTGACCCCTCCAAAATCACTTTCAATGTTGTTTTTTATGCTAATTGTGACAAATAAAATCGATTAAAAAAATAAATTCGCAATTCTAAATTTTGAAAAAATTTGCTTTTTTGACCAAAAAATTCAAAAAAATTTTATTTTCGAAAAATGAATATATTTTGAATGTGGAGTCAATATATAGGAAAAATCATGATCAAAATGCCATCAAACGTGAAAATCGGTTCACTTTTGACAATTTTAAGGGGGTTTTGATATATGGACTCTATGGAATCTAACAACTTTACATGTCCAAATTTTTGTTGATTTTCGGATGATTTTTGACCAAAAATTTGACCCCTCCAAAATCACTTTCAATGTTGTTTTTTATGCTAATTGTGACAAATAAAATCGATCAAAAAATAAAATTCGCAATTCATTAAAACTATAAATTCGTAATTCTAAATTTTGAAAAAAATTTTTTTCCAAAATTCATAAGGGGGAGTACATGCTTTTTTGACCAAAAAATTCAAAACAATTTTATTTTCGAAAATGAATATATTTTGAATGTGGAGTCAATATATAGGAAAAATCATGATCAAAATGCCATCAAACGTGAAAATCGGTTCACTTTTGGCAAAGTTATGGGGGTTTGATATATGGGAGCTATGGAATCAGGCAACTTTACATGTCAAAATTTTTGTCGATTTTGGCATGATTTTTGACCAAAAATTTGACCCCTCCAAAATCACTTTCAATGTTGTTTTTTATGCTAATTGTGACAAATAAAATCGATTAAAAAAATAAATTCGCAATTCTAAATTTTGAAAAAAATTTTTTTCCAAAATTCATAAGGGGGGAGTACATGCTTTTTTGACCAAAAAATTCAAAACAATTTTATTTTCGAAAATGAATATATTTTGAATGTGGAGTCAATATATAGGAAAAATCATGATCAAAATGCCATCAAACGTGAAAATCGGTTCACTTTTGGCAAAGTTATGGGGGTTTGATATATGGACTCTATGGAATCTAACAACTTTACATGTCAAAATTTTTGTTGATTTTGGGATGATTTTTGACCAACAATTTGGACCTCTCAAAATCACATTTAATGTTGTTTTTTATGCTAAGTGTGACAAATAAAATCGATTAAAACTATAAATTCGCAATTCTAAATTTTGAAAAAATATTTTTTCCAAAATTCACAAGAGGGGAAGAATACATGCTTTTTTAACCAACAAAATCAAAAAAATTTTATTTTCGAACGACGAGAGTTTGTGTGTATGTGTTCATTTCTGGGTCCGACTAGAGCAATCTCACTTGTTAATTATGCATTACAATGTGAGATTAAAGTTAGTAATTAAATTAGTTTAATTTTAAAATAAATATTATTCATATCTAAAACAAACAGTGCAAGTATTTTCAAAAAAAAAATAAAAGCTCGGCTCGACGAATTTAAATTCAATTCAAAACATACAAGAAACAAATAAATAATAAAAAGCAAAGCATATCCAAATATATTCAACTCCAGGCAGAATAATAAATATATAGGTAATCAATTCTTTATTGTGACATATTTTTTTAAAGAGTTCTTCGCCACTTTGCGTTTGGTGGCTTATCTAAAACAAATTTTGCCAATTGGCGTGGCCACGGTGCCACTTATTTAGCCAAAGGAAACAAAACCACCAACACCTTCATGAAATTGCCCAATTAAATTAACAATAAACGAAGCTATCGTGCGCTCTGCTTTCCGCTCATATGTGACTTTGTGAATGTGGACCGCCTGCTGCAGCCAGTTGAAACAAATGGAGGCCATTCCTATCGAGCAGCTGGTCGCAAATTCGCAGCCCACGTTGAAGAGGAAACCGGGCAAGATTTGAGGCAACGACGACGACGACGACGATGCGAGCGGACGATAAGGCGCGAATTGAGTTTCGAGGGCGTCGCACGCTCTACGACCAACTATAAAGCCATCATACAAAGGCAGCAACGTATGCAGCTTACCTTTGAGTATGTGTGCGTGAGTGTTTGTGTGTGTGTGTACTTAGTCAAAACAATAAACATGGAAGGTGGAACCTATTGCGAACGTAAATTAAGTCATTAAAAAATGCTAAGTTACCGGGCCAAGTCTGTGAATGGAAGCGAATAGGAGGGCGGTGGGGGTAAATGTTGCTCTTGTCGTGGCAGCAACAAGGCGGAGACCCTGTCTGTGTGTGTGTGTGTGTGTCTGCCTATGCAACTCTCAATGAGGTTAAGTAAGTCATTAAATTTGTCGCTAGACACGACCATGTTGGCCACAATGGCGACAATGAGCGTAGCGAATCCAACGCTGCTGCCGTCGTTGCTGGTGGAGCAGATGGCGGGACACGATAATAAAATAAAGCAGACGTTCAGGCAACAAGCAACCACAACAGCAACAGCAACAACAACAACCAACAAGAGCAGTCAACAGTAGTGAAAAGCATTTTTGAGTGCCTATCAATGAGAAAGGAAGTGACGACAGACGATGACGATGACGATGACAATGTTTGTGTTACACCTACAACATACAAATATAGTCCATAATTTGTCAGTTAGTTAGCGATATTATGGTCAAAAGACATAAAATCGAACGCTGCGTGGTGGTGGCCTACCCATAATTAGGCATCCACTTGGTCGAAACGCATAAAATGTGCTAATTGAATAAGCCAAGCAATGGATCGTCTATCAAAGTATAGTGTTCACGAATCATTAATGTATGTGCGATCCCTTCAGAGAAATGGAAAATACCCGGGGTGTGTCATGAATACCGAAAATTTACTACATTTGCAAAAAAAAAAAAGTAGAAAACAGAAAAATTTAGGGCTATATTAGTGAGGGAGATATAGTAAAAAGATAAAAATCAAGTTATCTTTACTTAAATAAAAAAACGAGGTACCAGAAGAACGAATATTGTAGAAAGTCAATAAAATCAATCTTGAAATTTTTAATTTAAGTATTTTTTGCCAGTTAGTGATGTAAGCCGAGACCATTCTTCAATTGAACTCAAACGAAACTTTTTTATTTTAAGAACTTTGAATTAATCCAATTCCAATAGGAACATTTTTTATTTTTATTTTTAATCTGACTATAATTAAGACCATAATATTTTAAAGAGATCACAAAACATGCTAGTTATATGAAAATGTTCCCATAGATTTTAGCTTTAGTTTGCGTTTTACAAATTAATTATGTAAAACTTCAACTTAATTGCAAACGCTTTATCTAAACAAAAAGATCTTAAAATCGAATTTAAATTTGAGCAAAATTTAACAAATGTTCAATTTAATAAAATTAGTTAAACTCTCTGCGCGACGAGCGATAAAAATTTGAATTTTTAAACAGGAAAACAAAACAAAACGAAAAAAAAAAACAAATAACAGAAAACAAACACTGATCATTGTATATAGCAGCCAGTGTATTGTATATTGTATTGTATCTGAGTTCCAATATCTGAAACCCATAATTTCTAAACGACTACACACGCACACGCAGCGATTTATCTTAAGTGACTTATCTAAGCAAAGCGCTCAGCGCTTGATTACGCCCCGTTCGTCACCATCTGGGACGGGGAGAGTTGGTCTTGGTCGATGTCTGGGTCTGAGTCTCAGTCTCAGTCTCAGTTTGGGTTCGAGTCTGAGTTGGGACTTGGGTCGCAGAGACAGAGAAACGCCCGCGCAGACGCTCGAGTATCGAATTCAGATTTTATGTACGACATGGCGATTGTTTATGAAACATTTGGCTTAATAAAGTAATCATAGCATGTTTTACGAGCACTCGCAATGAAATCCCCCACCTCCCTTCTCCACTACCACTCCCGTAGCCATTGTCAGTTCCAATACCAGACAATGTCTCAGTCACAGCTCACTTTCTATGCAAAACGAGTTGGGAATCAGAATCGTTTTTTGGATTCTTGGCCAAGTGCGAAGCACATTAATGTCCCGCTGTTCGCAATATCTGCGCGATTAATGAGCTTTAATTTGCATTTAGCAGTTTTTAGCTTGCCGCGGTCTTCAAAGAGAGACAGAGAGAGAGAGAGAGAGCTCAGTCGTCGAATGGGCTGGGCCCCTGTCGGAGGCCTCACATGATTATGGCAAAGCGTGCACAATTTGACATTTATTTATATTTGAATGCCGTTTAGCATTGCCCAGCTCCATAAGTCCATAGTTTATGGCTCTGCGTGGGTCGTAGCGCAAACAACAAAAAACCAAACTTAATCATATTTAATATTTAATTATTTCAGTCGAGCGGACAATGAAAACTTCCGCCAAGAGTCGCTGGCTCTAAACAAAAATTATATAATTTATGCGCGCAGCAAACATGACAAAACGTGGCTTATGAAATTCGCTGATCTGTTTGACATGCAAATGTTGTGTTTTATGGCCAATTTGGCATTAATTACAATAATTCGTCTCGCTGCATCTTTCGGCGGGGCCATTCTCTGACGCTTTGAAAGTCGATGCCAATGCAAATGAGCCGCAGCACCCTTCACCTGTTGTATTGTGTTACCTGCCAACATCTGTCTAACTGCCAATCGAGCCCAAAAAACGGTAGTTACAAAACAATTTAACAAATAGCCGCACCGATATCCAATTCAATTCCGGGCCGAAAAAAATCAATGTAGCGCAAAAGATAGAAATGTATCTAATGCTCAAACCGGCCAAGCGTTTGCACAATTTATGCACAATTCACACCTCGGACACGGCCCGGACCCATCGTCATCGTCAAGACAATTGCGTGTTTCCCAAGTTAAATAACAAATTCGCACATCAAATGCCACAAGGACCGAAACACAAGGGACTACGGACTGCGGACTGCGGACGGCAGACTTCTCTATCAAGCGGGTCTCGTGCACAAAAAAGGCAAAAATTGAACCCAATTTCTGGCTCAGACTGCGGCTTATTGTCACCTCGAGCGCTGTGGACCCGTGGGCCGGCAAAAGGTGCTAAATAAAGTTGCTCTCGACTGCGGCTGCCTGCCTCAGCCTCAGCCCCTGCCCCTGTTCCTGCTTGTATCCCTGACTCTGTGTCGTGGGCCAATCTAAATATCTTAATCTGGTGCCCGGCTGTGTAGCTGTAACTGAAACTGAAACTGAAATGGGCCTGAAACGTTCAACTGGATTTGGGGTGTTTGTTAGTGCGTAAGCTTTTTGATAGAATTGAACGATTAGAAGTCCATAAAGCGACAAAAACATGACAACTTACGCGGCAGCGACGGGCTCGCATACAAGGCGTTGCCAATACCGGAGTGTGTGCACCTTTTGCGACTGGCAAGCGAAGGATTAATGATGCCAACTGAGTCAGATTCAGGCCGAGAGAGCCCAAGCCGACGGCAATATCAACTGTGGCAGTCGCTCAGCTTCTGCTTCTGCTTCTGCCCCTGTCTTCGTGCCTTGGCCAGCCAGTTCACCAGCTCGTTAGTCGTTTTTGGTCAAACGAGATGGCTGCGACAAAAAACTGTGTATATGTTTTGTATCTGAGGGCGCAGCAGCAAAAAATAATCGCCACGATCATCATCATCATCATCATGATCATCACCGTTGGAGTTGTGCCGCATTGCTTGGCGGATTAAAGCAGCAACTGCTGCTGCTGCTGCTACTTGGCCAGACCCAGTGACGTCTGTAGAGTGTCACCAAGAGTCGCAAACCCCGCGCCCTCCCCATGCTGCTACCCACTGTTCGCTCCAAAGGTGCATTGTACCCAGATCCACGCTTTGTGCACCGCAACGCGGCCCATTTAAAATGTGCACAAATAGTTGGGCATGCGCGCAGTTAATCTGAGGTTCAGGCTATCTGCGGATGAGGATGAGGATGGGGCTGCGTCATACTGTCTGGCCGGTCCGGTTGGTTGGTTTGGTTGGCATTTCTCGCACTCGGACTCAGACTCGGACTCGTACCCGGAGTTGCCGCAGTGGCAGCTTTCGTCGGCCCGGCACTTTGGAGTGATGGAAAGTGACGCGTTCATGTTTTGTGTCATTCCGCTGCCATTTGATGTATTGTGACAAACATTCTTGGTCGTCGGACGCTTCTGATCGTGGACTCGAAAAGATACAGATAAACTGGCCAGTTGCTGTTAAGTGGCTAACTTAGAGCACTTTATGATCATGTACCAACTTTGGCAGATCAAATTAGTAGGTGATTAGTAACAATTGCAGCGGGAGTTCAAAAATTGCCTTTATCAATAATGATAAATCAAACCAACAATTTTATGATTTGAAACATATTTTATACATAAATATACAACAAATACATAAAAAAATCAGAAATATCCATTTTTTTTTAAATAATAAGCATATATATTTAAGTTACTTCCCACTGAAAGATCTTATTTGATTCTACAATGAGTATTTCAAACACCTCTTATTGGTATCCTGACTAAACTATAAAAAAAATTTTAACAATAAAAAAAAAACAATTTCCATTAAGATTTATTAAATAATTTACATAAGTGACACTTGAATTGAGTTTCCAATTAATTTATTTTATGACTGCCAATACACAAACCAATCTCAGTTTCGCTTACGCAGGACGATAGGCGGCCAAAGGACACAGTGAAGCGGACCAGTTGCCAATTGTCCGAACCCGCAAACGCTGACCAATAACAATATCGGTAAAGATAAACAACAACAAGCAATAAATGAACAAAAACCAATTTACAATTTTATTATATTTGCGCAGAGAACACAGGACAGGGTACAAACACACACACACGCACACACACACACATACACTCACACACACACGCAGACGTACACATATAAAACGATGCCGAAATGGTGCAGACAACAAAATGGCCGAAATCGGCGTGAAGAGAAAACCAATAAAAATCGAAATTGTCGCATGCGAAACGGCGCGAAATTGAATGTGAATCAATTTGCTTGCGAATCATTGAACAAATTGAAAAGGACATAAGCACAACACATGTACACAGCATACAATACATACGAGTTGTAGTCCACACAGAGAGAGAGAGATAGTGGCAGAGAAAGAGATAGGGAGACGGACGTTGGTTCATAAAATGCTGAAATTGCTTGCAAAACAAATAAACAACAACAAAAGGCTAGCTGAGGCAGAGTCCTGGCAGTGCCGGAATAGAGCCAAAAGTGTTATTGATCCTCGGGCTGGGTTGGGGCAGAAATGCTGCTGAAATGCAAACAAGCAGCACATGCCAGGACCAGGCTGAGGGTCCTTCCCAGCCAGCGTGTGTCTGTGTCAATATCTGTGTTCCCAATGCGATTATGTTTGCGCAGCCATCTTGATTGGCAATGTTATAAAATAAATACACTACGCGGGCGGCTTGAGCGGGGGGGCGTGCCCGGATGTGCGTGCTGCGCCAGCCCAGCGAGAGATGCTGGATTGCAGAGAGAGAGAGATGGAGAGAGTGAGAGAGAGAAGCAGTAAATGGCTGGGTGGATTAGTGCGCATTGCCAGCAGCAATTGCTGTGGGATTTAGCGACATGGATGGCAGGCGGTAAATGGAAATGGAGCTGGATGCTGGTGGCTGGTGGCTTATTGGTTTTGGCTGCTGCGGCAGCGGAAGGATAATGTCAACGGCTGACTGTTTGCTAAATTGAGCAGCGTAAAGTGCGACAGCAACAACAACGCTGAAATTGAGAAAGTGTTTGGAACTTTGGGGTCAGAGACAGAGTCGGGGCCAGAGTCTGAAAGCAGGAGGCAGGAGGCAGGAGGCAAAAGCAGCCAACCAAGCGACGATGACAATGGCAATAATAATTTCGTAAAATCGTTTGTCATTTACGCATGGCAAACGGTTTTGAAAGTAAACAGCCGGATCGTCATGGACCCCAGACCCAGCATTGGGATACTGAATACGAAATACAGAATGCGGCAGGCGGAAAAAGGGGGGGACATTTGGCAACAAATTGTGTGCGGCACAGGGTGGGCACAGCACCCCAGAGATATATTTATGGCATATAGATATTGTTCATTTCGCTGTTGGCAGGCAATTTTGTGACTAATGTTTGTTTAGCTGTCGTTGTGCATTTGCGACTCGGCAAAAGGATGGAAACAGCGCTGTGGTATTAAGTAGGTTGTTTGGCATGGATGGAAAAAATTGTACAGTAAATCTAATTGAAGGCATAGCAATTTATAGCTTTAAGCTGCACACAATCATTCGAATCGTATCGAATTTAAAATCAGATTTTGTGTTCTGACAATAGGTAGTCCCATTCGGTTTGGCACACCCCATTGAAAGCCAAGACACCTTTCAAAAACCGTTGAAATTTTTTGTATAATTAGGATGATTTATGTAAAACAAAAATAGCATAAAACGAATACAACGAAAAGGCGCCCACGCCCAGAATTCGAAAGCGTTTAGCTAAAAGCTATATATAAATTATATTATAATGATTTATGTGGCAAATCTTAAAACTTGTACAGAAACCAAACAAAAGACCTTCAGAATTAATTTGCTGTCATTAGGAGTGCATTGTGAGCCACAACAATGGGAAGCGAGTGTTTTAGATCATGTTTCAAGAGTAGGAGGGCATATGTGAGGGCGAGCGAGAGAGACAGCAATAACGAAAAGAAGCCATTAACTAACACGAAATTAATAGAAAATTCCCCAAGGCGTTACACAAAAATCAAATCCATAAAGAGAAAACAATAAAATTGCGTTTTATAACAATTTTAGTGAACTTTTGGTTTATATCGCGTATCATTAACAAAATTTGTTCCGCCGGGTTGACAAATTTAAAACGCGTTCCAAACCCGAAAACTCGTCCAATTCTTTAAGCTGTAATAAAAATGTGTTTTTTGTGGCTCTCTCTCTCTCTTCTTCTTTATTGTGGCGCTGTTTTTGTTGGCCATTCTTAGGCATTATTTCTTTATTGGACGTTTTTAATGTATTTTCTAAAGTATTTCTATGTGTATGTAAATGAGAGTGCGACAAATAATCGTAAATCGACGGCTCGCCAGAGCGACAGCTCGAAGCGGATCGGATCTGGGCAAATTTGTATGGCAACGAGGCGTATGCTTAATGTGCCATTAAAATCAATGAGAATACGGCGTAGCGTCGGCTCAGCTGCTGGTGGCATTTGAATACTTTACGAGCTGGCAGCCATGCCCATTCCTATGCCACTCCCGAGCAATTAGTTTATCACTTCATTCGCTGTGTGGTCCACGCTCAAGTGCCCCTCGAGCTCCTATTCAAATGACTAACAAAACAAGTAGCTCAGGAAAAGCCCGTGCAACTGTATCGAATGCCGATCCACGCTCCTTATGTAATTATGGGTCCTTTGCCATGGCAATCAGCCCAAAAAAAAAAACGAAAAAGAAAAAACAGACTGTAAATGTTCAAGTGGCGAGCACGCCATGTGTGTGTGTGTTTATGTCCTTTGCGCAACAGTGAGGGATATTTAAATTTTATGCCAAATTAAAAATACAATTTTATGGCTCATAAACAAGCCAACTAATGCGAAGCGTATGCAATCAGCAACGGGTTGGATTTCATTCTCAATTACTGCCCATTACTATGGAATACTTGACAATTCATTAGCTAACAGCTTCATTTTGTTAAGACTTTCAAAATATAGAAAAAAGGGAGAATGAAAACTATTTGAAATCATTTCATCACACAATCTAAAATTGTATGTAATAAGTACATAATGTATATTTAATATATATATAAATGTGTGTGTGTGTGTGTGTGTGTGTAAGTGCGCAGCCTCTGTAAATGAGAGTTGAGAGATGTGCACGGCATCCACATTGATTAGGTCAGCTTCCAGTCTGACTTAGATAACTTGGGGCGTTGCCCAAAAACTCACGTATTCCAGCGCATGCGAAACCAGCAAGTTGCCTGCCCCCCCATCCTGTTATGCAAGAGCTTAGATAATTGTGTCGCAGACCTGGCGAATAATAATAATAATAATAGGGTGCGTCATGTGGTCCATTAATTTATGTATGGCAAGTGCTCGGTTTTGGGCTCATTTAATAATTGGACGATGCCTTAAGGTATCATTACGGACGCACTGAAGCACCTAGCTACCCATTAGCTGTGTGCGTTTATGTAATTAACTGAAATCAGAGGCCAGACCAGGCCAGACCAGGCCAGGCCAGCCACTGCCACTCGGGTGGGGGGTGGTGCACACTGTGGGTCTACGCCCAAAACGCAAATGGCTTTTCAATTATGAAAAACAAGTTGAATCGAATATGTTTGCTTGCTGCATAATTTAAATTAACACGCAGACGGTTGACGTTGGCCATGTCCATGTTGGAATGTCGGAAGCTGTGCGACTTAAGCGTCTGATAAACGGCTTCAAAATCATACAAAACGTTCGATTTAACTCACAGAGTTAATAATATTATCGGCTTAAGACATTGTCGCCGCTCCGCTTCGTTGTGTTCGAGCGATTTATTAAAACGTCAAAAACTAGTTGGTTCGCTTTTCAACTCGGCTTTTCAGCTGGCAACCTGGTAAGCCGTCGCGACTTTGCCACTCTATATATATTTTGATCTTAATGCGTTATAATTTTGCTATAAATCAAACGCTCGGCTTATGACCGTCCGCCAAACTGGCAAAGGTGGCCCGGATTCTCTGCCCATTTCTAACACCTTAAATTTATGGGCCCCGACTTTTTGGTAACCGATCTTTATGCTTCCCCGGCTGCCGGCCACTTCAATTCTAATGCAGATACCGATTCAAGCGATTGGCCCCAACAGTAGCCCCACAGTTCGTTTACAGCTGAAAATGTATCAAATTGTTAAGCTCCGATAATGGCATTTTAAAGAATTTCTACTTTGGCGATGAGGCTTACGGCAGCCGTCGCGACGCGTCGTGTGCGGTGCAGAGTGCGGTGCAGGTGCGATGAACCACCCAAATTGAAAACGGTTTTTAAATGCTCCCATTGAATGCGATATTTGCATCCAAATGTGCCTAAAACGAAACTCATATCTTACCTTCAGTTTCAATGGGTTAACAGGGCTTAACTGATTGTGCAGAATGCAGAGTTCCCCTCGGATTTTGGTACTCGAGTGCGTATCGTCGGCGACGTCAGTTGGTCGTTCATTCAGTCAATTCATCAGTCAACCCCGTTACGCCGTTGTCGCAGTTAATTAGAAACTATTCAAAGTCTACTTAAGTGCGCATTTCCTGTGACCATATGTGAGTGTGCATCTGTGTGTGTGTGTGCGTCTGATCTGGCCTATATGAGTGTGTGTTGATGCGTAACTCCAAGTGGATGAGTTCGAGTCTATCTTGCGGGTAATTGTAATTGCTGTGCATTTCAAAAACTAACGAGACAATTTGAAAATAATTGCGTTGATATGGCGGCCATTAAACAATGCGTGCCCATTGGTTGGGTTTTTGCGGTTCGCTGAACTTTTATCTGTCAACGTTTTGAGTGCCACTCGCACAACTCACACACACACACACACACACGAGAGCGATCAAAAAGCCACTTGAGAGAGACTGTACTTGTTTCTCAGGAAATTATATTTGAGTCACGTTGTGGGGTCTTTATGCGGTTAGAAGTTATTTACAAATAGATTAGCTTAATGAGAGGCATTGTTTATTCGAATTGTGCTTAATAATACATTTAGAAATAAAAATACCCATCGATTAGCATTTTAATCAGGAAAATAAATATGTTTGCGGTTGACTCTACACAAAAGACGTTACACATAAAAGTGATCAAAATGCAATTTTAAAAAAATTTCTTGTTTTTAACTCTTATAGTCTACGAGATATGGGGAAAAAAGGAAAGGTTGGTATCGATTTTTATCGATTTTAATGATACGGAGAAAGTTATCGAACAAAAATTAATAATACCAAGATCAGCTTTCTAGCCTTTGTTGTTTCTGAGATCGCTGCGTTTATACAAACGGATAGACAGACGGACATCGCTAAATCAACTCAGCTCGACATGATCAAGAATTTATATTGATTTTATATACATTTTTAATGGGTTATGCTATAATTTGGTAGGACATTGGGCTATCGTCCTTCTCGTCACTAACAATATTTTATCTTGTATGAAATAAAAAGCGCTTAATTAATCAAAAAATGAGCTTTGATTTGTGGCCATTTAGTTTAAAGCCCTGAGGCAAGACATAAATTTTATATTGGTTTTCGACTTGGCCTGGCCATGGATCTGTCCGCTGGTGATTTTGTTTATGTGGATCAGGTTAATTAGTTAGCCAAACTGCAACGATAGCCGGCAATTATCTACGAAAGAAACATTCAATTTGTGATCGCCACGAGAACAATAAATTAGTTGATCAGCGTTTGGATCACCGTTGAATGTTTGGCTTTAAGTTATTCGTGCAGTTCAGTTCAGATTGCGGTTCGGCTCACAGATTTGTGATAATTGCTTAATTTAGTTAATCAACTTTATAATGGGAACTCATGCAATAAGCGCATAAATCACTTCATTAACCAAGTCTGTCCGTGAGACTTCAGTCCATAGAGCGTCATAGAAATGTGATTAGCATTTGTCTGGCGCTACAATGCCCTGCAACCCCCTTGTCGTAGTGGTAGTAGCTGGTTACCCACTCCACCGTACGGCGCTCACATTTCACCCCAATTACCTTATCGCCAGCGCGCCACTTAATTTAGAATGTTTAACATGAATGCGCCGCAGTGCCATAGCCATCTATACCTGCCCCTGTCCCGTCTCTGCCCTAGATTGTAACCCACCCCATATGCTGCATATTTGTGGTTCACAGCCAACACCACCAAAACATTACCACCACCATCATCGCTGGCCGAGATTAACGGCTAAAGTCAGCGCCTCTGCCTCTGCCTCTGCCTCTGCCTCTTCCTCTGTCGCTGTCGCTGTCTCTACCCTAGACGTTGACTCAGCTAAAGTCCAACCCAGGCAATTTTTCGGTTGGCGTTCAAGTGTTCCCCAGGGTGAGATACATTTTCGTCGTCGGCAGCAGCAGCAACAACAACAATAACAACAACAATAGCAACGAGAACGAGCCTTTACATCATTTTCATGGTCGCTTCCATTTTGTTGTTGCGGTTAGAGCGAGACGGCAATAGCATGTTGTCTCCGTGCTGTGTGCTCTGTCAAATATTAAATTACGCTTGTTAAATTGTCTTGTTAAAATCAACTCCGTAAAATAGACGCAATTTATCATATTTTAATGGGGTTCACTTCAGGAAAATTGCTGCTTATCGCCAGATACTGGCCCCGCCACATCCGTAACCACCATCCACAGAGTGGAGCACTGAGAGCTGTGCGCTCTTCTAGGGACCCACTCATACTGATAATAATGTTGCTTGGGAACCGCTGCTCCCCGGCTCCGGGTCTATGAATCGTCGATGAGCAATGAGTTGTTGATACCATTTGTAATGGACTTTTATTTCACTCGCCTAACGCAGCTGTATAATTTTGGAGAACTCGTCGTCTGCACCTAATAATTGAGCAATTGAGTTGCAACACGAATAGCGTCTTAACATTTGAACCTAGCCACAACTGCTCTGCGGCCACTCGGTCCACCTGGCCTCTGGTTTGAATTTTTGGGCTCTGGCTTGCGAAAGTTCCGCAGGATATCAGTGCATGCTTATTATCACATTACGGCCATATAAATTATTCCTAGACCTGCGCCAATGTTGGGTTTTCATAATGTGAAAAATGCACAGCTTTGGTGGCTCAGTGGCAGCTGCCGGGGGAAGAGCTACGTTTATTGCTGCACGATAAACGCCAGTTCCGCCCAAAATTGATCGAATTACGAGGAGTGAACTGGCTGTGCAAAGATAAAAAGTTAACCCCGATATGTTTAAATTTTTCAATGTTACTTTTGTTGGCATACTTTCCCCACCAAGTGGGGAAATACTCCTAACGGTGTAATAATTAAATTAGTAATTGAATGTATCGGATATCGTGTTAAAAAATTTAAATAGTTAATAGTTAAATAAGCGCATAGTTTTCTTTTTCAAAATTTAAAGATTTTTTTTCAAATCCAATTTTTTGACGATAAGTATTGTAAGAACAAACGGTTTGAATTGAATACAAACAAATATAAGATTATTTGTTAACTGTTTAGTCAATTCTTTGATTCGATCACATTCGTGACCAACAACGAGTACCCTTTGAAAGTGTACACTAATTATATGTTTGGCATATCTCTTAAGTCTACTTCAAGCTGGTGATGACGCCAATTTGCTGGCTAAACAGTTTGTTTTTGAACTTTCAAGTCAATCATTATTTGACCATCAACATTCCCACACACTTAAGTGGTTTTAGCCTTAACTAAAAAAAAGATGAAAAAAACCATACTGATGAATATGGAAATGCGATTTTCATGTATTCGAATACATGGCTATTCAAACCTTCCGCTCGAAGCACGCAGACTCAAAGTTGGCTGCTGAAATTTGATGCATCTGTGTTCAAGTTTTTACTGTTTATTGACGACAAATTATAATTAATTGCATCGATCACGTGATGGGGCTCGAGCAGCCTGCAGATACTTTTCAGCAGGCGCAATTTATACTTGGATTGCAGGTGTGAATAGACCACGCCACGGCCGCAGGGCAGCCACTCACAGGATCGGTTGGAGCGCTGGCTCCCAAAAGCAAAAGTGCAATAAACGCGCTTGAAAATGTTAAAAATAAAAAAAAAATAAAAAACGAGCAGAGAAAACCAAATGAAACATGCAACGAACCGGGGAGGTTGGAGCTGAGCAGCGGGGTATGGGGCGCGGTGGCAGGGAGGCGAGGCTGGGCGAGTGTGGACGACATGCCGGTCACAGCAGGACTCGTCGCAATTCAGAGTTTGGCCAGGCAAACGCTGCACAAAATTATTAACACGATTTAAAACACTTTTATGGCATCGCCCGCTGTGAATGAAGTTGTTATGCATTTTATCGCAAGATTTCGCTGAAACACTAACGCAGCAAAACGGGAGTGGGGGAATGCAAGAGGGGGAGACCAGAAACCAGTCGCCCATATAGGTATGTATGTGCATATGGCAGGCTGGCATGCAAATCCAAATGAAATTAACGCCCTGTCCGGCAGTTTTAGCAGCACTTATTTAGCCATTTCGCAGCCATGGCCAGGGCGTGCAAATCAATTTTGCCAATGTTGTTCTTTCGTGTTGACTTTGTCTCGATGGCGGAACAGGAGAGGGCCGGGGGGGTTGTTGGCCTATTGACTTTTGTGACTGCGGCTTGTTATGACTGGCGCATTTGATGCTTTAATTCCATAGAAATCGCACCCCGAGCACAAACAGCCGAGCACACCGGCCAAACAATAAGGATATGAACAACAGACCGGCAACAGGATCATTGGCAGGACAATGCCGGGGCATTCAATTCGAAAATTTGTTTTAATTGTTGTGCCATTATGCGAGTGTTTTTCTTTATCTCGTTTTTTTGTTGACTCGCTAAACAAAATGTGCAAAACCAAAATCTTCGCTTCCAGCGAACCAAACAAAGAGCCCAGAGTTTTTATTTTGTAGTTGTTCCTTCTTTTCTTTTTTTTTTTTTGTCGATATTTCGTGTGAAATCAAAGCAGAAAAAATTGTCGCTCGGTGGCAATTGAAAGGCAATAATTGAGATATGGCCAACAGCAGTTGACAAAGGGCCGCCTGCCAAAGCACGCGTGAATATTTGTTATAAATTTGTCAAGCGGCAGCCAGACAATGAATGCCACTTGGCCGCTTGGTGTTGCCACGACAGCAGCTGCGCTGCCAGGAGCTGAGATCCCAACACACGGATAACGCAAAAAAAAGAGAAGAAGGTAAGAAGCAGCTTCGAGTCATTGCATTTCCATTAATTAAAGCGAGTCAACTTTATTGGGCATTGAGTTGCTGCGTCTGTGCCACGCCCACAGTTGTCGCTTTGTTGCGCCTTTGTTGGCCGCCATTGTTCGCCTAAGTGGACATCGTTTATTGCACTTTTGTTGGGCATCCTTTGAAAATTAGTTGCGCTATTCACTCGCACACACAAAAATCGAACACTTGAGCAGCTCTCCCGAGCTCCGTTTAATCCGACTCCGACTGCGACTGCAACTGCAACTGCTGTAAATTACCCGGCAACGTACCCATTTCAGATGTTGATTGCACCCACACGCTCCATTGTCCATTGTCATGCCCAGACGAGACTATGCCATGCCATGCCATGTGTGTTCCCTCATCCCTATCCCGATCTCTCACTGGCATCCCAATGCCTCCGCGTTTGCATTTGGCACATGCGTTGTGTCCCCTCGTTTAGCAGCTGTTGCAATCGTCGCTTCGCATCGACTTTGCCCTGGTAGCGAAATTATGTTAAATGACTTAATTTATTATGTTTGGCTTTTCCTTTTGCCACAAAGGAGGGACGCGTGCAATCCAATTGTAATACGATTCGACTACGGTATTCGTGTGACACTCTCGCTATATCTCACAAGGGGTGACACCTATACATACATGCACCTATACACAGTTATATACGGTATACAAATTCATATTTAACTGATAACATGAACATGCACATCATCCGACTTCTGTGCTCGATATATATTCCATGGCAAGAACTTGATATATTATAGTACATTTCTTGGTCATCTTAACGGGGAACGCCCGACTAGGAGATACCCTGAGCCCAGCTGCGAGCTGTCGTTACACACATTTAATCATTTGATCTGCGCGTGCCAGCTGTAGGTATTTATGTCTGTCCGTCTATCTGTGAGAACGAATCGATCTCAGTGACTATATTTTTCGATGCTCCTATATACCATACAAAGATGAAGTTTATGTCAAATAAATAGCCAAAATATCTGCTTTAAGAACCGCATTTTTAGCAATTTTAAAAATTTCTTTTAACATATTTTATTTAATGGACATTTCCCCCCATTTACCTAAATAAAAAATTGTTGGATTTTTGAAAAAAAGAAAAACTCAACTTAACTTTTTTAAATTTTCAATCGAACTAGGATACGTCTTTGTATTAATTTCCTAAATTTCGTTTCAACATATTTCATATAATGGATAAGTCCTCCTTTAGGATTTTTGAAAAACAAAAACACGCAAGTTTAATCCTTTTAACTTTTCAATCGAACTAACCCAATAAAAATATACTTCGAGCCTTAGCTCGAAGGGACACCGGGCTGTTGTTGATTTTTTTTTGGCATGGGATCGAATACGTTATCTGCACTATCATTAAAGCGGCAATGCACCAATTTCCTTACAATGTTTCACCAAAACAGAAAGCACCTGGCGGGCAGCCGCAACAACTGGCGTGTCTCGAAGCAAATCCTCGCCAGATCGCCGTTGCTCATTGCAGTTCCCCGTTTGCGTTGTTGTTGTTGCAAGTTACAAGTTACAAGTTGTCAGGCCATTAAGCTGATTGAGTTGAGTTTTTGAGCACATTTCCCATTACAAGTTGATCAGTTTTGTACAAAGTGTTCCAGGTCTGGACAACGGGTGGAGGGCAGCTCCGGATCGCTTTAATTTTACTGCTTGTTTGCTTTCACACTCTCATTACAACAACAGCAGCCAGCAGCCACTGGAGAATGAGAGGCAGTGCAAGATCGAGATTGAGATTGCTCCACTTTTGAGCGCAGCCCTTCTCCCCCTCTCCCTCTCTCACTCTCTCTCTCTTTTGTTTCTCTTTTTATCTCTGTGTGTGTCTACCTGTTGTAGCAGCTTCCAGCTCCAAGCGCATTTCCCGTTTGCAATTTTCACTCGGAGCCCGTCTGATTATTATATTGTACGCACATGTTCCGCCATTATGGAGTTATTATGATCAATAAGACAACTTAAATGCTGCAATTAAGTCCAACCAGCGCTTTTTTCCTTTTTTTTTTTTTTTGTTGTGTTTTGTGCCTTTTGCTCTGCTTCTTTCTGATCGCGTCCCAAATTTAAGAGTCCGCAGCGCCAATGGCAACGGCAACGGCAACATATTTTTTTTTTCCTTTGCATCGCGTAATTGGCGCTTAATTCTCCTGCGGGATCATTTAATTTTACGAGCCCGGCCAATTGATTATAATGGACGCCATCAGACTTTTACAACATGCTAAATGCGCGCGTAAACAGCGCGACTCCGAAGAGGAGACAGGCGCGGTCAGACAGACACAGAGACAGAGGCCTTGGACCACAGATCGCCTCGCTGTCAATCAGCCAGGCAAGATTGAAGATCAAGATGCGTCCCAGGCTCAGTTGGAGAGCCTGGGCCCAGACCAGCACCCGCTCGGCGTTTGTGTTGAGTGGCCGTCGCCATTAGGCAAATTCAGCGATCGATTGTGGAGTTGGGGCAGGAACGCGGATGCGCCGCGGATGCTGCCACCAATTTGAGCTTTATCGACGGCAGCAATTTGCAGTTACTTGTGAACTACCTGAGAAGCCGTTGCCGGACTTTAGCACAGCCGCGATCGCCGATCCAGACACGCACTCGCAGTCGGAGTCGGAGTCTTAGTCTGAAATCGCAGTTCCCGTTTCGATCCTCGGCCTCTGTATTAATAACCACAAAAAATAACGATCGATTGCGGTTATTAGAGGCAATTTGGAGAAACAAGATTTTGGTCTGCGCTGCGTTTTGGCTTTTTATTTTTTGTGTTTTTTGATAAATTGCACCAAATTTATTGGTTGATTAAATGTTATTGCACTCGCGCCTAAGTGGTTAATGATAGGCATAAACGTGCATAGGAAATCTTACCCTGTGCACCATCCACAGCCGTTAAGCTATTGCTCTTAGATGGCATCGCATTTGATTTTAATTGACGAACACGTCAAACTAGTTGCAAACAAATTGGCCCACTCGATCGTTGATCGTTGTCGACGATCGTCGCAACAACTTTATCATCTCAGCTGCTAACGCATACAGAGGAAAACGCATCTTTGAAGAGATCGTCGCCTAGCTATCGATACGATCAGGCGCTATGGGCGGCAACCTGGCTCCATTAGCCAGTCCCAAGCTGGCCCGCACCAGCACCAACAGTTTCCGAATGGGCCAGAAGCTGTTGCCAAATGCCAGCTGCTGTTGTTGCCAATCCTCTGTGTGGTTGTCTCTCTCACTCTCTCTCTCTCTCGCTGTCTTAATGACACTTAAATGATCGTTTGTGTTTGTCCGCTTAGGGGTTGCATTGTTCTATTTGCAAAACTGGCCAAGTGAGCTGACAATTCAGAGCACAGCGCAGTTCAATTCACATTTATTGTGCTGCACTTCACTTTTTGTCGGCTTGTCGCCGCTTGACCGTTGCTCGCTCATTGCTGGGGTGTCAAAAGCAACCTTTTGACATTAATACCCAGCGACAATGGCCAGTCATTTATTAGGCGAACAATGAGTGCCCAGAGTGCCACTCGAAGCCAGCCGCCAGCCGCAGGACTCTGAGCAAGTTTTTGTGCAGCAGCTGAGCAAGATCAGAAGGATCGCCATGTGGCTCGAGCTATTTAAATATGTTTAAGCCTAGAAGTGTGAAATTTTTGAAAAACATTTTTGCATAGCAAACAAAATTTCACACAATTTCAGGTAAATGCATTTTCGTGTCAGCTCTCAGCCAATCAATCTTTATAAATAGATGAAGTGATGAATCCCTCTTGGGACAAATTGAAAATAAGATTAGGAAAAAACTTGTAAAAAAAACTTCCTGAAGTAGTTCAAAGATGCACAAGAATCTGTACAATACGATATTCAATATTCAGCATGATATTCAAAACAGTAAAACCGTAATACAAAGTTTTTACGATTCAATGGAACAGAAATATCTGTGGGATAAAGAATAATATTTATAACAAGTCGGCAAGAAAGACAAAAGTAAATACTCTTTTAATTTACATACGCATGTGAATAGTGAATACAGAGTATCTATAGCTTTAGTTGCCACATTTTCAATAACATACATTATTTGCGTAGTATTTTTGAAGTGAAATGCATTTAGCCGAGTTAATGAAAGCATTTTTTAGGTAAGCAGATTCCTCTTTGGGCTTTAAACAATGTTAGCTTTGATGGGGCTTCTGCTGGGATTTGCGCACCGCTCACGAGTTGCCCAATTGCCATGTTTATGTGGCGATCATTTGCGATCGTGTCGGTAATTGCAGTTTACAAATTAGGGCCCAAAACGAATGATAACTTCAAGGAGGCAAAAGCTTTCCCTTATTGAAACCCATGAAAACTTATTGACAGACTGACGCAATTACCATTACCCAAAACGCTGATCGAGCCCGTCGGCGAGCACGCACCGAGAAGCTGGTCGAAAAGGTATTGCAGATTTTGGGTAGCTCATTAAACCATATTTAACGAGTAAAGCAACGCGCTGGCAATTGCCAGTTGCCAGTTGCCAGTTAGCAATTGGCAGTGACTTCGATTTATGTACGCTAAAATGTAGCCCAATAAAAGGGCGGCCAACGAAGCACAAACTGGGCTAATGAAAGCGTTAATGTAACTGGAGCCAAGCAGGCAAAGTAGCAGCAGCAGCAGCAGCAGCAGTGGCTGAAGGCCAAGACGGCGATGGAGATGGGGACGAGGCGATGAGGATGACTGCCTGCTATTTGTTTTAAATCATTTGGCCAAATGCCAGACATATTTCATGCTCGAATATAGCGCATACGCCTCCGTGTGCCACGTAACTCACGGCCAGTGCCAAGTTTCGTTTTGGAGCCGTGTCTTCTTTGGAAGGAATTTGAATTTGAACGCCAGACATTTGGGCGTTGCACGGTTGTAAATTCATTTGTTAAACGATGCGCTCATAAAATTTGCGCCCTTTTTACGGCGCTCGACGAAGCGATCCCGACTCGACTCGACTCGACTCGACTGTGCCTTGAGAACTTGGCAGCAATGCACAGGACACCAAGGGGCGTGACCGACTTCGACTCTCGAGTCCAACTCTGTCAGCTCTTGGCAGTGCCATTCGCCGTGGCTGTGCGATTCTGACCAACCTCCGCTCCATCCCGGAGGCACTGAAAGTTCAACAGCAGCGCGATTTATTTGCCAGCCACAGACGGCGCCAGCTGAGGCCCCCTTCAGACCAGGGCAGGGGCTAACGCTTACCGCAAAAACTTAACACTAATTATATGTTTTGCACTCGCAAACACACAAACAAACAAACACATGCACACTCCAAATGCAAATTGTGCTGGGTCAAAAAGAAATTTCAGCTAATTTGCCAAGCATTTAAATACACACAATGCTGAGACGTGGATGTGACTGCCCCATAAGGTTGATGCTGCTGTTAATCCATATTCGCAGCTGCCCCAACTGCCATTCCACAGCAACAGCAACGGCAACAGCAACAGCAACTGAGCGTGTTAATTCGACATGTTTTTCGCCAAAAACCATTTAGGGCCAAGTATTTGCACTGCGTGCGGCTGCTGCGACTTCTGCTGTGCCCACTGTTGCATCGTTGTGAAGCTTATGTGGATTTCATGGAATAAAAACGCGCGTAAAAAACGTCAAATTGCAACACCTCGAGGGCAAAAAACAGCGCACTGCTGCTAAAGCCAAAGCCAGGGCAAAGCGAAGGCAAAGTCAAGAACCAGAACAGCAGTCCATAAGTCAGACGCAGTTCACGTTTCTCTCTCGCCATGTGCCCGGCCCTGTCTACCCTCATAATAATTGCGTATCTGGCAGATGCAATTTATCCGTGAATTTGTTTTTAATTTTCAACACATTCGCTAATTTGATTTTTAACTTCGTTTCGAACACTGCCTCGGTCTCAATCACAGGCAGCCCCGTCCAAATTGCTACACCTAATCGTGGACGTGGATGCTGCTGGGACGCTGCGATCCACCGATGCTGAGCAGCTCTCCTGCGAACGGCGTCCAACACCCGCTTTCATTTATAATTTTGTGCAACTCACTTTGACCAGCCAGTGTGGCAACGTCGTGGCACTGTTGCCTGTTGCCCGTTGCCTGTTCCCAACTGCCCATCCGAGACAGTCCGAGGCTTTGTATCTTTTTTAGCTCTCGGCCAAGTTGGCATTGGTTGGCTGCACGGGGCGCTGCTTGTTAGTCGCGTAATTTATGTTCCAACAGATACTCGTTGGCGTTGGCTTGAACCATTTCGCCTTCTTGCCCCAGCGCCTGTCCCAGTCACTGTTCCCTTGCCCCCCCCCCCCCCCTCGTTTTCCGCCGCGCTGCCTGTCCCTTTGGTGTCTTTGCTTATTTTCTTATCCGTTCTTATCCATGGACCGCGTTGTTTGCGCAGGCGCAACCCAAACAAATCGATTTTCAACGCAATGCGACGTAGATCGTTACTCGTCCCCGCTCCCGTTGCGGCTGCCATGCGTCATGGCTCGTTGCCTGGGATCTGGATCCGACTCGCTGCAAATGCACAGTGAGCGTGAAAGGATTAGGGATTATTAGTGGCAAAGACAAAACTGTGGAATAAATACCAGAAATCGGGCAACCAAACTGAAGAATGTTAACTTAGTATAGAATATATTAATGGTGTTCAATTATAATAAGAATATAGGCAGAAAACTGATCAAAAGAAATATGGTATTTATATACAAGTAGTATATATTATATATGTTATATTAAATCACCCACTGATCAACCCATTTTTAACTACAAATTCGCAATGCAAACGCTAATCGCTTGCCACCTCGTGAAAGCTCTTAGCCGGCTACATTCTACATTTATCCACCTCCGCGTCCATTGAATTCCCCAGTGGCTAACTGGCATAACAGCATAAGCTACCAGCCAACTATAATCCACACCTTAGCTTTATTGCCAATAATTTTTAGCATCGGCCACAAGAACACGAACCGGAAACATAACAAATCATAAATTAAACCCTCGTTAAGCGAACTTATTGCACTTGCGAGCTTTGCCGGGCGTCTCGACCATGCGCCAGAACGTCCAACCAGACTCGGCTCCGATCCGGGCCGGGCCGGGCCAGGCCGGCCAACTCTGCCCTGGCATCATTTGCTTCTTTTTATGACTTTCAATGCGTTGCTGTGAGTTTTATTTTATGTTACTACTTGTTTAAATTATATTGCGCTATTAAGCGAATTTAATGAAAACGCTGCAAGGCGAGCGTGCGAAAAGCAGAAAGAGAAAGAGAGACTCCCGTTGGGTTAAAAAGAGACAGCCATCCTGCAGCCTGGTTAGGTGTAAAATAAACTACAAATTTGGCCAGTGCAATTTTTTGAGGCAAACAAAAAAGAAGGCAGATTTAGCGTGGTATTTACTGAGTGGTGCGGATCAGTGAGCCCGCTGCATGCCGAATGCCGCATACCGCACAAATTGCGCTTAATCCATTGGTATTTCATTATTAAGCAATTTTCTGGGTTTGCCGCGAAGAGCCAACAGATCCAAAAAGTCGGCTGGCCAATTTAAATTTTTATGCAATTTGTACAAAAATGCTGTTACTTTTGCGCAAAAGCAGCATAATTATTTCCGAGAATTGCACACAAAACCTTCAGGCGGCTGCCGAAAAAAAAAAAAAGGAACCATGTCAACCAAAATCATTGCAGACGACACATTATCCTCACGGCAAAATGATGCTAATCCATCACAGACCCACGTCCCGCAAAATGTCACTTAAGCATGCGAGGCGAGAGCGTGGTCAGTGGATCGATTCCCTGCCCCAGACGAGTGATATAATTTAAGGAACGAATTTGTGTTCGCAGTGTCCAGCTCATTGTACTGCGCCTTGTATGGAGCGTTAGCCAAGTGCGAGCGGTGATCAGCGATCAGTTATGAGATTTGAACAAAAGAACTTAACTGTAAACGAGGGCGCAGACCAGACAGAGCAAAACAAATGCAGATACAGATACAGATACAGATACAGATACAGATACCAAGCTGAAGGGACAGGGACCCCAGCACGACGCAATGTCTGGCAAAACGTGAACGTAAACGCTGATCGCTGAATCCTCGATCTCGTACTCGATCAGTGAATTATGCGCGACATCATTTTAAATCGTTGTAGCAACGTCAAAGCTAAACACCGATCAGTTGAGCAAAAAACGCAAACGCAAACCCGCGTTGTCCATTGTCTTTCGAGTAGCAGTCGTCGGGGCTGCCGCCCTAATTGATGCAGCACGGCCATAAATTTTGATCATGGCAACGATCGCTGTGGAGCACCGCTGCTCACAAGCCTTCATCCAGAGCGACGTGTTGGCCTTTAAGGCGAACTGCCCAAAGAACGCCTAAATATTGCCATGAATACATCAGACATCAGTTTCAGTTTCAGCATCCGCATCAGCATTACCCTTTATTAAGTACACCCTCCTCCTACTTGCCGATCCACATGCCCAGCGAGAACTCGACGCCGCGTGGTGCAAAGCAGCCGACTGCCAAGCTCAGCCTTCCAACCAGTAGCTGCTGTTCGGCAACCTCGAGGGCATCTTCCTCCAGAAACAAGAGCGTTTGCTTTATGTACGTTTTGGGCGAGTCGGGTCCAATGGAGAACAGCTTTTGAACCTGGCCATTGGCATTGATAGAGCTTATATCAAAGTAGAGCAAGCAACCAGACACTTTTCCACACCGCAGCGCCTTCAACTTGAAGTCAGCTATAAAGAATTCAATATCATTTTTTGCCGTGCTCAGGTCTATGGTTTTCAATAGAAACTTCTCGGTCATGAGCGATTGAGCCGGCACATAATCGTCCATCAACAAGACGGGCGGCAGGCCTTTGTCTACACCCCTTCCAGGGAGCTCCGACATGCCCCGTATATAGAGACTGGCCACGTTAGGAATGATGTGGCCACCCTT
Source organism: Drosophila paramelanica (assembly GCA_035043915.1). Lineage (NCBI taxonomy): Eukaryota > Metazoa > Arthropoda > Insecta > Diptera > Drosophilidae > Drosophila > Drosophila paramelanica. Next base: position 3,460,466 of record JAWNMO010000354.1, on the reverse strand, counting down.
TGCCAGCCACTTGTCACGTGCGTACATTACCTGACTGAACAAAGAATCGGCGAATATGGCATGCCTGGTGAGGGAGAGTGACAAAGGATCAAACGGACATATTGATGGACAACTATGGATCTAGTTACCCTACCCCATCCATTCGGACACTATTATATCCACCTTCCTGAGTCCGCACGGCAATTTGACTTGACTGATGCAGCCAGTGAGCGGCTCGAAAATCTCGGCCTTCTCGTCCTTCGCCAAGGCCATTGTGACATATTTGGCACTCTGCATGTTGCCCACGGCAAAGACCTTGACAGCGCCTGCCTCGACGGCCAGGATGCTCAGCAGACCACTGCGGCAGCCGACATCCAGCACCACCTATCGATGAGCTCGCCAAATCAATCTGGGCTTATAACACTCAAGTATTACTTACCTTGTCCTTGAACAGATTTGAGTTTTGTTGCATAAACTGATTGTACACATTCGAAACGAGCACATCTGATAACATGCATTCGGTCATATTCCAAGGATCTTCCATTTTTATTTTTTTTTTTAAATATTTAATAACAGCTGTCAAATAAGACAAGTGGAAGTAAAATCGTACACCAGAGAAGAGAGAATAACAAAATATCTGCTACTTGTCACGGATTGTGTTTTCAATATATCAAACTAACAAAAATATATGCTCAAGAATATTTGAGAACTTTCTGAAAAATTAAATGCTTCCAAGCAAGAATTTTCCCTCACTATGCAACTCGACATAAACAACATAAACCTGAAACAATTTGTTGAAATAAATAAACAAGTATTTATTAAATGCGAGCCCAGATTTTTCACATACACGCACACACACACATCACATCTTATCACAAGTGCAATGCGCATTGTCTGCTCGAACTGACAACAATTAGTTTTGAGCCAATGAAGTGATTTTGATAACGGGCAGTCTCACGCCTTTTTTATCAGCAGAACTTTGTTGTGCATATGTTTTACCCATGTTCAGGCTATCTAACGAGCCCTTAATTTATGGCTCTGGCTGGCAGAGTGCGTTGCGTTGACAAATGCCGGCAATTTGATACCGAAAACATTCCAACAACAGGAACAAGAGCAACAACAACAACAACATCACGGTTTCATTATACAAATTGATATGTTTGGTGCGCCTCCTTCTCGCTGATCTGGACAACTTGGTTAGCCATTGTTTAGGACTTTGTTAATGTGCGCCGCGGGATGCGCTTGTCTGGTGTTGACCAAAATCAAAGATCGTCTCACATATTATTACGGGGCTCGGTCTTTGGCTCATTTGTGGCGCTTTTGTGTGCGCTAGATGCTCAATATATTATAATAATGTCCAATATTGGTGTGCATATTAATATCACGAACTTATAAAGCAATTTTATGGCATTTTAAAAACGGCCATTAACAACAGCAATGCGATGCACAAACACAAAAAAGAGCTGACACCGAACTTGGAGAGGCAGACAAAGTGAATACCCAAAATTGTAAATAGAGTTATAAACGCATAAAAGGCGCTCATTGTGGACACGAAGGCGACGGCTTTCACAAATTTATATGTGACTATCAATTAATTAGAAGAGCAGCCGCGACAGACACGTTAACATTTTCACATTTGTATATATGTATGTACATATGTATGTGTGTGTTGGGTCCAATTTGACCATGCTGAATGCGTGCCGAAATGAATTTGTTAAGAATGTTGTTAACATTCACAAATTTTAATGTCCACTTTCTAAGACAACTTTTCTGACTTGGGCCTTGGGCCACAATTTGATCCGCATTTAACGATCTGTTTTATGATAGTTATTAGATTTTTTTAACGCATTTTATAGCCGCCATTCTAGAATGATTGCTGTTGATTGTGATTGAAACTCATAAAACTATCCAGTTTAGTTAACAATACTCTTAACATGCCAAGGTAACATGTAAGACAACTAATTTTTACCACAAATCTGTTAATAGTTAACAAATTTTGTCACGCTTTTAAAAAGTTTTCGAGCCCAAAAGGAAGCATGCCGCCAACACCTCCAATCAAAAAAAAAAAATAAAATAAAAAATTTGTATAGTCAAAATTGAATGACCCCTAAATCCACTTTCGCTGCCAAACAAACAAAACACGCATTGTGCAACTTGTGCCAAAAAATACAAGTTTAAACATAAAACACAACAATATAAAATGTCATAATTTGAGTGTATCATAAAAATTCTCTATATGCAATCAAAGCCAATAAATTACTTCATTAATCAATTTGGTCACACAGCAACCATAAAAAAGAGCAACTCAAATATCGGTATATGAGCATAATAAAGTGCGTATAATTTTTAATGTTGCAAAGTTTTATGCTAATTTGCCATTTCTGGCATACCTTAATTAGCCCATTTGGCTGTGAGTGGGCTCCTTTCCTCTCAAAGGTCTCTTTTGTCACAAATCAATTAATGTTTACAGCCCGTCAGGTATCCATCCGAATGAGACGGATACCGTGCCCCACTGATAATGCCACCCACTGTGCGCACGAGTGCAAATAAAAACCGTAGACGCTTTGCATATTGAATTCGTCGTTGTTTGGTTTATTTTTTATTTTTTGTGACACACTTGGTGTATTTCCAAATGCTAAACATCCAATTATGAATGATGGCACCGAATCGTGTCGTTTTCACCTGCTGACCCATAACGCACAGTCGTAAACCGCTTAAAATTTATAGCTTAGTTATGCATTGTGTGGTTGCAATGTCGCCCGACTTGGATCGACCGCGTATATGGCACATTACATGACAGTTATAAATTGTAACAAATGAACTGCGCAATCGGTGCGGGGGGAATTGTATATACCTATGTAATAGCTAGGGGTGGGTCCATGTACTAGTTAACCGCTTTATGAGCAGCTAATAATAACATGTGCGCCCTGATCGCATAACAATTTTTACAAAGGACATAGAAATAAGTGGTTGATGGGCTATCAAATGCTTTGCAAATTACACTCCACAACAAAAGTGAGGACTGAAATAGAAAAAACATACATATAAATTGTATAATGTCAATGATTTAGATATGCTTATAAGAAGTGAGAATAAGTCTGAGTTTGTGTTGAAATATATACTCGTGTATATCCATGTCGGAGTAAATTAAATTGTTTATATTAACTAAATTTAACATAATAACTTCAAAACCATTTTGATGTAGAACAGTTTAAATTTCATTAGAAGAGAAGTCATTGACTCGAACTCAGTTCTCAAAATACCCAATTCGTTTTCAGATTCTGCCAAAAATTTGATTGATGCGACCATTTTGGCAATGAAATAAATATATTTATGTATGTATGTGTACATACTTTCCAACACTTGGGAATTTTAATTAGAACGCTTTTGTTTCGCTGTCACTTGTCGAGCGATAAGTCTATTCGATAATGCAAATGAGTGTGCGCCCAGTGTTGTTCAACGTTTGCATTGCCAATTAGCGCCCTCAAACGGCCAAAATTTGTTGGCACGATTTGAATGTAGATGATAAATTAGCAATTTATAATTTGATTTCCTTAGCAAATTTCCTGCGAATTAGGCAAGACTTGCAGGCTGTTGTCTTGTTGCCCGCCTGTTGTAGCTGCCACAAATAAACAAAGGTAATTTATAGCCAGAGGGGGGCAAGCACACGTGTGAGACATGCCCACACATTGACACCTTTGGCTAGCCAGGTCTCGAACTCCAAGCAGCACACTCCTACTCGACACCTGCCGGCCAGTTTGCTACAGTTGCAGGTCCCTCGGCGCACTTTTTGTTTTTGTTTATGCTTGGCAGGCACAAGCTGACAATGCTCCATCATGTCCAGCGTACGTGCGGCCAAACAAATTACAGGGGCACTGCGTCACCTGCAGGAATTTCCAGCTCAACATTGTCAAATGCCATCAAAAGTTGTTGGACATGTCGTAACATTAATTTGACATTTTACTGCACTGGACGTGGGCCAAGGGACGGTAAGTGGAAAACCAAAAAAAAAAGTACATATAAATACACGAATTATGCGTGAATAGTTAACTCTTTTAAAATCTGCTCTGGAGTCGTTTGCAACGACACTCAACCGCAACGACACAGGACAACGTTTAACCAAACAGCTGTTGAGGATGCTGCTGCAACTCCAAAAACTGCAGCGTGCAGCTGCTGCAAGCTGTTGGAGTACAACCAAATCTCTTTGCAGGCCTAGCGAATCTGATTTGTGGTCAACTGCAGCAGCAGGAGCCACAGCATCCGCCTTGTTAACCCAAATATTTTATGAGGCTGCCACCGCAGATGCCAGCGTTGCAACAACTGCAGCGATTAATTTGCTGCGGTTCAGATAATTTGTTAATGTTAATCGAAATGTGCCAGAGATCAGATCAGAGCTTCCTCCCTTCGTTGTTCGTTTAAAAGTAGGGTGGGAAAATATCTGTACATGTACAGTTTCATGGCCAGCGCTCTTTACGATAGCCATTAAGCTAAACTATGCCCGCTCAACCGGATCGAACTCACACCCACACATTACGTTTGGGGTGGCTTCGGTTTTGCTGATGGCGCAGCATTTAATGCTTGGCCATTTGGGCGGCAATCGAAACGTGCCGCAAAGTGTAGCTCTTGATTAACTGAGAATCCCATATATATTCTCCCGACCGGTCGCATCACGCAGTGGCCATTATGAAGGCAGACACGCCCACGCGATAAACACAACAGCGCCGAAATCCTTAATTGCCACGTGACGCGTGAGTGCCACAAAAACAAATAATAAAAAAACAATGCAGTTGCAAAAAACTATAGTTTACTATACTCCATTGTTAAAAATAAAATTAAAAAACTTTGTCAAACTTAATCTCCATACAATGATAATCTTGAGCAGTGCTTAGGCCTAGTCCGAGTCTCCGGTTATGTGTACGAATGGTATTTTGCCAGATTTCTTAGCCGAGACCTGTTCTTCGCTGGTCAGTTCGGCCTTGGCCTGAAAGTAGCCGTTATCATCGTCGGGATTGGCCACTGACTGCTCGATGTGGACCATCGCCTCTCTGAACAAGCCGTATGATTTCTTTTTGGGATCGCCCAGTCGTGCCTTGGACTTGTCGTACTCGGAGAGCTGGGCGAAGCCAACCTTGGCAATGTTGCAAGTGCCGTAGAAATAGACTTGGTACATTTTGCCCTCTTCCTGCAGGACGCGCGCTGGCCAAGCGCGAAAGCCGCGCACCTTGGCAAACACATAATCGCCCACTTGAGGTGGCTTCGATTCCTTCTTCCTTTTGCGACCCATTTCCACTAAGTTCGTGTTGCACAAATTCAATGGCAAATTGCCGTTCCCACAAGTGTTGCCGGATCGCGAGCTTGAGCTTGGGCGTGAGCACACGTGCTTGCACCAGTGTTGAGCAGCGCGTGCAAATTCAAATTAGCATGCCAACGGAAATTGGGTCAAGCCGAGTTAATGTTTTCTTAATAAGCTGATCAAGCCAAAGAGGCGACATTTGCATTAGTGTCTATTTGCACACATGCGTAGTTGTTGGACAATTCTGTTTAAGATTTTTGCTCACGTTCGCCGCATTATGTGCAAATTGGCTTTTTAAATTGTCGACTTGGTTAAGCTAAACGCAACAACACTTTATGGCCATGTTTCGTGCTGCATTTTAAACCATGCGAAATTCCGCACACCTGAAACCTTTGTTAGTTTCCCGCCCTTTGACAGTCGCTCCCCCCTCAAGGGGCTGGTTAACTCAATTATAATTATTGTAATTGTACAATTCCATTATTTAATAGGCGTAATTGCCACTGGATTAAATATGTAAATTAAGCTTTAGTTGCAACTGCTTTTCGACATAAATTAGTCAAAGGGTGAGTGATTTAGAAAAGTTGCAGAAATGTTGAGTATTTACTGCAAAGGAGAGATGTGGCGATTATTCATTCACAGCTGTGGTATTTAAAAAACCATTCTTGCACGGCTGATAGGAGCCCACACCCACTTGAGTGTCACTCGTCGTGACAGTGCTCAGAATTCAATTAGGAAAAGCAATTTACGACCCAGCCACGAGACATAATACTAATACCAGCAGCGACGACTGCCTGGCCACATGGACATGGGCATGGGCCCGTAACCCGCCAGAAAGAACATTAAGCAAACAAGCCGAAGGCGGCACGGGGGCATAAGCTACGCATGTAATTTGTAAGTAATTTTTTCAACTATCAACGTTGCAGACAAACGACGACAACGACAACGGCAACGGCAACGACAGCGATGACGGCCACGCACTTTGCCAGCCAAAACGCATTACAAGCGAGGGAGGGGCAGGGGATGATCAGCAGGCACAAGCCAGTACGTTAAGTTGGAAAAATTAAGTAACGAAAGCATTGAATGGCCAAAGTGAATGACGCTGGCAATGCGCATGGGAACGGGAATGGCAGTGGGAATGGCTATGGCCAGCGACTGGCAAAGAGCTAGGCATAAATTATGAATCATTTAGACGCTTCCTTATGACACCAAACCGAAGAAGCCACCGCACGGTAACGTTGCCCAGCCAGGCAGCCTGGCTGATGATGCATGACCAGCCAGGCGAGGAGGTGATTAACAGAGGACCACGATGACTGCGACTCAGTGGATTCGAATGCAAAGTTCCTAAGGGAGACTAACAAGTATTTATGGGATGGCCTCGTGCCGCGACTTTGCGCCTTGTTTTCTGCCATTTTATTAGCCCTATTGGCTGGCAATTGGCTGGCATAGAAATCGTCAATGTTTACGTTATGTTTAGCCAACTGCAAATGAGTGTCTGCTTTCAGTTTGTCAAAAAGTAGAACAAATAAAAGTGAGTGCAGAACGGGTGACAAACAGCGGCAGTGTATAACTTTTAACTAGGCAACAACGAACTTTTAGTCACCTTTAAACAAAAGACTTAAGACACGAACTTGGCCCGCAAGTCACATTTCCTGGACAACACGCAACACGCAAACTGCACACACCTTTTGCATAAATTGCAATAACTTCTACTAAAGACAATTAAAAGAAACTCTCTAATTAAGTGATTAAAAACAGACGCACACACACTCACACACACACACACACACACACACACAGACATCAAATTGTTTAAATATGCAAGTCAATAAAACTAAAGGCATGCAACCTGAGACAACGCAGCTGGCTGTGGCCAACCCGCCCAACGCTCGCCCTCGCTATCGCAATTGGGCCGGGTGCGAGTACGTGTATTTGCAGTTTTTCCAGGAACAAACACGCTTTTGCATTTTAATGCCGCTCAAATGAGGCGATCAGCAAACGAGCCGCGGCGGCAATGGTCAAATCCAAATGTGTGTCGGCCAAGTGGAGGTGTCGGTGTGCGAGTGTATAACTGAGCATAGGCTAGCACGCACACTCGCACACACACACACACGACAGACATTCATTGGCATTGCCTTGTTTCTGGCTAATAAATGCCTTTTTAATGAATAAATCACTCAGAGATAAGCATCTCTTAATAACGTTCATTTATAGCAGCGAAAACAAAACACACTCCGACAAATAAACAAGCCGACAGAATACACAGACGAGTGCACACACATACACATATATACCTATTATGTGTGTGTGTGTTTGAGTCGAAAGTAGCGCCAAACACTTGGCGTTGATTTTGAGCGTTTACTTTAAGAGACTTTGAGAGATTGGCGCTAGAAACGCAAGACCTGTCCATGCCCACTTCCAACTGCCATCTTTCAGCGGTTGCCCTGCACACCTTCTGCTTTGGCTGCTCGCTGTCGATATTGAACAACGAACAACGATATTGAAAATTGCGCACACACATTAAATTATATTCACACTCTGGCCCCCAGAAAATGAAATCGTTTTAAATATGGAGGAAAGCCAAACAAGCCACAGCCGTGCAGCAGATCGGGCCGAGATCAGCAAACAAAACAACAACGTCAATGGCCAAAAAGGAGGCAGGATGCGTTCTGGCGGGATCCCATCCACAGGCCATTAAACATGACTCTGCACACACACACACACACACACACACACACACACAGAAGAGCAACAGCAACAGAACCAGAACCTCAGCACCAGTCACAGTCACAATCACAATCCCATTCACAGCATACAGCTGGCCAGAGGTGAGACCTCAACTGGCTCTCGCTCCGCGGGCAGTCAGAGCGCAGCACGTTCGACATGGTCGCTGCAACGGTCGCCCGCTTATCATCATAACAATAATGTTAAAGTGGCAAAATGGCAAACTCTGCGCAAAATCCATAAAATTTATATGCAGTCGCCCTGGCAACAGATTTGTATTTCCATGCGATTGTATTTCCGCTGGATCGGTTCTAGAACAAGCAACAAACTAATTTGAATTCTCTGGCTGTCAGTTAAATTAAACAAATAGATGCAAATAAATGATGTTTTCTCATTAATTGATTACTTAACGTTTTTTTTATATATAGACTGCCCAGTATTGATGTGAAATTATTTTTAAGGACAAATAAAATTGGCTTAAAACGTATTTACATGTATGACTGAATTGAAGTTTCCAGAAAAATTATATATCTAAAAAGTTTATAAAAGGAGTCGAAATAAAGCAATGAATTATTTACAAAAAAAATTCAATTTATCTCCAATTAAACCCGCTAAATTCTTATTTTGTGAAAGTTTTCCCGTTTCTGCCAAGCAGGTTTTTCGACAGGTTTATGCTCAAGAACATCACTATTATAATCTTAAGGACCCAAAATTCATTGAAGTTATGTTAAAAACCAATTACAATTTTGGAATTCTTTATTTTATTTAAATATAGTTTTATTTGTTTTATTTATATTTATATAAGCATGCAAATATCTAAAGAGAATCTTCAAACCTAGAAACAGGAGTTCTACGATAAAGCAGAAAAGCGCTCATCCAAGTGCAATGCTTGGCTGCAAAATGAAATATGGCAGATGCAGTAGAAAAGTCAACTGGAGAAATAGAAGCCAGCTTTGGCGAGTGGGTGCTGGACTCTCTGCACTGCGCCGACTGTTGCCAATTGCACCAATCGAAAACTGGTAAGGACAAGTTCTATGTTCAATTGGTAGACATTTTGCAACTGACTCAAATGACTGAGCTCCCTTCTCGTTCTTATACATTTCCATCTCTCTCTTTCTCTCTCTCTGTCTCTTGTCATAAATTTTTTAAAGCTCGAATATACTTAACTCATTAACTGAGTTGGGCACTCTTTTCCTGTTCACTTCGGTTGACAACGCCCATTAATCTGTGCAGTCAGATTTGTGGCCCACTGGGCAATCGAATGGGGCGCATAATTTACAACGGTTATCAGCATTGTTAGTTTTGTTGTGGCATCTTAATAATCAGGTTAACAGCGAGGCAAAAACAAATAGACACACACAGAAAATGATAAAAGAAAACAAATTTGTAGACGCGTCGAAACTCGTTTAAAACACCTCAGGGGAGGAGCCGTCGCAAGTGGTCAGAAGCGAACAGCAACAGCAATAATGTGGCCATAACAGAAATCAAGTCACAACATATTTAAATATTTATTATACAATGCGAGAAGCGACGACTGGCTTACATTTCGTTTTGGCGATTAATTAAAGACTCATTAAGAATTTGTTTAACGCAGGCGATTAATTAAAAGGCTGTTAGACTTGAAAAGGGCACAAAATACGACGTTAAGACAATGAAACCAAAACCAAAATAGAAACAGCAAAAACATGTGTAGCCATGTGAAGCATATCACAGCCTTAATGAATATATTTGTTTTAAATTGCCCTCGGAGTTTTTTTTAGCCATATTTCTTATGGTACAACAAAAGACTGAGGCGACAAACTTCATATTAACTGTATTATTATTTGAAGATATATAATATTTATGTATATATATGAATTTGGTATTATTCTTGGCATTTGTTCTGTTTCGACTTCTATTAATTTTAATAATTAATAAAGAGAAACCCGCGGAGATGACGAATGCTTCAGGCTGAGCGGTTGAAAAATTTATTTGCCAAAAGAGTTGACGCACTGAAATTGAAACGTCAAGAGGTAAAAGGTGGCCAAAAAGAAAAACGACATATGTTGTTTTTCTTGTTGTTGTTGTTATTGTTGTTGCTGCTGCTGCTGCCCGCATGAATATTAACACATTATAAGCAACGCGTGCGTTTGAGTGAAAAATTAGCCCAAAGAGAACCCAACATGCTGCTGCTGATGTCGCTGCCGCCGCTGCGGCAGCCTGGCGTAAATTATGCAAAGTCATCAAGTCAACGTTATCCAAACATCAATTGCTTGGCCTGGCTCTGCGGAGCGTTGCCTGGGAAAATTAGCATAAGCCAAGCGATCCACGAACAACTCGGATGAACGCTGGCCCGTAGGGCAGTCAATTCTGTGCAGGCCAGGCCAGGGCAAGGCAGAGCTGAGCTGGCATTGCAGGAATGCGTCCTCGTTGCCACATTGATGCAGTCACTTTGATAGCGCGACATTAGCAGCAATTTATATGCAAATGCGTCAGGCCAAGCGCTGGGATGCAGGAGAAGGAGGAGCAGGCACAGGCACCGGCTGATTGATGGTCTCATTTCATAAGATGATGTCGGAGTGCGGGCGCGAGAGCGAGACCGAGCGATGTATTCAGCATCATTAATGCGAATCATTAGCAATGCTCGTCGATAAGATCGGGTGCAAATGATGCAGCAACTGAAGCAGCAGCATCCTCACACGGACATGATTTATAAATTTGTCTGCACACGCTAAATGGGGCGGTGAGTGCGTAATTTTTAATTGCCAATTAAAATTAGTACAATGAAGATGTGAAAGCTACAAATATTATCGATTTTACGCGAAATTTTAGACAACTGCTTGATAAATAATTTGAAAATATTATTTTAGAAAAAGTATGTAACACACTATAAACAGTTAATGATTTTTAATAATATTATACAAATTTCAACTAAATTGGTTTTACTTTCTCCGCATTGTGTTTCACCAAACACAAATTTAAACTGAACGCCATGCGTTTTTGGGGCAAGTTGGCACTACCGAAAATGTCGTGAGCAGCTATCGCCACAACATCGATTAGTGCATAAGCTTGTGGCGGTAGTCGATAAGCGATTACTTACAGATAGTATTTATCTGTCAGCCTTTGCAAGGAAACCTTAGAAGTGAAGACAAAAACGTTAAAAGTATGCAATAGGAAACCACATAGCGACAACAAAAAATGACTGAAAACGTTAATCTGCTACGAGTTCTCATTAACTGCTCAGAAAAAGCAGCAAACATTGCGCGCACTTGTCGCACCAATGAAGAACTTTTAGCGCTGCTAGTCCAAGAGAAAACTGGGGCCGAGGCCAATCAACGTTTTGAACATGATTTTAAGACGCTAGCTGATGTGCTAATACAAGAAACCATCAAACATGATGTCAGTAAATTGTTTCCAGCCATGCGTGACGCAATACTTGGCGAAGAATCTACGCATTTTACTAACAAACTGGGCCAGGAGGTTACCATATCTGTGGGCGACACAGAAGCCGAAACGTCTGCCTGCCTGGAAGCGGTGCTCGATGGATATAAGGAGGCATCTGATGCTCTGGCCACCGAGGTGCATAGAACGGTAAACTATGACCAAAGATTGGACAACATTCCGCAGCTATCATCAGACCAGCTGGATTATAGTAATTTGGGCATTTGGATAGATCCCATCGGTGCGTCAAATAATTTTTTGAAGTAATCTCTTTGGTTTTCTAATAAATACTCTTCCAGATGCCACTGCCGAGTATATTTCTGGCGATACCATATTTACTGAATTTCCTGGCATAACATCCACGGGGCTAGATTGTGTTACCGTCCTAATTGGCGTCTTTGAACGCGACTCTGGCGTACCCGTCATCGGAATAGTCTGCCAGCCTTTTGGTCATAAGCTGAATGAGCACGAGTACAGCTCCTCACTGTACTGGGGCGTCTGTTTGCCGACAATACAGGCTCACAACTGCAACTCTACAGCGGGTGGCAACCACGGCCATTGCAAAATTGGAATATTTTCTAGTTCCGAGAGGGGTGACGTACTTAAAAAATTTCTCGATTTGAATTACGAGTTGGTTTTTTCGGCAGGAGCCGGCCACAAAGCTCTTAAAGTTATCTCAAACGAGGTGGATGTCTACTTTGTCAGCAAAGGCTCCACATTCCGATGGGACACCTGTGCACCCCAGGCCATTCTACGTGCACTGGGCGGAGATATCTTCGATTACACTGCCAGCGTTACGCAACAGGTGCCAGTACCCATTAAATATAACGCTCCTGCGGCAGATGAAATTAAATCTGGCACCGATTGGAAGCGTAATGCAACTGGTGTGATAGCTGTGAGAGATAATTCCATTTTAAAGCAAATTCTCAACAAATTTTCGGAGAATTGAGTGTTGTTTTATACCCTGTTTGATATTGCTGTTGTAATGAATCTGTTGTTATTTCATTGTATAAATACTAAAACCTAACTACGAATAGAAATTCTGAAATCTTCTTTTAGTCAAGGGCCAACGGTAATTATATGTACTTGGGGTCGCTGTAAACCGCTTAATCGCAAATAACCAAATTTGGTATATGATTGCGAACTTGATATCACGGCCACGCCCACTACCTCGCTACCATAATTTTAAAGATAGATTATATGTCATACCTATAAATATCCACAAGTTTAAAATTTGTAAAAACCGAAATATTACAAAATAGTAAGAATTGGGACTGTGAACAAATTGTGCAAAATTGTCTAAGAACAGTAAATAATTAATAGTCAAACGTAAAAAAAGTATTTATTCGAAGTTTCAAGTTCCGTGAAACAAAAGGGATATGATCAACAATGATCAATACTAATATTATAAACAAAACGAAAGGATGTTATCCACATGTCAGTAAACAAGGGTTCCAAGGTTTATAGTTTATAGTATAAACTTAAATAAGTTCCTCGGACAAAATCTTGTCCAAAATTGGAATTTGAAATAGACGCGAATTGGGCTCTGGACCCTCGAGCACATTGCAAGCAATTTTATTTTTTGCTGCAAGATATTTCTCTAGAACCAAGAAGTTTTTTGTTTTATCGAAACCTGAATCAGACAGAATATTTTACTTTAACCGATCACCAAGAGGATTTTAAAAGACTTACCATCGATAAAACATTTAGTAGCATATACGCCTTGCAGCAATTCTTTTGGAATTGGTTTGATCCGCTCCAGTGGAACTACCTCCGAGTTGCCAAAGTCGCAGTACAAAATACTGACTTTCTGACCAGTAACCCGCGTGCAGATACCACGATACCAAGAATTGTCTTCGATAAACAAGGTCAGGCACATTTCACCAACGCTGTTTAAAAAGAGAAAGATGGATTAAATAAAAAGAAGCCATTGCTGAAATGCATTAGTTACTCAGGCAAATAGCCCGGCTTCAGTTTGTCATCGGAGCTGCCAACTTCGGTCACATGATCCAACAAGTTCTGGAAATTTTCAGCGTCTTTTTCGCTAGAGAAGTAACATGCCGTGACGTATCCAACTTTATGCAAATCCGTAACATTCAAAATTAAGACATGCATATCATTGCCCAGCGGCAAGAGATGACGCTCTAAATCATTAAAGTAGTGGCGCTCTTTATGTTTCAAAGTAGTCTCATCCCGGATTGGTGAATGAGGCGGTGAAGGTGGTAACGGCGGCAATGCATCCGTTGGTGTCAGTACTGCTTGTGACGTCTGTATTGCCTCTGGTACATCTACTGTGGGTGCCGCTAAGCTTTCGGCCGGCGTCAACTCCACGGCAACTGGCGTAAACATCATGGGCAGCATGCGAGTCAACAGTGAATGCGGCTCAACCGAAAAATCAAGCAAGTCAACAGTGCTACCATCGGAATCCTCAAACTCAACCTGCATTTCCGATTTGTGGGCAAAGAACTTCATCAGCATTTGAAGAGCAACCGTATTTGGCGGCACTGCAGAGGATGGTATATTGCAGATGGTCTTGATTTTAACTCGGCGTTGGCTCACAGGCAAGTTCTCCAAGAATGGGCAAGACATGCGCAATTGATTCGCTGGCACGTGATGCGTGGAGCCAGTGTCGATGTTGTGCACAATCCATTTGTTATTATCGACGCCAGTGACCTGTAAGAAATAAAAGGAGTTGGAATTACATAAATTTCATAGACACATATCAACCATATTTAATTTGTTACTTGCCTCGGCTCGGTAGTTGCCCCGACTGGTGCTTACGACCAGCACGATGCTCCCAATAGTTATATCACTAGCTTGGCAAAATGGTGGACACTTTGACTGCAAGCTCTGGAATATTTCAGTGTATTGCTTTGTCTGAATGGAGCTGATGCAAATTTCATTGTAGTTGATGATATGCGACATGAACACCGTGCTGCCGTTCTCAATGGGCTCCCGCCAGTACTTGTGACCAAGTTCGCATACTCGGCCCAGGAAAGTGTTTACGCGCACAGCACACACTTGATCATTGTTGTTGGCCAACAGCGTGGCCTGCGCTGTGCGCACTTTATTCATATCCTTGCCTTGCAAGCTCTCCATGTTGAATTTAAGGCGTAGATCGGGACCATATTGCGATAAAGCCTGCTGCAAGGAGCGCGTGCTGCCATCTGCGTTGGTTACTGCAAGCACGCGTAGTGGATGGCCAAGCAGCTCACTGGGAATGCGGCGCACCTCGTTTGTCAACGAGATACGGCCCTCGTCCATTTCATAGACCAAAAATTGCATTGGTTTCTTGATAAAGTCGAGTAGCAGAGCACGGCGATAGCCGTCTTTGGTGCGGGCCGCCAGAAAGAATGTGCGTATATCATCCGGGAAAGGTTCAGTGAATAGGTTCCCGTGCTTATCATTCAGTCGAGCATTTAAATCGTCATTTATATAGCTCATTTCCTTAATTTGCATTAAAATTACTTGCGGCTCCTTAAGAGCATCGTTATTTTGCAGGATTCTAACGACGCCTACCTCCGGATTAATGGCCAGCATCTGAACCGGCAAGTTCAAAGGAATCGTCAGTTTTGGCTTCAGCTGCACCTGTTCGATGCCGTCAGGCGTCTGGCTGCCTAGCAGGCGCAACGAAAGATTTTTGTTGATCTGCACACCTGTATTGGTGGGCAATTTGACTCTAAACGCATACGCCATGTATTCGGCCATGCGCGGCACAGCATTGTAAATGTTTTGCACAGGGCAGCCAACAACTGCGCCGTAGTCAATAAGACGCACATCAGCGCACTCAAAACGAGCATCCAGGGAGATCACCTCGGCCCGATACATTTTCTTGTCCACAGCGACAGCAACCAAGTGTCCAATGGCAAGATCTTGGTATGAGCATGGCTTCTGATGCTGCATGCTGCGCGCAATGTTGTCGGTTAGGCGCTCGATTCGTTCTGTATTGGCTACATTCACCACCCAAATGGGGCCATCCTTCTCCATGTACGTGACGCGACACTCGAAAAACTCTTTATCCGTTGGCATCAAAGGCTCGCGCCATGCAAGGCTCAACTTGCTCTCGGTCAGGTTGACCCCTTTCACGAGTGACTCGGGACCGCAACTCTTAGTGGGAATTTCTTTTGGTCTTGCTGTGTTTTCAACGACTGGCGCCTGAGTTGGTTGCTGTTTAATGGCCGCCACCGGCTTCGAACCCTTCAAGCTGACCAAGGGTCTACACAAAAAAATACAGATATATTTAAAAACATTGAGGTAAGTGGGTTTAATAATAGCTTTTTCTACAATATTCTAGAATTTAAATATTTATTATATTATATTTATTTTTTATTTATTTATATATTATTTACATAAATTTAGTTTAATTGTTTAAAGCAGGCCCAGATTCAGATATTTGAATATTTACTGCAAGTATTAGAGCCTTACGGTTTGATTTGTAACATGTATGTATGTCTGTATGTACATAAAGTAAAGTGCGCAGCCTGCGGCACGTGGTGTGTGTATGTACATGTTATTTCGTACGTCTATTCATACATACATTCAACTGTGCTGAAATGTATATAACGACAGCTCGGATATCTCATTTAGAGCACTCTTGTTATTATTATTATCAATAAATTTTAAAGTACGCACACTTTCTACATACATTCATATAAACACACACACGAACAAAGTCACGCATTTCTAAAATTGCACTACTTACGGCATTATGATGCAAATATATTTGTGTTTTTGCCAATCCTTCCGCTGGCACACATCGCTGCAGTAAGGTTCACCGCAACGCTGGCACATTAGATTGGCTGCAGTGCCACAAATTACGCACGTCATATTGTTAATTTCGAGACTCATAGCTAACGTGAATGGCTTATATACACAAGAAATTGCAATAGCAAAATGAGAAACACGCGGCACAGACAGAATGCTAGAAAAATATGGCGGTCCTAACGGTTCTTTACTTCACGAAAATATCTAGAGCAAATGGCAATGCGAGATATCTGAATAAATTGGGCAATATACTGTATTACTTCCACGTTGATAATTATTTAAATAAGTTCAAATAGTTTTGGAGTATCAGCGGTCATTTTTAATATATTTGACTTTTAATAGTTTTTAAGTATTTAAGCTTGAGGTAAACTTTCAAAATATCGATATGTTCTTGTTTCGCTTGGAACTCAGAACGATACTGTTTTACTCGACTTGAACTGTAATTGCATTATGTTATTGTCTACATGCTATTAAAATTGTGCTCAAATGGAACGGTCAACACCGTTACTTACATATTCCATACCTAATGTTTTTTTAGATTTCGCTGCCCTATAAACCATAAGTCAGCGAACATTACTAACGCTACATTTTTATAATTTTATAGTTAAAATATTTCGGCCAACTGTGGCCGTGCCAAATTCAATATATTTCGGAGTAGCGCCACCTAGCGGCATCATTTAGAAACCATTCAAGCGATTTGTGTTCAGCAGGCGCACCTAGCGGTCATATATTTTTTTAACAAGACCCAAACCTATGTTAGTTAACTTAACGAAAATTTCACATGAAAACGCTGAGGGTTGATTACATTTTTTCATAGTGTTGTTAACAGTTATTCAAAAAATCAATATGAGAGAATTATGTTTTTTATGATGAAAAGTAAAATTTGTACTATGCGACAAGTTGAATTAAATCTCTTAAGTAGCTTGCGATATGCTTTCAGATTAATATTAAAAATGCATGTGTACTTACTACAACCATCTGGCAACACTTAGTGTAATCGTAACGGTTAACACAACAAGTGCTTTTGAAAAGCTTCACGTTGTTCGTCCACACAAGTCTATCATTTTCTTTCTCATGGTTTTTATAAATGGATAAACAACGTTATGGTATGCGAAAGCCGAATTGGCTCTTCTTTCTTTGCTGTCAGAAAGAGATAGCAGAGTAGAGAAAGAGAAAAAGAGTGCATCAGTGCATTGGATTATTGTTCCGTTTTAATATTTTCACCCACGCATAACAATTCCTTGCAATTAAAGCCGCATTTGTATCTGTGGGTGTGAGACAAATTGTCTCGAAAGCAGGCGTACATAAGTATTTGCATGTACATATATTGTTTGTATGTACGGTTGTGTGTGTATGAAGCAACATGTGTGTGATTGAATATGGTTGTGTGTGAATTCAATTTACCGTATGCATGTGTGTGTAGGCACATTGGCACTGGTTAAGCAGCTTTCCATTGTTTACAATTACAGTTCGCTAATGACCTGTAGGAGCTGTAGGAATTGTGGAGCCGCAAACACTGATAAAGGCCTCGGTTAACTTAAAGCCGACGTGGGCGCAGGCGTCTCGCATTCACACACACATATATAAGCACATAAGCACACAAATACACAACACACACAATACACACAGTGACTTTAATTGCCTTGCTTCACACTTCTTGTCTCGCTCAGGGTGAAAGTAGCCTGGATGGGATTTATGTTTGCTGTACATGCATGTTGTACAAACAATTTGGCTGTAACTGTGACAGTCACATACACACAAACAGATACACAACACACACACACACGCACAGCTGGCGACCTCCATTTAACACCAAACGTGTCATTTGTGGTCATTTGGTTGTTGGTGTGCGCCTTTCGCTTCTTCTACTGCACTTGCTTTATGGAGCTTTGCAGCTTTTGTGGTCTATTAAGTGGCTCGCAGCTCTAAATCAAAATATGTACTACATAATCTTTATGTGGCTGTTGAAGACCACATGGCGTATAAGTAATTTCAGGCTTTTTAACGGTTTCCTTTAACTGAGCAACAAGCGGAAGCGTAACATTTTTAGTTGCCATTGAAATATATCAAAGTGCTAACAAACAGTTTTAAGGGCTAAGAAGGAGGTAATGACAACGAGGCGATGTATAAAGTGAAGTTCATGATAAGTACAAACAAACAAGAAAAGTCTTTAAGCAGCCAAAGGACTTTCCTGCGAATGCAACAGCAGCAGCAACAACAAATTCGTTGGCAACGACATTCGCAAGACCAAAACTAGTCTTAGTAGCGATGGCGATGGCGAGCAAACTTTAGACTGCACTTAAAAAAATACAGCTAATAACTGTTCTTGGATAAGTTGGCACTTTGCATGAAAATCTGTTGAATCGAAAAACTTTTAAAACTTAAGTCATTTAGTTATGAGCTGTTTATTTCATAAGATGTAATATTGGCTATTTAATACATTTTTTAATTTGTTTGTTTAGTTGTCAGTCTTTGGTTATTTCAACATTTTTCTTATATGTAAGTTTGTATAAAATCTTTTTAATAAAATTTCTATATGAACATTCTGAAATGTTTCTTCCTTAATATGTAATGTCGATATTGGTTATTTAATAAATTTGTTTTTTGTTTATTGTTTAGTTTTAAAATAATTCATTAGTAATTTTAACATTCTTCATTTAAGTTTATATATTTTCTGATTTTTTAAATTTTTTAAATTAAATTTGTAAAGTTTCGTACAGTGCACCTGAATATCCACAGCACGCACTAAACTTTTCCATAGACAGTGGACCGGAGCAACAGGAAGTCGCACACACGCATACGCAATTACACACGTGTGTGGCTGGCTGTGTTAGGATGCTTGCCGCAGTGCATAAAGCTGTCTATATTATGTATGTTTGTGTGTGTTTGTTAGGACGGCGAGCTTGTATTAAAAGCACATAAAAAGTGGCGTTAAAAAACAAACTGACGCAGCGGGAAATGAGCATCGCCTCGTGCGAATAAACAAATTAATAAAAGCCAAATAAAATAACACAACAAACAGTGCAGAAGAAAAACACAAGAAACAAAAAAAAAAAAAGAAAACGAGTCATAAATTAAATAGAAACAACGAAAATTACTTACCCAAAAAGAGGCCGCCGAACAACAAATGTGTCCCCTTTACTGTGGCTGTCAATTTTTTCTGTGTTTTTGTGTAGCATACACACAGGCGCGCATCAAAAAGGAGTGGGCTCCGTTTGCGGCGGATGCGGAGGCAGAGCGGCAATGGGTGCCAGCACGAATAATCTACTAGCGATTTATTTGTTGCTGTCGCCGCTGTCGCTGCCGCAGTCTCTGTCGGCTTCGCAGCCAACGTTGCAGCTATTTTTGTTACTTCTTTTTCATATTTTTACTTACTTTCAACTAATGCCGACGACGCTGGGCCAATGGGCCATAAAGCAACTGCTGTTGCTGTTGCTGGTGCTGCTACTGCTGCTTGTGGCGCTCGGCTTTTCTAAATCGTCAACATCGGTGTTGGCGTCCTCGGCAATGTCATCGTTGGCCGAGCCGCTCGTGTGCCGCAGTCGTGCGTTATCCTTTAGTCCTGTTGGTTGTGCACGCGCTTGACAGCAGCTTGGCGCGACTTCTACTCGCCAAAACTTGCTACGTTGCCCGCGAGACACGTTCAGTGCACACACCTGTGCGCGCCACTAGGCGCTACTCCGCCAGCTACTCTACCAGAAGAAAACACACCAAATTTGCACCTAAATTGCTTTAAATTATCTACACAAAATTTGGCACGCGCGGATTTCTTGTTGTGTGTTGTTTGCCCTCTGCCAGTTTTGCTGCCGCTGCTGCTGCTGCTTTTGTGTCTGCCTGCTGAAAAGCTGAAAAAAGAAAAAAAAAATCACCGCTAAGTGTTTTACAACTTAAAGGCATTAAGTTGCCCCGTTCTGGTTTGCCCGGGTCTCGGCAGAAGCGTCGCTACAAATATTGGTAAGCATTTACTTGTGTCTGTTGGCCCAAAGCCATATAATTGTTTCAAGTTTTGCTTTTATATATAATGCAGCCATTGTTTACAGGAAATATTTAGGGGCTTGCAAACCAATTTGTTGTCCGTTAAAAGCCTCTTTAAACAGATTTCAATACACCTTCGTGTAAGCATTTAAATGAGTTCTTGTCTCGTGCGGTTTCAGTAGGTTATGCGGATCAATGTTATAAACTTTTGTTTCACATCCTAATCTTAAAATCTATTTCGGTGCTTTGCTTAAGTACGTGGTTGGGATTTGTGAAATTCATCCCTTAAGGCTTACGATATGTTGCCTTTAACGGTAGCCAGATGTCCCAATTTCATCGAGCCGTCGCCTTGTGGCACCTGCTCATTTCCTTGCGGCGACAACGACAGCATTAACATGTTCCTTTGCTAAGCGCCCGTGTCCTTTGCGTGCGTGCGTGTAGGCCGCTGTCTTTCAGCTTTCAAAGTAGCTTTGCTCCTGTGTTCTCTTTCGTATTCACGCATAAATTTTAATAGTTTTCCTATGCTTTAAATGGTCCTCGAACCGTACTTCACTAAGTCTGTCTGTCTCCCCGTCTGCTTTGCTGTGTCGACAGTTTGAGGCCTCCCCTCGTCGGACTGTTGGTAAATTTATTACAAAATAAAGGCCTGAACCCGAAAATAGTAGACTGCATGCGCTTATCCTTGAATATAAATTTCAAAATAAACAATTTACAATTCATGCGGCCAAAAATAAATATGTGTTATTTTGCCTGTAACCACATGTGGGCCAACTAGAGAAACTGACAGAAAATATAAAACCATTTATGCCGCACATAAAAGAAAACTACTCAAAAGTTTTGTAATTTACGTATAATTAACATATTTTTATTAATTATAATATTATATAATAATAGGTATATTTTTAGGAATTTTATACCAAAAGATATAGCATAAAGGCGATGGTTTAAATGAAAAAAAATTGATGAAAAAATACATTGAAATAAATATTAGAATTTAAACAGAAATATTTGAGTTACATTGGGATTATTGGAAATGCTATTTTCTTACCCGCAAATGTCGACACGTGGCTACCAGTTGCCAATTGGCTGTGTAAAAAGAACGAATTTTCCATTAGCGTGTTTTATTTTAATTAGGCTGACTGCAAATGTCACGTACTCCAGCTCGTTGTATTAAGAGCTGCACTTTTCCTCTACATCGCCTGACTCTGATGCCACCTGATTTTAATTTACCTCTGCTAGTCGATAGGCCACAATGTAGTTGTGAGTGTTAACAAAGTTCATAGTTTTCGGTAAATTGCGTCCGCTTGGCAAAACATTCCCACACACACACACACACACACCCATACACACCCACAATAGTTGGTAACTTTGAAATGTATGTGCAAATTGTTGGCCAAATTGTCCGCCCACCTGTCGGCGCGCCCACTCGTATTCGAAATCGAATTTGTTCAAATAACCTGAGGCCGTATGTAGCTGGCCTAAATTGTTGTGTTTATAACACAAACTTTGCGTTGAATTAAATGCAATAACATTGTGGCCCAGTGGCCCAAATTCGGAGCAATGTTGAAAAGTTCTCAAACGAAAGCTCCAATAGCACTTAATTAAACGCATTTAACCGCGGTCTGCCGTCGGGCCGATTGCTGATTTTTGTTCGTTTAGTTGGCCTAATAACTTTGTCAGTCGGTGCTAACAGTTACCAAAAACAAAAAAAAGCAAACAAAAAATAAATAAAAAACAAAGGTAAAGTTTGGAAGCGTTTGTTGAAGTTTTTCCTGCCAAGTCCACAAGCTTTGAAGTAGTTAATTAAGTGATTGCCTGATTGACGACCGCGCCAGAGGACCAACCAGCAACCAGCAACCAGCAAAAAGATGTCTGCGTCAGCACAAATAACTGATTTGATTTTCATTGTATTGAGTATTTAGTAACCTCGCCACGGCGACGCTCCGGCTTGCTTTAGGGTTTTAATTGGCCACAACATGGCAAGAGAAGCGTTCGAACAAAGCTGTTAGCAGCAAAACAGCAATAACAACTTAAAGCTGTCGATCCAGTGGACTTACGGGCAAAGTGCTCTGCTGACTGCAAGTGCCAGGGTCAATTAGACGGACCATAACAGAATTATCCTTGATAAGTGTGCGCTGCAATAGCTGGCAATAGTTGTTCTAGCAGCAGAAAAGGGCAGCCGGGATGACTCTGCTCCTTCTTTTGATTGATAGTCGAGCAGAGTGCAGAATATATGACAGGCATAACAAGGTTACTTATCTAAGAGCAACTTACATAGTGATAGATTTGTGCGCTATCAATTTCAAGATCATATAATGTGAAACAAATAAGTGTGGACTAGTCGGAAGTGCCGGACTGGCAGATACCCAGTAGACAGACGTAAGTTTAGATCTCTGACTTTTGTGGACAGACAAACCGACAAATAATTGCATTTCGGTTTTTTTTTTTTTTACCGATTTTCACCTTAGAGAACTTTACTTGTAGACTAGGTTAAAATTGCACTATTAAAAATTGCATTTGCACAAATTTATATAACGGGCAATTAAAAGCAACTCTGATTGCATCAGCTGACTCGACTTATATAGACGTCGATCTAGAAACCAAGCTACACGCAAATTAAGTTAACTTTCTTCCCAAATCGACTATAATCGATTTCCAGTTTTTTAAGTACTTTATACGAACTAGTTTATCATTGAGTTTATTTTTCAACTTCATTTATACAGACTGATGGACAGACATTGTGCCAAACCAATATAGAGTAATCTTAACTTTTCTTTAGATACGTAGCTCTTATTTCAATAAGTGAAACAAAACAAAAGTACCGTAAATTCAACGTCGCTAGCAAATACAATAATAAACCTAATATAAAGTGTCTCGAAAAATGAGGATGACAAGTATGTAAATAAGTGGCTCCTTTTGATTTTTCAAAAGACAGCTGACAGTTTTACCACACACCAAAACGGAGCTCTAAGTCAGAGTTCATTTTACATAACGCATACGCACCGTTGCCCAGTTGTGACATTTCAGCTAACATTCGTATTATTTGTGCCACGAATTGTCTCCAACACACACACACACACACACACACATACACGCAAACTGGCAGAACAACTGTCTAATAAACAGACAATGCGCTATTCAGGCCCATTGTGAATATGAGTGTCCATATCCTGTGGCTTCTAATGGGCGCGCACCCAATGGCTGTCGTTTCGAATTTGGTTAGTCAAATGTTTGTAACATTTGCTGCACGTTTGTTGTCGTCTCCTCGCTTGCTGCTGGCTAAAAATACAATGGCCGCGCCAGCCGGTTGTTGTATATCTAAGAGATACACACGCTAACCTGGCGAACGAATAGCTCGGCAAAGAGATCTGCCTAGCAGCTGGTTAGTTGACTGACTCGCTGACTGAGAGACTGACTGCTGCTCCTGCTGCGCTTATCTAATTATAGCTTCATTACAGCCACTGCGATGAGCTTAACGAGAAAATGGAGCGTTCGTAGGTAGCAGGACTTAGCCATCGAAGGCCGATGCGTCCGCTGCCAGGCTGTTGCTGCCGTCGAGGTCTGGGATCCTTGGCCCAGACAGTTATTTATTTTCATCATTATGGCTGGCAATATGACAGCTGGATAGTTTCATGGCATCTTTTTACCCGCTAGTATACTCATATCTGTATATATACATATATATATATTTGATGCTGATGACATTGTAATCAGTCTAAGCTGCACACCAATAGTCAGAATAACACTCATTAGGTAATAAGCCCACACTTATAGTTGTCAGTCAACAGAAATTGAGTTCGTTAACTCAACGGTGGGTATGTACTATGTGGGGGGCATAAAGGGGTTATAGTGGATTTGTATGTTGTTGTTGTTGTTGTTGTTGCTATTGAAATTTCACTGTCACAAGTATTTGCAACAAGCCGTCAACACCATCAAACTGAAAGCATACTTTTACCTTGGCTACATTGGCAAATGGTAACTCAAATGTCGGCTGACAGCACATACATTTACGCTAACACACTCACGCTCAAAACCACACACACACACTCTCACACACACACAATTTGTCACGCATACACAGGTGCAATCGCAAGCACCGAGTGCCGTTATTTGTTTTTTATTTTATTTGATTTGCCTTCACATTTCACAGTCGCTGCTCAGCTTTTGGCTTTTGTTGTTAAATCGTTGGTCCATTTTTATTTTTCTTTTTTTTATTCGCCATTTTTTTTGTATTTTGTTTTAGCGCCTTGCTCGACGCTGATTGAATACAAATACAAATGCAAATACGAATACAAATATAAACAAATGTCACCCACCTGCATGCAAACACAAACAACACCTTTAATACACCATCAAATAATGGCATTTCTGGCAGCTGGCTGTGCCGTGAGCGCTGCTTGCCTGTCGCCAGGATTCCTTACCTGAGCGAGCAACGTGGCCAAATTCGATTTTCAACATTTGCTCGCTTTTTTTCACACTTTGGGTTCCAGCCATTATGTGATTTTGCGCCCGAAATTTCAAAACAAAATACGTAATAGCCCGTTGGCAGCTGACGCTTGCGAATCAGCTAAGCAGATATCCTTTAAATAAACACATTACTCTTTATTACATAATAGATACGTTGCCCAAATAAATAAATATTAGATTGTTTTAGAATCTGCAAAAGCAACTTAAAAATACAATAAACGATATTTTAAAAATTCATATTTCATTTGATTTATTTATTTTCATAATATTTATGATTTTAGGAGAAAAAGAAAATTTTATTAAATTTTCATGATATCAAAATAAAGCAAAAGAAATATGAAAACAATTTAAAATAATACGGTATATAAAAAATATATACTTGTATATACTAGTTCGTGGAATTGCACTCCTACCAAAAACACTCATATAATACGAATAGGAACACAAAAATTTTAATGTAAAAAATATAAATTATGGGAACTGAAAAATATGAATGTTTAATATTAAATAAATATTATATTCATAATAAAACAAAAACTAATTAAAAAGAATTCGAAGAATGTTGAAGCTAAGTGGAAAAAGAAAAACAAATTTTTGTAATCAAGTTAAAAGATAAAGTAGCGAAATAATAATATAAATGGTTTTACTATATTGCAGAAATACTAAATACATTTTTTTTGATAGGTATTTTAAAGGGTATTCATTGTTATAGTTAGAGGGTGAGCTGCTGATGCTTTTTGGTGCGCGTGGCCACCTCAACGGTCGTTACCTTGAAATTCCCCATGGAGCATTTGACTTTAATGGCGTTGGGAGTTAAAGTATATTGACATGTTATGATGCGTGGCCAAAGCAGCGGGCGCTCACACATGCCAAGCCCTAACACACACACACACACACAGACACACACGGGCTAATACTCTGATTGTGTGTTGCGGACATTTTACAAGCGCTGTGTGCGCTCTTTCTTAACAATCGCTCAGCTCCTGTGGCGCTTTTTAGCCCAGTTGCTTCACACTTTTGCCATATTAATTCAATCACTACACTTTTGCCTGGCCTTCAATGCCACACGCATTCATCTTTGTTTAGATTTTGCTTTCCGGTATAGCGTTCCTTAAAGCTTGCTCACGTCTCAGTTTCTCGGTTTGCTCTATTTGGTAACAGGAAATGGGAACCGCAAATCGAATATCAGACAAAAGCCATCAGCTCAGCGGGTCGTTCCTGATGTATGTGCACGTGTATTGTTTCTTTTCAGCTCGTGAATATCGTGATTTTTCTTCATGCTCGTTGCCGTCGCCTGTCAGCCAAATAACAAATATGTATTTTCTTACGAGCATTTTCCACAGAATGTTGCTCTGTCTGCGCTCAATATGCTCGCCAGACCTTGCAAGGTCGTGGGCTTTGGACGGAGGGAGGGGGGCAGGGGGAGGTGCAGTAAGTTAGGCATGACCTTTGATGACAATCCGAGACCGAATCGCATTATACATATACCCAACACCAATAAAAGTTAAATTGTGCGCCATATACCGAGCATTCAATATGGGATTTCATATTTGTTTCCTAAATATTTCATCGGGGCCGTGAAAAGGGTGGTCACCGGACACAGCAAGGCAAATGCCGTTTATCGAAACTTGAAATTGCTTTCCCACATTGACAATAGACAGCAAATTAGATTGAGTTCAGACCAGAATCCGTATCCAGTTTACTAAAATTGTATCACTTATTGAATTTTCGCAATGCGCAACATTGAAAGAAACTACTCAAATTTTTTGTTTCCTGGCTGCTTTTCCACTGCTTTAAGTACAGTTTATGATTCCTATTAAATTCAAGTGAATTGAGGCACATCAACATACATACCTAAGTTGACATCTGTTTGAATAGGGATACATAAGTTAAAGTCTTAGCTTAAAACCCTCACTAAACAAAAATTCATAAATTTATTTAATTTTTTTTTGGGTAAAAAAAGTTATTCTCAAGAAATTTTTTCAAAATCCAATTCAACGATGTCGAAGAATGTGCAGTATTTTATAAAAATTTGGAAAAAACCAATTAAATATTAAAAAATATATATTTTCGGCTGATATGAGAAATCCAACTGTTAAAGTCTAAACTGGAGTACTTGGACTGGCAGTAAAAAAATGAAAAAAAAAATTTTTTTATAGTATGTTTAACAAATTTAATAGCTCAACAAATCCTTTAAAAATGTGTATTAATTATTGGATTAAAAAGAGTTTTGATCATTTATGTTTTTTTTTTGTCAATTTAAATATTTAAATACTTTAGATACACTTAATTTAAGCTTCTTTATAAAAGTAAACAGTGGCCGGGTTTTGGAACCTTGAAACTTTGTCTCCATTCAACTACTGCAGTCAGCAAGTTTCAGTTAACGTTTTCAAGAAGCTGAACATGTTGGCCCTCACATGTTCCTATGTGTCTTAACCAAGCCATAAACGCACAAAGACAGGCAGCACAATTTTAAGAAGATAAATGGCATTTGCTATTCTCCCTAACAAGTGTCAAAATGTTTGCCATTTAACGACGATTACACATCATAAATAAATACTACATCGAGCGATAAAAGATTTATATTGTATCATGAAGGGGACAGCAATTAATAGTATTTATTTGTATTGTAAATACTGACGTTACGTTTTGTAAGCATTTTTAGGTGACTTTCTGAATGTATTTATTTAATCTTATTAGGCGATAAACATTAATTAACTTCAATTATTATTTAAATAATACGTTATCAGATCAAAATGCCCATCACTTATTTCTAAAGCAATCATTTGATCTTCCTATTTCATATTTAATATATTCATTATTGGTCTACCAGTTTTTGTTCAGTTTGCATTCTTGGCTTATTAAATAAGTTATTTACGGCCAAGATGCGTGGGATGTGCTCCTTGTGGCTGGCCATAAAAACGAAACAGTCTTGAATATATTCATAAGCATATACAGACAAACTGTAAATGTATATAGATATTTATGTGTATGTGAGTACATAAAACGATGATGTGTTCAATATGTGTATGTTTTGGCTGCACAAGTTTAGTCAAATACTTTGGCTTTAAAGATGCTTGGCTTTAACTTCGACTGGGCTTAAATAGAAATTTAAATATTTATTCAAGCGTAATTCGCATAATCAAATTCTATTCTCTGAAAAGTGCGTAATTGCCGCTAATGGAGGGAACGAAGCAAATACCAGCAAAGAGGGATCTTATCAAGCGGCAGTCTCGAACGGCTTGGGGCTTGGGAAGTTCAGTTCCCAATCAGACATTCATACATACAGTTCGCATATACGAGAACATTTGAGCGTGTGTATGTAAATAAAAATAAGTACAAAATTGCAGTCATATTAAGCATCAAAATGCCATAAAATGTGCCGGAGTTCACACACTCGAGTGTACTTGGGTGCGTTCCTCAGCTGCCATAAAAAGCCAATGCGGAAAGAACAAAAGGACTCCGAGGTCGAGTCGAGACGTGGTACATATTTTTTGGGTAGCCGCCCACCGCATTTTGATATACGTGTGTACTATATATGTATGTATGTATGTAAATATGTATATGTAAAAAGAAACGTATTTTATGTGCAATGCAAATGGCAATTGACATTCCTTTTGACCGACGAGGGAACAATGTCAATTCCAATCGCAGGCGAAGGTCGCGTGCTCGGCGCCCGGCATGAAAAAGCCAAAGTCATCGTCTATCGACTTAGGTGATTGACTCGAACGATATTCAGACCGTGCCATGTACGTGATTTCATGATAAACAGGCTTTTGCTTAGCTCAACTGCATCAGCAGCTCGGCAAGCTTTTGTCAACGAACACCGTGTGCTTCTCCCTCTTCCCGCTTCCTTCCTCTACCCCCCTCCCTGGGGGCTGTCTGCAATTTTTCGCTTCGTTTGTCAATGTCGTCGCAGCAACTTTGTCGTCGCTTTTTACATCTTCGGGCCATGTAATCAATTAACACTAATGAAGCTGCGCATTCTGTTTGCGTCTCTCTGGTTACTGGCTGCTAGTTGTCAGTATGTGTGTATGTGTGTGTGTGTGTGTGGTAAAGTTCTTGTTTGTATTGCATACTTTGAGTCACTGCAATCAGGTGCAGACCGTCTAAGCAGCGACAACGCTCAAGGTCGTGGTCTTGGGCAAAAACAAAAGCCAAAAAGTGTGTACGCCTGATAGGCGCCAGTCCGCCGCTCGTCAGTTCCTCAGCCACAGACACAGGCTGCGCAGGTAGCAGTCAGTCTGCAGCATCAAGACCAACCACTCATGCTAAGAGCAGTTTCCTCTCCATCCTCTAGCTATGTACATAGACACACACACACACACATACAAACACAGACAGACACACCCGCATGCACTCACAAATAATCAGCACAAAAGTAACAACAATTGAGGAAAGTACTTTCCTGTGTTGGGAACAGTTTGCGCTATTGCCATGGCCAGAAAACCGCCCCACACAATAAGAGCAACAAGAACCCAGCGACTACCTCTCTGTGCAGCTACCATGCAATTGTTTGTGGCCTTGATAAGGATGCTTCGTTTCTATTGTTAGCTTGGCATTTAAAACAAAATGTTCTCGTTTTGGTTTCTCTTTCGCGTGCACATTAAAAGCCAGAAGGCTTTTGAATGAACGAATACGTCTGCCTAGTTTATGCCGCATTGGAGGCTGCTGCTGTTGCTGCTGCTGCTTGCTGCCCCAGTGCATTTCAAAATACAAAATCATGCGGAAGGCAGACGCTGTGCGGCAGACACATGAACAGGGCCAGCTGCTGCTCTGTTGCCCTTGTGACCATGTCTCTGACACACACAGACACACACACACACACATACAAAAATGTACAAAAACATGTATGATTATATAGATATGACCCAATAGTAGAGCCGTACATAGCTTTTGGCATTTCTGGTAGGCTCGCAAATAATTTGTCAACAAAATATACAAAATATCTGAACCTTTATTAATTATAGGGTTAAGGACATGTTCTGCCAATTATGTTTGGCATTGTCACTTGGCATGTTTCGCAAATAATTTCAAGCGCATTAAATTTTCACCTACTGTAGTTTCGTGCCATGGAAATAACCATATGCAACGTTGGCTGGCTAAAAATAAACAGCGAGCAAGCAATACTAAATAAAAACATTTGCATATGAAAAAGCAACAACAACAATGACACGACATATGTGTAAACACCTGGCCTGACGAAGTGTCCTGCGTTGACTTCTTTGCACTTTACTTTTGTCAAATGAATTATGAATGCCAACGCGAGCTCTGAAATATGTATAATACAAATTTCATAAACAAAAACAACAGCAACAGCATTAAAGTGTCCTCGGGAAACGGGTGCCCACACACACTCAGCATAAAAACTGCAAATATGCTGAAAAATTTAACAGTTTACGCGCTTGTAAAACCGAGTCGCTTAAAAGTATGCAATGAAAAGAGTAACGCCACCGGAAACGGCTGCCAACGCAACGTATACGTAACACTGCGCAGGTGAACCAAGTTTGTGATAGTCTTTTGGCACATGACACACAAGCAAGCCAAAAAATTAATTGTTGCACCACTTTCGCGGCTACTCGGGTTTTGTTTTATTAACTAAACATTTATTTGTTGGCACGAAACACGAATTTTTATGCACGAACAATTTTTATGGACTCGCGCTCATCTCTACTAGAAGAGCAATTGGAATGAAAAAGTGAGTGTACAAAAGGCAAAATTAATTAAAAAATGCACAAGTGGCATTTTATGTTGTATGTAGACTGCATAAGGGACGGACAGACACGTAAGAATGTTGGTGGCGAACAGGCTTGACTAAAACATATCCTTCTATACGCAAGTACAATTTCGGATTATTTTCAGACATTGCAGACTTCAATTGAAGATTTTATGTAAATGAAACTCTGCTCAGATTTTTTCTTAAGTCAGCAACTATATATATTTTCCTAAAATATTAACTCATATAAATAAAATAGGCATGCAGCATGTTAAATAAATACGAGCAATTACGAGCAAAAATAATACATAATTTCTGCTGATTTTAGAGTCTGAACGTAGATGAAAGCATGCAAAAGCCTCTTATATTAGTGATCGGTTCTGCGATGCTTGTTAAGCCCCGACACGTGGGTTCGTTCATGCGAATCAAGTTCAAATGTCGCAGTTCCAAAGAGAAGACAATGATTTGAATTCGTATTCAACTGTCTTGATGAACTTGAACACTTCTGCTTTGTTCACAATATGTCAATCATATAAAGAGTTGGCTTAAAGCTACGATGTATTTACAAATAGAAAACAATAGTATTTAACATATACATTTGTTTCATAGCTTGAACAATATATAAGCTTTTCATTTATGAATGTTAACTTGTGTGTAATTCACATATATAATATACAGTTGATATTTATTAATTAGGAAAAATGAGAGTGAAACCTTATTACCTAAACTACATACAAATATTTTTTCCCCTTCTAAGTCTTCAGGTGCTTTTTATAAATTTATTTAATATAATTTTTGTTTTGTGATGAATTCAGAGTTCTTATTTGCACACTTTTATGGCATGAGCGCATGTGGTTTTAGAAAAATTCCTGGAATATCAGGCACATGCTGCACTAATAATGTTCGGTGCCCTTTTAGTTGCCATCCACATTGAGAGTGCAAGTATCAACCACAGCGGGGGTTTTAGTCGGCATCACAAACCTTATGAAAGTGAAAAGCCACTAAAATGCCAGCTTCAAAGCCGCCTCCCTCTCTGTCACTCGCACTGTTCTGGTTGCATGTTGTGTGTTATGCAAACTAAATTCAAATTGTATACAAAAAAAAAATGCTATTCAGAAATTTGTAACGCATATTTGAGGCCATTTTGCTGGCAAATGCAAATACACGTATTTCTGCAATTTAAAATGTAAATGCTCGAGGCCAAGGAGATGGTCAATTTGCAGTTGGTCAGCAATCTACAAACTTTAGTGTGATATGCGTGCCGCATGCGGATGTGTTGCATGCCGCTTCGAAATAATCAAGTGAAGGCAAAGACCGTATTTGTGGGTAGATGAATAATTGAACTGCGACTTCCGCACTGCCAGCTGATTGCCCGATACAGTTCGCAGCAGTCGCAAGGTCATGGGGCACACGCACACACACACACGCACACACCCACACTGCAACAAATACGCCATGTTTTCCATGTTCGACAGCCCCAAGTTTCTTGTTTCCGTTTCTATTTGATTTATCAAATGGTCGCTATAAACCAAGTTTTCCCTTGTTTTCCTTACCGCCGACGAACTCGGTCCGCTGCGGCTTCATCTTTGCATATTTCATGCAATTAGAATTAGTTTCGATTCGTTGGCATTCGATTTGTTTATGCTTTCGGTTCGATTTGTTGTTTGGTAAGCAAAAATGTTCGCTTGATTTCATTTTGTCCTTCTGGTCGTCCTTTTTATCAGAGCATCTCGCCTTTGTCTTTGGCACTTTTAGCACTCAATTAATTCGCATCTGGACAAAGACTTGAGCAATATTTTTGTGTCCACGTCCTTATTCGCTGTCGCTGCCGGACACATTAATACTGCCTTGATAAATGACCCAAGTTAGAGCGCTGCAGGCTTACAGTTTGATCGGTATTTCGGTACTTGGTGGAACGCCACTTAAAAACCGAATTCAATTAGTGTTGGAATGATAATCTGCTTTAAAACAGAATCGTATTGCCTGCATAAATAAAAAGTTAATTAAAAGCAGCGCAAAACATTTAATGACCGCCCACAGATTCCACACAAAAAAGTAATCAAAGCCCAATATTGGCCAACAAGTGACCTTATTCCAAGCCAACAAGCAGAAACAACAAATTGCCGTCTTTATTCGAAAAAATGTGTTTAGTTGTTCGGTATGATTATGTGTGGATATTTGAGTGTGTAAGTGAATAGCAGCTGGTATCCAAAGCAAACAACTGGCGTCTAGCTACGGCCAATGCTCAGCTGTAAATAAACACCGGCAAATTCAAATAAGCAAGAATAAGTACGAATAAATAACTTATAAGCCAACAAGCAAAAGAATATTCAAGTCTTGTGACGCAGGTAGCAGCCAGCGAAGCATTCTCCATTGCACCTCAACAATGGCCAACCCCGGCTGGAGCCATTGCCGGGACCCAAACGAAATGAATCACATCCCGTCACAATATGAATGAAGCGTCGTGTGAACGACCCGCTGACCCACCAGCCCACAAACTCGAAACGAAACCCTGTACTGTTGGAGGATGATTCCTTGTGTCAGGTAGTGCCTGGTTTATTGTGTGCAGGCCAATTAAAGACGGAGACGATCTGCATGCAACCAAAGTTTATTAACGACTGACTCGACTCTGTTAGTTTACAGTATTCGTTTTACAGCATTCAAACAGAGAAGAGATTATACATGAATGCTTATGTACATGTATGCATTGACTGTTAAATTACATTTTCAACACCCTTCCTCAATGCAAACATGTATTACAAAATTTACTTTAAATTCAACATGTTCATAAATTCCTTATGTTTTCCTTTTGACAAATTCTTTGTAAGCACGTCTGCTATCATAACATTTGTAGGAACATACTTCAAGACAATTTGACCCTCATTGACAATTTGACGTACAAAATGATATCTTATGTCTATATGCTTGGTCCTAGCATGGTGTACTGGATTCTTTGCCAGTTGCTGCGCACTCAGGTTGTCTCCATACAACACCGTCGGGGTTATCTCAGTGCCGCAGCCAACTTCGATAATTAACTTGCGCATCACGATAGCTTCTTTGCACGCCGCTGACAATGCCATATACTCAGCTTCCGTGCTGCTGAGTGCCACGCTTCGTTGTTTTTCTGATTTCCAGGATATCGGTCCGCCAGCCAGAAAATATACATAGCCAGTATAGGATTTGCGGTCTACCTGGTCACCAGCCCAATCAGCATCAACAAAGCCCTCGAAAGGCTTTCCACACTTTTTATAGTGTATTTTTAGCTCCACTGTAGACGCTAAATATCGCAGGATATGCTTCACACCTGCAAGGTGTTCACTGTGCGGATCCATATTCCGCTGAGCTAACTTTGCAACCGAGTGCAAAATATCTGGACGTGTTGTTAGAGCCAACCACATCAGCTCTCCCACGTGTGTTTGGTACGATGTCGCATCTACCTTCTGACAATGGCTGTTGTTGCAAGCCACTTGGTATCCAGCATCTAAAGGCGTAGCTGCTGCCCTACAATTTTCCATGCCGTGTCTACGCAATAGCTCCTTGATATATTGCGTATGGCCCAGAGTGATCTCGCCAAGTTCACCCTCTCGTTGAATCTCCATGCCAAGGAACAGCTCCAGTGGCCCTTTGTCAACGCATTTAACTGACTTGGAAATATCTGCCTTAATGCTCACCATGTCTGACTTTGATTGGCACGCTATAAGTAGATCATCAACATAGACAAGGATTATGCTAGATTACCTCCCATACGCCTATAAAGGCATGGCTTGTTGTCGCAAGCAACGAATCCAATCTTCCGCAATATGCTGTCTAGTTTGGAGTTCCACTCCCTTCCTGATTGCTTTAATCCATATATCGCTTTCTTCAGTAGCAATACTTTGTCCGTCTGATTGCCGTCTGCGAATCCCTGCGGTTGTTTCATATAGACAGTGTCCGCCAGATCACTGTTAAGATACGCAGTACAAACATCCATCTGATGTAAGTACAACTGTAATTCTGCTGCGAGTGCCAATATAAACCGCATACTCTCCAGCCTGCATACTGGTGAAAATGTTTCGCTGTAGTTAACGCCATACTGCTGAGAGCAACCTTTGCCACCAGTCGTGCCTTGAAACGTTGTATTTGGCCACTTGCATCCCGCTTTAGACTGTACACCCACTTACAGCCAATAGCACGTTGATCTTTTGGTAGGTCTACCAACTGCCAGGTTTGATTCGTAATCAAAGCCTCGTACTCCTCATTGCTTCACGCCAATGTGAGCTGCATACCGCGCGTCGCCTCCTCAAAAGACATTGGAGTGGGTACATCGCTTGTAACCAGTGCGCTAAGTACGTTGTACTGCTTCTTTGGGCGACCAGGTCTACCCGTTCTTAGCAGCTTGGGTCTGCCAGGTCCAATTCGTGTGGCTTGCTCAGCCTCGCCCTCTTCCGCACTTGCAAATTCATTTGCACTACTTTGGTCAGTAGTATCCGCCTGAGAAGTAGAGTCGTCATCGCTGGTCTTTACGTCATCATCATTTTGTTCGTCACTTGCATGCCCTCGATGCTCTTCATTTAACATATCAAATGTAACCGCAGCGCTCTTTGGCTGCTCCAAGCAACTAAGCTCATCAAAAATGACATCACGTCTGTCGACAACCGTGTTGTGATCTGCATCGTATAGCCGGTAGCCTTTAGCCTGCATCGAGTAGCCAACCATGCGGTATTCTTTGCCCTTGGGTTGGAACTTGCCCTTACGATGCCCCTTATCCAGTGCTACTGCAATTGAACCAAAAACCTTTAGATGACTTATCGATGGTTTCTTACCGGTCCAAGCTTCTATTGGAGTCATCCTGTTTAGTGCCCTTGTACATGCACGATTGCGTAAATACACCGCTGTGTTTACTGCCTCTGCCCATAGTGACTGGCCTAATCCTGATTGAGCCAACAAACATCGAGCCATCTCTACTATCGTGCGATTAGCACGCTCTGCAACACCGTTTTGTTGTGGAGTGTAAGCAACAGTGAGCTGCCGTGCGATTCCATTTGTTCTCAAAAAACCGTCGAATGTTTTATTTACAAATTCGCGACCGTTATCGCTGCGAATACACTTGATCTTTTTTCCTGTTTGACGCTCTACTAGATTTTTGTATTCCACAAACTTTCTGAAGACCTCGTCTTTTCCTTTCAGAAAATATACAAAAATCCGCCTCGATTTGTCATCAATAAACGTGAGAAAGTATCGAGACCCACCAAGCGACTTTGTTTCGAATGGGCCGCATACATCAGTGTGAACTAACTCCAGTAGCTCTTGCGCTCGACTCTCTGTTGCGCTTGCGAATGGCTGCACGTGAACTTTGCTCACCATGCATGTCTTGCACGATATCTTCTCCGAACATGTCAATGTTTTCCATACCGCGCACCATTCCTTTCTTAGCCATTTCCTGTAAGCTTGCATAATTCAAATGCCCATATCTGTTATGCCAAAGTGCTCCATCTGCTTTAACAGCAGCATAACAATTGTTAATATGTCCTTCAAACATAAACAAATTTCCAACGCGCTTGACCTCGAGTATACATTCTCCACTCTGAATGACTCTTGCACTCTTTGGACCAAAATGTACTACACAGTTGTTTGTCACCGCTTGGTTAACTGACATAAAATTCGTCGTCAGCTTTGGCACATACAGAACATTGTGTAATACCAGGGTACACAAATCCGTCTGTAGTTTGACCTCACCTCTACCTTCTGCTTGCAACGAACCTGCATCCGCCATGCCGATCAGTTCATTATGAGGCTCAAACTTCGTAAACATTTGTTTGTTGCAACACATATGGCTCGTAGCCCCGCTGTCCAAACACCAGTTTGTTCGCTTAAAGCTGTGTGCATTCAACGCGTTCAACAAGCTGCAATTTCGCTGCACGCTTTTTACTGCGTCTCTCTTATTTTCACATTTGGCGAATTCATTGCGGCAATTCGCCTTAATGTGCCCTTCTTCACCACACTTGTAACAGACTACTTTAGTCAGCTTCTTCTTTGTGGCGACCTTCGCACTGCTATTTTTCTTTTGCCTAACTGTAAAGGCCTGCGCAGTAGCGAAATGCTTGTCTGCATTTTCTTTCCTCTCGCCTTCTTCTTTCAGCTTTATACTTAGAATTTCGAAACTTGGCAAGCTGTCGCGCGTCTCGATGGCGACAACGAAATTCTCATAATCGTCTGGAAGACTGGAAAGCAAAATAATGACCTTGAGCTCGTCAACTAAATTTATTCCGACTGCTGCAAGCTGATCCACAATTTCGCTAAATGTGTTTAAATAGCTAGACATACTCTGCCCTTCCGCCATGCGTGAATTGAGCAACTGTTTATATAGCGAGACTTTACGTATTGGCCCGCTTGGCTGATGGACATCGCGCAACTTAGTCCATGCCCCATTTGACGTAGTGCAATTTTTGATATATCCCAACTGCGATGCTTTTACAGACAGTGTGATCGTTGCCAATGCCTTACGATCCAAAGCACTCCAGTTTACACCTTCACTGACATCTGACTGCAGCAAATTTCCCGATGCAACTTCCCATAGATCCGCGTGCACCAATACGCTTCGCATCTGTATGCTCCATGAGTCATAGTTATGCTCTTCTAGCTTTTCTATTTGGTACAACGCACTCATTTTTGGGATTTATCCTTTCCAAGTTCGTAACTCTGGAAACCACGTAAATAAACTTCACAATCCTACCAGGCCACGTCCTGGGCCCATAACCTGTTGGAGGATGATTCCTTGTGTCAGGTAGTGCCTGGTTTATTGTGTGCAGGCCAATTAAAGACGGAGACGATCTGCATGCAACCAAAGTTTATTAACGACTGACTCGACTCTGTTAGTTTACAGTATTCGTTTTACAGCATTCAAACAGAGAAGAGATTATACATGAATGCTTATGTACATGTATGCATTGACTGTTAAATTACATTTTCAACATGTACAATGGGCAAAGTGGTTTAAATGGAAAGCTAATTATAAAATGTAGTATAAACATATATATTTATATTGAATTCTTTAAAAGAAGAAAAGTATATCGCATTGGAATTTTTCACGAAAACATCAATTATCTTATTTAAGCACTTTAGCATTAGGCACTTATTTCACATTAACAATTGAAAATATTAAGGCCGCTCTATGTGATTCTCATGAATTCGAGTGCATTTTTTTATGATGACCCACTTGCTCTGGGTATAATAATAATTATAATAATAACTATCCCTTTCTCTGTATCTTTACATTAAAAATATTTCGTATGTGTATTAATTTTAAATTCCTAAATTTTAATAATATTGTTTACTTTGTTATGGAGTTCAGATATATCCTCTGATTCCACAACATTCATGGCTTTCTTTGTTGTTTTTTACCACAATCAGCTAGTTCGTATTGCTCCCAGCTAAAACTGAAATATTAATTTCTCTGCCATTGTGAATTGCCCTTCTTGTATACACAGAATGAATGAATCCCAAAAGCAAACAAGCGCTGCCAAATCCCAGATACTATAACAACAAATAAAACTCGGAAAGAAAAAAGCGAAAAGAAAGCGTTAAAAGCGCGCGCGAGTCGGGCAACAATCTGGACTAGAAGTGAAAATGGAACTGGTCTTGAGACCGTGCCTGGGACCGGGAGTGGGCTGAGAAGGGCTAGCGTTTGTGGTTTGAGATGTCCTTACCTTGAGCACTGATGTATTCTGCCTGTGAACAACAGAAGGGCAACCAATCCCAATCGACTTCATGCATATTCCACTCCTCTCGCTCCGTCGCATCCTCAACCCGAAGCCACTGGGCACTTGTGAGGCAGCTGCAGCTATTATGTTGTTTTTGCTGTTGTATTGTTCTGAAGCATTTTCAATGTGGATGACAAAAGCACTTGGCAAGCAACAGAGCACAGCCGCGTGCCATATTTCAAGATTTTCGTATATTTTTTCTTTACTTTTTTTCTTCTTGTTATTGATTTAAAGTTCACTTCAATCGGTGTAAATGGAAAATGAAAGCATGCTCGCGCTTTTGTGTGTGCGTGTCGACACGGAATTCATTTTTCTAGAGGTGGAGCACCCAAAACACATAACACAATCCCATCAGCTTTATATTTTGTTAGCTAGCTTACGCCCATACACACACACATGCACACACACACACACACAAGTACATTAGCATCTACTGTTTGCTGTACTTAAGGGACTCGCAAGTCAAAGCCGCAAATGTTTGCTTAACCGGAAGCAAATCAAAAGATAACTTATTCACTCTCACATCTGCAAATAGCAATATTTATGCCAAAAGCAATTCGATTTTTGTCACACATGAAATTGGAGCTGGAAATATCGAGTTTTTTTTAAATTAGTACTTCATCAACACGGGGCTCGGAACTTGAAAAAAACCTACACCATTAATTTAAAATTTTTTGGTATTTTTTTGATGTGTTATCTCTCTCTCTCTCTCTCTCTCTCTCTCTCTTACCCCTGAATAAATCTTAGCTCATGCGAAATGCGACTGTGAAACTTATCAGAAATGTTTAATTTAAAGTTATCCGAGAACTGCAGCTTGGTAAATAGCAAAAGTTTGCATAAGAGTATGATTGTGGGTACAAGTATGAATATGAATACGATAACAAGTACGTATATGTAGATAATTTGAAAGTTGACATTCGTTAAGGATAAAATATTGACAGGCAACAGCTGTCGGTAAGCGGAAGGAACTGTATTTTGTCGCGTTTGCTGGCGCCACAGAAAATTTCACTTGCCAGCAGACACATTGGCGCTATTTATGGCAAATTAAGCCAATTGAGTTGAGTGAGATTACGTTGGGCGCTTGGCCACGCCAACACAGACAATTTGAGATTCTTGTGTAGGTAGCAAATTTCATTGGCAGCTCTCAGCCAATGGCTCAGCTAAAGCTTTATGCGAAGTTGTTGTGTGGAAATTTGGTAGCCAAGTGCCTGAGGTTATACAATTTATACAAAGCCACAAGGTGTTTATGGGGCTGATTTACATTTGCGTGTTCTACAAATTGTGGGCGGCTGGCTTAGTAGTGGCTGCGTGTCAGCCACGCCCCGTTTCGCCCCGCGGGTGGATTGCAGATAAATCGTTGGCACATTGTGCTTCATTAAACTGGCACAACAAATGTTAAATTGATACACATCGAATGAATATAACAAAAATATAGATCTAAATGCGGCAATAAATGAAATATGAGCGCTAATAAATCGTTTTCAATTGCAGACTTGGCACAGCAACTTCGGTCGGCAAACACAAAAAAAAGCAGTCAACGGCAACAGTAACAACGACAAATGACAGTTACAGTCAACATGTCCTTTACGGCGTGTGCCCCCATTTACAAGAGTGCTAAAGGGGAACTTGTCAGTAGTGAGTGGCAAGCCAATAATTGCATTGGATTCAAGGACTAACTCTGCAACAACCAACATCCCCGTTACGACAGCAACAATAACGTTTTGCCATCACTATGACCCTTATACGCAGACTTACGGCAACAGCAACAAATGCGGCAAGGACACTGCTTGAGGATGGCGGGCCAGGGGCACAGTCCCAACCCATTTACATGCCACTACTCCTCGAGGCATCGGCATCGGCATCAGCATCAGCATCGGCGGCAGCTTCCCACGCCAGCTATTTGAATTTTGTTGCCGATGGACTTATCGATGTCGATGAGGGTATTGCCAGCGGTGGCAGTAGCTCAGTTCCGTTGGACAATGCTGCCGCTGGACACTCACAGGACAATGGCAGCTCGGCCGCTGTCGCTGCCGAAACTGGCAGTGCGCATTTGACATTTGTCATCGTCAAGTGTTTCATTATTGGTTTCATCATACTCGCCGCCATACTGGGCAACATGCTGGTGATTGTATCCGTTATGCGGCACCGCAAACTACGGTGAGTTCTGTCGCCTTGCAACCAACAACAATAGCCGCAACGCCCATTCGTACTCCACAAATTCTTTTATCACTTTTATTGGTCTGGCTAGCCTGTA
This sequence comes from Drosophila paramelanica, assembly GCA_035043915.1. Classification (NCBI taxonomy): domain Eukaryota; kingdom Metazoa; phylum Arthropoda; class Insecta; order Diptera; family Drosophilidae; genus Drosophila; species Drosophila paramelanica. The sequence goes on along the minus strand of JAWNMO010000354.1, from coordinate 3,420,138 downwards.
CCGCGCTCTTCTTATACCCTACTAAAAGGCATTATTATTTTATAACAAACTGTGTAACGTATAGAAGAAGACTTCTCCGACTCCACAAGCAATACATCTAAATCATGAAATAGCAAATTAATGAAAGCTAAGTTAATATACAGAATTGTGTTTTAAAGTTATCCTCACCTCGAAAAGAAACTAGAATATTGGTTTTCTGCAGAGTCTCTTACGCTGACCGTCCTTCCGTCCGGATGAACGCAATTTTTTTGGACGATCTTGAAATTTAAAATAGATAACTGGATACCTTCTCGAAAGATCGGTAAACAAATTCGGGTTTGTTATCCTCTCGGATTCAAATGATTGTAAATGATTTTTCTGGCCACAAATAGCATAAAAAACAACATTTAACCTAATTCTGAGGAGGTAAAATTTTTGGTGAAAAATCATGTCAAAATTGAGAAAAATTTTGACTTGTAAAGCTCTCGGACCCATAGGTATCATATTTCAAACACCCATAAATTTGTCAAAACAGAACCGATTTTCATGATTGATGGCATTCTGTTCATGATTTTTCATGAACATCGATTCTGCATTTAAAAAAGATGCATTTAAAAAAAAAAATATTTTTGATTTTTTTGGAGAAAAAGCATGTACTCCCCCCTTAGTCATTTTCAAAAAAAAATTTTTTTCAAAATTTAAAATTGGGAGTTAGCACTTTTAATCGGTTTTGCTGGCCACAAATAGCATAAAAAACAACATTTAAGTTGATTCTGAGGAGGTAAAATTTTTGGTCAAAAATCATGTCAAAATTGAGAAAAATTTTGACATGTAAAGCTCTCGGACCCATAGATATCATATTTCAAACACCCATAAATTTGTCAAAACAGAACCGATTTTCATGATTGATGGCATTCTGTTCATGATTTTTCATGAACATCGATTCTGCATTTAAAAAAGATGCATTTAAAAAAAAAATATTTTTGATTTTTTTGGAGAAAAAGCATGTACTCCCCCCTTAGTCATTTTCAAAAAAAATTTTTTTTCAAAATTTAAAATTGGGAGTTAGCACTTTTAATCGGTTTTGCTGGCCACAAATAGCATAAAAAACAACATTTAAGTTGATTCTGAGGAGGTAAAATTTTTGGTCAAAAATCATGTCAAAATTGAGAAAAATTTTGACATGTAAAGCTCTCGGACCCATAGATATCATATTTCAAACACCCATAAATTTGTCAAAACAGAACCGATTTTCATGATTGATGGCATTCTGTTCATGAATTTTCATGAACATCGATTCTGCATTTAAAAAAGATGCATTTTTGAAAAAAAAAATATTTTTGATTTTTTTGGAGAAAAAGCATGTACTCCCCCCTTAGTCATTTTCAAAAAAAAAATTTTTTCAAAATTTAAAATTGGGAGTTAGCACTTTTAATCGGTTTTGCTGGCCACAAATAGCATAAAAAACAACATTTAATTTGATTCTGAGGAGGTAAAATTTTTGGTCAAAAATCATGTCAAAATTGAGAAAAATTTTGAAATGTAAAGCTCTCGGACCCATAGATATCATATTTCAAACACCCATAAATTTGTCAAAACAGAACCGATTTTCATGATTGATGGCATTCTGTTCATGATTTTTCATGAACATCGATTCTGCATTTAAAAAAGATGCATTTTTAAAAAAAAAAAAATATGGTGGATTTTTTTGGAGAAAAAGCATGTACTCCCCCCTTAGTCATTTTCAAAAAAAAAATTTTTTCAAAATTTAAAATTGGGAGTTAGCACTTTTAATCGGTTTTGCTGGCCACAAATAGCATAAAAAACAACATTTAAGTTGATTCTGAGGAGGTAAAATTTTTGGTCAAAAATCATGTCAAAATTGAGAAAAATTTTGACATGTAAAGCTCTCGGACCCATAGATATCATATTTCAAACACCCATAAATTTGTCAAAACAGAACCGATTTTCATGATTGATGGCATTCTGTTCATGATTTTTCATGAACATCGATTCTGCATTTAAAAAAGATGCATTTTTAAAAAAAAATATTTTTGATTTTTTTGGAGAAAAAGCATGTACTCATAACTTATCTAACTTATATATAACTTATATATTTTTGTAGGAAGCACACATCTGTCACATGTTTGTAAGGGTATTTACCCTTCGTTAGTTCGTTACCACAAGCACGTCTGTTCGCTCTTGTTATATTGTGTTTTTTTTATTGAATTGTTAGCCACAAAGCGCCATTGTCATCAGCGTTATCAAGGACATGCCGTGGACTTTGTGTCCTGTTGTTTGCGCTTTTGGCCGCAAGAACGTTAATCCTCTGCGCCTTATCGCCCATTAGTTTGTCATCATTCATCATATTTTGGCACACTTGCGTGTCAAGAAGCTTGTCTATTTCAGGTTCTCTTAATCGCACCCGTACACCGCAGACTTTATACTGTATACCGTTTACCGTTGGGGCGGTATTTGCTTAATAACTTGACCCCCATTGGCATACTTATGTACGGCACTGTGAAATGTCAAAAACGTGCGTAATTACATCGAATATGTTAATAAGAAGAGCGCATTAAAATGTTGTGGCCTTCTAAAAAGGGCGCAGAGACGCGCGTTGCCTGTTTGGCATTTCATTTACGACATCCCACATAAATTTTGTGGCAACATACTCGCGCACACAACTGTGTGCCAATGTTGGTTGACACCCTGTGACCTGTGTGTGCGTCTGAGTGTGTGTGTGTGTATGTTGTGGCAGTTCTTCATAATTTCGTACGTGTTTCAGGCGCAAATTTATATGTTGTATTTTGCTGGCATTTAACCAACATAAAACACACACGTAGTCGACCACGCGGTCACGCCCACGTAACAAGCCAGAGGCGTTCAATGTCAAGGCACAGAACTCTTAAAGCAGCCCAGGAAAATGTTCACCTTGGCGACAGCCTGAGAGCCCGAGAAACAGACAAGCAAGCACCTGACATTTGTCGGGCTCATTTAACTTGTGAAGCTTCTGAAGCTGCGCAATTTTGATGCCTACCAGAATTGGGAATAGTATGGCTGCTATTTTTTTTTATTTTTTTTTATGTTGCTACAGCTGTTTCGTGCCGCCCATTTCAAATGTTTTGCCTCGCTGCGCAGTTTAAATCATTATGGCAAATTAAGCCTAATTATGCTTAACATGCATTCGTACTTAAGCCTCTTTCCAGTATATATCTGCCTTGTGCGCTGCGTGTGTGCGTGGCCAAATCACAGGTGTGCGTCCAACTCCAGCTACGCATAAGCCAAATATTAGTGCGATAATTTGGCCCTTATTTAACAGGACTGTAAACGGTAAGAACTCTTTGGCTGGCAAATTGTGCGTGTCCGCCAGGATGCCTTTAATATCCGCTCCACTAATTGAACCAACTTTCACGTGCTCTCTATTAAGGTGCAACTAACCAAAAGTTTTTTGTGCTCTTCCTTGTCGAAATAAAAGCTTATGGTCCTAAATAGTTGCTAATAATAGGGCATGTGTCAGGAGTCTTTAAGTCAAAGAAAATATAAGTGAAGTTGTTGTACAGTTAAAAATTTACAAGTGAATATTAAAGACTCCTTTTTTGAAAAAATTTTCAACCAAAACTTAAATTATTTAATCCAGAATATAATTTATAATTGTATGTTCTTGGTATAAAACAAGTAAGAATATTGCACACATTCACATTTAGCTGAAAATAGTTGAAAACGATATTAATTACAAATTTACTATGTGGTAGATATGCAAAATTAATCGTTTTATCAGCACCATTGGGTGAATCCAAAAAAATTGTTGTGCGATCTTTAAAAGATGTCATCAGTAGTATGTCTAAACAATTATATGCATCTAGCTTTAAAACTCTTGTGTATATATATGCTAAGGTACGGAAAAAATATAGACTTTTTTAATCAGTAATGATTTGCAAATTTCAAACTAGTTTTTCTGCTGCAGCGATTTTTTATCCGATATAGGAAATATTCAAAATGTAAGTAATCTACAGTTGCCCAGCATCAACCAAGTTGTGATGGTAAAGTTGACAAGTCATAAATCCAATTAAACTTGTCACCTCTCAGAATCGATGCTGAACTCTTTTGCTGCCCCAGCTTCGTCCTTTAATCGGCTTTAAAGCAACGCCTTTTTACTACTTACACTCTGCTGTTGATGTGGGTTTTTTGCCTGTTGCCTGTTGCCTGCTGCCTTCTGGCTTTTACATTTTTGCGGTAGTTAAAGCTCACCATCAACTGTCCGCCTTTTGCTAACTGTCTGCCCGGCTGGCTGCCTTCTGACTGCTGTCATCTGCGGCTGCTGCCAGTGGGTTGTAATTAAGTTTGTCGGCGTTTGGGGCGTGGATGGTGTTTGGAACTGGCTCTGGTTCATCGGCCTAAATGTAAAGTATGAAAATGTAATTGCCTCTTCCTTAAAGTTTCGGAAATTAAAGCTGCAATCAGTTTTGGCGTTCCGTATACGCCGTGTGCTCATAATTGAATTGAACGTTGTGCGGTGCTGGATGCCATTGTTGTTGTATGTGTGTGTGTGTGTGTGTGTGTGTGTGTGTGTGAGGGAGAGAGTCGGTAGCATTGCTATGACATTAAACCAATTATCAATTAACTCATTAAATCCTGGAATCCGCTCGCACATGCGGCGTGTTATTAGTGGAATTTATCATGCCACACGACTGACAAGTGATTAAATCGATAGAAGATAATATTAGAAAAAACATATATATATGTGAATTGCACTAAACTAAATTTTCACAAATTGTTTTTTGAAATTGATCAGCATTTCCAATCATGCACATCTTTAATTAACAGCATCATAACCAATTATTTTGTGGTTTCACTGGCGGTCGCCGACATGCTGGTTGCCCTCTGTGCCATGACCTTCAATGCGTCCGTTGAGATATCTGGCCGGTGGATGTTCGGATCGGTTATGTGCGACGTTTGGAACAGTTTTGATGTCTACTTCTCTACTGCCAGCATTATGCATCTATGTTGCATTTCGGTAGACAGGTGAGCTGCCAGAAACTAATCAAACAGCAAACGTTCCCCAAATCTGTCATTTCAGGTACTATGCCATTGTGCAACCGCTCGACTATCCGCTAATAATGACGCATCGTCGTGTCTTCATCATGCTGTTGATGGTTTGGCTGTCGCCGGCGCTGCTCTCGTTCCTGCCCATCTGCTCGGGCTGGTATACCACTAACGAGAACTGGAAGTTTCTCAAATCCAATCCTCATGTAAGCAGCCCAAATCTCAGCCTGCATTATTTATTCAATTTTGTATCGCATCTGCATTAATAATTTGCAGCTTTTGCTGTCTGTGTGTGTGTGTGTGTGTGTGTGTGTAGTGTGTGTGTGTGTGCGTGTGTGTGTGTGTGTGTGTGTATGTCTGTGTGGCATGTTTGCTTAGAACGGAGTGTTAGACATGCATTCTGCTTGCCTCTGTCACATATTGGCCACAAGGTGTGCCATAAATTCTGCTAACGCCTGCAAGTGTGGCTGGCAATTTGACTCTGACTCTGATTTGAGATGAACGCGTGAATAATTTGATAAAAATCGTAGAATGCGATTATTTTTCTAAATTTAATTTTCGTATATTTGTTTGTTGAATTTTTTTTTAAAAAAACTTTGCACTTTTTATGATTTACATGAAAACAATTTGAATTTGAATTCCATAATATAAAATATTCAACACAATATGCCTATTAAATAGGCAATCAAGTTGTTTCTTAGACACTGAGATACAGAAACTGGACAGTTTTGTGTTCAAAAATCAAGTTTCTATATGTTTTTTGGGGAATCTATTATAAGCATGCTGCTGGCATATCACTATATAAGACTTTTCTGACTTTATATAATTGTTTTGATGATTATAAGTTGTGTGGTAGAGTATTTAGATATCCACATTTTTTGTCTTCCCTTATCAGTGTTATGAGTTCAGTTATTTCGTCCCGTTTTACCCAATTTTCTAATTTTCGTGTATTTTTTATACGATATAGAAACGACACGCGCTTTGTTCTGTTAGTTATGTCTAGGACTCGGCTCAAAGAAAATTGATTTATGTGTGTGCCATAGGTGTCTGCATCGTTTTTATGCCATTTTAGGCGCTCAGTTGGCCGACAGTTGGCATATTTATTACTGAGCCTGCTTTATTGGTCACTTTTCGACACGAGCACGTCCTGGACCAGGCACCGTATTTGTTAAGTTGTCAAGTAGTGAAAACAGAAAAAAAAATACAATTGCAATACCTGCTGCTGCCTAACAACTTTTAGCAGCTGCTGTCGAAGGGCGGACTTGTGCCTGTTCACGTTGTTGCTGTGGTTATTATTGCGCAATACAAATGCTGATGTATAAATAAATGTAATTATATTTGCGTTTGTGGTGCCGGGGTACGCCTGTGCCTGTCGGCCCGGGCTGCTTGTGCCGCCTGTGCATAATTTTCGACTTCACACAAAGCGCCGACTCATTGAAAGCCCTTTGCATACATTAGCATTTAAGTTGGGCTTTAATTAGTTTAACTTATTGTGGTTGCTGTTGTTGTTAATAACTGGCAGCGACAGCACTGCCTCAACTCTCACATATATCCGGTTAGATGGCCTCGAGGCAGCCTTAAGTGTTGTGGGCGGCAAGAACGCCTTGCCTTTGTCATATCATATCATCAGTCTAATGTATGCCGTAATTAGGTTACTTTTTTATTGCTTCCACATGAGTGCAATAATCATATTACGTATACGCAACGTTGCGCCCGCGATGACCACAACGGCAAATGCACAGCGATATTTTCCATTGTCTATCAATCGAGTTTGCAGTTAATTGACTGCATTTTGCATAAGCATGTATTTCAGCACATATGTATTTGACCAGCGCTTCTAATTCCTATTTGCTGGCCATAAAAACCGCACACAATTTTATCGCGTCGTTGTATTTAATGCACTCAACTATGTATTTATTGTGATTTATTTCATGAAATTATAGTCCTTACACACGCTAACGAATCTGTAATTGAATCTAATCGAATTGAATTGCAGATATGCGAATTTAAAGTGAACAAAGCCTACGCCATTGTAAGCTCATCGATGAGCTTTTGGATACCGGGCATTGTCATGCTGTCCATGTACTATCGCATTTACCAGGAGGCGGACCGACAGGAACGCTTGGTCTATAGGTAAGCCAATTAATTTGTTTGCCGCAATTACCGCTAATTACTGACTGGCTCAACGCAGATCTAAAGTGGCCGCACTATTGCTAGAGAAGCATCTGCAGATTAGCCAAATACCCAAGCCCCGGCCAAGCATACAGGTGGAGCAGTCAACCATTACGACAATGCGGCGCGAGCGGAAGGCAGCCCGCACATTGGGCATCATAATGAGCGCATTTCTGCTCTGCTGGCTGCCCTTCTTCTTATGGTACGTACAACGAGTTGGGAGCTTATCAAAATTTGCCATTTCAATTTTAAGAAATTTATCAAGAAAAAGAAATAATTAAGTACTTGCAAGGCTTTTCATTTGCTAAGGTTTCTTGAAATTAAACAACATTTTTTTAATTGTGTGAAAACTTATTATATACAAATTTTACGAGGTTGAAAAGCTTTAATACTTAATTTAATAGTTAGTCTAAGAATATACCTTCTTTATGCCTTACTATTTAATTTAGACAAGAAAAGTTCCAATTAAAAAAGTTCATATAATTTTTAAATAATTAAATATTATGCGAGTTTAAAAGGCTTTTTACTTAACTATAAGTTACTTAAGTTCTGAAGAAAGTTTTCCTGAGCTTTAATGAGTTTGGAATTACCAATTAACAAAAACACGGCTAGATTTACCCGAGTTAAAATTAATTTATGAAGTATAAAACTAGTCTAGAGAGACAAAATCATTTAACTACCTTTGATTGCAATTTAATATAAATCATATTATTATTTATTTCCTTCAACATTAGGTACATTACATTTACGCTCTGCGACAGCTGCAAAACACCACGAATTGTTGTTGGCATATTGTTTTGGATTGGCTACTTTAACTCGGCGCTGAACCCAATAATTTATGCATATTTCAATCGCGATTTTAGGGCCGCTTTCAAGAAGACACTCAAGGTGAGTTCAATGTGGGCGCCATAAAGCTTATTTACTGGGCGGGACTTCTTTTTAGTTGGTGCATTTTGCAAATAGTCAAGTAAGACTTTATCGATACATATTGATATTGAAAACGTTTCGAAAAAATTGCGCAAACGCCGTGTGCCTCTCGCCTAGACTTAGTTAAACGCAGCTGCTGCAACAACGGAAAGCACTAGTACAACGGCAACAACAACAAAAAGAAAAACAACAACAACAACAACACAGCGACAGCGTTCAGAGGCACGTTCAGGCCAGGCTGCAAATTTCTTGGTAGCTATATGAGTTTACTTGGAGCTGCATTGGCAACTAGTGCCCCTTAGCCGTTAGCTTAAGCTTGAAAATAACCAAAATAACAAATAGAATAAATAAATAAAGCATACATATTAGCTAGCAGAGCTAACAGTAATAAACTCTCAACCGTCAACTGCAACTGCAACTGCAACAGCTATTGCCTGTTCATGTCACGTCTTTCATTGCTGCGAAATTGTTAACTGCCTGATGATTTCTATGCACGGCCTGCTTGCTGCTTGATGAGCTGCTTCTCTATCTCTGTATCTCTCTCTCTCTCTCTCTGTTTCTCTCTCTATATATATCTATTAGCATCGTAGCGTATGTACATATATCGTGAATTGGTTTTGTATTCTCTATCTTTAATCTCATCTGCTCATCTTTTCCATGCACAGCTGGCTTTTGCCTTACTGATACGTTGCCTAACGTCCAACAAATGCTAAGCCCTGCCAAAGAATGTCTCAAAACGAAATGTAATATTCAAATTGAAAAGCTTTGGCGTATATAAGTATATTATATATAATATGCACATATCCATGAATGAGTATGTAGATTACACACACACGCACACACACACACACTGTTCCTTTACCAACAACAACACCTGCTACAAAACGGTATCTAAACAACAACAAACACTTGCAAATGCGCATATTTTGATGCCCACAGTTTTCTACACAGATGAAAATGTTGGGTTCTGTTCCCTTTTTTTTGCCCACAAATTGTTCATTCTGCACACTACTCTTTAACATACACACACACATTTACACACATTTCAAGCCCCATTTTTTGAAATGAATGCGGCATTTCATTTTTATTTTTTCCCTTGCTGTTTTTCCCTTTTTATTTCCAGTTTTTCTTGTCATTTGTTTTTCACAATAACAAAAAAAAAACTTGTTAGAGACAAGTCCTGTCTATCCCACACCAGCAAACCAACTAACACACCGCCCAAATTCCGACTGTGCGTCTATTTGTCTTGTTGTCTCTAAGTCTCTTATCTATTTATCTCGCTCGCTGTATCTGTCCCCCGACGTCGTCTAAATATGCCTTTAACCTTTGAGTACGTAGTAAGCATTATTCTCTGTACGCCTGACTGACTCTACGCCTATTTGCACTCATTTTGTTTGCTTTTGTTTGTATATATGTGTGCGTCTCTTTTCCAGAGCTGCTGTCCCTATGCGTTCATCAATTGTCGCGCCACCATTCGGGCGGCTGGCGGCGGCAACGGCCCTGGTGGCGGCCATCGAAGGGACACCGGCGCCAGGGATGGCTCCGCTGAACTGCCGCCGTATATGAACTCCACGGCTTCATCGGAGATACACATGAATGTGATTCGTGCGCGCCAGTATACGTCTGACACGCCCATTATGACCGGCCAGGAGCAGCAGCAGCTGCATCCGCTGTACACCAATTAAATCATTTTTGGATCCTTTTTGACTTTCAAATCTTCAACTGCTGTGTGCCCAAATATATATGTCTATCGACCTGTGCTACCTATATTTGTCCTAACATTGGTATTCATATATGTATTACTTAAAAAAATTAATAAGAAAAAAAAGAAAACAATAACTATATGCCCGTGTGACCACGCTAACAGTTAAAATGGTTTAGGCCGAACACGACAATCCCACAGAAAAAAATGAAGCCTTCAAAATAAAAAAAAAACCTAAAAGAAACAAATAAATGTTACCCGAAATTGATGTGCAAAATGAATATTTGAAATATTAATCATGAAAATACGTACAATAAATAAAACAAATTGAAATATTTACATATTGAATTTATGGCAATGTTGTTGAGCTAAACCAAATGAAAGACAAGAATTCCAAATTCCTAGAATTGCCAGCAACCAATTCAAGCAACAATTGATTGGCATTTAGTGCAGTGTTTATAAATAAATATACTAAACTAACCTATTTAATATACACATATACATACACACATATTGTATTGAATGTTTGATATACGTATATAATGTTCTTTGATGTCCCATAAATATTGATAAATACGTGTGAAAAAGGACTACTCAAGTGAAGAATGTCTTCTTATAGTATACTTGATACTATAGCTAGCTAAGTAGATTTTCCCAAGTGAAGCTTAAAGATATTTAATTGTACGACATACATACCATACAATACCATACCATACTCGTATGACTAACATATCCAATGGGTCTATTAGCCATTGTACTTGTAGTATCTAACAAATATATATATATATATATAAAGTGTGACTCAAAGTCTCATAAAAAAAAGCTGTTAAAATATATATTCGAGCACGTCGCAGTTTGGAGCGCATTAGTTAATTGTTGTAGTATAGTTAGCGCTCAAATAATACTATAATAATAAAATATTTAGTTACTAAGTGTATAAGAAATATAATATGAATATATGCTCTTGACATTCACTTTTCTGATCAGTTTCCTATGCAACTCAGCAAACATATCTTAGCTATGTATTATTTTGATGTTTAAAATATGTTAATTTTGAAAACATTCAGTTGAATTTATTTGTTTTTATTTTTTTATATTTTACATACCATTGATGAATTATTTTATATACTTCAATAATTGATTAGGTAAGAAATTTATTTGTTTATTTACTTATAGCTCATATTGATATTTTTTATGTCTTTATATTCATGTCTATGGCCTGACAATCTTATCCAAGCACATACTTACTTGGCATTTAGATTACGCATATAAAATATTAAGATTATATACTTATTTTATTGTGTGTCCATTGTTCGTCTAACTTTAATTTTCGACCGCCTGTACCTGAGGTTAAACTCAAACAAAGCAATTATTTACACAGTGAAGCTTATCAAGCCTCAACAATTTTGCTTTATTTGCCTTAAATATCAAATTGTTGCTGGCATATAGTATAGTATCTTTACGAAGTATGTGCAGTGTTTTGCGAATCATTGCCATTATCTAAAGCGCCAGCTTAGCGGCTCAAACCAATAGACAAATGAGCCTCACACCCGTCTGTCCGCCCGGCCAGCGTGTCCGCCTGTGTGCTTAGTACTTTTGTCAATATTTATTTTATTTAACTCAGACACTTTGATTAAACAAAGAGACGCCAACGAAGCGTTTTAATTCGATGAAAAATTCAATTCTAAACTTGCCAAAATTAATGTTCGCAAATTCAATTAAGATTTACGCAAAAGCACATTTATATTTAAATTACCATTAGTTAATTAGAAAAACCAAAAAAAAAAAAACATTTTCAGCCAACTGTTTTTCGTTATTCGTTCTAACTGAAGTTCTATATATTTGTAACTAAGCGCCGTATTTTATTCGATAAGTTCAGGAAAGCTTGAATAGCTTGGTTGGCTTATGTATATCGATTTAAATACTCTTTCTATTACTTTGTGCAAGCGTACAGGGTATCATTAATTAGGCGCATTGACTGTTTACCATAGTTGGTTAGATACAAATAGTTGCTTCTCTTTGGCAAAGCTCAAAATCGCCCCCTCTATCTGTTCTTCGTTAAAAAAATCTTTAGAAATAAGTTGAATAAATAATATAATGCATTTGGATGACGCATAACTGGGCAGATATTTTTGATGGGTAAGGCTGGGTTCGTGTACATATTTAGTCAGTATGGCATATGGAAAATATTGGCTATTGAGCCATTCAGTTTGATGACACTAGCAATAACAACAGAAGCAACAACAACAGCAAAAAAATATGGTTCTTATTGTTAGTTGACATGTTAACTGGCAGTGGAGCATGTGACTTTCAGTTATAATAAATATTTTGCGCAAATAAAAGGGTAAATAATTAAGTTATGGCAGCACACATAGGAAATTGATTACAGTAATGGGCAAAAGTGTGCGCACGTCGAATTGGAAACACATTAGTGCTAAGCTGTAGCTGTGTAAACATTTTAATGACTGACTAATTTGGTTTTGTATTTTTTCATGTTCTCTCTACATTAACGATTTTAGTTACCCCTAGCTATAAGTACGTGTATTAAGTTTTATTTATATAAGGAAATACCCAGTAATCGTGTATATGTTATCATCACACAACTTAAGTATCAATCAATGTACAACCATACAAAATAAAGCCAAATACTTTCGTAAATGTCCAAAAGTATAGCCGCATCATATATGTATACAAAAGCAAACATGTGGATTAGCATATAATTGTTGAATGTGTTTTTTGTGTATAGTTAAAAAAAAAAGTAAAAATATATATATATATACAATAAAAAAGCTATAGTTGATATTGTTGACATCTAAATATATATATAGAAATATCAAAATCCATAAAAACTCACCGCAGCCAGTTAAATCAATAAACAATATCGTACAGAAAGAAATATAAATGTTTACAACAGCAAAAGTTGAAATACGCTCTAATCTCTGATGAAGTCTTGGTCAATTTTGGAATTGCGATATGTTCAAATTTTATAAACATACTATAAACACTAAATGGTGGTATACTAAGTAAATGTTAAAATGCGCGTTTTCTGAATGTAAAATTATATAAATACTAAATACACATTTATTTGTATGTTGTATGCAAGTATTGTATTTGTATATGTAAAAACTATATCAAATACATATGATACAAACTAATGAAATGAAGCAATTACAATCGTATATATTAATAATAAAAATAAAAAACATCAATGCGCGTTCACGACTTTTCTTTTTGTAATACGACGGAAACTCTCGTCAGGCAGGATGACGTGACAGGTGACCTGAGTGGCAGGAGGGACTGTCTGCAGCTAATGAGGCGCCGTTAGGTGTGATTGTTGTTGGTGTATGTTTCTTTAAACTTTTTCTGAATTAACTGATACGCATTGTATACACTTTAGCCGCAGTGTGAAAACAGCAACAAAGAAGACCATAAAAGGAAAAAGCAAACAAGTCAGTAAATGAAGCCAACAATTGTTCATAAAGTATTCAAAACTTACCGCTCTTTCGCAGCCTTAAAGGACTTCTTGCGCTGCTTGAGGCACGTTGAATTCTGTGCGGCATCGGCTTGAGGCAGATCGTTGGGAGATATCATTGTAATATTGTCTGGATGGCAGAAGAATGCAATTGAGTGTCGACCACGGCCGCGTATGTGCTCCTGTTCGGGTATAACGACGCGGTGTTGCTGTTTCAATTAAAAAAAAAAATTAAAAACAACATTCGATTAGCCTGAGAGTTATGATTGCTATTCTTAGCTAATTGGCCTACCAGTGCTGGGTATCGCTCGCTTGTCCAAATGGACAAAATTTCGCCACAGTTGATCAATATGGCACCCGGCAAGTGGCCCAGACGATGCCACTTTTCGCTGCCCGGCAGCTTCACTTCCAGGCCGCCCTCAGAGTCCTGTGCGAGCAGCGTAAACGTGCCGTAGTCGACGTGTGCGCCGCAGCGTATTGTCTCACCGTTGGCCAGCTTGTGCTCGGAGAGCTCGCCATCGCCATTGGTCTGCTTGCCGTCCAGTTCGCTGATCTCGTCGCGGGGATTGTGTTCGGGCCGAAAGTCCGGCTGGTCCGATAAGCAACGCTGGTAGCTGTATTGGCAACGGCCCTTGATGACATCGTTCTGACCGGTTCCGGGCTCGTCGTCCACCACGGGCGGGTAATAGAGCATGCGCAGGGTGGTCATGTTGTCGTCATCGCCAGACAACATGTGTGAGTGCTTCTCAACGAAGAATGTGTGCGGCAGATCCAGCGAAACGGCCAACGACTGCAGTATGAATCTGGCTAGCGCCTTAAAGTCGGTGGCCAGTGCACTAATGTGATCCGCAAAGCCCGGCAGCGGCTCCTCCGGCAGATTCTGGGCATTCAGCGTACAAATGTTGAATGCATGTCGCAGCTCCGGTGTCTTGCCATCGAAGCGCTCTACGCCAGGACTCACATAGCCGTGATTGTCGCCATTGCCGCGTATGTAATGCTGTTTGACATCCGCCGTCAGATCCACAAAATCATCCAGGTGATCCCAAGCGGTTTTCAGCTAAAGAAACAATATTGTATTCAGTTCAAAAGCATAATAGATGGAATCGGATTAAACTACCTTTTCATCAGATATGCCATGATTGACCAGCAGGGCCATGCCCTTTTCAGATAACGCCTTGTGGAGCTGGTGTCCAACACGGTTCACCACCGATTTGACGGGCACCTCTTCAATACCTGTAAGTATATAATAATAGTGATCATCAGTTGATTGCGTGGGCGTGGGAATTTTATTAGTTCAATGGAACTGCCACTTCAGCTTATTCGATAATTGCCATTAATAATTTCTATGAAAAAAACAAGAAACAATAACAACTAAAGCTTCCGCCGGCGGCCGTCAATAATCGTAAATAAAATTCTCGCACATCGCGCAAATTTTTATGGCACCCCCATTAATGCTTTACCAAATATTTCAAATGAATTTTACAAGCCACAATAAGCACGAAAACAAAACAAAATGCCACACGCCGACTATCATAAAAATCCACGTGCCGCTTACAACACAATTTGCTGTGGATTATTTAGTGGGGGAAATTCGCAATTTACACTGAGTACACTGCCAGAAAGACGGCAGATATAATGGACAGCGATATAAATGCATTTTGCAGCAATGAATTTGTCGAAGCAAAATATCAAACTCGATAAATGCAATACAAGTAAACTCAATTAAGGTAAATGCAATCTATTTCAATGCCACAGCGACGACAACGATTCAGTTTTCTCTGGCGGAAAATTATATAAAAATACTGCAGCGGAAGTGAGGCGGTTACCGCTAGGATATGACTACATCAATGAAACTACAAAACGCACTTGGGAGCATGCAGAGAAATAGTGTGCGGCAGCTTAAAGTCCATATTGATAGCTGGGTCTTATCTCTTGAACAGCTTTTTCAGCAACAACATTGAAATGTGACACTTCGCATTTGATGGGGCGTTTTGTATTTTAAAATGTGTATTCAGGCAAGTATATCATTTCACTCATTGTTCATTCAGTGCCTGTAATAAATGAATACGAATTAATTTCATATGTTTGCACACTTTCACATTGACACACGAGGCGTATGAGCAATCTATAAATAGTTGGTCGCATGCCGTCGCCACCAGCCCCTGCAAGCTCTCTAATCAGCACCATGACGCACGGTTTTTCGGCTGATAAGCATGAAAATTCACAGTTAATAGTAATTACGTTGTATATGCATTTATCAGTGCGTGACGTGCTTTCGTTCGGCCCAGAAAAGATTTCCGTCGCCAGGCAACGAAATATGTGTGAATACAAATGTCTATGGAATTTTTGCGGAGAGTTGAAGAAGGAGGGGGGAGGCAACATAACGAATATGACGATGATGAGATAGCTTTGCGAGAGGTCAGGCTGCCATCTGAATCGAATCAATTGAAGCTCACAGCTGCCAGCGAGCAGCCTTTCGATTTCATTTCATTAGATGCACACGCACTTATTTACATATACATATTCAGATTCCGATTCAGATTGGTGAATTATACTCGAGTTGACTTGTCAGCGGGCTGGGAGGTGGACAGACAGTTATTGCGGTTATTGCCGTTGGCATGCAACTCAATTTAGGCGGCAACTGTTTTGCGAGCACTTTTCAATTTGCGGCTGCTTCGCACTTTATTTTAAATTTTTTTGCAATTATTTGCAGCTCACATGCTAGTCGCTAACTTGTCAGTAATTTATCTATATTGAGGATAATTAATTGAGTCAGCAGCCAGCATAATGTAGAGGACGCTTGTTGTCGTTGAAGATCATCGCCTCGAACGCAGCTCGACACATGGGAAATTCGCTTTTTGGGGTTTTTTTTTGGCTTTGAATTTCTATTTCTAAATATTTGATTGGCATCACTGTTCGATCCGCTGCCAAATTGTTTGTGTTTACGAATTTATACATATGTATACATATATACGATATTTATGGCCTGTGCATTTGCGGTGTGCCATAAACAGACGTATATGAGCTTTGGTATTTTATTTTTATTTATATTCCAATTTGTTTTTTTTTTTTGCTTTCTTTTGCTATGAAAAGTGTGCTTTTTGCGTATGTTATGCGTGGAATTTCTATTGACGCGACGCCTGCTGTGTATACCCTATACCCATTTAAATTACTTTGGATGAGAATGTGTGTGATAGGCGTTTACAATTTAATATTGTACATTACCAACAAATTGTATAGGGTACTTACAGAGTATCTTACGATTTTATCACTTTCTCTCTTATTTTATCTCTACTGGGTATCTTGCAGTCCATCACAATGATGTGTGCTTTTTTCCTGTTTTCAATAGAAGCACTTAATTCAACATTTGTAGCGCAATCGATTCACATGCATACTCGAACAGCTTAAAATCATCAATTTATTTGGGCCGCACCACGAAATGTACATTAATTCTAGACCATTATTCGAAAATTTGTTATTTATAGACAAATTATTGTGCGTAGTTTTGCGTTAGTGCAAAATTTGGTTCAATTTAAATTGCCAGACTGTAAGCTCAAAACAAAAATATAATATATTCACTCTAATTATAATTTCAAATCTAGTCTGTATCAATCGTAAATTTAAAATCGATTTTTCGTATAAAAATAAACAAATTTAATATGTTTCAGCACTCAAAAAAGCGAAATGGAATACTAGAAAAATACTCTTGAAAACAAATTTTAAAAGCACATTTTGAGAAATGTTTACACTTGAAAGCATAATAAAAATTTTTTGAAATTCGAATTTCGTAAATTGTTCTTTCGATCACAGAATTCTCGGTCTTTCCTATGAGTGTGCGGCAGACATCATCTGAAATTAACGCATTCAGTCACGAATGGTCTCCAATTAACATTGCAGCCTAACAAAAGAACTAAAAAGCTTGGCCATCAGAATGCGTCAGATTCAAAGCACAACAAAGCTGAAAATGACAAACAAAAATTGTATTTAACACTTGCCTATATGAACAGCTGTACAGGTTTAAGCTGGTTTTAATCGGACTCGAAGCTCGTCGTTAATATCGCGTATAGTTTGTTGTTGTTGCTATTGTTGTATTTGTTTAGTTCTCAGCTGCTGTGGCGATGCCGCATGTTTCAATTAAGTCGACAATCAACGAAGTGGGCGCTGGTTTGGTGACGCTGCTCGGATTTGACTGAACAAACGCGTCACCCTTCCGCTGACGTTGTTTGCAAGGAGCAGCGGGCTTGTTTACCGGGGGCTTAAACCAGCAGTGTGTAAATTTAGCACCTCAAACAACAAATCAGACAATGCCGTCACACAAATTCACCGACCGCTGCAACGGGTGCAGCAAGAAACGAACGCAGCACAGATTTCAATATGTATGGCAGTCAAAACAAAAACAAGTACGAACAAAAACAAGAACCGAAATCAAGTTTCCAAATCAAATCAAAATAATACTTGAATGTAAATATTTTTGATGCATTCTGTTTGAGTTTCCGCAGTTGAATTTGGTTGCTGGCATTGGGTAAACTATGAGAAGTACTTATATAGTTCAAAAACCTCTCCAGCTTGAAAGCAATTTAAGTTCCGTTGACACAACTGCGACGCACTATTTTCAACCAACCGAGCTCACCGCTAGGCACTCAAAGCAGTTTGTTTACTTATTTATTGTTTTTGGGGGTCAATGGCTGAAATGTTTGGAAGCAACTTCGTAGCACGAAGGTCAAGTGCTGAGCGCGAAGGTCGACTGGGCATCGCTCGGATACAACTCTATGCTTCGTAAAGTATTTACATCAATTCCTTAATTTAATATATTGTATTTATTGCCAGTAGTATCTAAAATTCTACAGAAACATATAAAGAATACCAAATATAAAATAAAAATAAAAACCAAGGCAACACTGAACAACGCAATTGTTAACAAAAATGAAATCTCAACCTTAAGAGATTGCAACAAGCACTATTGTGAGATCTGGAATCACTCGGAATCACTTGGAATCACTTGGCTCGACGAGTGCATTGCTGGCATTGGCAGGCGAAAAAATAATAATCAGCTTCAGCTCACCTGGTTGATGCCGCTAATCGTTGTTTGTTTTTGTTGGGTAGATTGAGCCAAAATCTTTTTTATCAAGAACTAATTTACTTTTACTTACAACTTAGAAAAAGTTGTGTTTATAAGCATAGCAAAAGTACAACAAATATCTGATTATTAGTAATGACTACGTTTGAAAGTTAGTTTAAAATATTGAAGAATATATATAGAATTTATACACAAATAATAATAATTATAATTTAGCATTTGCATATAAAAATTAGTCATGCATAGAGGATAGCTTTTTGCGGTAATTACAACTGATTATCAAGGCGCACTAGCCATGACACATAATAATTGTGGGCCATTAACTTGTTGTTAAAGCTGATGTATGTGTGATGTATTCGCTTTAGTGCCAGCTGAATAATGAACATAGATAATGTGGCCACAATATGCCTAAACACAGGCAAAATATTATTGTTAAATATTCAAGTAAATACTTTTTGCATTGCTTTAGACAAAAATTTTGCTTTTTTGTTGAAAAGAAATTAAAAAACAAACAAAAAAAACAATTACGTTGACAGCGGACAGGTTTCAATTACACAATTAAGACTTGCTGCAATGCATTGAAAAATTAAGAAACAAAAATGTTAAGCAACTGCAATTACGAGATAGAGACAATCACGAGAAAACCACAACGTGAACCAACTGTTAATTAGCTGGAAATGAGTCAGGGTTAATTTCCGACTGAATGTTCTAGCTGTACTTAGCAACAGGCGTCAAAGTACGATTCCATTTTACCCCCATGATTTAATATTCATATGCATAAATATGACGTTAAGTGACCTATTGGACTTACCGCAATGAGCCAGATCGATGATTGGCACTGCAGATCTGGAGAGGAGCGTGTCCAGTTTGTCGTCGCTTGTTTTTGTTTTCAGCATTTTGCCAGTGTGTTTGTTTATCTGCTAGATATATTTATTTATATTGACACTTTTTGCAGTTCTTTGGTTTGGAGCCACTTTGCAGCACTTGGCGCAGTTTTGGGGCGCTTTATCACAAATCGCACACGCGGAATTGATCAACGCCTATTTTGATTTATTTGTTATTCGTTTGCTTATTGTTGTTTGTTGTCTGTTTCTGTTACTCTTTGGTTATTCAGCTTGACTAATGGAGCAACATTATTGCTATTATTATTATTTTTGTAATGGTGAGCTATTGCAGCCAACTGCTTACAAGCAAAATTATATGTATATAAAAACTTAAACAAAACAAAACCAATGTGGGACCAAAGCCAATCGAAGCAAAAACGGCTATCGAGTCCAATTGGAATATAAAACGTAGCGGGAAGGGCGCGTGTCGGACGTTTCTTTTTTTATGTCTCGGGAAAAAATCGAAGTTGGGCCCCAACACGAACAGCCCGAAAAAAACAACGTTGCGATCGTGCCGCGTTTCGCTAATAAACTGAACAGGTAGATAAGTGCCCAACTGAGTTGGCATTTTCTCGACCACAAAATCGACGTCAGGCGCGCCAACGTTGCCGTCGCTGCCGCTGCCTCTGCTGCCTCTGCCGCGATCGCAGCTGCGTTTTATTGCACCTTCGGCTTTGCTGAGAGTGGGACTTAATGAATTTGCAGATGTATGCGTTATACACACACACACTTGCACACTAATTCAAAATGACAATAAATCAGAGCGGAGAGCGCGAAAGTTTGTATTTATTTTGCACTCTGGCATGTGCGCCGCAATTAGATAAAATGTAATCAAATTAAATTTGGTGATAAGTAAATTAGCACTTGTGCTGCGCGGATATAGGCACCAACGGGCGGTAGACAGTGTGTCGGAGGTAAAATCGCACGATACGTTACGTTACGATACGATATTACGTATCTAAAACTGAAGCCATGAGCTGCGGCCTCAGTCTCATCAACAGGTAGCTGTCAGTTCGCTCACAAGTCGCGATATTTGCGGCCTGTTCAGGTACGTGCATTCAAGTGCTGATATGCGAACACACACTCGCACAGGTAAACGAATATGTGTGTGAGGTTTTTGTTTTCGCTTTGTGTTTTCATACGTCAGACGATACAGCGTCTATCGTATCTGTATTCAGATACTTTTGTCATTGTGTTTATGTGTGTGCACACTGCCGCAAATGTATCTGACAGATCTCGTTTAACGGCACTCGCACACTTGGACTCAGGTGTGCCCTGCTGTTGCTGTTGCTGCCTCAGTTTCACCCCTTGGCGACCAGCTGAGCTCGCAACTCCATGCATTAAGGCACGAACTTTGCTTTTGCTTTTGTTTTTGTTTGGTTTTTATACTCGTTTATATACAGAAAATAGAGTATTCGGTTTGAGAGATTTGGAAAATAGACTCGTGTATTAAAATTTTTATCTCCCTCAGTTTTAAAGCTAGATATGTGAAATTTTAATGACAGATTAATGAGCACAAATCAATTATTCGCAATTATTCTTATTTAGTCTTTTAATTATTTAACAATTATATATTTATTTTATATATTTTTTGTATATTTATTATTCTCACTATTATGAGTGTGTTTTTTTTTAATTTGTTTAACACGCAGTTTGCGGATGGGTTCTAGGTTCAACGCCCTGAGCAAGTGGATATTTTTTATTTATTGTTTTTTTTTTTGTTAAATATAGCATATTTTGATTGTGATTATCTCGTGAACAAGTATTGCTCTGTCGGTTACGCCCGACTGCAACGTTCTTACTTGTTTTTATTTTGATAGCGTTCACATTCACATACGTATGTATGTATGTATGTCTGCTTGGCTTGCTGCGGCTGTTGCCAAGCGGCATCAGAGGAAACGCCAGATGAGCAGATGAAACGACTATGCAAAGTCTGCAACGTTCGCATCTGCAGGGATGATAGAAGGAAAGCCGATATATACACGCCTATGTTTGTGTGTGTGTGTGTGTGTGTGTGTGTGTGTGTGTGTGTGTGAGTGCATGAGTAAGCGCTTCTCAGCAATACATACTATATATATATATTTATATTTTTGTATTCAAATCTATTTTTAAACAACTTTACACGCACTAATTCATATTTTTTTTCGAGTTTTCGACCAAAAAGTCGCTTTCTTTTTTCGCGCAGATTTCCCTACAGAGGTTCCAACGTCACCAAAAAACATACAAATCTCTACTCTAGCTATGTTTTTGTTTTTTTTTTTATTTATTTATTTATTATTTTTTTTATGCACATACACATACACATATATATTTATTTTTCGCACACTTATTGTAATACACACGCGAAAGCGAATTTAACCTAAATACAATACAAAAATGCGCACGCCAACAGTTGAGCCGAGCAAAAACCTATATACCTAGCAACATCAAACAGACCAACAACAAAAATAACAACAATATCAGCAATAGCAACAAGAACACTTACAACAAACAGTACGAAAACGACAACGCGCTTACGTGCGGAAGGGACGCGTCTGCACTTCACCACATTTTCGCCAGCACTGCGAGGCGAGTATTATTTTATATGGCCACAACTTCAACATTCAAGCTTATGTACAAACATATCACATCTAAACCTATATATATATACATTATTTTTGCCTGGCATACTTTTAGACTGCATTTAAATTTGTGACTAGAAATTCAAAATTGACACTAAAAATATTTATATGTTTTTACATATCCAAAGAGATACTCACTTTAGATACTATTTTGAATCATTATGTTCTCCTTAATTTATTTTCACTTTTTTAATTTAAAAATTAATTCTTTTATCTTTAACTGTTTGTTTTATCAATTAAAGCTGTCCAAATGAGCTATCTTAATACGTAAGCCAATCAAATTCAAAGTCGCCTTGAGCTCCTATAAAGACCTCTAGTTACTTTAAAATGCACGCATGGCAAAAAATTAACAAACATTTTAAAACATTAAAATAAATTTCAAAGTTTAAAAAAAAACAAAAATTTAAATAAAACTTCGGAATTTTTATTAATAAGCTAATGTTTAACATAAGCTAACTTTAACATCAAGAATAGAAAATCATTAAATAATGCTCAAATTATTTAATCTGATAAACAAAAAACTAAAAAGAATATCAATAATAAAATGTTAAGCAAATTGTGTCAACAGTTGTATTGTATTTATTTTAAAAACTGCTTCAAAAATCCCCTCTTTTAAAGTCCCAAATTGATTCAGTTTTACGTATTTTATTTGACTGCATAATAAATTTACAATTTCCACTTTCATGTGCGGCTGCTCCTTTCAGTTATTTTAGTGGACATTAATCCGAAATTAGCCTGAAATCGTAATTACATTACAGCTAATTGCACATGATACGATTCGCTTAAAGAGCTCGCAGATAATCAAAACTTGATGACTCAGCTGCATGTTAGGCGCCATCTAGCGGGAATAATACACTTATTTCCAACTACGCGTTTCTTATAGCATGCTTTTGGGCGTAATATATATTATACAAGTCGTATTGTTTATTTATTGTTATAAAAATATATTACACATTTTGAATTTGAAAACAAACAAGAGAAACATGGCAATTAAAATTGCTGATATTGACAATTTGGTGTTTTGCCATCTGCTGTATGTCTTAGATTTTTATTGCACGCCATCAATAAAATAAAAACTACATACATATCAATGAACTAATCTATAATATTTGGTACTATTATACTTTCCCAATACGGCCAAGTGCAAAAGTGCTTGCACTGCGCAATGGTGACTGTTCAAAGACTACAAATACTATGAAACGAACTTAATAGCTAGAAAATGTAATATCCAATTTACATGCACCCAACTTGATCTATGTGTATGTATTATATACCTAAAAGGGTGTGTGGAGCCCCTTCAAAAGAAAGGGTATCTTCACATTAGATGTGTACTGGCTGTAAACCTAACTAACGATTTCCGCATTAGAATTTGGTAATCGATCTTAAGGCAAAAAAATTAAAAACATCGACTCTGTTCTTTCCGTTTCTTTCTCTACTCCTGTTTAGCCGCCAGTTTGGCCTGTGCCGCCAATTTGGCCTGTGCCGCCTGTTTGGCCTCCTTCTTGTAGTTGTGCACATAGAAGGAGCTGAACATGTAGGTGAAGAGGCCAGCATTGAAGGTCAGCAGGGCCGCAATCGACTTGGGAAAATTGCAGTCTGGCTGAAACTGAATCTGCAGCGTGTGCACAAAGATGATAAGGAATTGCACCTGTTCAAATAAAATGTGGGTTAAACACGCCATCAAATATGTACATATACAATTCAGTCGCTTCATAACTTACAATCTGAAGGATGGTAATGTACTTCTTCCACCACAGATATTTCTGCACTTGAGGTCCCATTGCCGAGAGCAGATAATACGCATACATAATGATGTGGATAAAGGAGTTGATGAAGCCCAACAAAGTGCCATGACCTCCGGCAAAGTACTTGACGCCAATGAAGGCGCACACAGGCATCAGAGTGTGATGGTAAAGATGCAGGAACGAAATCTGACGGTCCTTCTTGCGCAGCACAAAGAACACAGTGTCGAGCAGCTCGGTAATCTTGGCGATGTAGTACAGCCATACAGCGCGTGCCATCTATATAGAAACAGAAAACTTTACTATATAAGCGATTGAGTATATGACAGGGAGCTCACTCTCATGGAGATGGGATCCGTGGCGTAGGTCACGGGCTGGCACTTGAAGTTGTAGTGACCGCCCCAGCCGCCCTTGTAGCCCTCGTAGAAGAGCACCCAGCTGAGCAGCACCTGTACCGCATTATAGATGAGCAACGTGTTCTTCAGCTCGAACGGCTTACGGTCGCGCATATAACGGGGTCCGGCGTACAGGCAGAAGTACAGATAGGCGCCCAGTATCATGAACAGTGGTCCGGGTGCGTTCGACAGAAACCAGCTCTGCGGATTGAAAGTCGCATAAGTCTCAGAATTTCATTGATTTGATGCTCTGTGAATTACCTTCGTGCGCAGATCCTCGTGCTCCACAAAAAAGTTGACCATCTTGTCAACGATGGTTTGTGTCTCGTTCAGTCTGACCGACATTTTGACAACTGCAAGAAGCAAACAAAGGCAAACAGATTATGAGCGAATTCTCTTGGCGAAAAGCTGGTCATAAAAAAAAAGCAAACAAAAATGCCATATTATTAGCACCTAAACTAACTTTTGACACAGCTAGTCGAGTGGTATTTGATCTACCGAAGCGACGGACACGCTAATCAAAAAACATACAAAATTGCGATAGCCAAGGCGAAACCGCGCCCACGCTTGACCCATGCGACATTATAGATGGGATATTTGTAGTAGATAGGCTAGAAGCGAAATTCAGTAAAAAAAAATAATCTGTACTGCACTTAAGTGTAAATTGTCTACGTAATATATGAACATGTAAATTAGGCAAGACGTCGCTGATGGCTTTCATGGCAATAACCCTGCCTGATTATTTTGATATTGCTTAATCAGCTCATGTTTTATTTTTTTGTAATTCAGTTCGAAACTTTTCTGTATGCCTCAGCACAAAACAATTTCTGTTTCTGTTTTCACATACATTTTTTGTAAAATTATTTAAAAGCTATTTTTCTTTCATTTTTTTGTTTTCTTTTCTTGTGGCTTCTACTAGTGGCTAAAATTACAGGCGTGCCAGGGATGCGAGGCGCGAAGCACATCATTCGGCTCGAAACTGGTTTGATTTCATATATGCCAAATTATCGCTCGTTGTGGTCTTTTATTGTCATCTAGTTTTTGTGTAAGCTGGAATAACCCAACGCGCAGCAGCAGCAGCAGCGACTGCAACGAACAGGAGCAGGATAGTTCAAGGACAGACTGCTTTAGGGCATTGTTGCAAAGGAACAGGAACCAGTTTGAAGTGCCATAAACATCTTTTGGATGCTGCAGCAAAATTGCACAAGCAACCTTTCATGTTGCCAACGTATCATAATTATTGACTAGCTAGATCAAAAAATATATATATATTGCAAAACAAGTCCTGTGCTGAAATGATTAAACACTTTTAAACCTGATATCGCTGTTCCATGATTAATTCCTATTGAACGGCAGCCGATTTCTGCATCAAAATTTCGCGCTTGCTGCGGCCTTGAACCGTTTGCTTTTTGACGTTGTTGCGAATGCCAGCTAAAATTGTGGCGCAATCGCAGCGACATATGTAAGCATGCACTCTGACAAGTTGTTGTAAGACATTGTCTTGTTGTTGTTGTTGCCGTTCTAATTACGAGCTTGCCACTCGGCAGCCGTTGCAAGCAAATGTGCCCGTCATTCTCGAAATGCATCAAACCGAAACCGAACTGTTCCCAACTGCCGCCCATTTTCTGTCCAGTCATTGTTCTGTGCCAAGCCACAAGAAGCAAAACATGCTCCAAACTGGATTCCACAAGTAACTGTTGCCACAAGGGCTTTACTGTATATCTGAGATCTCATTTTGTTCTGCTGCCACAGCCTAACATAATATTTTTAGCAAGTGTTAATAAATATGTTAATCGATATCTTATGAAGTGACGCAAACCGTTCAAAGCACACATTGCCCAACTCTACTTATTAATCTTAAGTTTAATCTTAAATTTAAGTGTCAAATATGTTTCATTTGAAATAATAAGGTTTCATATAAACCTAATCTGCGCATGCTATAGAAGAGTTTATATTCGAAAAGTTAAAGGGTCGCCGCGTTCATTCAGACAGGCGGACAGATAAATGGATATGACTAGATCGACTGTTGCTGTTGATGATCATATACACTCAATGTTGTCGAAGATTCTGTTTTTGCCTTTTATATACACTTGCACAAAACCACTTCTACCAATTTTGAATGCGATCAGGGTTTAAAAATCGATCATTAACATTAAAATAAGCTTTAGGCAAAATTTTGATGAAACAAATCAGTATTTATTGAATCACTGAATTGAACTTTATTACATTTTATACGCGTACAAAGCGAAACTCGTTCAAGAAGTGACAGTTATCGACTAACTCAACAAAACAAAAACTCGCGAAATGCGATCAAACTGTTTGCATTGCATTTAAAAAATTCCCTTTATAATGCAAATTCAAATATATATTGAAAAAATGCGTATAAACAGGCGGCCATCGATTTGCAACTGAAACAAGTAGTCGGGCATTACCGACTTCGTTTTTCTCTTAATTAACGGTAATTCACGGAATTTTGGATTTGTGCAGTGTCCGGCATACTGTCCGTCTGTCTGTCCAGATGGTGCACAATTGAAATTACTTGTAGTTAGCCTTTTCAAACACAGTGTTAAGATTTTTGTGCCACTAATTCACGCCCATCAGAACGCCCCATGCTACAAAACCGAAGATGCCTTTAAATCACCAAATTTTCGATTTATTTTACTAGAAGCTCCTTCAAACGAACAGACAGGAAATATTTTTGGCCAAACCCCTCCCGCCACCGAATTCGCACACTTGTATTTCCCACAATTTGAAATTTGGTATGTAGATATCTGATGATCTTGATATCCCGGCCACACCCACTAGAAAGGCCGCCATCGCACCACAATTAGGGGGAACACTTTTGTGGCCACGAAAAGGCTAGACTATAATAATTAAGACCGAAACGCAGTCGGTCATACCCGACTGCAGCGCTTTTACTTGTTTCAGTTGACTCCTGTCAAAGGCCAATGCATTCTACAATATAAATTTTAATTTTTTATTATAAAGAAGATTTTTAAATACAATGTAAATTGTAAATTAAACAGGTCATATGTACATCTACGTGTTGATATAATTCATTTTGTTAACCGGATTAAAACATGTTTTAAATTTTGAAAAAACCAATTTAGATTTTATACTTAAAAAGAAAAATTATTGCTTTGAAGATGAACTTAATTTGACTGCTGACATATTCGGTCTGTCAAATAATTATAATTGTCATTCACAAAGTGAATTTGGAATGTCCGTCTTGCTGTCCATATCTGCTCATATGAAGTAAACTTTGTTGAAGCTATTAAAGCTGGAGACTTAACACGAATATATTTGCTTGGATACCCCAGTCAGATAGAGAATTAAAAGCTTTTGGCTATTGGCAATTAGATTTAATCTTAATAAAACACAAATAAATACAACTTTTCAGACACACGATTTAGAGATTGTACAAAAACTTAGTTAATTTCTAAAATTGCTTACATTTTAGTTTCCTGATTAATTCATACTTTATTTCCAATTAAATGAACATAAAACCTCTTATAGATCGAAATTCTTAGTTTGTAAAAGCCAAATAAAAAAAATTTAAGATATAGCTAGAAAGGACTTTAAGCATTAACAAAATTTTAAATCTTAATCTTCTTCTTAAAAATTTGGATTTTTCCCTTTAATAAAAAGTTATTGGGGAACATGTTTATATCATAGTCTAATGGAGTTTTCTGTATTAAAACTATATCGAAGAGGGTATTAAACAAATACAATAATTAACACCATAATGATTAAAAGTGTTTCTTGCAGAGAGAGAGAGAGAGCAAATTATATTGCTCAGATCAATGTTTGTCCAGCTTAGTGAAATCCGCTTGAATGCACACAAATATTTGTCGCATGTACTCACACAACTAATTCGATGAGTAACAATATCAAGGTGAAAATAAAACTAATGCATAATCGATTTTGGTATTGCGGTTTTTTATTTCGAATTATTATTGTTGTTGCTCACTTAGCAATTTATTTCTTAGCAGCACCATCTATTTCTAAACTTGACAAAACTTCTTGATTTGGGGGCTGGACTTTAGACTGTGTTCTCTGGTAAGCTCTAAGATATTCATCTCTAAATACATACATAAATGAATAGATACATATATATTTGGTTATATAGCGGTCTCTTTTTAAATTTGTGTGAATATATATGTATGTGCTGCATACATTTACCGGTAAATATACAATCTCATGGCTCATTCTAATCTAACAGTGTGTGGACCTATGCTGTAAGCTTTGCATATTTATTGATTTAGCTATTAATTTCTTAAACATGAGCGACGTTCACATGCAAATCAGCTTGAGCTTCGTATATGTGTAGGTGTGTGCGTGTGTGTTCTTAAAAATTCTAAACGCTGCCGCTGTGCATATGAATTCTATAATTTTTTATCCCGATCATATTCAAATGTTCAAACAATAATGAACGCACAACACGATGCTCTATAAATATTTGCAGCCGTTTTTTTTTTCATAATATTGCAAACAAGCCACGAGGTGATCGTAGCCGGACATAATTTATTTATGAGAGGGAGGCTGTTGTACATATTGGGCTATCAATTAGTGAGGCAATTGCAAAATTGCTTACACTGTTGAAAAAAATGTAAATAATTGGACATTTCAAGCACAAGTTTCAACGCTCGAATCGCTGACGTCACTATCCAGTTTCTTATTATGCGTTTATTCAGCTTTAGATCGGACGATGAATTCTAGACACGCGTAGCACAAAAGAAGCACGCGTTCATTGTCATTCTTCATTCCTTTTTCTTCATTATTTTCCCCCTTCTTTTTATGCATATCCACAACATTCCTTTAGTTTTGGAAGTGGTGAACACGGCGTATACGCTATTTTATGGGACTTAGCTATTGCCGCCTAACGTTTAAATTGTTCAATTGATAAGAGATCAAAACGAAGGCTGCGTATTTGATACATGTGTAGTTAAACACGCCAAGTCATTGAACAACAAGAATTTTAACAAAGCAGTCAAAAAGGCAAAAAAAGAAAAGAAAAAATCGACAAGTGCGCCGCATAAAATTAATCAGCAGAGACAATGTCAGTGTCGGCAGCATCTGATCGGACCAGTCCGAGATTGGTGCCCAATGAACTCGAGGCAACAGCAACAACAACAACAGACTGGGTAACGGCAACGCATTAAAAATCGTTACCAAGGTCGCACGTTTTTGAGGAAACGAAACAAAATGATTTCTTGCACTACGCAGCCAGCCTCCGTTGCGTCCCTCGGCACCACCTGTCGAGGTGTTTTTTATGGTAAATTTACAATAAACAAAAAAAAAATTTATTATAATGCGTTATTTTGGACCATATTAGCAGACAGCTGCCTACAAAAAGCGTAAATTATATGGCAACCCGTATGCAGATTTTCGGCGCTATTGAAACTAAATTTTGATTGCTTTTTCTCTATGGCATTAGTTTCTATTCGTAGCTCAGAGCAATCACCTTGAACTAGTGCGTGTGTGTGTGTGCTAGTTGCCGTCGTGTTTTAAACTAGTACTATAAATAATATATAACACAACAACAACAACAACAAATACATAGATATCTTTCTCTCATAAATATCGTTTAATCAACAATGTCAAACTTTATCACTTCCGTGGGGCATATTTATGGCAAATGCAACAATCTAAACGCATTCCTCTTGTTAAGTTAAGTTTAAAAAAAACATTACTGTTAGTTTTTAATCAGTGCTTAAATATATAGGGTTAACTAGTGTTTGACCTTATTTAATTATTTTATGTCGCATTTGGAATTGCGGCAATAACAGTGGCAACAGCGTTTAAAAGCAGCTTGCAAATTGGCTTATAACATTCAATCAGTATTTGTATTTGTCAATAAAAGTTCGATGCCGAACTCAGAATTGTTTATTGTAGTTTTTTGTTTATTGTATTTGTGATTTTCTTTCCGGTTTAGCTGTTTATTGTCGCTATATCAAAACCGTAAAAGCTAATTTTTTTCACCTTCAAAACAATTTTAATGTTAAGTTAAATAAATTGGAATAAAATTTATAATATATTCCTCTTCAGTTTTTTTTTTAGGAAAATCCCTAATCAATTATACCAAATTAAATTACAATGCAATTTTTAATAAAATATGAAGTTTTGATACCACAAACATAAAATATTTGTGCTGTTGTTGTTTTTTTTGTTTTTGCTTATATAATAAGGGGACTTTATTTCGCTCTTCTGTTTCTCAAAAGTTAATTGCTGCTCTTTTATTAAAATGCAAATTGTTGTAAATATTAACTTTGCGCCTACACACAGCAAGTTCAGAGTTCGTTGCCAGAGTCTTTTATTTAATTCTGACTAGCTGCAAATTTACATAAATTAAATGAGAATAGCACATAGACTTGAGCTCATCAATCTGTTATATTGTACCTTAACTCAAATCACAGATATATTCCCAAATCATCAGGCAGTTCAAAACGTGTTAGGGACTGCTAAGAAAAATCACAACCATAATTAAATTGTAACTTTAAGTACTTATTACGAACTCATTTTCGTGTACAGTCATCAGCAATTTTATTAAAACTATTATTATTATTCTTTTATATGGTTTTTTTGACAAATCATTTTCTCAATACCAAGGGTGTTCAGATTGATCAAGTCATTTCTAGAAAAAAATATACTTGAACACAAATTGGCTAATGTCCCGCGATAACTGCTGGCCTCCAATAGTTGCAGCTGTCATCATTGGCATGAGGTTCTGCCAGTTGGATTCCCCTGCTCCCGTTGGGTGTTTGACTTGCCATTATTATCAGATTTTGAGCGACGGCCGTGACTTGTTGGGCAAACTTGTTAGGCCAAGAAGATGGAGAAACTCAAACAAAAATGAAATGAGATGGTTTCTGCTTGAAGGTGTGACCGGCCACGCATGTGACCCCAATTGGGCCCAAAATTAAAATGCTATTTCACATTGGGCGAGATGTCACCAAAAAGGCCACACAAACAACAGCCACGCAGCACCTGTGAAGCACTTGCCCAACGGCAACGTGCGAACGGATGTGCAGCACACATCTTGGCTCTTTTTTTTTTCGACTTCTTCTTTTGTGATATAAAGATAATTTGGCCAGTTCGTTGGTCGGGTTTGCGGCCGAACTGTTTACGCCCAGACAACAACCATAAAAAAAAAACAAAATTCATAAATAAACAAATTGCGCGCATGCGTTACCATCGCGACGTCAGCGCATTTTTGAAGGGCATTCGGCCGATTTATGAATTTGAGAAATTGGTTACAGTCCGGCCCAGAGATTCGATACGTTCAACATATATACATATACAAATACATGTACTATATTTGCAGTGTATCTTGACGTTTAGCACATTTTTTCCACGAACTTGGCCAAGTTTTCACATTGCGTCAGAAGTGTAACACAAGGCTGTGGAGGATGATATAATATCACAAATTTGATTGAAATTGGCAGCATCTGTTTGAACATGGGCGTATGTATTTACAATATTAACAGCAACTTGTTACTGTTGCGTGGCCGCATCTGGACACATGTTGTGATGCATTTTCGGATACATCTGCAGCTGATTAAAATGGTTGATCAATCGCCGAAAACCATTTACATATGACTTTAGTGAGATTGACTTGGACCCCAAACATGGCCACAATATGTATTTCTATTTTAAGCTGGTTTCGAAGATGCCAATGCTATGTTTAAATTGTTGTTGCTTGCTTTTTTGTTTTTGTTGTTGCTTGTCTTTTGTATACAATACAGTTGGTCGGGGACCTCGGAATTGGTCCACAAACTCGCGCGTCTCTTTCGCAATAAGCCAAAAACTGGCTCAGTTTCGAAATATTGAAATAATAAAATATGAACGCATTTTATCAAGTTAAATTGAATAATTTTAATTCAGTTATGCTGCACTTGCCTCTTTTATAGTTGAATTATTATTAATTGAATATATATATATATTTATGTATATATATAGTGGCACGACACTGCACACAGCACTATTTAAAACACACAAAAATCCCTTAATAAATTTTATTTTTTACACTCGTTATCCTGTCACAATATATATATTCAGATTCACACTGAAAACTTGTATATATATTTATATATTTATTTAAAATTCTTGTGAACACGCGGCGCTTCAGAACAATAGCAGCAATATTAGCAATATTAGCTTTGCCAGAGGCCAACTTCACGCTTTTTGCGCTTACTTTGCGGTTAAAGCGCCGGCAACGAACTAAGCGACATCCGGACGCGACAAGCCGTCTTCTATGCGCCGCTGCAGACACAGACACAGCCAGATACAGTCACACATACACACGCCGCAAGCACACATACACACATACGACTCGATCGAACGCACGAGGCGAGGTTCGAAGCTGATTGCGATCGGCTAGCCAACTTGTTAATTTAGCCACAAGAATGTGTTTGTGTGTGTGTGTGTGTATCGATCGCGCTAGTTCTGTGGAGCTGTACAGGTGATCGTGTGTGATCGTATGTGATTTTCATACCATTTTATGCTGGCATGTTGCATGTTTTTGAGCGCTGTGTCGCCATTCTAGGATCATGATCACTGTGAGCCGGACAGTGTATTAAAGCTAATTATCGATCGATGATTAGCGTTAAATACATGCACATACAAAAGCTGTTATTAGAAAGCGATAATTTCGATCTATCGTGGCCGAGCGTTGTAATTAACGACACCTCCAATGAGTTTTTCTGTAATTTTATTGTAATTTTTGTTTTCGTTTGCCTGATTGGATATGGCATAACTGTATATATATATATATATATATATATATGTATAAATGTATGTATATTCACGAGCAAAACAGCAGCTAGTTTCCGAGTGCATAAGCTACACATCTATCAACTAGCCCAGACTGCGCCCAAATGGCAGCCCAAAGGCGGCCCATATGCCGCCGAGTGTGCAAATCATTGTGCAATTTAATGGCCTACAAAAGGCCATAACCACAAGACCAAACCGAAATGACTGACTCCGACTACGACTCCGACAACGACTCCGATTGGCAAAAACCGCAGACAAGGCATACCAAACTTCAGTGGCCACTTGGAACTTTAGCAATGTCATCATAGATCTTGAGTTCGGTGCCATTATGTAGGCGCAGGTAGAAATACGAGTGCAAAACTGAGTATGTGAGTATGAGTACTCAAACTATAACCATTGCAATAATGCATACAAAAACAACATCAGACAGTGGCTGACTGACATGTGGCACCAACCAGCCCCAAAATGCGGCTCAAGCAGCAACAAATTAAATGGCACTCCAAGCAGTTGCCTTGGTCCCTATTGTTAATTGCTCAATTGGTGGCCAGACAAAAGAAAAAGCCAAAAATTCTTCGCTAGACGCTGAAAAAAATAAATATATAAATTACATATGTATATATAATCTGCATTAACGATTCATTCACAGATTTTTAGTGGTGCCCAAATTAGTTTTAAACACATTTCAGCTTCCGCAGTTTTGAAGGTGAAGCGTCTTTTTAGGTATGCCAAGCGCGTGTTTTGTTCCCAGCTCCCCCAAATCGATGTTGTTGTTGTTGTTGTTGTGGGGGCGCACATGTGGTTCATTTAAATTGCCGAACAGCTGCTGGTCACACTTTTGGGCACAGTTGAACGAATTTCGACGCGTGTCCGAGCTGTCTAATAAGTTCAATTATAATTCAATATAAATCGATTGAATCTACAAACAACTTTCGATGTTGGCCCAAAGCTTAGTTAAAGATCTAAAATTGTTTACAGCATTTGCATGTTTTTTGGCTTGTATCAATTAAATCAATTTTCAAGTCAATGCCACCCGACGGAAACAAAAGACTAAAGACACAAACTTGCGCATGTCAACTCGTATTTCTGCTTTATACGCCGCTATAACGACTCTTACGATTAGAGTCTGTTTTTTTTATTTATTTGAACAAATACACATACACCAATTTGTATTATAGCAGCTTTACAATAAACAAAAACCAAAAAATTGGCAGCGGATAAGCTGATCGAACCAGCTGTGAGGTGTTTTCTTTTACCTTATTTGTGTATTATACGCTTATAATGCTTTTGAACTTGACAAGATAGCATAATTTGCATGACAATGGACTGGAGTGCGATGGGGCCCAGGCCCCTCCGATGTCTGCAAGAATCGACACTCATATTGTCGCTCATTAGCCCGTGCCAGCAAAAATTCTGTACCCATTATTTTTTACTTCTGGCTTTTTTTCCGTTTTCGAGGCAATAGCCGCGCACTAATTGTCTCTACATTAAAACTCAATTTATGGACAACAATAAATGCGAATTACGATTGAAGCAACTGTCCGTTGATTAGAAATCAATGGGCTAGTCACTTACATACACACACACATGCACACAACGGTTTCAGCTAGCCTTGACCATAACACTTAGACGCCAACAACCTTCAAAGACACAAGTTGATTACCGTTGCCTTTGACTGTCTGCATTATTGATTTAGACGCATAAAATCGACTGCTGAAAAACATTAATTATAGCAGAAAACTATACTGCTCAGAGGGTCTTGAACTCTATGCACTGATACTGACATTGAACTACAGATCGCCGATCTGCGCAGCTTCCGAGTGTTTCCGAAATTCCATTTAACTTAGGTGAAAATCAAACTGCAACATGACGAAGCTGAAATACCCTTTATAGAAATGACCCCTATAACTCGAAAATTTATAATTAATTTTTAACCGATAACTGTTAGATCTGTATGGATATGGATATTGAATTATTTAATTTAATCAATATCAAATAATTTTTTATCCATTATAAAAGTGTAATTCATACAGATCCATACGCTAACTACGGATAAATAATTACGCAGTTCATGACATAATTGCAATGCCCTTTGTTAGGGCAAAAAGCAACCCCGCTAATTGTCGAATTAGGTATAATGATCATAATTACAGCTTGCGTGAATCGCGCATATCATAATTGAAAGTGAAAGCCCCGCCGGCAACAACAACTTGGCCAACATCCCGAAAAGTTAAGTTGAATTTACAAAATTTACAACAAATAGCACACGATTCTCTGGCGGGTATGTTAAACAAAATCTTTTATATGTACACACATATAGCAGACCAGATTCCAGTTTGCAGACTGTCCCAGATTTGATCATATACTGCATATACATACATAAATATACATATCGCAGCCATCATTCATGTTTGACCTGTGCTTCAACCTGTTGAAAAAAAGAAAAAGAAAATCAAACGATAAACGTTTTACGTATAACATCGGTTGATCTTAGGCGATGCTTTATAAAATGCAAACAAACTATTTCGATTGGATCAAATAACTGTATATTACGAATAAGCTTGTGGGTTTATAAAAATGCTCATATATATGCATTATGCGTTAGCTTTTTGGGACAACGCCTCTGTTGACCAATTTATGGCTTATTAACAAATCAATTCAATTTAGATATTTTGAGCCATTTGTTTTTGGTGAATTTGCCACACTTATTTGGCAAATGAATTTATTTGAGGTTGAACTTGAAATTCAAATATATATTGAGTAATTTTTTTTAAGGTTCTTAGAACACACTACGCAGCACTTAAATAATATCATAATTTAAAACTACAGCTATTAAAATTGGTATTCAGACATCATCTTTCATCTATTCATTTCGTGTTTGGCACCATAGCAACTGACAATAAAAACAAGATAGCAAATCGAAGTAGAATAAAAAGTGGAGAAAAATAAATAAAGAAAAACTAAGTTCAGACTAAAGGTAGTCGATCGGGTCAAAGTCAACTCTTGTGCCAAATTTTGCCAGTCATTAGCAAGCAGCTCGCTGTTGAGTCAAAAACTAAAACTAAACTAATAACCCAGCTGGCTAAGGCGGCTCTCTATAGACTTTGATAATTCGATATGAGATGCGCATTAAGCACTATGAAGCACAGCAATTAAGAACATCGTAAGATGAGGAAACTTCCCTATCTGCTGCCCCATTGTGAAACCAAGTGAATCAAAAAGTTGGCAAACACTTCGCAGCTACATTCGAAACTTTGAAGAACATGGAGAATGTCTAGTAAAATAGCTTGAATTAAAAGCATTAAAACTTGTAGTTTTACCCATTTGATTCACACAAAACAAATTGCTTTTAAAGTCTTGTACAGTTTATTGTTTTGATTTGCATTATCAAGTTAATGACATATATTGACGATAATTATGCATAGAATCCAAGCTAGTGCTACATTAAAGTCATGCAAGTCATGGTTGTGTAATAATAAAAAATGTATCAATAAGTTTAACAGAAAAAGAAATCTCTTGTCAAAAACGATTTGTATTTCATATTTCCTTTTGGATTCACTTAACTGTATTTCTCAAAATTTACTCAATTAAAAAGCTTTAAATACAAAATTCTTCGCTGGCTTAAGAAGTCGTACAAAAGTTGCACCCCTGAGCGAAACGCATTTTTCAATAATCTTCTTTTTCTTTTGTTTTTTGATTATTCCAGATTAAAAAGATGCTGCCAACCATATGAACTTATGAACTTATCAAATGTCATAAATCATAGATAAAATTAGGTAAACAATAATAAATTTTATAAATAATTATATTAATTAAACTACTATAGATTTCATTCGATTATATTGAACAGGGGTTTGCTAAGTATTTTTAAATATTTGTTTTGCAATATACAGATACTTATGTTTTTTCATCCAGAATGTAAATTTTTTTCTCCAAATAACAAAGAAAAATGCACGCCAAACGCTAAACTGGCTGCATTTTCAAACTACACTCGATTTCACATAATTATGTCTGTGTAGGTGTATACACGAATTCATAGTGAGTGTGGGCATATTTGTGTCTAATGAATTTATGATTGGTATTCGCTGGAGCTCTTAGAAAGTTATAGGCTCAATTGGTACGGTACATTCCCCCACGGTGACACGATACATGGCCATTTCGGAGATGCCGTGGTAGTGCACAAAGGCTGCCGCAATAACAAGAACATGGAAAAGTTGATGCGATTGAAACTGTAAGAGTAACATATTAGTATAAACAACATCGACAGTTAAAGCAAATATAAAACCAACCCAAATATCAAACTTGCCGGGGAACCAGCGCTCTGGTACGCGAAGAGCATATAATAAAGCACCAAGTATATACAGTAAGCCTAAAATCAAAGAAAGAATGGGATAATAAATATTTGTTGGCGCCACGTGTATTGCTTACCCATCAATATTAGCCAACCGAGGCTAGCACGACTAATCTGACTCAACCAGCCCTCCATGATGCTGTAGTGGATGGCTGGAATAACGCCAGACAGGCCGAAGCTCATGAATACGCCAGCGCGTAGTGGGCGCAGGGCAGGCTCCGAAAATTTATCCCAAAGCGAGACAATGATAGAGAGACAGCCGAGCACGCAAACGACAGATAGGTATATCACCTTTGGCTGATAATGACAATAGAAGCCATAGTAAAGCCAAGGCACAAAGGATCCCATTATAAGCAACGCAATTCCACAGTAGTCCAGTCTAGGATTAAATTATTATTAATATAATAATAAATTATTATTTTTGTGGTATCCACTTACTTTGAAAACAGTCTTCCAATCTCTACCGAGTGGCAACTTAACGTGTGAAAAGCGAACGAAAAGCCTAAACAAATGATTGCGCCCATAAAGAATGCGCCAAAAACTAACTTCTCTTGAAATTGTATCTCAACCGTCGGACGAGATACAAAGTATAAGGCTACACCAATAAAAGCAATACAGCCAAGCAGATGGGTCCAGATGTTGCCAGTTTCTGTATGCACACGGAATATTGATTTAAAGCAAGCGCGGAACGAAGGAAGAGGCGGACGATGACCACGATGCAAAAAATCATTATCCTGCAACCATTTAGGCAAGTTTCTATAGTGACAAACTTTCCAGCTGGCTTCCCAGACCTGGGAAAAAACAAAAGAATGATGAATTACAGGAAACAATTTATATATACAAAAACAATACCAATAATTATTATATTTATTTAACAAACAATCAAATAAGATATTAATTAATAAAGTAGTTAAGACATTTATTTTAACATTTATTTTAATAAAGTTAGCACCCTGTAATAAAGCACAGTACAGAAGTCTTGAAATTGCATTTGAAATAAACAATTTGCTTGAGTTGAAACGGCTTACCTTGCGCACGAACTCTTCAGCCTGCTCGGCGGCATTGTGAGCCAGAGCGCCCAGATCGATCTCGTCTGAGAGCACACCAGCTTTTAAAACCTCTGTCATCTGAAAGCAAAATAATCCGTTAAGCTGGGGCCAAATTAATGCAACTGGGAGGACTAACGTTAATCTCGGTTATTTCAGATATGATTGAGTCTTGATTGGGTTCTTTAAATGATTCCAGAGGTTTGCTCGGGCTGACAACAGCATCATACTTAACTTCTGGTTCGGCCATTGAACAACTAATATTCA
Organism: Drosophila paramelanica; assembly: GCA_035043915.1. Taxonomy (NCBI): domain Eukaryota; kingdom Metazoa; phylum Arthropoda; class Insecta; order Diptera; family Drosophilidae; genus Drosophila; species Drosophila paramelanica. Next base: position 3,381,691 of record JAWNMO010000354.1, on the reverse strand, counting down.
ATTTAAAGCGACATAAAATATATAATGTGCACGAAAAGCAAGTTGTGTACTTTGAAGCGCTTGCCAATAGCCAACTAAGTTCGAAATATTGTGTATTTGTTCGTGGCGGAACAAAAATCGACAAGCGGAGCACGCGATAAGATAAGAGTGTTTAAAAAACTGGCTGGTTAGGCGCAAATAAAATATAAAAATAATAATCTGCGTTACAACCGTCTTTTTGTTTTTATGCGTCGTCGGCAACAAGCGCCCAACTTGACACTTAACGCCTAATCCGCACCTGACCGCCCAACAACCCACAAGGCGTGCTAATTGTCAATACAGATGAAAATGACAGCAAAAAAGTTATAAATACGCATACACACATGTATGCACACATTTAACTACGCACAAATACGTTGAAGTCGTGCGGGTGATTTGTTGACGACATTCTGCACCTGCACCAGCCAGACAGGCTATGGAAACTCGACGACGATTTGATAAGACGGTCGTGACATTCAATTTCGTACATATGTGCAAATACATATATGTACGTATGTGTATGCATGTGTTTGACATGAACTGGCAAATGCCGATAACCGCTGGCCAGTGGGTCAGTGATAATGAATAACAAATGAATATTAAAAATAAAATAAAACTTACCTCGGCTTCTATGAGTTGTGTGTCTTCTGGTGTTGAAGGCAACGGACAGCCGGCATCATCCTCCTCGACCAGCTCATCATCGTCGTCCTCCAGCAAATCCAAATCGAGTGCATTTTGGCTAAGCGAATCGTCTGTGGGTCTCCAGCCGCGACGCTTGCGCAGTATCATTGTCACCTGCTCGAAAATATCCTCGTCATCATCCTCGCCAGCAGCGCTCTGCACACCAGACGTATTAACTACCTCCGCCGACGAGGGTAAACCTGAATCTGGATCGTTCGCATTGCCGTTAATGCTAGCCGTTTCCTTTTCGTGGACTTCGACGGCCGCGCTATTGCGCTCCAGCAGGTTTGTAGCGGAATCCATCCTCTACGCGAATGTTCTGAACAAAATATTGAATAGTTTTAATAAAACTGAAGTAAAACTTTTAAATTGAAAATTGTAAATCAAGAGTTGAAAAGTCATGACCACATGGCAGTTTACAATTATTAAAGCCAGTCGAACTTTGTACCATTGATAGTTGTAACTGGGCACAAATGTATGTGTGCACGAGTGTGTTGCTGTTGTTGATTATGCATTTATTATTATTGTGCAGGCACGTGATTGACAAAGGGAGGAAGGGAATGCGGTGGCGCACGGCAAACACAACACAGAGCAACAAGCGGCCATTAGAGCAATTAACTTTTAACTTTTATATAAGAGTCATAACAGCTTTGCGTCAATAAGTGCAATGGTGGGAGTGAGGATGTAAACTGGAGGAGGCAGAAACTATGCCTAAAAACTGGATGCTTTAAATAATGGTTTCCATTCACACCGCACACACAAACTTTATTGTACAATTTTCGAAAACAGTAATGTTTTATATATGCACTATGTGCACAATGCAATTTATTTACACATTTTTGATCCGCGCATTACTCGTAAGCAATATCAGTCTACAACTGACTAATAATAATAAGCTATTTAAATTGACTTACCCTTGCTTCGCAACGTTTAAGCTTTTGGCCGTGCGAAAAATGGATTCGCGTTGAGTCTAAACGGAAAAGTTTTAACAATAATTAGGCCAATTTTCAACGTTTTCTTTTTTCTATAATATAGCAGAAAGTGTGCCCGTATTTAGTTCATTTTATTTAGTACTGCAACTAATATACAATATACCTATCGATATTTTTACATGGAGACAATTTTATTATATGTATTTATATTGAAGAGGTGAAGGTTTTTAAGCCTTTTCTAAGAAAGGCTTGAATGTTTTTATGCAAAAAGAAAGTTTCAATCTTTCTACATAATATGAAATATGTGACACCTCTTATTTATACTAAATGTCTTAAATCTTTCTAGAGCTGGGCAGTATTATTGGTATTTCGCTTTGCGACCCTACTGAGTTTATTTAAGAGATTGTGGTTATAAATAACATTTACCATAACTATTTTTACATCTTTATAAATCTATGGATAAATCAGGCTAGGATGCGAAACTCACAAAGAGTCATCAAGCAAATATGTAACTAATATCCATATGTTTATCGATTTTTAGTTAACGCTACGCGTCAATCGATCAGCTGTTAATAACATAAACAAACAGCGTTAAAAATGGCGCGATTTGAAAGTTGTTTCCCGCTTTTTTCTCTTTCCGGGTACAAAAATCGTGATCATTCGCGGTTAGATCACGACTAGTGACCACAACTTACAGTTGCGTCCATACATTTTTCGGGAATTTCACAGCGCAATCCAACATAACTTCATTTATATAATATATATTTACTCTTCACGTGCAGCTCAAGGCTTAGCTGGAATTATGGCTAAAGCAAACACATGCTTAGGCAAAGGCCGTAAATTCGCCCAGGACACACAGCCCTATACGGTGCTCATTGAGGGAAATATTGGCAGCGGAAAGACGACCTTTCTGAACCACTTTCAAAAGTATGAAAACGAAGTCAGTCTGCTCACAGAACCTGTGGAAAAGTGGCGCAATGTTAACGGCGTTAATCTGTTGGAAAATATGTACAAGGATCCAAAAAAATGGGCCATGCCGTTTCAGTCGTACGTCACATTGACCATGCTCCAGGCCCACACGGAACCCACGGATAAAAAGTTGAAGATAATCGAGCGCTCCATTTACAGCGCACGGTGGGTGGAACTTTGAGATGTGCATTATTTATTATTTTTTATTGATGTTGTTGCCGTTGCAGCTTTTGTTTTGTGGAGAACATGTACCGGAACGGCTCGTTGGAACAGGGCATGTACAACACCCTGCAGGAGTGGTACAAATTCATCGAGGAATCAATTCACATACAAGCTGATCTTATTATCTATCTGCGCACTTCGCCCGAGGTGGCGCACGAACGTATACGAGAGCGGGCACGCTCCGAGGAGAGCTGCGTGCCGCTAACGTACTTACAGGAATTACATGAACTGCACGAGGACTGGCTGATCCATCATAGGCGTCCTCAGCAATGCAAGGTTATATTGAGTAATTGGTGGCAACTGGATGCCAGCAACTCTAACCTTTATCCCTTGTTATTTTAGGTTCTTGTGTTGAACGCTGATCTAAATCTGGAAAACATCGGTACCGAATACCAGCGTTCCGAGACGAGTATTTTTGATGCTATTTCGGGCGCGCATCAGCCTGCAGCTGTGCTGGTGTCGCCCAGTAAACGCCAAAGATTATAACCGAATAGGGCTGGGAACCTACAAATAACAATAGACGAAAGTTTGCAATTGGCAGCATTGACTTATTATTTATTCGGTAATTTCATATTACTATATATATGTATCCGAATAGGACATCACTTAAAATGAATTGAACGAGAGAGTACGAAATGTTGGTCAAAGTCAAATAGAACTCTCATTTCCGATTTCAAAAATATTTTAATTTGTTAGTATATAAACTTTAATATATGTTAAATGCGCATTAGTTTTATTATAAATGTTGTAGGACACCTTTGATGCTAACAATTATAATCCGTATATTATATTCCAAACTAATAAACTTTTACCTTAAGCTAAAATGCCTTATAAAATTAGTTATGTTTTTCGCTTGATCTGTCTAGCATATTTATATATGCGAATTCTGTGTATCACATATCCATTTTAATATCATTGATAATTTGTTTTATCCGAACGCCTTTTAAAAGTCGGTTTCTGCGCCGCCACTCTGTAAAACTGCCGTCACACGCCAAGTCATTGACTCGTAAAGCTGATCAATCTTGTTCACCAGCTCTGCGTCGCTGTGCCAAATATCGTAGAGCACGGATCGGAACTCGTAGACATTTTGAGGCGCCTTCGATTGTGTTTGTAGTTTCGGTTGTATGATAGCCATTAGTTGTTCCAGCAGATTCAAATCATTGCTTTCGTCGCATTCCGGGCCCACCAACGTGTCTAGGAATATCTCTTTGGGTGTTGAACCATCCATCACCTTGGCGTCGTCCATGTTGAATATGTTACGCCAGTCCTGTACGGTCCATTCCTCGTGGGCGCGTGCCCATTCTAGGCGCCGTCGTCTCACAGTTGCGCTCACGCCGCTTCTCTTAGCCGGGAATTGACGCGCCCTGATCTCACTAATGCGTCTTTGTAGCGTGCGCCGGCTGACTTCAATGCCATATCGAGTCTGTAGCTCGCGCTGAACATCTATAGAAGTGTAGTGTGGATGATCAGAGAGCAGTTGTTCCACCAACTTTCGGTTCTCAAACACTTTCGGCCGCCCAACCTCTCGCTTGTTCTGCATTTCGGGCAACGGCCTCAGCCTTAATTTAGCCACCTTGCCATCGGGAAGCTCGGTCTGTGTTATGCAGCTAACGACACTCGCCACATCGCACTCCAGCATTTGTGCAATCTCCTCGTAGCTGTAGTTGTCCTTCAGTGTCTTTACTATGGGACGGATCTCTGTGTCAAGCACCATCGTTTTATGTTACGTTGAAATAAATGCGTAGCCAAGCTTGTTGATCGCGCCAAAATCGGCGAATGAATGCGTCGACTCCAGGTGCAGCGACGTTTTATATTCGATGTCAGGTAAACTTTGCGCCAGTTGCAGCTGGCTCTACGCGGATTAGCTGGTGTCCCTTTTATGACGTTTATTTTCTTACCTACTTACCCTAGTTTCAAAAGTATGCTTTTAATTACTTTTATGGGCGTCAATTTACAGCATTTGCCCATCGTTATTTTACAAAGATTTAACAAATGACCCTAAACAGTAAAATGTCTTGAATTTCATGTTTTTTTCCGTACTTGCGATTTAATGTGATGACGATGTCATATCGATGCATTTGTAGAGTTACAAAAATAAATGTAAAAAACTTGTACATGTGAGTAGTTATTATTTCTACAATAGGAAATGTCACAATATTGTTAAAAATATATGCCAGTTGTGTCTTTTATATATACGTTGGTATTCCTTATATTCATACATGCCAAACGATTTAGAACTATTGATATTGTGCCAAAGGCGCGCAAGACCTGTTTAAACGAATAACATAGAAGGGGCTGCTTTTAGCTGGGCACTAGTGTGTTTATAAATATAACGGATGAAGAAAGGCAACCACATAAGCTCGTGTTCAGCACACACCGATGCCGTGGAGCTGAGGTTAGTGGGTTAGGGTAAGTAGCAGTGGCTTGATTGGAATCATACGCTTAAATAAATAACACTAAAGTATGCCTAATTGGTTTGCTACAACTGTTGTGCTAGATTTTGATTTCATTTGTTTTTCCAAGTGCTAAGCAGCTCAAGTGTACTTTGTGGATGTTGTTTGTTTATGCATTAATTGCTGTAGGCGTCACGTTAATCGTCCAGATCGATATCTGAATCATCGGAGTCATAGCCGCCGCGTATAGTTTTCTGTGGGCGATTAATGAACTGCTTGCGTTTCACATCTGGTGGCTGCATTAGATCGCCCTTGTATTCAATGGCACCCGAGTGGGCGATGCGCCACTCTAGCATCTCTGTGGAGAAATCATCACAGTTGCCCAAATCGGTGAAGCCCACTATATAATCCTTGGTTTTACTGTCCACAACCAGCGTTATAGTCGGCAGTACCTTAATGCGTAGGCGTTGTGTCAAGAATGGCGTCTTCTCAGCATTCACCTTACAGAATTTGGCCTCAATATGCTTGGCGGCGAGTATTTTCAGATGCATGTCGACAATGCGACTACGCTCTGAGCTATCTCTGTAGAAGTGGCACACAATGTTGGGCGATTTCTTCGACACCTCGAAGAACTCCTTCTCGTCGGCCAGTTCAGAATAGGTGCCGTGTCCCTGTACAACGCACACAAAATTAGAAGACGCCTCATACATACAGCTGGATTCTACTTACATTCCTCAGCCACTCCTGCTTTTTACTGTTCAACTTCTTCATGTCCTGTAAGCGCTTCTCTCGCAAGGCCTTTAAGTCATCCGAGTCAAAGTTGTCCAAGCGATCGATCTCCTGATCCAACTGCTGCTCAATTGCCTGCGCAGCAGCAAATAATTGATTTTCCACTATATGCGCCATATCTTGTGTGAAGCTTGTGGCAAACTATTTTGTATCTCTTTTGACTATTATTTCTGAGTGTTTGTATGTATGTGACGTATACGCACTAAGTTTTTACAAATGTTTTGTTTGAGTGTATGTGTGTCCGGCATATATGAAAGGCGTATCCAGATCCAGATGCAGATGCGTCATGTTTTGCGGAAAATTCAATAAAGTAGCCGACATTAATACAGAAATACAGTCATTTGGACTTTGGGTGACTATAAATCTTCGTTTGAGCGAGTACTTACATTAATTTCTCACTAATTTCATTAATTTTAAGTGTCAATTCTTATAGCTTATTTATTAGCCGTGTGGGATGTCGATTGCTCACAATCGGTGTGGCTGCATATTAAACGCTCCAAAATACAAAAATTTAAAATATAAAAGTTACAGTTGTAATTTTTAGATAAAAAAATTAGTACATTTAATATACATAAAATAATGCTAAAAATACACACTATGCGAGCTTGCCTTAACAAAAGTTAGCCTAATTTTAAGATAGCTTTATAAAAATAAATTAAAAAAATACTTTGCAAATAAAATATATGATAAAAACCATTTACATTAGTTTCTTTTTTAAAACCCATTTCGTTTTGCTGCTTTTCGAAAAGATATATTTCTTTAATATTTCCCTGCGTGCGTATTTCTAGTATTCAAATGGGAAATTTGTGTCTGCTTACTTTCAAAGGTTGGTCACACTTATAGAAGTCGCGCGTTAGTTTTTTAACTTTTTCGCCGGCGTCGGTAGTAAATTCTTGGCAGCAAATTAAAAGGCTTGTTAATTTAATTTTTTGTATCGAGTTTAATAAAGCAAGAGGTTCGTTTTTTTCATATGTATTTGAATGCATGCTTGTATATTTGTTTGAACAGTACCCGTGTTTTATTTATTTTGTGTTGCGGTAGGATCTGCTTCAGTTATAGATAAATTTTGCACAGTTGCCGGGCTTCAATTCATATGGTGAAAATAGCTACAAATTCAGTGAAATATACGATGTAGTAATATAAAACTGTTGGAAATGTGTGTGATTAATATGAATACAATAATACTACCGGGCAATAATGCAGATGTACAAATGCATATGTACGTATGTATGTATGTGTATGTAGTTTTTTATCGTTCGTCGCTGCAGCCTCCGCCATTTTTAAAACAAACCCCGTCAATTGAGCCTGTCTGGTACAGTGGTGGCAAAGCATAAAAGCTAAAGGCAGTTCACTAAATGCATTATAGAAATTGGCGAGTTATCAGTAACTTATCAATTAATAATCTACATCAATCTTTTATATTTGTATGATTAATTTCTAAGAGCTATCCACCAAACAATTCGCTTCCATAAGCTGATGCATGCGTGCACAATATTTTGGCGCGCTACTGTAACGCGCCTTTTTATCTAAGTATGTATGCACGCATTATTGTGCGTGTGTTCTCTTGTTACAGAAAAATAAGCGAGTAAATAGTAAAATATAGGTTTGTTATTTTGTATCGGTTACTTATACACATCCAAATATCAAAATTAATTAATTAATATCAAAATTAATTAAACATACCGCTTACTTTTGCTCAGACCTGCAAGCATACATATGTATATATGCAGTATGTTGGGTTTATTAAACTCTGCGCTACACTAAAACAAAACTGAAGAAATAACAATGTCGGCGCAAGGGCTTGGCGCATAATTGCATATGCATACGCGTATTTGTATTTGTATGCTTTTCTTTGTGTTTGTGTTTTGATTGCCGTCTGACTTTTGCAGTTTGCTGTAGCATCGTGTTTATATGTCCCTCTCCCTCGCTCGTTGTTGATTTATTTTCGCATTGCTGCCTCTGAGACTTTCTAAAAGAAAACGGCAACATACTTGCTGTTGACTGCATTTTCTAAACAGCTCCCTCTCATTCACACTCGTCCCCTCTTTTCCTGCTATTTAACTTGTTTGTAATTTTTGCGTTGGGGCATTGAGAACGGGGCATTACGGGAGACATTTGTAGATGTAAGTGTTTTGGTATCGGTGTTTTTTTTTTTTGTTGTATCTCTGACCGGTATTTTGTGTGCCTTTTGAGCTTCTTGCATTTACATGAAAATTATTGGCGTGTAACATGCACAATGTAATCGAAAACTAGAATCACAGTATGCTCTTGATGAAATGTTAAAATAATTCATTGTAGCGATTGTTTACTGTATTTTTTCGCTGTACTTTTAACTGCATGTTCACCGGAAGCCAGTTAAGAATTTGTGGGGGAGCAAAATTTATTAAAGTGGAACGATGTCCCGTGTTGGGTACTGGCCGGAAAATTGTTTTAAAAAAAAAGTTGCCTGCAAATCTGGCTTGAAAGTGTCTTTATAAAATATTTGTTTATCGAACAACTGGTAATTCCCGATAGTCATTTGCTGTGCACAGATGTTGCACCCATAAACCGAGTACGCTCCTTGCAGCTGCCTGTCGCAGGTACCCCGCCGCAAATAGTCCCTACTCTGCTTACCTGTCTGTCTCAGCGCTTACTTAAATACTGTGCAACGACTTTTGCGATGCAATTCAAGAGGTAGACACGAAACTGTCAAGACGTGCGCAAAAATAAGAAAAACGCTAAGCGTCGAAGATTAGTGAAAAAATATATGTAAAGAGAGAAACTGGAAACTGCATCTGTGATTGAAAAGTGCAAGGCAACAATAACAACAACTGTGGTAAGACTGCGCAAAGCCGGTTCTCTGAGTGCCCGACGCGAGGAATGCGACAACATTGCATTGGGTGCACCCAACAAAAACTGCTGCAACGTAAACAAACCGCAGCAATTTGCTCTTGCATTAAATATTTATAGCGTGTTTAGATTTCTCAAGCGTTCTTTCGATTTCGTTGCACTTGAAGTGTGAACAGAAACAGAAACGCAGGGCAAGGGATTTCCTTCAACCATTTAGTCAGTTTAAGATTACGGTTAATGTTGCCCCTTAAAATAATCTACAACTTTTATACATTCTTATATCTTACAGAAATCGTGCAACACGAAGTATTAATAAACTAACGACGATCCAATGCTAAGCAAAATGGCTCAACCGAATAATGTTGGAGGCGGAGGAGGAGCTGCCAGTGGACGACGCGTGCCAATGTCGTTGACTGGTGGAGTTGGTACTAGTGGCAGCAACCCAGTTGTCCGGGTGCAGCAGTCTGCCGGCAGCAATGGAACCTCCAAGAGTCCACAGAACAGCAATGTGGCCAGCAAGAGCAAGAACGAATCGAATATCCCTACTGGGCCATTTGTAGCTATCAAAAAGGCCGGTTCAAGCCAACAGCGATCAGGAAACACCACCTCAACTGCCTCTTCCTCATCCTCCGGCGCCCAGAATGATGAAAAGAACCAAAATGGCGTCAGCAAATCCACAAATGGCAATCAAAAGTCATCACAAAATGGCAACTCAAGCGCCGCCGCCAAGGATCAACAGAAACAGCAGAAAGAGAAACAGCCCGAAAAGAGTGAGCAGGTCAAGGCAGCAACTACAGATGATGCCAAGCCAAGCAAAATCGAAACTAAAGAAATTGCTGCCCCAGCTGCCAATGCCAAGCAAATTGAAGTTATCGATGTCATTGAGTTGGACAATGAACCCACGGTTGAACCTGTAGCTGCTCCCACCACCACCACCACACCGACCTCGGAACGCAAATCACGCAGAGTGGCGTCCAGCCAGCGCAAATCGCCCAGCAAGCGGGAGAAAAGCGCTTCGCCGATCTCGAAAAAGAAGCCAGAAAAATTGGCAGTTAAACCAGCAGAAAACCCAGCAGCTGCTGTAGAAGATATTGAAATGGAAACCCTAGCCGTAGAAGCGTCGCCCATAAAAGTCGTGGCCAGCGTACAGCCCACGGCTACATCCACTCCCGGTCGCAATCTGTTCGGTATCCGCAGCGGCACCAAGCAGACCAACGAGGTGCAGCTGGCCGCAGAGGTATCCAGCTCACCGGCAGGTACGCCGGCTCGCAGCTTCTCCCAGATAAGCGGCCGGCGTAGCATACGCCCGACTACGGCGCTGACGCCCGGCAAGCTGGGCAGCTATAGGTGCGTTAACAGCGAGCTGGATACTTCCGGCTGCACAAACACAAGCATGAATGCCACCGTCGGCTCTGAGATACCCAACAGCTCCTCGTTTTCGTTCTCGTTCTTTGGGCGCGGACGCAAACGTGAGCGCACGCCCCCACCGCTAACCGGCAGCCAGTCGGCCAACGATCTCGCCCAGGATGTAGAAATGTCGCCGCCCAAGCGCGCTCGCTTTGAACTGTTCAGCCTGAATCTGGCATCGCCATTCTCTATGCTGCGTTCTCGCTTTTCGAAAGCTACCATAAGTACGCCATCTTCGCGCCAGCGAGACGGCCAAACGCCACCAACTGGCGATGTTGAAGACGGCGGTGAGGTGCAGAATGTTTCGGGCATTATCAACCAGGACGAGGAAGAACAACAGCTTAACAACTCGTCGCCTAGTAATGAAGTTACGGTGGGCCAGGAAGCTGGGTTGGAAACGCCCAAAAAGAGCGGAACGCCGGTGAAAAATAGGGTGGCGGATGAGAACATAAACGAGGACCAGGACCAAGGCGAGGATGTAGTGGCCAATTTGCCACCGGGCGATTCACAAGTGTCCGTCGAGGGCGAGGAACCCAATAGATCGCGTTGCGCCATAATGTGAGCAATTTCAGCGCTAAATCCTTCTTCAATCCTGCTGCACTTCCCCACATACCCTCTAGTTTTATGATAAATGTCATTTTTTGTTGTAATGTTGTAGTAACCTCTTTGGTAATTTGTGTTTCTGCGAAAATTACATGTTAAGAGAAAGCATCTAAACTGGGCCAAAACTAATGTCATCAGCGCTAGCTGCTGCTCTTCCTATTTGATGGAATTGCCAGCTACGTGCAGGGTCTGATGGGGTGCTCATTAGTGATTTCTCGCTACATAACTGTTGCCCGATTAACCGCTGTGGCCAAAAGGCTTCGTTATGCACCGACAAATCCAGCGATTCCGTTAATTAAAAGATTTCAGTAGTCGTAGGACATTAACAATAAAAAAATAAAAAAAATACAATATAGACTACATACATAAGAAATATGTAGATTTAGCTGTACGAGGAGTATAAGATCTTTGTATTTTCATCTGTAACCATGATTTGTATTAGCATATAAAAACGATATGTAAAAAATATTCGCATATTTTAAAAATAAAGAACATTTTTATTAAGTGCGTGTTGCATTAATATATGTGTATATATATATGTATTTATAAATCAATTCAATACTCAAGTCCCATCAAGGGAATTCACAAATAGCTCCGGCTTTATACCTAGCAAGATCGAGTAACGCTCGATCTAATCGTTTCTATTGGTTCGTAGCTACAACTGGAAGACAATGAATTTGCAGGAAATATACTTTTTAATTGAATAAGACAATACGTCTTAGTGTTTATTTTCTTGGACTTTGTCAGAATTAAAATTCCTGATTGACGCTTGAGCCTTCGCATATCCACCAATTACCCAGTGGCAAGTAAACTTTATACAGTTTACTATTATATGCACAAAATTTGAAAACAGTCAAGCCAACTTGCAGTTCGATAAAATTTGTATTTTTGAGCAGAATACTGGATTTTATTTAAATGGCAACGTGCATGTGCAGGGCTGTCAACTAATTCGATAAGTGCAACCCTGTTAGAGAAGAATTACCTAACACTGGAAGTAAGATTTCTATATCGACGCGCTGTTTAAATTCTTGCTCAAAAAGCTGCTTAAAACCATTTTAATAAATGCTACTCAAATTAATGATTATTAAATGTAATTGTATTTGTGTAAACACACACATGACGCGAGCATGCTGAGCATTACGCAAAACCATTAAATTTGGCCATCAAAATTTACGCGCGAAAGGTGTCTCACGAAACGAAAAAGGAAGATAATCGAGAATAAGAGGATAACATGGAACACGCTGATTTGGCAGCATCTCAAAACGATCTACAAAGTGACTACAAAACGCCAAAAAAAACCAACTCGCTTATCGAGAGTGAAGTGTTATTGGAGAAGATTAATATATTAACTACCAAGCCGGAAAATCAATCGCAAAATGCAAAGGTACACGTAAATTTACAGTTAAAATGCACAGAAACTTGGAGTTAGATATGCCGTTATTTGAAGCCATTTGCTACACACATAAGCACACTTCCAACTACACACATATAAAGAAATTAACATTTTTTCTTATCTGCAGCTGCCTACCATTAGAGATTTCGTCATCATCAAGCCCATCAGCCGCGGCGCCTTTGGGAAGGTGTTTCTGGGCTACAAGCTCAACGATGAGAACAAGCTGTTCGCCATTAAGGTGATGCGCAAGTCGGAGATGATCAACAAGAACATGGTTTCCCAGGTGATAACAGAACGCAACGCTTTGGCATTGTCCCGTTCGCCTTTCTGTGTGAATCTCTTCTACTCGCTGCAATCGATGTCTTCCGTTTATCTGGTCATGGAGTATATGGTGGGTGGTGATCTTAAATCGCTGCTAGCCATGTATGGCTACTTTGACGAGGCGACAGCTCGCTTCTACGTGGCCGAGATGGTCATGGCGCTGCAGTACTTGCATCAGCATGGCATTGTGCATCGCGACATCAAGCCGGACAACATGTTGCTCTCGGCCAGCGGCCATGTGAAATTGACCGACTTTGGCCTGAGCAAAATTGAATTGCGACGGGACTTGGAGATATCGGATCTGATCAACTGTTCGCCTAATCTCAATGCACGTACACCGGGCCAGCTGTTGTCACTCACCTCGCATTTGTCGTTCGGCTCAGAGAAGAAGCTGCACGATTATGGCGCTGTTGGCTCTGCCCTGATGCCTGTCACCACCGGCACGGGCACCTCGCACTTAATGCAGGCCATGAACAAGCACAGCCATATCATGGAGTCTTCCGACAGCGAGGCAGATACCTCGCTCAACGATGCGGAGAAGACGAGCGATAGTAAAATCTCCGGTGTTTCCCCTTTCTTCTCTGCCGAGGAGGTTAACGTATCCATAACGCACACTTGCAGCACAAATACCAATGTAAGTGGCTTGCTATTTTGATTGTCATATATCCTAATTCGTTTGTACTTACAGCTTTTGGACAGCAGCTCATCTTCGTATCATACCTGCACGTCGGCAGACATTAGCAAGAGCTCGCCCCCTATGGAGGCAACAGCCGCGGGCGGGGCTCCGGCAGTAACGAAGCGACGCGTCGAATTCGCTTTAGGCAGCGCCGGCAACGATGTCACTGCCAGTACGCGCGGTAATTGCCAGGTGAGTGTTTCACACTGGGCGTACCAAGTTGCCCCTCTTAAATATGCATATACTTCATTCACCCAAAAAGGGCTGCAAATTGGCCGAGCAGGACAAGAACAGCATTGTTGCTAACGGCGATGGTAAAGGCGTTACCAAGTTGGAAAATGCGAGCGAAGCCTCATTTGAGTTTTCCATGGTGCGCAGGCGTTCGCTCGATGAGGTGCGTTTGATCCTGTGTGTCTGTGTCTGTGTGTGTGTGTCTCTTCCTGTTGCTCTTGATATATAAGTCGAAAGCATACTTATAGTTTGGTAGCGAAACTAAGCTCGTAATTGTTGGGTTGGCTGAAGAATCCTTGGTTGCAAGGGTGTTTCACACAAATGATTTAGAAAATTTGTTTTTAAAACCCAGCTTGGCAGATAGACTGACCGAAAGGCAAACGTTCTCATATAAATAAATTTTCTTTACCGTTTGGGTCAAAGGTTGTTTCTATAGTGCTTAAAAATATGTTATGGCAAAATAGTGAGGTTAAAACTGAATTATTTTAAAGTTAAAATAATTGTTTCTGTCACTTTTTTTGTCAATAGTTTTGAAATTGAATTAATATAATTTCTGTCAAACAGCGTAATCGTAACTCCAAGCTACAAGAGGACTCGGGCGTGTCTAGTCGAAAGGGTGACGATAACTCCAGTTGTCATCTGAATTTAAATAGCGAAAGCACCGCATCGTCTATAGAGAAAAACACGGATAACCTCAGCCAGTCGAAGGAGGAATACAGTTGCTCCGATTACTCTCGAAGGTTAATATTCATTCAGCTAATCATCAAAACCCATAGTAAATAATACGTTTTAAATTTTAGCTATAACATGACAAACAACGCCAATGAGCTAAGTGGCATACGCATGAATTCGCCATTTCGAAATCTATCCAAGCATTTCAAGAGGCCCGATTTTCTGCGTGGCATGAAGCGTAAAATCAATCTGGTCAATCGCTCGGATAACATGTCATGCATGGACGTAGATGGCTCCGGCAGTGCCAGCACCAGCACAGGACTGACCCAAGAAATCGAGATACTCAATATTGGCAGTAGCACACCGAAGAAACGCAAGGCTCGCTCCTCTCCGCTACGCGGTGTACTGAAGGTGCGTTCTCTATCCGATGATGAGCTGCCTATGCAGCATCTGCTGGGTGCCGAGACGAGCGTGGCTAATGTGGTCTTCTCGACGCCGGTGTCCTCTCAAAAGCTGCCACGTCGGGATGGTGGCCTGTTGGGCAAGTTAAAGGCCACACGTTTCGCCCTGCCGCTGTCCATTGAAAACAAGAAGCGGGAGCACACGCCCATCGAGAAGCTATCCACTGTTCAATACCATTTGAAGCTAGCCGACGATCCAACAATGTCGCCTATTAATCACGGTGGCGGCAGTTTGCCCAAGACGCCGAAGAACAACATAAACGTAAATACACCATTTCGAACACCCAAATCTGTGCGGCGTGGTGCACGCGTCTCCAACGAACGCATCCTCGGTACACCGGACTATTTGGCGCCCGAGCTGCTGCTGAAGCACGGCCACGGTCCGGCTGTCGACTGGTGGGCGCTGGGCGTGTGCTTTTACGAGTTTATGACTGGCATACCTCCGTTCAACGATGAAACGCCTCAGAAAGTATTTGACAACATTCTTAATAAAAGTGAGTTCATATACATATATCATTGTGTATAGGTATACTTTTATATTTATGCTTACAGACATTGAATGGCCTGAAGGCGATGAGGCTTTGTCGGCTGATGCCATGGAGGCTGTGGAGCTGATGTTGACCATGGAGCCCGCGGAGCGCCCAGCTGCCAGAGAGGTGCAGCAGATGCGTCACTTTGCCGGCATTGATTGGGAAAACATTGGGCAAATGGAGCCACCGTTTGTACCCACGCCGGACAACCCCACCGACACCGGTTACTTTGAGGCGCGCAATAATCTGCAGCATCTGCAGTTATCCAACTTTGCGCTGGATGACTAAAGTATTTGCTACTCCTAACGACTCGTATAGTCTTTCAAGTTAAGTGTTATTTATATAGTTCTTGTAGCAATTTATAGTTGTGAGTTTTATTTTTATATATATATTTTATTGTTATCTCTCGGTTAGTTCAATATTTATGCCCGTTTGTCAGAATTGTAATCAAGTGAATAACGCTCGAAATGTCGCGCCATCGATATAGCGGATTTTGTATAACGCTCGATTTCCGATTTGTTACTGTAACTACGCTTAAACAAGAAGCTTCAACTATGCACTCTAGAAACTGATTAAACAATTTTAAAAGATTGTAAACATTAAATTTATACACAACAAATTAAAATATTTTTGCTTGCAATTTCCAAAAAAGCGCAAAAAAATAATCACTTTATTCTTCCTTGTAAATATGTATATATGTATATATGATTCGTATGAAAAAATAACACAAATGGCTGCCATATAGATAACTAGGTTGCTTTTAGCTTAAAGTCGCAATCCCAAACCTCCGGAATGGTCGTTAAGAAACTCTCCTCATAAAATACGTCAATTAGACGGCAAATCAAATGAGGCACCGAACGCAAATCTGGCAATGGCTGCTCCTTCAGAATACTAACGGCCCTGACGATCAGCGGCTTGACGTCCGTGAATTTCTTATTGGCTAACAGCATGGCCAGCTCCCGCATGCCGCTCTCATACTCCTCGCTAGGCACTCGCAAGTCACGGCTGGCCGGGAAGAGTGAGTAAATAACACACGCAAGACAGCGGGTCAGCACCTTACGTCTGTAAAATTAGAGTTGGATATATAGATAAAGTAGATTATAAAGATTATAAAGTAGATTATATGGAAGTGCTACAATACCTATTAGTGATGTTCTCTGATTTTAGCCCTATTACACCCAGTAGACCGTCGCTCCAGCCCTCAGCCTTTGTGGAAGCTATCTGCAGATGGCGCGCCAACATGTATAGCGGTTTCTTTACATGCTGCGATCCCTGAAGCAGTTTACAGCCGCGTGATATGATCAGACCCCAGACGAGCGCCATGCGAGCTTCGGTCTGTGGAGTCGTTTTGAGATCCTCCAGCAACTGCGACAAGTCCTGCAGAAAGGTCACCTTCTCACCATCCGTTTCGATCTCCTCCAGTTTGTAGAGCACAAAGATGTGCAGCGAAAAGAAGTAACCACCGCGCATGACCGGCATCAGTTCCAGCTTGGGCAACGACATTTGCAGCGCTTCGAACAGGCCTTGCCAGCTGGGCGAATGCCAGGGCGCATTCTCCGTCGACCTACGGAAGTAGCACGCAATGCTGGACTCGAGCAGCGTGTAGATACAAGAAACATAGGTATTCAGATGACCTATGGCAGGTAAAGCTGCACACATGACCGGATTGGCTGGCGGGCGTTGCTGTTGCCAGCGCACCAGTGTTTGGATGTGGAGGCTGCAAATGAATTGATTAATCACCTAACTGATACAGTTGACTTTAATATGGTCTTACTTGGAGATCTCCTCGCTTTGCGTTTGCGTTGGCGCCACCAGCTCAAGCATAAGGTTGAGTGCTTCGCGACGCTGTTCCTCCGGAGTGCGTTGCTCGTTGCAGCCGCTAATGGCCAGATCAATGGTGTCCAAGAGCTTTTCAAAAGCGGCGATAAACGCTCGTTCCCCCTCCTTGGTGGCCAACAGTTTCTTGTGCTTCGCACCACAGGCACGCTGCATACTAACCATGGAACGCGTGTACAGCATACGCTTGGCCGTTGCCTGCAGCACCACATCCTGGGTGCTGTTCTCCGGCAGCATGGCGCAGGCCACGCGCAAAAGGCTACAAAAGAAAGGTGGGTTATTAGACAGGAATTTAACTAGGTTTAACTTAGGTTACGTACTCGAGAACGGCACGATCTGCGTAGTTGCTTTCCGTGGGTAGCTTAAGAACAATGGCCGGCTCCACATTGGCAACGAACCACTTGAGCAACTGCTCCAGCTCGCTGTACTCGACTAGGTGCCAGGGCTGTTTGATGGCGTCCTCGAGTATCTTGCTTGTGTTTGGATGCATGTGGATGTTCGGCTCAAAGGCCATTTTTATAAAGATGCCGAACAGATGAGAGAGTAGACCCACCGGCTGTGGCATCTGTGTGAACCACACGTTCCAATCGATCCTTATAAAGATGTGGCCCAGCATGGCATGCGACTCGGGTATAAAGCGCTGCAAGCTCTCGTAGAGCAGTTCAATGTGCCGGGCTGGCGGCAGGAAGCGCTCCCATGGCAGCTGTGCCAAGCCCTCGTGAATGGGCGCCAGCACAAAGCCGGATACGTTCACTTGGGCAAAGTGATCGACATACCAAGCAAACACGTGCTCCAGAATCTTACTTGACGCGGGCAGATACTGCACCACCTGTAAAATATTGGCTATGAAGGCTCTAATCATCACCTGACTGTTGTCCACGTGCCGCTCCCTCCAAGGCAACAGGATCTTGCCTTGATCGGGACTAAGCTGTCGTATCCAGTGTGCGGCAGCTCCTGCTGCCTGTTCAGTTTGTTCAGTGTACGGAATTAACCACGGTGCATAGGTCTCCACAATGGAGCCAAAAACGATGTCGCTGACTGAAAGTGAGAGAGAGAGTTAAATTATGTTCTTTGATTTGTAATCGTTAAGCTACCCACTTTGATCGGCCAGCAGTTCCTGATAGCTGCAAATTGCGGCTGCCAGCAGCATGTGTCCAAAGCAGGTAAACCACATGACCAGTGGCTGACAATACTCCTTGTGCTTGGGATAGAGTCCGTGCAGACCATGATGCAATCGTTCCTTTTGGAAGTGCCGCGCAAACATCAACAACGTCTCTGTGGCCGCCTTCAGCGTGAACAGCTTCTGGCGGCGCGCAAAGTCGGCGGCCAAATCGTGCAGCTGCACCTCCGTGCTCTTCAGCGTCAGGGCGGAGCTTGCGGGCGATAACAACGCGTTGAGCAGATCGAGCAGCACCACAGGCGTCAGCTTCTGATCAGAGATGCGATCGAGTACCAGCTGCATAACCTCGCCGTAGTGCTGAGGAAAGTCGTAGGTGAAAATGTGCACCAGATGCCGGCGAAATTGGTCCTGCAAAAGGCTGCTGTGTGGCTGGGACCAACACTCCAGACCTTGCAGCACAAGCAGCAACAGTCGATGGATCTCGCTCAGCTTTGGCAGATACGCCTCCAACCAGGTAAGCAGATCGAACTTGGACAGCAACACAAAGAGAATTTTCGTATCGCAGCGTTTCAGATGCGAATCGATAAGGTATTCGTACATGTCCAGAAAATGATCGGGGTCGGTGCGACAGGGCACAAAAACGCGGGCCAGCAGCTTCACAAGATCACCACGTTGCAGCGCCAGCCGGAACACCGTTAATCCCTCGTCAGCCTGCTCGGCTTGAATGAAAACCTGTGCGCAACAATTTTAATAATGAGTAATCAATGATAATTAATATTGGTATACTTACGCCCAGCTCGTCTAGCATTTGCGAGTAGAAATCGTTTGTTGGCTGAAATTTCATGGTTATCTCGTTCATATTGTCCACCACATGATAAAAGAACCTAACGCCAATGGACGTAACTTTCTCTTTCGATTTGGACTGCTCGAGAAGCAACTGCTGCACGCAGGCACCCAATTCTTCGATGGCCTGAGCAAAACCATCTACATTTAGGGCCAACATCTCGTCAACAATCTTATCGTGACGTTCCCTGTTCTGTTCCTGCTTTCTTGCTATCTGATCGTTGAGACTTATGTGCTCCGGCACTAGCTGAATTTGGGCTGGTTGCGAGCACTTCCGGTTGAATAGTAGAGATTCGCATTCCTTGCTAAGCGTCTCATAACACGGCACCATCTGATATAACGCTGGGACCCGTTCCAGATAGTTCAGGTTAAGCGAGTTTAACTCGGATGTATTGTAATGAAATTTGCTGTAATAGAATTTAAAGAGAGGTTGAGATTGCAGTCCTTGATAGATGAGTTGTCTAAGTGTTTAGACATTTAGTCAACTGAGTATCCGTGTTCGAATCCTATGCTGTAACTTTTCTTTAACTATTGACAATCTTTCCGAATAGATTTTCCTCAATAGGTGCAGAAATCGTAAATTAATTTAAACGAAAATCATCACAAGTTTTGGATGCATGATCTTGGTTTTATCTTACTTGGCGGTACTGTTGAGCGTTTGTATGCGACGCTTTAGCTCGGACAACGTTTTGCCATCGATGGGTCGCTTCTGGATTTGCTCCGGGCGACTGTGGGTGGGTGGTTGAAGGCGCTTATCATAGGTGGCCAGATGCAATTTAAGACGTTGAGCGGGCGGCAGTCGCGGCTTGGGCTGCAGCGGCGGGCGCAGCACTTTGTGGGTGTGCACTCGAAAAATCTTGGCGGTCCATTGGTCCGCCTGATGGCGCTGTTCCTTGCGCAGATCACTGGGGCTGAAAAATTCGGTCCAGTGCGGCGCGTGACCGTTGAGCAGCTCGCGCAGTTTCTCGCTGTTGTACTGTGCTGGTAGCTGGCAGGCATCGCTGGTGAATCTATTGATCTGTGTGTCCTCCAGCCAGAGTGCGCAGCTCTGCATCAGCTTAGTGCAGCTGCGATACATGTGCGCAGCCGCATCATCCTGAGCGCGTTTTGTGGCAACGGCTGCGTAATATGTCTCGGCGGATTTCAGCTGCGTTTTAATACCCTTCATCAGGGTGACGTTGTGCTCGTAGAACTTTTCGGCAACCCCGTAATTGAGACTAACATTCTGAGCATCACCCTCAGTGGGCACCCGCCATAGATACAGCTCGAAGAACTTCTGACAGACGATCGGAAAGAGTGCGTGTGTAATGTCCATGCCGGCCAGGAGCTGCGCGTACTTGTAGATCACCAGCTGTGCGGCGGGAAAAGAGTTTGTCTTGGTGAGCGACAGTGTTTTCTTGAGCGCCGCCTCCACTGTTTGATTAGACAGCTGTCGCAGGAGTTCGGGCCAAATTCGTGTATCCTGCAACCTGAATTCGATTTCTAACAGCACAATATTCAGCCAGCAATGCTGGGGCGAGAGCACGGGTATACGCAGGTTGGCTTGGCCACCAAAAAGCGCTTTCAATGCAGATGACTTGGGTGGTGTCTTCCATTCGTTGCAATCCTAAAAATGTAATAAGTTGATTTTTGTACGTTAAATACAAATTAAAATCATGGACTGCAATTCACCTTGTAGTAGTTGTAAAAGAACTCCACTGCCTGTGCGCGACAGTCGGTAAATTGATAGGCAATGCGCAGCATCTTGTCGAGAAGGTAAAGAACGTGTGCATTCTGGGCCCAGCCAGGTAAGGCTGTGAAGCAGTTGAGCCATATATTTATTAGATTGAGCGGCGAGCAGAGACCGTAACTGAAAAGCCACGAAAGTGCTAAGAAAATCTACTATAAATTATAATGAAAAGACTTACCTTGTATAGGACACAATTTGATGGTGCAGCATATTATCCAACAATTCGAGAATGGGACCAATACAGTTGGCATATACCATATCCTTGGCCAGCTTCAAGTAGGTTCTATCGGCATTAAGCAACGTCGTCAGCACCTTCTGGAAACTGCAAGAATAATGCGCTATATTAGATGCATAACTTCATTTATTTAGGACTAACCTTTCGCAATTGGCCAGGGTGTCGGGTGTTTCGAGGAATAGCGGCACAATCAGCTCGAGACTACGTATGACAGCCGCGTGGCGATGATCGCCGAGCAGCTGCTGGAGCAGATCGAAGCCATGCTGGCATATTAGCGGTATGGAGTGCCCATGCAAACTGACCAGAACACCGACATACAGCGCAAGTGGTCGCTTTTCGTTGACGCCCTGCCATATCATTTCCAAGCGTTCCAAGTCCGGGACATAGAGCAGCGGCTCTGTGGGATGCTGCAGCGTGCGCTTGACGGACTGGACACTCTGATCCATTAGATGCAAACGCAGCATGGAGCTCATGCGCCAGCACCAGTTAGTAAACTGTTCGCGACTGGACTGCGTCGAGTCGATCAACGAAGAAACCTGACGCACACTCTCCGAGATGCCTGAGGCGCCAATCACCTCCGGCGCGTGTTTGGTTATGGCCTCAGCCACCAGGCAGGCCATGCGGACGTGAATGTTATGTGGTAAATAGAGGCGACCCTCGTCATCGAATCCCCAGTTTAGATGACCAATGATGAGACGCGCCAGCTGGTTTTCGTCTGTTTGGTAATCAAAGTGAAGCAACCAGTTGGAGAGTAGATCAAAGCTGTTCATGCTTGGACGCCAGTTCTCTAGCGGCAGCGCCTTAAACAGGTACGCCGCCTGTTCGATCTCCGAGAAGCGTGCCTTCAGCTGCAGCAATAGGCAATCCAATAGTTCCTCATAGGCCAACGTAATGTTTACGAGCGTATCCCGTGCGGCTTTGTAGCAGAACTCTCGGGTGGCTTGATGGATAAAGCCAATCTGCGGAAGCATGAAAGTCATATATAACCCAAGGCAAGCATTTTTGTGTGTTACCTACCTGAAAGATGGTCAAGCAAATGATGCGTATAATAGGCCAGTCTTTGGTGCGATCGCGTGCATTAGCCATTTCGAAGAAGGCTTGCAACAGATAGTACATATCCTCGGGTGACACATCCGCATTGGCCACATCAAATTTGCTCCAGAAGTCCATCTGAAAAGCTTCCTCCGGATCAGCGACCAGTTGGATGCTCAAGTCGCTGGGAAAGCCGACATTAAGGTAGTAGAACAGATGCCAGACGATGTCCGCATGGAGCGTGGTGTAGGGCAGCGTGGAAAAGTACTGCCAAGTGCCCAAATTGCGTGAGCGATAAATGTAGCTGCAGGCGCGGATGAGCAGCGCCTGCAGTTCTAACTCAATGCGTTCACAAAGCTCCTGCGGCTTGACCAGATTGTTGTTCCTGCGAAAGGGGGAAATCGAATTGGAGCTCACGCATTTCAAGTTGGACTTACATGAACAGCTCGTGATAATCGGCGACATATTGCAGTGAGTGGCGCACCAGGCGACCCAGTCGCTTGGCCAGCTGCTTGTAACGCTCGTTGTTGTAGGTAACCATGCCCTCGCCCACAGTCTCCACCAGTTGGGCGAAAAAGGCCACCACGGTGAGCATCTGTTGAGGTGTAATCTTGTCCGCATCAATGATATATTCTTCCAGAAATCGTTCAATGCGCAAAGCGGAACTGCAAAACATGCAAAAAACAAATTATTTCAGCTTCTCTATATATATTGTTGAACTTACGTGAAAAGCTTATCGAAGGGCAGCTGATTCAGCAGTGCAATCAGATCGGCCTCCTTCAGCCCAACACACTCGCCCGTGGACGTGAGCGTGTCTTCGCCATCGGAGTCCACAACTATCCAACGATCACCGCCACCAGCGGCCTCTGAGAGGTCCCTGTGCGCCTGTGCCTGACTCTTCAAAAAATCGTTGCGCTTTTTAATGGGCAACAAAAGGATTTGCAGCACGGCTATACAGTGATTGATCTCTGGCGAGTTCAGCGCTAGCGGCAGCTCAGTCGGCTCCATGCCCTTGGTTTTTGGCAGTGCCTGCACCATGCCTGGCAGCTGTAGAAATTCCGCTGCCCAGGCGCCAACTCCGCTGGGGCAGCGCAAAATGTTGAAGAGCAGAAACCAATGATCCTCCTTGGTGGCCAGCAGCAGTTGCAATGCGACAAGTTTACGTAGCCATTGCTTCAGATCCGCATCAAAGTTCTGGCAAAGGAAAACAAATTTCTTAGCGAATGTTGAGAATGTTGTGGTTACCTTTATTAAATAATACCGAATTGGGACTGGGCCGTCTTGCAAAGCTGAAGAGGATGCAGATGGCGCGTCTTAGCTGGGCAACGCACTGTAGAGCAGCTGCATCCAGCTGGCCGTGCAATACAATGTCTGTCTGGCCATCCACGTGAGGATAGGCGAGCAGCTCGTTGATGATCTGATCGATTTTCACTTTAGCTATTTTGGCCGTAATAAGATTTGTGGTGTACGTGTGGCACACCAGGTCGTAGAGGGCTGTCAACGCCGTCGTGGCAGATTCCAGCCTGATCGGATCAACTTTAATTCGGCTGCAAGTGTAAAGTTGGTTATTATTGGATTGGGCCTGTTGTGGCCACTTACTCGTAGGTGACGCTCTCTCGAACGATGTTGCCGTCGCCGCAGGTGGCGCTGAAGCTTTTCGTCACCGGTTTACGCTTCCACACCACTTGCTGTGTGTCCAGGCACTTCTTGCGCTTCTCCGTGACGTCGTGCAGATTCGAGGATAGCTTACCCTGCAGCTGGTAGTACTCGTGCAGTGCCAGATATAACGGATCTGTTTCGCTAGATTCAAGGAGCGTGTTCATCAGGAACTCCAACTCGAACTGCTTTACCAGCTCCAAGTCTGTGCACTGATAGATCTCCTTCAGCTGCGCACTGCTAAACGGTTTCAGGTGGCTGCTGGCCAGCGCACAGCCCGTTAAGCGCGCCACCCGCTCTTTGTACACAATCTGCGTCGTTTCCTCCTCGATGAGTGCGTTGCTCACGCGTATTGGCTGCAGATTCGGATATTGCACTAAAGGCACAGTGGCCACACTGGGTGCACATGGTGCGCTGGGCGCCGTTTCGAGCTCGTCATTAACTGTTATTTCCTCTTGCGTATCTGTTGCTGTAGTTGATATCTCTTCGTGTACTACGTCACCTGATATGCAGCAATCATGACTAACAATGGCTTCGGCCTTGTTGCTGCTGCTGGCCAGTGCAGCCACACGCTCGAACTCCTCCAGCAGCGACGCATTTTCCACTTCTCTTTGTTCTTTGCTACAACTTGTTGATAAGTCATCGTTTTCCTCAGTGCTCTCTTCTTCTTGACGGCGCTCGTGGCCGGACCTTTGCCTTTTGGTTTTCTAAAATATTATTGTTGTTTTGATCGCAATTTGTTTTCTATCGCCATTGCACAGAATACATACTTCTTTTTTTGGCTTTGCCAAAGTAGCCATTTTTATTAATAGACAATTAATTTACGAATTCTACTTGGTCTCCGAAGACCTTTTGCGTGTTTCTCATTTCGCTATGGTGCTAACAATAAAATCCCCTACAAATTTCTGATTCTTATTGGTAGTGATGGACAGTTTTTTTAGCCAGATTTAACGATATGCGTAAATGCATATTGTGGGGCCTTGCATTAAATAATGATATTATTAAAAAACTCATATATTATTATTATTTATGCTCGGTTGTCTAATTGTTAATTTTATTTTGGTTTTCCTGCAACTTTAGTGCATCAAATTTATTGGAGTTGGCTTTTATCGAGCTAATAAACCTGCGCCAGCACTGTTGCTTAACAGCTGTTAACGAAATCGTTATCGAAAAACAGCTGATATACGTTTCGATGGTCAGCACTGTAATTGAGAAATGGCAGCACTGTTTGCATTTAATAGTTGACGAAAATTTAACGATACATTTAAAAAATTTATTGTAACGGTACTTTTACTTTCTGTTTTATTGCGATATTCTAATTTATACATAAAATAGATATCATATATTTTGAAAATGTATAGAAAAGACGTTTAGAGGTTATAGTTGCTTAAAAATAATTAACAATGACAATAACAATATTATTGTCCCAAAATGAATAATGAATAATATTTCGTTGAGTTTTTTATTATTGCTTTTTATTTAAGAGAATTGCTTTTTTCCTTTTTTTTCAAATCAAATTTCTTATAAGACGGAAAATAAATTCTTAAGTGATCACTAACAACATTTTTTTTTTACAAATATTTTAAAAAGTATTTTTGAGTTTAAATTTAGCCAATAGTTTTTGTCAAACGAATTTCCATGAAATAAATTTTTTTTTGGGAAGTATCTATTGTGTAAAAAGCGAATTAGGTGTATAAAAACAACCTGATTGGCAATATAAAAATTGTATTCATTAAAAAAAAGTGAAATTGTAACTTTAAAATCCAACTCAATTCTCAGTTTGTGCATGTTGGCAATTAACTTTTATTTAGATACTTTTATCAATTGCATAAAATGATGACAAGTTTATTGTTATTGCATTTGCTTAAATATACATAAGTACATACACGTTTAATTGGATTTATACGCAACGCAACTCGAGCATCTTTCGAAAATATTGCAGTATGCGCACCTGTCTACTCTTGTACAATAATCACAGCATTTTTATCGACTTTATACACGGAAGGCGTACGAGCTACTCCTATCAACAATTAGTCTACACGATGGCTTAGCTTACGACCTATAGATTAACAATATAGACTATATTTCACATATATATATATATATATGTTTTTGCGGAGGGTGTCAATCTGGTGTATCAGGTCGTCTTTGAGCCAAGCTCTCGGTAAATACCCGCCTCACCCGAGGGCACTGTCTCCAGCTGTATTCGGCTGGCATCGCAAATGGGGCTGCGCTGCGCTTTGTTGGCAGCCTCGGAGTTGCTGGTGAAGACCACAGCAATGGGATTCGTTTTATCCTTTTCATCGGGCACGTGCGTCTCGCTGGCATCGAAGGCATGATTGATCTTCTCCTCCTTGTTGCATGTGGTTGTCGCCGACGAATTGCTGCTGCTGCGCCTGTTCAGCCCGGATTCCTCCTCGTGCTTAATGTAGTATGGCTTGGGCACGTTCAGGCGTTCGTAGCACCGAAAGATGATCGGATGCAGCAGCTTGGCATCGTACTCGTCATCCGCGTTCTGGGTCAGGCAGCTGATCAGCGTCCCGATGAGCACCGTCAGAGCTGTGCCAATCAAACTGTAGTACATAAAGCTGATCGAATAGAACGACTCCAAGGCAGTTCTACAAACGGGCAAAATCTGATATATATGTTCTGTCTGAATATTGTATCACAATTACCTTTCGGTACCTTGGGCGGTTCGGGGCGTGGCATCTATAAAGGTTTGATTGTAACCATCGAGAGGCGTGTGCTTCAGCAGCCAAGGCAGCTCATCGATGCCGCTGCTGGGCTTGCCAATGGACCGTGAGAAGGTTGAGTTGGAGCAGCCCTGCAAATATTAAACAAAATGAATTATGCCTATATATATATATGCATATATATCCTTACATCTGTGGAGGTGGGCAGCATTGTGGATGGCTTGCCAATGGTCATGCTGCCGCCAATTATCCAAAGCACGAAAGCGCATGCCGTTATCATTCCCGCGGAGGTGCCCTTCCAGTTGGCCACTGGCACCATCATGGCCAGAATGAAGCAGCCCAGCAGCGGCCCAGAGGTCGCCGAGAAGACCAACAGCGAGGACTCGATGACGCCGGAGAGCAGACCCACTCCGAAGGCCACGCACATTATAATCAGACCGCAAACGATGGTCACAATTTTAATGATGCGCAACTGTTTCTTGTCGCTGAGACCCTTAAATTTAGGCAACTGCGACACGAAATCCTCCCAGCAAACGGTGGCCAGCGAATTCAGGTTAGATACCATCATGCTAAAATAATACAGATCGTGGATTAGCCAAAATACTAAAGTAAGAAAAAAATACTACAAAATTCGTACTTCAAATTTTACCACGATTCGAGCCAATATGCTAGAAACGTGTGTTAGTTGCGTATTTGTATTAGCTACAAATTAATAAGGTAAAATATAAAAAAATGTCATGAATCAAGTATAAATATCATATTTGGACAAAATCAAGATGAAATTTCTCAGTTCAAGTTTTGTCAATATTGCTTTACGTTTGTTGTTTGTATTGAAAAGGTACTTGAGTTAGTACAAATTTTCTTAGAACAATACAGTTTCGTACTTATTAAATTAAATTAAATAAATTATTCTCATAATTCGGCATAATTTAGGACAACTAGGACTACTAAAATTTACTGTTTTGGGGATTGAAAAAAGCTAATTTGATTTAAGTATTTACTCATTTTATGTACGAATTGAACTTGATTCATATTTTCAGTGCAAGGCACAGCGAATGGATCACCTACCAGAGTGCGCCATTGAAGAGTGTGGCCATAAAGATGCCCACAAAGCCGGGCAGGAAACCCAGCTGATCCTCCACGAAGAAGGGCAAAATTTCATCGGGCTTCCGAATGTAGCCTTCGGCATACGGATCGCAATTAATGTATGTGGAGTAAATGACCATGCCCGAGAGCCAGGAGAGCGCAAAGAATATAAATACGATGGGCACGTTGCTCAGCATGACCCTAAATAAAAAGAGAGCGTGTCAAAATCAGGAATTGGATTCTGGAAAACAATGGGGAAAACTGACCTTCGCACCTCCTTGAGCGTCTTAAGGCTGACGTAGCGCTGCATAAAGTTTTGCTGGCAGCCAATCTGTGAAAGCGACATAAACAGCTGTCCCAGCCAAGCAGAGGTGGTGTCAACGCGCACCGATAGATCCCCGGTAAAGTTCCAGAAGTTTAAGCGACCTGCGGAATGAGACGAAAGTCGAAGGTTGGAAAAAATAAATCCAGCGCGTGGCAAGGAAATGTGTATGTTTTCTGTTTTGTACAGTGGCATACAAAAGTATTGGCATCGTGCTATGTTTAAATCTATTTCATATTTAATGCTAATTTTAAATAAATAAAAATATTCGTTAAGTTATCTAATAACCTAACCTAACTCATACAACAGAGGTTTGTGTCTTGGACGAAACAAATTTAACCGCTAGCTGCGTCTACTGGCCACTAGATGGCGACAATCTATGCCATGTTTCTAGTGTTTTCAATTCGCTTAAATAAAATAAAATAAATTAGTTGATCCCAAGAACGTCAGAGAATAGGGCAAATTAAAAATGCATGCTGTGCCAATACTTTTGTGCATGCATTGTATTTGTAAGGCATGCCATATGGGTCGATTCCCAGCGCTGAGCAATTCGCGGAATGACAGGCAACGATTCAAACTAAAGTGACAAACGCGCTGCCGTCAGACATTTATTACTGTCGTCACACAGCCGCGTCCCAGCTCCCAGCTACCCATCCCAAGTTGCTGTTGCTGTTGCTGCTGTTTTATATGCCGCTTTTATCATCATCATTTATGTGCATAATGAGCCGACGCATCAGCAGCAACAGCAACAGCAACAGCAACAGCAATAGAAACAAGAGCAACCTAAAATGGATGCCATTTTAATAGTCATCATTCGTCAGCATAAATATGAAACTGGCACACACACACACACAGTGCCATTTGACAGGACACGCTAATAAGCTGCTATGATCAATCGAAGCCAATCTGACTGGCCCGAAACCCCCTTAACTGATTGCTCACCATTGTCACGGTTCAGGCGGTAAACGTTCTTCGGCCCGCCGCTGGAGATGGTCCCTTGGATGCAGACCGCAACGGTAACCACCAGAATGGTTATAGTTTGGATCACGTCCGCATTGATGGCTGCCTTCAGGCCGCCCTAAGAAACAAATTGAGATGGGTCAAGCGATGGTTTTTGGTGGGAATTGGTTGATCCTTCACTTACCAGAATGGTGAAGCATATGCAGATGGCGGACATGCCGACTATCGAGGCCCAGTAGGGTATCCCGATGACCGCGGACAGCGCCACGCTGGGCGTATAGACCGTGATGCCCAGGTTACAGATTTGCCGTACAATATACGTCGCGGAGGCCAGGCAGCGAACGGTGCGGCTTTTGAATCTGAAATTGAGCAGCAGATGGTTGGCGACAGGTGAAAGCACGGTGCTCGATTTACAGCGCTAATTAAGCCACAGGAACGGGAACGGGAATGGGAACAGCAAATGGGTAAAATGGGAGGCGGAAGAACAGCGGACTTGGCCTCTCATTTATTTACTTTTATTAGCTGCGTTTATTAAAGTTTTAATGGGCTTGCCCTTTTTATGCGCGCGTTCACATTTTTTTTTTATTTTATTTTTTTTATTTTATGATTTACTGCAGCTGTAAAATGAGGGCGCTTACAATAAGTGGGCGTGGCAGCTGCAGCTCCTGTTTCAGGTCCCGCAAATTTACGACAGGACAAAACGAAGGCAAAAATTGTTAGCGTCTAACAACAAAACGCCATCAAAAATTGGCGAGTTGGTAACTCGTTGTGATTGCTTTTATAGTTGTGTCGGGTTTTTATGATGCAGTCCCCTCGCCCGCGGCGGCGGGCACATGGCTATAAAAGTGTGTGTGTTAATTTGATGTAAAATACGCCAAGTGGCCCAAAGAGCTATCCAGTTTCGGCCCTTTAACGATCGTTTAGTATGCGCTTGTGGTCGTTCGTGTAACGAACTTGTTGCTGTCTCATCTACCCTAGGCTTTATGGCTGAAGGGGAGGGCCCCCCCTGATCGAATGAACGGATTCAAGTGGAAACTATAATTTGACTTGCAAAACTATGTCATTAGCTTTGTTTGTTTCAAGATATTTCTCTAGAGACATATGCTTAACTTTATTGCATTTAATGCCATATTCATCTTTTTATACGCGTTCAATATGCGAAAGGAGCATATTTATATATTTTAATCTATATATTATTATATAGCTATATATTATTTATATTTATTTTGAACTCCCATAGCTTTGTGAGAAATGCGCCGAATTTCATGAATAATGACGTTTTGGTCATGATTTGTCCTATAGACTAATGCAACGTTTAAAAATTTTTTTTTGTAAAAAAAATATATAATCCTAAATCTTTACTCAATTTCAAACAATTTTTTTCAAAATTAAGAATTACGAATTTATGTGTTTATTCGATTGTTTTTGGCTTTATTAGCATAAAAATCGAAATTTAAACTGATTTTAGGGCGTACATTTTATTTTTGTTAAAAATTACGCCCCAATTGAAAAAATTTTGACATATAAATTTATCGGACCTGTATCTCCATTTTAAAAATTGTTTTACAAATTTACGTATAGATTGATTCTACATTTAAACAAAAACATGAATGTGTTATTGAAAATTTTTTTTTAAATCTATGAATTATTGAAGAAACTTTTAATTTCAAATTTCACATTTATTGAATAATAATTTCTTTTTAAGCAATTAAAAGTGGGTCCTATAATTAAATAACTCAAGCTCAATTTTTAAGTATTTTAACAGAAGTGTGTGTCTTTCAGTAAAATAAAATAAACAGTTCAAAGAAGACTTTTCTAATGAATTTCCATTTGGATTGCAGCAATTTAAGTCTAATGCATTAAATATTAATTTCTATAAGCTGTAGAAAATGTTCTACTACCCACAAAAGTGTTCACTTAAATACTTTTATTAATTCTAAGTTTTCAACTATTTGCACTTAATCTTAGTTTACAAATTTTATAACATTTTCTGTGCTTATAAATTCGAATGCCTGCGGTCCATGCATATGTATTTAAAATGTTTATAATTTAATTTATTGCATTCAATGTTTGTACAAATATACAGACAAATTTGGAGAATGATTTTATTGTTTGCTTTGTCTTTATGCACAAATTTTCAATAACCGCCAAAAGACATAAACATTATTAATAAAGAAATATATATGTATGTATATATATATCAATATGCAAAAGGCAAATGTCTGACTATTTACTGTGATAGAACATAAATATTTGCTTAAGTGTGTGTGTGCTCTGCTCAAAATAAGCAATTATGACATATGTGTGTGTGTGCGTGTGTGTGCATTAAGCTGACTGCATAATCCAGTATTGTTTGGCTTTATTGATGGCACACTAAATGATTAATAGCCACCTAGAAATAGACAGTTATTAGTCCGTGTTGTCATCAAGCCCAGGCTTATCTGCATGTTCATGCCGTAGCTGCTGCTTGGAAGCACTAAGAATGAATGATTGGCTGACAAATGAGCCGTCTTTGGGCTGAAGAGGTCCAAGAGCATCGAGCAAGTCATAAAAATGATGTTTGAAAAGTAAATTAAGTGTTGCATTTTTAATATGCGATGAAGGACGCGATGTGCGTCAATCAATAAGCAAACATCAATCGTCCAACCCCAAACTCCCCCTCACATTTGGTTAAGCATTAAGGGCGCTTAAATGCAATATTATAACCGTTATGTAAATGTACAGCTCGGCGCGGCTTACAGCGGCTTACGTTCTTCACAATGTGTACAACATGTCGTATGCGTTATATTTTAATTATGACAACGCTGACCCAGATAAGTATGCGTGTGGGTAAATACGAGGGAATGTAAATAGTGTGAGCCATTGCCATAAAAATATCCTGAGCACAATGCAAGTGCCACCGTCGCTTTATTAAAAGGCCATTAAGCGTGGCAATCGAGCGGTCCAATTTGCGTGGGGCTAATGATGAGCATATTAGCAGGCGTTGCCGCAGACCCCAAATTGCAAGGGCGTGTCAATTGAATAGCAACAAAGAAACAGAAATAAAGAAAGAGGGAGTGACTGAGAGAGAGAGAGAGAGGGATCTCTCCCTAGGCAAACGTTTATTTAGGCATTTGTACATGACGCTCTTGATTGTTTTTCGTTTTCTTGTTGTTGTTGGTATTACATCTCTTGTAACGGAAATTGATAAAGAAATTTTATTGTATCCAACATGAAAATACAACACACACACGCACACAAACGCACACACACACACACACACAACATATTGTGGGCATTCTCATGCCAAAATCTCTTCACAATTTTGGACGGCCAGCAGGACATCTCTCACAGCTCGCTTGCGGTCAAATTTTGCCTGATATGTCAATTTAATATGATTTATGGGATTTATTGTTGCTGCCGCTCTTTGTGCCTTTGTCTATATATGTCTATCTATATATATGTCTGTGTGTTTGATTCCCTTTGTTGTCTTTCGCTTGTAGCAATTGTTTTTCATTTAGCCTGTTAACATTGAGTTCATCACAATAAGTGCTCTGCATCTATTTCTCTCTCTCTCTTTCTCATTCTCTCTCTCGCTGTTTATCTCTACCCATCTCGCTCTTTATTCGATTGCCACTCTATCCTCTATTTGTTTGAGTGATGACCCGAGGCTTTCGCTGTCTGTCTGTATGCCAGTTGATTGAGCGCTGTTTGGCACAGCGGGCGGCTTTTGTTCTATAGAATTTAATTGATTTGCCTCACAGCGGACTCACTCTCGTCCGTTCTCTCGCGCGCATCGCTATCCGTTTCTTTATTTAAAGTTAAGTTGCAGTGCAAAGCGTATTTAAAGCCGCGAATGTCATTTAATAACTTTAAATTATATGTACGCGCCACAAAGTATGCAATAATTGCTACAGCAATGCCGTTCATGCGATTACCAGCAAGGCCGCAATAATGCAATATCCACTCAACCACCCACTCACCCCCAATGCATATTGCCAGGTTGCCCACTCACCCACAATGCATATTGCCAGGTCTTTCTCGCTCTAACTCTCCCGCATTTATTTGTCTCTCTCTCTCTCTCTCTGTCTCTCTTTCACCTTACATTTATTGAATGCATCAGTGCCTGCTGCGGCGTTGTGGCGTTTTGTTAGTGTGGCGCTGTGGTGCCGCACACAGCCTGTGTAAACCGCTTAAGACTGCCTGGGAGCTTTGTGCATTGACAATTCGCTTAAGCCCGGACACATCATTTATCAATTCTGAGCCAGTTCGGTTATGGACAAAAGCATAAATTAGAGCCCAAATTTAATATGGCCCGAACCGTGGCTGGCAACTGGGAGCATAATGCGAGCCTAATCGCTGCTTTGGGTGGCTCAGATTGCTCTGGTCCTCTGCGTCGAGTTAATTTTATAATCAGACGCGAATCTGTTGCCAACTGGGGAGTTGCCTTTTGATTGGATTAAATGCTGCGCATAAATAAACATAATCAGGCATATGTTCTGAGTGGGTGCCAGAAACCTGTACCGATAAAACCCATCCATATGCCAGGAGCGGCAGCTAGCAGCAACTGACGAGTAAAAAGGCCAAAAACGTGTTACCGGCAACAACTTTGTTGTCTTTGAATTGCAAATCATGTCGCCACTTAGTCGCTGCCATCATGCCAAAAATGTCCATATTTATGCGTGCATATTGGCCCTCAAAGCTGTCTCTTTTTTTTTTTATACTCTGTACGCTTTATAAGTGGAAAAAGTGGAGTATAATGTTTCTGTGAAAATGTATCTAACAGATCCGAAAATCTTGAGTTTAATAGTGTAATCTATAAATATTGAATATAAATAGTAGTAGTAGTAGTAGTAGTTGTAGTAGTAGTATAGTAGTATTATTTTTTCTATTCGGAAATCTATTCTTTTTTAGTTTGAATTACAACATTGCAACGTTTCTATCATCATTTATAATGTGTAATCGTAATCGCAAATACAAATACAATTTAACTAAAATATAATAAAGTTTACTGTCATTTATTGGACCGAGGCTATTAATTACGACGACACAGCAGATAACAAATTATATTTAGAAGCAGTAACTGTTACCTTTAATTTGTGAAATGCGAAAGTTATTCAACCAAGTTACGTTGGTAAAAATAAATTGCAGCGTAGGCGTTTGTCTACCTGGTAAATTATGTATCAAATTTGCTGCGTGCCACAAAGGGACAACGACTTAATAGACAAGAAAATCAAATGAAGCTATTTTATTTTATATTATAAAAATAAATGGAGCATAAACAATTAATAAGGCAAGAACCAACCTTGTTGTTGTCAAATTAATTTATTATATTATTATTATAAAAATAAATGGAGCATATAATATTTATTGTCCACATTTTGTTTAAATTTCTTTTGTAATTTTTTTCGCTTTGTTGCCCTCTTGGTACAGGGTATCTTTCGTCTAGAGCACTCTTGCGTGCATATTTTTTTTACGAGCTGGCTAACCGTCTTTTGATGTGTGACGTGTGCCCGGGCACTTTGGCTGGCACTTTTGGGTCGTAAATATTCAAGCGGAATTCAAATGCACTTTTCGGCACAGTGGGCGTGTCTCTCACTAAGTGCTAACAAGTGTCTTATTGATCCACCACCAAACCACCATCAAATCAATTTATTTACTTTTACGTATGTATGTGTGTGTGTCCAGCATTGAATTGAAACTTCATTTAATTTGTTTTTTTTTTGTTGTTGTTCATTTTTAAACACAAAACTTGACCATTGAACTTGGTGGCGGAAAAGCAAAAGTCAGCTACAAATCTCAGCCAAGAAATACTCGTAGCACTCGAGCTCAAGACAAGAGGCAAAGGCCATGTGCTGAGTGGCAGATGTCACTTGCGACAGGCTGCCGACAAGTCTGCAAAGGCGATGCGTGCGTGTGTGTGAGTGCGTGTGGGTGTGTATGGGAGTGTGTAAGTGTTGTTAAAATGATTCCCAGCAGGAAATTTGAGCATATAATTGAAAATATATAACTTACTATAGCTAACTATAATTGAATCTGGCGTCAAACCGTATTAATGTCATTTCATAAACTGATTGCAATCATTTATATAATATAACTTTTCATAATTAATTATGATTAACTTCTGTACTTGTTATCTCTTCATGATTTTCATTTTCAAGCCAATATTTCATTTAACAGTTCTGACTGCTTTTTGGTTTTTTACTTCTTCTTTAGGGATGCAATATGCACATCATTTATATTATAAAATAACAAACAAATAATATGTTTAATTGAATTTCATGATCTTTATGTTTCAAGCCAATATTTTTCTTAATAGTTCGGGTTTCCTTTTGTTTTTTTACTTCCTCTTTTTGAGGTATGTTCACGAACCCACAAGCTTAAGTTTACCGCCGGGTTGGTTTTTTGTTTTGGCAAGTTTTCGGCTGTTGGCTGACTGACTCGGTGACTCGGTGACGGGGTGACTGTCAAACTGGGATGCTGGCCTGACAGCGAGAACAGGCGCTATTTATAAACATTATGACACAAACGAATTGTCATACAATTTGTCAACAGCGAACACAAGTGTGCCAGCGTGTGAGACTGTATGAGGGCGGCTTTGTTGTTCTTGTTTTCTTTTTATGAATTCAGCTGGCTTCTGGTTTATTATACCCTAAGCGCTTGAAGGCTTAATCTTTGACTTGATATTTCTAATCCGTATGCCTAACAAGTTTGTTTCGCATAAAGAACATGTACGAACTTTCCATATCTTAATTTAATTAACATTTGAGCTTGTAGCAGGAGAATTAGAATGGGATTTATGTTGATTCAAACTGACGGCTTCCATTCTTGAATAGGGTATTTTACAGCTCATAATTTTTGGTAGGGTAGTGTATTTGATTTGTTTGCTTTTATCAGAGTATATCGTCAATGTCGTTTGTTTGTCATTGCCTCTGCCTGGTTCGTTTTTTTTTTTTGTTTTTTTTGTGTCTTACTTGCGGGCCAAAAGTGCTCTGCCAATTTGTAGCATATTCACTTATCGGCCTAGGCGACTTTGTCGTCGTTGCCATTGCCAATTTTGATGGAGTTGTATGCATAAACATGTAGCGGCACGCCAGTTGGGCTGACAAGCGACAATGAGCCCTCAAATTTGTAACAACTTTTTGTTGCCCGGGCAACATCTTGTCTCGCTGCGCACCCCGCGTCCCTGCCAGCCCAAACAGCCCTTTTGGGGCTGTCTTAAATGTCATTGGGCTGTCATCAAACTAAATCGCACATGAAATTCACCATGTGTCTCCAATGTGCACATCTGGATGGGGCTAATCGCAGCCAAGCACAATGCCACTAACCAAGATTGATGGCCCCAATGGTGGCAGAGCTGAATTGAAAGTAGCAACTAGCAACTATTCGCATCGTATAATTAGCTGAAGTGCAATTCATGGCAACTATAAAACAAAATTAACTATACTACAGTGGACACTCGAATATAAGGCAAATTAAAATTCTATAAGATTTCAAAACAATTTTAGTCTGTTTTATTTTCAGAAAGTTTCAATTGTCCAGCGACTACTGCATATTAATCTCTAGTTAATGCCAGCAAATGTTTGCTACTTCTATCAAATAACTGGTATTATTTGTTGAGCTGCATTGAGTCCCGTCCTGCCATCAATCATTTGCAGCTTGTGCTATATTTAAATAATTTCTCAATTTCTCACAGGTTCGCCCACTCTGCCAAATAAATTTGAATCAAATTATGTTGCTACTCGCTGCCAATGGGCCCCACCCGCAATGCCGCCTGCGATGATTTGCCTCAAGCTGGCTGCGCCGCGTTTGTCAGTCTTAGCAATTAATTGAATTCTGTTGTCGAAACTGCAAACATTTGATAACAAATTAGTTTACTAATTTCAATCTTAAAAAACAATTAGCCTGCTTGGGCGGACGGGAGGCGACTTGACAACTTGCGACAGCTACGCGTAAAGTTGGCAAGTTGCAAGTTTGAGAATTTCGGTGTGTCCCGCGTTAGAGTCCCGACACGGCAAGGACAAATATATAGATTATTTGGCCTGTCTTTGTCTGCACACGGCTTGTTTGTTGTTCATTTTTTGTTTTTTCTGTTTTGTTTTTTTTTTGTTTTGTTTTGTTCAAAAACGTTATTCAAATTTATTTAGCGCGCTGAACAACAGCCTGTTTTCGTCCTGTGCCTGACATGCTGCTCTGTCGAGTCTCATTTGGTGCTCTTAATGAAGAATAAAACTGTAGGGGAGGGATGGCGCGATAAGGGCCAACATGTTTTCTTGGCGTCGACCATTCGCACGACGCATTCGTGAAATTAAATTGAATGTTGGTATAACAATTTTCATGTTGTCGCTTTGCCCTAATTAAATTCTGTCGTTCCTCATGTTCAACTGAGGGTACTCACCTTAGATCGATGTACTGATAGACAGAGGTAATGCCCAGGTTGAAGTAGACGGGCACAAACATAAAGCAGACAATCGGATAGGCGGTCATCATACCGTATATTATTTCCCACATGGCCGACCCGCGGTAGTAAAGTTCACTCGGATACCCTGCGAAACAAACAATTATGCGGCATTTAATAGAGATTTGGTTATCCACAGATATAACTAATTGGTGAGTAACTTACCCAAAACTGATCGTACACCGAGTGTGCCGCGTGCTATGGATATCATGACGGCCACAAGTGAGACACCGCCGGTGGCAAAAACATAATCCGCCTTGCTGCGTTGCTTGGTTTTGCCGAAAATGCGCGTCCAGAGTGGCCCCAAGACAGTAAGCGCTATAAATGCCACGAACATGAAGTAATCCCAACCCAAGGTGCTCAAATCCTTGGCCATGTTGCTGCTGCAACGATATGAGAACAGAAATGCAAAAATCAAATGGCAACTTGGTCAAAACAGCTTTTCAGCGGCCAACCGCCAGAGGGAAATGACGTTGTGCGGATAACGGGGGATTGTTGGGGGGGTTGGGGGAAGGGTTGTTGTCAAAACGTTTTCTAGCATAGTTGAACATGTGCATATTAGTCACGCTCGGTGCACATAATGCCGACACCGTGTTGACGACGAAACTTTGGCTACATTGTTGCATATCCACAGGCGCGTGGGCAGCGACTGCGGTTGCCCGGCGAGCCCCTCTGCGCGGCATAACCCATGCAAGAAGCCAACCAAACAGTTGCCCAGGGGGAATCGAGGGAATCTATGTTGGCGCCAGAGCAAATGAGTTAAAACAAAGCAAAATGTTGCGCACTACAAAATTTATGGACTGTGTCCTTTGCTCGCTCTGCTGACATTTGTATTCATGCCAGCCAGACGTTGACTTTGTGTGTGTGTGTAGTGTGTGTGTGTGTGTGTGTGTGTGTGTGTGTGTGTAGGTGCGGCCTTAACTACGACAAGTTGGTAGTGGCCCACAAAGCGCGTCGCTTATGTGCGATTTGGTTGGCAACTTTGTGTTTTTACTTGTTCTTGAAGTGACGCCAAAGCCAACTGTTGATCCGCTTCTGCTCGGCAACCAAAATAGTCTAACATCGAATTGCTTAGATCAACTTGTGTAATCTAAACATGTTACTCCCCTGCAAAGATATTTACGATTCTGTCACGAAATGCACAAATCAATAAAGAACACATCCAATAATATATAGTTGAAATATTCTTGACATACATCCGACTGTTTGACTGACTGTTGATTCTTTAGCTATTTAAGCCAGCACTTAAATCGGGTTTCAGGTTTTTTTGAAGAACTACGTAACCTGCACTTAGCTCATCTTTGAACTTATATAGTTAATCAGTATGTGACTGACATAGTGTCGTCTTTCTGTTGGGTCTCTTATTGGAACTCTCAGTCGACAAAATGTTTTTTTTATGTGTGACAAAAAGTAAGAGCTACTGCTCCTATTTTATAAGACCTCAGACCACTATTGCGTATAAATCCTATTTGAACGATCGCTCAAAATAAGTTTTTTTTAAGCAAAATCTTAGCTGTTTTAAGTTAACATTTTAGTATATGAGTAAGAGATATAATTATTTAAATAACAAAAGTATATGACTACACAACCATATATGTATAAATATATATAAAGATGAGAAATTCCTCTTTGCCTGCACCTCTTTTGTCGGTGTAGAATAAAGCATTTTATTATCATGAACAAAAGTATATATTAACTTTTAGTTTACATTTTAAACTTAATTGATATCTATTTTTTTATTGGCAGAACTCTTATTGATATTCGTTTTTATTACATCATACAATGTAATTGTTTTAAACCTGAATTATCTGATGTTATTCATACGACCCATTAAATAAGCATCTGTGTAAAAATTGTGAATTTATTGCTGATTCGATCATCAGCAACGTTTTGATGTCCAACTAATTGACAACATTTACCATGCAGTTGTGCGTGCGTATGTGTGCGTGTATGTGTATGTGTGCATGTCGTTTGCCATCCTTTAAGCTTTTATCTGACACTCAGTCTGGCTTTTGTTTTGCCTTTCTGTCCAAACTATTAGTCATGTTGTTTTTTAGCTTTGTTTTGGATATTTTTTGTGCTATTTTTTTTTTCTGTTAAAGGTGGAGTCACATCTGTCCAGAGCTGACAGCTGTCCAGTTAAGCGGGCTAGACAGTCAGCCTTTTCTTTGGTCATGTGATAAGCAGTAGCCAACAAGAGCAAACCCAGGGCCAAAGGTCAACCAATGTGTGTGTGAACTTGTGCGCAAAATGTTATTTTCTGCTTGCTGAGCTTAAGCAAATTATCCGTGTTGCCAGCGCTTTGTTACCTGCTGCTACAGCATCTGAGTCCGCTTAGCCAATGCTTGAGGGTCGTACAGGCTGCTAGTCGGAAAGAGCAGTTGACAGAGGAAGACAATGTGTGCCCTATTGCCCCACCACCATTGCCTTTTCCAATAGACAGCAACGACAATTTGCGCATATTTTCATCAAGTATGTAAAATGCTGCCAAAACTAAACCACACGTATGCATAAGTAAGCAGGGAGCTCCATCTTGGAGGAGGTGGTGTTTGATATTTCAAAGTTTTACATGGCGTATAATAAAAGTGGCGCTAAAGTAGACCATAAAAGATGAAGATGGAAGGAATATTGCAGGCGTAAAAAGCTTTAGCGCTCACATCATCGTCGTTCGACCTACCTTTCTCCCCATTCCACCTCCCACCCCAAAAAAAAGCGCTTGCAGTTAATATTCATGCACTTTTGGCGCAGCTTGAAAAATTATACGAAACTTGGCGACATGTGTGCGATGAGATGACGAAGGAGTCGTCGATGCCAGGGATCATAAATTATAAAGCAGCTTGTAGCAGCAGTTACAACAGCAGCAACAACAAGAACAACAACAACAACAACTATACCAACAGCGCCAACCTCAGAGAATCGTTGACATGTCGTGAATCTTGGCGGGCCATTGTGTGTGTGCCTGAAACTGACAGCCAAAATGGAAAGTTATTAAAAAAAACGGAAGCGTGTGTTAACGAAAGGACTCCAAAGGAGGAACGAGAGGGACAGAGAGAGAGGGCGAGAGGGCGAGGACATCGCATAAACAAAATGTGTGTGCCATTCATGAAATATTCAGCATGCGTGACACAAGAACCAAAAATCTGCTGGATAATGCGCCAAAAACTCAAGTTCTCAGTTCAATGAAAATATCAAAAACACATTTGCAAGAAGCTACTTAATTTGCTATTGATGGGCGCTTTCGGCCACGCCTCTCGTCTGCTGCTGCTGTCTATTTTTACATTTACATTTTATTATATTCGTATACTTTTTCCTTCTTCGTCTCTTTCTATTGTGGCATTTCCGCCTCTGCTTTGGCTACTGACAAATTGAAAATGTAATTTAGCCAAAGTGCATCATTGCGTTGCATACTTTTGTGCGCTGCAGCCACGCCCCACGCCGCACGCCCCTCGCAATGACTCGTCTGTTGGCCAGCGTCCAAGCAGGCCAAATGGCAGCGCAAGCTGCCGTTTCACTTTGGCTTAAAGTGCCCGCCATGACGCAAACCGTATGAAAAACTATGGACTTAATTTTTTTGTTTGTTTTTTTGTACCTTTCTTTCTAACACATACACAAACACACAGACACATAGTGAAAAGCGGGAGTTGCATGTTTAATGCATGATTTTGCATTTTTGTAGCATGCCAAGCAGCGAAAGGCGTGACCAGTTGGACACTTGGTCGCCATGGCTTGGTCACCTCCACGCTCCGCCGCAAGCCTTCACTTTGATCAATTTTTATACCCTGTACCAGGCAAATGGGGAATGTATGTTTACAAAAAGTATATAAATTCTTAATCAGAGAGCAGTTGAGTATTTGTAGTTTTCGTTGGTTTTTATGCATACAAAAATTTTTTTTTAATTTAGAAAAACTATCTGATATACATAGATTTTTCTACTTAAATGACTGAAATATAAATTAAAATAGGTTTATATATTTAAAAGGGAATTTTTTGTAAATTAATTTTGAAAAGGTATGAATTTTATAAAATTTGTTTTCGTTGTTGAAATACCTGTATGTATGTGCTTACCCTCAAGTTAGCTGAGAGGGTATTTTTTCAGACTAAGCTCTCAATTATAGCGCTTATGACTTAAACCGGGTTATTATGGTAATTGTCCTGTTAGCTTTAGCTGGGGTGTGGCCCAATCGATGGAAAATTGATGACCGGTCTTAATGTTTAAATGCACTAATGGAACAATCAGGTTGTCAAGCTATTTCGCTTCTGAAGCCAACAAAAGTTCTACTTAAAGTTTGTGTAGCTTAACTTTAAAATCATGTTCCTATCTGTCCATAGATAAATCTAATTTATTAAAATAAAGGGGAAAAAGTTGCACGAAGGGAGAAAATGTAGAAATTGCATATATTGATAAAGAACAGGAAAAAAAGAAAATAGAAAAATGCAATGCAAAAGCAGCTTACAAATTAAAGTAAGGAATAGGAAAGCAAGAATTGAGTTTCGAGTAAATTCCATAATTCCTGCAGTCAAACGCTTTCAAGACTTACGTCCACATAATGTAATAAAGTAAACTTAAGGCATTTGGAAACGTTATGAGCCCAAACTAAATTTATGAGGTACTTGCGATGCTCTGGCAGTAGCTACCCCTTTCGAACACTAGAACCGGAGGGGAAACAACAACAAAGTTGCCAGCATTGTATGCATTTCATTACAATGCATAAAACTTTTGATGCTCGTTGCATTTGCAAGTGGGTTCGGCTAATTAAAGTGCCCGGAAAATTGGAAGTTACGGCTCGCGTCGCCAAGCAACTTTTGCGATTGAAACAGATTTTGCCAATCAAAAATGCATGGAAATGTAGCAAAAGTTTCTCATGATGGGTTTCAGCTTACAGACACAATGGGGGGATAACTTTTTGGACCATCAACTGTTTTAAGCTGTCTTCAGAGCGCTCGCACCTCTTCAACTTAATGTGCTCGCAATCGGGTTTGTCAGTTTGCTCGCAAACTGTCGCCTTACATTTAAGTTTGCCACGCCCCAATTGCCCCCAGCCAGCAGCCCCTTCGGAACTGCGTGCAAAGTGCAGTTAAGTCAAGTGGCTGCAAGTTACTTGTGTTTTGGTTGCTGTTATTATTTTTTTGGTTTTTTTTTTTTTTATTTTTTTTTAGTTATATTTGTGCTGGTGCTTTTTGCAAGGAACTTTCATCGCGTTTTTGTTCTTCATTTTTACCGCACGGCTGCTAAAAGTTGTTAAACACAAAACTTTGCCACTTAATACCAGTTCGAGTAATGAAATACGAGCGAAGCCAACCGTCTCCATTCGCCCCTGCCAGCAGCAAATTGAAGTTGAAGTATGCGGTTCACAAAGTTCTGCCAACATGCAACTGTTTCAACGTTTTTCAATGTTTTTCAACTGCTTCTGCCATTGGTTCTTCCTCTCTCTCTTTTTTTTTTGGGGTTTTCCCTTATTGCATTGGCCAATTGTTTGTTTTGTTCTGTTCTGTTGCGTTGCGTTGTTTTGCTTTTAACCGCTGGTCGCTTTACACATGTTGCCCTTTGAATGCGTCCAGCGCTTTGGAAAAGTTTAGTTCGATTTCCTTTTGACCACGTTCGGTCGTCTGCCTAATGAGAAAACTCATTGGTGGGGGTAGCTGGGACTATGTTGTTGCTGTCACGCCTCAAATGTGGCTTTCGGTTGACTTGAAATATCCCCTTGTTTTGCCCCCGAGCCACCGACGTCAAAGTCATTTATCAAAGGAGCACAGAAATAAATGCTTGCTGCAGTTTTTACTGCTGCTTATTTATCGTACTTATACGTTTTTCTTGTGGCAATTTTTTGTTATTGTTGCCAAATGCCAATTCTTCAAAGGGTTAAAGTTTCAATTACGTACCATTCTTCAAGATAAAAATGTAGATAGAGATTTGGCAATTGTTCTTGACCGACCTTCGAAATCCAGTCGCTAGTTTGGCTTTCACCCTGCTTGTTAAATTTATTTGCAGTCTGACTTTGAATTAGTGTTGCGCGCTCTTCGCAAAACTTTCTTAAATTGTGTGCGACAATTGCAACTGTTTGCGTGATCCTGCTGCCCGTCTGTTGTTGCAGTTTCAAAGTTCTGAGCAATAATTAGGCAGCAATTTATGTGAGTCGC
Source organism: Drosophila paramelanica (assembly GCA_035043915.1). Taxonomy (NCBI): domain Eukaryota; kingdom Metazoa; phylum Arthropoda; class Insecta; order Diptera; family Drosophilidae; genus Drosophila; species Drosophila paramelanica. The sequence continues at coordinate 3,338,477 of JAWNMO010000354.1, read as the reverse complement.
TGGCCGCTGAAAAGAATGCTTCACAGAAGTGGTGCAGGGAAGGCAACCGCATGCTGTTAATTTGATCAACATCGTCCTGGCCAAGCAACGTTTCATCCTGGCAATTTAGTGGTCAGAGCTACTCTTACCCCCAGCTCTCCTTTAATGCTCCGGTCTTGTGTTGCAAACATGCACAACTAATTTCACGTTTTTGCCACGCTCACATCCATGTTCCGGATGCCGCACAGCACCACTCGACACCACTGAATGCTACTCGGCTTGCACTGTCGCCCCTGTGTAGCAGCTGGCTGGGCTCGGTTTTGCTTTTTCAATGACATTTTTTTTTTCCTTCACTTTTGCTTTAACAAAGTTTTCATTACGCGTGCCAGTACTCCTCTGGCACCCTCCAGGACCCTCCATTCAACTGCTCTTCAATTTCACCTGCTGTGGTAGACAATGGACTGTGGCTTTCTGCTTGCGTTTCTTTTGCTCTCCGCGCACATTTCACAAGTAATTAGGTTAGTTAGGCCAGGACACCGAGTGGTGCGACAATGGCGTCAACAGTTTTGCATATTAGCTGTATTAAGGCGTTTAGTGGTCGCCTAGCCATTTGAGGTTCACTCTCCCACAACAGCATTGGTAATCCAAGTTCCCTTAATATTTTCTCTGTTAAATAATATTTTCAGCACATAGCAAATAGCTGCTTGAGTCTCAATGTTATTCATTAAATCTGGATTTTATCGTTTGTATATATCTTAATAATATTGCAACGTTTTCGCAAAACAAATAAATTGATATTTTATTCAACTTCATTGTCAACATATGTATCTCAAATTTTAATAGTTATTAACTTTTAACTTTTATTTGCATTAAATTTAAAGATAAATACGATTCATTTTTCTGGGAAAATTTCTTATTCATTCGTTCAAATACACACTAAAAACAAATGAAATGTTTCAAAATTGCTTAATTTTAAAATGGGCTTCCAGCGAACCAAAGCAAGTGATTTAATATATGACCCAAGAACATCGCATATTGAACTCTGTCAGACTATAATGGGTTTTTTCTATACTCCTATATTGCTGTGATAATGACCGCGCTTAGCGGCCATTGTGTACGAGGTCGCATTGCGTCTCGCTGTCTGGCCATAAATTTGCATTTAAGTGGTCAGGCAGGGGCTAAACAAACTATAATTTGTCTTGTATTTCATGTGACACAACAAAAGGACACTAATCATCGTTTAAAATGTTGCCACTTGACACCCAGACTACTCTCGAACACAACCTGCCCAATCCTTAGTCAGTTTTCGTTGCTTTGCTGACTAATTGAACTAATGAAATGTTTTTGGCCTTGTTACAGTTTTCGAGCGTACAAAACGTTTCTCCAGCTGAGTTTCCTCTTTCTCTTTTGCGCCTGTCTGTGTGTGTGTGTGTGTGTGTGTGTGTGTGTGTGTGTGTGCTTGTGACACCTCAAATTAAAAACCTCTTTTGGGCTACTTGTTGGCCCAAAGGCTGCTTGGTAATAAATTAAGCTTGCAACATTTTGTCACCGAGGAATTGCTTTAAATTGATATTTATGCTTGCTTCCGTTGCTGTCTGCAGCAGGCATGTTTCTGAGTAGCTCTAGTTTAAATTGACATTCGCTTTATGCCACAGCTTATTGCATATTGCGTTTTAATCTAGTTAGTATTTAGTACCAGAGCGCATTAAAGTGGGCATATGCGACTGCATAAGGTATATTTATTCCTTGTCCTATCTGTATGTCCTTTGGTATATTTGCTTATCGGTTTCTATGCCAGTTACTGCTGAACTTTGTTATCTTCAGACTGCTTTTTCTTTGAAAATATAAATGCTTATTTGCAATATGTGTGCGAATCTTATTAATATCAGCCTTCTCTGCAATGAAGATCCGATAGATCGGCAGATATTAACTTGTGGAAGCGACACATCGAAACTTTAATGGTAGAAATTTAATTTTTAAATTCGCATTTTAAAGTTTCAACTGATTTAATCTTTTGTTTAACACGTTTAATAGTTAGTTATTAATTTGTTTCGATTATTATTTTTTCTTTGTTACAGTAAATTTGAATTTATGAATTCATTTAATTGTTCTCAATTTTCTGTGTAAATACATGTTGTTGAGGCTTTTAACACGTACACGTTCACGGATTAACACGCATGAAATTTGATATTTAAAAAGCGAGCACATCGTGTTGAGTCGTGCGTGTTTATACGCAGGGCGCCCAGCTCTAGATCGGGCAAATAAATCTGCAAGGGTATTTAATCTTCGTCAGCCCGTCTTGTTAATTATGTATCTTTCAATTTCAGTGCGTTCGTTTTGAAGCTAGTCAGAATTTTGTTGGCGCCTGTCAAATTGCTTCGATAGATTTTTGCAATTAGGCTCCCTGTTAACTGTTTTTTGCCTGGCCATTAGATTTTCAATTAACTTTTATAGTGCACTAGGCACTGTGCTAGAAGGCGAACGGAAGGCGGCTGTCAGTGCCCGTTATTAAAAGTTTTATTCACTTAGCTTTATAAAAAAAAATTAGTTGGCTCAACGGTTTTTGTGTCATCTGCTGTTGGCCAATATGCAGATCACGCCCCACTGGCCCAACTACTGTTGCCTGCCAAGATAAGAGACAACATTTTCTATGCAGTCAGGACAGGTAAAAATGGCTAGTCAGCCATAAGGCGGGCACCCCCTTTGTGCGCCCTTTTGGCTGCATGTGGCAGCTGCACAAATTGTTTGCTGCCAGCTAAAAACTTTGCTGGCAACAAAGTAATTTATTTAATTCTTGTCTGCATTTTTTGTTGTTCTTGCCACTCAGCTGCTGCTGCTGCTGCTGAAATTGGCAACAGTTGCCCGGCAGCAGTTGTCAGAGCCCCCACGCAACATTGTTGTGGATTTCATTTGAATTTATGCTAAATTGTCAGCTTAAAAATGCGTGTTATCCTTCTGAACGGGCAGTTGTTGTTTTTGCTGTTGCTTTGATTGTTATTGTTTTGGGGGCGTGTTTAAGCGCGATTTGGCTGTTGTTGTCGGGGCTGACGCCTCCGAATTATAATTTCAAATGATTGTACAAATTATTTTGCGTACAATCAGCTGTAATTAGCATATTTAATTATACTTATTTGGCATAAATATTCATGAGACGCAAATTGCATTTAACAGTTGGCAAAGTGTTGACAACTTGAGGACCAACAATTAAGTCGGCTCCGAAACTGTCGCAAATGATAAGTTTATAAAATGGAGTTGGCCAACGCAGATTGCCAACAGCTGAAGCTCATGGCCTGCCTGCGTTTGCATAATTAACTTCATTCATAGATTAATTGATTGATTGATTGAGGCAAATACAACCAGCTGCAATTACAAAGTTGCTCAAACAATTTCAAAAGTTGAAGTTGAAGTTGACATACGCTGACAGATAAACAAACAGCGGAAACAAATAAATAAACACTATCAATATGCAATTAATAACATATGAGGGCTGTATATGTTTATGAGTATGTTTGTTGGCGCCCACATACCCCCTGCCAGGCGCTTAATTGCCGGAAAAAAGTGTACGTTCTTCAATTTCAATGGCACTTGATATGACAGCTGAAATCATCATTACATTTACGCATGTGCAACAACAATAACAAAGTGTAATTTTAATTGTACTTGCAAATACCCCGTGGTGTACAGGTTACATCTATAATATATTTAATTCGGGAAACTTTTAAATTTCAAAAATATTGAATAAATGTATTATTATATTAGTTAACGTTAACCAAATGTATATGTTTATGAGTTTATCTATAGTTGAAAATTTAGCTGAAATACCTTCTTTTTTTTATCTGGGCATAGGGTACATAAACAACTGAAATTACTCATACGTCACGTTTGACAGGTAAGACATTCGCATGTGTCAGCTGCACAAATTTATGTTCGCTTCCAGTTCAGAGTTTAATTAAAGGTAATTAGTCTACGTTGGTTATGGGGTTCGCTGAACAGTAGAGTGCAACATTGAGCTGCAAGTGTTGCATTCTGTGGTTGTCAGCCGCAAATTGGTAAATAGCTGGGAGAAACTCAAGTGCAGTGCGCACAAAACTTAAATTAATTACTGAAATCAATTTAGATGGCCTAAAAGTAGGCAACAGGCGGACGCGCGCTGAACCATTACAAAGTTATCAAGTAATTTGTGTTTCGCTTAGGACAGCAGCAAAATTCAAGCAACTTGTCATAATCAGAAGATTATGTTGCAACAGCAACAGCACTAGCAGCGACAGCAGCAGCAACGAACACCAAACAAACTCATTTAACAACTTGGCAAAACGTAACAGTAATTACACGACAACACAACAACAACAACAACAACAAAAACAACAGCAAGTTTGAAAACACCAGCTTGTGTGGCAACAAAAACAAAGTCACTTTGTGTTTATGCTAAAAACGTTGCACGTCTTGATTGACATCAGCAACAGCAATAGCAACAACACCAACTACGCCGGACTCTACAGTGTGTGTATGTGTGTGTATGCACAGAGTAACTCTCCGGAAAGGAAGAGTTTGTTGTTGTTATTCTCAGGTCCCATTTCGGTCACATCATTTATTAGCCAAGCGGGTGTGTTTGCTGTTGTCGCTAGTACTTTTAGCTTAAGGCTGCTTCTGCTGTTGCTGCTGTTTCCGGCCTTTGTCATAACTTGATGCTAGCTGCTTTATTCCCCTCGGTATGGGTCTAAGGTTGCTCGCATACATAACGAACTCAAATAAAGTTGCAAGCAAGTAAGTTAATTTGCATAGACTTCAGATTGTCGACGCTGTAATTGTTGTTAACTCATTAAGGCGCCTGTCTGTAAACTTTTCAAAACTTGATAACAGCCAAACCAAATTTTCCGGATTGTGTAACGTACCACTGGGGGCTATGTAGGAGTGGCACCTCTGTCTACTAAGGTTCCGGCCGTGCTCAGGGCAAGTGGGGTGGGTTGTTGGTGCCACGTCCAAAATTTTACATAGGTTACGAGAATAAAAATGTGTAGACAGAATAAGAGATCGGAAAGAGGCCAAGAATAAGGTAAAGATGAATGCTCAGTTTTGTCGAGGACTTCAGATGTAAGTGGTCCTCTTCTATACCCTCCCAACCTGTAGAATCAAACAGAAGCTGTCCGACCCTACCCTACGCATACTTGTGGAGTGAGTTACTTAATAGTGCCCATGAAGACGATAATTAATGGATTAGATCATAATTTCATTCAAAGTAGTTGCGGAAGTATTTAATAATTCGTTTTTCATTTTACTTTAGTATTTACTTTAGCGTGATTTTCTTCAGGGTTCTCACGATCAAGATATTAAAACTATAAATTTAACAATGCTAAAGCTATATGGAATATACAACAAAATCTTTGATAATTCGATAATAATTACGATTCTAGTGAACCCTATTCATGGCTTGACGCGTCTCAGTGTTTGAGGCTACTTTTGTTGCACAATACGTTAAATCTTACATTTCGGCTGTGCCGTACTCACAATACCAATCTTAGTATCCCTCGATGTCAGCAGGCCTGTTGACGGTGATGATGACTGTTGGATGTTAAAAACAATATGATATGCAACAAAAACACGCGACAGCGCTAATAGCTATGAATAAAATTGTACAAAGCGATATTAGAATTCAAGGATTGTATAAAGATTAAATTAATTTCAAAACTTCTTCCTTAAATAGCAATTATGCAACGAATCGCAATTTCATTTGACATGTTCCCACGTGGAGTTTACTCGGGGAGGACTCGCTGCAACGGTTGCCGGATGTGACTGAGTATCAGGCTACTGAGTACGCTTAGAGCTTGGACTTGGGCATTAAAGCTTGCTGGGTGGCGTGACTCAGTAGATCCCGCGTGGTTTAATGCATCATGTTAAGGCTTAGTGACTTAGCATCGAGACCCGATATTTCGCGGTCTTGGCTACGCTCGCCCCTTCTGCGTCACGCCTTTGGCGCGACTCTCGAAATTTACCCGAGGCTGTGTGTTACTTTTGTCCTGGACACAGAGACAGTAACCTTCTTCTGAAGAGAAAGAACGACTTAAGGGAGCAATCTATTATTGCAAACACAAACATACCTTCTACAAGAGCGCAACACAAGAAAATTACTTTTCCTGCCAATATTCGCAAAATATTCGCGCCACTTATTAGGTCAGGTCCAACAAAAGAGTAACGCAAACGTCGAAGAGTATTCAGAATAGGATGGATCGCGAAGCGATTGGATTATATTATATTATGGTTAAGCACGTGGTGCTATAAAACTTAGGATCTCTTGTCTTTTGCTTCCAATTGTGCGTCTGGACGCTTTCGCGGTTGCAAAGGAAAAGACTTGACATTCGCAATGCACGCGTGATGTCGCCAATTGATTATCGAAATATGCAACCATGAATTATCTAACAGTGATAGTGCTGATAAACATGCACTGATCTAAGGCGTGACGTTGGCGCCACTGTTATACAGTTGCGTCTCAAATTACAGTGTCAGTGTAATAAAAGAAAATAAGCGTACCCTCACACCACAGGTTTTATCTTTGGTTACCAACCTAAGATAGAAGCTGAAAAAGAACAAGGGGTACCAATATAGATTTGTGGTTTACCAAATGTCCTTGGCATGAAATTTCCCAAGCTCTTTGCCATTTAAATCTTCAAGTAAATATATTGACTGACCAAACTTTGCCTTAATACGTGCTTTTGTTCCCACTGGGGCTAATTTTGCATTGAAATTTGCAGACATATTACTTAAAGCGAAGTTACGTTTGATCACTTCTTGGCCTATCTCGAATGATCGAGGTCTAGTACGTAAATTGTAAGTTCGTTGATTTTTGCTGTATGCTTTTTGTAGATTCTTTCCGATGGCGGCACGGATTCTGACGAATTCGTCTGCCTTTGTCAACAATTCAGTTCCATCGTTAAGTAAATTGAGATTTCGCCATAACTTATAGTCTTTGGCGTGCGTTATCATATTTTGACCAAATACTACAAAATAAGGCGACAAGCCGATTGACTGATGAATTGAGTTACGTAACGAGCAGTTTATATTGGGTAGATAAAGATCCCATTCCCGCTGATCATTACGAACATAAGCTCTTAAAGCGGCGTTGATTGACCTATTTACTCTTTCGGCAGCGTTTGACTGTGGTGCATAGGCGCCAGTGTATATATGTTGGATACCGTACTTGGATACAAATGCAGTGAAGTCATGGCTTTTAAACTGAGTGCCATTATCACTAACTATTGTTTCCGGTACTCCAAAACAAGTGAAAAGTTCATCTCTTAAAAATTCGATGACGATCTTCGATGTGAACTTTTTCACAGATTTTAGGAACGTAAATTTCGAAAAGTGATCCAACACGATAAATATGCCCGTGTTGTTTCGTTTTGTCCGTGGCAATGGACCTATGAAATCTATATATAATCTCTGGAACGGTCTTTCACTCTTTACTGAATTGCCCATGGGAGGCTTAAGCTTACATGTAGGGTGTTTGGAGGTTTTACATAGCTCACACTTAGCTATATAATCTCGCACATCAATCACCATTTTTGGCCAATAGAAATTTCGTCTAAGACGTTCGAGGCATTTGGCAACACCACAATGTCCTGACGAGGACTGGTCATGAGCTGAGTTGATAACCGTCTTTCGTAATGCTTCTGGCACTAATAGCTTCCAACAATCATGTTGATTTAAGTTATTTTCGGTAAGGTTGCTACGACGATAAATGTACTCGTCCACCACGCGAAAATCCGGTAAGTTAGCTGCTAAAATGGAGTTACGTATTTTACTGTATTCATCTGACTGAAAAGCATCCGATTCTAAATCGATTGCTGAATAATTTTCAATTTCTTCGACCACGATTTCTTGTAGTTCATCAAATGAGCGGGACAAAGCGTCCGCTACAACATTTTCACAACCTCTACGGTGCTCTATGTTGAACGTAAAGCCTTGGAGTTTAATTGCCCATCGTGCTAATCTTCCACTTAAGTCCATTTGGTTCATTAACCAACGAAGACTTGCATGATCGGTGACAACTGTAAACGATTGTCCTTCGACATACATTCGAAATTTTTTTATCGCTAGGACAACTGCTAAGCATTCGAGCTCTGTAACAGTGTAATTACGTTGAGCTTTATTTAGCTTTTTCGACATATATGCGATTGGTCTTTCACATCCGGTCTCATCTACTTGGCATAGAACTGCAGCTACACCGTGCAAGGAAGCATCGCACTGTAAAATAAATGGATTTTTATAGTTCGGATTGATCAAAAATGGAGCGGTGCAGAGCCGGTGCTTAATGTCATTAAATGCGACTTGAGCAGACTCGTTCCAATCGAATGACTTGCCACGTAGTAGCTCGGTAAGGGGAAATACTACTGATGAATATTGAGATATGAAGCGCTGATACCATCCCGTCATTCCTAAGAACCTTCTTAGCTGCTTGCGAGTTTTTGGTACGGGAAAATTTTCAACGGCTTCAATTTTGTCAGGATTTATTTGCAGTGTACCCTCTCCTACTAGATAGCCGAGGTAATCTACTTTCTTCAAGCAGAATTGACTCTTCTTAACATTGATCGTCAGACCAGCATTGCGCAGCTGTGCAGCAACGACTGCAAGATGATCCAAATGTTCTTTAAAGTTAGATGACATAACGAGCAGGTCGTCTAAATAAACAAAAATATTGGATTTTAACTGGTATGGGACGACTAGGTCCATTAATCGGCACATTGTTTGAGGTGCATTTGTTAGCCCGAATGGCATTCTGGTAAATTGATATAAAGGCCGATTGGGGACTGTAAATGCTGTTTTTGCGCGCGAATTTGTATCTAATCTAATTTGCCAAAAAGCATCCTTGAGGTCCAATTTGGAAATACAATGCACTGGAGGAAGACGACTTAGCAGTCCATCCAGGAGTGGCATGGGATATGCATCCTTAACAGTGACTGCGTTAAGCTTCCGAGCATCGAGACAAAAACGAACCTTGCCAGGCTTAACGACGAGTGTGACCGGAGATGACCACGGCGAAGCTGGAGCCTCTTCTACCACACCTAATTTTATCATACGGTCCACTTCTTCACAAAGAAGCTTTTCCCTGGCAGGGGATAAAGGGTAAAATCGTTGCTTTATTGGTTTAGCGTCGGCTGTGTCAATATTATGCTCTACTAAATTGGTTTCACCCAGTCCATTTCTCTCATACGAAGGGAAGGAATCAATAACAGACTGTAATTCTATCCTCTGAGCTGGGGAAAGACTAATTTTATTCGACTCTGCATCAGATTCGACAGAGATCTCGTTTATTGAAGGCGAAGTTACAATTGTAATTCCAAACATTTGCCAAAAATCCATTCCACAAATCACATTTTGTTTAATGGAAGGTACTATTAAAAATTCAAATTCTAACTGCAAAGAGTTGTATTTTATAGGAACGACCATAGTTCCAGAAACACCTTGGGTATAGCCGTCTGCGGTTCGGACAACGCCGTTCACTTTCTTGAATTTCATTGGCTTGGATAGAACTTTTTGGGCGAGTGATCCGCCGATTACACTTTTATTGGCACCGCTGTCTAGAAGCGCTAAATACGATTGTCCCAATATTTCGATACTGGTAAACGGACGGATATCGTTGTGTTTATGGGTAATAGCAGAAATGGTGAAGTTATTTAAGTTGCGTTTGCTTTTCCAAAAGTAATGCATACGCATTGAAGATCTAGTCTTTGAAGCACTTAAAGCGTCAACCTTGAGAATCTCAGCTTTGCGCTTTTTGTATTCCCGTAAGCGAACGTGATAAGGCTTAAAGATTCGATATGTAGGTACGTCAGGTGGTTGAAATGTCACATCGGGTGGTTTCTTTTCAATAGTAAGTCTATCATTTGCACACAAAGTTATTGTCGGACATCCCCATTCGGAATCCGGTGGATGTCCTGCACTAAGTTTTCCGAATTGGCCTTACATTTCAGACATTTCGGCCTGTACGTATCCGGGCTACCACATCCATAGCAGAATATGCGTCGGGGTTGTAAACAATCCTGGTACCTGTGACCTTGTTCGTCGCAGTTCCAGCATTTAAGTTTTTCTTTGGATCGTACAACACAGATCTCATCCATTATTTCAGACTCTTGATCTGCGTTTTCCTCGGAAGTTTCTTCATGAACCATCGAATGGACAAATCTCTTGTTTTCATTAACACGAGACACATGCCTTGGCTTAAGATTGCGGAAGAATTCTTCGTGACGATGACATTCCTTACGCAAAATTGCTAAATTTGGAGTATCGACATGTAAAAGTTCATGCTTTAATTCGGATTTTAAGTTATGCCTAACTTCAACAATTATGTCACTTTCTGACATTGGGTCTCTTAATGAGTCTGCGATGCCTAACATTGCATCCAAGAATTCATCAAAACTCTCGTTATTAGCTTGCTTTCGTTGTCGCATGACATTTTTGATATCGCAATCAGATCGTTGGTCTTGATATCTTTCTCGCAATCGGTTACACAGCTCAAACCAATTCATATGACCTACAGTTCTATGAACGCGCCAATAAAAAGACAGGGCTGGTCCAGAGAATAGTAAGTTTGCAAATTGATACAAAATCTCAAAATTTCCATTAAAGTACTGCGAGGTGAGACAATTTACTCTATAGATAAAATCTTCGATAGTAATTTCATTTGCTGTACCAGAAAACTTGATGCGCCAGTTGGATATCACATTTGAAATCCGATCCGGTCGGTCAATAGAATAATCATTGCTAATGGCTCTAGCGCTTGCAGGTCTAATTCTCTCGGCATTATCTCGACCTACGCGTGGCCGATCCAGGATAATGTCATTTTCCCATTCAAACTGTGGCTCCTCGCGGTGTTCACGAGAACCTGACGACAAGTTCAAATTTCGGACGGCTGCATTGATCTTATCTGTTAGTGATGCCGCTATACTTGCTCGATAATTTTCCAAAGAATTATTAATTATTTGCTGAATGCGATCTTCAGATACGACATTAGATTCGGAAAGATTTCTACTTGGGTCACGAGTATTATTAAGATTAGTAGATGGACGAATATTTCGCATACTTGGCGTATGGCGCGTGTGTGCTCTTGTAGTTGGTCGAGTTTTTGGAACTGCCCCTGTCTGTTGGTTGCTTGCGGCAGAGCGAGGTGGTCTTCCCCTAGCACCTTCAGACAATGTCCTAGATTGAGATAATAATTTTTCAGAAGATTGAGATTGGCCTGGTGCACATGGCTGTTTACAAACTGGGCAGGACTGGTTATTAACTAGCCAATCGCAGAGACAGCCTTTGTGAAATCTATGTTTACACGTTGCTTCTGTGAATTCATTTTCTGGACTGGTGTCATTGCATAACGTACATACAATAGCGTCTTTAGGATTAGCAGCCGTAGCTACCAAGTTCTCATTGCTACGCCTTACGGACATTGTATGCTAATTTATAAAATTAAGGTATATAACGTAATATTCAAATAATAATTGCGATAGTTGCTGTATAATTATAATCTGGGTCTTATCTATTAAGTACTCACACCACCATGCTTGTTCGATAAGCACGACATCTTTACCTTATATACTGTAATTATTTCAAGTTAATATGAATTTCTGTCCAAGTTGAAGAGGAACATGCCGAAAGAAACTCCAGCATGAGCAAATCTCGATTCAGTTTTGAACAGACCATTAATATCTAAATACTTATTACTTGGTTTCGATTTCGATTTCGATTTCGATTTCGACTCAGAACTAACATTCCAAAGCCAAAAGTATTAAGATGAATTGGCAAAACTTATAACATGCTATCAACAAATATAAGCGTTGCATTTCTCCGTATCACTATCCACTGGTCTGGCTCCGAAATTATCCAGATTACTAGCCAGTAGTTCCGAGTAAGATAAGTGGTACGCGATCGGAAACTAAATAAAAGATTATTGGATGACTACGGATGGGGGAGAGGTGAGAAAGAAAAGGAAGATAAGTAAGCACTGATTCTCGGGTCCACGAGTTTCACTTGGTCCACTATTATACATAGGGATATACTTCGTGATATTCTACGTGTTATTCTTCGTGGCCCCACGTTGGGCGCCAATTTTTATTATCTGTAACGTACCACTGGGGGCTATGTAGGAGTGGCACCTCTGTCTACTAAGGTTCCGGCCGTGCTCAGGGCAAGTGGGGTGGGTTGTTGGTGCCACGTCCAAAATTTTACATAGGTTACGAGAATAAAAATGTGTAGACAGAATAAGAGATCGGAAAGAGGCCAAGAATAAGGTAAAGATGAATGCTCAGTTTTGTCGAGGACTTCAGATGTAAGTGGTCCTCTTCTATACCCTCCCAACCTGTAGAATCAAACAGAAGCTGTCCGACCCTACCCTACGCATACTTGTGGAGTGAGTTACTTAATAGTGCCCATGAAGACGATAATTAATGGATTAGATCATAATTTCATTCAAAGTAGTTGCGGAAGTATTTAATAATTCGTTTTTCATTTTACTTTAGTATTTACTTTAGCGTGATTTTCTTCAGGGTTCTCACGATCAAGATATTAAAACTATAAATTTAACAATGCTAAAGCTATATGGAATATACAACAAAATCTTTGATAATTCGATAATAATTACGATTCTAGTGAACCCTATTCATGGCTTGACGCGTCTCAGTGTTTGAGGCTACTTTTGTTGCACAATACGTTAAATCTTACATTTCGGCTGTGCCGTACTCACAATACCAATCTTAGTATCCCTCGATGTCAGCAGGCCTGTTGACGGTGATGATGACTGTTGGATGTTAAAAACAATATGATATGCAACAAAAACACGCGACAGCGCTAATAGCTATGAATAAAATTGTACAAAGCGATATTAGAATTCAAGGATTGTATAAAGATTAAATTAATTTCAAAACTTCTTCCTTAAATAGCAATTATGCAACGAATCGCAATTTCATTTGACATGTTCCCACGTGGAGTTTACTCGGGGAGGACTCGCTGCAACGGTTGCCGGATGTGACTGAGTATCAGGCTACTGAGTACGCTTAGAGCTTGGACTTGGGCATTAAAGCTTGCTGGGTGGCGTGACTCAGTAGATCCCGCGTGGTTTAATGCATCATGTTAAGGCTTAGTGACTTAGCATCGAGACCCGATATTTCGCGGTCTTGGCTACGCTCGCCCCTTCTGCGTCACGCCTTTGGCGCGACTCTCGAAATTTACCCGAGGCTGTGTGTTACTTTTGTCCTGGACACAGAGACAGTAACCTTCTTCTGAAGAGAAAGAACGACTTAAGGGAGCAATCTATTATTGCAAACACAAACATACCTTCTACAAGAGCGCAACACAAGAAAATTACTTTTCCTGCCAATATTCGCAAAATATTCGCGCCACTTATTAGGTCAGGTCCAACAAAAGAGTAACGCAAACGTCGAAGAGTATTCAGAATAGGATGGATCGCGAAGCGATTGGATTATATTATATTATGGTTAAGCACGTGGTGCTATAAAACTTAGGATCTCTTGTCTTTTGCTTCCAATTGTGCGTCTGGACGCTTTCGCGGTTGCAAAGGAAAAAGACTTGACATTCGCAATGCACGCGTGATGTCGCCAATTGATTATCGAAATATGCAACCATGAATTATCTAACAGTGATAGTGCTGATAAACATGCACTGATCTAAGGCGTGACGTTGGCGCCACTGTTATACAGTTGCGTCTCAAATTACAGTGTCAGTGTAATAAAAGAAAATAAGCGTACCCTCACAATTGAACACAAGGAAAAACGAAACACTTGCACTAATAAACACTATTTGTTTTGGTGGCTTACCCAAAATATTTGCCATGTTTTTCTATAGACATGGTAAACGCCTTCGAATCTGTTGATAACACAACGATTGCACAAGTGATACTAAATATATAGAAACTGAACATATACTGTTCCCGGTGTTTCTGGATTGAGATCGAAGAAATTACTTTGTTTATGCGTCGCAAAATGTGATAAATACATTGACTAGTTTACACGTGATAACTTTATTTCGAAATTTCAGACTATCCAAAGTAACTGTGCAATTGTATTTCTCCCTTCCTAAGTGATCCTACTACTGCCTTATGCCAGTGCCTTATCGGAGTGTAATATGTTTTATTAATTTTAATTTATATATTTGCACACGTTGTTTAAATTTATTCATGGGCTAGCCTATTTATATCACATGGTCATCGGTAATTATGCCTAAAATTATCGTATGAACGACCGTTGTTGAATCACCGACACAAAGTTCAACTTCTGCCACATTTGCGCTAAATGGAACAACAGAGCCTAATGCCAGCTGTGCAAACAGTTAAAAAATATGATGGTAATCGCTGACTAAACCAATTATTAAGAGAATTTCACAATAATTTATGTAAGGTATAGGCACTCACGTGAGAAAGAGATGCTTGTTAAATATCTGGCACTTTTTTTTTGTTTTTCGGTTATTAATTTGATTCGACGCACTTAAAACCCTACCTCACGGGTACGAATTGAAAATGGAATTGCGCTGCCGGAATCCCGGTTGCTTATTTATAAGACGTTACGGCCTTATGGTTGACTCTGGCGACTCGGGCGACCAACAAAATTTACAGTGAAAATATTTAAACAAATATGTATGTGTTAAACAGCGCGACAGCCGATTTAAGCAGGTGTTTTTCCCGTGAATCGTTTGCTTAGGCTTTTATAACTCTGCATTAGCTCTTTGTTACGTGGAATCGCGCCAGACATATCATATAAAAGATTTTAATCTTTCATCATTTTTTAATGTGAACCATCAACGTCAGAGTTGATAGTGTTGATAAGGCCGAACATTTGATGAAGAATTTTTACAAGTACGTCTTAAATGCAACGGAAGTGTTTTCCCAGCTACTCGCTGGGGCACATAAAGTATACGCAGCGTTATCACAGAAGATTGTACAGAGAGAGTCTCTAAACTTATCTAAATGGTGGCTCATTAATCTTCGATGAGAAATAAGCTGAATGAAATGTTGCCACACTGGCCGTTGGCTAGTTGACTGCGATTTGAACCTCTGCACACATTCTTTTATCGGCAATCCACTTTGTTAAGAGTTGCAGTTTGAAATATTTGTCCAATGAATTACCCGGTTTTGTGATATATATAGGATCAGGGACTGAAAAGTATCACAACTGCATGGTCGTAGCATAATTTATGAGCAACACTCGAGTTTAGCGTTAAATAATAAGCCATAATTTCATTTCATTTGAAACAAAAGTTGCTAACAGCGAATATTAACTTAATAATTTAAAGTAATACGCTCGGCTTATTGCACAGAACTTCATAAATTTTCATTTGTCTAACACTCTATATAAGGTTACTTATTGTTGTTGTTGTTGTCGGCGGCTTAAGTAGCCTAAGTCGAAATTCGGTGAACGTGGCACATAAAATTTATGAAGCTACCTTCCTGGTTAGCATAAAGTTTCAAATTTATTAAAATTTACTTTGCGCTAAAAGGTTTCTGCAGTTGAGATTTTTGATTTGAACTTCATATATACATATATGCAAATATTATGTATATATTTATATATTAATATTATATATATTTTATTCTGTTATATACTATTTTGTTATTGGCAAACAACAACTGGCAACCAAAAAACGAAACAATTTCAGCAGCTGTTGTGTTGCATGCGTCACAAGTCGCCTTCGCATGCAGAAAACTCAATTTAAACAGTTGTAGCTGTTCCCTTTAACACCATACAAAACAATGGGAGTTACTTTGTGTTAACGGTATTTAAGCACCTGCCAGTCTTATTCAACTGCGGTAGCTATGAATTAATAAACAGTTCCTGAATATTATATTTTGTTTTCTATTTGAATATAATTTTATTATACCAAAATTCCATTTAAAATGGAAGAAAAAGTGGCGAATGTTCAATAAATTTATACAATAAATAATTAAATGTTTTACAAATATTTTTATTAGTTATTTGAAAATTCTTAACAAATATCCCTAAATAATTGAATTTATATTGGGTAAATGTAAACGTTTTGTATATTTTGTACTATTTACATTTTACTTTAAAACTTTGCATTGATAAGCACGATTAACAATTCATAAGTTTGCATAAATGTGCACTGTTTTTGTTGAAATGTTGTTTTATGTTGTTGTGCTCGGCAGCGCAGAAGACCGTTGGTGAGGGGTGGTCAGCGGCGGCAGGATAAAAAGCCTGGTAAATGCATATTTTTTTGAAAACCACACAAATCAATTCGCAATTGCGCTTTCTCATTGTGCATATTGAAAATGCATCGAACGAATGTTTTTGTTAAAACAATTTCGTTGCTGTTTCTATTTATTTGCCAGTACAACAATAAGATCAACAAGTAAAACTCAATTGTGCGCACTTTTTGCAGCATTAAATTATAAGCATTTATGTTAAATTTTTGCAGCTGTTGCAGTTTCTTACATCTTATTGTGATTAAAATGCCCAAATATACGTTATGTTGTTATATCAGTAAAAACAATGTTGGACGCTCTAGACAAAAGTGATTAACTTCGAGATATCCTATACTCCGAATGTTTTTTAGTTTTATAAAAATGTCAAATAGCACAAATTGTGTATCCTTATACAATTGTAAATACAAACAGATAAATAGACAAAAACATAATATTTGTTTAATTTTTGTTATCTCGATTGATTTACAAAATTATGTAATATCCAATTAATAGATTTTTCTTGCTTTTTACATAAATTAACTTAAAACATTTTGTTGGTACAGGGTATACACAAAAACGATGCCATTTATTTTGAGCTAATTATGCGAAATGTTTGCTGGGCGAATTAAACAAACAATTCCATGCGTTAAATAAAGCCGTTTACCCATTTGCCAATTCTTTAGCCATTCAAATAGAATTGTTTGGCCAACGTTTTATGTGAATTTAAATGCAGTCAACCAATTAAACCGAATGCTCTCTTCTCATTAAAAATTTGTGACGGTGGAAGGGTGGTGGGAGAGTGCTTGGGCCAGGCGTTAAAAGATTTATGAAATGTCATTAAAAAATTAACACATGACTTTGTTAGCATCGCGCGAGCTGCTCACAGATGCTCCAATGAAGGCCCGCGGGTTGCCGGAGCTGTGATCTATCTAGTCTCTGTGTGTCTCGGTTGGCACTTACCTTTAATTAAATCATTTATGCTAATTTTCTGCAACGTCGTTAACGAAACGGTGACTGGTGGCGGGGTTCAGCTTCAGCTACAGTCACAGTTGTAGCCTTAACTTTTGTGGATGACTAATAGACGTTGCTATGACGTCGTCTTTTGTAAAGTCTATTTAGCTTTTGTTGTTTGTTTAATCATTTGCAACTGGTTAATTAGCCGCACAAAAGTCAATTCAACCAGCAAAAGTCCCCCAAGGGTGTTCAATCGAGAGAGAGAGAGAGAGAGGGGAGAGGGATAGAGAGGGAGAGACAGAGAGGAGAGAGAGAGAGAGAGAGAGAATCGTTCATATTGAATCGTTGTGTGAAAATTGGATAATTACTGATATGGATTAGCGTAAGCAATAAAAAATTTCCTAGGAGCAATTAAAATCAGAGAACACCTTGAGGATAAACAGTCCAACAAAAATATTCCCGATAATATGCTTGTTGTACAAACACAGGTATTAATTGAGTTTACATACCTGTCAAAGATTGCATTTTTATTTAATTACCTTAGAACTTAAATAAACAAATGTTGAGAGTAATAAGTACTTGCTGAACTTATATAAGGTGTGAGTGCATAAAGTCAATTACAATGATAACAGCCACGCTTACCGTTAATTGCATGAGTTACGAATATTAGGCAGACGTAACATTCATAACAGATTCTACAGCGGATGTCATAGAAAAACTAATTATTTATTTAAAATGCACTTCAATTGATATCTTTTACAATAACATTAAACAAATCAGAAAGGGAGGCAGTGATGGTGGCCCCAAGGTTTTTGAATCTCGTCTGCCTTTCAAAATATTCACCCCCAATAATAGCAACAACAGCAACAACAAATACAAATGCAACAATAAACAATCGGCTATTTTCGTTGAGTGACTTTATCTTGTCAGTCATCAGACATCTGCGTGTTTTCCCGTGTAAAATGTCGCACTCGCCATTGAAAAAATGTGTATAAATTGTATCTTGCAGATAAAAATACAATAGCAAATGTAGAAACTCATCACGTGAATTGCTAAAAGCATTTTGCCTGATAGTTGGTAATTATGGACTATTTTATTTTTGATTGCTCATTACTATTTAACTACTATGTATGCGCTGATTAAACACAAATGGAAAGCAAAATAATAAATTTTTAAATTTGTGAATTCAACTATTTTTTTGAAGAGACTTGACAAAACCTTAATTGGTCTACAAAAATTGCTGTTCCCATACTTTAACAATTTTATTTCTATGTGCTCGGGATATATAATAAAAAAAACATTGCATTTTATCTTGTATTTTAACAAAGTTAATTGATTTAATTATGTCCAACGTTTTGACAATTAATAAAACAAATTGACCGACACTATATATGCCAAGAGGTAATTTGGTAAAGACATGCGATCAATTTATTGCAATAAGGTTACGCTAAACAATGTATTGTTAAAAAAAAAATTATCTTCTTCAATTATTAATAATCATTATTTCGAATGTCATTCGCTTGGGTGGACTGCGAAAAAGGTTTGTACAATGCAAATTTGGTTGAATCTATCTTCCCAATGCTCAAGAAGATATAGTCAAATCATATTGTTGCCTCTTTTGAAAACTGATATGAAAATATTCAATATCAGTATGATTTAATAAACACCGCATTTTACATTGTACATATCTGTAGGGCCTTGAGGGCAGTATAAGGCATTTTGCGGCCTTGCAGGGCTCTCAAATGTAACAGATTTCTTTTATTAACAAATTGAATTTTCGTGTTTGCTTGTTATTTGGTATATGTGTGTGGTTATGTGCGTACGTGTGAAGCTGTCGAAAATTCCATACGGGAACCAAAGGCATTTCAACGACGAACCACTTACAGCCACAGCCATTGCCACTGCCACTGCCACTGCCATTGCCAATGTTACTGTAGTGGTAGTGCAATGCCACAGCAATTACCACGAACCGAAACTGAACCCATGGCCAACGAAGTGCGGGCAGCCGCCGTTGCACAGTGGTCAATATATAAACAGTATGTACCGGAAATCAGTCAGAGAGTTAAACACATGAATCAAAACAAATATTGATTGTGAAAACTATTGTATTTTGCAGATTTTACTTACTATTGTTATTAAATATATTGTTAGTATATATTCTAAATACATACTCATGTTTATGCGTTAGTTGACAATTTATCAAAAACAAGAAGAAAACGCCCATTGTGCGTTTGGATTGGTGCATTTGCTGGGGTAAAATTGCACTTGAGTGATTTTTATTGTGACAAGCGCACGCTGTTCAGCAAATTAAATGCCCCAGCCGCAATAATAATAACAACAGCAACAATAATGAAAAGAACTGTGCCACTATGTGCCGCACTGACAAGCAATTAAATGCGTGTTGCAAATGTGGCCAAGAGCATCAGCAGCATCAGCAGCATCAGCATCAGAAAAATTGGTAATTGCTGTAGAATTTTATTGCGGCTCAAGCTGTGTGTTAACCCGGCTTATGCGTCCCCCTCGCACATTCAATTGACAGTGTACTATATGAAATTGTAATTTGTCGTTCGATATTAATTATTATTTTTAAATGGCTACATATTGAAATGTACAACTGATAAACTTGGTGTGTATCGTTCGTTATTGCTATATTTATTATTTTTTGTTTATTAAGTTTTAATGAGTGAAAACCAGGAATACGTATTTTTTTAATATTTATTTTTCTTTACACAGTATATAGAGTAAAATGTTCAATTTGAGTATTTAAAGGAAGGAAACATAGTATAATTTAATATTATTATTAACTTAAGCCAAAAACCTGAAAATGTTTGCAAATCACTGTTTGCAAATAATGTAATACTATAAAAAATATTTATTTAGTTCGGCTTTGGAAGCGCCGTAAGCCAAATAAATTAATCTGTGCGTTTACAAAAAATATAAAAGTCGATTAAAGCATGGCAAGGATTATGGTCACATTAAGAATGTAATTAATTTAAATACATTAAAAATACAAAGTACCACAAAGAAAATAAATAAATAACAGCGCAACGGCAACTGAAAACTATCAGTGGTTTTAAAGAGAAATTCAAAAATAGCAAATAAATAATTAAATAACAACAACAATGTATGTGCAACAATACAACAGTGCAACAGCGCAACGCGTGGAATTCAGGTTCGCATCCATTCCACAGAACAGCACACAGGGGAAACCAGTGCCAGGAAGAGGGCGTGCCCCTCTGCTGTCGTTCCCAGCTGATTATTTATTTTTTTTTATTATTTTATATATATATGCCTCTTCCGGGCCTACTGCCAGACCAAGTTTTGCTGCCAAGCAGCCAACGGCCAACAAGTACCGCACAGAGATTGACATAAATAAAATGGGCAACTGAGCTGCCTGCCTGGTGAAGAAGCATGGAAGCGATTTTAATCCAGTCTGCGAAACAGAAAGACACCACAACGCTTTAACGCACCGACAAGCTGACACTCTTGCATATGCATATACTCTAATGTGTATTCATAAGTTGAAGAAGTCAGGCGTTACCGATCGTTAATTATAATTTAATTATAATTTGTGGGGGTGAACTACAATCCAAATTGGGGTATCTTTAAAATTTATCCATTTGAAATTTAAGGTACATGGACGTGTTATCGATTTGACTCAAATAACAAAAAGTTTCAATAAGTTTGACAAAAGTTGCTTTCATCCGGGCAGACGGAGGGGCAGCATGACAGACCTAATAAACAGGTTTTACTTTGTGAATAAGCATAGAACTAAATTTATTTAAACCTTTTCAAAAAACAACAACAACAATGAATTGTACTTTACATTAGTGTATTTGACTGTAAAATTAAAATATAAATATTTTAGGACAAATCAAAAATGGATTTACAAAAATTGATACAATTGATGTTATTAAATATTACAGATTTCAATATATTTTTAACATTTTCAAATTTATTTAATTTAATAAAAGTAGCTCTCTAAAGTTAATGGCACACAGTTTTTGGTAGGGTATACTAAATAATATTTTCTTGGCTGGCCAAAGGGCAGACAGGGCCCAGCAATGTAAGTCGCCGTTGTGGTAAAAGCAAAACGAAATCCGAGAAAGAAATTTATCTGCTGCAATTTATGGTGCATGTTGGTCTGCATACACAGTCAGCAAAGGGAGTGGCATCCTCGTTGAGTTCATAAATAGCAATGTTGCATGCAACATGCACCCGGCACAGACCGCACACACTTGAGCCCCAGTTCAACTTAGCTCGAGTCGAGTCGAGTCGAGTCGACTCAACTCGGGGCAGGCTCTAATTTTTATGAGAATGTTGCGTGCTGAGCTTCAAGGCGTTGCCGGCATGTCGGCATGTCGACGACAACAGCGCACTTGTGTTCAGTCAGCAGCAGGACTTTTGGCTTGATGGCATTATGCAGGCCCCCACGCCTGCACAGCACAGCAGACTTAAAGACCAAAAAATATCTAAACTACTTTATCAAAATGCAAAATGTACATAGCCAACTGTATATTCCACATACGCCACGTGCGTTGCTTCACAAATTAGTTCTCGCACAAAAATGTCGACTGCAGGCTGCAAACGAACTGCAGCGAACAAATGCATGTAACAAGTAACAAGTATTTATAAAAACATGGTCTAATAGACAAAGGACTACCCTCTAAGTAGTTCAAAACGAATATATATTACAAGTATATATATTTGTTTTGATTGCTGATTTTCTTTAAAGCTTTTTGTTTTTTTGAATTTAAGTTACCCCAAATTGTTTGGCTATACTGGATTATAGGGTAACGACAGCTGAAAGAGTGTTTTGTATAATGCCTTACAATCGCTCTTTGTTGTTGTGTGTTGGTAACAAGCAATTCAATTAGTTGCCAGCGCAGCACTAACAACAGTTGCAATCATCTGCCTGGTCACATAACTAGGCGAGGCAATTTGGGTGGCAAACTTTAGTACAAAACTATCAACAACAGCGCTGCCTATTGTTGTTGTTGTTGTTGTTTTTGTTGTTTTTGTTTTTGTTGGAGCTTACTCCAAGAAAGGGGAAGTAAAGTGTGGAAAGTGAGGCAGTTATAGCCGAAAAGGAAGCGGCACTGTCCCAGTTCCTTGTTTGATTTGGCTGGCTGGTTCGTTCGTTGTCTGCTTGGCGTGTTGGCCAACAAATTGCATAGCCACAAGAAACGGTTTCCTTATTTTTTTTTTTTTTTTGGCTTCCGACATGTTTGGCAGTCCTTGCTTGCAGCCTTCATTGATTACTTAGTTATGGATTTTGTACGGCTGATTTGGTTTCGACAATTTCTACGCTACCCACTGCCAATTTCTTTAGATTGCAGCAACTGCAATAGCAGCAGCAGAAACAACAACAAAAAAAGCCTTTGATTGCGGCAATAACAAAGTGGTGTCATGGGTTTGTACAATTTTGTATTCAATATACACATGACCTAATGCTATTTCGCATCGAAAATTGTTAAGGATATGCTGGCGCCTTTTATCGCAATAGCTTCATAAACTTCCTCAAGTTCTGAAATGCATTCAAAACGAAACTCATCATAACATTTAGATTTTAAGCTCTTTAAGATGTGGTCTTTTCTATAAGTAAATATTTAATTCGCCTATAAAATCGCAATTTAAATGCAAACCATGCAGCGCTTTATGATTAGAGAGCGCGCTACAATTTTATGCACGTTTCTGACTCGGACTTCAAAAAACTTTTAACTAACTGCTGGAAGGAAGAGGGACGGGAACGAGGTGCACCCAAGTGGCACATGGAATAATTCAACGAACAGACAACAACAATAAGCAATCATCTTTTGGGTCCACTTAAAGAAAAAACTAAATTAAATGACGAATTATAAATAAGTTTTTCATGGTAATTAAGTTAAATTTAAATTCTAGTTGCCAAATTAAAAAATTTGAACTAAAAATGATTACAAAAAAAATTTACAAATAATTTAATTGAATGAATATAATATTATAATTGTTGTAAAAACTGAAAACAATATTTTGTATCTCTCTATCTTTTAAACATAAACTAAGTTGAATTTTTGTCAGTGTATAACAGCGTTCAGACAGCAGCACTTAAGCGAAATCGCTGTAGCTCAACTTTGGCCAAATGCAGTTGAAATGACAGCCAACAACAGAGGATGCACCTTCTGAGTCTCTGAGCCGTTGTCGTCGTATTTATCATAGCTGTCTACATGATGCTAGCTGGTAGGGGCGTGTTCTGGCCAGAACTCGCCGCAGGTCTGGTTACCGTGCAAGCGATTTTTTTTTTTGTTTGTTTAATTTACGAGTCGAAATTGCCGAAACAGGTTAAATTGCAAGACGCCCTTGCCAATTGCCTGTGCGTGTGTAGTCGAGTATGGTTCAATGCCCGCTAACGCAAATGCGGCACAGTGCATTTCTTGGCTTGTAAATATGTATTTTTATTGAATTTCATTGATAACTGTTGGCAACATTCGGGTTGCATGCTTGTTTCCAGTCGTTGTAGAGTTGTTTGTTCGATTGTAATTTGATTTCAGTTTGCATGTTTCCACCAAATATTTGGCTATTTGGCAGAATCGATTCGAAATTAAATTTGGGTCATATGCAATCAATCAGTTAGCGTCAGGCCAGCGTTTACTCTCTGAGCAGTCATTGAACTTTGTATTTTGCGATTTTCTATTGATTCGCCAGAGCCGCCTAGCATTGAGCACACTAATGAGTCTTTAAAACTAGTTTTTTTTTGTTTTTTTTCTGACACTTTAATTTGCATAATGTGATAAACCATCAACGCGCAGATTACTCAACAACATTTGCCTATTAAAGTATTATTAAATTGATTGTTTTAACCAACTATGATCTAGCAGTTGATGGCCTTACAAGCGGTCAGTTTTAAAAATTAATTACAATTAAAAGTAGTTTTTGTTTTCAATCACAGCGGGTAATATACAAAAAACTGTAAACAGAACTAAATACAACAATAAACAGAATGCTTGACCAATATGGCAGAGCACTTTCAAGGTGTTAATTGCGAATGCTTTTGACATAATTTGCGAGTCGGATGCAGAGCGAATCGAGAAAATGACAACAACAACAACAACAGCACTAAACACAACAACTAAACTAAATGTTTGTCACGCGAACAACACGTTGAACACGTGATGTTGTTGTTGTTGTTGTTGCAGCCGCAGCTCGTGTTGCTTTTGTTCTAGCTGCCAACCTTTGGAGTGTTTAAAGTGCCATGCAAATTGAGTACTTAGCAAATTGTAGTAATTAACAAAAAACCAAAAGAAAAAAATAAAACAAAATAAAAAACACACGCACGCAAAGTTCCTGCTAACGCGCTTTAAAACGTTGGCAAAATAATGCAACAAAAAATGAAACGAACAATGAACTCGTTCGTGTTGCTTTATGTGTAAAAGCAGAAACATATAATCAACTTAAAAATGCATTTATTATGTGAACATTGATATCAATTTAAAATCATTTTTAGTTAGTCTTGGAAATTGTTTTTCAATATAATGATATAGTTCTATTGGAAAGCCCCTACTCTGTCTAATGTTAATGCACAAATTGTGTTTGCTACGGTTAATAAAACCATTTTCCATCAATCTTCTGCAGTTGTGGAAAAGCTTTTTCAATCGCTTCAAGTGTGCTTTAAAATAACTTGTTAGAATTTTTTGACATTAAGGTGAGAGCTGAGCGCTGATCAGCAATAGATGGGCAAATCAATCAATCAGTTACAGCTTGAATATCGTACAATAACGGTAAGAGAGCAATGTGAAATAAGTTGAATTATTAATTAATCAATTTACTCATTAAATACGTAAAAAAGTGTACCCATAAATTAATGTTTACATCGAACATATTTATTTAAAACCACATTCAACAGTTATATGGTTAAAGGATATAAAAACAATAACGCTGAGGTTAATTTAAAAAATTAATGAATTATGTATATCAGTATTTTATGCAATACATTCATTCAATTGAAAGCTCATAAATACTTTATACTTAATGAATGACAGTGTGGGTGTGTGAATGCAAGAGTGGCTCCCTTTTCTGTGGTTGCGGTTTGCTCTTCTTAGGACGAACGTTGTCAGATTGGTAAAAAGTTAATCCCGATTTGACAGCCTGACAGGGTGTCATTGTTGGGCTGCGCATGTTTAATTGGTCAATGTCAAATAGTTTGACATCAGGGCATTAACGCTGATGCGAGTCATTAAATGAGCGCTTCGTTAGCTTCAAGTTGCATCTTTGACGTTCGCACAAGAAAATAAATTCGTTGCATACTATATTGAGTGCTTATGTTGGCTCAGTCCGACGCTTATGCGGCTGCCAAGCATAAAAATTGTTAAAATGTAGATTTATGCAAATGGGCTGCTCGCATCCTAGCGCCCCAGTCGCATCGCTGCATGCGCTCTATGTCAATGTGTTAGTAAACCCGCTAGTCGCAGTTCCCTATCCACTATATATCATTCCCCGTCCCCCATCTCGTACCCACCTACCACCCATTTGCTTTGTCATGTCTGTTTTCTGCCCGCTGGCAGTCTGCTTGCCAGTTCGCTGCTGCTGCTGCTGCTGCTGTCTCTGGCCTGCGTATTGAGTGTATTGCATTTAATATTTATTTGCTTTTATTTCTCTCTTTTTTTGTTGTTGTCATTTTTCTCTTTTTTTCCCTGTTGCGCACATTTTTCTTTCCTTCGGCAAGGAGCGCCAGCGTCAGGTGGAAGAGGAAAATTAAAAATGCAATTGCGATTAAAATTGCATGACAAACGCATTGCAAAATGCTTCATGTTTAGCAACCGATGCCTTGAACGATCTCTGCCTCCCCAATTACCCCCCACCTTGGCAGCGGTGTATGTACCATGATGCCTTGAATAAATTTTGCAAAAGTGTCGCATGCTAAATGATTCACCTATTACTTGGCCGTGTGAGATTTCACAATAGTTTCGCAAACGGGACATTATTAATTCACACTTACCTTTAATCAATTTGCAGTTTTAAATTAACACAACGCTTCGTTGACTGCGTCTGCGATCGGCCCACCGAATGTAGAAGAAGTTTATTTATGAATATTTATTTGTATTTGACAAAACAATTAGCGCGGCGCACAATCAAATATTTTACGCCACTTTGTAGGTTGTCATCTAAAAATACATTTTCAATTTCACCGGACTGCAAATTGTGCGATTTGTGGCCCAATCAATCCGCGAGCAACTGTTTCACTTAATATATACTAAAATGGTATAAAATAATATAAATAATTTGCTTGTAAGTATTTATTTGTGCATCGGTTGGCCATCTGCACCCGACTGTGAGTGGCATTTGTGGCAATGATTTCCTGTGCCAACGGCCGCCACACGCGACACGCCCCCACCGCCGACGACTTCTTTGTGACAAATGCAATATGTGATAAACACAAGGCACAAAGAGCACCCCGAGAAACAAGAGACAAGAAACAAGCAGCAAAAAGTGGCAATCGCAATGACCGCAAATTATGGGACAGGCGCAAAGTCTATGAAAGGCGCTGGCTGCAGGCAGCTAGCCAGGCGGCAGCCAGCCAGCCAGCCAGCCAGCCAGCCGGACGGACGGACGGCCTCGGGGGACGGCGAGTGGGGCACGTGATTACCCACCCCTGACCACGTGACCGGCTGGTGATTTGCTAATGCGACCGGCGTTGATCAGAATTTCGACTTTTTCAGTGATCGTTTTTGTTTTGATTTCGGTTTCTGTTTTATTTTTACATTTTTTTTTTAGCTTATTTCTTTTTTATGTAGTTTTTATGCGGGGTTTCTCGCGCACTGGCCGCTTGTGAGCGACTGAATGTCAAATGATTTGCCACCAAAATGTTTATGCTTTATTTATAATGCCACTAATTAATTGTCTCTATGTATTTGCCGGGCAATTGTGCGACCAAAAAGTGATGCTAATGCGATTGCGGCTCGGCTGCCCAGCTAAACAAGCAATAATAATTTGCGGAAACAGTCCCATAACAACGCCCTTAGCAATTGACAAATGCTGTTGTTGTTGTTGCTGCTGTTCACAGTTATTATTATTAATTTCACCGACTGTTTTTAAATAGTTGTGCACATCGTCAGGTAAATAAATATACAACCCGATCGCACTCTAAAACACGCATTTGGACCGGAAAAAGCAGAGCTCAATT
Source organism: Drosophila paramelanica (assembly GCA_035043915.1). Classification (NCBI taxonomy): domain Eukaryota; kingdom Metazoa; phylum Arthropoda; class Insecta; order Diptera; family Drosophilidae; genus Drosophila; species Drosophila paramelanica. The sequence goes on along the minus strand of JAWNMO010000354.1, from coordinate 3,311,193 downwards.
TTTGGGAACCTGTCACGAGATCAACTCTTGCAGACGTGGTCGCTACGCATATATATGTATATATGCTTGATTCGATTTGTAAAATAGAATGTATAAATTGATAATAGCCAACAGGCGTGAAACTTTGTAAGAGATTAAATTTTTTTTGACTGAAAACCTGTTCGATTGGAGACATATTTATAAAAAATGCCAAACATAAAATTAGTACGGCGATCTGCATAAGATATTTTAAACGTGTTTTGCATTGCTAATAAGCTCTTGTTGATTATGCTAAATATTAAAAAAAATTTTTATAAATTCTGTTTCTTGGGTTTAGTTCATTCGTATTTTAGAATCTTTCAAAAGAATTTAACCCATAACATTTAAGTTATTAATTTCAAATGTGTGTAAAAGCAGCTTTTTAAAGGTATTCCGACGAGTTTATATTTATGTAATTTGCATTAAAGTTATGTTTTATTTATTTTCTGTTTATTTACGATTTACGTACAAATGTCTATTTGACCCTCGCTACGATTGTTAGCTTTACATTCAATGCTATTCATAACATTTGTTTTAGCATTTTATTTTCCTAAATTTTCCACTGCAATTGATTATTTTGGGCACACATTTTGACGAAAACATAATTTTTTTTTCAGTTGGGTAAACTTTTCTATTCCCCATGTGTTATGTTGGTGTTTTAAAATGTTTGTCACGTTTCTGGCGTCAAACATATGTAATTAGCTCTACGAAGGGCCCTCAAATTGTTCACATCACGCTTATGTAATAATTAGATTAGTGTAATTCTAGTTAAAGCTTTGGCTACGAAAGTAATTCATTCATCCAACCAATCGCGTGATCATAAAGCTGAACGCATTCAATCTGTGCTGCCCATTTGTAACATATATGTTAGTTTAGATTTCCAATCAGTTTTAGAAATCACAAGCGAATTCTATTTACATTTTTTGTTTTTGTTTTTGTTTTTTTTTGCGACTCGCGCACTTTTTCAGCTTTTGCGTTTCTGTATTTTCGTCTCGATATTTGAATGATTTTTGCTATTTTCACTTTTGTGATCGGATTGAAGCGCGCTGTGCCGTCTTGCGTCTGCGAGTGCCACGACGGGTTTGTTGCCATCGGCGGCTGCGTTTGCCTCTTGGGCGGCGCTTTTGTTGGCTCGATCTCGTTCGCGGTCGCCTCGACGTCGTCGTCGTCGTCGTCGTCGTCGTCAGGTGCGGCTAGAGGCCGTTACGTTTGCGTTAACTTTTGTCGTCGGAAGGTTCGTGCGACGCTGACTTCGACTGCGACGGCGTCTGGGGCTGCGACGCTACAGCGTCGTCGGCGTCACAGTTGTTGGATTTTATTGTAGATATAAATATGACTGCACATCTTAGCAGCAAAGGAAAAAATCTGTACTGCGGCTTCTAAATTAGCTGGCGAGCCGGTTTTTGGACCCAGCTATCAAAGCACTTCTATCTGCAGGTCCAGCCAAGACCCTGCATTAGCAGCTGGCTGAACCTGGACTGCCATGTCAATGAGCAGGGCACACATTTCTACACGGGTGCACAACGACTACAACTACACTTGCATCGAATGAAACACCGACAACAACAATTAGCGGCTGCCCTTTGCACAATTAAGCGAATCGACAGAGTCGACTGCATTGCATGTGTCAGGCGGGCTTATTGGAAATTATTTTTTATTTTCCATTTGTTAATACCTTTTGCCCCATTAAAAAGGTTAAACGACGTATTTTCAAGTTGTGCGAATGCATGTAAATGAACATTTTGTATTTAATCTTGATTAGGACGTTAATCTAAGTTGATTAAGACTCTGAGTTTGTCTGATCGCACTTTTTATTGCTTGGGTGATGGCATTGATTTTGATTTCAAAGTACTAAGTATTAAGTATTATTTAAAATAACTCACATTATTCCAATTATCTAAGCTTAAGCTTAGTTTTTATTTTATAGTTCTTTTTTATGAGATCCATTCAGCAATCAACAGTCTTCATTACAGACATTCAGCAGAACAAGAACACTTAAATCTTGTCGATAATTTAATGTTACAAGCAAAAAAAATTAGTTTTTATTTTAAAGATATTTTGATGAAACTTGCAGTTGTAAAAAGAATCAGAAAATATTAAGTTTTAATAAACGTGGATTAAAATACATCTTTAAAATCATGATTCTTGAACTTGCGTGTGGAAGAAAACACAGGGTATCTGAGCAAAGAAATTTATCGCACTTCTGCTATATGTCAACGAGTGCATTTCATTTTAAAGACAGCTGTTGTATATTACTCCTAATACAAAAACACAGAAGTTAATTAAGAAATTAATTTTCAAGCTGAAATTGGCTGTAGCACTCGCAAACGGAGCTTGCAATTGTTTCAAATTAAATTGGAAATTGAATGTAAAAAACAGCAGTTCGGAAATCGGTTACTTGGGCGCACTCATTTGTGATTAACAGCTGAAGGCGCGTTAATTATTGTGCCCGACTGTCACTTGTTGGTTTTCAAAAAGGGAGTCACTGAAACCATAAATATTTACTATAAAACGCTTCGTTTGCCACCCAAGTTGTTGTCGTGGCAAACTTTGCAACTTTGTCGAACTGCCGGTAACAATTTTCAGTCAGCGCAGAGACGAATCGCAAGCGAAGGCAAAAGTTTTTGCATTAAATGCAAAATAGTGTTAAATAATTTCTGCTATTTTGCGATCATTTTTCATCGCCTGGCGCCTCGCTTTGTGTGTAAAAGCGGAAGTGTTGCGGCATTTGCCATGCGGCCTGGTTGCCAGACACACCGTCAGGCACACCGCATACTTTATAGTTAGAGTGCGCCTACACTGGTGAATTAGCACAAGACCGCATGTAGATTTGTTGATAACAAGCCAAACACACCAAAACACACACTCACACAAAGGTCCAACAAGTGTTGTTTGCTGCTCCAACTAAGGACGTGCAGTTAGATCCTGTCAAGTTGCGAATTTTATGCGAAATGTTTAGTAATTAGTTGCATCCGCCAGAGGAAATTACTTACCAGCGGCACTGTCGACCGCAGCACCCCAATTTCAATCCCTTAAGAGCGTTGACAGCTCAAAACAAAGCTCACGCGTCGTATGTGTGTTCTCCACTCGGTATGCTACTGTGTGTGTGTGTGTGTGTGTGTGTGTGTGTGTGTGTGTGATGCTTAAAAATTACTCGTACGCTGCGTGCGCTCGTTTTGGTTGGCGCCAAGCGTTCAATTAACTAATTAAAAGTTTCACAACTTGATGTGCTCTTTCTCTCTCTCATTCGCTCTCTTTTTGTATGCTCGTTATGCCTCTGGCTCTGTCTACTTTGTTAATCGAGACCCTTGGCAATTATTTGTAGCTGGCATTTGAAATCAGCTAAAATATTTGCAACAGGCACATAAACGACATATGTGGACTGTTCTGGGACACCCCAAACCCAAGACCCCAAATCCCTAAAGCAACTCCCCGTCCTCTGTCTGCCTGCCAACAAGACGCAGTAGCTCTGGCCAACAACAAAGCACAACTGTTACAATTAACACTGTCTTGCATTCACATTTGTAATTTGTTGTTTCTTTTGCCATAGTGCAAAAGTTGTGTCGACCTCTTCTCAGTTGGCGCCGGGGCTGGCAGCACGCGTATAATTAGCACCTGTCGTTTTGCCTATTTGGCTGCTTGCACGTTGCTCGAGTGCCCGCGATTTGATTAATGAAACTGCGCTTTGTGGCAATTTCATATTAATTATTTAATTACGCATTTAATGCTTAAATATAAAACAAAAAAAACCTCAGCGTAGCTTAAAATTGCTTTTATTAAGGCTTTTTTATAATCATGTTAATGAAACCCATTATAAAAATTGAATTGAATTGGGAACGGTAAAAAGAACTGTATAGTTATGTGATTATTATGATTACAATATTTAACACATAATTATCACATCATTATTTTACTTGTATTTTAATTAAGCTCACAACGGTAGGAGCTGAAAGAATTTGACTAAAGATTGTGTGCATACAATTAAATATATAATATTTCAAAAATGCGTTATGCTTTTCAATCGAATTTAATTGTTGAAATAATCACTCAGCGCAAAAGTGTGCTAAGCTTTTTTCATGTATCCCAAAAAGTATGCCATGCGAATTGTACTCACCTTCGCTTTAATATAAAGACTTGAGCGCGTTGACAACTCTGACAGCTATGGCGTCAGCTGCGAATTGGCTGTGAGATGCTTCCTTTTACCGTTTTGTCGCTGTTGCTTTTCTCCCAAGTTGCCGGCTCTAAGTGAGCGAAAAATCAATAGCGACTAGCGAATCTGTTGAGTTTGCGTTTTCCGTTTTTTTGTGCATGTGAAACAAATTGCTTTATCTTATGAACCACAGGTAAGGGAGCTTCTTCTAGATTTCTAAAATATTTAAAATATTTCTTTGCAATTACTTACGTGAAGGCGTTGCCTTTTGGTAACGCACCAAACACTTTCACTACTTGCAGTAACACTGACCTCTGGCTGTGATAGGGTTGCCAGGTGCATGCTGGTAAAGTAAAAACACATTTTCCGATTTTAAAGAATTTAAGAATACCTTTCAGTTTTTATTACACATAATGTATTTTGCATTCAGATTGTGGTAATTTGTTTGATTTCTTTTTAATCTTTTTTACTTAACGACAATAATTTTAAAACATTGTTATTATATGTTGTTTAAAGGTAGGTTCCGTAGTTTGTTGCCTTAGCCATGTTGATGAATTCAAGTTGAGCTACATGGAATTCGGATTACTGCCTAATAAATAGGTATTTAATGTTATAGAATTTTTTATTGTCCTTTAAATGGACATATTTTCGCTTAGCTAATAGTTGTTTTTTGGTTTTTGTTTTTCGTATGCCTTAAACTGCTGGCGGTATTTATATGTATTTTTGAATGTAGTTATATTGTAAGTTGATGTCTTAGTATCTACTAGACGTTAGGAAAACAGTTTTCATATAAGTTGGCGCTCACAAATATATGTTCGCATATGCGTGGCTCAAACTCGACTGGTGTATAGTTTAATGAAAGTTTATATCAACAGAAGGGAAAAGTTTTTAAATGCGTTTTAGTTTAGTTTGTGGTTTGTTGAAATTTACAAAATAGGCTTGTTGTTTTTACTGAGTGATGATTTTCCTAGTTGCTACGTTATTTACTTTAGTTGAACTATGATATATGAGCGTCTAATTGCTAAAAGTTTTTAACTATCGTAACTGGGACTGCGTCTGGCTTTGGGTACGAGTTGGGATTGTTTACGCTTAGATTAGATCTGGTTTTGTTCTATTTTTATTTTTAAATACATTTTTTCTTGTTTAATTCGACTTACATGCAAAAATTCAATTCATTGGTGGCTTCAATTTGCAATTTATTTGCATAATTTACACATTTGTTTTTTTTTTTATTATATATATTTATATACATATGGAAATATGTAGGTTTATGTTTATAAACTTTTATGTTATCTGATTATAATATTAAGTTATTTACATGACTTAACTGGCTAATAAGTTTATGCTATATGGTTTTTATTTATTCATCTTTTTGTGTTTAATTCGACTAAGTTTTATGCTATTATTATAAGCTTAATTTATTTTTCAATGCATATAACGATAATTGGTCTATAATATGAGACAAATAAACTCAAAATATTGTCTAAGACGTTAAAAGGGGCTCAGATTTTAACGTTTTTGACCATCTCGAGAAATTATAATTAAAATTAAATTAGTGAAATTCTGTTTGCGTAACTCATAGCACCATGTTACTTCGTTGTTAGCCATATAAATGGATGTAAATTATATTAAACAAAAGTTCTCTTTTTATAACAGCAACGAAAATCGAGATAACAATTTTGAATGACAAGTTTCAATAAAGATATTTTTAATATTTTGTTAACTCTTTTAACTACGTTTTTATGCTACTTAGATTTTTACGATGAATAATATGCAATTGTGCAGCAGCTAAATTTTGTAAATACTAATTGGTATAGTTATCGTTATCGCTATAATTATCGGTTGTGTAGTTATTATATATATATATATATAGTAAATCTTTTGAGGGGAAGAAACCTTTGAAATACATACACATATACAATTTAGCACTTAATATACATACATGAATAGTTATAAAGTCGGTTATTCTGCTGCTATCAAATGAACTAACATTACAAACTGTCAATTTGGTACCGATTTCTGGGGTTTAAAGGACAACTGGATTTGTGGAGCTATGGTATTTTTAGGAGCTGCTTTTGGAGCGCGTAATTGTAGTGGAAGACTTCCGCTTAAAATATAGGTAGTAAATTATTTAAACAGTTTTTGGTTTCGAGTTTGATTCTTGTTTGTGCTCGATTTCTTGATATACACACAATTGTATATTCAATCGGCTTTAATTTGCTTAGTTTGATTAATTACCCATATTTTATAATATATTTAACTTTTTTACGCAACTATAACAGAGACACGTACGACAAGAAGTTAAAAATTTGGTTAAACATTTGATTTTATGCAACTAGAAATTATGCTAAATACATGAACTACTTATATATACGGTTATTCGTAGTTAATTTACTGGCTGTTCTCATTAAATCTGACAAAAATCAACTTTTGATATACAATACTATGCTGCATTATGAGTCTAAGTTCTAATTCAATTTAAACTACAGTTATAAGCGAAAAATGTAATATTAACTATTTGAAATACACAATAAATGATTAAATCTTTGGTTTTTATTTTTTTATTATTTTTATAATGAAACAATTTCATTTAAGCATTTCAGTCATTTGTTTGTGCCGCTCTTTGAAACTATCTAAATTTATGTCGAGCAATCAAGTGTATTTCATTGGGTTCCACTGGTCTTAAGTCATATCTATACACATCTATATATATATATAGATGATTCAGCTGCTTTGCCACAGGTATTGGATTTGCTTGGTTTTTAACTGAATTCGAACAAAATTAAAAAACCGAAAATACTCCAAAGCCGCTCCACAAACTGTTTAAACTCAGTAGCTGGCACGCACACAACTTTTCCAATCCAAACGCAATTTATTGCCCAATGGTTGCCCCATCGTAAAAAAAATCTTTTTTCTGTCAGCGCTTTTATGATAAAGTGCCTAAGTGGCTATTTATAGCCGTGTCTACATTTATCGCATTTTATTAATTACTTTAATGGGCATTCAAATGGCGTACACGGCCCACACCGTGATGACCGACTGCTGCCAAAAATAGTTTTTAACTGCACTTAACTCATTAACCTTGGACCAATGCATGCCTCGCTGGAGATTGGAGGCAAAAGCATTTACAGCTGGCGCTTATGCATTGCAGGTGCTTATCATCTGCTTAACTGTAAACAAAATCAAAGTTGGATTTTATAGACATGCTGTGTCAGTGCAATTTGGCCGCAACGAAAAAGATTTATTTGCCGTTGTTCGTTGTTAGCAAAACGCTCAACTGCCAGTTTAATTATGATTGGCAGGCATTAGCAATTAAAACATAAATAAACATGCGGCACGCAAATAATTTTTGGTGCATTCCCAGCAGATGACTCAAAACTGAAATTGAATATTGGTTTCAAGTTTGCCATGTAACTAAATTACAATATCAATTAATTGTTGCGCAGCTTGAAAAGCTGATTACCGCGTAATTTACCAAATTAATCTTGCATTAAATTGGCTTAGGGCATTATATACTCGTCTAAATGAATATATAGCTCTGCAATAAATGTTGACAGAATTTCGCAATAACACATTCTAATTTTCACACCCGATCAATAATTCAATTTCGTATGTGAATATTTGCGGTCGCTCGGAATGTGGCTTGTATGCAAAAAAATATTCAATAAATATTTGTACCAAATTTAATTATTTATTTGCATTTTTGTATTTTTTTTTCTAAAAACAATTGCAGGCTAATTAAGGCACAGAAAAACAATTGGGGAATACAAAACAGTTACATAAAATGCGCATAATTGAATTATATGCATTAATGCGAATGGCTTTGTAATATTTAACTTTTGTTGTGGTTTTTTTTTTTCTCTATTTGCGCTGCATTTAATTTATGCAAATTTCTCTGCTATTTACAAATAAATTATGAATAGGTGACAAAATGTCATTCGCTACTAGCAAAAACTAATAGAATGCTTGAAACGGGTATTGCAGCAACGTGGCGTATACGTCATCTAGAGTTAACGGGTTAACGGTCAAACGTGTTGTTGTTGAACACTTTCAAGTGAAAATGAATTTCGATGTGCCAGCAAAAGCAAAGTCAGCAGCAGAAATGTGTTGCATCGTTTAGCATTCAACTAGGCTGTGTCGCACCTAAGTGCAGTTAAGTGCTCAAGGTGTGTGTGTGTGAGATTGTGTGTGTATAGTGTGTGTGCCGCGCATTTTAATGTAAATGTGGCAATGATTGCAATTGTTTTCGATTTTACTTTTCGCCCATTGCCGTTCGTTTCAATTTTTTTTTCTTGTTTTTGCTTCCATTTTGTTGAAGTTGTCATTTAAGTGCAGTTGTTGAACAAACTATTGTTGCTGACAATCAAATTGTAAGTGTGTATGGCATAAAAAATGCATGTTGATTGCACAGAAAAGCTTCTGTCTTCACATACATGTACAGATAAAACAGTTTTTTTTTTTTTTTTGGGTAACTGACAGATTTGGCTGGCGAATTATTTATGAGCATTTGAACAATTTAAAGAGGGCCGGCACTTAGCCTATGCCCCAAACAAATGGTCAGACCAATAAATTTGATACATTTGCGGTGTGTGTGTGTGTTGAAAGCCACCAAGAAGAACTAAAAGCAGCCATAAATTCAAGACATGGAACAAGCCGATAACATCTTTTTGTGTGACACGCATCTTAAATTTGGGTGCAACTTACCGCATAGTGTCTAAAATATGAGAGACTCGTGTAACAGATGAAATTTATGCATAGTTGTGCTTTGCTTTGGACTTGGCCAAATAGTAAATATTAGGGGAGATGAATGGGCCACATGCCAAAACAAGCGCTGCCTTCGGTTTCTCCCCGCTTCCGTTCTATTTTGCTCTCTATTTCGTTTTGTCTGTTTTTCTCTTTCTCTGGCGTGTCGTCTATCCCTGTGACTGGCGCATGCATTTGCTGATGCATAGCCAAAAAAATTATGGCATCTAAAGTGGTAGGGAGGCATCTATAGCACATCTGTGTATGCCCATTATTTGTAGCTTTTTGTGGCGGCAATTCTTCTATTTTTGTGTAAAATATATTTTAGTGTATGCACATAAAACTGGAACATCAGTTTGAATGGATGTCTAGTGTCTAATGTTTTTATTCGTTGGATTTTTTTTTGTTTGCATTTATGTGCTTTTTACGAAAATGATTAAAGGCAACATTAACACGTTAAAAGGTTGTTGTCCAAAACTTCCGACTGCGCAATACTCTGTAAAATATGACTGTGTTTTAAAGGCTAGAAAATATTAGTTGACCTTGATCTTAAAAAAGAAATCAAGACTAATACTGAAAATCTAACTTTACTTAAAATGTGTTTAATTAATCATGAAAGAAAAAAATGTATTCTAGGCATGATTGCAGACAGATATTAATGATTTGATGATTTCTAGGTAAACGTAAAACTGTGCAGCATTTTTGCTTCTATAGAAACAGTGTAGTTAAATGCATTTTTACTGCAACAAAATTGCAACAGCAGCAGAATTCGCAGCAGGCAACGAAGCGAACAACGAGACGAAATAAAATTAATTTGTTTCACAGTATATATACATATGTATATATCTTTATATTTCCAGTGTCATTTGCTTGGCAGCCATTACACGTTTTGATGACCTCAATTTGAATTGCAGACAATGTGCTCCCGCCTCCATACGGTCCCGTATGTCTGCCCCATTGACATATTGCCGTAAAGTACAGTTTGTTCCCCCTCTTTTGGGTATCTTCGAATTGCACTCGCAATTTCTGTTGTGGAATATTTGTGAAATAATATCAAGTTGAATGGCCATTGAGTGTGCATAAAAGATGTTTGCTTAGGTGAAATTCGTGTTTGCACAGCTCAAGGATTGTTCCGAGCGATGAATTTGAAAAATGTGTGTGCACGAGTCTGTCTGTGTGTGTGTGTGTGTGTGTGTGTGTGTATAGCGTCTGCGGTTCAAGTGTACAGTTCGAGGGCAGCCTTAGAAACGCAACTAAATACGCGTAAAATGAAATTGAGAGATTCCATCAAATTCACAGCCGTTCATTGCTTTTGAAATGAGCTACAATGTTCGTTACTTAAAAACAAAAAGAAAACAACGAATAATACAAAAAGGAAACCGAAACTAACTGAAAACAAAATTGTTTAAGATTGTATCCCCTCATTAGTGGGACGAAACCAAGCAAATCTAACGCCTGTAATGCTGATACATGCCATGCCCATAGCCCATGGGTGTGCTGCCCATGGCACGTTCGGTAGCCTTCTCGATGCTCGCGTAAACGCACCTGTAACAGCACACGTAGGCCAAACATCACTTGAACAGGATGCGTCGGAAGGCGCGTCGGAAGTCCTTATTGAAGATGGTATAGATGGCCGGATTTAGCGCCGAATTCATATAGCCCAACCAAAAGGCAATCGCGAAAGCCGACTCGGGTATATTGCAATGGCTGCTACAGGCTGGCACCAGTATATACAGAAAGAAGAATGGCAGCCAGCAGGCGATGAAACTGCCCATGATTAGGCCCAGTATGAGCGTGGCACGCTTCTCCTTTTTGCGGGCAATCCTTCGCTTCTCCTTTTCGGGGTCGCGCGGCTTTGGCGTTTTTGGTATTGCCGGTTCGAGTTCCGTTTTGGCGGCCAGCTCCTTGGTTTTAGCGGCGGCAGCTGCGTTGTTCTTGGCGGTCGCTGTTGTTGCCTTGGGCTCGTTGCGGCGCTGTTGATTCGATTTGCGTCCAAAGATGGGCTGGCAAAGGCGAAATTTGAGCGGCTTGACTACCGCACAGCGGCTGACCACGCCCGAGTCCGAGCTGGAAGGATCAAATTCACTCACCATGTCCGTATCAATGCCCACGGAGAGGGCACGTAATCTTCCAGCAATGGGCGAGACACGCAACTCGTTGCTGGTCGCCGCCCCACCAGCTCCGCTCGCCGCACCACCTCCGTTGTTGTTGGCACCCGTGCCGGCACCAGCGGCGTCTGCTGTCACGCTGCCATTGTTGTTGTTCAGCACATTGATGGAGTTGTTGCTGCCCATGGACGGCGGCACGGGCACATTGAGACCGACACCGCGTCCCGTCGCAATGGTGCTCACCTGCAGCGTTTCCTTCGGCGAGCAAGGACCACCAGAGACAGCGATGGCCGCATTGGAGCCACCATTCGGATTTGGATTGGCATAGGCCAGTGCCGCCTGAGCGGCAACGGCCTCCAGTTCGCCCGCCTCCGAGGTGGATATATCGGAGGCCAAATCCATAGTGACCGTTGGTATTTGCATCGGCATCGTCGCACTGTTCGGTGGGGTCTCAATGGTGGCTATCTGTCGCTGCTCATGCAGCTGCAGCTGCGTTGCGCCGCTGGAGGATGGCATCGGTATTGTTCCTTTCTTGTTGGCGGTGGTGAAGCTCGTTACCTGCAACGAAGGTGGTTGAGAGTTTTATACACGGCTTTTCCATTTCGAAATCCGATTTTAAATCGCCGCTTACAGAAGCGTCAAAGCGCAGCGATTACACAAACAAGGGCGACCAGTGGGCGGGACACTGTGGCAATTAACAGTGCCCCAAAAAATGCGGACGACAAACGAAGCTGTAATACACATATGTATGTATGTGTGTGTGTGTGTGTGTGTATATGTGTGTGTGGCTGCGTTAATCGCACACCGGTGTAGCAGCAGCGACAGCTGGACGCCTTTGTTTGCACGAACTGGTGGTGGTCAAGTGTCGTTGGTCGTTTGAACTTTTTTTTTTGTGTTTGTCTCCGTTCAGTTAATTGAAAATGCAAATTGCGAATGAATTGGCCTTAAATGTGTGTTGGCTCCTCTCCTCCTGTAATTGTTGGTAATTTGCGGTAATTGTCGCTGCATGAATCTTTAAAGATGCTTTGTACTCAATAAGCGCAACTCCGCTTTATTTACAGCCAAAATCAAGCGTTAACCATAAGCCGCTAAGCGACTCCACATAATGCGCAAATTGACCAAATGGGCGAACGTGGCAAAGTGCATTGCGATAGATTCTTGGAGCCAACACGTACTACACAAATCGGACATGAACTTGTGGCGCAATGCGTGCAGTCTTCTGCAGCTCTGTAGCACAAATATTTCGCATACGCCACATACGCCAGAGCTGAACGTCAGCCTTTGCATTTGCAGCAATGCCTGCATTGCCTGCAAATGGTTTTCGAATCACCTGATTGGCCAGACTGTGTAACAGGTAGAACAGACATAAATTAGCCGTCTACCATCAAAAATCTTTGGGCAGACAAGAGCGATAAGAGAGGCTTAACTGCAATAAGCCATAGCAAACACTCGTACTTGAACAGCAATATGAACAGTTATGCGTTATTCACTCACCTGTTCGTTGTTTGTTTTGCGCGGATGTTTTTTAATGCCCCGTCTCGCCCGCGCCTTGGCGGCAAAGTAAATTCGTATATACACAAAGACCATGATGCAGCTGGGTATGTAGAAGGAGCCCAGCGCCGAGTAGAGCACGTAGCCAATGTCCTCGCTTAGCTGCAATATGACAAAATATAAAAAGCTTGAAATATGGTCGGCAACGGCATTTCAGTTTTCTATTTTCGATTGCTCAAATCTCAAAAAACAATAAAAAATATCGTTCAGTATTTCTTATATATAAGCATAAAAAATAGATAACTATTAGAGTTATTTTTAACAGAAATAAACATTTAAATACATTTCAGATCATGGGGTAATCTTTTAAATTTATGTCATTACAGCGCGTTGCTATTATTATTATGGAACAAATTTTGTGATTTGTATAAAATATATTAAAACAAATCAATAATTTTTAAGGTAATACAATACTCTTCCCTATCTTCTCCATTATAGAATTCATGACTATTAGTTTGAGATGCATTTTTAAGCAATCAAACTCACATTTTTGATTGATTGTTTTTTGCATAGCCCATCTACCCACGTCGGCATTTTATCCATTGAATTATATATATAGATAAAAAGATAAATTTGCAAACTGTGACTAAGTATGAGGACTTGCCAAATTCCGATGCATACCAGTTGACTGATTATTCCTCTTGCCAAATTTGTTGAATTCTTTGTACATTCGATTTTGCTGTCAGTTGGTTGCATTTTGGGACTTAAAATGAATGCGAAATTGACTATTGCTTGACTGCTGGCAGTCACTGTGTGAGCCTTTTATCCACTTACTTACTTTCCGACTACTTGAGGTTTTTTGCCTGGTGCCACCAGACGCCTTATTCCTTTTGGCATAAGGCGAGTATACTCAAAGCTATTGAGTGCATTAGACTGATTTACTATAGAAATGCATTTACTGCTACTGCTGTGGAAAATGCTTTGTCAGTTCTTGCCGTGAAAAATGGGCAAAAAATGCAAAGTGCACAATTTGCACGGAAATTTCATAACGCTAAATGAAGTAAAAATATTAAATTACAGCACACAAAAGCTTTGAAAGCGCCATATTTCTGAGCCAGTCTTCTGTATTGCAAAAGCGGAAGGTGAGGAAAAGGAGGCAACGACTGTGGCAAAGATGGACGTCATATTTTTAGCAGTTGGATTTCATTTATTTAAAGCTGGCGGAATTAAATAGCGCCATAGTTTCTGATCTCTGGCCACATTGCTGCCGCTGTTGCTGCCACTTGCTGTGGCAGACTGTTCGCTCTGCGAAACTCTTCTCAAAATTATGCAAATTAAGTGTTTTGATGAAAAGCTTTCGAAAAAAGTGCACTTGATGCGGCCAAAAGATTGCCCAAGTGCTCTAAAGCAGTCTTTTTACCCTCTCAGCTATTGTTATTGTTAATATTATTATTGTTGTTGTGGTTTTTGCTGCTCTAGGCCATAATAAAAAGCCTTTATAACAGCCACAAGCTTTTCCACTGTTCTTGTGCTTGCCTCATAAAAGCCAAGCATAATTTTGGCCTGTTGTTTAGATATTGGACATACTAGTTAGCAGGTTTAGGTTACGGCTTAAAAATCGGCGAAAAATTTTTTATTATCAAAAATGGATAGCATTTATCCTACATGCATATATTTAGTTGCACATCAGCAAGCACAACTAAATTTATTTAACTTGTAATCCGCTTACAAAACAGCCAACGCAGGCGGCATCCAAATTGAATTTTTGAGCGGCCAGTGAATTGTTGCATTCGCCAGAGCCCGTAGAGCCGGCGGCTCAAGTGCTGCTCAGCTTTATCATAAGCCACAGCTTAAACTTTATTCAGGCTATGCCCGGCTATACGGCCGCTGAGCGCAAAATAAATTTCACTGCAACATCCTCTGCTCTGGCGTCTTTTATCGTGCACCAAGTTGCCGCAACAAAATAAGCATAAAGTATTAAGCGTTGTGTATAATGTTGCCAAAATATATATATATATATACCACAACGAGTGCAAGCACGTAGTGTATGCATGGCTATATGTACAGATATAGTATATCAAATGGCAGGTTGAGACAGTTTGAGGCAGGCTGTATGAGACGCTGGCAGGGGCCAACAGCCACTTAAGCGGGCTGACTGCTACTCCCAGCTTATTGTCGAGTGGCAGCAAACGAAAGTCGAAGCTGCTGTTGCTGTTGCTGCAGTTGTTTCTATAGCTGCAACGGCAGCAGCAGCATAATAAATCGTCTCATCATTTACGGTTTACTGTTGATATATTGACAGCATTTGTCAGCGCCACCCACAACTAGGTAAGCCAGCCAAAAGCAGTCGAGGCGTAACCCTCTGCATATATCGAAATTTAAGCAGTAGTTAAAGGTTTCTTTTTTCTTCTGGGAGTTGAGCAGTTAAAGTATCGTTTGCCTTTATAAGTTATGCTCATCGAGCGTGCTAAATGATAGGTATCCCTTTTTACAGCTCATAAGTGAGTCAAAAACTTTGTCATAGGCATAAAAGTTGCGCATACACCAAGTTTTCCGTGTAGCCCAAGCACGTAATCTTAACACCTGTGCGTGTGCGTGTCTGCGCTAGTGTGTGTGTGTGCTGGCGTGTTCATATGATAATCTGGCTGAGCATGTCATGAGCATGGCAAATTGTTTCAGTAAAGTATTTGGCCAAATGTCCTTTAGCACAAATTGGCAACAAGCAAGTGAAAAATGGAAACTGAAAACTCGCAACTTGCAAGTTGCAACAGGCGAAACTGCCTTAAGAAACTGCAGCTTAAAATAAATTGTCAACGGTGCGTGTTGGCAACTTTTTCCAGCGGATTTAATGTAATTGAAAAGTTTGCTCGCTGCATTTGCAGTTGCCCATTTGCGCAATTCCGCAAATTCCGCATTTCCTATTTTCCACTATGCTTTCATTTTCTTCTGCGCTAATTTGCAGATTTTCGAATTGCGCTGAGCGTCTTTGTTTATTTAAAAAGTTCTTTTCGCCAAACCCTCGCCAGTGTGCCAAAGTCTAAAGATGCGAAAAGAAAAATAATTATTCTGCAATTTTTAATTAAATGGCAATGGAAATGGCTACCGTTGTTGCTGTTGTTATTGTTGTTTTTGTGCTCGTTGTCTTCATCCTGTTGCCGCTATGCAGAACTTAAGCTGCTGGAAACAAAAACTCATTATGGGCGACCAGAATCGTTAGGGTGCCCCACAGTCACGTCAAAACGCCGCAGCGGCGGCAAAAAAAAAACTGTTGATGAGCAGCAAGTGCCAAGTTCCAGAAAGGATGACGAGGACGAAATGAAAACCGTGGAAAGTGTAAGGTGTTGATGGAAGCGCACAATTTATTGAAATGTAAACATGAAACAGCGCAGAAATGACTGTAATTAAAAGATAAAAATGTTGTCCGGGCAGCAGCACACACGACACAGTACGCTCCACATGGCGTATGAGTAATGCTTTTAGTCTTGAGGCCGCATTTTGAAACCGAATCAACTGCTCGCTTTTATAGTATATTTGTGTATATATTTGTGTGTGTGTGTGTGTGTATGTATGTGTGTGTATATTGTGTATTTGAGCGTGCATTTAAAGCGTCGAAAGCAAATAAGCAAAAACAAAATATTTATAGATGTGTTTGTATGTGGACTGTAAGTAATAAGGCAAAAATTCTCTTGTAAACACAAAAGAATTTCAAACTGAATCGTTGCTAAAAGTTTGCACAAAAAAGTTAGCGCAAACTAACAAAGAAAGAGTGCACTCGTGGGGATTTGCCAGACTAAAATATATTCAGTAAAAAATACTCAAGTGGTTACTTATTCTCGATTTCTTTATACCAAAATACCAAATTTGTGGTGTCTTAGCTTGTAAAGTCTACAAAAATTAATATTATTCGATTTCGGTTAGCATTAATATTTCGTGTATTCAGCATACACATATATTTGTACAAAATCAGTATACCCTTTTTTACCCATTTTCAATGCGTGCAGGGTATAAAAAGTGAACCAGCTTTCGAGTGTTTGTAAGTGTATGTGTGTATTTGTGCGCAAAAAAAGTGCGTTTTGGCCCGAGGACGCCAGCTTTCTGACATGGTCGGCGACGGGGGGCGCCGGGGGATGTCGCTTGTCATCATCAGTATTGTCGTGTGCTTTGTGATTGTTATTGTTGTTGTTGCAGTTGCAACATTTTTACAGCAATAAGCCAAGACTCGACGTTGACGTTGACGTTGGCACAACTGGTGCAGCAGCAGCAGCTACGCAGGACAGCTGGACCCACAAGGCTGGCGATATTGAAGCAATCAATAAATCTAAAGTGCGACTACAGAGACTACAATTTGCAATTGGCTGCCAAAGAAATGCGCGCAGCAGTTTTTGCTAGCTTTGACTCAGTACTTGAATGCCAGAACTCCTCGCCCCCCAAATGCCGTCACCTTTAGCTTGGCGCCCTTTGCATTGCTTATTTGCATTGGCACTGCTGCTGCCTCCTTCTTGTTTGTCGCTGCTCAGTAGAGCAACTATTTTGTAGTTTGCGCTGCCAATTTGCCTGGCAGTTTCCTTTCGCTTTTGCACTAAACTTGACTTCGACTTGCAGCTGCATTTCAATTGACTGCGTTCTGTTTGCTTTTGTTCCCATACATACACAACTGGCCAGCTATCATTCAGTTGGAATTGGCTCGCGTTGAGTTCATTTTCGTTTCCTTTGTGCATTTCCCTAACTTAACGCCAGCCCGCGCCCGCCATAAACTTGATTCAATTGCCAAAAAAAAAAAAATAAAAATAAAGAAAAAAGCAAAAGCTCGCTACTTTAATGTACGCTAATGTTTTGCGGGTCAAAATAACGCCGTTGAATGCCCAACACGCGCCAATTAAAAGACCCAAATGACAAAAACAAAACAGATGTCCGTTCATAATGAGTTTTGCGGCCTCAAGCCCACAAATGATAATATAAGCCGGTAAAACCATTATGCCATGGAGTTTGCTCAGCTAGAAGATGCGCTAAAAATTCATTGGTATACTTTTATTTATAATGTACAAAACTGATAGAAAGCTAATATAAAAGTATATATTGTTCGATACTGTTTTTAGTAGTCATCTCAAATTGTGTATTAAAAATTTATTTAAGCCTTTAATATTTCACTTTATTTTCATAAATATAAAATGGCCATGTCCCACAGCTTAGGTAAGAACACTACAACAGTCCGAGCTTATTCTACTGTCACATACGCTCTCACTCATTCGATATACCCTGCAGAATTAAAAAAAAAAAGTTGATTGTGTTTTTTTGGCTTGCGGCGTTGCCAGTTCGTTATTGCTGCTTAATTGCGACTAACGGTATGCTTCATTAAATTGCAATTTTTTAGCACAATGCCATGCGTTAAGCCACGGAAATGCATTGGTCGCCATTTCGAAAATGCTGCCCCAAAAAGTAGGCAACAAAAAGTTGGCATAATGCTAGAGGCATTTTAATTGTGGTCGGCAGTTTTATGGGCTTATTATTTGATTATACTGCACAACAATAGCAACAACAAAACAAAAATATCAGCAGCAAGAACAACAACAGCAGTAACAATAGCAGCACGACAATGCCCCCCGCTTCCGCTGCGAAACGGCGTTTTTATTGTACGGCTTGATACAATTTTTAATGCCAACCACTTTATGCTGATTGCCAGGCCCAACTGCCCGTCTATCCGGCAGACGGTTCAACATAATATTATCGTAAAAATAAAACCACAGCTCACCAACTGTTGCTGTTGCTGGTTGGTAATCGCCTATTGCAGCGGACAATATTTGTTGGTTTTATTTCTCCCTTTTTTCAACTTTGCTCCAAATCGTTCACAGTGGAAATTGCTTGTTGACACGCAGTCATGATATGCGAGTGTGCGTGTGTGTGTGTGTGTGCGTGTGTGCTGACCTACTGCACGCCAATTTATTTTCTCACCTGCTGGTCAATTTTTAGCCTGTAGATATTAGTTGTAGCTGTGTGATTGATGTTTGTTCGTAAAACAGCGCTGTATAATTAGAGAAATACGATTTGCATTCCGTTTTATTAGATTACCGGGTTTCGCTGGCCCAAACGAATGATAACTCAATTTAGCGTCCGGCAGCAACTGACGGATGTGTGCGTCTGTGTTCAAAGCCAGTTATTGATTTTGCATCATTGGCTTTGGTCATTCATTTTGGGCGCTCCGGAATAAATGAAATGTGTAATTAATACGGGCATTGTCTCGCTCTAATGGCAGTCACATAAATATCACAATAAGCTAATGGGCATGTTGTAGAGCCAGCAAAATGGTAGAAAATTAATTTCCATATAGCTTATGCGTGTATGTATAAAAGCATACATCGTGTTTGGCAAAGCATGTTTAATGTATGTTCGCTCGCTTCGAAATGTATGATAATATTATGCTTTTAACCACAATGTCGCATACATTGTTAATCATTTGCAGTTGCCATCGTTGTTACAAATTGCTGCCAAATTGTTGTTTTGGGGCTTGACTTTTGCATACACATACACACACACACACACACACACGGATATAAGCACTGGTGCACGCATCGTTAATTTCAACAGTAAATTAAATACAAGCATCCTCGAATTGGGCCAAAAGCCGAAGGCATAGCCACAGCCGGACTCACACCGAGGCGAGCAGTTAACCAGGCATAGCCATGGCTACCAACAAACTGCCCATTTTGGTTATGCTTTCGGGTGTGCTTTAGTGTGTGTGTGTGTGTGTGTGTGTGTGTGTGTGTGTGTGTGTGTGTGTGTGTGGGGTGTGTGTGTGTATGCGTATGTCAAGCCAATTGGAAATTTTAAATGATCTACTACTAAAAGGGTAATCACTGCCTGTCTGTTTATTTGTACGTGCGGGCTGTAACCAAATTTCGCACAATGATCCAAGTATTCGCCTGCTGGCCATTACAAGCATAAAATAATTACTGTGTTTTAGCCAGGCTAACGAATCTTGTTGGGTGCGAGCACACAGAGTCACACGTATCTACGTGCAACCAATGCAGCAACAATGCTGCACACATTTTAACGCTTAATGGTTATTGGCACACAAACATACACACACACACTCACACACACACACACACACACTCGCACACATACGGCATGGATATGGGGCGGCGGTGCAAACAGCATGACACTTGTGAGCCGAACAAATGAACAACTGCGGTTGCAAGCCATGCTAAAGTTTCCCATTGGAGGACTTCGTCGGCGGGAGGGGATCTTTGTCAGTGTGTGAGGGGCTCGACCGCAACGACAGCAACTGCCACAACAACAACTGCAAAAAGTGCAATTGCTAATGTTGTTGTTGTTGATGCTGTTGATGCTGTTGTTGTTGACCATCTCTTAACAAGCAAAACAGTTTTCCACAGCTCACGCAATTTCCATTATTGTTTTTGTTTGTATGGCCTGCTGACGACCTACGCCCCAACACAGCCTCTTTTGACCATGCCTGGCCATTATTGATGGCCTTAAATATGTACATTCATACATAGAATATTGTATGCACATAATGTGCCCTATTGAATTTCATCATTTGTAGTTTGCACAACGAACTTTGCCGTACTGAATTGGGGCTAATATATTTCATATTACATATCGGTCAATTAATTATTTAAGTCGATAAATTGCTTTTGAGATGGTTTCGTCATTTGGAGTTTTATTATTTATATATGATATTTTTAATTCATTGCTCTTCACAATGTTGAATAATTTATACACGATTGCATATTTTACGACAGCTGTCAGAAATTTTCTGTTCTTTAAAAGTACTTTGAACTCTTTTCAGTGACGTGATTGCCTTGAAAATTCTTGTACCTCATTAAAATGTCCAAATCTAAAGCTTCAATTATATTTATTACATTTATAGCCATTCGAGCTTTCTTTATATAGTATTCACGACATCACGTAATTCTAATAGGTACATGACAGCAAGAAATAGCGAAATTGAAAAAGGATTCTTTACGGTCATTCACAAATTGAAATATGTATATACGGTATTGTCGTCCACCTGTTCGTGTAAATCGAATGAATCATTAGGGAGATATCCCTCAGTTTTAAAGTTAAATTTGTGTATGTGGTAAATCAATAAAATCTACAAACCTTCCTCAATTTTAAAGCTAGATATCGACAGAAAATATTTGGACCATGCCCACTGTCACCGTCACAAATAAAAAAAATCTATATTTTCCAAAAAATATATAAAAATATATAAAAATCATACTGTGAACGAGTTTTTGGTTAGCATTCGCGAAATTGAGAAAAATTTGGACATGTAAGCTCTCGGACCAAGAGGTATCATATTTCAAACACCTATAAATTTATCCAAACTGAATCGATTCTTATGTTTAATGCCTTTCTGTTCATGATTTTTCATGAACATCAATTCTGCATTTAAAAAAGATGCATTTTTGAAAAAAAAAATATTTTTGATTTTTTTTGAGAAAAAGCATGTACTCCCCCTTAGTAATTTTCAAAAAAATGTTTTTTTCAAAATTTAAAATTGGGAGTTAGCACTTTTAATCGATTTTGCTGGCCACAAATAGCATAAAAAACAACATTTAAGTTGATTCTGAGGAGGTAAAATTTTTGGTCAAAAATCATGTCAAAATTGAGAAAAATTTTGACATGTAAAGCTCTCGGACCCATAGGTATCATATTTCAAACACCCATAAATTTGTGAAAACAGAACCGATTTTCATGATTGAAGGCATTCTGTTCATGATTTTTCATGAACATCAATTCTGCATTTAAAAAAGATGCATTTTTGAAAAAAAAAATATTTTTGATTTTTTTGGAGAAAAAGCATGTACTCCCCCCTTAGTCATTTTCGAAAAAAATTTTTTTTCAAAATTTAAAATTGGGAGTTAGCATTTTTAATCGATTTTGCTGGCCACAAATAGCATAAAAAACAACATTTAAGTTGATTCTGAGGAGGTAAAATTTTTGGTCAAAAATCATGTCAAAATTGAGAAAAATTTTGACATGTAAAGCTCTCGGACCCATAGGTATCATATTTCAAACACCCATAAATTTGTGAAAACAGAACCGATTTTCATGATTGAAGGCATTCTGTTCATGATTTTTCATGAACATCAATTCTGCATTTAAAAAAGATGCATTTTTGAAAAAAAAAATATTTTTGATTTTTTTGGAGAAAAAGCATGTACTCCCCCCTTAGTCATTTTCGAAAAAAATTTTTTTTCAAAATTTAAAATTGGGAGTTAGCACTTTTAATCGATTTTGCTGGCCACAAATAGCATAAAAAACAACATTTAAGTTGATTCTGAGGAGGTAAAATTTTTGGTCAAAAATCATGTCAAAATTGAGAAAAATTTTGACATGTAAAGCTCTCGGACCCATAGATATCATATTTCAAATACCCATAAATTTGTCAAAACAGAACCGATTTTCATGATTGATGACATTCTGTTCATGATTTTTCATGAACATTGATTCTACATTTAAAAAAGATGCGTTTTTGAAAAAAAAAATATTTTTGATTTTTTTGGAGAAAAAGCATGTACTCCCCCCTTAGTCATTTTCGAAAAAAATTTTTTTTCAAAATTTAAAATTGGGAGTTAGCACTTTTAATCGATTTTGCTGGCCACAAATAGCATAAAAAACAACATTTAAGTTGATTCTGAGGAGGTAAAATTTTTGGTCAAAAATCATGTCAAAATTGAGAAAAATTTTGACATGTAAAGCTCTCGGACCCATAGATATCATATTTCAAATACCCATAAATTTGTCAAAACAGAACCGATTTTCATGATTGAAGGCATTCTGTTCATGATTTTTCATGAACATCAATTCTGCATTTAAAAAAGATGCATTTTTAAAAAAAAAAAATATTTTTGATTTTTTTGGAGAAAAAGCATATACTCCCCCCTTAGTCATTTTCGAAAAAAATTTTTTTCAAAATTTAAAATTGGGAGTTAGCACTTTTAATCGATTTTGCTGGCCACAAATAGCATAAAAAACAACATTTAAGTTGATTCTGAGGAGGTAAAATTTTTGGTCAAAAATCATGTCAAAATTGAGAAAAATTTTGACATGTAAAGCTCTCGGACCCATAGATATCATATTTCAAACACCCATAAATTTGTCAAAACAGAACCGATTTTCATGATTGATGACATTCTGTTCATGATTTTTCATGAACATCGATTCTGCATTTAAAAAAGATGCATTTTTGAAAATTATCAGGCTCCATTTGAGTGCCACGAGATAAAATTGAAACTATTAAGAAAAGATTAAAAACACTTGATTGGTCAATTATAGTTGGTTAATTAGTGAAATTAGTTAGTATTTTTTCTCAAACTTTCCGTAAATGGTGCGTGAATGTAATAGTTGAGCTTGTGACCTGAATGCTTGCTTAAGTGTATTCAAATGTTGCGGGCAGTAATTTATTTGTCAATGTATCCTTTAAATATATAATAGCATGTCATCTAATTGTTTAAATGTTAAAAATATTTGTTATGTCGACTCTCAACAGGGAATTTCAGAATATTTTCAAAGATATGCATTTAAAAATATTCATTTAGATATGCATTTAAAAATATTCATTTAAAATAATCTTTCTTTTTTCTTTAGCTCAATATTAAATAATTTATAAATATTAAACATTTTACCAAATTTGCTATGATTAACCTATGAGAATATGTTGGCATTGTTAACTGAAATAGCAATGCGATTTTGTAAATTGTAGTAAAATTAAATGCAAAAACTGATTCGCTTGTTATGGAATGAAAGCATATTGAACAACATTTACGACCACCAGCAACAACAACCCTATCAGCAAGAAAAACAGTTGCAGTTTTAACGCAACACTCGAAATTGTGTTCTGCTTTAATGCGAATCAATTAATTGTAAATTTATTTCGTGATCTGTTTAAAACTCTTACATGGCAGCAAAATGCGCTGGCTGCACGCGAAACGCAAACGAGCGGATGTTGGTTGCATAGTGGAGCGAACATTTTGTTGTGTAAAATGCCGGTAATCATTTTTATTATAATTCGCATAAATATTTAAACGTCTGTTCGCAAGTCCAACGAGTGCAGCGTCCGGACTTCGACTGGATAAAGTCATGACCTGTGCCTTTGCAAGGAGATACTTAACATTTAAGATACACACACACACACACACACACACACACACACACACACACACACACACACACACACACACACACACACACACACACACACACACACACACACACACACACACACACACACACACACACACACACACACACACACACACACACACACACACACACACACACACACACACACACACACACACACACACACACACACACACACACACACACTTGTTAGTATTTGAATTTGAGCATGTTTGGCGCTGGCTTGTGCATGTTTGAAGTACGTTAAACATGTGCGCATTAAATGCCAAACTAAAAGCAACAACTTATTAGAACGGTAATTAACATTATTAAAATACAACAACGACGTCTTCAGATGTAACGCACTAAAACGCTTACCACGAGTGCGAGACACAGCCACCATGAACGGTCGGATGCGGGGACAGACAACTGGACGGAAAGGGGAAACGAATGTAGCGCATGGTGGCTCTTCGGCTGAAAGGCGTCCCGCTTGGCTGTCTGCTTTTTGGTAGGGAAGCTACTCATTAAAAAGACATTTAAGATGTTTACAAACGTGTTCTAAGGCGCTGCACACACACATACACGCATTTAGAGTGAGTTTTGAAGGCGGAGCGTAACTAGAACACAGCGCGAATTGTGGCAACTGCGTCACGCCGGAAGTGGAAGTGAAAGTACGCGACAGCGCCGCACTAAGTGTGTGGATAGCGGTTGTTTTTATGGTTCGGTCTGTTTGTGTGTGTGTTGGAAAGACTTTACTTTACAACCGTTATTACCACAAAATCTCAGCAGAACACAACGCTGTCGTCGTCGCCGTCGACATCGCTGCTGTTGGCTCCCACATTTGATTGGCCCTAATGGGTGGCGGCTAAAGGGAAAACTTTACTTTAATTGACAGCAAAAAGCAATTTGCCTCATTACAACGAACACGAACGTAATTAAATGCCGTCCTGGGGCTAAAGCGGACACCAATGGAGCAACATCATTGGCCCACTGGGCTATATATAAAGGGCGATAAATGAGCTGCCTTCAATTCGAGGCGCTTGCCAAAATACAAAGCGCAAAAGGGTCAGCTACAAAATGGCGTGGCGGACATGCGATTTAGTTTCTTATTTGACACTTTTTTCCGCTTTAGTCCACCCATCCGGCGGAGGGGGAAAACTTTTGCCCGTCTTCTTTTCATGCTCATTCACGAATTGAAACTAGTGTATTGGGTTTGCGCAATGTCCGTCCGAATGAACACAACTTTTTTCGATATTATTGAAGATGGAGACTTGAAACTTTTGATATATACTTTTAGTTATCCTCTTCAGGCAAAGTGTTAAGATTCTGTAACGTGTCGATACAGCTCAAATCCGAAATCGATGAAAAGTGGATATTTCCCAAAACTTAAAAAAAAGATACCCGAGATAACTCCCACCCCCACAAAAATCACCCCGTATCGCACAAATTACAATATACCGAATATTTTCAAAATAACAATAATTATCAAGAACGTGAACGAGTATAACGCAGTCGGTAACGCCCGACTGCAGCGTTCTTACTTGTTTTTTCGATTCTCGTCGCTTTTTGAGCAGATGTCTGTGTGGCTGTTGCAGTCGTCGCTAAATGTCATTTAAAGGACAGTTGTAGGGTCGAATGTTGTTGTTGTTGTTATTGTGAGTTCTTCAGTTTGTTGCCGCCGCATTTAAAGTCAAGTTAAAGTTCAAATTACTTTTCGAGTGTGCGACAGCTGCCGACTCAGACTCTGCATCGATTTACCCAAAAGTGACATAATTATTATACAGCTAACACACACTGGCACACACACACACACCCCAATACACTGGCTGGCTGTAGGCTGGCAACTTGAGCCTCGTGCGCAATTCGAGGCAGCTTCAAGTGGGCGCTCGGAACAGCTCTCAAGTGGTTGCTGGACATGTGCTAAAGGGCGGGCGACGTCATCCTTAACAGCCAACTCTATTTTATGGCAGGCGTGTGGCTTTGGCGTCGCCTGGGTCGGGTCACTACGTTCCGCATGTCGATTTACGGCGGGCTCGGCGCTCATATGTCAGATGGAAAAAGTGCCGCCCTGCTTTTATTATCTGGCCTGGCGGCCATATTTAATTTAATAAAGAGAACAATCCACCACCCGACAAAACTTTAAGCTACTATCATTAAGCGGCCTCAGCAGAAAGTTTTGTGTTTCTGTTACCCGCGCTGTTGGCCAAAGTAAATATTGAAATCTACAGCCTCTCAACCGCATGCCCAAACATGCCAGCCAGCCAGCAACAACAATGGTCCCTGCATACAAATTTGTGGGCGTTGCTGAAGAGATTTGTAAACAACATTTTGTGGCATACATTTGGGCGTCAGTATCTGCCTTAGCGGCATCTTTTTCTTTCGCTTTGGCATTTTCTTCTGTTTCGTTTCGATTTCAACTTCAATTTCAACGTCGCTTTCGGTTTCAGTTACAGCATTTAAACATTTCGATTCTATTTTTCTATTTTGTGTGCCCCCTAGAGTAGAGTATTTTAATTTTGTCACAAAACGTGATACGCTTTAAAGAACATGCAAAAAGCTTAATATACGAAATAATAATTTAACAATATTATACAATATTAATACATATTTCGGCATACATTTATTTTCAGAATATAAATTATAAAAATCAACGATCAGCTTACTATATCGTACATCTGTCACATGTCTGCAAGTGTATTTAATTGTCGGCGTCTCGCACTTAACTGGTCTCTTGTATTTTTATTGGAACGGCTGTGTGTATTGGCCTGTTGAAGTATTCGTTTTATTTGTGAGGTCTGATTCCATTTGGCCTTTTGCTGGCATCAATGGGGAGCAGAAGGTTTAGTGGATTATAGCATTTTTATGAAGCGTATAATGTGAAAAATGAGCAAATGAGATTAAAAACTTTGGCCGCCCTTCGTGCCTCGTCTTAGATTTGAAGAATGTTTTCTTTCTATGTTGTTTATCTGAACAAACAACAACAAAAAAAAAGCAAAGTTTTCGATTCGGTTTTGTGTTTTATGACAGGAACAGCCTTGAACTTGATACTGTGGCAATGGCAATGGCGAATTCACGTCTATATTTGTGGTTGATATTCAGCGTCCAATCAATTTGCATTAAATGAAACATATTTAGAGATACCACAAAAAAGGAAAATGGGGAAAATGTTTTTGACGCTATTTCACAAACACAAAGAGTCCAGCAGACGGCAAAAACGCGTTGCTAAAACAAAAATTTATTACAACTGTCAAATGTATGGCCCGCCGATACTTTACAGTTGTCGCCACGCTGTCAGCTGCGGAGCAGCGGAACTGGCTGGAAATCGAGGCAACCGCCGACTGGCACCCATCGTGTGCTCTTTCATTTTATTTCGTTTTCATACCCAGCAATTTAACATTGCTTTACCATGGACAGCGACTCACACTCACACACACACACACACATACAGAAGGACATAGACAGGCTCGTGATTGCTTTGCACTTTTTGAAATATACCGCTCCCGCGACCCCTAGCTGGATCTGCCTACTATGCGTAGTTATTTCTGATCATAAAATCAATATGCGCATACTAAAATTTTATTTCTTTACAATTTGTGTACGAATTTCCTTTGTTGCTGCTGCTGCTGCTGCTGCTATTGCGATGCTGTTGCTGTTACACCCCTCAACCACTCCTTGGATGCTTTACGATTTGCCAGTTGCCGCATTGTTTTATTTTTTTTTCGAATGCTTTTTGTTATACTTTTGTTTGTGTAACTTTGTAGTCCATTTAATTCATGCTGTGGAAGGACCTTTTTTCGCAGCTCGATGTGGCACATGTTTTGTTCATTTAGCTGTGTGCTGTGGAGATGGAAAGCAATGCTTTGACATATTTTACTTTTATAGTTGGTACTTTGTATTTCGATACCCTATGCAATGGTATTTAGCCAGTGGCGGTTTGTTTTGGTATTACCAGATACATATATCACCATTATATTCAAGTCAGGCTAGATAAAATCGATTTTCGTCAAACCATGACAGTATCTTAGTGTAAGATACTTTTCCTATTACTGCTCGATTCTCTTTTGTTAGCTAAGCTATACAAACGCTTTTCTATTTGCTTATCAGTGCTTAGCCTCATGCCCTCACGGCGTATACTTAATAAATGTGTTACTCGCCTTTGACACGCTTAATGACTTGCAAGTGTTTGCCCTGTGCTTTCCTAATTGCGTTTGGGGACAGCACAAATGATTGCTAGCAACAGCCTAAAATGGGCGTTAGATGGCACGATAAGCGATACCGTTACACAAACATAACAAGAACAGCAACAGCAACAACACCAACATCAACAAAAAGCATTGAAGAGCAACGTGAGCCATCGCCTTGGCCATTATGTCATTCAGGGTATTCAATACAAATTGGTAATATCTCATTTATTTGGTTGTATGGTCGATTCTTCTTGTTTGCTTGTTTTTTCCTTGCTGGCTCTTGTTGTTGTTAAATTGACGCATGTGTCTGCCACAGACACACACAAACACACACACACGCACACACACACAGTTTGTACACACACTTATATGCGGTACGTGCTGGCCACAAGTCCTTCAGCTTCACGCTGCTGACCATGCGGGCAAACAAGCAGATAACTGGTAACTGCTAAGGTATGGGAAATGGGTGAAACTGCGGATGAGTGGGTGAATATACCCATTCGTTATCGTATCGAGTTTGAGTGACCAAATGTCAAATATACAAGAGTGTACACTTATTTCATTTCCAGATTTATGGTTACGTGGTCGGGTTTCACCAACAACAAACCACCCCACCCACCCGCTGCACCCTTGCCGCATGTAAGCAAACAGTTTGAAAACCTCAATGTCCTGGCTTCTTCGCAGAACGCTGCGCTGACAGCAATTTCTGTTGACAGTCGTTGCAAATAAGCGCCAGCAATGCGCCATCTCCGCTTTGTTGTTGTTGTTGTTGTTGCTGTTGCTGTTGTTGTTGCTGTTGTTGCTGTTATGCTGGTGTTTGTTTGTTTATTTTTTTTATCATCTCTAGTGCATGCTGCATCAGATCGCACTTCACTTGCACTCACCGAAAATATAACAGCCAGAGAAACAGTGAGAATGTGGGTGAAGTGTCATTGTTGCTGTATTTTCCAGTTGATTGCTTGGCCTGCTACAAGACAGGATCGCACTGGGAGAGCAATGTTGTACATGTTTTTTTGGTTGTGTGTGTGTTTCAGCATGTGGTGTCACATCGACACAGCCCAGCTCTCATCAATTTCATACAACATACTTCAAGCCATCCATATAGCTGTCCATGCGTCCAGTTTAATGTCGTTGGCCTCAATTACAGAGCATCATGCCACGCACGTATTTCAGTCGCTGTTTATGTCGGTGTAAAGGGTTTAACATGTGCTTCGATTGCATTTGCGATAGCTGCTCGTTGTCCTTGTGGCCACGAAACATTCCTTTTACAGACAGCACGTAGGAATTCTTCTGTAATAACCAAATATATATATATGGCTCCAAATGGTATTTCACTTTCAGACTTAAATTATTGATGTGTTTGACAGCAATTGAGCAACGACAATCAAGTGCTAACCGCGTTTGGCTACTAATTTGGCCAACAGGTTTGCTTAACAAACGTTAATAAATTAAATTCTTGTGGCTGCTTTAAATCAGATCAGGGCTTTGCATGTGCTTCGTTAGTTGCCTTCTCTAAATGTGTCATAAAAGTCGACCATAAATAAAATCAGTTTGGCCAACTGGCCCACTAACGGGCTGTCGTTAACCAAGTCGCGTCGTTAGCCATGCTGGCGTGCGTGTTGACGGCTTATAACAAAACGACTGGCAGGCAAAATCAGCCTGGCTTAAATAGTGAGCTTAACTCCGAGGCCAGATGAGCCGCTTATGTCGCCTGGGGCTGATTAAAGTGGTTTTAGTGAGTGACATAAATAAATAAATTAAATAAATAACAAAACAAAACATGAGCCAGATTTGTGGTAATGTCAGGCAAAAACTCAAATTGAAACTGGGCAGGGGCACACGAAAGCTCAACGATAAATTATGATTGCAGCAAACTTGAGCAAACCCACAAATACACACACACACACACACACACACACACACACACACATGCACACTAATGTACACGCACATGTGGCCAGTTTAATATTTTATGCTAAACCACAAGACCAACTCAAATCTCATAAAGTGAACATAAAACATGCAAATTAAAAGGGCCGAACACGTCGTCCGAGTTAAGGATTGAACGCACAAATCTACCCACACAATTTACACACACACGCACAACCAAAATGAACTAATTTACACAAAAACAATACAATTTGCTAACCCATGTTACAGACCCCGCCCCTAATGCCTAGTCTGATTTTACTTATTTTCTTAGTCCGTGGATTTTGTTGTTTTAACCCTATTTTCACATTACAAACTCACAGCCAAACGGCGCCACCCGGACATTTATATCCAGCTCCCCTCGCTCTTAAGTGTGCATAATGTACACAGAAAAAAAATTGTGGGTTGTGATATTTAAAATTATGCCTTTTAATGAGTATTTAAATAAATAAATAATTACTTCACGTATTATGAAGTATTATATATTAAAGTATATATATAAATTACATTTTATTGTTAATATGTTTTAAGAGCAGTTTAGCTTAACGGCCACCAAGGATAAGGCTAACTTACGATCCATGTAATTACTAATTATATATGGCTTTACATAAATACCAACGACTTTTCGTTCAATGTATTTAGCATGTATGCATGTGTGACCAGAGATTGTAAATCTAGCTGTCATGAGACCCAAGCGACTCGGCCACTTCATTTGAAGCAGCTAGCTTTGGTTTTTTGCAAACGTTGCTTTTGCCTGATCCCATTCCATTAACTGGTCGTATATATCAAAGGAGAAGCTGAACTTTTCATTAGGACGCACACAGTTAGAAAAATATGTATACGTACACAAATACATGCGTACGGGCAATCAATGCCAGTTGCTTTTGGCAAAAAGTCATTTATTCTGAACATTTTGTATGCTCGCATACCTTTAACTTCTTGAGGTTTTGGCCTGTGGTGCAAAGATTAAGTTTTTGCCATACTAATTTGCCAGCTAAATTGTTGTGCGTGTGTGCCTACAGCTATGGATGTGTTGTGCGTATTTGTTGCTCTTAATTACAAACACATGTACATGTGCTTTAACTCTTGTGTCAAGTCCTTCGTCTCTGAGGGGATGTTGTCGCCGGAGCCGGTGGCAGGCATAAAGTTAGAACTTAAATGGAAATTATTTAATCAAATAAGCCAAAAGTTTGCCAGCAACCGCAGACATGAGCAACATATAGTGGGACCCAAATAGAAAATGTTAGAAAAATGTTGGATTTAGCTTTGAAATGGCCAAACTAATTCACTTGATTTATTTTCATGTAGGTTGTGCTTTTTGTTGCTCACAAATACACACGTCTTATGTGGCTGATTTTAAATTTTGCATTTCAGTTATTTGTTTCAGTGCCAGCTCGCAGATATCTGCATAAATTCCAGCTGTGTGCTTTACTGCCATAAATCTTGGTTATTGGTAGATTTATTTTCAGTTGACATTTTCACGCATCTTGCTCAAATTCATTTCGTTTAATGAAAGACATTTGTAAATATGCCTATAGCCATACAGTTATCCGCACTGAGTCTGTAAGTCGTCATTAATGGCATATGGAAGCCTGTAAATGCGGCTGGCGATTGTACAGCTAAGCCTTGGCAGGCTTTGCATCAAAAATTGTGCACTTTAAAATCCTTTGAGTATGTTGCTGCAAACAAAATTAATGACTTAAAAGCTTTTTTGCGGCACACGTCACTCATAATACAATCAACGCGCCGTGCCGACAGCAACCACAACAACAGAAACGACAACAACAGCAGTTGAGGGCTGGGCCATGCCCCAAAATGCTGTGGCATAATGGCAGCCGTTTTGAAAGTTTAAAGGTATTTACCAAAGTTGCCGGCAATCAAAATGCTTTTCCTACCTGCCCAGCACAATTGACACACTTTCAACACTAACCTGCAACGAGAAAAAGGGAAGAGAGAGAGAGAGTGTGAGTTGGTATAAGTTGAAAAGCTGTATGTAGAGGTGTACAATTATTATTGTTTTATGTGGCAAGTTCATGCAAAAGAATTAAGTAACTGTAAATGCAATAAACGAGCAACCCCAAGCCCCGAGCTTCCAAGCGCCGCGCCCCAGAAACAACAATTCGCACTCCGAGTGAGTTTTTATGGGTTCGACTGTCAACCGAGCAGCCGCCCAGCAATAAATTCTCAAGCGAACGTTAAACGTACAACATATTCCAGAGGTTTGCCCGGCTTCCCTTTGCCGTTTTACCATACCCACCCCCCCTTATGGAATAAATGAGCATTTTGCACCGTAGGGTTTTGTAGCATCATTTTTCTTTGGTTCTCTTTGGCTCTTGAAGAAGCTGAGCGTGGAAACACCTCGCCAACAGGACGCCAACAATAACAAAGGCAAATTGTAACGCCATTAAATGCCCCAACAAATCGCATACTTTAAGGAGTGCCAGCGAATCACAGCATCGAGCAACGGGTCGAGGACTCTCCTCGTCGTCCTTCTATTTGTGCTGGCTTGGAAGCGATGCTAAATCAATTGCAAAAGTGTGCGAAACGATTGGATGTCATGTCCTCGCCTTCTTGCCCTTAGCTGGGTGGGCTCCGACTTGCTCTCTGAGTGATGAGGTGGGCACAGTGGGTGGATGTGACAGGAGTCTCGTCCCTCCGGAAATTGTGTGGAACAGCAACACGTAGTGCGCCAATTCATTTTGCTCCTTTGCTCAGCTCACTTTGAGCTTTTCAAATGCGTGCGTCGATCGCATAAATCATTTTTTCCATAGCATAATAACATGTACTCAATTTCCGGGTGCGACCAAAACACAATGGAAAACTATTTAAGTGGAAATTGCCAAAATATCCTTAATTGTAACAAGTAACAAAATAAATCTGTAAGTTTAATTAGAAGCAAATACATGATTGATGATGGGAAAAATAGTATTTCATTAATAAATGGTTATTTTATTGTTAACAATATATGCAATTTTAATTTAAATTCTGTTAAATACATCTTTCAACTATATTTGTCTGTACAGATTTACAAAATCGAAAGAGGACCCTTAAATGCATTGATATATAAGTTAGCCATAAATTTACGCAATAAATCTTCAATGCTGATGTGCTAAAATTTCACCCAAAACAAACAAAATAAATCCTAAATTTTGTGTGTATTTTGGCACTCAGTTTCGTGGACTTAAAAATTTGCTATTTTTGTAAAAAAGAACAAACAAAAAGCGCATAAATAATATTACAAAATGACAAAAATAACTTTACTTCGACTGCAAACAATAATTCGCTTTATTCTAAAGGTAATTCTCTGAAACTTATTTTGCTTAAAAATGAGAATAATTTTGAAAAGTTAAACTAAAAAAATTTGTCTA
Source organism: Drosophila paramelanica (assembly GCA_035043915.1). Classification (NCBI taxonomy): domain Eukaryota; kingdom Metazoa; phylum Arthropoda; class Insecta; order Diptera; family Drosophilidae; genus Drosophila; species Drosophila paramelanica. The sequence continues at coordinate 3,278,054 of JAWNMO010000354.1, read as the reverse complement.
CTCCACTGGTGATAAATTATAAATTACCTGTGTAATGGTTTTAATATAAAATAAATAATGATACAAAAAAAAAATAACTGTAAGGAACTGACATTGGATGACCTGTTATGGTATTGCCAAAGCTCCAAGGTCTGTTGGTAGTAGTAGGAGAGCGATGTCTGAGTCTCGCATGAATGTTCTCATAAAAAAAAGTTTTGCGGCATTTCGTATAAATTAAATTAAACACAAATAAAAGCTAACCTTGTTGTGGAGCAGTGTGGGGCAGCTGCATGTGGCAGCAATTAATTTAATAAATCAACAAAAAACTTTTTCCGTCTCATACTCGTCACCCGGTTGGTCGACCGGCTCGTGGCAATGCTTATAGCCAGGCCATGTCCATAGGATTTCGTTCAGTGCCTGTTGTCCGCTTCCCGCTTTCCGTTTCCCGCTTCCCGTTTCCCGTTGGCTTATGTCAACTTAGACGGCCATTAAGCGCGAGCTTAACCCATCAGTGTCACAGTTGTGTGCAAAAGTTAAAGAGCTATCGATTATTATGGTTGACCATGCTGGGGTCTGGCCTCGTACCATATCCTATGTCGGCGCTTTATTCCAGGCTTTTGTTTTACGTTGCTTTTAGGGTTCTTTGAATTATCTTCAACTTGCCGCCTCGTTCTCCAACTTGTTCTCAACTTTGCGCAATCCTTAAACTTTAATTACAACATGCGCAGGGCATTCTATATACGTGGGCGAAAGCGGGGCATCTGAGTGTTCTAGAAAAAGTGCTGCCACTTTGGCTCATAACATTGTTCGACCAGTGCACACCAGGCCGTCGGCGCCTTAAGAACAGTGCGGCCAGACAACGCTGCGTTGTCGACAGAGCAGCGCGGACAAGACTTTCAGTTTAATTTGAACAGGAGATGGCCCGAGGACGTTGTGGACGTTGTGGATGACGACGTAGCCTACTTTCTGAGAGCAACAATAAGCAAAAAATAAAAATAAAAATAAAAAAAGACGACAACAACAAATGCGCCTGGCTCTGTTTAAGGCAAATAAAGCGTGCATCCTGCGCAGCGTGTCTGTCTGCATTGTTGTGGACCATTCTGGGGTTGGAATGGTAAACGGGGCTCTTTTCTTTCGGCTGGGCCGAAAGAAGACAAGCCAAATGCTGGGACAACGCCGCCAGCACTTCTTTCAGCTGCTGTCTGCTGTCCACTCCGTTCGCATCCACATCCACATCCACATTCACTGCCACTTTCACATCCACATCAATGCGGAAGCTGCAAGACTGAAGCTGTCGTTTAGAGTTTGTATACTCTTTGTATTTTTTTATTGCTACTGTTACTTGTTTGTATTCTTGTTTTTTAAATGACGGTAAACGTTTATCAACACACAAATGGCAGCAAAGCAAAGCGAAAGCAACGCAAAACTGAGCGGAGCCTGCAACAAATGCAATAATCTGCCCAGTTTCCTTAATTTTAAGTTGCTCTCAACGTTGTTTTCTATCTTTTTCTTTTTACGTACTACAGCGTTTAATTAGCGGAAGCGCTGGCAATTAGGCTAAAGCATAGCAAACGCTGCAGCAAAAAGTAAGAACTTTTCAACAAGCCCGACAGTAAGATACTCAGCTTTATCTCAATGCTATTTATTGTATATTTATTTTATTGAAAATCAAAATATAAAATAATTTGACTTTTCAAAGTTTCTAATCTGGACAAAAAAAACTTTTCATTTTTTCAAGAAGAAAATTACTGAATCTTTTTTAATGCAATCTATGTACACATTCAAAAGATTTTTTGTATGGCTTTTTATGAGATTAATAGTTTTAAAATGTTGGGGATTATCAATATTTTCATTTGAAAGCCTGCCTAGATCAAAAGAATTTTGTGTGCAAAGAGATTAACAATTAAGATGGTTGCAGCCCCAAATATACCCTGTTTTTGAAAGTTAAAAACAAACTTGAAAAATGTAAGCAAACTGTTGCAATGTTGCAAATGAAGTTGTTGTCAGCTTTGTATGCTAAATGCGTAGCGCATTACATGTACGCCTCGTTGTCCGGGTGCTTAGCTACTTAAATGAGCTTAAGCTTGTCGCCAGTCGTTTATTTAAAAAACAAAATAAAACTATAAAAAAGTAAATGAATAAATAAATTTGCGACAAGAAAATAAATAAAACACTGCACTAATTTCAGATAAGGTTTTAGTGGCGGTTTTTATAGAGCACTTTGATAGCCTCGTGCGAACAAAGTTTTTACTTAGACCCATTTCTGATGGGGCCATTAAACTGGAAAATGGCTGTGGCCCTGCTTATGGACATGTATTTAGTTGTTGCAGTCTTTATCACATATTTGTTTGGCCGTTTGTTTGCGTTAGTTTTATGACGGTGTTTATGAGCGATATGTGCGGTTATATGCGGCAACAACAGACGCTTGTTTATCTATGTCGAGGATGTCGCCCATCGCCATCGCCGCCCAACACAGCTGCAGTGGATGCGGCTCTGCATGCCACCAACAGCAGCAGTGGCGTGTTCCTGTCACTTAGCTTGAACGCAAAACGCAGACCGAAAGCTAGTTATGGTCTGCCAACAGCCGTCTGTCGTCTGTCGCCTGCCGCTAACTACACTGTGTCTATCGTGGTTGCTGCTGCTCCTGTCCTGTTTCCAGACACGCTGCCCCAAGTGCCGTCTTTTCGCGTCATCGCCGCGATAATGGCCACAATGCCAACAGCAATGACGACCGCTAAGACTTCAGTGTGGTTGGGTGCGTCCCTGCCGCATGTTGCATTTGCATTTGATAGTTCGAGAGACCAATGCATGCTAAATGAGTATTTAAGTGAGGGGTCGGTGAATTGGAGCAGCACCTTTATAGCTGACCCTACAAGCGGAGCCCACAAAATTGACGGAACTGGGGAAGCTAGGTAAATTCCATTAGCATTAAGCTAATGAAACAAATTCCGTGTACAAAAGTTGCAATTACCAAGTGGCCACCGCAGCTTATATAAAACTTTTTCCATGCTGCGTAAAGTCACAAAAGTTTCAGCTGCTGGAATTTGCATTCTTTTTAGCGGAACAATGCGCTTGGTTGGGCTTCTTTAATATTAATAATATTTGAATTTTTGTTTGTTCATTTTGTTGGGGGAATTTACGGCAACTGAAAGTTGAAGTTATTTGACAGCAGCTCGCTAAAAATAACAAAAATATGCAGTAAATATATTGCCAGCGATCTAAGCTGAAGCTGCAGCCACATAACTGAGCCATCACACAGCCAAGTAGCTGTTGGCCAGAGAATGGATATAACCAAAGGGCAAATATTTACTGTGGGTTGCGTTGATGCGACACAGAATTTGCGATTGCCATTGTGATTGAGATTTAGATGGAACTGTGGATGGCGTTGGCGATGGCGCGCTAGTAAATTGAAAGCAAACAGCAATCTATTTTAATGTGCACTACGCAGCTTGGTTTTGGTTTTGGTTGTGGTTGTAGCGCATAAAAAGCGTTGCCTACATTTCGGGGCACATGCACAGTGTCACCAATAAAGCAGTGGCCACATAGCGGGTATACAACGTTTTTGCTGAACGATTTTGCACAGCTTTGGAATGGAGTTAAAGTAAATGAAACATTTTTTTGTGGGCTTGGTAAACAAAAGTTAATTAAAAGATTCTCATGCGATGGCTTTGCTTTTGTTTGTTCTTCCCTTATTTTGCAGGATGATTCGAAAGTACAGAAATTTTATAGAAAAAAAGGGCTGTTTCAATTTAAAGCTTACTGTTGATTGACCGCAACATCAATTTGATTGTTGCCACCGAATGGGCCGCATTAAATTTTAAGCCAAACTAAAGAAAGAGCTGAAAGAGTCTTGGGACGGCAGCCCCAAACAACAAAGCGAGTAACTTAGCCAAATAAATTTCCTAGACCGCAAATCCCAAATTAAAAATTAAAATCAACAGAATCCATTCATTTTTATGAGCATTTCTTATGCGGCGAACGTAAAACGCAAAGCCAATGCGAAAGCTAAAGCATTGCGAAGTTAAAATAAGAGACGTTGCAGAGCACGAGGAAAATCATGGAATTTAAATTGAAATCGCAGTCGAAATAAAGTGAAATGAAGCGTTTAAATTGAGAGTGTGTGCGAATTCCCTCACACTCACACAAGCGAAAGTTAATGTGCGCGCTTGTTTACTCTGCGGCTGTCGAAAATATTTCACGTGCAGCTGAGGCAAAAACATTACCGTTGAGACTTTAAACAGCACGAACAATCCTAACAAGAAGAAGCGCCAGAACTGCGAGAACAGTACACAGTCCAATAAAAATGGCATCAGAGCCAGCAAAGACATAGCTCGTACGTCCACGACGAACATAAACATTAATACCCTGTATCAGATGATCTTTGTATACGCGTTACAGGTCACTTATTTTTACTATTATTACTATACTAAACTTTAATTATAATTTAATTTTAAACTTATGAAAATTCTTACAGTTGCAAACAAAAAAAAATTAAGAATTTCTATCAACATAACTAAATAATATTTAATATTTAATAATTGATTTAATCATTTTTTTTATTATACGAGTAAGTTCTTTTATAGAAATATTTAATTATAATCTTATTATTTGTCAAATTGATTGCCAAATATTCTGCATTACAAGCATACAATAAAAATTAAAATGAATAAAGCTTGTAATTTTATATGTGTAAATTCATCACAATTTCACCACAAAATCATATATGTATGAATGAAAGGTAAGTTCATAATACTCCTTTCCTGAATATACACTGCGAAAATCAGCCAAAGATAGAAGCAGCCAGCGCAAATAGCTTGTCATCCCCTGGGAGTAAAGGGAAAGAAAGAGAGAGAGAGAGAGAGAGAGAGAGAGAGAGGGAAAAGAAAGAGAGAGATGTTTAATTTGAGGGAGCAGCGTTTGCTGCTGCCACAGCTACTAAGATTTGGCTTTGCCATGTTTTTAACTGCCTCGCTGTCTGACAGCCACTGTTATTATTCCAACGGGAGGTGACAGATGCGATTTGTAGGTATGTGTAACCAGCCAAGGAAATACACAAAAAAAACAAATAGGTTTGTCACAATTGTGCGTGGATTGAAAGGAGTCGCTCAATTGCAGCAACAAATATTTCAGAAATAAACACATAGAAATTATATTTCACTGGGGGATTTTCTTGTAAATCGAAAATAAATCAACACAAGCACCTGCAACTTCATTATCCCCTTACTTTGAACATTGTCATTAGGTGTGGGCCTAAAATAAAGTGACGTTTTTATACTCGTTCACGTAGTGAAAAGAGTATATTGGGTTTGTATTACGTCCATCCATCGGTTTGTCCCTTAATATATAACCGTGTCGGATAAAGCATTAATATTCTGATTCGAGTTAATCTATATGCCTCGTTCGCAGACCGATTACTGGTGTCCTTCTGTAAAACTAGCAGATATATTTTTTATACAACAAATCTGTTTTAATGCTACATACATTAAATTTTGCAAAAAAAATAACTGATATCCTCCTCTAAAGATCGAGTAAAAATCCATTTGGCTCGCCCATATAGAGAAAATAAATAATTATATCCATATATATCCAACAATTTAAATGTGAGAATCGCCAGTTTCAAAATATCGAAATTTTTTACTCTGTGCACGAGTATTTTGCAGTCGGTTACAAAATGCTTTCTTAAGGTCTTCACAGGTCTTCTGATAGTCGAGGGCTTTACTTGGCTCATTGTAATGCATGACTTAAAAATTTGTTTCAATTTCTTCTTGGCGTCCCGAAAGCCCTCAAATATGCCAGTGTGTGCGAGAGTGTGTGAAAGTGTGTGTGTGTGAGTTTGTCTGCCTCTATGATTACAAGTAAATCCAAATCTCAGTGGCGCACATTTTGCACAAAAGCATCGAGTATTTTGTTGGGGATTTGATTCAAAACAACTCGCGGGAGTAACTGTAATAAACTTAAATGTGCCACACGCACACAGACGCAAAGCCACGCACACACACACACATACAGAGACAGACAGAGGACAAGCACCTTTGTATCGCATATGCTGCACCCCTCTTTGTACGTGTGTGTGTGTGTGTCTGCGTATGTGTGTGTGTGTCTGCGTATCTTAGCTGCTATGTATTGGCATGTGAGCGCGTGATTTATGCCCTCATGACTGCGTTTGCGTTGGCTTTTGTTTGCTTAAGCGCCAATTGAGTCTCACGTCTTGGTGACAAATCGATTTCTTATCACTCTGCGGTTTATTATGGCCTTTGGCAGCGCAGCTGGTGCGTGGGTGTGCGTGGTGTGTGTGTGTGTGTTTGTGCGTCTAACAGTGATAAGCTGAAAGTGCTATAGACGCTGCCATTTTTAAAGTAAATAAATTTTTAATTTAATTTTTAAGCACTCGAAACGATTACGCGTAACTCAATCGAAGAAAACTTCGGGTTTGGGGATTTTGCTCGGCTGCCCTTTATCTGGGTTGCGCCAGCGAAAGTTGTTGACTTTTATGGCAACCAACTGGGGCACAGACACGCATTTCTTGCCGCTTGCCGCTTGCTGCTTGCGGCTTAAGTGCTGCTCTGCCACATTTAAATGCCCCGCGGCGGACTTCAGTCAGTTACATCGCTTGCTACGGGCAAAGTTTTGCGCCATATTTATTTTCATTTGGCTTCGCAAGTCTCGAGCTCCTTCTCGTTCTTGTTATTGTTGTTGTTGTTGTTGGGGCACTGGTCGCCTGGTTTCTGGCATTTTATATTTGTTTTAATTTCCTAGCCATTTCCTGGACGCTGTGCTTGCCGGCCACATTTGTCAGTCAAATGGCGCTGGCGTGGCACGTTAAATGTGCAGCTTCCTCGAGCTGCTGCCTTTTAGTGTTTATTACAGTTTACTGGCGCCCACCGGGAAGTTCAGTTACTTGCAACTTCCGCAGCTATACACACAAATGTGCCCATATCTGACGGAAACTTGAGCGCCTCCTTATCTAAGCGGTAATTTGTGCTATCACTCGCTTAAACATCAAATATTTCCCACTGATTTGCTTTCAACATTCAACAAGCGATTGTCTATAAAAAATTCTTCTGATGTAAATGCAAGAAATAAAAGTTAAAGTTCGATTATTTTACTTTATGGCTTCCATTTGGCAAATTTCATTGGCCAAATGAAAAGTGGCAGCTTAAAGCTGCAGCAGCTGCTGTCGCCGCTTTAAGTCTTTCAGAACCGTTATGTGTTACACGTTATTGTCAGTCTCGCAACTGGCAAACACGTGAGCAGGCAGCTGCCACGCGTCGTTGATGGCATTTTATCGTCAATTATAAAGCCTGTCATTTTGGTATTTTTATTGATGAGCAAAAATAAAATAAAAAAAAAAAAAAAGGAAGGAACGTTGCAGTCGGGTGTTACCGACAGCGTAATTTCCGTTCGCAGATCAACAGCTTAAAACAGTCGAAAAATGTCTAAATTATTATTATTCTTGTTATTGTTGTTATGTTGCAAAATTGTCGGTTTCTTTACATTTGTGAGACCGGAAGTGGGCGCAATCGATGTGACAGACATTGACGGACATTGCCCAAAACCAAACTACTCTTTTCAATTCGCGAACGAGTATAGAAATGTTTTCAGAAAGGACAGGTAGCTTTCACTTGAAAATGCCAATCATTTTGATGACGTGCAGCACATGGAGCAACAGTGTGCGAATCGCACGCAGCTTGAACCTTGTTAAGGCTGACAAGTGGATGACTGAGCCCAGCTGAGGTGAGTCGGGCTCATCTGCCGGTAAGAGTTGAAGCTATCCGAAAAATGATAAGCCCACACTTAATGGACTGCCTGACCAAGGCAGCTGCGTCTGGTGTTCAAGTACCAAAAAAATATGCCAAAACAGAAACGAATCAAGAGCGAGCAGATACTATGAAAACACCTATCACAATTGTATAAACAAACAAGAGAAAAGCTCTAGTTGAGAAATATGAACTAAAAGATACCCTATATACAGGCATATAAACAATTAAGACAGTTCTTCAACTTTAACATTTCATTTCTTATTGATTTTCATTTGTCGAGTCTATAGAATTGTACAACTTCTCCATTAAAATAAGAAGCAATTAATAAAATAGTTTGTGCATAATAATAGTCATAGTTTTACATTAACAAACCTCTTACATAATTTAATAAAAAAGAACTATAGAAATACTATTTATGGAAGCTAACAATAATTGCTGAAATTGCTGATATCTTGTAAACATATATTTAATATTTCCGATTTTTTATAATATCCTTTCTGATCGGCTTCACTTGATATTTCATTGAATAATTATTATATCCTGACATTAAGATGATAGCAACTTTAGAAAAGCTTAACAAAGAGGAAAACAAGCCTTCATGCTAAACATACTATATATTTAATATTTACATTTTTAAAAAACATTAACCAAACAAACAATTTTTGTTTAGGTTTATCTGTGGTACACAGAGTATAAATAGGCGACAACAGCAAGAATAGCAACTATGATAAGAAAGTGCTTGCGCCATGCATTAGTGTGCATGAATGTGTGTGTATGTGTGTGTGTGTACACACATATGTGCAAGTATAAACTGTTAAAATACGATAGTGCTGCCTATTAGCACAATAGACACGGCAACGCCAACCGCAGCACGACGCATGCAAAAGGCAGAAAAAAACGACAGGATGGGGACGAGGACACGTGCACGGACATGAACACGGCATGGGACTGAAAAACGGGGGAGGACGGCTGGGCCGGAAAAGTGGTGGTCTGCCAGCATGGGGGAGACCGATGCACAGCACGCGAATTGTAACCACAAACACAACAACGCAAGCAGCAACAACAATGGGAACAATGACAATAATGGCGAACAGAAAGAACTGAAAATGAGACAGTCACAAATGGGCGAACATGAAATACCCTAAGAGTAAAGAATAAACAATAACCGCTTGGATAAGAAAAATAATTATTATAAATTTACTTGTTGTGCAAGAATTAAAGAACATTACGTAAGCATGCTGAGAACTCCCGCCTTGGCCCCTTTTTAATGGGTAGCTTAACGCATAAGGAGTAAAAGAGTCCACAAGACGGTGAAAAAGACAAAGCGACGCGACGGCAACGGGACTACAAATGATTTGTTGTTCTTGTGCTGAATAAGTGCTAGTGCAAAAAGCGGGATGGAATTTGTGAAGGCTCTTGCAATGGTGTTGGCTTTTCTTGTGCTGTCCTATTTATTTCGTCCTTGCACGTATTAGTGTGTTTGTGTGTGTGTGTGTGTGCGTATGTGTTGCAAGTGTGTGCTGGCTAGTTTATGATCGGCAACTGAGCTTGACGTGTAGCATACGCTGGGCAATGCGGTCATACAATCTCAACACATGGGCATAGGGGCTAAAAATGTCCGGGAATGGGACACAGCACCCGTTATCCCTGCACAGGGCCAGCAGCTGTGCGTACACGTCCGTCGTTGTCTGCCTCTCGCCCGACTGACTTTATTTGGCTCCCCGACTCGGATCGACTGGCATTCACGGCAACCACTTAAACTGTGGCTGTTTCATTTCCCTGCCAAACTGTAGTTAGTTTTGCCTTTTCTTTTATACTCTCAAGCATAAGCATTGTAAGTCAGCTGCCATTTGTGGCCACTTACCGTTACACTCGAGTGTGCGCAGCCTTATGCCTGTGCTTTTATGAGTTAGCAGATGAAAAACACGTGGCTGCCAAATTAGTCCTATACAGAAAGAAGCTCGCTTCCTATCAAAAACCCTCGAATCATTCAAGCGTCCTTGTTTAGCCAGCTTGCATGAGATAAATTGATTTTATTTTTGTATCTATTCTCAGCTGCACATCAGATCAGATTTTTGGCTGCGGGTATTTGCAATCAAAATTCCACTGACGTTCAACACTTAATTTTGGGTAGCTGTCTGTGCGGTTTTTGGCTCTTGTTATTATTGTTGTTATTGTGGTCCACAATGCGAGCATCCTCATTGCATGCTCGAATTCATAAAAAGGATAACAAACGCTAAAGCTACATGGCAGCTGCCTGGACTGAACCATTTCCGTCCATTTGTCTTTTGGGGCATGCCTGGCCATAATATCAAATCATATCTTAACATTTATTCGCACACAACAAAAGCAGGCTGTCCTTTTCATTGTGGGGATTTTCCGGCTAGCAAGGAATTTCTTAAAGTGAACCTACAATAACAACGGCCATGCATTTTCTAATTTCATAAAGCCAAATGAAATAAAAATGCCTCAAATGCTGCAGACAGTGCGTGCCACTTATTGTCCCTGAATAAAAGGATATGATTTGAACGCAAGGCAAAAATGGATTTATCCCGCTTACAACTTAGTCCTGCGAGATTTAAAGCAACCACTTCAAAAAAAAAAGGCCAAACCCAAGCGCCACTGGCAGCTTTAATGCTGTTGAAAATGTCTGGGAAATCTTCAAAGAGCAGTGTCACTTCCGGGTAGCAAGGATCTGCGCATGTAACAACCAAATAACATTGACAGTGAATGTGGTAGTTATAATTTAAGGATAAAGAAAATATAAAAGCTAGACATTTGTGGGAGTAGCGCGGCGCTAATGAAAAGCAGTGGCAAACCATCTGATGGCTGCTTTTATGGTAACATTACGTTGTAGATTGCAGCACGCTCTGCCTTTTTGTGAAAATGAGTCACTTAGTCGGGAGAAGACGGTTCGTATGCGGAACGTGTGCGCTGAAGTACTTCAATTACGATGATTGATGATTATAAAAGGCTGGCAGAGTGTGTGTAAAAGCGCGTCGAAGCTCATCTTGTTGGGTTGAGGGGCTTTGGCATGCAAAATAAAAAAGGAATTTCGCAAATGAATTGTTAAGTATGCGCCGGGTTGGCTGCCAATGGTTTCGCGGCATTTACAAAACGCCGCAAAGTATGCAGCCCTTGGCGAGCCGGGCTGAAAGGTGAGCTGGCACGTCAAAGGCTTACCCAACGGCCAAATATGCTAGCGGAATTTCAAAATGACTTTGAGCCGAACAAACAATAAAGAATGAAAACGAATACAACACCAACAACAACAAGAACAAGAACAAAATTGAATATTTATAACACGACGTGCCATTAAATGTCAATGTATTTTTAATTATGCACCCAAATGCCAAGCAAAGAACCCATTTTTATTTGCGTGGCTTTCAGCTCAGCGACGCTTTCAATTATGCGGCAGCAATTTTCACTTCGTTGCCGCCTGTCAAAAACTTTAAGCGCTTTGCTTTGCTTTACTTTACTTTACTTCACTTTACTGTACTTTTCTTTTATTTTATTTTTTCATTTCGTTTTGGGGTTCAGAATGAGCGTAATTAAAATTGACCCTTGGGGACGGACCCAAAGCCCAGTAAGAAAAAGTCCGCGCCTGAAACAACAAAAACTTTTACATAATTACCTGCTATGAATGAGTTGAAGGAAATGCATAAATCTGTTCTGTTCTGAGCTCATGTGCCAAAGGAAGTTTTTGTCAGCCATTTACTCAATAACACAACAGAGCATCAGTGTAAAGGACACCGAACATTCGTCCAGTCTCTAAGCTTTCTTGTTAATTTAATTGGTGAAGTTTTTATTTTTTGATTTCTCTCGAGAATTAAACATGGTCTGAATACAACTGAGTCCCCAAGCACGAACCAACTGCCAATTTACAGTTGCACAACTGCCGGCAAATCTAATTTGAAAGTTTTCCCCTTGCATAACAAATTAAAACTACAAACCAAATTTATTTACGCAATGCATTTGAAAATGAAATTTAATTAAGTGGCACACATGTAACCGATTATATATCCCTATGCTGCGTCTTCTTCCTATTTGCGAATTTTAATTAAGTTCTCATTTAAAGCTGGATTTGTTAGTCAACTGAAAAGTTATCACTGCATTCAATGAATCAGGCAGCAAATACAATTAGTTAGCAATCAGTCAAACGAGCTGTTCGTAACTAAACTTAAGCTGCGGTTGGTCCCGGTTGGTTCAGCCACAGCCTTAACCCCGGCCACGCCCATAGAATTTGTCTATACGCGAGTCGTCGTTTGCCTGTTTTGTTGGGGCATATTAAATTGCGATGAAATGGCCCACAGAACGGGACCAACGACACTTCATGTAATTTATTTGGCCCAAAGGCGCAGCCTGTCCCTCTGCAACACCAGCCCCTGCCCCTAATCCTGTCCTCCCCGGTCAGGGCCGTGCTGAAAGCAAAACGAAGACGACGATGACGATGAGGCGGCAAATGCGTTAAGACGATTTTATGTAAATGTTTTTCGTGCTCATGTTTTAAGTGTGTTTGCCTCGCCGATCCGGCAGAAAAAAAGGCAACAACCGTCACAACAACATCAGAAATAACAACAACAACAACAACAACAAAGGATGGCGCAGGTTTTAGCTGCCTTCATTGTGTCTGTTCATTTGGAATTTTATTTAAAATGGATTATGCCGCCTGCGAACAGTACAAAAACAAAGAAATTCAACGGACACAAAGAACCTTCAATACTCTTGAAAAAAAAATACTTCTCAAACGAATATGTTCAACAAAATTACATTAAACAAACATAATCAATGTTATCAAAATAAAATGTTATCATTGGCTGAGCCCGTGTACATTAAATATTTAAAACTTTAGGCAACTTTTGCTATGCTTACTAGTTAAAGTTGTATTGGTATATTTCTAAAAATAAATATTTTTAAGTTGATTGCTCCTTTTCCGTAAAATTTCTTGAAAAACAAAAAAGTATAAAGTAAATGAATCACTAAGTTAACTTAGCTTTTGTCCATGTGATACACCGCTTATGAACTTTCTCTTGTTCATAATTTATTGGCACAACAAAGAAAACAAAAAAAAAAGATATACATTTATATTCTGTATTATTGTTGTTTTTATACCCATTGAGTATAATAAGCAGAAGGGTCCCCATTAAGTATAAAAATTATTTGACAGCATTACTAGCCAGTCGTCCATGTCTGCCTGTATGTCTGTATAAACTTTCCCGTTTTCATATAATCGATATTGAGTGATATTTCAGTAAATATTTTGTAATATGATGCTTTTACCGAAATATCAAAAACAAAAAGAAGCAAATTTAAATAAAAAAAACGTACTAAAATTTCAGCATATTTATGTAAAAATGCATAGTATGAACACACAAATTGGTTTGGGGCATCGCCGAGTCGGGTGCTCCCGACTAGAGCAACCTCGGCTAATATTTTGTCATTCATTATAATCTCTAATCCTTTTTGTTCTCATTCATTGTAATCTCTAATCCTTTAATGTTTACTTGAATTTTAAAACAGGTGCGGTAATCCTTATGCTAATGCTGCCTAAGTAAGATCTCACATCAGATTCTTTTTAAGTGCACTTTTTATATTAATTAGCTTATTTACGTAATTGCTCGAACACACACATTAAATATTATTCGCATTAAATGAACCTTAATAGACCATAAATAGGTAGCGCTTTTTACTCATTAGCTAATTAACCCCTAATTTATTGATAAGCTTAATCAATTAACTTAAAATTATTGCGAATCAAATGATGCATTTAATACTTCTCAAGTAAGAGTATTTAATGGCAACGAAACTTTTATCTTCGCTTTTATTTCGTATTTTTAGGTGTTGTTGTTTATGTCACAAAGCCCAGTCACCGCTCCGTTTTAAAGGACATCGTATATTTTGACCGCCTGATGCTGGCGCGCCTTAAAGCAGCGCTTTTGAGTTGAATTTAATGAAAAGCGAAATTGTTATTTGATTTCACAGCAGCGGCTGCAGCGCTGGCTATAAATCTCCATATGGCGTACGGGTCCCATGTGTACGGCTCTCTCGCCTGGCAATTATCTAACAGTCCCTGGCTCTTTTTAGCTTGTGTGCTGGGCTGGGCTGCTCGGATGGGGTTGCGCGGCTGTGGCTGGGGGGTTTGGGTTTGGGTAAATCAATATGTACGTCTTACAGAGCGCCGTTTACGGCGAATAACGCATTAAGTTCTATGGCTAAATTTCATTTGATTGTGAAATCGTGCGAGCCGACGCGACGTCTGGCGGAACCGTTGATCCGTTGACTCGAGTTCGTCGGCTGCATAACTCATTCATTTATTAACCATTTCCTGCGTTTCACGCCGGAGACGCCACCCGGCCGGTGTATCGAACTAACAAAAGCACCAACCGATGGAAAATTGTTGACAATGCCAGCTGGCGTGATAAGCCATTCATTACGATTATTACGGTGGGGCAAGCTGGGTGTGTGGAGCATGTGTGGCGGCCATAGGCTGAACGGTTTGACTCGGCGTGCCGAGCTGGCAAATAAAAAATATTGCTGATAGGAGTAAAAATTTTCATACTCATTTATTTTTATTTACTGCGCGCAATTTGCACATAAAAGCCGAGCCAAAAGAAGCACCAAGTTGTGCCGTGTTGTGCGAAAGGGTTCTCCAAATCTCTGACTTTGTCACAAGTGAAAAAATATCGAAAAATTATGCGTGGCTATAAAAGCCGAGCGCACGGTGATGTTAATGTCGACGTCGATGTCGATGTCGATGCCGATGCCGGCGATGGCGTCAATGTCGATGGCATTGTCAATATTTAAGTTTTGACATTGTTATGACAGCAGCAGCAGCAACAACATCAGCAATAATAAGGCGACGCTTGTCGTTTATAGGTGTTGGGTGTTTCTTTGGGGTGGAGTATGGGGCCGTATGTGGGGTTAATTTATGGTGTTCATGTATGCAAATGTTGTCATAAATGTCGAAAATTTTTGGATTCGCTTAAGAATTATGAGTGAACTGTGTGCGTCTCTGTGTGTGTGTGTGTGTGTGTGTGTGTGTGTGTGTGTGTGTGTGTGTCTGCTGGAAGTAGAAGCAGAGTGTTGGGTCGCCTGTATACTTAATTCCATCATTAAGCAAAACAAGCCATCTTTAATTGAGGATCTCAGAGTGCGCAGCTCGGCTGGCCACAAATTGCTGGCAGGCGCTCAAAGAAAACTTGATAATAAAATTACTGCCTGGCGCCGGCGCCTTGTTAAAATTGAATAATGCTGCATAAAAAATTCAAGTTCATTTCATAAAAACCCATCGTAGAATGTTAAATCACAAGGCTAGGCTAATGCCAAGCGTCCAATTCGACAGCAGGCGTATACGCAATTTGTTTTATTTAACTCTCTTTCAGCAAGAGACTGAGAGAACAGAGAATATAGTAAAATGAACGTGCAGGCGCCAGTTGGCTTTTCTGACTTTGCTTTCGCAAATTTGCAATAAATTAACTGCTTCAACACTTCAGCTTGGCAACTTTCAATAATCCGCTTAAATTTAGTTTCGTGTTAATTAGCTGACGAAAAGTTTGCAAGTCACTTTTATCTAACGAGAATATAGTTGAAATCGTCTATCATAATATTAAAAGTATTATTGAAAATAGATTATATTGTTTGCTTAAGATTTCAATTTTCCACCTTTTCTTTTTATATAAATATACATACAAACATTATTATTTAAGCTTCCATCACTTCCGATTTTCTTTTGCATGTGTAAGTGAATATTTTGGACTTTAACTAAGCGAAATTTTCTTTGATTTTATTTTGTCGCATTTGTTTGTCAACTTTCATTTACTTTGCCTAACTCTCAGCTTGGCCGTAGACAAGGCGAAATGTGAGAGCGCGAACTCATAAATTTCAAATCTGTTTCAATTTTCATTGGCCTTTCCTGCATTTGTTGTCTTTGTTGTTGTTGTTGTTGTTCGTGTCGTAAGCTTGTTTATTTTGCCAGGCAAGTGAAAGTTAATACGCACGCGAATTTTAAAAGCGCTTTTAGCACGTTGCCCCTGAAATCGGGCTACTGCTACGACAGAAAAATATGTGATGCCAAACTTTTGCCAAAGGAATTATTCTTGATACGAGATGACATCAGCGCGTATTAAGTTGCATTCCACGTGTGCCTGGCTTGCTGGCTGTATCGGTGGAAAAGTTTCGAACCAAGCACAAGTACCCTGTGTGATAAGAAGAACAACAAACAACAAACAACAACAAATAAAATATAAAAACAAGATAGAGTTGCTTTGTTTCGAAAACTAAACGACACAACATAGAATTCTTTAAATTTTCATTATTCTATTCATTAAAGTAAAATGATTATATTTGATTGTGTTTTTGTAAAAATGTTTAATATTCCATCTTATATTGAGTTTTATGAACATACCTTCAATATAAATTCTTATTGCTAGGGTATTATGAGTAACTATCTGGAGGAATTGGCGTCTTGTCTGTGTACCACGGCTGCAGGCTATGTGGATGAAAATGGGGTGGTGGGATGAGTAGGAATGCCATTTTCCTGCGGGCTGCAGCAGTTTAAGGAATGCAATAAAAAACTTTTCAGACTGCCATGGGGCATGCAATGCAAATTCTATAAGCAATAAACGCGAGACTTTAACTTGGTGAATCTCTCAAGAATCTACGGAGGATATTAAAAAGCATACACGCTAAGCTGCTGGCTAAAATTCGCTTTCCCTCCTTGTGCCAGGAAAAGCCAAACAATTGTCTGACTACGGTGCACCAACAAATTCTGACACTAATCCAAGCTTAAAAACTTTGCTTTATTTTAATCAAATTGAGGAAGTAGGGAGCGCACCCCAACGAGAAAAAATGAAGAGAAGCCATTGCTGAAACCGCCAAAGGCGGCGGGCAGGGGACTACAAATGAAGTTTAAGTTGTGACGACGACTGGCGGAAAATGCCAGATGGGGGAAACCACAAATTGTATACACTACAAACGTACGAATGCCACGTGGGGCACTCAGCAGAAGAACAATGCCATACAGTGGCAATAAAGGGCCAAAAGCAGCCGGAAAGAATTGCTCAGTAATTTAATTTAAGCAAGCGGATTGCTCGACTCGACGCCTGGCCAAAATGGCAGGCGTCAGTTAGTGCGTGGTGCGTGCTCCATAAGCCCAAATGTCAATATTTGCCTATGCCACGCATTAAATGCGCCAAAGCATGTGCCGCAAATGTGTGTGTGTGTGTGTGTGTGTGTGTTTGTGTATAGGGTGTGGTGTGCTGTGTGCTCTGTGGGGTGTTTTGGGTGTTTGAACGGACATTTAAAATATGTTTCCTCCTTGCTTTTTCAGTTACTGTTTCGCCCCCTTTTGCCATACTGCTGCATATCTGTAGCAAAACCCGCGGCGAAAGCGGAAATTAGCAAACGATTTAAGCGGAGGAGGTAGTGGTAAGGTGCGCGGCAAGAGGAAATTTGGCAGCGAGACAACGCGGCGTATGCGTATTATTTGATTTTGTTGATTTTCGTGCCGTTCATTGCTCGCTCATATAGATTTTCATATATTCTTTAACAATTTCCTGTTATAAACAAATCAAGGATGTAATAACGCAGCTCAATGCGCTTGCTTTGAGAGTTAAAGCGGCTGTCACCCCCACCAACAATGTGATTGAAAATAAATGCCGTTGATAATGATCTTAAGAGCCGCCGCAGTCGGTAATGGCCAAAGTAAATGCTGCCTAGAGTATCCTTTTATGCTAGGCAAGACCCCAGCTGTGTACCCTGATTTTTTAGAGGCTTTGCTACCAAAAATCTTAAAAAAAAATATTTAGAATAAGGCAAAAAGGCTATCCAAACACAGTCACACCACAAACACATACACACAAACACACACACACAGACATTGAGGCGTAGTTTGATAGCATGTAAAAGTATAGTAACAATAACAACAAGGACAGACTTAAAGAAAAGCCAGTCAAGTGCATGAAATGTAACAAAGACCTAAGCCAAAATTACAAACACACACACACACACACACACGCACACATACTTACACCGAGACTCAAATGCCACTCACACGTAGTGAGCAAAATAATGAGAAAATATCAAAAGTGTGCCCGGTCCATTTTTTGATATTCTTTGCTCAGCCCCTCGGGCGCGGCAGCGTTGTTGAATGTTAACTTAAAGCTTTTGCAGCTGCCGCTGGCCAACAAGTAAGAACCGTTGCTCTCTCGCTCTCTCTCCGGCCTGATTGGCTTGCTTACCACTTGCTTGTTTTTTGTCGCATTGTTGTTTTTCTTTAAAGTACCCAAAGCCCGGCAAAGCTGACGCTAATGAGCTACTTTGGCAATGACTTAAGTCATTACGTTGCGTGTGTGTGTGTGTGTGTGTGTTGACATCGTCGTATTACACATACGCAACGTTGTTTTGGCCATACTTTTGGGCTCACAACAACTACTGTCAGGCATATTGTTGCTGTAGTTGACAAAACCGGCGAGCCTCGTCTGATTTTTTGAACGTATGCGGAGTAAAATTTAAAGAGCCGTTTTCTGCCATTTGCTGTAATTTTCCTTTTCGTTCATTGTGTGTGTTTCTTTACCGCAACAATGCTATATAATATTCGATTAATATTTCAATAAAGTGCCTTTGTGTGTGCATAAGTGTGTGTGTGTGTGTGTGTGCTTCTTAACGGATTACAATAATCAGGGTCCTTTTGTGACCCTGCGGTGACTGCCACAAAAGACTGGTCATCAACTGGCAAAGAAGCTGCTTAAGAATATTCGGTTTTGTTTGCATTTTGTTCGCATAATGCACTTAATTATGTACTTAAGCGCAATTCTTTGAGCATTGAATTCGTTAAATTGCCCCGGGCTAAATTGAAATCATTAGCCAGCTGATGAACAATGGCAACTGATTTACGTGCCACGAGCGCCGCGGGATTCATTAGGCGACAGTCAAAAATAACACAGCCACCGCAGACACACATATACACACACGCACACATGCACACACGCTGACAGAGCGACACATGCGTAATTGCCAACACCTCATTAGGCAAATGCCGCATAAAAGCAGAAACTGTGCTTTAATCAGCAGCAGCCGCTATTGGGGAATGAAAACTTTCAACAGTTGCCTCCTCAGCTGCCTGCTGCCAATTAAATGCGTCTGTCGTAATGTTTACACAAAGCTCACACACACACACACACACACACACACAAAGCCGTTTGTTATGGCAGGGATATGGAAATAGTTTGTCAGCTGGAGGCGAGCTGGCAGCCAAAATCATCGACATAATTCTCTAAAATGTGATTTTATTAATTAAATGCGACAGGCAAGTGTCAAATCAGCGACAGGGCGTGTCCTCCCCCCTCTCTATCTCTCTTGCTCTCTCTATCTCTCTCCCCACACTCAACTCCTGCTGTGTTGTGTGCTGTTCTTTGTGGCTTGTGTTGCGGTTCAATGTGCTGCGAATGTCACAACGACAACAGCGTCGCCGTCGCCGTCGCCGCCGACAGCGCACAACAATTTTAAACATGTCAACATGGTGTCATAATTAAAATGTTCAGCCAGCTCATGCTAGTGTGTGTGTGTGTGACTGTGTGTGCTTGTATTCGTAGTTGCCTGTGCGCTCTGTGAATCGCTTGCAAATTTGAACCCTAAATTCGCGACCCCCCCACGGGACCATCGCCTGAAGGCGTTGCCTTTGTAAATGGCGACGCTTTTGTTTGGTTTTACATTGGGCGGTATTTTTAATGATGGGGCGCAAGTAACCGGCTCAGAGCAGGAGCATAACTCCTGGAATCGCAAATTGAACACAGGTGCAGGGGGTGTTCTGTGGTGGACCTACGGGCTGTTGGCTAGCTGATTGGTTTTGCGGTTGGCTTGGAGGCCATTTATTAGGGGCTATAACAACTAATTGCTCTTCTCTGTTCATGTCAGGTTTGTGGGTATTATACTTTGAAATATATAGTCAGGTGAAAAACAGCTATCGATGGGTAAGCAACTAAGCCAGGTAAATTGTCTACTTCATTGGTTTAACGCTTTAAAAATTCAAATATTTTCTGTTTATGTTGTTTATGTTGTTAAAAAGTCGACACTTCAATAAATTAAATAAACTTGCACTTCAGTTAATTAGTACATTTTCTTTGTCTCTGAAAACATTAAAGATAATTCCATTAACTGTGATATATTACGTTTTTGATCATACATTTAAAAATATACTTTATACATTTTTTTGTCTTTCCTTTGTTATCTGCAATTATGGTAAATTATGCTCGGAGCAGGGTATTGCTTTTAATTCTAGTAATGAATAAATTTAAATAAAACGGTAATAAAACGCAATACTGATTTTCGATCTCCTTAAAATAAACTCTAAACAAACTTAATAGTAATATTTGTAGCCAAAGATTTTTATTTATAGCTTGCTTTGAATTAGATCATGTATATTCGGAAAACAGTTGTCTGCTGTTGTTGTTTTTTACCACTTTCATCGTTATTTGGACACTATTTTAAATCGATGAACTTTCTGCTGTGGGTCTTAAATTTAAAGAGTTTCTGGCAGTGAGGGATATAAATAAAAATGTTGGCCAACTGACCTACCAGCCAGCAGTTGGCTGCACGTTATCCTGGCCACTTAGTCTTGATTAATGTGTCGCATTTGCCGGCGGAGCCTGGAGCCCAACTCTTGTACCCGTAAATAACAGACCGGACTCGGCGTAGAACGGCACCGAACGATGCCGTCTTGTCCAGTCAAATGAGTTGGTTTTATTGTCTCAAGGTTAATTTGAATGGCCAAACTTACGTAATCGCTTCCATATATTTCTTTTATTTTTCTTCTCTTATGTATGCTTCTTCATTTTATTGGAATTTGGGTAGATTTATTTATTGTTTTTTATTTTGTTTCTTAAAGCATGACGCAAAGCGAATAAAAAATTAATCAAATTTCTGTAGATTTTGCGATACGGGATATTTGCAATTTTGTGTTGTGTAACTGGCGCCCGCGGTGTATTTATTATGTATTGCAATAAATATTTTTCTGCGATTTATCTCCTCATTGGCCAGCATACAAATGAGTGGAGGGCCATGCGTGTGTGTGGGTGTGTGTGTGTGTATGCGCATGCATAAATGTAAATTAATTTTATTTAAAGCACCTGAGGTTGCCTGGCTTTTAAGACCTGTTGCAAATTTAAACTGATATTTGTGTACACCTTTAAAAAGAGTATTGAGTTTGTACAATGTCCATCCAGGTGTCTATCCTTCTGTCAGTATAGACGCAATTTAATTTTTGCCCGTTAATGATATATATTTGGGCGGATAAACCAAGGGAATTTTAAAGAATTCAATTTCAGCCACGCCCACTTGATATTTTATGAAAATAATAATAATTGTGATGACCGTGTTCGACCGTTATCGAGAAATGCGCTGTCGGTTACACCCGACTAAAACGTTCTTGCTTGTTTTTTTCTAATTATTACTTTATACCCATTTCAAATGGGAAAATAATTGGCTTTGTGTAAATATATCTAACAGGCAAAAGCAAGCATCTCCGATCCTATTAAGTATATATATGTATATTCTTCATCAGCATTAGTAGATTTAGACATGTCCGTCTGTCAGTTAGTCAGAGACCAAAAAAGCTAGCGTTTTTAGGACAAATGCAGAATTTTGTGTACTGTTTAATATGGAATTTTTTTTACTACAATTAAGTTATGTTTTATCTTGGGGAAACTATGGGATACTCTACTTCAGCCGTTAATAATTTTCGTTCGTAATTTTTATTTATTTATTTTATTTTCATTAATTTTTTGTTTACTCCACTATGTTGAAGGGTATCTCTTAGTCGGTCGAGCTCGACTAGAGCAGCCCACTTGTTTTTTTCACAGTGGCTACGTAACGCAAGTCAGAGCGTTCAGGGGCCGCCAGTCAATCATTGACTGGCATATTGATTGAATGCGCCCTGCAGCAGCTCAGCTGTGTGTGCTTGACCTGACCCCAGTTCGACGCAAACGCCACGATGAAGCAAACTCTGGCAGTCATCTTTTGTGGCAAAATTTAAAGCTATTTGAAAACCGAGCAACCACAATGTGAAGTCGGGAAAATTTGCCTTGTGGCTCGTTGCCCTTGTTGCTGCTGTCAAGGAATCTCTCTTGTGAATTTTCCAGCTAGCTTGTTACGAAAAGGGCGCAACACATTCATAATGTAAGCAAGCATGAGAGCAGTGATGTGTGTGTTTGTGTGTATGTGTGTGTGTGTGTGTGCGGCACTGAAAATGTAAATGTATGCAAGCATTTACTTGGAGACAACGACTGGCAGAGACAGGGACCCGCATGATAACACGCATATCTTGATGGGTTATTGCCTAGTTTTCGGGACTGGCTTGAAGCGCGCCTGCCATGTGATTCAGTGGGCGGGCAGCAAATTAGAAACAGACACACACACACACACACATGGCTGACAGTTAAACTCATATGCATAAATATTTGTGGGCTTAGTTGCCGCATGACTTTACGACGCGCCACGCCATTCGCCAATGGAATCTACAATAACAATGCGCATCAAAATGAGCCGACAATTGTGCCGCAGTAGGCAGCCCGGAGTTGAAGACGATAAATTTGCATAGGGGTCGGTTATGAGAGTGTGTGTGTGTGTGTGTGTGTGTGTGTGTGTATTTCACGTGGAAACGCTTTATTGTTTGCAAATACGCAAATTGGCGTCTGGCATGCCGTCAATTGCCGGCAATTGGCGTCAATTTCACGTTTCACAAGTGCAACACTTACCTCGCACTTTGGCAGCGAACCCTCGGGCATCTTGACCTTCCAGCCGAGCAGCGGCGGTATGCATATCAGCGCCGACATAATCCATACCGCCGTGATCATGACGGCGGCGCGGGCGGGCGTCCGCGACTTCAGATAGTCAACGGCCTTGGTGATGCTCCAGTAGCGATCCAGCGAGATCAGGCACAGATTCATTATCGATGCTGTGCAGAGCAGCACGTCCATGGCCGAGTGTATGTCGCACCACCAGCTGCCGAAGATCCAATAGCCCATCAGCTCGTTGGCCAGCGAGAAGGGCATTATGATGAGGCCCAGAAAGAAATCGGCCACCGCCAGCGAGGCAATGAACCAGTTTTGAATGTTCTTCAGCGATTTCTCAGTGGCAATGGCAATGATCACCAGCATATTGCCCACCACAATGATGATCATCAGTATGGTCACAATGATCGAGGCGATCACAATGTGCGTCAGCGTATACCCGCTCGGATACCGACCATCCCAGTGCAGCTCCGTCGCATTGCTGTTGTTGCCGAGCAGTCCCAAACCGCCGCCGCTCAGATTGCCCGACGTCTGATTGTAGTAGCTGCCCGCCAGCTGGAGGCTGCTGTTGTAGAAGCTGCCATTCAGCAAATAGATTGTGTCATTCACTGGCGGCGACAGGTCCAGCAGATTCGGCAGCTGCACCTGCCCATCGATGGTCACCAGTGGTGGATTGAGTGCGGCAGTGGGACTTCCGTTGGATAGCGGCGATGTTGTTGTGGCAGCTGTTGCATGAACGCCGCTTGTGAATACCGCTAGAAAATCATCGGTGCTGATGTTGCCCGTATTGAGGCTCGCATCCACTTTTCCGTAGTCCATGTTGTTATTGTTATTGTTGTTGTTGCTGTTGGTGGTGATGTTGCTTCTATCTCTGTCTAGCGTCTGTTTGGTCCCATGCTTCGCTCCGCTTGGATATTTATATGTGTATATTTATGAATATTTATAATTAAATTTGGAAATGCGGCCGCCAATTTTGCATTCCTTTGCGCGCGTTTTAATTGCGTTCAGTATTTTGCTCTAACACCCAATTAAATCTAATAATTTATCTAATGCCTAGCATAGTTTTGCGATTGGCAATAATTCGATTATGTTTTACCCGTTTTGCACCGAAACTTGTGTTCTTGTATGTGCTTTGCGCCCCTTTTGACAACGCGTTTTAAAACGCGAGTGCGAAAAACGCGCGCGCGATATTTGATTAAATATTTTAATGCTATTTTATGCGATTAATTATTTTGATTTTTATACTTTTTTTTTTTGTTTATTTGCTGAATAAAACACATGTAGTACACATACATACGAATACCGACACCGATACATACATACATATACATATACATATACAGAAAGAGAAACACACTCAGGTTATACGAATACAATAGAAAAAGACTGATCGCTAATATTGACTATATACAATAGGGATTCATCGCCTGGTCGGCACAAGATCCCCACGCTCGATATCTCGATCTCGATCTCATCGATCTGCCCCGATCTGCAATATACGCACTCACATTGCGTCCACTTGCCGCTAACCGCGTCACTGATGCCGCATCGCGTTGTGCTCACTTGATCAACAGTTTGAATCTAATAGTTTGGCAAGATATATGCAAATGTTAATGAAATGTATCTTCCGTTCGTGCGGCAAATTGTTTATTTACAATACAAATTTTTTTAGATGGACGCGCGCGCTACACGAAATACACTCAATCGGGCGTGGGCATCGCTTGACTCGTTTGCTACTTGCTACTTTTTGGCTAAATGGCTGTAATCTTGGCTACTTGGCTACTTGGCCAGCTGACGTGCCCGCGACACGTTCGCACCGCTGGAATTGCACATCTTAACTGAATGGCCCAAGCATTTACTACCAAAATTGTCTTTCACACACACAGCCTCTGCTGCTGCCTTCGGCTGGGCATCGTCGGCGGCGGCGTCGTCGTCGTTGTCGTCGTCGTGTTGTACGCTATTCGGCACGTTCCATTTTGAGCGGGAAATTCACTCAAAGGGAAATTATCTCTTGGCGCTGTTTGTGTTTCGTTTACCACGCGTTTCATATGAGTGTTTGTTTTGCTTGCACCCACGTTTGTGTGTTTGAATTTTTTGGCTTGTCCCAATGCCCTAAACATAAACCCAAAACCCAACCCGAACGAACCCATTTGTTGCAGCACTTTTCACGTTTTTCATTTCACTGTTGCACCCTTTACATTTTACCCATGGTTGGGGTGTGTGTGTGTGTGTGTTTGCTACAAATGTTGGCCATGCCAACGATGCCCATGTGTGCTGTGCGGCCTTTTGTTTACATTTTTTATTTCCAACCCACATAGCTGGCTTTGTTTTCACGGCAAATGCTGGCAGGGCTCACCTTTTAAATACTTCTCACGATTTGCGGCCGGTTAAAGTTGCGCCTCAACTGTACCAATAAAGGCCCAAATGGAGGCATCAAAAGGCGTGCGGGTCTACAATACAATACGTATACATGTACATACATATATAGAAACTTATATCCTTAAAGGTATGTATACTGGATATAAGTATATAGTATAACGAATATTTTGCGCTATAGTCACGTAGCTTGGGCACATAATTGAAAAGCCAACTTGAGCGTTTCAATCGTGCAACCGAACCGGTTGTTGCGCTATTTGTTGTTGTTGTTTTTGCTGCTTAGCAATGAAATCAGCTAGAAATTATTATGATAATGAAAAGCTGAGCGCACACTCAGCTCGCCTGGAAGTATTTTATGAGCTGCGCTTCCAAGCATGCAGCATGAACACGCCGCGTATGAGTTATTGAAGTTATTTGATTACGTTGAGCATACGCCCTGCTGCTGCCGCGCATAATTTCAAATTACGTACAGCAAGGCGACATCAACATAATAAATCTGAAAAGGGCCGACGTCTGACAAACAGCGAGCAGCGAGCTACTACGGCGGCAACATATTTGCCATGACGGCCGAACTCACACGCACACTCACATATACACACACACACTGGCTCATAGTGAAGTGACAAATGCCAGAAAGACTAAGCAACTGAAAGAGCAACAACATGGCGGGCACTCAGCCTCAATCCCTGACAGAAGATTGCTTGTCAAGCGCTGATTATATTAACTGCCTATGGAAGTTAGGCCACACACACACACACACACACACACATGTTGTGTGTTTGCAAAGCCAATCAGCAGCGCACGCAATCAAATACACACACACACACACACATAAGCAGTTAGAGTGCCAGGCAGCATCAAATTGCGCATACGCCACATCGGCATTCCCCAGTCTGACTGCATAGATAATGCGCAAATCTCTCAAATTCGCATGCATTAAATTGTACACATGCATTTTTGTGCATATGTATGCGTGTGTGCGTGTGTGTGTGTGTGTGTGTATGAGTTGCATGCCTCTTGCCAGTTGCGGCCGCTAATAGCACCTTCGCCTTTCCGTCTAAATGCAACATCGTCATTGAAGTCGCCGCCGGGCTAAATCTAATTTTAATTCTCCGCACGTTTTGCATAATGAAATCGGATTTGTGGATGCTCGTAAAATGCAACTCAAAACTGGGCGTGGCTGTAAATGAGGCCAGCGCATACAAACCCCATAAATCGAGCGCTCTACGCAAGAATATTTCTATACTTGTTCACGCAGCAAAAGGAGTATATTGGGTTTGTTCAATCAACCCAATTGAAGCTAAATGCTTAAAACTTAATAATAATATTAGTAATAATAAAATATAAAGATTTTTACCTTTGATTCCACCTGAAATTTAAAGCCAAAACAGGCAAATATTTGATCGTATATTGCACCTGAGTCTTCTGAAAAAACTAAAACATGGATATTCATTCGCCTAACTTTACCTTGATACAATCCAAAGAAAATAATTTGGGGGGCATGTCAAAACCATCAAGTCTTTGTAACTTTTCAGACATTATTCTGATGATGAAGCCGACCCTAGAAAACTGCAAAGAACATTATTTCTTATACTTATTTAAGAAGTGAAACGAGTATATTGGGTTGTACAATGTTCGTTCTGAACGCAACTTTTTTCAGCGCTATTGGAGCT
Organism: Drosophila paramelanica; assembly: GCA_035043915.1. Lineage (NCBI taxonomy): Eukaryota > Metazoa > Arthropoda > Insecta > Diptera > Drosophilidae > Drosophila > Drosophila paramelanica. The sequence continues at coordinate 3,251,480 of JAWNMO010000354.1, read as the reverse complement.
AGAGTATCGTGTTGCCGGTGACAACCGGCTGCAACATTCATTCTGGTTTTTTTTTAAACTTTTCCAGACTGAAGGGTTTTGTCGGTTACACGACCTGGAGTTTCAACTGGGAGCGAGAGCAGCTGCTGGGTGCGCTGCCCGGCAGCAGCCAAACAAAACATTTTGCAGTGTGCGGATTCTGTTGAAAAATTTGTAAATGCAACTTGCTAATGGCTGCGAATATTTTATGTCCGCTTATCATTCGCATTACCGCGAAAATTGTTGCTAAAAGCTTGCCGTATGCCAGGGGAGTGCTGCGCTTACGACGTTATCCCGACGCGTGCAAACAGGGACGGAAATTGCGTTACTCATACGCACTGTGGCGCCGCTCGATGCATTATCTTAATTTGAAAGCGCGTTACAACCAGAAGAGCACAGCATTGGACAGGCAGGTTGGCAGGCAGGGCAGGGCAGGGCGGGGCAGGGCGGGGCAGGCAGCAGCTCATGTGCCGTGTTTTAGTTTCATTAACTTGGCTGAAAACTCATTTATCAAACTGTCAACAGCAATTATTTACGCCCACCTCTCCCAGCCGCCTTCTCTTTTGCACTCAGCTCACAGTGCGGTTCATGTGCATGCGCAACGCAAAAATTATAGAAAATTATCGACAGCAACAAAAGCTTCTCAATTTTCCCAGCGACTGGGTTTCCAGCCTTTAGCCGAAACAACAATCAATTGAACTTAAATGCGCAACAAAATCGAATTAATGGCCAACTTTTTTTGGGGCGATAACATCGCGACCCTTACCATTTATAGGCAAAGTTTTAATCTCTTGACATAGCGTTGCTTTCGAGCTTTCTGATTTTCCGCCCCGCAGCCTTACCATTAGCCTGGCAATTAGCCCAAAGCAAACGCGAGCAGCACGTGCCCTCAATTGACACTTGACGACCTCCGTTGAGCAGCAAAGGGCAATCGGGCCAATGGGCTACGAGGAAACAACGGATGTACCAATATTGGCCAACACGGCCTGCATGTGCATGTCGCATGCGCTTCGGAGCACACAACATAACAAATTTGCTGCTTAACCGGGCAAGGAACTCGCTCTGCAAACAATTCCAGATCTGCTTGAACAAGTCAACTTGAGGCTGTTTCGTTGGTTAGCATTCTAATATTGTTTGATAATTTGACAAATTCATGAATATGAATACTAATTGAGATCGAAGATGCCCTCGAATTAAAACAAATACTTTTCTTACTATGAGAATGCTTAATTCTGAAATAAGATTTATTAAAAATTATTTAAAAATTGTAAATACAAGATTAGGTGTTAACATATTTTATACAGAGTATCTTGGTTTGTAAAAAAACCATCTTGCTATCCGTCTGTCTGTGTCAAAAAATTTTTTCGAACTGACGACCCACCCCAATGATTCTGACCTTGATATCCAAGCCACGCCCACAAGAGCGCCTATATTTGCCACGATTTAAAAGCTACCTTCACTATTTTCATGCTAAATAAAAAATGCATATTGTAAGCAGTTGTTCAACGTGTAGTAGACGACCGTTACAAAGATTTCATTAAAACGCACAGCATAGACTTGCACTTCTGCTTTATTCTACTGCTCGACTTAGACTGAATTGATGTTGCTTACAAACTTACGTACTACATGTGAGTGTGAGCGAGACAAGTTGTGTTCGCACTTGTCGAGCTCTTCTAACGAATATAATAGTATAATGAACTTGGGATAAAGGGATATCACAGAACAGCCGTGAATATGCTTATTAATGTGTGTATGTACTATTGAATATGCGTTTGTCCTACTACAACTCGGCCATCCTGCGATCTAGATCCCCTGATCCTAGTTTACAATGAATATTAAACTGGTTTGTTTGTACAGTAATTTACAATTGGTGTTCTTATTTATATATGTAAGCGTCTTTTTGCATTTACGTAGGTTTTTTCGAACATTTCAATAAATTTACACTTCATCTCATAGTTTATATCATTGCCGCAATTGTAATCTGGAAATTGGTTATCCACCACATTAATGTTAAGCATGTCTTTGTCGAAGTTGTCTTCTCGTGTATCCCTTAGATCACAGCTATTCTCAGTGTTTGTCAACATAATGTCTCTACCATAAAGTCGCTTAACCTCATTAATTTCTTTGCCATCGGTTTTCTTATTAGAATTAGGCTCAATAACAGTCTGACTTAACAATTTCCCACTGACATTCTTATTACCTGAACATTGCTCACTAACAGTTGAATCTCCTAATAATTGCTCACTAACAGTTGAATTTCTTAATACTTTCTCAATAACAGTTGGCTCTTCTAATAATTGCTCACTAACAGTTGAATTTCTTAATACTTTCTCAATAACAGTTGGCTCTTCTAATAATTGCTCACTAACAGTTGAATTTCTTAATAATTGTCCAATATAATCTTCATAACTCTTCTTATTGATTTCCCTAAAATCACTGCATTTCATCTTTCTGTCCGTGTTCTCATGTGACTGTTTTACAAGAAACATCCAGTTCGTATATTTGCGCTATGTTGTTCAGCTGATTCACCCAAATGCGCGCACAACTCTTTCCATCGTATTCGGTTGTCGCTTCTTTTGCGAAACTCATAGACGCAGCTGATCCGTTTTTCGCTGTTCTTATGTTCAGGTCTCCTTCGCTTGTTTGTTGGTCTTCTTTGCCTACAGCGTTAGCAATGTCAATGTTGTCGTCTCTTTCTTCAGTTTCGCTGTTGGCAACGCCGTTTTCGTCGCTTGTGTCGCTTGAAACTACATTGTTGCTTGCGACGACATTTGCAGCTTGTTGTTGCTGAACATGTTGCAGCAACCTTTTGTTCGCGTTCACTTCTGTCTGCAACTTTTCGATGACCTTCAAAAATTCGAGCATTTGTAGCTGGCTTGCCGTTTGATGGTGCGACAATGCGGCGCCGCTTTGGTCAATTTGCGCAGTCTGCTGCACCGCGCTTTCGAAATTTGCTTGTAGTTGTTCGCTTGTCACACTTAAACTATTATGTCTTGGACGTAATCCTTGGGTTTCAGGCTGCACGATCGGTGATTCATCTTCATCGTCAAGATCTGGAGGATCGCCACGCAGGTTTGGTGGAATTTTGATGAGTCGAGCTATTAGTTCTGTCTTTGTTCCCTTTGTCGACTGTTTTAGCACAGCTAACCACTTCTTTAACTGGCTGACCGAAAAAAATTTAAGTCATTTCTGTCCATATTGGCAGTGTCTTTATCCCACTTCTGATATTGTAGTAGACGACCGTTACAAAGATTTCATTAAAACGCACAGCATAGACTTGCACTTCTGCTTTATTCTACTGCTCGACTTAGACTGAATTGATGTTGCTTACAAACTTACGTACTACATGTGAGTGTGAGCGAGACAAGTTGTGTTCGCACTTGTCGAGCTCTTCTAACGAATATAATAGTATAATGAACTTGGGATAAAGGGATATCACAGAACAGCCGTGAATATGCTTATTAATGTGTGTATGTACTATTGAATATGCGTTTGTCCTACTACAAACGTAATGTTAGATATGTTATTTTACAAGCTTTTCTAAGACAAACAGTAATTGTTTATATCTTCTGGTATAATTACATACAACTGTTCTGGTAAAAATCCTGATTAAAAGTCCCATCCGAATATTTTCTTAGGGTGTCAATGTTGACCCTTAACGCAATATTTGGCATTAAAGTCTGAGTTTGGAGTTTGTCATTGTCAGTTGTCATAAAATTTATGCGCCTAATTACTGGCCCTTTTCTGTGGAACTTTTGACGGGGCCAACGACATCATTTATTATTTTTATTTACGCAACAACAAGCGTTTTATTGACACCACCGTCTCGGCTGGTTGGGGTCGAGCGTCGGGCGATAGTCAATAAGGCAACATCAACTGAAAGGACTCTGCCAAAAAACGCCATTAATCTTAAGGCGGAGTTGTGCAGCTAATTGTGCCGCATTGGGTTGTCTCGAGCGGCACAAGGTCATTTGCCTCGGGCAACAGCGACGAACAAAAAAAATGAAAACAAAATGCTTTAGCTTGTTCAACTCGTATCTACAGGCCGAACGCTTCTTGGCCGGGTGCACAATCATAAAAGGCCCTTTCTAAACATTAATGCGTTTAATGCTCCCCAAAAATGTTTGTTCAGATGCCGGGGCAAAAAACGAAGCGTTGTGACCAGGTAAAATGCGCGGACTTATTTTTGTTGCCGGGACAGTCAGAAGAAAGCTGCGAATTTGCCTACATATTACACTTGAAAAATTTTTAATTAGCTGCCCGGATAATATAACAAAGCAAAACAAAGTCAAAGGGAGCCGAACAAAAGCGTCGCGGCACAAAAAACCGCCGTGTGCTCTGCGGCCCGTAAGCACCGTCCTGTCGGCTCGGATGCTGCGGATGGCGACGCGGACACGCGCTGACGAGACGTGGCGCGGTGTGTCCAGTGCAGCAGGAAGGCAAACGTCAAAACTTGGACCTGGAAATGGAAGCTGGCCTCAAAGCTATCAAATCTGCGCCAGTTTTGAACAGTTGCGTTGCGTTTCCTGCGTCACCGTCACCGTCTGTCCGACGGACCGCCTTTCTGCCCTTGGTGTTTTTCATCGTGGCCACTTTCTTTTCGCAGCGACTGTTTTATGCCCACCGAGCTCTAAAGCCGACACGAAATTTTGCAGCACAATGTGCGCCTGGCTCTGGCAACACAAGACCCGCTGACTTAATTAGAGTATTGTATAGCTGTGTTGAAGCAATGTTGGCTGTTTAAATACCCTCTAACAAATAGTATAACAAAGTGTGCCACAATACACATTTCTATGAATGTGTGGCATAGAATATAATACTACATGTGTTAAAAATGTCTTTTCAATAAAACGCAGAGTCAGCTTTTTGGATAAAATTGGTTTGTGATTAATGATGAACCTGTCTGCTTGCAGGGTATCTCCAACTACAACCTTAATGTGGTTAACAGTTGGGCACACTTTGCGAATTGAGGATAAAATGACATGTGAACTGCATTTGGGAAGAAAAGGTAAAAGCATAATTAGATGCCATTCAGTCAGGAAATTTTGGTGGAAACAAGAGAAGAGTTATACTAATTATTGCAAAAGTGCTAACGGTACACTAACTGGATATGCGACTTACCTTTGGCAATTGCCATAAAAATTCGTTGGGTATTTTATTGTGTTTTTGCCTGCGCCATATTCAAGCAATTACCAAAGATACCTCTTTAAAGTTTATTGTACGATATTTGGTTTAACTATCTCTTGTTTTAATTTTTTTCTTTGTGTTTTGTTTTGTTTTTTGCTGACATCTTTTGCGCAATGAAAACAAGTGCCGTCAGCCGGACTCAGTTCACAATGTGATGTGTTTGTTTGCGCTTATTTTTCTCCGAAACAAAAACAAAAAAATATTAAAATAAAATAAGAAATAAAAATACCCAAAGAGAAACTAATTTTGAATATATTTGCATAAAATGTCATCTGTGCAAGTTTTATGTTGCCAGAGGTCCGTTGCATGCAACTACGCCCCTCTCTCTCACTCTCTCTTCGCAGTCGTACTCACCATCCTCTCCACCCTTGCAGAAGTGCAAATATTTGCATGCACTTTTTCTTCATGTTGCATAACAAATTTCGAAACTAATGCGTACAACAAAGTTGTGTGTTCCAGCATTGTAAAACATGCGGAATTACAAGCGGCAACATAAAATGCAATATGTTCCGTCCTTGTTGCAACAACAAGCATCAGCTGGGACTAGCCGGCCAAGGCTCATAAAACCGACATCCAGCTGATGCAGGGAGCATTAGACACGGTCATAAAGCAGCCGTGGTTAAGTGCATCGTCATTGCTTTCAATTGATTTTCAATCAACATCTTGATGTTTGCTTCGGCCCTGATTATGGCCAGCTCGTAATGACGGCCAGCTGACCAAGCAACGTTTCCAAAAATCGCATGTCTGCCTTGATGGGCACTCAGGCCTTATTGGTGCCACAAGCTCGAAAAGCTTTTAGCCTGCCCTAAGCCCCACCCAATTTGGCCACACTTCTAACTCAACCTGTCGGTCAGCCCAAATTGCACACATTGCAAGGGCTTTCTATTCCCTAAATGCAGCATCGCATATTGAACCCTGCAGATAAATTTGTTGCACCTATTTGCTTGCAACTTTCGCAAACAACGCGCAACTAACAAACGCATTCTCTTTGGAATGTGAAATGAACGCAAATTGAAATTTCTGAACAACTGCAATATTTGAAGAACTCCTTTTGATCTGTGAATCCAGCTTAAATCAAAAACAAAAGAGCTAAGCCATGTTTGGGCTGTCGAAGACTTAATACCCTGATCCACATGTGGGACAAAATAAGTTGAATCATATTTCCTAAATAAATAAATTAAGCCAGATTGGTGAAATCTATAATATAGCTACTATTTGAACATTGTTACATATATTTGTTCGACTAACTAAATTTTCAATACGTTACCAATTGAGCAATAAAATCTATGTATCCTATAAAAGTGTATATAAAATGCAATCAAATTCGAAATTAAATGTATATTGTTTTGCGTAACAATGCTGTGGCGAGAATCAAAGCGCGTTTCAATGCAATTTTGTTCAATAACAATTTCGTTGCAGTTGGCTTAAATAAAACGAGGACTAGGCAACTGGCTTAAATAGGCTTCAGTTTGTTAAATGCGCCGGCTGAGTGTTTAACGGCGGCTCACACATCGTTAACAAAGTGCGAAAGAAAAAAGTTATTTAATGAACTTCCTGATGTCGACTCAACCTTTCGACTTATGACCCGACCGATGGCCTGAGGCGTCACAGTTTAGTTGGCCGTGGCCATGGCCGCCGCCGTTTCGCTTGACCCTCGCTTCATTTGGTGCGAAAACTTTTCGCATATATGCAGGATACGTGCTGAAACTTAATTGGCGCCAACCAGGTGAACATTTCTCTTAAAGAGATCCGAAAGAGCCAACAGACCAAACGATGTAGACTTGAATTTATTGGTTTCCATTATGGACCCACCTCGCACAAAGCCGCAGGCGCTGCCAGCCACAATTAATTAATAGAGCACCGTTGAATCTCCTGAAAAGGCCGTCGGCTTTTGGAGGTCTGGCTTGGGCAATGCATTTCTCGACCTCGTTTTGCATAAAGCAAAACTGTGCAAATTGTGCGGCTGGGCAGGACGAAACTTTGGCCATTTTGCGCCACAATAATGTTGACTGAGCCAAGCCAAAAAGGCAGCATTACTCTCAGAAGCTTGAAATGCATTAAGTGCGCCAAATTGCTAACAAATTCACATTTTGCCAATGCTCGAAAGAATGTTCTGGTCTTAACAACCACAAAGACTCAGCTCTTGGCAGACTTGGTCAAGTTTACCAGTTGCCCAACTTAGACAGAGAAATTAAGTATTGTCAAAATTTCAATGTAAAACTAAGTGAAGAATTCAAATATTAAAAGGGGTTAACCGCAACTTTGATAATTCTGATAGTAACTTTAAGGTTGCAAAAAGTACTATCGATAAGTTGGGATACTTGGTTACTCTTGTATACTGTATTATGAATCTTTGTCAAAGTTACATCAAGTTTAAATTTGTCAAACATATTTGAATTGCTAAAATCTGCATAATAGCCTTAATTACAGTTCGTAATTTAATTTCGTTGGCTTGACAGCATATTAATTAAAATTAGCCAGTCTGCGTTTTGCGCGTGCGATTCAATGCATAGACAACATAATTAACGAGGCGCCTGCTGGAATCTGAATCACAATTTGAATTTCAATTAAAAGGCTCAAAAATGCGCACGATTGGATATAAAACGCACCTAAATCAAGCGCATCTGGCATAGCACCCCTATCGCCCCATCTCCAGCTGACACCTGTCGCGATTTCGCCACCAGATTGGGTCACCCAAAAGGTCCAATTTGGTGTCGTTTTGCGTTTCACGCGCTGCGCGTAATTGCAAATGCCGAACGAGATAGCATCAGTTGCCGGATTTAGATCCAATTGGACGCTTTAAAGCGAATGCTTTTTGCGCACCTATTTCAAACATTTTCCCGGCCATTTGTCTATGTTTGATCTGCATCTGAAGCGAAGCAGCTTAATGCAAATCAATTTGAATGAAGTCGTTTGAAATCTTTGCGAATACTCGAGTATCTCCATTCAAGCGACAGTTGTGCATTAAATAATTGCACAAGGACAAAAATGCACTGACAGTGGCAGCAGATGGAAAGGGGAAGGGACAAATGCCTTAAGGTAAATCGTTTGGCAACTTATCGGCCAACGCACACAGCAGCACATTGAATGCTGTTAAGTATAGTGGAACTCAAAGCGATAATGTAATGTAAGGCAATTTGTGCCAATAAATCAAATTGCCGGAGCGACACGGCAAACTTGAGCCGTAAGGCCGTAAGGGAATAAGCGACGCACAGGCATTTGTATTGTTGCTGATGCTGATGATAAACTAAATCAACGAAAATTGGCCTACGATGTTAGAAGCAGTTTGAGTTATATCTCGGAAGCCCACGCGGCGTATGCGCAACATATCATTAGGGGCATATTAACGACGCCGCCGCTGCCACCGCCCACCAATCTGCCACAATCTCCATTGTCAGTTTCATCAAACAATGAGACTCTGAGTTTAACAGTATTCTGGGCCAGTAATAAGTAGGCGAGCCCTGTGACCCGCCCATTGCAAAAGTTTTGCACTGTCCTAACAAGATGTTCATCATTCTTTTGCTCAATGTTGGATTCATTCATAACTGCTGCCGCAAGTTTTTTGATAGCTGTTTTTTCGCTAGCACAAAATAGTTGCATGTAGAGCTGTGAGCGTGCCGCTTCAGTGAGCCGCAATTCAGACACTGAAACTTTGACAAGTCTACCGCGTCTCATTGACTGCCTCCCCTCGAAGGCCAAGTAACAAGTAGTTCGGGCCAACTTTGAAGCCATCTTATCTTATAGAACCGCATGCGAAGGCAGTGGCTTTTTTGTGCCTTGCAAGAGGCTGCCTTGTCTGTCTCCGAGGAAATAAATGTCATGTGCAGTCTGTTTGAAACTGTGTGCACAGAATTAAAAAGACCAAATCAAATATGAAGTTAATTTTTAGTTCGCAAACACATGAAGTCATCAGCAGTTCCCTCTGAGAAACCAACCCGCCCCATTTAATTACGCATCTGACAAACAGCTGCCAGCAGAACGATAACGTTTTAGGTTCCTTATGCATATGAGGAAATTAACAAAAATTGGGTTAAGCACATATTTAAGTAGAGCAATTATTAACACGAGTGCGAGCTGCGGGACGCATATCGGAGTCGAACATTTATTCAACTTGTGGGCTTGTTTGAGTGCTCTTGGCCGCATTCAATTTGATTTAGTTGTGGTGCTATTGAAGCGTTTGCAACTGTGATAATTGCTGAACCTCGTCACACAGTTACACACTACGTTCACCATGCACACACACACACACACTTGCAATCATCCATTTGATCTGCGCACATTTACACATCTAATGGATTTTTATACGCCAACATGACGACGTGCCGCCATTTAATCTACACTCAATATGATTTCATTACGCAGCAGGAGTCAAACACACACACACACACACACACACACTCGCTTGTATTTATGCGCCATAATCAACATTATCAGAGCCTTGCTATACCCTGCACCCATTAGAAAAGGTTCAACTTGGGCATGATTAGGCTTTGCAAATGTACGATGCAGATAAAAGACTATTTTCTTTAATTCGTCTGCATTTGATATGAATAAAAAAATAAATGAATAGACTTTATGATCGATTGTCATATAAAACTGTGTTAGCTACAGGGTGACTTCTAGTCGAGCACTCACTAGACGGACTTTAGCCGGCTTTCTTGTTAACATTGTAGTACCACTTACTAATGATGATGAAGTTGTGCTTAAATGCCTAAGCTCAGCCGGAATCGGCACTTGACACTGGCCACGCTGGCCAGTCCCGGATTATTCTACACTTGTAATAAAAAGTAATTTGCGCCGTATTCGCTTGATTGTGTGTATTTTGTTTGGTAAAACCAGCGCGAACAAAGGCCAAGCACAACACATTCCGAAGATAGAGCATCATAATAATTGCGTACCAAATTAATGAACGTGATTCGGTGGCGAAAATTTGATTAAAGTGCTCATTAATTCCAATTGTGAGACAATTTGCGTGTGCGCAACGAAAATACCTCCTACATACTAAGATTAATAAAATATGCGTGAATTAAATTCAATTGAACCGAAATATGCACAAAGAATTTTAAGCATTTCGAGCTCAAAGATATTTGAATGCATGCCATGAAAACAGTATATATTTATGTTTATTTATTGTTTTGTAGCTTTCATTTGTTTAATCGCTCCCATATTTATTTAGTTTTTAAATTTCAATATTGTATGCTGTAGCGAATTATTTTTCAATTCAATTAAAATTGTTCATTTGTTTTGTTTATTTGGGTTTAATATTTCACTCGGTACGGATAAAAGATAATTGATTGCTTCATTTGACTCTGATTGGGTATTGAACATATTTTTGGCTTTTCATCAAATAGCCGAAGTTTTGATAAGAAAATTGTCATGGACATGCCAAAGTGCAGGAATGAATATTAAATCAAATTCCTTAGCAATTTAATTGAAATTGATAGCAAAAGGCAGGCAAAATGAAATTTTCAGACAATTATTTTGATCAATTGTTAAAAAAACCAGCAACTGAGAAGTGAAACTGCAGCTGGTTCAGAAATAATACAGTTATGCATTCAAAGCAAATATTAGCTCGAAAGCAAATTCATATTCACAAAATGCTAAGAAAATATTACGAACAATTTGATCAAAGCGAGGACATGTAAAGCTGCTTCAGGCAATATTTAAGTCCTGTCTATATGTTCAACAAGCAATATCGTACTATAAATCCAAACTTGAATAGCAAAAGGAATGCGGACGAAAGGATTTGCTACCCCGAGGCGCCCAAGGGGGCGCGGCAGGACGGAACATTCGAGCTCATTATTATGCATGAAGTCATTGACAGTCTACCACCTGCAGGACAAAAGATAGACACACACACACCCGAATGCATGTATGTGTGTTAGCAGGCAACTTGTGGCATAGAAACGGAAATTTACGCTGACATGAAAACCTCGCCAGTGGCGTCTCTGAAACGCAACATCCGTCGTCGTCGTCGTCGTCGTCGCCGTCGTCGTAGTTGCCGCAAAAGTTTAAGTGGGCTGTGTCCCGGCTGTGTTACTGGCGCTGGCCATGTCCAAACTAGTTGTTATTCAATGCAGCACCCGGAACTTGATGGAATTGACTTTTGTGTCCCACCTTGGTATCGCTAACGCGTTGAATTTGTCCTAGCATCATTAAATCAAATTGAAACCCCTTTGCTTGCCACTAAAGGTCTACAGACTTTTGATTGCCAAAAACACACACAAGGACACACACCAAAACGGTGTGTAAATCTGTGTGTGCATGTGTGTGTGTGTGTGCGTGTGCGTGTGCGTGTGGGCGTGACAGGTATTCATCTAACGCCCTGCTCAGCATTAGTCACACTTAAGTAAGGCCAAAACTGTGCAATGAAGCGACTTTTTGACTAACAGCTTTGGTTAGTCGCACGATGGCTTTTAATTAAAACCGAACACATGCTAAATTATTTATTTGAATGCACCCACGGCACACTGAATCTGCAATCAATCTGGCAACCTTCTTGTCTGGCTTACCCATTATAGCTCCTTGGCTTTGATTTATCTAAGTCAAAATTAATTAATTAATTCTCAGGCAACAGCTGCCCCATCAAATGTTTGAATATGATTCTGTTGCAGTACGATGACAACCACACAACGGTTGGCCACATCTCTTTAACATAAATGTCGAGTTGCCAAACTTTAAACTTTTCAAATTTGTTGTTGTTGGTGTTGTAGTTAGTTTTCTGTCACTTTATGCTGTTGCAACAAATGTGGCCGTAATAAAAAGCGAGAAACTGTTGTAACTACTGTTGATTTTAGCAGTTGCAACTTTTTTAGCCACACAAAACTATAAATACATAAATATGAACGCAGCCCGAGAGAGGTATTTCAGCCCATAACAAAAGTATAGTAAATGGTTTTAAAAACCATTAATAATAGCATTTTGTCTAGTTTTGCAACACAGAGCCAATGCTCCCAATCGTAGCTATAGGATACTCTTAAACCGGCTTAAAACTCTAACTAACTAGTCTATTTTTTAACATATATTATTTATGAAATGTATATTTGTTGTATATATTCAAACACATTTAATTAAATCCGCTATGCTAAATCAAACTCGAAATGTTTTTAGCACTGGCTTAATCCTGGGAGAGAGTGAGTGGCAAGTTTCAAATGTAGCTTTGGGGAAAAGAAAACTGCTAATGCATGAACTGAAGCTAATTGCGGTAAAATATCTTTTAAGTCTTCGCTCTTCTAGAAATCAGTATCGAGCAACGATTTGGAATATCGAAATTTGCATATTTAACAACGCCTAAAAATAATAACTATAAAGATAACTACAAAATATTTACAGATGCTTTAGTTAATTTTCAAGTTATAAACTTTTTAAAGCACTTGCAGAAAAAGCTTGTCATAACGAAAATGAAGGTATGGAAAGTTGTTAAAGGGAATTGAAGTGTCGACAGGCCCTACTATTACTTTCTCGCTCTTTTTTTTTAGCGCGCTTTCTCTCTTTTACGTTGGCCGTTTGTTTGCAACGCGTTGGGCCGTACAAATGGTCCTCCATAAAGTTTTCCGACTGTTTATGCAAAATGTTTCATTGTCGCGCATAGTTTGCATATTTGCGCAATGATTTTGTGGCCTAGCAAATATTTGTTCACACATTTGCTTGCTGTAACGGTAATCGGATTGTATGTGAGCATGAGTGCGCATCGGTGTGATGTTCATATGTTTATTAAACTCCCCGACTGGTCTTATTAGCATATTAGCATATTGTGGCATTTCACGCACACATTTTAATAATCCCAAATGCAAACAACGAACCTCATAATCGAGTTGATTAGCGGTAATACTTCTGCCAGTAGGTTTATTAAAATTGGTTACCCAACATCCAGTTGATTATCTACCCATTTGAAATTATTCAAAAACAATTATTGCAAACCTGTTTTGGATTATTTAAAGGCAATTGAGTTTTCATCAATATACATAAAGCAGGATTATTTCGGACTCTCTGTAAAATGTACTATTCTGTAATGGATAAAAGAATTATAAAAAAAACACTCTTGGCAAAGCAATAATACAAACTGTAAGAAGAGCAGATGTTTTTCTTGGGTAAACAATTGAATATGAAAGCGACAATAGCATGAATCGCATTGAAGTGGGCTCACACACAGCTGGCCAAAACAGCCCTTGAGCTAAAAAAAGTTTACATAGCAAACTGTCGAAAAGTTTACCCAAAAATGTTTCAGGTGAGCATCGGGCAGCAAACGCAAAAACCATCCGCAAAAGAGCAGCTTCGAAAGTTGCCTACAAAGCGGGCAAACTTGCATATATTTTGGTTGAGCAATTTGGAAGGCAAAGCGTATTCGCATATTTTATTTTTGTTTTTGTTTTTTAAAGTTTAACTTTGGGATTTAAAACTTCAAATTGGAAATATATTGTGCACGCAACGCGAAAGAAAGAAACCAAATAGGTAAATTGTTATTGCAGGCAACATTTTGATTGTGTTTTGATTGAAAATCAAAAGCAGATGAGCGATGAACTGCAACAAGTTGCCGTTGAATTGAATTAAAGTACGCGGCTCAGAGCTGAAACAGATGCAAAGACACTCACAAAGATACGGTAAATTATAGACGCCACGCGCCATAATCTGGCCAAATAATCTGCCAGCTGGGCACAGAAGATTCAACCATGACGACAGCCTGCCCCGCCCAAGCGGATTCCAACTCGTGCGGCAGCTTTATAAACTTGCAACGCTCCAAAACAACAAAAAACAAAAAAAAAAAAAAAAACTTGTGTACTGGCTAATGTTATCTATTTACTGGCCGTTGCCTTTGTTGTCCTTGGTGTGCTAACTTTGGGCCATAAGAAGTGAAGTTTAAGCAGCGAAAACTAAACGGAAAAGGAGCACCACCCTCACCTACACAAAGGCAGCTCCTGCGCCCGAAGCTGGCTTAGGAAACGCCAAAATAATATGCGACGCGGCAAACACAAAAACAAGCTCGGGAAATTAAATTCCCACCAGATTGCTTTCCACCGAACTGCAACTGCTGTTGACTTGAGCTGATTGGAATGGAGCAGCTAGTCGCATTGAGTTTCGCTTTATTCCTATTTATGAGATTGTGAAATGCAAACAAAAAACGCTGTGATTAGAGGGCGACAGATGTGCTGGCTGGAAGTTGACTGGGCTTAGTCCAGATCAGCGCAGTTGGCCACCCACCGAACTAAGCCAGTCAACAGCAGTATGATGTGCTCCAGTCATTAAGTGTTTTTTTTTTTTTTTCACTGGCCCCTCATTATAGCTAAGCCCCAAAACAAAACAATTTGGCACAGTTGCCAGCCACAAAGCCAAGCGACGGATTGTGCCAAGTTCAAGCAAATTGCCGCCCACAACTTGCAGGCAACCCTTTTAGTCGGGAACCATTCGAGCGCAATTATCAAAAACTTTTGACAGCCAGCAAAAGCGCAAAGTTTTTTGCCCTCTAGGCATACAATCAAGTCCCCGCCTTCCCTTTAGCCCCAGGGTACGCCTTAATTCAGCCGATTTACATGAAACTTTGCAAGCCGATTAGGCGATTAATAAGCTTGTCAATTCGCAATTGTTACCGAAAGTTGGTGCCTGAATTATGAACTGCCCGCTGGAGCTCTTAAGAACACTCGCACTTTATTGAATGCCAATTAAATACGTTTGCAATTAGCCAGAAGTTGGCAGGGAGGCGGTCGGTCAGCAGGCTTAAATCAGACAGCTCAGCTGCCGGGCAACTGGCAAGTAAATAAGCGATTCAGTTGAACGGAACTGGCCACCAGTTAACACCTGAAGCGCTTAGGACAGCTGCTCCCGCACAGATTACTGCTGCTAGCAGCAGCAGCAACAGCAGCGGCAGCAGCAGCAGCCAAGAGTGCCAGCTATCAAGGGGCTCTTCAAACAAAACAAAAAAAGAAACAACAAGGAAAGCAGGAAACACACACACATACATACACATATGAGAGAGACTGAGCTCGCACACCTGCTGTTTGCATATGTGTGTGTGTGCGTGTTTGTGTGCGTGGAGGCACATTAGACAAGCTTGTAATAGTTTGCGTGCCGAGCCATGTAGCTACCTGTATCATCTTCTTCTGCTTACTTGGCTACACATCTTTTTATGTGCGCCCAGAGAGCAATTACCGAGGAATCCGCTTTCCTGGCAATAAAAATTTAAGACGCCCACCAACACAACTAGAGTAAGACAACGGGCAGAGCAGCAAAAGTCCACGTTCTGGAAAATTGAAGACTTCATCTAAAAATAACTTCTAAACGTAACATTTTGTTTAACAACAGCTTTAACCTGGCACCTCGTTGAAGTGGCCAGCTTTTAGCAGCCAGCATTGGCAATGGAGATTGCAATTTGTATACAAAACCATTGTTTGCAATCAAAATATAATGCATGCAGTACGTCTCCGTCTATATGGCTGCCAATAAATGATGGGCCACAAGTTCATTGCTATGCAAGCGCAACATTTGCATTTCACAAGAGTGTGAGAGCCTTTTACCAGCTGCCTTCTGGCTGCTGCCAATGTCAGAATAACATGCAGGACCCAAGAGCAAATATCAACCAGCGGGGATCTGGTAGCGGTAGCAGGCAGCAGCCAGATGAAAGGTTTAGGTAAATCTACATTTTCGCAACCGCAACAAGGCGCACTTAGAAAAGACATCCACACACACACACACACACAAATAGAGAGAAAGAGAAAGCGAATTAGGGGCACACGTAGACGGCGCATAAAGTAACTTTTTTATTGCGTCTTCATAATGGAAGCGCCACCAAAGTTTTGACAGCATTGGTATTCAAAGTAGCGACCCAGGCGCAAAAAACCAGGTACCTGTCTAATGACGAAGACTTAATACCCTAGCAGGCGTTGGGACTGAACTTAATAGACAATATGAAAACGAAAATAAAATTTAAATGAAGTTTGGTAAACCAGTTTTTATCGATCGAATATTCTTACAAGCTATTGGAAATATTGCATTACACTCAAGGAATCAGAATCTATGCGTTACACATTTCATTATAAAATCACAGTACTCTCAGCAAGTATGTGAAAATAGAAAAACGAAAATTGTGCTTGAAATCCACAAAGTAAAAGGCATTTTAAGGCGTTACGTTGAGGGGCGTGGCAACGCATAAAACGAAAGCAACCTAAATGGCATGGCACAAAATTGAAAGACGAATAATGAGCTGGCAAAACAAAAATCATGCCAAGTTTATCAAATCAATGGGAAATGTTAGCTGCCAGCTCATAAAAATATGAAATATGACCCATAAGCGGTACGGAATTGACCTTTCGGGCTCCGCACGAAACGGAGCTGCTCTGGCGCCTGGTGATCCATCAAAATTGTGCGGCTTCACCTGTTTTCCATTCAATATGCTCGCCAAGCTTTTTGCCTTTGATGCGCGTTCGTTGTAAGTTTTTTTTTTTTTGAATTTCAATGGGTCTCGAATCCAATTCCAGATGCCCGCATGAGTCGGATGAAAGGGAGAATGTAGTTGCGACAGCGGACGCAGTAGCTGAATCTGAAATTGAAAATGCCAAGCAGAACTTGCACCATAAAAGTAGCACATAAAAACAGTGAGCAACGGAGTTTTAGTTGCCAAAATCTTCTCTAATTAAATTGAATCGCTTTTTGCTTTTGCTGCAAACTTTTTAATGCAACATTTCAGTTTTACGTGCGCTCAACTGAAGCTGAAAAATTTAACACACATTTAGTTTTTACGGCCAACTCGAAGTTAGTTCTGGAATTAGAGCAGACTAGCTGACGGGTTGGACAGGCTAACTAGCTGCCTTAACCTGCGGCTGTCTGACCGCTGGCCAGGCTAAGAGGCAATAGCAACAGCAATAGTAATTATTTGTATGCATTTAAGCCCCAATGCTTGACCCACTTAAGTGCAATTTGGTCTCTTCAGCCAGACAGTAAACAAATCGCCACAAGACCTCACAATCCACACAAATTGCCTTCTGCCTGTCCGGATTAGGGCAGTCAATTAAGGCGGCTGGCAAAACGCAAAGTAAATACGGTCATGGCTTCAGACAAAGGGTCAATTAAAGTTAAATTAATTTCGATTTTGCCAAAAGCTATAATGGAATTTGGTCTGCTGCCCAGGAACCTCTGTCCCAAGTCATATTTGCACACATTAATTGAATTAACACTTCTTGGCCAAGTTTAAAAAATTAGCTTCCTGCACGTACTGTGGTCTGCAGGCCAAAAGGCAGCAAATTGGCCGGCCACTGGCGTCCCAAAATATGCTCATAATCCTGAACAAAGCTCAAAACTTTCACATTAGTAATTAATACATAACTGGCAGACTAGGAGAGCAAATTCAAGCCGAAGTTTCCATAGCTAAGGCAAATGTCACGTGTAAAACTTTGAGCATTGGATAATGTTAGCAGACTGTGGCAACTGGACGAAGATAAAGCAGCTCATGTAAAATAAATTTGTGGCAAGCGCGCATGTATGGAAGTAGGACGAAGGACGAAGGACGCAGACACGCGGCAAAGATTTCAGTGATATTAATGAACGCAAAAGCTGAATTGAATGGCAAGCGAAAATTCTGATGAAAAGAATTATAATGAGTTTTTCTTTTTGGTTGTGCAACTCTTCGGGCGAATTGTGCACTGGTTGTTGCTGTAATTATTGGAGCTTTCATTGGTTTTCCCGTTTGTAGGATTCATACAACTGTCAACAATGACAGCGAGCCAGTCATGTTAATTGCATGTACAACATTGATGCCGTTGATGCTGATGCTGATCCTGATGCATATGCCGATTGGAAATGTTGAAGCTGATGCGCATTTCTTTAGCGGCCACGTTGAGGAACGAACGGTACGTTGCGTCGCCTATCGGCTTGCATAATATGATAGCCTGCACAACGGCAGGCAGAGCACAACAAACGTATATGGACAGAAAACTGGCACACATGAGCTGGCAAGCAATGAGAATTGGTATCGACATACACACAATTTGCATAATTGAAGTGAGCGAGAAAATTGCAGCGCATGTGAAATGAGTATTTTCCCCTTTTATACGAAAAACAGCATTTTCACACACACACACACATACACATTCAGCAGACAGTCTCACATTTATAGGTGTGCATTGACGCACTGGGATGCAAATAAAGACATTTTCGTTCTTTAGTTATGAAAAGCGCAAGCAGCAGCACTGTCAACGAGAGTCTGTCATTGATTGCAGTGAAAATTGATTTTTGTGTTAACTGAACTGCACTGGCGTGGCATTAATAACCAAATTATGTGTAAACAATATTACCGAGACGGCTCAAATTAAAGTTATGTGCAACGTATGCCAATCAAGTGGCGCTGAAAAGTAGGCAATGGTTTTTCATTTGATTTGCTGCAATTGCAATTAGAGCGCTTCCATACTGCACGCACACACACGCACACAGTCTCTGCACAGAAAACAATTGAATATTAATGTCATTCAATATGCAATTTGTTGAACAGCACAGCTCTGTTCAACCACAAAACAGTTGCAAGCTGCATAATTAATTATGCAAACCAAAGTCAAACGCGATAGTGTCCTCTACGGAATATAAATATATGTTTATATTCATACATACATATATATTTATTTATATATATATATAGTGACTTTGTGGCTTGGACACATAAGCGCATCAGTTATACTCCACTAAACCACACACAAACCGCACAGTTAAAGACAAAGAGTACTGCATAGAAACTAGATAAACTATATAAAATTAAAGATTAAACTCGCGCTCAGCGCTTATGAGAAACAGCAAAAAAGTGAAAACGCCAAAAACAACTTGCAACTATAAAGTCCATGGGGAGCCGCTATGGTTAGCAGTATGCACTTTCATTGCAGTTGGCTAAACTTATATATCTTATCAAATATTAACAAGCTTGGTAAATTTGCATTGCTGCTGTTGGGAACATAACCCAACCATAGAAACAGACTTACTGACAAAAAAGTACACTCTAAAAATAAAGCGATAGTATCCAATTTTTATAGTGGAAAACTTTTCAAGTGCAATATTATTGTAAGATAACCTGTAGCTAAATTGTGTATTTTTTAATTTTTTTCTTTTGTGGTAGATAATTACCGTGAAAGTTTTCCATTCCAAACAACATTTTAGCTTAAAGGGTTTTTGCCAGTGTTTCGAGACAGGCACGTTCGTTTAAGTTTGACAGTTTTCGGCCATTTATAAAACGCTTTCACGGCACTTTCGTGCCAAATTCAATAGAAAACAACTTTTATAGCAGCTGCTCGAGAATATGGAAGAAGGCATCAGGTTGGCAAGCTGTCCTGCGGTTCTGGCCAAATACAAACATTTGTTTAGCATTGGAATTTCAATAGGCCCGTTTTAACGGTCGTATACGCAACTTTAAGTTCGCACTTCATTTGCATTGTTTTTCAAATTCGTATTTTCGTTGTGTTCATTGCTTAAGCATCGCATTATTTATAACTAACGGAGGGAGGCGAATATGAAATGAATGTTGCCGGGTTCGCGGACTCGGCCATATAAATCACTTGCAGGCAAACAAGCTCGCAACTTTGTTGCATATAAATTTGCATAACTTTCTTTACTTTCATTTGATTGTACGCCGTTTTCTTCTATACCCTATGGCCGATAAAAACTTGTTCAAAGTGGATTTGACGACTACTTTGTCGCCATTAACAGCCTAGTTTATATATTTATGTCTATTATTATATTTGGTTTGTTTATATGCAGCCCTTTGGCAAAATTTTTGTATACAAATAATTACTTTTTGTACATGCAAGTTAAAAACTTTTTGTAGTTGAACGCGGCATATTGGCAAGCACTTTTTCACATTTTCAATGAATGTCAGGAAAATTAATGGAAAAAATGTAATAAATATGTATATAAATATATATAGAATATTTTTCCGGAGTACATCTTAGTTTAACCGTAACACTTCACCAGTTTTTTGCTCTTTCGTTGTGCATTTAAAACTTTCGAAACTTTTTATAGTATTTTGTTCTTGCCACAGAGCTAGCGACTAGCGCTAACAAGCAACAATTGTGTGGAAATGCAGTAGTTTAATTTAAATTCAGCCAACTATGCAATTGGCAAAAGTCAATTCATTTCGTGAACATTAATCTCTAAAAGCAAACACACGTTCGCTGTGCTCGCCGGACTGGGAGAGGAAAACGATCAATATCTTTAACAAGCGACTTCAATTTCCATGCGTTTGTTTGCACTTTCAATTTGATTCACAACATATGCCGCACCGTGGTGTGCAGATGCAGAGCTTCTGACTAAAATGTATTTCTTGTCTGAAAACACAGCTAACAATAAATATATATCAAACATATCAATACGATTTTCACCTGGCGATGAGTGTTGCTTCTTAATTGCATATACATTTAATCAAGTTTTGTTAAACATGACCCCTATATTTTATTTTATTTAATTAAAAACAAGTTATGACTTTTATATGACATTAAGTTGCACTATATTACAATTTCAAAAATAAAAGCATACTTTTAGGATCAAATAAAAATGGGAATATATATATAATCATGTTTTCAGCCACTGTGGCTTACTCTCGTTTTGCTTTCCAAGCGAATAAGCGATTTTCTTTAACAATCGCTTTTCGCAAATTGATAATCAACAGCATGTGGCACGAACTGAGCGAAGCCACACCACAAATCATGCGCCAGTGGCACATTGGGTGGCTTAATGGGTAGTTATCATGCAGCAGCATCAACTAAATTTCTGTACGCTGTTGAGATGGAAGGATAGTTGTACAAGACCACAGAAAAGTCGACGAGCGTGCAAAAAGCGAGCAGTGCTATTCAAATTGTCAGTTGCTTCTCTAATGAAAGCCAGAGGTGTAGTTCGAATAACAATTAAAGACTGCTGATTTCAGTGCAGAGTTGAAAATGTGCCATAATTTTACTAAACAAAACTGCAGCAAATAGTAAAGCACTCAATGCTAAAAGAAATTTCCATGATAATTGACCAAAATAAAAGCTCTCAAATTGAATTATGTATTTAATTTAACAGAGAGGAACAAATAACTGAACAACAGCATCATTTTTGTGAGGATTTTCCACAAATTCGTACTTATTTTATTATCTTTGTTGTGACAGCTGCAAAAATTAAATTCATAAATTGAAAGCGCCCAACGCAGCGTAAAACATAAAAAGTAAATGAATATAGTATGTGTTTGTTATATCTATATATATATATGCATTCAAATAAAGGCATGGAATATATAAATTAATCCAAATTTGGTGTAGCAGGGCAAATAAAATATGCATAAATTCAATTAAAAAGCATTCATGCTAATGAATTTATGCCAACGCGAGTATAAAGAGTAATTAATATGGGAACGTGTCTCGGAACAGGAGCGATTACCACAAAAGGCGCTGTTCGCACGACTTGGCATTATCAAGAAATACAAGCGGAAATAACTACTCATTAAGCGCGATGGCCACGTAAGCTGCCAACTACTGCCAAATGCTGCCAACTGCAAGTTGCAGCAAAAACAACATGAAGAACACAAACGGCAGCAGTTGGAGAACTTAGTGTGGTAATAGAAATCATTACAATAAAACCTAATGGGCCCTGAAGCAACAGCCAACAGCCAACAGCCAACAGCTAACAGCAAAGGGCCAACTGCCAACGGCCAAGAAAAGAAAGTCATTTGGTAGCGGCTGCCAAACGAGTGTGCAGACAAATGGCAGACACGTTTCAACCATCACGGGCCCGAGCGGAGCCAGACAGGAGGCCCGGGCAGACAATCAAAATCCATTTGAGTCGGAAATGAGTGAAATCAACATGACACTGGCCATACTTATCTACACACATTCATAACTCGGTGTGTGGGCCAGGAGCCAGTTCTTTGGTTTGTCAAATGTCAAAGCGTTTCAATGGCTTTAAAATAACATGGAGTGTTGTGGTACAGAGTACACTCTGCTACATGGATGAGTTAAGCGCACATTCGATTTTGTTCCCGCAGCGCATTCCTCAACATCTTTGGCATGCAAGTGAAATATGTTTTGTTATTAAATTGTTGCTTGGCACGCCCCCCAACCCGAAGCGTAACCCACAACAGATGAGGCACGCGGAACGCGGTCTTCACGACGCATAATAATTTTCCGGCTGATAGCTTGGGTAGCCACATGAACTTTTCAGCTAACGGTATACACTTTCACTTCTGCACAAGGACACAGAGCAGAGAGACCGCTTAGCCAGGCGGAAGAGGCGACCATAAACTGAATTCCAAAAAGAAAATTGGAATTTTTATTGCAAATTGTAAAATTTTTAGTAAAATACAACGAACGACAACGAAAACCCTGCTCGCTTTTTGTTTGGCAACGGCGACAGATTTCATTGTCACTACGCTGCATTGGCATACTAAGAGCTGCATGCCATTAAGGTATTCCAATCCATTCAAGTCAATAATAAATATTTGCTGCTTCAATTGGTTCACATATAAATAGTCCAGAGCTGCGGTCAGCAAATGAAGCATTTAATCCTTACTTATTTATTTTGTAAAGCACAAATATAACCAGGAAAAACTCCCAATTCTTTGAACTTAAATATTTTAGTTAGTTAAGCGTCTTACATTTTCGGTAAGGGCAACTCGTTTGGCTTACTTAGAAAAGACGATCTGATGAACAAAGGCCGGAAGTGAATCATTCAAATGTTTCATTTCCTCAATTTGCGGCCGGGTCAAGGCAGAGCTAAATGCGACTGAGTGAAAGGCAGTCGCCAAGCAAAAAGGAATCCGGCAAGTAAACAAAAAATAAAATAAAACTTAAAGAAAAGGAATTTAAGACAATTCAATGTAGAATTTAATACTTATCACAAGGGAATTAAGGCAAAGCAGAACAAGCAAGAATTTAACATTTGACCTGTGCCTGTTTTAAGCCCCACCATTGCTAAAAGGCTCAGTCAGCGAAAATACACTGGAATATTTGAACGTTGCGACGCTTTGAGCTGGCATCGGCTTTCGGCACGTTCAAGTGCAACCATTAAATATCTTTTGGTCCACTGCGCTTAAAAGTCCGTCAAAATTAGAGGCAAACAAATTTCAGAAAAAAGTATAAAATCACAAATTATTGCGGGCTATTGGAAACGCCGACTCTGTTTGTTTCTTTGTGCTCCTTTGCTCGATTCGATAATTTCACAGTATTGCTACATTTATACAAGAAATCAAATTGTCTGATTTTTATCGTTCTTGTACCTAAACCATATTGTTTGAGCATGAGCTGCATTAAAGTACGTATTGATTTACTGTCACTGATACATCACGTATACGCCATCGTTTCGGCCTTTGATTTACTAATCACGGGCACTGCGCTCAAAACTCTTTCGCTGTGGGGGAAGCTCTTCCACTCGACTGGCTTTGTATACCTGGGGCGGATTTTCCGTTGAGACTTCCGTTTTGGGGGTCGTTGCATCCTGCTAAAGTTTTACTTTTCGTTCCCTGTAATTTTTCGAGGCCCTTTGAACGCAGAGGGTCCAATTAAAAAATCAGTTAACATTTGGTCCAGCCATTGCAAACAGATACGTGGCATGTGGGAATGGCTGCCACCGATGGCTGCCGCCGGCTGGCTGGCTGCCCCATCATCGAGCGACAGCCTTTTTAATGTTGCCCTTGCACGGACACATTCATTCATTAGCACATTTCTTGTGCGTTACTTTCCAATTAATCCCAGGACATATTTAACCAAGCACTATTTATGCGCAGTTTATTTAAGAATATTTCAATTTAACGCTCCACTTCTTTTATCAACTGCGAATTTGACACATTTTTCAGGAAAACTGTTGATTACTTTCCACGTGGTAGACACTTACGACTTGCGAAATTCCCTCGTCATTTCAAAGCAATGCGTCAACAATCGAAAAATGTACAAGATTGTTGTTTTTCTCACTCCACTGTCTACTGCGACGGATCGAATTGAAAAAGAAAATTGAATTTAAAATGAAGATTGATTTTTGCGTTCGCCTCTTGACTTGGACCAAAAGGCGGGCCACTTGTCAAATGGGGAATTTGCGAAGGGTGTGACATTGAAATATCTTAAACAAATGCGGCCCAATTGTAATTAGAGAGAATGGCAGCGAACCCTTGAATGGGTCCAGGGTCGACCCTTTTGCCTTTTCTTATCAAAATTAATTCAAATGCTTGCAGAAAAGAAAGAGCGAACACAAATAATTAAAATTAATTATGTGGAATATATTCAATAAGTTGGAAATTATGCAAACGAGCGCAAAGTAAACGCTTCGCGATAACGCTAAGTACAATTGCCGGCAGCCCCGCAAAAATATATTTGTGGACCAAAAATAGCCGCCCCTACTTAGCTTTGATGGACATAAACCGTTGGACGATTGTACGAGTGGATGGATGGCTGAATGGATGCATGGTTGGATGGATGAATGACTGGTCGGTCGGATGGACAATTGCTGAAAGTATTTTCGAATTTTCGAAGCAGCAACAGGCAAAACAAAAAGAAAAATCATACAAGCGAACTGCAAAAGTATTGCGAGAATGGGAACGGGCATCTGCTCGTGTTCGAGTTCGGGCCAAAATCTAGCCAAAATTTCCGGCATTTCGTATATAAACTAAAAGTATGCCGCGGCCAGCATTCAGTTTGCTCGGTTTGTTGGCCCACGTCGCGTTTTGTCAAAGTAGCGCAAATTACTTAAAATAAACAACCAAACTATTGGAACAGACGCAGCCACAGAGATTTCTCGTGCTGATCTTCTATTCGTTTGGTTTTTGTAGTGCGCGGCGTGAGAGGAAAAAAACATGAATTTGAAAATCAATTTGACGTTCCTGTCTATGGCACTTGTCTGCCTCATCTCTGTCATTCTGTTGACTCAGACCGTTGTAATTGGGGCAACCGGATCTGGAGACAACGTTTGCAAGGAGCTAAGTAAGCAAGCGGGAACGGAACAATCTGTCCACTACTTGATGCAACATTAATTTCAGCAAATCTATTAGACCATAAACTTTTAATTTATAACCCGGCAACATTCAAAAGTGTGTTTAATGAGTGTAATATAAATGGTGACTTGAAAATGCAACTAGCAGTGGATTTGATATTAAAAACCTCGATCAAGTGTTATTTATTATATAATATAATTTACAATTTATGCGTTTTGTCGTAAAGCTCAAAATTAATGCGCGATAAATATATTTCAAGTCATTTATTGCAAATTAAAATATAAATCAAAAAACAATTAACATTTTAAGCGAATATCCCCATCTGAAATTATTATAATTACGAACAGCCGGTTTCAAATTTCTATTTTTATTTCACATTTTATTTTGGGTTGCTTGAAATGGAACAAAGAAAAAGCTAATGCAAAGAGAAACTTTGAAGTTTCAATAAAACCTTTCATATATTTATAAACACAATTCTTTACATATATTATATCCATTTGCTCTCTTTTGTTTCGGAATGCAATAAAACAAAGTTTTGGCCAATTTCAGCGGAATGCTTAAATGTTCAGTCGCAACTTGGCAAACCACTGCCAAAAACAAATTGTTGTCGGTCACATTGGCAAAAACGTAAATGTTCTGCTTTTCGAATTTGTGATATATTTTGTCAAAATTGTATGCGTAATGTGCCTATTCCCGGCGAAACCCATTTAAATAGAACCAAATAAGGCCAGTCGCATGCCAATACAAATATGTTGGGTGAGCAGGAGGAGAGTTTGGGGCAGAAGGGAGAATAATGCAATATTTATGGGTACTTTTAGAAATCGATAAACCAATTAATTGCTTAATTGAACAGCTTGTTTTTGTTGCTTATTTTCAGATAACGTCAACTGTTACGTGGGCCGCAACGAGGGCAACTACTGCAACAGTAAGGACCAGACCAAGGCCACGACTCGTTGGTACTACGACAAGGGCGTCTGTCGCCCCTTCACCTACAAGGGCTGCAACGGCAATCGGAACCGCTTCTGTACGCAGGACAGCTGTGTGGCGCGTTGCGACGACCAATGATTTGATTCAGAAACACAACCACATGCATAGTTTCACACACATTGTTTCACATTCACTTAGTTGATAAGTTTGTATGTATAGGCTAAGTACTGAGCGCAAATAGAAACAAACCAAGCGACCCAAAAGTGTTTCCCATCTTTGATCGACTAAATGCCGCCGACTGAATAGGCAGGCACTCAACTGTTTGTTGTAAGCTGTTAATACAACAACAACAAGAACGAGTGAAAGGCCGCTGGCCGAAAGAGTTATGAAAAATGTGCAAACTGTCAGCGTTGACGCCTGGCATATCAAATAACGCCTTGACATGGCCCTTGACAGTGTCGCCAATGGCCCGTTGACTTTGATTTTGATGGCCACGTCGATGACAACTGCCAGCCGCGTGGTGTGAGCTTTTAGTGCTGACGCACTCCGATATAATGCTGGATGTCACCCGGTCCGTGTCAGTGCAACATCAAAGGCCCGTCTGCGGCTCGATTGCGGCTGCCCATTTTGTGCGGCGATCATCTTGCGGCTAATTAAAATAGTTTAAGCAAACAAACCAATCCAGTAATTACAATTATGTTTGACCTTTACCTGGTTGCACCTGGCAAACCAGACAAAGTGTTCGGTCGAATTGGATACATGACCCATCCCCTGTCATTTGACAGGAGTTTACCTTAGCTGTCGCCTGCAAGACAATGCGCAATTTAAAGGGTTGTGGGCGAGAAGGGGGCGTGTCTGTTTGATTGCTACGCACAAATAACTGCCAATCAAATACATAACGGCATCGACAGCTAACGACACGACACGCCATTGACGACAGCGCATTAATCTATTTAAATGACAGCAACAAGAGCCACAACACACACACACACACACACACACACAGACAGATGCGGTGTGTAGCTTTTAATTTCACCTATTACGCACAAATGAAATTTGCACGTTTAAACTGACTGACAGTAGAAAATTCGCAAGCCCCGGGCACTCTGCATAAAATTAGTTAGTTTTAATTGGAAATTTGAAACTCTTGAGCAGCGCACGAGGTGACCGCAAAGCACTCGAAGGACACCGATCACAAGTGGCGTATCCGGGATAATTGAATACGTTAAACAATTTATAGGCTAAAAATGTATAGCAGTCTCAAGCCAATCACTCGCATCATTATCCCAATATGCCGAACAGGCCTCATAATCGCTTTAACCAAATCGACGGCTGGCCATAAATAAAGCGCCTCGTCAGCAGGCGAACAGCCGAAAATGGAAAGCCCGTCAAATACCCAAAAAATCTGCGGCATAAAAATTCAAAGCGCCAAATCTTGGCGAGCATCAAAAGCGTGTAATTTGATTATTTATCACAATTTTTACATTTAACGACCCAATTGAGTTTTATATGCCCATTGCGTAAAACGGAGCAAAAAAGAAACAACTTGAAAGCTAGCATCGAGAGTGCCAGACTTAAGGACACCCATTCAGCGCCAAGACCTGAGGTGACAAATATATACATTAATAAGCCCATTAAAAAAAAGATAAAATAGGCATAATGGTTTTCTACAACTGTATGTAACAAGCATTACGAAGCATCTCTGTTAATTTAGATATGTTCGTCTGTCCGTCCGTGGTTCCAACTGTATACACTACAAAAGCTAGAAACCTTAAATTTTCAACTATAGCTTATAACTTTTTTCGATAACGATAAAAGTTTATTTGTATGTATGACATTGTATGTGTATCAATGAATCCAAGGGAGTTTAAATATTTTTTACGAAAGATCGCAGGATTCAGTATATCTCTTAGTCAGGCGCTCCCGACTTGAGCATTCTTTCATTTATGCATAGATATGATAATAATAAAAACTGAATGCGACTTGAAAAGAAAAGAAGAACCAATGATAAAAAGTGAAGTTAAATAAAAATTTATATATATAATCTCATAAAAAATGAATATTTCCCATATTAAAAAAATAATACTATACAAGATTACAGATCTGTCCAACTGTCATTATTCACAATACAAAAGACTGTTTTGCAGTAGCCTTTTGCTACAGGGTATAAAAAGAACAACACCCAACGAGGAGCAATAACTGTTGTGGGCATCATTTGCTAAAAAAAAAAAAAAGTTTTGCAAGTAGGCAACCTGTGGAATAACCGGCCATGTTTTTACTTAAATATGCCAAAGGGCAACCAGCAGAGGTATTTGTCAAACAGCGCTCAAACTCGGGCGACCTCAGGCGAAGCTGCACTTCATAAAAATGACGCCGTACTTTTGGTCAATCAAAAAACTTTTCATGTTGATGAGCCGCATAAACTCGACAAATGCGTGCGTGCGTGTATGTGTGTCAATGTGTGTGTGTGTGTGTGTGTGTGTGTGTGTATTTCACGTCCAGGTTTCAACTCCAAAACAACAATATTTTTATGGGTGTCCCCGCTGCTGGTTTTTTGATAAAGCGCACAAAATGTGCCATGCAAAACGATTCGCTCAAATGAAAAAAAATAAATATATTTGTAAAATAATGTTGCCTTCGTTTTTTAATATCCTGTAAGCATACACTTGATGGGTATATCAGTTCTAATATTTTTCAATCTAATGTCTGAAATGTTATTTATGTATATCATAAATACTCTTTTATAAACTGAACTAAGGCTACGATTCTTGTGTATATCACAGTCGTCTAAAACTTTATGCACTTTTGGGCTTCCATTGCATAAACGGAAACATGCCTTAGGACGAGTTGAATTTTACTCCAAAGGAATTTATAAAACGACAAAATTGTTTTTGTTGACACACACACACACAGACTCAGCGCGTGTATGTGAGTATGTACATGGGAGGGTATATTGGAAGAGGGGTCGACTGCAGGTAGCCCAACTCCCATGTGTTCACATAAATTTTGTGTTTATTCGGCTGCATTTCCACTGCGGCGCACATTCAGCCAAAGCCACAGCCACAGCCACAACCTCAGTCGCAGTCGCAGTCGCAGTCTCTCACGTTGAGTGGCCAAAACGACCTTGCACACACACACACTCACACACATATTAACACGCAAACACACATATATACACATTGGTCTACACATGCAACTAGGCAGGGCTTGGCTCTTGCATGCCCCACTGGCTTTGGGCTTCATTTAGGTGGATCAAATTATGTTAGTTTCTCTGGTCCAAGCCGGTTAACCGTACAGCATTTGAGTGCACCGCACAACAGTAAACACACGCCCTTACACATACCCGGATAAAACTATTTTTCCGTTTAAATAATTTTGAAAAGCTTCATTGTGACTGAACTTTGGCTATGTCGCTGGCTTTTCCGTTCGATTTTTTTTGTATTTTTTGGTCAGATTGAATTAAAATTCCAGTGCCAAGTTTTTATGGATGAGAAAAGTTGCCACTCAATTTATTACTTTCGGCTGTGCAGCGATTTAAAAAGTTTGTTTTTGCAATGGATTTCGACCTAAACGCCAAGCTCGAATCCAGCTCAACTCAAAGATCACGCCACGCAACCCTTTTGGCCAATTTCATTTCTTCTCTGGTGCCTTTGTATTTTTACACAAATTGGTTTCTCATTCTGCATGACTTCATGCACAAACTGAAGTACAGCTCTGCCAGGTGCCACACACCTCCGCCACACACATACACACATACCTAAGCGGTGGCTCTCAGGCCACTTGACTTGTTATCTGCACTTAGCTGATCAGCCGAGCAGGCAACCTACACTTGTTGGCACTCAAGCTTTGGCTCTGTGTGACGGACGCGTGAGCGTAGAACACTCCAGATTCTGTTCCTGCTGCTGTTGCCACGCTCATATCCCTGCGGTGCACTTTATTTGTCTAGCTGAAATTGTGATTTTTGTGCACATACACCGGCTATCAGTGCGTATACGCAACTAAGCACTGGGACAGTTCAGCAGAAAGCTGAGAAAATTGCAGCATACTTTCGAGCATGACATTGTTGCTGCACTCGCAACAACATTGATTCGCCTTACACGCATCTTTGCCGAGCTTACATTGAGAGTCACTTCCAACTGGGATTATAATGGAAGTGCCACTTTCCACGGCAAGCCTGAAGCGCAGTCGAGTGGATCTGTTCGTTGTTGTTGCTGTTGTTGTTTTTTTCTCTGTGTTGATTTTGCTGTTAGTTTGCTAAAGCTGTTGCTTGCATACAAATAAATTAAAATACATATGTATTTATGGCACAGAAACTCGCATACGCACACTGAGCCAGATGTACACTCCAGTCAGATATTAAATTAAATATAAACCCACATCGAATAACATCAACATGCTATTTCTATTTAAATTTCGAACTGGGAACAGACATAGCTGCACGTCCGAGATAAAAATATATTCACACACACATAGCATACAACATACAAAAAGAAAGGACAGCCGTCTTTGAGCTGTCGATTCGTGAATACTCTTGCCTAATTAATTATTTATCACCCTTCGCAGATGAAAAGCACTTGATATCTTTTGTACTAATTAACTAACAATTATCTATATTTTATCACGGCAAAGCTGTAATTTAAACTCAATTATTCGCTCCTCGTTGCAGCTAAATAAAAAGTGCTTTGATTTTAATCAAGCGGTATAAAAATAATTATATACAAAGGTAGTAAAAATTATATATATACTCATGTCGAGAATCCCTGTTTATACCCTATGCTGGGGTATAAATAGGTGAACGTGTGCAGTTGCCAAGGGAGCTGATGTTGCTTCTGCTGCTTCTGCTGCTGCTGCTGCTGCTGCTGTTTGTGCTTCTGGGACTGCTGCTGCTGTTGGTGCTGATGTGGGCGTGGCAAGCAAATATATTGCAGCCAGTGTTAGGCAACAGCTCAGACGCAAGCAAACGGAAGCGAGTGTGTTTGTATATAAATGAATGAATGAAAGGCTGGTGATGCGTGTGTGTCTGTGTGTGTGTGTGCGTGTGCGCGAGCTGTGTCGTCGCCTTTATGTACGTGTGAGTTAGTGTCAAGTCAGGGACATTTAGTAATTCTGAAGGCATATCAAGGACAACGTACTCATAAATACCAAAGGCAAATGCCGCACAGCAGCAACAACAACAACAGCAACAGCAACAACAACTTCAGAATTGTCTCTTTCACACGTTTAGCCGCCTGTCCGTTTCCGTCTGCTCATCTGTCCGTCCGGCTATCAGTCATTTTGTGTTTGTATGTATGGAATTTTTAACTTCATTATCAAGGCACAGGCTCCAATTTGCCGTCTCGCATCGCTGCTCATCGTTGTCCTTCTCGCTTGATCGTCCTTGTCATTGTCTCTGGGCGCATTGCTCAACATCTTTGGCACTGCGACAGCCCCATAGCTCATATTCCACCAATGCGCAATGGCATGCATACCTAATGCCCAATGTTCGCCCGCGTTTAAGCGATCCATGTCGCCACCAGGAGCACTCAGTCAGGACGTCAAGGGTGTCAAGGGTGTCAAGGCAGCATTCGCGGGCCTGGCAGTCCGGACAGTCTGGGCACGCAGTCGGCTTATAGGGCGTCCAATTTTAGATCATTTAGGGTGAGTTTAAAGTTTTAGTTGCTTTACACGGCTTAATTTAATTTGCCATATGGAGTTTGGCTTGAAAACTTTTTGCTGGCCATAAATTCAGTGGCTGTCCGCTAATGTTGGTTATTTATTTGACTTAAGCACGTTGTGGCGCGTGGCATTTGGTGCTTGCTCTTGGCCAGCGACAACCTTTAAATGACATGCCACGCCCAGTTGAACCCCGTTCGCTCCCAAAACCTGTCAGCATTCAAGCGTTCCAAAAGGGCGCCCGGGCGTCACCAAAACAAAAAGAAAAAAAAACAGAAGCAACACGCGATTTATAGCGCACCTAAGCGAAGGTTTGTTTTTTTTTTATTATTCTTCGGAGTATACGAAATATTTTGGGCACGTTCTGTGGCTGCTTAAATTTATTGGGTCTATCTATTTGTGCGTATGTCAATGCCAAGTGTCAGAGTGAAGACCGCGCTCAATAACAACAGTTCGCGTATGTGTGATATTTTTCTGGATGCTTGCGCTGTTAAAAGTGAAATTTCATTAATTATCTGCTGGCAAAATGTTCTACTCTGTGCGCCGCAGTGTATGCCATGATTTATTGCTGCCAGCCTAGTGGTCGGGTGGGTGTAGTGGTGACTCTCCCCATCTGTGTCTGTCTGTGTGGCCTCCTGCTTGGCTTTGTTTGTGCAATTTTGACGGGCAGCTTCAAAAGCGCAACATGAGAATTTATTTTGCGCGCATTTGTCTTCCCGTAGCACAACACTCACATGCAACAACACTCACTGGCACTCACACGCACATTCACATGGTGGTATTATTAATAGTTCTGGCCCTGCCTGCAATATCCTGTCAAATTAATTTCAATTTAATTAAATTTTTTCCATCCGCTCGCGTCGAAATAAGCTAAGCAAAATAAATGAAAATTTCTGTCAAATAAATGTTAAAAAATTGACTCATTGTGGCGCATTCGATGGAGAAACGAAGCCGCGTTGCAAAATGCTGCCAAGGACTATACTCCCAGCCTGGTCCTTTCGCTTTTGCACCAATTCGTTGTTGTTGTTTTTGTTTTTGTTGTTGTTGTATGCGTAGCCAAGCCCAGCGAAAGGAAGCAAGTGGAAGGAATCACAGCTGCAGAAATATTTGCAAGCATTTGTTTCTCACCCCGCGCTTGGCATGCGTGTGTGTGCGTGTGTGTGTGTGTGTGAATGCTGAAAATTCTCACGCTTGGCACTAAAGTCATTTTTCGCAAATGCTGCTGCGTCGCCCGCTTCAAGCCATTTGCCACTGAAATAGTTGAACGTGTTGTTGTTGTTGTTGCTGCTGTTGTTGGCTTAGCCCCAAACAGCGCTTCGAAAATTCGCTCATTTATCAATATGTCCGCTGTTGTATAACTATTAATGCCAGCGGCGCCCACCCTCGCCGTGCACGTGTCGGCAGCCCAAACTTAACGCCAAACTTAGAAAACGTCAAATGCGCTTTAACTAATTTCAAGCAATTCATTTTCATCTTCGCATGCATCATGCTGTCGAGTGTCGTGTTTTGAAATTAATGCGAACTGCATTAGCATTAACTCGTATAAATGAATGCTGGCATTACTTAATGTCGACCCCCAGGCATACTAGCAAAATTCGTAGTTTACACGGCAGCACGCCGCATCAAAAGTCAAACAGTGCGTATGAGTGATGTGACAAGTCGCGGTGAACTCTGCTTGTTAAATCAAGCAACCGCAATGATTTGTCAGTATATATACATACGTCACCACAAATAAATCTGCTTACCTTAAAGTGCATTATTTGGTTAATGGAGCACCACCACAATGCACACACAAAATGAATTATGATTTTTTGCTTAAACATATATTCATACATGTGGCATGGAGCGGGTACGTCGAGGTGCTGTCATTCCTGACACTGCCTGGCATTTCATTGGTACGTAACACATGGTGCGTCAACTGTTGCAAGCAGTTAATGCGCTTTTTATATCCTGTAAAAAATATTTAAAAGAATCTGAATTTGTGAAATATATAATATATATTAATATAAATCAATATTAGCATTTCTTTTAGATTGTCTGTTATATGCTCTTTTCCTCAAATTAAAATGAAATATTTGAATATGTTTTACAAACAAGAAAAATATTTTGAAAAGATATAGCCACAAATAAAGTTACTGCTTAAGAGGGTATGTGCTAGCATATCACTTTTAACTAATGCATTAATTTTTAATGTTTACTTATTTCTCATATACATCGCATGCGAATCTGTAGCGCAGCACAAAATACGAGGTTCTTTTGTACATTTTTTCATTTGCTTGTCAAGCTCATCTGTGGCACGGCTAGCACGGAGCACGGAGCGGGACGTGGGGCGTCGCTGTCATCGTATGACAACCAAAAAAAAAAAAAAACAAACAAAGAGAAAAAAAGAGAGCAGTGAAAAAAATACAAATTATGGCAAATGGGCGCAAATTTTAATGAAATTCAACAACAAAAAGTGAATAAGGCGAGAGCAGGGACAACCTACACGGCAAGATGTCAACTGGGAAATATTAAAAAGTCCCTGACAGGCAAACGAGGATAGTGCCAGAACGTGGCGTGTGCGTTGCAAACAGTTGATGCCCAAAGCAAATACACTGTACAAAATCGTAATGGCCTCGGCTCATCCTGTGCAACCGTCATTAAGCTGAATGTTTTGGCAATATTTTAGCTTTAATCTACGAATAATCAATTGTTTTATTAATAAGCATTGTGCTTGAGGGAGGGAAAAAGGAAATCAATGGCATTACAAATGTGGACAACAATATCTCGACAACAAATAAATTGCAGAGGGCGTTAAGCTGCATTAATTCATGAAGTTGTTTGTTATTGCCATTTCCGGTTTGCTACATCCGCTTTTCACGCAATTTACTTGACAGTACCACAACAATTATATATATTTATATACATATATATAAATTGATGTCAAGCTGGAATCATTTACCGAATCACATAAATTTATTTTCGCATATATATTCACATGCGTGTGCATTTAAAACAGTTTTTAATTATAAATACATTTTTGATATTGCGCACTGGCATTTAATGCATTTTTAAACTTAATTTAACTTGTGGCCATTTTAAAGCCAATAACAATTTAGATGTAAATTTAATACCCAGCTTTTGCAAAGAGAGAGATTGAAAAAGCACGGAGTGAAAGAGAATAGTTAATTGTGTGCATTAAAAATTTATGTATATTAGCCTAACATTTTTAATCATTGTGCAAAGGATTAAAAATGTATTCTGCACAATGCTCAAAAATGTGTAGTCGCTTTTCTCATAGAAGCTTCATCAGCAATTAGGCTTCGGCAATACATATAAAATAGGTAAAATTATTTAATCGGATGCATGCGGATCGCATCAGTGACAAGTGCGAATTGGGTTGAGCCCCAGCGGCTGGCATTTGTCATATTATTTTAAATTATATATTTCTGTACCATACAAAATATAATGAAAGTTACAAAATATTTCGCAGCTGGGGCTTAAACAGCTCGCATCGATCACACGCACAACAAAGTAAATATTTAAAACATATGCATTTATAATTTGCGAATCTTTCAATTTGTTCGGGTGCAACGCAAAGTACTGACCTCGAAAATGTACGCACAAGGAAAAGCTATTATTTTAAATGAGTAATTTCGCTGGCTTAAAAATTTGCTTTTGCCCTACCGCTGGCGCCATTTTGTTATCGTTATTAAAATGGCGAGCACTGAAAATAACTGGAATTAAAAGCAAACATTTCAACAGCAGAAAACCTTTATTCAATACATTAGGTAGTCGAAGATGAAATACCCTCAAAAACATGCATTTTAAAACATGTATATGGTATTATCAAACCAATAATCAGGATTGATCCTGCAATTAAATTATTTACATCATTTTAATTTTATTATTAATATAATGGACACTTTCGTTACACACATTTTTACTACACATTTTAATAAGTACAGGGTATTAAAAAAAAATAACGACAACAACAACATAAACACTCATGCAGAAAGCACATACGGAACACTTAACATGAAAAAAAAATATATATATGGAAACGGATAACATATTTACTTGCTTAAAAACAAAGCCAAACGAAATTGGTTGGCAAACAGTGGCAAAAGCAGCAGCAACATCAAAATCGTTCAGCGAAATCAATTTGCATTGGCCACGGGCGTGCTCCAGTGTTCGAGTGTGTTTCAGTTCCGCCTAATATAAAATGCAGCAAACAAATCAAAATTAACAAAAACAAGTGGGTGGGCAGGCAGGCAATCGAGCACGGGGGGGGGGGCTGTTAACGAAACAACATGGCCCACTGCAAGGCAGCTGCGAGTAAATTGCACAAATGAAAATTGAACATTCGCATTACACGGAAAGTGGAAGTGGTTGAAGAGGTGGATGGGTGGAGTGCACGTAATGGACATCGCCGTGGGGATTGAATGCGTATCTAACCCCGATTCGCTGGTTCTGCTGGCATTGCATTGCTAATTTAAAACGCTGTCATGCATTTAAAATGTTCAAAGGGACCGCAAGGAATGCAATCGGTCAGCAACGTTGCGTTGACAGAGAATGCGTTTTAATTACCAGCAACAAGTTCGCCAACCGACGAAAACAAATTAATTTTAAT
This sequence comes from Drosophila paramelanica, assembly GCA_035043915.1. Taxonomy (NCBI): domain Eukaryota; kingdom Metazoa; phylum Arthropoda; class Insecta; order Diptera; family Drosophilidae; genus Drosophila; species Drosophila paramelanica. Next base: position 3,215,169 of record JAWNMO010000354.1, on the reverse strand, counting down.
GTGAGCAGGAGATGTTATTACCGTTGCTGTGCCAACATTTGACCAGATTTGCACCTGCGGCTCAACTGGGCGCAATACAAATAATTCACTGTAAGCCTGCACGGCCCTCTGTGGGGTCGTGCATCAAAGGATCTGCCGTTGGAGATATTACTGCAAGTTTGATGCGGTTCCACATGCGGCTCCCCTGTGCGGTTCCTGTCGTAATTTATGATTATAGCTGACTTAAGCACACACATATAGCCGTGGTTAATGTGTGTATGTGTGTGATAGCTCAAATGTTGACACGTGTGTGGGCGTGGCTGTCAACCCTTTAGGGCCATGAAAGGTCTTGGCTTTGGCCAAACCTAATGTGGCCATTAAAATTGCATATTAATGCCAGATATTTGCCGATTGCCAATAAAATACACGAACTCGAAAAAGCAGCTAAAGAAACTTTATTTAAGGCAGACGTTGAGTCAAAAAACTTTTTATTTTCCAACCTCATCGATGAGCTGATAAGTGGCAATTGAGGCGACACACGTGTGTATGTGTGTTGCTGTTGTTGTTGTTGCGGCATATGAAGTGCCAAAGTTGAAAAAGTTATTTGCATGTAAATTTGTTATTAGGATCCCAAATGTAATACAAAACGCAAGCAAAGAAGGGAAATCAAGAGGTAAAGCAATGAAAAAGCTGGCAAAACTTTAGACAAAAAGCCAAATGGTAAAATGTGGGAGGCGGAGATAAGACCAACAAGCAATGATAAAGCAATACCAAAGAGAAGAGCAACACGTTTGTCGGAGTAAAGCCGCTGCCTAATGACAGCAATAAAAGCTGGCAAATGAGAGAAACCAAGGAGCAAGCAACTGAAAAGTGTTTCGATAAGGGGCCGACACAATTGAAACTTTGCAATTGCCACGTAGAAAATTCAAACACATCGAGACACGCACACACACACGCATACACACATGGGTCGGTTTACCGTTTTGTTGTTTAGCTACACACACATTACAAAATGTTGGCGCATTATTTCCGTTTCCGCTCAACTGGCAAAATTCATTAAGCCCGACAAAATGGCTGAGAGTCACTCAATCCGTCAATCCGTCAACCAGTCAGCCACCGCTCGAGTGGCTGCCGTGCGCTCAATAAACTTTCATTAACTTCGCTCATTCATCAGCCATCCAGTCAGCCAATCCAGCCAGTCAGCCGACCCGTTTGAGACGGACTCTGTCCGACTTGTAAGTGTTTTGTAAACAGGACTTATAGAAATGGCTGCCAATAATTTTCGTTGTTGCAGCTCGAGTGGCGCACCCGTTGACATATCAATAGACCTGCAGCTCGGTCACCATTGTGAATGCAGCTGTGAATAATTCATGAGGCAGCCGAAATTTCCGAATTTACCGATTTGCCAATAAAGTTGCCTGAGCAGCCAATGTTAAGCGGATCTCGCTAGCTGAAGGCTCAATTGTCCTTCAAGTGGTCGGCGGACAAAGGCCAATGCAAAAATCGCTTTTCCCAATCCACAAATTCCCCAAACTCTAATCGGCAATCGGCTATCGGCAATCCTCAATTACAATTCAATTCTGTTGCAGACGACGAGCTGGATTAGTCGCAAATTTAATTGAGCATTCAAAAACGCATTGACACGTGCGACAGACAGCGGCGATAGCGCCGAAAATGGTGGACAATCCGCTGGCCAATTCGTTGAAGCCAAATTGCTACTGTCACCATGGAACCAGTGCGAGAAGGTTGCACACAACCTGCCTGCCAAGATTTATCCGACGGTTTGCGTTTGTCACTCCGCTGTGGGGCAACAAGAACCAGGACAGCTTGTTATCGTGTATTCGTCTCCACAAGTCCGGCTTGATTGGCAGTTCAGGTTACAGTTTCCAGCATCAGCAAATATCCTTGTGTCCTGGCTTCCATGTTTCGTTCTATTTTCCAACCTTTCCTTGCCAATTGCCAAACTGTCAGCGAACGCAAAGTGTTGTCAGAATTTTCTTCAGAGGAGTTGCAATTGCAATTGTAACAAGGACACATTGGCCATGCAACAGAATGTTCAACCAAATAGAGGATTGCAGATACAGGAAACCCTTGGACTTTTCTCAGTTAAATCGGAACGATTTCTTGAAAATACTTTTTTCACATAGAAAACTATTATTTGAAAACAATTTCAATAACCAAATCAATGTGCACACAATCCAACTCGATTATTCAACGATAATCGAATGAGTTGCAAATGAATTCAATAAATATTTATTATTATTTTTACGAGCATATTATTCTCGAATTCCAATAGATATCTTTGTGGCTGAAGGATTAACATAGCTAACTCTTTGGTACAAGCACAGGAGGCTAAGGAGTTCAAAGACAGCACGTTTTCAACTAATTGCCAGCATAATTAGAAGTCGGCGTTACAAATCCCGTAGGGCCACCGACTGATTGGCAAATTGACAATTGGCAAAAATGTTGCGGCATCTTTTGTGGCATGGGCATCGCCAGGACTCTAATTGAATCACGTGCGTGGGCTGAGAAATTGGCCGTGGCACTGCAAATGGAGCTGGGACCTAGATCTGGCCTGGGACTGGCACTGGAACTCACTCAATCGCTGACTTTTCTAATAGTTGTGCACAGGCACGCCCACTGGCGACGCCCATAAGACGCCATCGACGCGTACGCAATGGGACAACAACTTAATCATCATCACGTCGGCATTAGTCACACTCCAGGCGCGTTATCCTTTCACCCACGCTCACATTTGCGTATGTCAATTTGTTTGTCTGTGTGTGTGTGTTTATTGTGTGTGTGTGCGACTAGTTCGCTCACATGTCATTTCAAATGCCATTTGCAAGTCTCTTTTATAGCCACAACAATGAAGGCATTTGCCAAAACTTAACGTTAGAGGAATGCCATTGTAACGTTCTCTTAGCAGTTGCAACAATTCGATAATTATGCCGTATGCCATTTGCTGATTGTGGGCGTACTAAAAGCATCAGTGAAGGGTAATTTACATTTAAATTCGAATTGAAGCGAACAATGTTTAGGTCACATCTTATCAACTGCATTGGGCGATTATGCAGGGAATATTGATGTTTGTATTTGTGTGTCTGTATTTGCGTTTGTTTTCCGTATACATTTATGTATCTATTACAAAAATGTAATTCCACGCGTGCACTGCGCTGTTTATCTAAGTGGATAACGTTACTGCGATTTTCATGGGTGGCAAAGTGGTGCGAAGGGGAAATCCCGAATGCCGGCTGTGATACTGTTACTGCTCAATGGCATTGCAATTTAATTAAGTCACGCAACATTTCGATTCGGAGATTTAAATTGAATGTGCATTTGCAAGCTGGTAGCGAACTCAACTAATGAAGTTAGTCTCAGTTCGATCTGGTTTCCATTAATTGGATTCAAATAGTAGGTGGAAATATTTAGGTGTATATACTAGATTGAGCGATGCTAAATTCATTCTTTCACGTAGGAAAACAATGCACAAAATAAACAAAATGTTTAACTAAAATAAAATTGTTTGTCATTAATAAATCTGTTTCTATCCAATTTTAAAAACAAGTGAGAAGGAGATACCCTGTACTTTGTTATCTGTGTTTATAAACATTTCAATCCGTTTGCATTCATACAAACAGAGACAAATTCACACTCACACACACACAAATGCTCGCCGCACTCACTTTACTCGGTTGCTGCCCCCACAATATAAACGAATTCCTTGTTTTCTTCTAAACTAATTAAGAGCATCGGAATGTATCTACAAACTAATTTACAGGTCTGTAGTATTTGATTTGCGGTTTTTATGATTTTGTCGATATTGGAGGCGATTGGGGGGAGGTATACAGGGTATCAAGGTATAACGCACTAAAATTGTTGCGTCTAGTCTCCGAGATATGGTTGTTATCGATTTGTATCGATATTAATGAAACGGATGATAAGCTTGTTCTGTTCACCGGTAAGTTGTTGCAATTCAAGCCACTTTGCACATCCTTAATCAGCTTAACTCTGCACTCGAAATTCGGAAGTAACTTCTTTATATAATTTTTGGAACTTAAAAATAGCATTTAAATCTGTGTTCAAACAAACGACTCAGAGTTGGTGGGTCAGTCTATACTTTGTGGGGAGATATTTAACTATAGAAGAGCTGCTCAACAATATTACGTTAATGCTTACATATGTATATGCAAAAGGGGTTAATGCTGCTGGGATTATTGACCCAAATCATTTTAAATATTAACCTGCATGTAATGCTGCTTATTTTGAATGCCAACCCAAGAATATTTATGCATTTGCCGAGTGCGCCGTGCTGGGACAAAATTTGCCAGGTGGCGGCTGGCGTGCTCAGTGCAACTATTGGCCACCCAACTGGCATCTGGGTGTCTTGTTAGCTGCTTCCGTGTCGCTTGTTTGTTAGGCAGCCCAGGGAAGCGTAAGACATTTGCCTGTTTGCCTTTGGCACGTGCATGGAATGTAAATGGGAATGATCGGAGGAAGGGGGGTGTAGAATGGGTGTGTGTGTGTGTGTAGTTGTTGTGCATGTGTTGTTTTCCTTTGCCCTTTCAGCGCATTTGCCGTGCTCTTTTTATGCAATTTGCTTGCAGACGACTCGTTATTTTATTGTTTACCTGCACACACAGCAAACATAAGTAGAACATAAATTCCAGACCCGCAATCTTGGAGGACTGCATATTCCTTTGTTTAACATTTTTGCCGACGCGCAGACAAATTCTGCTGCTGTTGCCATATGTACGCTTTGCTGTGCTGTCGGATCAGCGACTAAATAATTTCTGTTGATTTCGTTTCGCAATTACCGTGCAAATAACAACCACTTCCACCTGTCATTTCAGTGGCAAACTTATGGCATTTGAAATGCTTCTTGTGTTGACTTTAATTTTAACAGGACCGGCCAATCTCATCCTTGTTGGCTGCAAAATCCTTTTAACGCTAATCAGATAAACACATTTTAAGTGCCTGCGACACATGTGAGCTGCAATCCGAGGGGCAAAACGTTTATATCGATACAAGAACTAAAATGCTCCAAGTGCGCCAATTGCTGCCGTCAATGGGATGGGTGGAGCTGTCTGCTTAAGAGCTTAAGTGAAATTATACTTGGAGCACAGCAATTTCATCCACGAAATGCGCTGTGTGCGGTCCAAAGATTGCCAGTGGGCATGGCAGTGTGCTAAAATGCTCGCTAAAAGCTTTTGGCCCACTCAAATGAGGAAAATTTCGAAAAATTCTAAAGTGACATTGCGATAATCGCGTAATCGATGAAGTCTGTCATTATCATGAGCCCCTCGCTGTTGCTCACGCTGCTGCTGCTGCTGCAACCGATGCCCGTGCCCGTGCCCGTGCCCGTGTTCGTGCCCCTGGCCCTGCCCTTTAGTCGGCCACTGTCAAAGGCACGTCAATAAGTAAAATTTTCAATGGCAAAATGTCGAGGCAGGCAACAACAACAACAACAACAAAAAACACTTAGCTGACAGAAGCGGGCAAAAATGTTTGAAACATTTTTTTTAGAAGTGACGGAAAGAGTAGCATGCCAAGGGGAAGGGGCTTGCTGTACGTTTAGTTTTTGATGCTCGGCGTTGTCAAATTCCCCCGGACCCTGCTAAAACAAAAACATTCTGCCTTGAGCGAGAGAGAGAGTGAAAGAGTGAGAGAGAGAGAGAAAGAGCAGCAGCTTTACCCAAAAAGTTGAAGCCTTGATTTTATATTTTAGCACGAGGGCTGAAAGCAGATTCAATTTGACAGTTGCAAGAATTCAATTTTCTTGTCATCATGTTGCGGATTAGTTTCGTGCTAGTGAAGAGGACAAGTCGGCCAAGCACTCAGCACAGTTGGACATCATTTGCGAAAGTGCAACTGCAGCAACCAATAGGCAACAGTCAACAGGAGACAGGAGACAGAAAACAGACAAATGCACACGCACAAATGAGAAAAGTTGTTACTTCCTAAAACTGGAAAAAAGTTTACCAGCTGCTGGTACTGCAGATCGAACTGGGACTGGCTGCATGTTCTGAACGCGTCCCATAGCCCCAACGGATGTGCGAGGTGGCAGTCCTGGACAAATAACAAAGTTTGTGGCCAAGTTATGTGCGTGTCGCATTGAATTTGACGCACGTGGTGGGGCAGATACATACGTTTAACTGTAGCTATAGACAGACTGCATTTGAGAAACTTTCAAGTTACACGAGAGTTTAGAAACGCAGTTACAGATACGATTATTAAAACACAAATGTTGGCATAGATCGACATCAGTTAAGATGGTCTCGTTACTGTTAAGAGTTATTTGTATTTCATTTGTATTTTTCTTAATATTATTAGACCATAACGTATTAATTATTAACTGGGAATTAATACGAGTTTGTGAAGTGTAAATTTGTAGAATATAACTTTGTAGTTGTTCAAGTTTTTGGCATGTAAAGGATACATTCTTGTTTGTAGTATTAGGCAGAAGGAGCGACCACCAATATATCAGATAATTCGTTTATTGGAGTAGTCTCGGGAGAGAAAATTAGGTTAATTTTTTACCCAAGCAGACGGGATATCAATATCAATATCTATTTTTTTTTTTAATTTTAACTCGATATCAATCAGAATCAGTTCCTTATACAAATCATATAAGCTTTGCTATAAGTGCAAATCGAATCATGATAGAATATATCTAGTATATAAAATGCCATATTTAACTTCTAAATATGGTGTCTTTAGGCTCTAACATGCTATTTAAGCGCTTTAAATGGGACTTTTTTACTAAACAAACCAAGACAACTTGCTTAATTAAATTTTAAATTTATACTTTCGCACTATCGCTATTTCCCTCGCTCTTGCTTCTTCCTACTGTCATTATCAATCTCATTTTGTTTCTCCTGCTCCTGCACTAAACTTTCCGGGTCGCCTTTCAATTGACAGGAGATTCGTGTGGTCAGTGCTCGGTGCTCAGTTGTCGACTGTCAGGCAAATGAAATGTATATCAATTAGGCCATTCTTAGGGCCATGTCAACGACATTCGCTATCTGTGTCCGGGGTTCGGTTGCACTCCGGGCAGCCGCAAGCTGTCCACAGCAACAGCAGCAGGAGCAGCAACAACAACAAACAATTAAAGAACAACTGGAACAAGGACAACATTGGCCGGAAGCACCTTTAAAGAGGCTTTGACTTTGGGCTCTAATTTGTCACATCTTCCGTACATACAGAACACGTTGGACCAAAAAGGGATGGCCGGAAAAAATATGAAATGTCAACTGGAATGACTTATAGACTCCAGAAGCGGACGATCCATCTCCGACCAACTGGCTAACTGCTTAAATACTTAATATACCCACGACAACAACAACAATAACAAGAGCATCGGCAAAAACAAAAAACCAACCCGGAATAACAAGAGACAAAGGCATGACGACAGGCAAAGAGTGAAAAACAATTTGCTGCCTCTGGTGTTTGGGCTTTAGCTCGATTTTACTCCTTACTCCTTAGCTAAGCCGGTGCTGACTATTGTTGCCGTTGTTGTAGTGACACTGGTTCGAATCCCAGAAACAGAAGCCGCTTGATGGATTACAGCCAAAAGGCGGCAGCAAATTTGATAGGTGTGGTCGAGGGGGGGGTGGCGAGAGGCGGCAGCTGCACGATTAGGTTTTTGTTTGGTTGCTTGTCAAAATTTCTATAGTCACACCCCCCCACAGCCGTCTATGCTTTGGCTTTGTGTGTATCTGCGGCAAAGTGATTTGTGCACCCCAAAGAATTGGGAAATACGTTTAATGAAGTGAAGGGTAACATTTACCAAAGGGTTGCCCCACAAACATTGCCAAATAGAAGCGGCTTACACCCCGCACACAAAAGAGGTGGAGCGCCCAAGACAATAAGTTGAATCACACACACTCTTCAATAAGAAAACATATCGATGAATGAACGATGTTTAAAGCCGAGCACTCGCTCAACATGGCTTAAAGCTAAAGCCAAAAGAGCACCGCTTCAGCCAATTACTCTCTAATGCCTTTCAGTGACCTTCACACACGAGTCCCGTTTGAGGCCGCGTCAATTTGACCGCCATAAACTGGCAATGGACAACGGGCAGCGGATAGCGGGCAACTGACAACATAATCATTTATCATAACAAATGGCATTTCTCAAGTGGCATATATGATTGCGCCAAGGCCCGTACCAAAAGAAACCGAACCAAGCCAAGCCAAAATCAAGGCCAGTTCGCTTCAAAGCTGGCCGTCTGCATTCCCCGTTCAGTGGGCCATAAATCTGCAGCCTGGGCCAAAGTTGCGGATATGCGAAATGGCAACGGCAACGGCAACCATTTGTCTAATTTTAATGGTCATGCTAATAGAGCCATTGGCTTGTCGAGCGGTCGCCAGTGGATTGGTCAGCCAACACCTGGCCCCGACTGCCCATCGGTGTGTGTGCAAGAAGCGTCGGGTCAGTTGTCGACTTTTAATTTATGTGCGGCACAAAACTTTTTGGCTCATTAAATACCTCAAAATGCTAAATGACTTACGAGCTGGCTGCCCAAAATGGAGCCGCAACAAAATGTTGCAAACGATTGACTGCCGTCTGGAACGTGCCTCTTTCGTGACTCGACCAAACGCCAACTGCGGCAATCATTGCATCATCATTTACTGAATTGCCGTTACGTGCGGCATTATCGGCCACAGAAAATCGCAATCGGCATCGCAATCTCAGTCGAGTCGAGCCGTTGTTTGCGATATTGATGAACCGACGAGGAGTCCTTTGTCTTTCCTTTTTAATGAGCTATTGCCTTGGGTACCCTAACAGAGGCTACAAAGCTCAATATATAAAGAAAATATTTTCAGCTCAAAATATAATAAATAAATTAATAAAAAAATTTGTGTCTTAAGATGGTAAAGAATACAATTTGTATAGAACATTTTTAAAACCTAATTCCCCAAATGTTTAAAATATCGCAAAAGTATGGTTAAAGTATAATTTATTTAATTATAAACTACTTTTGTTTTCACACTAGAAACACATGTTAATCAAATTACTTTATAGAAATTTTTGAATTCAAAGCTTTTTAGAGTATATTATATAACTATTTAATGTAATTAACATAAATGATTTTAATTTATTGAAATACAAATTTGCCATATACTTTTTTGTTATTTTGATTTGCTTAAAATTTTAAAAGTTTTAGCTTTTATAAATGAAATTAAGAGTTTTTAGTTTATTATTTGGTTTTTATATACTGCAAAATTTTGTATTCTTTACTAATTTAAGTATAGTTTTCTTACAAATCTGTATCAACTGATAGATTTGGGTTCAGGGTATCATCACGGCGCTCTCTTGTGTTCGATAGTTTTACTTGTCCTGTTTGCTCATTCTTCATTAATGAAGCGAATCTAAAGGAAAGTCAGCAGTGGTTCTGAATGACAAGCCAACAAAATTGGCTAATTTATTTCACGCTATTGCCTTACCTGACACTGACTCCAACTGTTCGTATTTACCAGCACAGTGCTCCAGGACGGCCAATCATGACAGCCAACCACACATAGAGGATAACCCAACTTTGGCCAACTAGCTGACCAACTCGCAGCTGGCGACAGAGCATCGCATGCAAGCGGAATCATAAATATTTATGAGTGTGCAGGCTGGGGGTTGTTGGTTGTTGGTTGTTGTTCGTTGTTCGTTCGCCGGCCTCATTGCAATAGCATATGCAGCTTAATTTATTTATCATACCTGGGCGAACCCAAATAAAAACGTGGCAACAGCGTTTATTTAGAAATACACCAGTTACATGAAATATGGGAAAACAAAAGGATTGAAGTGGGGAGGGGCGGCTAGTGGTAAAAGGAGCAGATTCACGAACACACGCATACACGCTGACGGCAAATTTAATTTAAAACGCAAACCCCAAAAATACGTTGAACCTCAATCAGAACTTGGACGCCGTTTCCGTGCCCGTTCCCGTTACCTTTCCTCGACTAACCCCTTTAACGGATTGTTGTCTAGCCAAGCGCAACCGTGTGTGTGCTGATGTTGCTTTAGCATTCAGCACAATTCAAGCTGAAGCTCAAGCCCCAGCCGGAAACTGCACACACCCTGGTTAACCGCCCCATCGTGGATAACACTGAACCGCGCCTGGTCAGTTAATGCAGTTGCTGGCTGTGCTGCTTTTTACTGCTGATGGCAAAACAGTTGTTGTTGTTGTTGTTGATGTTGTTGATGTTGAGCCAACAATGCAACAGCAACAAGAGCAGAGCTCGGTTTTTATTATTTTCATCTTTGGCGCTGCTGCGTTTTGCGTTGACCTCTGATTGTTGTTGGGCTGTAAATTGCATTTGCGGCCAACAAAGTGCAGCAACAAAAAATAAAAAATAACAAACACTGCAGCAACACGTAGAACAACCAACGCTGTCAGTCAGGCCTCCATTTTGTTTTGTTTGTTTGTAATTTTTCGTTGATTTCTGCTTCTCATTTTCATTTGCATTTTCATTTTCAGTTTGCTGTTTGTTTTATTTAAATTGCCATTAGGTGTGGCTTGTGCCCATTTGAACAACCACAGCATTTGGGTTACCATTGCTCGTAAACACAAACACCCACCCACACCCACACACACACACACACACACACGCACACAGACATTTCCGTTTCCTTTACTTAGACATTTGGTGCTCAATAATTTTCAATTTTTTTCTAACGTTTTCAGCATTCACTAAATATTCAACAGTTCTTCGTTTCTCCCATTTACCGGTTTCCAGTGGTTGCTCACTTTGATTTATTTTTCTTCAGTATTTTTTTTTGTGCGAGATATAGTCCTGGGTTTGTTTTTAATTAAAACAACAATGTGTTGCCTCACTCAGAGAATGCCTTTTACCTACACACACACACACGCTCACACACACACGCACAGTCAACTACAGACACTATTATTGTATTGGTTGGCCAGCCAGCCGGGCCAGTAATGTTGTTGGAGTGTTTTACTTTTACAATTTCATTTCGATTCTTTTGTACTTTCTCTCTTCGGCCAATCGCCCCTCTGTCGGCCTCTTCGCTTTGTTTCTGGGTGTGTTTTGTGTGAAAAGTGATAAGTGAAATATGCTTTTCAGTTTTCAATTTAGCCGTCCAATGCAATTTCAATTGGATATTAGCACCCAAACACTTGCCGGCCGCACTCGATTCCAAAGCTTAGTTGCCAGGGGAAACTCATTCATGAAAATGTCGACAGTCAGCTAATAATGGTCTTATTGGACAGAAATGAAAACAATAAAAAAAAACCAAACAATCCCATTGTGTAATTTGTATGCACAGATATTCAGGCAAAAGTTACCAAATGCAAACACACACACAGACGCAGACACCTGATCACAGTCTATAGAGAAGACGCACTGGGGAAAAGAACCGAAAGCGATGTATTTGCATATGTGGGACACGTGGCGTGAGACCAGTTCGCTGAACTTGCTGGCCTTTCACCCCGCTTGGGATCCAATTTTAAACGCACCTCACGTCGCGACGATGACACCTCACTAGCACTTGACACTCTTTATGCAACCAGCCCACCCGCCCACCTGACAGTCCGATAGTTTAATGCCTTTGACTTTGCCCCCAGCAACGTCGCCGAGGTGGCAAGTGGGTGTGGCACAAACAGTTGCCAAGTCAACAGAACGCGACTCGCCAACCTTGCACAGTGTCTTTAAGTTAAAGCTCGATTTAAGTCGTCTATCAATATGGAATATTCAAAAAATAAGTATGTACAGAAATATTATCTACTTAATTTTCTGTTGAAAAAACCTATTCATTTTGAAGAAAGAAAAAATAAAAAAAATTATATGTATGTATATACACACAGTTATCGATAAAAGTGCACAATTGTCTGTATGCAACTGAAGCCATTAATCAATTTGAATATCTGATGATATAGTACGTTCATATTGTGTGTGCATTCCTGATTAATGTAGACACATATATCCAGAGTCTAGACAAGTTATAATTAATAAAGTTTACGTTATTGGATTAACCTTATTATAATACATATAGAGGTATTATTGTTGCTTCTGTAAACCAATATTTAACCAAACCAGCTTAACTGAACACAATCTTCTAGCTTAACTGAACACTATTTTCTAAACAGTCAAAAAAAATTACTTAAAAAAAAAAAACAAAAATTACCTCATTGAAGAAGAAGGTTGATACTCTTTATTATTTTTGCATTGCGTTTAATTGTTGTTTATAATATATAATAATAATATTAATATCTGTAACAGACTGAAAGAAAATTTTGCGATCCTATCAGTTAGATTGATTTTTGGGTAGCATCACTCATCATCGATTTAACTCACATTATTATTGGCCATTTCTGAGCTGGACACATGGTGTCTTCTAATTGGGTACTCTCAACTCTTGATTTTGCTTCTGTGAATTTGACACACTGTGCTCCTTTTTTCAACGACGATGTGAAGTTGTAGATGGCCCAAAGGACAACGAATGGGGTAGAGCAACAGGCACAGAAGTGCACTCACAAACACTTGTAAATGTGTTGGTACACGCACACACACTCGTGCAAAGACAATTCAGCTGCCACAGTGCGAACTGTAGAAAAGAAACTAAACAATTTGGTGGAAGAATAATATTCGCAGAGTTCATGAGGCGGAATTTGTGTTAATTTGGAATCAGTGTCCACGTCGAGGACTTCTTAATGTGATAGCTTGAAATATAACTCAGTAGACTGTTCTAAATTATCATAAAACAAGTAGGTTAATTATTTCGCAAGCACACAATATTTTTATTTATTTATTCTCTGAAAGTATATACAAACTGTTACTAAAATTCTCAGTTCAAAATAAAAGATATCCAATGACGTTTAAGAAACTTCTGTTCGTGTGCATGGGTGGGTATTATGATAAGTGTCTCGCGAACCAATAACTCGACCCATTATCCTCACTCTGTTGCAGGCAACTCCTGCAGTTCCCCAATGGCAGAAACAATAATGCAGAACCTGATGGTCAAGACTAGTCTCTACTGGGAAATTGACAGTGCCGCATTGCGGGCGTGGAACATTGGCAGACGACCACACAAGCAATGTTTGCGCGTTCTGCGCGAACACGGTTTGCGCTCTGATCACTTTTGTCGCTTGGTAAGCTATCATTTGATATGGATAAGAAATTCTATCTAATTTGGGCTAACTTCATCATAGCTAACGATCCAGGACTTTTACTACTTCGACTACATAATAGCAATGAGTGAGCATGTGCACAAAGAGTTGCTCCACTGGGCTGCTGCGAATCACATCACCAACACTTCGCAAGTGATCACGCTGACTGCCTTTGGTAAAAGGGCGAAGGCTGATTTAACACCGGTAAGCTAATCTACGCATTTCAGATAAATTATGATGAAGCTACATTTTTGTGAACACCCCCGTTGCAGGCATCCAAGCTTAAAGCTTTCAGGAAATCCTACTTTCATATCAAGGAGTGCTGCAAGAAACTTATTCTTGGCCAGCATGTGAGCATAGTGCAGTACAATATGCCCAGCACCGATGACGACGATGATCAGTATAAGCAAATCAACTCCACACCTAAAGACTCGAGTGATAGTCCCAATTCCTTGAGCCCGCATGAATATCAGGGCCGCAGTTTTTTAACAAATCCATGCTCAGTGTGTTCAGTGTCCAAGTCTCATAAAAAGGAACTCTGCCGGAAGTGCGGTCAGAAATTTTTAGCCCAACTCTAAGCGTTAGCAGCAGACCAATAGTATTGCGGCCCAGCATATTCCGACCCCATTGCACAACATTTGGTAATAAAATCAAAACTGATTTTTATCTGACAGCAATTCACAATTTTTGCATATTCCATCGATCCATGCCTAATTGGCTCAAATACGCGACTATAAAAGCCACGAGTCGGTTGCCAGCCGCCGCTAAAGGTTCGGACCATCTTTTAATGTCTGCTGTCGAATTGGTCGAATCGGGTAGCTGAGCATGGTGCGCAGTCTGTTGCCAGAGACATTTGCCGTTGCCACGTCTGGCACCGGACTTGGGCCAATATTCCAGGCTCAGTCGAGTGGCAATGGCTCAGTGCTGGACAATGTGAGTTCAATTTGTTTCAAAAATACCAACAAAAACAATGTGTTTTATCTATGGCGACTAATTTCTGTGTTGGAAATCATAACAAAAAAAAATAAAGTGATTTGTACTAAATACATAATATTTAATATAAGTAGTTTATTGCCAGAATAAAATACACGCACTTTTAAGTAGCCTAAAAGCAATGAGTAATTGAAATGAAAGGTGTATTGGATTTGACTTTATTTTATAATTGTTTTAAAATTAACCAATATACTAAGCTACGTTTTTGTTTTGAAATACGTTTTCGTGCTTAATTTTTATATTAATTGCAATATGAAAATGTAATCTGGTGGACATTTTAATATATATAACGAGTAAGAACCACATTTTTGGCATAATTTTTGACAACAAATTTGACCCCCTCAGAATCAGGTTAAATGTTGTTTTTTATTAAAAAAAAAAAGTTTCGAATATGAGTAAAAAAAATATCAAAAATATTTTTTTTTTAAATGCATCGATTTTAGATGTGGAGTCGATGTAAATGAAAAATCATGAACAGAATGCCATCAAACATGAAAATCGGTTCAGTTTTGACAAATTTAGGGGTGTTTGAAATGTGATACCTATGGGTCCGAGAGCTTTACATGTCCTAATTTTCTTTAAATATGGCATGATTTTTGACAAAAAATTTTACCCCTCAGAATCAAGTTAAATGTTGTTTTTTCTACTATTTTTGACCAGCAAAATCGATTTAAAATGCAAGCTCGCAATTTAAATTTAAAAAAATTTTCCGAAAATTACTAAGGGGAGGGAGTCATGCTTTTTCTCCAAAAAAATCAAAAATATTTTTTTTTTCAAAGATGCATCTTTTTTAAATGCAGAATCGATGTTCATGAAAAATCATGAACAGAATGCCATCAATCATGAAAATCGGTTCTGTTTTGACAAATTTATGGGTGTTTGAAATATGATACCTATGGGTCCGAGAGCTTTACATGTCAAAATTTTTCTCAATTTTGACATGATTTTTGACCAAAAATTTGACCTCCTCAGAATCAACTTAAATGTTGTTTTTTATGCTATTTGTGCCGCAAAATCGATTAAAAATGAGCTAAATCCCAATTTTAAATTTTGAAAAAAATTTTTTTCGAAAATGACTAAGGGGGGAGTACATGCTTTTTCTCCAAAAAAATCAAAAATATTTTTTTTTTCAAAGATGCATCTTTTTTAAATGCAGAATCGATGTTCATGAAAAATCATGAACAGAATGCCATCAATCATGAAAATCGGTTCTGTTTTGACAAATTTATGGGTGTTTGAAATATGATATCTATGGGTCCGAGAGCTTTACATGTCAAAATTTTTCTCAATTTTGACATGATTTTTGACCAAAAATTTGACCTCCTCAGAATCAACTTAAATGTTGTTTTTTATGCTATTTGTAGCCTGCAAAATCGATTAAAAATGCTAACTCCCAATTTTAAATTTTGAAAAAAAATTTTTTCGAAAATGACTAAGGGGGGAGTACATGCTTTTTCTCCAAAAAAATCAAAAATATTTTTTTTTTCAAAGATGCATCTTTTTTAAATGCAGAATCGATGTTCATGAAAAATCATGAACAGAATGCCATCAATCATGAAAATCGGTTCTGTTTTGACAAATTTATGGGTGTTTGAAAATCAAAAATATTTTTTTTTTCAAAGATGCATCTTTTTTCAAATCAGTTGCAGAATCGATGTTCATGAAAAATCATGAACAGAATGCCATCAATCATGAAAATCGGTTCTGTTTTGACAAATTTATGGGTGTTTGAAATATGATACCTATGGGTCCGAGAGCTTTACATGTCAAAATTTTTCTCAATTTTGACATGATTTTTGACCAAAAATTTTACCTCCTCAGAATCAACTTAAATATTGTTTTTTATGCTCTTTGTGGCCAGCAAAATCGATTAAAAGTGCTAACTCCCAATTTTAAATTTAAAAAAAAATTTTTTTTCGAAAATGACTAAGGGGGGAGTACATGCTTTTTCTCCAAAAAAATCAAAAATATTTTTTTTTTCAAAGATGCATCTTTTTTAAATGCAGAATCGATGTTCATGAAAAATCATGAACAGAATGCCATCAATCATGAAAATCGGTTCTGTTTTGACAAATTTATGGGTGTTTGAAATATGATATCTATGGGTCCGAGAGCTTTACTATGTCAAAATTTTTCTCAATTTTGACATGATTTTTGACAAAAAATTCGACCCCCTCAGAATCAGGTTAAATGTTGTTTTTTATACTATGCATTCAGTAAGTTTTAGAGGAAAGCCACCCATTTGATCTAAGTTTGTATTTAATCCATTTACAGGTGCTGCCGGACATGGCGCACCTCGTCAATCCCTATTGGAGTCGTTTTGCGCCAATGGATGCGACAATGAGCAAAATTCTCGGTCTGTTCACTTTATGCATCCTAATCATCTCCTGCTGTGGCAATGGAGTAGTCGTCTACATCTTTGGTGGCACCAAATCCCTGCGCACGCCGGCGAATCTCCTGGTGCTGAATCTGGCCTTCTCGGACTTTTGCATGATGGCCTCGCAGTCGCCGATTATGCTCGTTAACTTTTACTATGAGACTTGGATTTTGGGCCCATTGTGGTGTGATATTTATGCAGTGTGCGGCTCAATGTTTGGCTGCGTTTCCATTTGGTCGATGTGCATGATCGCCTTCGATCGTTACAATGTCATTGTCAAGGGCATTAACGGTACACCCATGACAATCAAGTTGGCTATTATGAAGATTCTCTTTATTTGGTTAATGGCAACCTTCTGGACAATTATGCCGCTCATCGGCTGGAGCAGCTATGTGCCCGAGGGAAATTTAACTGCCTGCAGCATTGATTACATGACAAGGCAATGGAATCCGCGCTCCTATCTGATAACCTATTCCATCTTCGTTTACTATGTCCCACTGTTCCTAATCTGTTATTCGTACTGGTTTATTATTGCTGTAAGTGGAAATATTTCGGTGCCGGCTGCTTGTCTAATGAGATCCTTTTTAGGCAGTGGCGGCACACGAGAAAGCCATGCGCGAGCAGGCCAAGAAGATGAACGTCAAGTCCTTGCGCAGCTCCGAGGACTGTGACAAAAGCGCTGAGGGCAAACTGGCCAAGGTTTAAGAATTACATTTTTTAAAAAAAAAAACTTTAATTGTAAAATGATATTCGTTGCTTACGCAGGTGGCATTGACAACCATTTCGCTTTGGTTTATGGCCTGGACGCCGTACCTGGTCATCTGTTACTTTGGCCTGTTCAAGATCGAAGGTCTGACGCCACTGTCCACGATTTGGGGTGCCACATTTGCCAAGACGAGCGCGGTTTACAATCCCATCGTATATGGCATAAGGTAATTCGAGAATATTCAAAGAACTGCTTTGATTTTTTTCATTATTTCGATATCTCCTATTTATAAGTCATCCAAAATATCGCCTGGTGCTCAAGGAGAAGGTACTTAACGCCAGATTGCTTTCAGATTTAAGCCTGTTTTTGCTAATGTTAACTGTGAATTTACAGTGTCCTTTTGTGTGTGCGGCAACACGGATGAGCCCAAGCCCGATGCTCCCGCGGGAGATGCAGAAACCACCTCAGAAGCGGAATCGAAGGCCTAATAAAACTAACAACAACAATTGCCTAAAAAAGGCACAAAAATTTTTAAAAAAAAAAACGATATAGTTCTTATCATAAAAATAAGTAAAGGCAACTGTCAGCAAATGATAACAAAAATGTAAAAAACATAAAAGAAAAGCGAATAAAATGACTATCTCAGTTCTTTCCAATAAATCAAGCGGATCAGCAAATTTAAGTTTATTTATCAGAAACCCAGCCACGTTTTAAATAAAAAGGAGCCGGGTGAACTGCGTCAACTGCACGCCCCCTTGAAAGTCTGCTGTTGAACCCTCAATTCTCCGTTTGTTTTGTGTGCCTTGGCACACATTTCCACGTCTGTTTGCTTTGACTGTTTCGTCTTGCGTTTAATGATGATAATTACTCAGTTATATTCGCCACACGACATACACCCCCTCCCACCGCACTCCTTCTTTGCGAACGACAAATCCCGCACATTTGGTCTAATGAGCACGCATACACAGCACACAGATACAGACGCGATTTGCTGCACACTCGACAGTCTAATTAGAATACAACAAAGCAACAAGGAAAGCTGTATTTTTGGCCCGTCAGCAATTTGGCCAAAATTTCATCAGATCCAGAGCCAGCAAGTGCTGTTTCTGACAATGCCACTCGACTCGATGGTGCTCAGCGTGGTTGCACATCAGCTTGGGGCATGGCTGACCTTCAACTGCCACGAATTAGCTAAAAGAAGAGAAAATCTTCAACCCAACCAATAATGTGATCAGCACAAGCTCAAGCATTTATTTACATTCTAAACATTTTGTGGCTTCTTTTACCAGAAGAGCGTTGGACGTGATGCGCCCGATTTGGCCCAATGCTCGCCGGCCAGCTCGCCAATGGAGGCCATGGCCAGGCCCTGCAGATTGCCCACGCAAATGTTGTACTCGGCGACATTCTGACTCCTTCTTAGAGTGTCCTCGCATGTTTTTAAGCCCTGCTGAAAGGTGGTTAGCACAAACGTGCCAGCCTGACTGGCCGCTTCGCTCGGCGGCAGCTTCGCCTCGAGCGCCGCACGCACCGATTGCTCAGCGATTGCAGCACGCTGCAGCGTCTGCTCGATGGAGATTCCCTGGCCGTTTGACTGCACCTGTGGCAGGCAAATGGAACCATGCCAGAAACTGTTCTTGGACAATCAAAACGCAACTCTTACCAGGCAGACCAAAACGGAGATGACAAAAAGCGTTGCGGCCGACATTCTCTGCGTGCATTCAACAAGCAACTGTCTGGCGCATGAATCCGGTTAGTTGAAAATATAATCTGTTATATCTTATCTGGCGTCTTCCGAGGAGATAACAATAATAATGCAAGCTATTGTAAAATTACAATGTTGTCAACAGCTTTAACCTAATTTAATTTTTATTGTCACTTTGCATAGTCGCGTTAAGATAGATATAATTTGTTAAGGCTATAACTAGTTATCAGTAGCAAATCGCTCACATATTTAAGACAGCTAAGCTCAGGTAAATACAACAGCTGCCTTATCAGGTGAGAAACACACACACACACACACACACACACACACAAAAGCCACAGCAGCCGAGGCGGATGTGAGTCAGAGCAGCAATGGCAATGGTCAGCTGTCGGGCAACTAATATCTAACTGCTGCTCCATAATGGCTAACTTCATTTTGACCAAAATGTCCTGGCCAAACCCACACGCAGCCAACAGTGCTCGCCGCAGAAAATTGTTGCCTGCTTTTTTGCATACAAATCCGCAAGCCCCAACAAATTTACATATATGCGCTCATGGACTGCCTCTCTGTGTGTCGGTACGCCCTGCTGTTATTTTCCTTTCTTTTAACACTCGCTTCAGAGGTGAAAAGAGCATATTGGTTTTGTGCAATGTCCGCCGTGCTAAAGACTTGAAATTTTTGATACTCGTGCATACTGACGTCAGATAAAGTGTTAAGGATTTTGAACTGCGCCCACTGGGGCGTGGCAAACCGATAACACCTATAATCGCAAATCGATAAAGTGCACAATTTTAGAACTGATGTCACCAAACTTGGTATGTAGATATCTGGTGACCTTCCCAAAAGATTGCGACCTTGATATTCCGGCCAAGCCAAATAGATATATCTGCATATATCTATATTTGACTATATATATTTCTGGAGCTGAAAGCTCCAATCAATAAGTGGCACAAATTTGAACAACTTTAAAGCTAGAGTTAAAAATTTGATGTTCATTTCAATATTGGCAAATTTCAAATTTCTAAATACCAAAATTTTAGAAAATACCAGTAATAGTTAAGACCGTGAACGAGTACAACGCAGCCCAACGTTCTGACTTGTTTTTTTATTTTGTTTTGCTAACCAATTTTAGCATATATTTGGCAGAAGGCTGCTCAAATGCGGCCTGTTTTTATTCTGTCCAGTTTTTTTGTAAGCGCTTCAAGTGCCGCAACTTTTGCATTAGCAGCCAAGCGAGGCGGGCCGGAAATGGGCGGTGAATGGGCGTGGTTAGATGTACCACAGAACTTAGCAAAGTTCATGCGAAACCAACGCACACACAAACACACACACACACACACATGCACACTGACATATTTATTGTTGTAATGGCACAAACAACAGAAAGCAAGTTTCAATCTTGGGGCAAATATTTCAATTAAGTGACAAAACTTTGCACTCGCCTTGATCCTTGTAATTCGCCTTGTCATCGTTGTGCATGTGCGTGTGTATGGGTGTGTGTGTGTGTGTGTGTGTGTGTGTGTGTGTGTGTGTGTGTGTGTGTGTGTGTGTGTGTGTGTGTGTGTGTGTGTGTGTGTGTGTGTGTGTGTGTGCTGACATAGCTAGCGGCTGTTTCAAAATTTACATTTAATTACATATTTGAATTTAAATTTGAATGTGCTTTGCCGCATTTCGAACGTCAACGAGGCGTATGCGTCATTTGGCTCAATCTCCCATGGGTCAAAAGCATTTGGTCATTTGCGGCAAATCTTTGGCTCGTTAAGCCAAACCATTTAATCCCCTCAATGCCACCGGCTCGTGGACCCAAAATTCATGTGCCACCACCACCACCACCACCAACAAATGAAAACTTAACATTGAACAAACGGGCTGAATTGAAACAATGATAATTGAAACTGAATCGGTCACATAAATCAACATTGCTGCATCTTGCACTCGAATTTTTGGGAAGGACATGACCACGGCAAAATTGATGTGCTCGCAAAGACCAAAAAGAAAAAGGGCAGCAGGAGGATGCGAGGGGGCTGCAGCAGAGGAGATATGCCTCAAAGGCGAATAAATAAAGTGAAGGAATTCAAATATTTGGCCAAAATGCGTCAAGCTTTTGCCTGGCCTTCTCGAGGACACAACATTAACACCCCGAATAGCTGACTGCGCAGACAAAGGGGGGGCGACGGCAGCAAAATATTTGCACCCAATTCCCCAAATCGCACAGCTTGAACCGGAGAAGCGGGGAGAAGCTCTGGTAAATTTCGTAATAGCAGCAAATTTAATAAAGTACAGCTATGCAAAACACTTGGCCAACTAAGAAGGGGCGTTGCCACATCAAAGCGCGTCCAGGACCAGGTCAAGGGCGGTCCACTCAATTCGCGTCCACTTGAAGTTTGGGTGCTTTCAAAATATTTATTTAAGTATATCGAATCTATGCTGGTGTATTGCACTTAGTGTTAAATATAGGGTATCCAAACAAGTCGTCGTCTTAGGCTGAAGCACCACCGGCCGGTGCTGCTGGGGCGGCCGCTAGGCGCGCCTGCCACTCATCGTCGATGACCTTCAGGTCGTTCTTGGCGATGGTCAGCGCTGGCTTGACGCAGCGGATCTGCAGCCAGGGCAGCGCGGCGGTGGTGCAGTTGGCGAATCCCTGCTCGGCATTGGATAGCACGGTGAGGACACGATCAGACAAGTCAGCTGGGAAATCGGGCTGGCTGAGCAGGCGGTCGGCCTCCTTTTGCAGCACTATGGACTGGAAGAAGGCGGAGACGGAGAAGCCGCCAAACGGCGCCGCCACTGGAGAAGCTGCAGGCGCGGCCGGATTAGCGGCTGCGGCTCCGGCTCCGGCACCTGCGCTTGGCACTCCACCAGCGAAAACTCCATTTAGATACGGATTATATGCCGCTGCGAAAGGATTGGCTCCGGCAAAAGGACCAAAAGCCTACAAATATTGTTTTAGTTAATTTATTGGCAAACTAGCCAGAAGACTATTCCCACCTGAGCGTTGATGCCGGCGATGCTGGCGACGAGAAACACAATTGCGAATTTCATTCTGAGGCGATTCGATTTCGTTTTCTTCTGAGTGGAGCTCAGTCGTTGTAGTTCCAGAGAGACTAATATCTGGTCGGGCATTGGAATGGGCTTATATACACATAAGAACACAACAATTCGCCATTGTTATCTCGCTCTGGCAATTGAACTGATTTACATGCCTAAATGTTTGTTTATCAAATGTAGTAGCCTAATCCCCATCCGGGGGTTATCTACAAAGATAAAACCAGGCAGTTGGCAAAAACTGCCGACTCAGCAAAAGACGTCAGGTATTCATTAAAAATAACTACTATTTTTTTATGTACAATATTTGTAATAATAAAAACAAATAATTAAAAGTGCGAATTCTTGAAAATACGAAAATTTCATTGACATTTTTTGCTTAGGATTCATATCTTTTCCTTATCAAAATGTCAACAATATCTATTAAGAACACATGGCTTTGAAGTCAAAATTAATTAATTGTTAAGCAAATATAACTCATTAAACAAACAGATCTGAGATATATATGTATATATATGCAATAATTTGTAATGAAATTTTACAATTGGTCTAAGTCAAACTGATTTATTTTTTGGTTTTTCATTTTTATTTTTGTTTATTTACCATTCGAGCGCACTTAATTGCAATTTACGAAATATATTCATACACCATTGTCAAATATCCAAATAAAATATATTTTAAAAATATAAATGTAAGTTTTTATGATTGCAATTTGCAGCTCTGTTATCTTAACATATGGCCAAAATGATATTAACAGCAAAAAAAGCTTTTGATGGAAAACTTTTCGTTATATATTTTTAAGTTCAAAAATATATATTATTTAAATCGAAATAAATCAAAATAAGGTAACAAGAAACTAGATTAGATTTAGATCTTAGATTTGAATTTTAACCGTATTCTGCATCATTATTTACAGTAAAACGATAAGGAAATCTAAAATAATATTTAAATACTCTGCTTAACAGAAATAACAAATTCGCCGTTTCAAAATATGGCGAAGGAGAAAATATTTTAAATGCAGTTAGTGTTAGCATTATAGCAATAAATTGCTATAATTTTTTGTTTACAATCATAAATGTTTTTTATTTTGTTTTTATACATACGAATTCAAGGTAAACGTTAACTTTACTGTTTATCAAGATCTGTTAAACTAAAATGGTACTGTTAGATAACATGAGCGTGTCATGTTAACGCACAGTGAGCAACTAGCACCAAGTATCGATGTTTTTTGCATCACTAAAATTTTTGTACACAGCAAAAAATCGATTTAGTTCGTTGAGGAAAAACGACCCCCGCGTCCAACACACACCAGCCCCAAGACAGAGGGAGATTAGCAGTAGTAACGACAGTCCTTCAAACATTACGCAGCCAATCGACGAGCAAAACTCCAAGGTTTGGCCAACAGCAGACGAAAATATAAAAAAGAAGTGTCAACGCTGCTGCGTGTGAGAAGATTGCGACCACAGAACGAACGTGCAGCGCAAACGAAACGAGTGAAAGTGCTAAATTGAAACATATAAAAATCCATTCGACTGGCGTTTACCACAATTTCTTCCAGTAACAACAGCCACACAATCCGAATCAGCCCCAAGCAGCGAGCGTTTCCACCCCCCAAAATAATAAAAAAAAAAAAAGTGCACGCCGCGTAAGTCGTCCAAACGTTAAAAATAGAATTATTTCAGTTGGGCAGAGAAATCATATAAATTTTTATTATTTACTGATTGTCAGTGGTTTCAAATAATTGAGTTGGGGCATAAACTGGCAAGTCAACTAACTCAAACCCGTTCACAGCAACCGCGTCGTTGACAAGCCACAACAGAGAGAAGAGCACCAGCAACAACAGCAGCAAAGGCAACGCGATGGCTTTCGCCGGATTGAAGAAACAGATCAACAAGGCCAATCAGTATGTGACGGAGAAAATGGGCGGTGCGGAGGGCACCAAGCTGGACTTGGACTTTGTCGATATGGAACGGAAGACGGATGTGACCGTCGAACTGGTGGAGGAGCTGCAGCTGAAGACCAAGGAATTCCTGCAGCCAAATCCAACGGCCAGGGCCAAGATGGCCGCAGTCAAGGGCATTTCGAAGCTGTCGGGCCAGGCGAAATCGAATACCTATCCACAGCCCGAGGGACTGCTGGCCGAATGTATGTTGACTTATGGTAAGAAGCTCGGCGAGGACAACAGCGTGTTCGCGCAGGCGCTCGTCGAATTCGGCGAGGCGCTGAAACAAATGGCCGACGTCAAGTATTCGCTGGACGACAACATCAAGCAGAACTTTTTGGAGCCGCTGCATCATATGCAGACCAAAGACCTGAAGGAGGTCATGCACCATCGAAAGAAGCTGCAGGGCCGGCGTCTCGACTTTGACTGTAAGCGTCGCCGGCAGGCCAAAGATGATGAAATTCGTGGGGCTGAGGACAAGTTTGCCGAGTCTCTGCAATTGGCGCAGGTGGGCATGTTCAATCTGTTGGAGAACGACACTGAGCATGTCTCACAGCTCGTGACCTTTGCCGAAGCACTATACGATTTTCACTCTCAGTGCGCCGATGTGCTACGTGGCCTGCAGGAAACGCTGCATGAGAAGCGCTCCGAGGCTGAGAGCCGGCCACGCAATGAATTTGTGCCCAAGACGCTGCTCGATCTGAACTTGGACGGCGGTGGCGGCGGCCTCAATGATGACGGCACGCCGTCCCACATTAGCTCGAGCGCCTCGCCGTTGCCCTCGCCGATGCGCTCGCCCGCCAAGTCAATGGCCGTCACTCCAAATCGCCAGCAGCAGCCCTGCTGCCAGGCCCTCTACGACTTCGAGCCCGAAAACCCAGGCGAGCTGGGCTTCAAGGAGAACGACATTATAACGCTATTGAATCGCGTCGACGACAACTGGTACGAGGGTGCCGTCAATGGCCGAACTGGCTACTTCCCCCAGTCATATGTGCAGGTGCAGGTTCCTCTGCCCAACGGCAACTAGATGCGGTCATGGTAAATAATAAAACTGAATGTTGGTTTCGTCGTTAACGGCGCGCAGCTTGGCACACATAAATGCAAGAACATATGTAGATGGTTAGATCCGGATTAATATGGTTAGAGTTACGGTTACGGCTTAGCTAGCACAGCACATTCACGTGGCCATAAAACATCAATTGGAATGCAAATGCAAAAAGCGATTGCAAACAAAATTTAATGCGAAATCTTACCAGTTGGCAACACAATAACTACAAATTATTAATTAAAATTAAATTCAAGTATGTAATTATGTATGTACTACTAGCTAAATTTACAAATGTTATAAAAATTACTAGTACTTTCCGTGCGTTTCCAATTCAAGAATGTCAGCAATTGTTCTACTTTTAATTCACTTTTCAATACAAAATCCAAACAGCAGACACACAAATACAGTTATTGATGTATAAAATAAGAAATTAAGAAACCAAACTTGGCAATTCAGAAAATATTTATTAACTAGATATACCCCATATAACATACATACATGAATACATATGTTGAGATATTTCTGCTTTCTCGCTCATTGATCGTTGTCGTTTCTAATTTCCATTGCGCTCTCTATGCAATTTCTATAAAGTATACCTAATAACGCTATCTACCTAAATCATATACCCACTATATACCTATATTGATTGTGTATCCTAAACTGATATTTGTGCGAAAACAATACTCCCCACACTCTATCCCTTAAGGCATACAAACTAAAAGGTAATCTGTCTTAATGTTCGTTGTCAAATTTAAAGATATATTCAAATTCAAGGATGAAACATGACAAAATTTTATCCAACTTTTTTGCTCCTTTTTATGTGTGTTGTTTATTTTTTTTGTTATTTATATACATAACTATTATAAAAATCAAATTATTTATATATATATATATACACATATATATATAGATATATTTATTAAGCATATTATCTACATGTATATTTATTATTATGTATTTATTATAACTTATACTGAGCAGCAGCGTTAATGCAAATAATAACAGCAAAGTAACAGAATCCTCCTAAGCAAAACCAGCATATAACTAGTTAAAATTTGAAAAAAAAAAAAAATAATAATTACTGATATTATAACGTTGATAATAATTGTTAACATAAGCGACCACTCAAAACCAGTCAAGTCAGTCGAAGCATAGCAAAGAAAACAAATACAAAAAATTACTAACCAAAAGCAAAATGAGTTTACTAACAATAAATGCCTAGAACAATATGTATCTGTGTATCTGTATCTAAAAGCAGAAGAGTCAAGCCACATGTTGGCATATAGAGTGGTGCATACCGTGCGATATACATGCAAAGGCGAATGTATATAAGCAAAGTATACACAATTATATATTTACTGATAATAAATTAGTTAATGAGCAACAAAATTTAAATTTACGAACAGCGAAAATAAAACTCGCGACATTTGCCAAACATTTCCAGGCGGGGGCCCCCTCTCACAGTAATTTTTGGCCCAGCCGGCAACGGCGAATGTTTTATTGACGCATTGATGATGGCAAGAGTAAAACAATAATAATTGTAATTATGCATTTGTGTGGTGGACAAAAAAATATAAATATTATATATATATACATACCTAAATACATACAAATAATAATACAGCAAATTATATAAGAATTGCGCTAAAAACTGAAGCCCTAAT
This sequence comes from Drosophila paramelanica, assembly GCA_035043915.1. Classification (NCBI taxonomy): domain Eukaryota; kingdom Metazoa; phylum Arthropoda; class Insecta; order Diptera; family Drosophilidae; genus Drosophila; species Drosophila paramelanica. The sequence continues at coordinate 3,188,590 of JAWNMO010000354.1, read as the reverse complement.
TTATGCAAAAACCAAAATTAAATACATTTAATTTTCAATGTGTCTTTCGTTCAAAATCATAAAAAAACCAAGAAAAACCCAATTTGTGTTTTGTTTGTTATTTGCATGTTGACCTTAAAGCGTGCATTTCAACCTTGCCGCCCCTTACCCTTACCTTTCTGGCCTTGGCCCAGGTCTCTTCATGCACGTTGCGTAACATTGGCTCGGATGCTGCACGGGAATGAGACTCGGCAGAGTGTCGTCGACGGCGCCAACAATATAGTGAAAGGGGGGACAGCGCCAGACGATAATCCAAAATCCCAAGCCCACCCTATCAAAAAGGACGCCCCAATTTGGCACGACATTGAATCGTGACGCAACCACCCCCCCTCCTCGTATACCATCATCATCTGTTGAGGTCATGCCGAGGAATCTGCCATGTGAGCAAGTTCAGCTGGAACGGGGCGGTGCGACCTTTAATGTTGCCTGGCCAAAGAAAGAGCAAATTTGGCCTATAGTTGTGAAATTAATGGTAAAAATGTTTTGTTTAAGAGAATTTTTTAAATTAAATATTTTGATTGTAAAAACTTTTTGCTTTAACTATTTGCCTACCATTTTCTAACTAGTTATTTTCAATTAATTGAAAATGTAAACAGGTTAATTTAAGTGCATAAATAAATACAAACATTAGATATATATATACAATACCAAAAAAAAGATACTTTTTACGCGTTGCGGAAATGAAAAGATTCGATTGGAAATTGTTTTCGCTACTTTTGCAGCCACATTAACTGAACGATAACACTTAAAATAACGTTTACAAACTTTGGTATGTAGATTCCGGCCACGTCCCCTAGCCACCCCGCACCCACGAATATCGAAAGCCTTTTATCACCCACAGGCTTTGAAGATTGCTCCTTGTGAAGAACGTCTTGCCAAATTTGGCAGTCAGTTTTCACTCTCTCCTCCTCTTATTCACACAAGTTAAAAAAAAATTTTTTTATTTTTTTTTCAAAAATATCAATATCAATATAAGTTTAGCTTTTACACCCTGAACCCATTGAAAAAGGGTAAAAAAGGGTATATTGGTTTTGTTAAAATGTATGTAACAGGCAGACGCAGGCATCTCCGACCCAATAAAGTGTATATATTCTTGATCAGGACGAAGAGCTGAGTTGATTTAGCCGTATCTGTCTGTCCGTCCGAAACTACAAAAGCTGATCTTGGTCTAATTCAGTTCGTATATATCATACGCAGAACAAGCTTATCATTTTTTTCGATGACATGCTCCGTTTCATTGATATCGATACCAATCGATAACAATCTTTTGTTTTTTTTACAATATCTCGGTAACTAAAAGAGCTGGAGGCAGGGTTCAGGGTATCTCCCGACTAGATCCCCCTATTTGTTATTCGATCATTCGGTCTAGCCAAATGACTCATTAGCGGTAAAATAAACTGATTGAAACATATGGCGGGATCTTATCAACACCTAAAGTTTATTTTTATGTTAAGTCAGATAAGGCGAAATACACAAGTGCGCATGTAGTTGGAACATTTAGAGAATACTTTTTAGTATAAGGGAGTTGAGACAAGATAAGCGAACGAGAAAACGAATGCTTTTTTTTTAGTTAGACGACAACGTACTTTTCGTACTGTGTGAGCACCCTACGTTTGGGCCTTTGCAGCGCCTCGTGGCCCAGGGTGAGGCAGACGGGTTCCTTTTTGAAAACGCCCTGGGCTTGGAGCACAGCGTGCGGCGCACAACGCCAGGGATCCTCGGTGTCCAGCTGCCATTTGTAAAGCTTCTGGCGCAGCTGTTTCAGGATGGCGCTATACTTGTGGTTGTCTATTGATCGTGGCATTCAGGATCTGCTGGAACGTGGGCGACATGTAAAAGTCCTGATCGATCGGGAAGTCTGCCCAGTAGTTGAGATTGTGTATCAGCTTATAGCGACGGTTGCGCACCATGCGCATTGGATAGGCCATTGTCACCTCGTGGTAGCTTTGACTACCGAAGATCGCATCGGTCTCCAGTGGCGCTGGCTCCTGCTGCAGCACGGGCAACAAGGATTGCCCGCTGAAGCGAGTTCCGTTCGGCGGCGACAGCTGGAGCGCATCCAGCACACTGGGATAGATGTCCAGGAGGCTAGCCATAGCGGCGGTTGTCTCATGACGTCGGTCCTTTGGCTGCGGCGAGCTGAGGATCAGCGGCGCACGTATGCCGTGCTCATACAGATTTGTGCGTCCGCCCGGAAAGGGTGGTCCATTGTCCGAGGTGTAGATAACAAGTGTCTCCTCGGCCAAGCCGGCTGACTGCAACTCACTGAGCAGCAGGCCAACGCCCTGGTCCAGTCGGGAGATGGTCATATATTGGGCGGCCAGCTCCTGTCTGACCACATCCGTTTCCGGTAGCCAAGCGGGTACCTCCAAGTTGCGCCAATCATAATAAATGGGCTTCCAGTCCGGTATTGTTCCCATGCCCTCCTCGCCACTGCCCCAACGCTCACAGAACTCGCCGAACTGCGGTGTGATGTGTCCGCAGCGATGCGGATCGTGGAAGCCCACCAGCAAAAAGAAGGGTCTGGCCTCCCGCTTCGCCAGTGCCAGAAACTGCCGTGCATACTCCTTGATTCTGGTAATGTTGCGACCAATCTGATTGATCGAATGCTGCTCCTCCGTCTGCTCAAAGTCAAAGCGAAAGTTGGAGGCGGGGCCAACATGCTTCTTGCCAATGATGCCGCTCAAGATCCGGCCGTTGCTCTGCTCGCGCAGCACATTCGGCAACGAACTCACCTCCGGCAGCACATTGAAATTGTGCACGCCCTGATGCAGTCCGTACATGCCGCTGGCATGACTCGCCTGCCCGGTCAAGAGCTGCGCCCGACTCGGACTGCAGCTGCTCACCGAGGTGAATGCGTTGTTGAACAGCAAACCGTTGCTTGCCAACGCATCTAAATTGGGCGTCTGGCAATACTTGTTCAGGTAGGCGCCCATCTCAAATCCCGCATCGTCGGCCAGCAGCAGCAGCACATTCTGCGGCCCCCGCGAACAGCATCCGCTGGCCAAGATCACCAGCAGCGTTGCAAGTAAAAGTCGCAACCGCATTCCGTCCAATTTAGCAGCAATCCGTCGACACACTGCGCCCGAGTCCAACTGATCAGCAATTCATTTCACTCTATGGAACTCGGCTCTCCCGTCTTTCCACTGTCGCACTCATACAATTCCAATTCCAGTTTTAATCTCTTTCCCAGCAAGAGCTCAGCGTGAGCTCTCTTTCACAATAGCCAAACCTAGTGTAAAGACATAAATACATGTGTACAGTTTATACAATACATAGAAACACACATGCAAAAAAAAATTTGTATGTATGTGTGTACAAGTTTGTGGAATTGAACATTCACTTTGAGCGGCTTTCTTTTAAGTCGGATTATTCTTCGAGTACTGACTTTTTCTTCCATAAGTAAATAAGTTGGAACTTCCCAATCAGTCTTCTGCTACATATTATTAATTATTAATATTTAAAATAAAACCTAAGTCTTGTTCCTTTTTAATTTTTTTATTATTATTTTAATTATTATTATTTATAATTATTTTTATTTGTATACTAAAGTTCGCTAAGATAAGGCAAGTTCAATGTTATTAACCTTTTACCAGTTTTTGCCAAACAACTTTTTGGCGACAAAAATATTTACTGACTGTATATGCAGCGCGAAACAATTAATTCGCAATCAAGGCACAGTATAAAGGCATATACAAATTCATATGCACACATCCCATATACACTTTGTCAAGAAAGTGTTTTGACAAGACAAAAAATTTACATTTTTCAACTTCTCTTATAAAAAAAAGAGTTATTTCTATGATTGTTAAATTTTTTATATTTTATTTTGATTGTTCATTGTTCTTAAAATGAGTAAAATAAATTTTAACAAAATTCACGTTATTTTAGCAGTTGTAAAAATCAAAAACGGAAAACACACATTATTTTTACTGCCAAGAAAGTGATTTGACAACCACTGTAAATTGTTTTGTAGTGCGTTTGTGTCCTGATCCCGTTGTTTTGCACTGCACTTTGCCTATGGCCTTGGTTTGCATTTTGTGTTTATTTATGCAAAAACAAACAATGCATGGAAAAAGAATATCGTTTGATGTCGCCTAGTGCAGTACATACATACATGTATGTATATATGTACATACACATATGTACATATAAATATATACACACAAAAATACATGTTAGGTTCAAAAGATAGTAAAAAGAGCGTACAAACAGCGAATATATAAAAAGAGTGAATGGTTGATAAATGTAGTTAAAAATAACCAACTTGTAATTCCCTTTAATTATAATTATGACCATTTTAGAACAATTAAAAAAAAATGTACTAAAAATGTAATTAAGTTAACGTGTACAAATTTGATTAGTAGTATATGTACTACACCCTGTGCTAACGGTGAATTCATCATCGCTCACGATCACAACGCTGCACTTGTGTGAGCAGTCCACAAACAATCATATTGCCATTCCTCTCACACATAGACAAGCAGTGACCACAGTGTCGAAGGATCATGCCAAGCATGTCACAATGCTAACCGAAAGCAACGTTTAAAATACAGTTAGAATGAAGGCCACAGAGTGATGAAGTAAAGAAAGTACCCCGAGAAAAATTAAAAATCTTTGAAATTATTAAAATAATATATACATATATACATATATGTATACAGACATACAGTCATGGACAAAAGTATTGGCAATTGTAGTGTTGTCGACTAATAAGTCAAAGTTAAAGAATAACGAACGTACTATTGTATTAAAATATATTTATACTCGTTCACGAAGTGAAACTAGTATATTGGGTTTGTGCATTGTCCGTCATGCTGTCCGTCTGAAGACGATTGAAGATAGAGACTTGAAACTTTGGATATATACTTGGAGTTATCCTCTTCAGATAAAGTGTTAAGATTTTTGTGCCACGCCCACTGGGAGGCTGGCAATACGATAACATGTCGATACACCTCAAATCGCAAATCGATAAAACGTGCATATATGTATCCCTTAATTTTTAAGATAGAGCCACCAAAAAATTCAAAAAAATTTTATTTTCGAAAATGAATATATTTTGAATGTAGAATCAATATATAGGAGAAATCATGATCAAAATGCCATCAAACGTGAAAATCGGTTCACTTTTGACAAAGTTATGGGGGTTTGATATATGGGAGCTATGGAATCTGACAACTTTACATGTCAAAATTTTTGTCGATTTTGGCATGATTTTTGACCAAAAATTTGACCCCCTCAGAATCACCTCAAATGTTGTTTTTTATGCTAATTATGACAAATAAAATAGATTAAAACTATAAACTCGCAATTCTAAATTTTGAAAAAATTTTTTTTTCCAAAATTCACAAGGGGGGACCCTTGCTTTTTTGACCAAAAAATTCAAAAAAATTTTATTTTCGAAAATGAATATATTTTGAATGTGGAGTTAATATATAGGACAAATCATGATCAAAATGCCATCAAACGTGAAAATCGGTTCACTTTTGACAAAGTTATGGGGGTTTAATATATGGGAGCTATGGAATCTGACAACTTTACATGTCAAAATTTTTGTCGATTTTGACATGATTTTTTACCAAAAATTTGACCCCCTCAAAATTACCTTAAATGTTGTTTTTTATGCTAATTATGACAAATAAAATAGATTAAAACTATAAACTCGCAATTCTAAATTTTTGAAAAATTTTTTTTTCCAAAAATTCACGGGGGACCCTTGCTTTTTGACCAAAAAATTCAAAAAAATTTTATTTTCGAAAATGAATATATTTTGAATGTGGAGTTAATATATAGGACAAATCATGATCAAAATGCCATCAAACGTGAAAATCGGTTCAGCATCGGACAAAGTTATGGGGGTTTGATATATGGGAGCTATGGAATCTGACAACTTTACATGTCAAAATTTTTGTCGATTTTGACATGATTTTTTACCAAAAATTTGACCCCCTCAGAATTACCTTAAATGTTGTTTTTTATGCTAATTATGACAAATAAAATCGATTAAAACTATAAATTCGCAATTCAAATTTTGAAAAAAATTTTTCCAAAATTCACGGGGGGACCCTTGCTTTTTGACCAAAAAATTCAAAAAAATTGTATTTTCGAAAATGAATATATTTTGAACGTGGATTCTAATATATGGAGAAATCATGATGAAAATGCCATCAAACGTGAAAATCGGTTCACTTTTGACAAAGTTATGGGGGTTTGATATGTGGGAGCTATGGAATCTGACAACTTTACATGTCAAAATTTTTGTCGATTTTGGCATGATTTTTGACCAAAAATTTGACCCCTTCAGAATCACCTCAAATGTTGTTTTTTATGCTAATTATGACAAATAAAATCGATTAAAACTTTAAACTCGCAATTCTAAATTTGAAAAAATTTTTTTCCAAAATTCAACAAGGGGGACCCTGCTTTTTTGACCAAAAAATTCAAAAAAATTTTATTTTCGAAAATGAATATATTTTGAATGTGGAGTTAATATATAGGACAAATCATGATCAAAATGCCATCAAACGTGAAAATCGGTTCAATTTGACAAAGTTATGGGGGTTTGATATATGGGAGCTATGGAATCTTTTTTTTAAGAACGTGAACGAGTATAACGCAGTCGGTATCGCCCTACTGCAATGTTCTTACTTGTTTTTATATGTTTTTTCATTTATCTAATTTACTTAAAAGTATTAAAAAAGGAACATTTTTGGTTGCTTCAAGCCTTAGAAATAAAATTAAAAAAATATGCCTAGTTTCATAGGGACAAAAGTATTGGCAAAAACTTCAATAACTGAATTAAAATTTGAATTAACGTAACATGAAATAAAAATTAATACTTAGTAGGCATTCCTTTTTGTTTAATAATGCTTTCTAGCCGATTTGGCATTGAATGCACTAATTTTTAGCCACATTTGGTTCTATTTTATGCCACTCTTCCATTAGGGCTTCTTTAAGCTCAGTCTTAGTCGAATATGTATGCTTTCTGAGCATTTTTTCTAGTTCCTCCCATAGGTGCTCGATTGGATTGAGGTCTGGGTGAGGAGGGTGTGGAAGAACATGAGCTGTATTATAAGCTAGCCACATTCGCACATCATGGGCCGAGTGCTTCGGATCATTGTCCTGTTGAAAAGTGAACTGACTGCTCAACTTCAACTTTTCAGCGCTTTTTTTTTAAATTTGCCTTCAATATTTCCAAGTACACACGCTTGTCCATTGTTCCTTCAATGAAAACTAGTTCACCCACACCAGCTGCGGATATACAGCCCCACACCATAACACCCCCACCACCGTGCTTTACTGTGGGCATTAAGTTACAGCCATTGTATGCCGCATTGGGTTTTCTCCACGCCTTAATTCGGCCATCTGAGCGAAAAATATTGAACTTGCTTTCGTCAGAGAATAGGACATCGTTCCAGAACGTTAATGGCTTCGATTTGAACTCTTTGGCGAATGCCAATCTCTTCTTTTGGTTAACACTCGAAATGAGTGGTTTGCGTCTTGCAATTCTCGCATTGTACCCAGCCTTGTGTAGTACCCGCCGAACCGTTTTGGAGTGAATTTGTTTCCCAATCTCTTCTTTTACCTCTGATACTATTTTGGATGATGTTATTTTTGGGTCTTTCTTGATTTTTCTTATTATTTGGGTGCATTCACGATCGGTTAACTTTCTTGGGCAGCCGGTACGTTTAGCGTTTTCCGCCGTAGGGTCGTCTGAAAATCTTTGGATTATGCTCCGTATGGTAAATTGACTTCTGTCCAATAGGTCGCCAATTTCTTTATAGGATTTGCCTTGCTTGCGTAAATTTAAAATAATTTTTCACTGCTCTACGGTGGTTTCACACTTCTTAGGGGCCATTTTTGCAAAAAAACATATAAAATGATGCTCAAACAATTTTTTCCAAAGAAATTTTATAGATTCAAATAACGGTGAATACAGGGATGCATTTTGGCAAAAAAATGAGTGACCATATCAAAACTACTATTAAAAAATCAACCTCTTATTGAAAATTGCCAATACTTTTGTCCCTATAAAACTGATGGTTCTAGTAATAAAATAATTATTAAAAATTTACCAAGCCGCTAACGTTTATAAAAAAAATTGAATTGCGTGCACAAATAATTAATAATCATTTAAAAAATATAACATTATTAAATGTTACGCGTTTTATTGGACAAAACCGTCACTAATATTGTATATTATCAAATTACCAATACTTTTGTCCATGAATTATACATAAATTATACATATTAATTAACTATTGTTCGAATTGAAAAAATAAGACGAATTAACAAAAGGATAAAAATATATAGAAATTTTACGAATTAACTAGATTTCCTCCCGTTTGTTACCGAATTATTGGGGTTTTTGATATATCAGGGTCGACATTATCGAGATTTGACTGTACTGAATATTAAAACTGGACGATACTTTCTTCAAAACGATTAAATTCGCTTATAAAAAGTATTGGATTACAAAAATATGTATGTATGTATGAATGTATGCTATGTATATACATTTATGTATGTGTGTGTAATTAGCATTGAAATAAGTCATTTGTATTTCTGTTAATTCGCACATTTGAGCCTGCAAAAAAATGCGCAGTTGGCTGACTTGAATATTATTATTTCTTATTTCTCATTTATTATTTATTATTTCTTTTCTTTTAAATGTGGTACACGTGATTTACAGTCACCCAAAGAAACTATGTACGTATGTAGTATGTTTGTATGTATACTGGTTACTCGCGTTGATTGATATTTTTAGCCTGTGACACATTCTTTAGTTCAACTGACCAGCGTGTGCACAATTACATAGTATGTATTATGTAAGTTCATGAGTTCACGACCAAAGGTTCAGCCCTCAAAAGCTCGGCAAACATATATTCCAGCAACATGTTGCACTGGCATTTGCCACAAGCAACATCAGCTGCTATCAGACATCAGCTGCGGTTCTCAAACAACAGTTGCTGCTGTAATGTGTAGCAATTGTTGCATCAGCCAAAGCGAGCGAAAACTTTCAGCTCGCGCGACTCTCACACATGCTGCACACCAAACTCGTTGCGTTTGCACACTACAAAATGTTTAGAAAGCATAGCCGAATATTTGAACACACAACGCACAAGCACAATATCCATTAACTGATAAGTTCTGGCGTTAGTTGAACTTGATTTTACTACATACAATCCCATATTTATACAAGTATATGTGAAGCCAGCGCATTTAGATATATTTATATATATATATATATATATGCAGGTACGAGCTAGATATATATATATATTATATATACCTATTGATATAGACTTTGTGATAGTTTGGTAGTAAGAGATTCAGCAGTCGTCACAGCTTGCCATTGCCTCACATTGATGTTCTCTTTCTTATAGAGCACCATCTTCAGCGTAAATAGAAATCTGTTTGGGGGCCCGTCAATCGAACAAGACAGCTGAGAGCAAGGACAGTTGTGCTGTATGGCAGAGGGGAGGGCGCGATTCGCATGTGCTTTGCTTCGACATCGTTTTTCGCAGTCCAGCGAACGAGCGGTTGAGTCAATTCGCATCGGTTAGTAACAAAACTTTGGCCGTCGTGAACAGAGCAACTTTTGATATCGTGTCGCCCGTCGAATTGTTATTCCGGAAGCTTTAGCGCAACCAACCAACAACCACAAATCTTATTCAAAGCTGTGCAAATTTGCGAAACTTCGTGAAATTATTCAATTTGTGTGTTTTTATACACTAAAATAAAAATTCGATTATTATTGATACTACGGCTACGGTCTTAATGGCATCAACAGCTGAACTACGTTATAAAGATTTTTTTTTCATAGAACAATAATTTCTTTTACGTAAGTGAATAAGCCCGAAACAAGTGACAAGTGTTAAAAAAGTGTGATCCTTATTTGCGAGAGACGCAAAAATATAAGAAAATTCAAATAGTATCCTGAAATAAGAGTTATTCTAGATACGTATTATAAGCTTATTATAACGCTAAGCTGGTTTTACTGTGATCTACAGTGAACGATCAAATACGCGCATCAATTAATCGGTTGTTTGCCTTAATATTATGTTGGCCGTCTCTTCTGTGCCAGCAACAACCACAACAACAACAATAACAACAAAAAGCAAAGCGCCGTTTGTCTACGAAAGAAACAACAACAACAAGCGACGCATCAACGTCATGCAACATTCGCCTGTCGTTGTCTTCATGTGTGTGCAACATTCGCAGCAGCAAGTTCCCATGCTCAACAATTTCATGTGTATGCGTATGCGTGGCTGGCATAACAATAATTACCACTACAACAATTGCCTATCGGTTAAGGGCACCAAGACTCTACTAAAGCGCTCCAAGGGATTGCGAAAGAAGCGTCAAATTATCATTCGCGGCAACATTTTTTGTCGTTTTTGAGCGTAGCCAGCCACACGAAGATATCGAAATCGAAATTCGCAGCAAGACACTAAGAGAAATTTGTTGTATCGGGAATTGCTAGCCACAAGCGGCAGCAACATGATGAGCGGTAAGTTGATTAAATCTAACATAACCACAACAAGCAACATTCACAATCAACATTCTAAAAACTGTACATACATACACAAACACCCTCATCAACTGATAATCAGAGTTCATTCAGAAATTACACGTGCCACGTTCTGATTTTGAGGCCCTTCACCCAAAGAAACGCGTACACCCTACACAGGTGCAGCACATGCGAACTTTGACGCATCTTGTTGCTGAGGCTTTTTAACCTGTTAACACTTAATGGACAATTATCTCTAGACTAGTTTACCCAAATATGTATTAATATAAAAGAAAAATTAACAGAAAATACAACAAATAAATAGTGTGATTGATTAAATCATGAATAAAATTTAAAATAAATCAGTATTTATTCATATGTACTTAAGTGTATGTGGTTTTATGTGAAAGCTTTTCATTGACGTGGCCCTTGGCACAGAAAACCGCTCGATCATCGTGGCTTGCAAAAGCCCGAAAAGTGTTTTCGGCAACAAGTCTGCGATTTGTTACCATATTTCGCAAATACTTTTCGCATACGA